>JAZHRO010000013.1:88670000-89920000 GCA_037157565.1 Thalassia testudinum | reverse complement strand
CTACATGAACCCACTTATTAGACTTTAATGCTCTTTTAACCTTTAATTCACTGATACACTGTTTATGTGGTTTGTAAAATTGTGTTTTTATAAGTCGTTGCAATGCGTAAAATCGTTTTGCTTTTAAATTTATAAACCTAGACAGGGGAGTATCTAGGGTCATCCAAGGAGGCAATATGTTGCAAAATCGAATCTCTTGCTTCAAAATGAAAATCAACTTTCTTTTTGGTGTTTTTAAATATGCAATTTTTATAGTTTGAAATAATGAAGGCAAAATGCAAATTGTTGACGGAAAAGTAATTGACACCTACAGTCACTAAGTTAAAACCTAAGTGACAATTAATTCCTCTCCCTAAGCTCACCCTAGGACGTGGAGGCCTAGAGTAATTAGGGAGAGGGAGTGAAGAGTGCTAGAGATAAAGGGAACAATTGCAACAAAAATTCAAAAGAAGGCAACTTGATTAATGCAAAAGTGTTTTACACAAAGCGCTAGTAGAGGAATGCTTCTACTACTAGCAACAAAAATACAAATAAATAAAACACTAATCCTGATGATGTTGGTGAAGAAGAGGGGCTTCATACTCCAAGCCTAGTAGCTCCTTGGCTTGAAAAGAAACTCCTTCCTTGTAAGGCTCCTCCAAGGTGTGGTCTCTTGGCAGGCCAACAAGGGGGGCGTGCACTTGCTCTACAAGGGTGGGCATGCACCACCCTTTCTCCTCCAATGCCTGGCCGTCCTCCAAGTGATGGAAGTCCTCCTCCTTGGCGTGGCTCAAGGGAGAAGAGAGAAGGGGAAGAAGGCACCAAGGGGGCAGGTAGGATGCCCCCTTAATCTTCTTCCTTTCTTCTCCTTCCTTGGCCGTAGGTTTAGATGGGTATAGGGTAAAATTTACACTAATGGAGGATGGGAAAAATGGTGGTGGTTAAGGGTCTTTTTATTGAGTAGGATGGGGGGGTATAGGTGGCTTTTGGAATGGATGGCTAGGATAGGATTCTAGGGTAGTTAATAAATCCTAGGGCTAAGGATGATTGGCGCCAACCCAATGGTCACATAGGTGGTAGTTATGGGTGCTTGTGTCCCTTGAAGTTGGCGCCAAAATGGCCTTCTATTCTAGAAGGGGGTTAGGTGGCGTCATGTAAGGAAGGGTTGGGATGTATTTGGTGGAGGGATGGATGGCCATCATGGGGTCTTAGGTTGGCGCCAAAAGGAAGGATTCTAGAAGGGTGGTTTTGGCGCCATCCTTAAGTGTCTTTTGGAGGAAGTTGAGGGGTGAAGGGATGGCTATGGTGGTGGCACCAACTTGGATTAGGAGTAGGTAGCTAGTTGGACTTGAAGTGGGAGCTTATGTAGGTGGAGTTAGGGTTAGGTTGGGTTGATGGTTGGCCGAGGGAACTGGAGCTTAGCTAAGCTAAGTTAAGCTAAGCTAAGCTAGCTTAGCTAGTTATAGAGTAGAGGAGGCATATGGAGCTAGTGTTTTAGGAGAGGAGTTGGAGAGAAGAAGTCTAGAGCTGAACTAGAGCTGGTAGCTGCTGAAGAGGGTGGCATAGAGTTACTTTAGCTGGCTTAGCTTACTAGTTCTTTGCTAGCTGCTAAGCCAAGCTAAAGTAAGCTGGCTTTTGCTAAAAGGACCTGAGGTGAGCTGGGTCTGATGCTCCCGGGGAGGACCTAGCTAGTTGAGGTAGCTAAGGTAACTTAGCTCAACTAAGTTGAGCTAAGCTGAGTCCTCAGGAGCTGGACTTGAGCTTCCTGAGTTAGGATGAAGTCATCTTCAGTTGGCTGGAGTTGAGTGGAGCTAGATGTAGCTGATCCTGAGCTGAGGTGAACTCCAATCAACTCAGCTGAGCTAGCTAGAGCTCCCAGTGAACTGATGGGAGCTGAGATAAGCTAGACTCAGCTAAGTTGAGTTGGATCTTAGCTAACTTGAGCTAAGGTGAGCTAAGATGAGCTCTCTCGAGCTACCATTCAGTTGAGATGAGCTGAATGGAGCTTGGATGAGCTAACCCTAGTTTAAGTGAGCTGGATTCTAGCTATGGTGAGCTGGATAAAGCTGAGTTTCAACTGGTTTGGGCTTCTCTTTCACCAGTTGCCTTCTTGAGTGCTAGGGTTCTAGGGATCTGACAATTTGTTTATTCCTAACACTTACAAAAACACATCAAAAACACAATAAAAAATGTAATGCATGCCTAACCTAACTGATGCCTAAATGCAACCCAAAAATCCATTTGCAGAGCAAAATCCTAAGGGCTAGGTTTATTTTAATGCATAAGAATGATGATAAACTGGCGTTTATCATCCATCCCTAGAAAATCCCTTGGTTATTCTGTTTTCATAATATGCTGTTAAAATTACAGAATTAACCCTAGTTCTCTGTTCTCTTTTCAAAATAGCCTAAAGTGGTGTTATGACCCTCATATGAATATGTAGGAGCTTTTATCTTTATTCCAGACTAAAAGTGGCTAGTTAGGGCCTATGATGGTGTTCCCATCATACCCCCATGCCTAGCTTTTGCTATAACCTTAGCAAACATCCTATGGATCAAACCAGGTTTCTAGGTCGGATGTAACCTTCAAGGTACCTTACTAAGATGCATCTCTAGAAATTAGGTCAAAATATCAACAATAGGCCTAGAGGTACTCAAGTATCAGTCAAGATTCATACCTGACTAGCTTCAACCTATGTCTGCCGCGAATGTTTCTAAGTTCTGCAAAAATTGCCTAGAGATTCATTGACCCCAGTGGTTAAAGCATACGTGCATAGATGTAATGTATTTAGGTTCAGTTTGCCAGTGCATTTTTGATATGAGAGAGATAGAGAAGGTTTTTCGTTTGGAGAGTTTTCTCTCTTTTCTTTTTATTTTCCCCTAAATCCAGCCTCGAATTAGCTCTAAACACGGTTTGTATCAGATTCCTTGTCCTTACCATCAATCCTCGAAGGGTCCTTGGTTTTCGATACTTCGAGATAGCACTGTCCATGGCAACCCCCAAAACCCTAGTTTTCGACACTTTGGGATAGTGCCGCCCATGGCGTTCGGTAGCTGAATTCAGGCCCTAATAATAGACATTTAGGGATAATCCCACCCATGGCACCTGAACCAGCATAAGGTGCTTATATGCCCCCGGTAGGATATTTAGATATCCTAGGAGACAAGCACCGAGACGATACGTTATTACGCATCTTCGAGGGGAATTTCCTACCTCTCCGCGCTGGGAACTCGTCTAATCAACGTGTGTTGTCGAGCCGCTCCTAAGTTAGATCTTTGAGATGACTTTTCAGAACAGAACACTTTTAGCAGATTTTTCTTTATTAAGCGCACTGAACAAGACTACGTGTGTGATTTTAGGTGCTCAAGTTATCAAGTCCCACAAACTAAAAGGCAGGCAACAGGGTTGAATATTCCCTAAGCTTTTGACCTACTACATCAGCCAAGCACTTTCCTCAACCTCTTGATGATTAATCCGAATCTTAACAAATACTTGAGTATTTAAACCCTAGAATAGATCCAAGAGGCCTAAGGTTGGTATCTGCCACTAATTTCCTAAGTTGTAGCCTTCTAGGTCTTAATTCATCATCTGATCCAACCTAGAAGTTAGGTAGGTTCCATATTCAATGTCAAGGGACTAATTCATTTTCTTTTGTTTTTGTTTGCTCCTTTTTCTTATTTCTTTTCTTTTCGTTTCGTTATCTTTTTATTCATTCAACTCAAAATGACCTCTCCTTTCCTCTTTTCACCTTTTTTTTTTCTTTTTATTTTGATGAAACCCTTCCATGCATTGATTTCACAACATTTTGCACTTTAATACCCCCCATGCCTACGATTTGCAATATCTTCATTGTAAATTAGGTGAGTTCGAGTTTAATTCAGATCGTACAATAGAATAGGTGGGTGATGAACGGGTCGGAATGACTGTTGCGAATGATTTCAAGTATCAAAGGTGGAGTCAACTATTCTAATGGATGAACCCTAAAGTGTAATATGAATTCGGCAAAGGGATATGTTATGAAGGTTTTGGGTTTTTCAAAAGATGACGGGTTGCCTCCCATTTAGTGCTAAGTTTAACGCCATCAGCTGGGCGCAATGAAGCTCACGGAGAATGGAGATCAAAAGATACTGCGGTCAAATTTGTGTCAGTAAGTTCGATGAATGGTTTGAGTCTCTGACCGTTCATGACAAAAGGTTCAGAATCAAGGTTGAGTTCACTGATTTCGACAACTCCATTTTCGAATACTCGCCTCACTAGAAATGGTCCAATCCATTTAGATCTGAGTTTACCTGGGAAGAGCTTGAGTTTGGCATTAAAGAGTAGTACTTTCTGACCAGGATGGAAGGATTTTCGTGATATGTGCTTGTAATGGAAGGCTTTTACCCGCTCTTTGTAGATTTGCGAGTTCTCGTATGTATCATTGCGTAGTTCCTCGATCTCGCTTAATTGCAATCAGCGGTGGATTCCAGCCTTCAAAAGATCTAGATTGTACTTCCATACCACCCAGTAGGCTTTATACTCCATTTATATGGGGAGGTGACATGCCTTCTCGTACACAAGTCTGAAGGGAGATATGCCTAACTGGGTCTTATGGGTGGTCCTATAGGCCCACAAGGCTTCCGGAGGGCAGGTAGACCAATCCTTCCTGTCAGGACGAATAGTGACCTGAAGGATCTTCTTGATCTCCCTATTTGACAATTCAGCCAATCCATTAGTCTATGGGTGATAAGGAGTCGAGATACAATGTGATACCCTGTACTTTTTCATTAGGGACTAGAAGTGCACATTTACGAAGTGGATTCCTCCATCAGAGATGATGACTCGCGGAATATCGAACCAAGAGAAGATATGCTGATGAATGAATTTAATAACAACCTTATGATCATTGGTTCGGGTTGGGATGGCTTCGATCCATTTAGACACATAGTCCACGGCTAAGAGAATGTACTCGAAACCATCAGATTTTGGGAAGGGGCCCATAAAGTCAATCTCCTAGATGTCGAAGATTTCGCACACGAGAATCGGTTGTAAAGGCATCATGTCACAACGACTCATGTTGCCTAAGGTCTGGCACTGAGTGCATCCCTTATAGTAGTCGTGTGCATCTTTAAAAATCGTGGGCCAATAAAATCCACACTGGAGGACTTTTTCTACGGTCTTGTGTCCCGAAAAGTGACCACCGCAAACCTGGTCGTGACAGCAGGATAGAATTCCATGGAACTAAGATTCCGGAACACATCTTCTGATGATTTGATCAGCACTGATGCGGAATAGATTTGGATCTTCCCAGACAAAGTATTTGGCATTTGAAAATAATTTTTCTTGGCTTTTGGCCAATCAGACTGAATCTGATGCGATGCCAAATAATTTATCATATCAGCATACCACAGAAGTTCTGTTGCGATTGTCAGGAGGTGCTCATCAAGAAAGTTCTCTGTGATAGGTCCAGAAAGGTCAATGTGTAAAGAAGGAAGACGGGATAAATGGTCAGCTACCAAGTTTTGCTTTCCTGCCTTGTCGAGAATTTCAAGATCGAAGTCTTGCAATAGCAAGATCCAGCAGATTAATCTAGGCTTTGCGTCCTTCTTCATGTGTAAGTGCCTCACTGCGATGTGATTCGAGTAAATGATGACGTGGGATCCCAAGAGGTAAGACCTAAATTTCTCCAGGCCAAAAATTACAGCCAGCAGCTCTTTCTCCGTCACAGTATAGTTATGTTGATCCTTGTCCAATGTCTTGCTGCCGTAATATATGATCATTGGTTTCCCATCCATTTTTTGACCCAACATCGCTCCTATTGCGTAGTCAGACGCATCGCACATGATCTCGAAGGGTTGTGACCAGTCAGGAGATTACAGGATTGGTGCTTGGGTGACTTGGTCACGCAGGATCTCAAATGCGTGAATGCACTCACTCGACACCTCAAAAGATGTGTCCTTTGAGAGGAGGTTTGTCAAGGGGCGTGCAATCTTAGAGAAATCAGGTATGAATCGACGATAAAAACTTACGTGCCCCAAGAATGATCTGATATCTTTGGTTGAGTTAGGTATAGAAATTTGGAAATCAAATTCACATTGGCTCGGTCGACTTGAATACCTCTCTCAGACACCAGATTTCCCAAAATGATGCCTTCTGGAACCATGAAGTGGCTCTTTTCCTAGGAGAGAACCAAATTCACTTCAATGCATCTTTTGAAGATTTGGACCAAATGT
The DNA here is from genome assembly GCA_037157565.1 of Thalassia testudinum. Taxonomy (NCBI): domain Eukaryota; kingdom Viridiplantae; phylum Streptophyta; class Magnoliopsida; order Alismatales; family Hydrocharitaceae; genus Thalassia; species Thalassia testudinum. Next base: position 89,913,809 of record JAZHRO010000013.1, on the reverse strand, counting down.
AGGAGTCACTCATCAAAAGATTCACCAAATACCGAGAAGTCGTCCATGAATACTTCAAGGTATTTACCCACATGTCGGAGAATATGGCTAGCATGCACGCTGAAAGGTGGTGGGTGCATTGCATAGCCCAAAAGGCATCCTACGGAATATGTACATACCGTAGGGGCAAGTAAAGGTGGTCTTTTCCTAATCCTCTAGATGAATTGCTACCTGATTATACCTGGAGTAACCATCCAAGAAACAAAAGAATCGATTTTCTGCCAATTTCTCTAGAATCTGATCAATAAATGGCAGTGGGAAATGATCTTTTTTCATGGAGTCATTCAGTCTTCGGTAATCAATGTAGACTCTCCACGAATTCGCATTGCGGGTTGGGATGGTCTCTCTGGATTCAGTCGTGATAACGGTGAGCCCTATCTTTTTAGGCACAACCTGGATCGGGCTCACCTAGCAGCTATCAGAGATCGGGTAGATGATACAAGCATCTAACCATCTGATGATATCTTTCTTCATGACCTCCTGAAGATTCGGGTTGAGTCTTCTCTGCATCTCTCGGGATGATCGTGAGCCCTCTTCTGTGTAGATACAATGTGTGCAATAGGAGGGACTAATACCAGTCACATCATCAAGAGTCCATTCGATGTCTCTCGAATGGTGCTAGAGAATAGTAATCAGCTTCGTTTTCTGATCAGATGTGAGTTGGGAATTGATGATTACAGGAAATGTTTGATTAAAACCCAAAAATACATACCTATGATGATCTAGGAGGGGTTTCAACTCCATAATCGGGTTATCAGTAGCAGGTGGGGGTTCGGGATGAGCCTCAGAAGATAAAGTGGGAGCTAAAGGTGAATCTAGGTCAGTCCTTGTCTCCTCTAACTGTGGATCAAAATTTTCTTGTGGTTGAGGATTAGGAATAGTCGAGTCTTCCTCTGCAAGTGGGTCCTCAACCATAGAACTAATGTTACATACTTCCATAATTACCCCACAGTTTATTCCTTTTTAGGCCTTAATGATATCAATCTTTAATGTCTGGTTCTCGAATTTTAACTCGATCTGGCCCTCTTCACAATTGATATTAGCCTTAGCTGTGGCTAAGAATGGTCTCCCTAAGATGATTGGTGTGTTCCTTAGATTTTCAGGAGTCTCCATGTCTAGCATAATGAAATCCACTGGGAAATAGAAATCACGGATCCGTACGAGAACATCCTTGAGAATTCCTCTGGGTGACTTGATCGATCAGTCTACTAACTGCAAAGTCACCTCTATCAGTTTAAGCTTAGTTTCCTCGAAATGGTCTAGTAGGGATGTAGGCATCAAGGTTATGGAGGCTCCTAAATCTAATAATCTCGATCAAACTCTAGATCACCAATTTTACAGGAGATCAAAGGGGTGCCAGGATCTTTTGCTTTTTGCGGGAGCTTGCTCAAAATGATTGAGCTGACTTGCTAAGACAATACGATCAGACTCCCTTCTTTGGTTCGCGGCTTATGCTTAGGTGTATATAAATTTTTTAGAAATCTCGTGTATGCCGGTGTGTAGCGGATCGCGTCCATCAAGGGGATGTTTATCTGGACTTGCTCAAAGAGCTTGACCAGATCTTCCTCAAGTGCCACGGGTTTGGGTTTCTTCTTTCCTTTGGTCAAGGCCTCAGGAAATGGAACCTCTGTAGGTTCCTCTAGGTTTGTTTCAGGTTCTGGATCTGGGATAGGGGTGTCTTGGATAACCATCCTAAGGTTAGGCTTTGAATTACCAGGCTGGGAGTGGCTTGGATAAGGTGGATCCTGAGTTGTCTTGCCACTACGGGCAGTAACACCATTAAGTCTTGCCTGGCTCTGGTTGGGATTTGGTAGAAGTGGTGATTGCTGCTGATATCCCGAGTATGATGTCGAAGCTTCCATCTCGTTAGGTGATGGAGCAAAAGGGGCCTGGTAAACAAAGTGAGCTTGGCCTTGATTCGGGTTTATAATGCTCCTCTGGTTCGGCACGTTATTTGGATTCGGCAGAGGTTGTGATGGAAGTGCATGATGTAGACAAATCTATTTAGGTTAAAATGCCTATCCATGCATGTTCCTAGGCTTAGATTTGCATTTCATGTTATAAATATTGCATAGTATGCATCATTCTGCATTTGGAGTAGTTGTATATAATTTAGGTTAATTACATCCTTTTTGTGGTCAGGAGAGAAGAGTATTTATTTCGTAGCCTTGAATCGATGATCCGACCGTACGGATCTGATCAAGACGACGATCAGAGTCCAATGCTTCTGAAATTGCTTCGATCAGAGTCCCGTAGCACCATATGCAATCTAAGGAAGATCAACGGTCGAGGGATTAGGTGACTCAATCCGGAGCATCAAACGACAAATCCGACCACATGGATGGATTCGGGTCGATGATCGCAGCCCAACGACGTGAAAATCGACTCAATTCGACCTATGTAGCATCCCCTTCAAAGTAAAGAAGATGGACGGACCAGATTACGCCATGTGGTGTAGCCCAGGCCACCCATGTGCATGCATGCACCATCGCATGCGCATAGTAGCGTTGGTGCGCACGTGGAGGCAGCGGCGCGTATCGCGCGCTAGCGGTGCGGCAGCGGGGGTGCGTGAGCGGGGTCTTCAGCGTCGTTTGCGGCGAATCTTCAGTGACATTTATGATCGTTACTAAATGTCCTGTATACGAATTTGATTCTTTTCTCCACTATAAAAGGACCCCTACCCCTCCCATTTTTCTTCATCTCTTCCTTTCTTCCTCTCACCACCTCAAAGGCTCTAGCGAGAGCTTGTCTCAAGCCCGAGATGTTCCTCTAGAGTAGAAAATCAAATAGTTTTCCCTCCCTTCATCTCCATTCGTGGAGCATCCTGTGGTCATCCTTTCACCGTCCTTCGGGAAGAAGATCCTCACTGTGACGCCATCCTGCCCAATCCTCCGTTCTCCTTCGTCCCACTCCTCACCACCTTCCTCCAGGCGACATTAGAGCGAGTCATCCTCTGAGCAACCGTCGAGGGGGATTTCTCTTACCCCATTGTTTCTTTTTATGCTTTCATAGTGTAGATTTTTCCCACTTTCGTAGTGTAACAAACAGTCTTGATGAATAGATGATTGTTTCTCTCTCTCTCTCCCTCTCCCTCTCTCTCTCCCTTTCCCTCTCTTTCTTATATTTTTGCAAGTAGATAAAGTTTTCATCGACCGAATCTTTTGCTTGTTAAAAATACAAAAAAAATTTGAAAAGATAAAAATGAAATAAACAAATAAAAAGTGAAGCACGGATTTCATAAAACCAAACGTTCGCTTTCCTATGTTTGACCTGGGACTCACTTTTTGGAGTTTCGATATAAATGTTTTCTGATCACAAGTTTTGCAACTACAACGACGGGTTACTTGTAACCCCTATTTCAAACACGCGAAACGCGTGCGATCATTTTGGCGCTGTTGCTGGGGAGGTAATGCTCTTTGGTTTTTTTTTCCGCATTTTTTCCGCCTTACCTAACTTTTATCTCACATTTTCTCTGATCTTAATGTGATTGCAGGTCTCTGATCTTACTGTGATTGCAGGTACTCTTCTAAGGCGGGCCAAAGCAGTTAGATCAGAGAAAAGTGCAGATGAAGGTTTTGTGTCCCCCACACCACTCCCAGCTTAGTTTTCATTCCATAACCTAATAACTCAAACCCAAATCAACTTACGTGCTTTTTATAAACCCTAGGATAGATTTGGTTGTTTTTTTGCCACCTGCACTCATCTCGTCATCCACATAAAAAAAAAAAAGTGTTATCTGATTGTGGGATTTTCTGAAAGAGACACACCTTAACACCCACAACTCTCACCCTAAGGCGCACATTCACATCGATTCTACCACTTAACTAGGATCTGACCTGTGGACCCAATACACTTAACACACAAATAAGTGAGTAGAAATCTGAATAGGTCAAACATTTCTGTGTGCCTTAACTAAGTGGTGCAATAGGCCAATTGCTTGAACTGTTTGGGCCGCACTACTCAAAATAAAAGTGATTCATCAAGTTGCTTGCCACTTAGGGTTGATTCTTAGGGTTGAACTAGGCACTCCACATTTTTTCTCTGATTTTGAAAGGAATATATCATCACCAATGCTTGCAAAACTTGGAGTGTTATACTAAACCTTGATTGAACCAACCTATAGGTTAAACCCTAAAAGCTACTAAACAAGGTTGAACCCTAAAAGTCACATCATCAAATAATCTTGTTTGAAAACCTTGGTTGTGCACACACACACATTTAACTGATCATTAAGGGCACAACCCATCTAAAGGGCCCATCACATTCCAAGAGCACAATCATCCCAAGCCTAATTAAAATCGAGTAGACGTTGGTCTTAAGGATTGATTCGCTCTTTGGGGCTTAGACTGAGATTTTTTTTCGATTAATCTGCTTCTGTTGTTCCATTTGATGTCTAGCTAGGGGAGTAGCGTCAAACGACCGCGATTGAGAGGTACACTAGGAACCGGAGGCGTAAGCTAAAGGAAGAACCTTCTCCCCAGTCCCTCATTCTAACTGGTTGGATTGACCATATAAAAGTAGACCAAATTATTTATAATCTCAAGACGGGCCTTGAGAGCCTGTAGGTCTTTAGGCTATCCACATAAGGACATGTTTGGTTGATTATATTACAGGGCACCTTTTCTCTTCTCCATTTTCCCTCCTTTTCTACCATGTACCCTTCCACATCCTACACACATTTCACATCCTATCCTCCTACCATCACTTATCCTCAAGATGATTACTATACCGACTTGACTTGTAATTACCCATCCACTAGCTCGGATGACTTTGATTGGGGATATGAATCCGGACCTTAGTGTCCAGGGCCTAACCCTAGACAACAAGACTATGATTACTATCCTTCCCAAAGCTATAATGATTATAGATCTTCATCCTTTGATGACCAAACCAACCCGATCTACAATCAAGAAGGATATAATGATTATAACACCTACCCTCCTGGGTATTCCATTGAATATAGGTTGCCACCATCCTTTGATCAACCTAGAACGACCTACTTTCAGGGAGGGACTTGAGAACCTCGACATCTTGACTCCCTTAGATTTAACCTAAACCTACCCAAACCTGAATCGAACCAGTCGGTTCAGGTGAACCAGATCTAGGATAGGGTGTTTGCTAATTTGAGGAACACTATACAATCTTTAGAAGCTCAGCCAACACCATGCACTGAAGCATCGGAGCCTATGATAAAAATGATTGACGAGCTGAATAGCTCTTTATTGGATTTACTCCAAAATGTTAGGGATAGGAACCTGGGTGAGTTTCTTCTTGGGAAGTTGTCAAGGTTGAGGATGAAATTTGTGGTTGCCCTAGTGAAATCTTGGGATGATTCTGAAGATGAACCCCCTTTAGGAGAGCCAATGTTTGAACCCGCTCAGGCGCCTGTTGGGGGGGATACATATTCTGAGATTGGAGATGACCAGGTTAGACTAGAGCAACCCTTTGAGGATGAATTGAGTTTCTCACTCGAGATCCTAGAGCCAGGGAACGAGGAGAAATATCTCTTTGAACCAGGAAATGACAATCGATTTTGAGACATATATAAATGATGATCATAAATTCTTTAATTCTGAGGGTGAAGAATCTCTTAGTGAAGTCTCACTTGAGCGTATGGAAGATGATTTTAGTGAGACAAACGGGCTTGAGGAATCTAACGAACCGTTTGATAGCCCAATTATTGAAGATTTGGATTCGGTTGGGGCTAACTTGGAGGATTCGAATCCTTATTTACTAGAAGATTCAATCAATAGCCTCATTCCTCAACCACACCCCAAAGGGATTGATTTTGATTTAGAAATCATTGTACCCAAGTCAATTCTGAGTCAGCCACAAGTTTTGGACTTGGGTAAATCTTATGGGGTGAACGATATGCTAGAGGTCCCGAAACCTGAGCACTTGATGTTGGAGGATAGGAATGTTGAAATTAAAATTTGGGAGGCTAATTTTGAGGGAAAAACAAGTTTGAATCTAAGGTTTCCTATTGACCTAAAATCACCGACTTTTTACCAGAACCCTTACGATATCTTTCACGTGCAACCTAAGCTTGAAACAACTGATTATTTTTCTGAGCTAGATGTTAAGTGGACAATCACACCTATTGAATCATCTTTACTTGTTGTCTGACACTTTGGTCTTGGTTTGCACACCCCAAAACTGCAGGCCCGGCCCTGCAAGCTTAACAACCTTAGGTTCTGGGTGATTTTCATCCAGAACCTTAGAACCACTCGACCCTAGGGCATAGGTCTACACCATAATCTGATCCACATTTGTAGACATCTTCTGCTTTCCGGTTTCAGGATCAATATTTTTATTTTGATTATGACCTTTACTTGTGAATTCTCAATTTCTTCTTTGTATGTATGTTATGCCTAGCTGAAGGCATTAAAGTTAGCGTGTGTGTATACACTCTTCTCTCTGCGGAGCTGACCGGATTTTTACGATACCAAGGTGATATTCTGTTTACTCTGCCCTTTTCATGTCTTTATTTTTACAATGAGGACATTGCATCATTTAGGCTTGGGGGGATGGATAATCAATTCCTGAAATCATTATGTTAACTCCGTAGAATTTCTTTTGGTTTCTTTAAAAAAAAAATTGAAAATTCAAAAAGATAAAAAAGGAAAGAAATTAGGAAAAGAGAACTTAGGCATTTGTAAGTTATGAACTTTAGGAAATGATATGAGAGGACCTAAACACTTAGACTCTTCAGGTCTTCAGGCTTAATTAGCCCGGGTGTCCACTCGAATGTGGACTGAGTCTTGAGTCCTCGCTAATTAAAATTCATTTTAAGTGGCTAATAAATTGGGATGATAAGTATGCAACTTATCAACTCACCCTCTGATTTGGAGGGACTTTAAGCCTAAGTATCTACACACATTTTTTGCACTGACTCACTTTTTAGCGATTTCATCAGAAATTGGGTAGCTAATGAACTATCTAGGCTGGTATTGCTGGCAAGTTATCAGTGGTAACAGTTCATCAGTCGGTTGTCTAGAGCCCAGTCACAAGACCATTTTTATTGTACCGCCATTAGGTCAATCTTAGATCAGGAAAACCACCTACTTAAAAAAAATAAAAAGAAAAGAAAATATAGAAAAAAATAGAAAAGGAGAAAAAAAAAATCACACTTTATCGCACGAGTATGGCTGGCAAGTTGGCAGTGGTAACAGCTCATCGGCCGGTTGTCTAGAACCAACTCGCAAAAAAATACACAATAATTCTCAAAACACTTAGGGAAGAAATGGGGAATTAGAATAAATCGGGAAGATATACACTGGGTTTGCCCTTGTGTTGACCCCATAAATAAAAGTAGGGAGAAAGCTACCGATTGAAAAGATAAACCTCTAGGCAAGGTCACCTAGGGTCGTAGAAACCCGAAGTCCGTTTTAACGGCCGTCTAGTGAGTCTTTCACTATTTTCACAAGATACTTAGCAGTTAGAGTCCTTCTCGAGTCTTGGGTAGGTCGGGTAGTCGTAAAAAGTTATCTCGAAACTCTCAAACTCCAAAAGTACAAAAAAAATTAGAAAAGAAGAAAAACAAAAAAAATCTATTTTCCCTTTTCAAATAAGACGATGACTTGGGCGGTCTGCATTCTGGCAGACACCCGGGTACTATTAAGTCTTCGTAGTTTAGGATCTTAGTTGAAACTTTCTATTGTTAATAAACAACTTAGGCCTAAGCGATCTAATCCTAATTTTGATTTTTATACATACCATGTAGCTTAATTTTTCTAGGGACTAGTAAAAGATAGGTATGGAGGTATGATGTAGACACATCTATTTAGGTTAAAATGCCTATTTATGCATGTTCCTAGGCTTAGATTTGGATTTCATGTTATAAATATTGCATAGCATGCATCATTCTGCATTTAGAATAGTATATAATTTAGGTTAGTTGCATCCTTTTTGTGGTCAGGAGAGAAGGATATTTATTTCAGAGCCTTGGATTGACAATCTGACCGTACGAATCTGATAAAGACGACGACGGAGTCCAACGCCTCTGAAATTGCCTCAATCAGAGTCCTGTAGCACCATATGCAATCCAAGGAAGATCAACGGCCGGGGGACTAGGTGATGCAATCTGGAGCATCAAATGATAATTCCGATCGCACGGATGGATTCGGGTCGACGATCGCAGCCCAACGGCGTGAAAATCGACTAAATCTGATCTCTGTAGCACCCCCTACATAGGAAAGAAGATGGATGGCCCAGATTGCGCCACGTGGCGCAACCCAGGTCGCCCATGCGCACGCACACACCATCGCATGCGCATAGCGACGTGGGTGCACGTGCGCGCGCGGAGGCACGCATGCTTAGGCGCAGCGGCGTGCGCAGTAGTGCAGCGCGAGTGCGGAGGCAGCGATGCGTATCACGCGTGTGCGCACGACAAGGGTGCGTACAACACGCGCTAGCGGTGCGGCAACAGGGGCACGTGAACGGGATCTTCAGCGATGTTTGCGGCAGATCTTCAGCGACGTTTATGACCATCACTAAATGTCCTGTATACGAATTTGATTCTTTCCTCCACTATAAAAGAACCACTACCCCTCCCATTTTTGTTCATCTCTTCCTTTCTTCCTCTCACCACCTCCAAGGCTCTAGAGAGAGCTTGTCCCAAGCCCGGGATGCTCCTCTAGAGTAGAAAATCAAATAGTTTTCCCTCCCCTCATCCCCATTCGTGGAGCATCCCATGGCCGTCCTCTTACAACCCTTCGGGAAGAAGATCCTCGCTGCGACGCTGTCCTGCCCCATCCTCCGTCCTTCGGCTCTGTCCTTCGTCTCGCTCCTCACCACCTTCTCCAAGCCACGTCAGAGCAAGTCGTCCTCCGAGCAACGGTCGAGGGGATTTCTCTCACCCCATTTTATCTTTTTATGCTTTCATAGTGTAGATTTTTCCCGCTTTCGTAGTGTAACAAACAGTCTTGATGAATAGATGATTGTTTCTCTCTCTCTCTCTCTCCCTCTCTCTCTCTTATATTTTTGCAAGTAGATAAAGTTTTCATCGACCGAATCTTTTGCTTGTTAAAAATACCAAAAAAATTAGAAAAGATAAAAACGAAATAAACAAATAAGCGCAGATTTCATAAAACCAAACGTTCGCCTCCCCGTGTTCGATCTGGGACTCACTTTTTGGAGTTGCGGTATAAATTTTATCCGATCATAAGTTTTGTAACTACGACGACGGGTTACTTGTAACCCCGATTTCAAACACGCAAAACACGTACGATCTGTGCACCAGGCTAGCAAGAATTCGCCATCTGTGCGAGTTGATTTAGAACCTCTTTGAACTTGTCTTTATGCTATTTCTGTATAGCCACATTAGATTTTTGAATGTCAACCAGGGTTTGTACGATGAGAGTCATTTGATTGTCCCTTGATGGCCCGGATTGATAGTTTGGATTGGGCTAGGTTGGACAGGCTGGTAAGGGTGTAGAGCTTGTGGTCGGGGCTGGAATTGAGATCTCGGATTTTGATTAGTCCCTGACCATGCAAAGTTAAGATGATTTTGCCATCCAAGGTTGTATGTGTTAGAGAATGGATCATTCTAGATGGCGTTGAAGTCCTTGTAGGTCTGAGGAACCCTAGAGAAGTTAGAATATGAGGGTTCAGAGTTCCCCTAACTAGAGCAGGAAGTTCCAGAGTTTCTTTCACAGGCAAGATAAGACGTGGGTGGATATGAGTCCGTCCCCTGATGAGAGCGATGATGAATGTTATGCACAACCTCCCTACTAGAGGGCAGTTGCACATACCTGTTATGTTGTGCTGAGGTGGTTCTATGTAGATGTTGAACCAATTCATCCACCTTCTTCTCAATAATAGCGACCTTGTCCAGGTGACTGGCCGACAGTTCCAGATCGATGGATGCGGACAGGTCTTGAGTCTCGTGTGCACCTCGTGTGTTTGTCAATGCTCAGGTAGTCGTTCGGTCGAACATACCCATAGATTTATTATTTATGGAGTTCTCGCACATATTCTCAAGAATTTCCGAAACGGTATCTTCATGCTGACCCATGATACTGCCACCACAGGTTGCATTGACAAATAGCTTGATCTCGTCACAGAGCCTTTGGTAAAAAGACTGGACTTGTTCCCACTTAGGAACTCTGTGATGGGGGTATCTTCGCATGAGATCCAGAAAACAATCCCATGCCTCATGAAGTGGTTCTCCTGGATTCTGTGTGAAGTGTGTGATCTAGTGCCTTAAAGCATTCATCCGACCAACAGGGAAAAATTTCTGTAAGAGTTCATTTTATAGTTCCCCCTAGTGTTGATTGGATGATTCAGAGTCTGGAACCAATCGGCAGCTTTACCCATGAGTGCGAAGGAGAATATCTTCATGAGCAGGATGCCTCGATTTTGTATGGCAGGCCCGAAGGTCTGGGCCAGATGTTTTAGCTACTTGGTGTATTGGAGTGGATCTTCGGAGTTTGAGCCATGGAATTTAGGAATAGCATGGATCATGTTTGGCTTGAATTCAACATCAGGCCCTCCACCAGGGATTTGTACTCTACGTTCGATCTCCACTGCAGCGGGATTATAGTGATCTCACATCTGAGGACACGGTGGTGGATTGAAATGTGCGTGGAATAGATCATTGAGGTGTTGTATCTGATCTTAGACATTGGGTTCTTTTGCTTGGTGTTCCATGGCTATGGATGAAGGAGATCCAGGCTCAGATGAATCATAAGAGATATCGATCTGGTCGAAAGGTAACACAAACAAGTGAGCCGAGGCTTGACCTCAACGAGAATGAACAGCTAAAGGAGGTCTCAAGGGTGGTCTTAAGTGTAAGTACCTCTATTTTGATGCACTAAAATTATGCTTATTGCTAGACTAATATTTCAGGACTATCTCGGATTAAAGCGTCTTTCAAGACAAGTGCAGATAGTTGCTGATGTGTATCTTTTTGTCTTTATTTGAGTCTAAGACATTATTGTAAGGAACCTCAAATAAAACTCAAAAATGGATTTTCACGTGTCTTTTCAAAATCAAGTTTTTGGGATTATTGATCGACCAAATTACCTTGATCGACCAACCAACTTCATTAATCGATCAAATCAGCCCATTTTAGGAAAATAAAAATCTCTTTGATCGACCAACTAAGTAAATTGACCGATCAATTAGTGATCAACCAACCACCTTAATTGATCGACCAAATTACCTTTTGATCAACTAATTAATCTTAATTGATCGACCAATTTAATTTCCTATTCAGGCAAAACTTTTAGTACAAATAGAGGTCGTACGCAACCCATCTACATAACTTTCAAAAGAAATACCTTTCGAACAGTAGAGCTTCTCATGCTTATTCCAAAAGCCTACACGCCTTGTTCTTCACGTTATTCAAAAGCACGATGCCTCGAACCTCTGCGACAAATTCGATTTGAGCTTTTATTGAGGTTCTATAGAAGTTATTTCTGTTATTCTACCTTGTTGCTTTGATTTACGGATCCCAAGATTGTTAGGAAGATTCGTGGTTATTGTTTTTGCTTCCCTTCAGGATAAAAAGGGAAGTGGTTGTAAGAGGTTGTGCCACCCTTATTCAAGTGGTACGGATAGTGGATTGACTAGCTTGGACTATTCGAAAAAATCCTAAGATGAGAGGCTTAGGTAGTAGTTTTCACCCGATTTAGGTTTCTACTATAAATCAGGTGTACACTGTGCTTGAATTTCTTGTGATTTATTTTTGATCTATGTATATAAATAATTTTTTTTTAAGGTGATACTATTCACCCCTTCCCTCTAGCATACGTTGCGATCTGCAAGATATCCTCCTACTATCATTTGGTATCAGAGCCTGCGTTGTCCAGGAGATGTTAAAGTTGAATGTTGACATGTATGTTGAGGGTCAATCGGCGGTTTGACCTCCTCTATTTGATGGAATGAACTTTGGCTATTGGAAGACTAAGATGCAGATCTTCCTGGAGTCAATGGATTACGAGGTATGGGATGTCATTGCCTCGAAATACACACACCCAGAGATCAAGGACGGCATTGCAATCACTCCAGACCAAAAAAAGATGGCTACACACAATGTAAACGCCATGAACGCCATATTCTACGGTCTCTCTATAGCAAAATTTAACAAAGTTTCTACATGCAAAACCGCACACGAGATATGGAGCATTCTCGAAGTTACCCACTAGGGAACTTCAAAGGTAAAAGAAATAAGGATAAATCAACTAATCCAGAGCTACGAGCTTTTCAGGATGAAGAAAAGGGAGTCAATAAAAGAGATGTTCATAAGATTCATGGACATCATAAACTCATTGCAGAATCTTGATCAAGACATCAAGAATGAAGCCCTTGTTAGAAAAATCCTTCGCTCACTTACCAGCGACTGGGAAACCAAGACTACTACCATTCAAGAGTCAAAAGGTCTATCCACCCTGAAACTGGATGATCTCATTGGAAGTCTAATGGTGTATGAGGTTCAACTCCAACACATGAGGGATCAAGAAGGAGAAGGATCCAAGAAGACTATAGCTCTTGAAGCTATTGAAGAATCCAAAGAAACTTTAAGTGGAGAAGAAGAGGAAGACATAACCCTCCTCTCCAGAAAATTCAGGAAGTTCCTTAAAGATAAGAACTTGAGGAAGAAAAAAGAAATCAAGAACGATGCAATCACCATTACAATTGCAAGAGAAAGGGACAATTCAAGAAGGACTGTCCACTTCTCAGAAAGGAGTCAGACAAGAAAAGGAATCCCTTCAGAAAAGATGGAAAGAAGAAAGCTTTCACAGCAACTTGGGATGAGTCAGACTCATGTTTAGAGGAAGAAGAAACCTTGGGAGAAGCTCTTCTCGGGTTTATGGATCTAAAAGATGAGGAAAGAAAAGAAAGAAGATGGATAATGGACAGCGGCTGTTCCAAGCACATGATTGGTGAAGAAGACCTATTCTTGCAGCTCAACCGTTAGGAAGGTGGTATGGTCACGTTTGGGAACAATCACAAGGGCCATATTATTGGTACTGACCAAATTGGTAACCTCCTTTGATAATGTGCACTTGATTAGCAACTTAAAACATAACCTTTTAAGTGTTAATCAAATATGTGATAAAGGTTACAAAATTACTTTCACATCAAAAGGTTTTAAAATTCGTAATAAAGAAACAAAAATTATTCTTAAAGGAAATAGACATAAAGACATTTATACTGTAAACTTCGACAAATGTGACAGTCTTGAATGTCTGGTTGTATCTGACGAGGAAGCAACACTTTGGCACAAATGACTAGGTCATGTTCACATGGGGAACATCAGTAGACTTGTGAAACATGAGCTCGTCAAGGGTCTGCCAAAGATCAACTTTAAGAAAAGCAAAGTTTGCAATTCTTATCAAGTTAGCAAGCAAATTAAAAATCCCTTCAAACCAAAAAGGATGGTTAGCACTTTACAACCGTTGGAGCTACTTCACTTAGACTTGTTCAGACCAACCAAATCCAAAAGCCTAAGCTAGTGCAAGTATTGTCTAGTCACAATTGACGACTTTTCTAGATTTACTTGGGTATCTTTATTAAAAGTAAAGACTTAACATTTGATGCTTTTAGCAAGTTAGTTCGAAGACTACAAAATGAAAAAGGGTCTGAAGTAATTAGGATTAGAAGTGATCACGACGGAGAATTTGAGAATGAATCTTTTATCAAGTTCTGTGATCAATATGGGATAAAACATGAATTTGCATTCCCTAGAGCTGCACCTCAGAATGGTATAGTTGAGAGGAAAAATAGGACTTTACATGAGTATACCCACACAATGCTGTGCGAGTCAAAGCTGCCTCGATATTGTTGGGCTGAGGCTATAAACACTGCTTGTTATATTCAGAATAGAACCCTGGTTAGACCAATTCTAGAGAAGACACCTTGTGAACTTTATCATAGAAGAACACCTAGAATCTCCTACTTTAAGATATTTGGATGTCGATGTTTTATAATTAATACTAAGGACAATCTTGATAAGTTCGATGCTAAAAGTTCAGAAGGAATATTCTTAGGTTACTCAACCATAAGTAAAGCCTATAGGATTTTTAATAAGAAGAATTCTGTTGTTGAGGAAACCATGCATGTATCTTTTGATGAAACTTTAGTTCAACCAAAATCTTCTGCTATTGATGATGATGACCTAATAGTTGACCCATCAAACATTCCAGAGGAGAATATTTCTAATGAACTACCCAGAGATATTTTGTTTGAGAAAGATCATCCAAAAGAATTGGTGATAGATGAATTATCTAAAGGATTTCAAACTAGATCTTCCCTTAACACTTTAGCTTTTATAGCTTTTGTTTCATGACTAGAACCTAAAAATGTTAAGGAAGCCTTCTCAGACAACTGTTGGATTATTGCAATGGAAGATGAGTTAATCAATTCAAGATAAATCAAGTATGGGAACTTGTTTAAAAGCCTAAATTACAAACCATTATAGGAGCTAAGTGGGTCATTAGGAACAAACTTAATGAGTCAGGAGAAGTAGTTAGAAATAAAGCTAGACTTGTAGCCCAAGGGTATAATCAAGAAGAAGGAATTGATTTTGATGAAATATATACTCCGGTAGTTTGCCTAGAATCCATTAGGATGCTGTTAGCCTTTATCGCCCATATGAAATTCAAACGTTTTCAAATGGACGTCAAAAGTGCCTCCTAAACGGATTTATCATGAAGTCTATATTAAACAACCTCTAGGTTTTGAAAATACTATGTATCTAGAGCACATATACAAATTAAAAAAGGCTTTATATGGACTTAAACAAGCTTCACGAGCTTGGTATGACAAGTTAAAATCCTATCTAGTTGAAAATAAATTTAAAATTGGTCAAATAGATCCAACCCTATTCACTAAAAGGAAAGAAAATGATCTCTTAATGATACAAATATATGTTGATGACGTTATTTTCGGTGCTACTAATGATCTATTATGCCAAGACTTTGCAAAGGTAATGCAGGATCAGTTTGAGATGAGCATGATGGGAGAACTTCGGTTCTTTCTCGAACTTCATATTGATCAGCTGACCTTTGGAATCTTCATATCTCAAACAAAATACGCAACAGAGATACTAAAGAAATTCTCAATGGACAAAGTCAAAGGTAAAGAAACACCGATGACAGCTTCTACCCAATTGAAAACTGATGACACAGGTAAATCAGTAGATAAAAAACTATATAGAAGCATGATAGGATCACTGTTATATTTAACTGCAAGTTGATCTGATATATTGTTTTGCACTTGTTTGTGTGCTCACTTTCAAGTAAACCCTAAAGAAACACATCTAAATGCTGTTAAAAGAATTCTCAAGTATCTAAATAACACACAAGACTTAGAACTTTTCTATCCGAAGTCAGATACATTGGAATTATATTCCTTTTGTGATGCTGACTAAGCAGGTAGTTTCACAGATCGAAAGAGCACTAGCGGAACATGTCAAATCCTCGAAAATTCCCTAGTCTCTTGGTTCTATAGAAAATAAAATACCGTATCACTCTCCACAACAGAAGCAGAATACATAGCTGTATCTCTAGCTTGTTCACAATTAGTGTGGAAGAAACAAACCTTACAAGATTTTGGCCTATCTTATAAGAATAACAAAATTTTGTGTGACAACGCAAGTGCCATTAATCTATCCAAGAATCCAGTACAACACTCTAGGACTAAACATATAGATGTTAGACATCATTTCCTCAGAGATTATGCCTTAAAAGGAGATATCAATCTAGAATTTGTTAACACAGAAAATCAACTAGCTGATATTTTCACAAAACCATTACCAAAAGAGAGGTTTAATCAAATTTATCATTTACTAGGTTTATCAAGATTTGCCTGATGAATGCATTTTTCACTAGTTGATCGATCAATTTTTCAAATTGATCGACTAAAACCTTTGATCAATCAAAATGGACTATTTGATCGACCAAAACCTTCGGCGAGAAATCTCCCTCCAAAATTTTGATTTTTGATCGATCAATCAAAATGTTTGATCTACCAATCTGGTTGGACGGGAATTTTCCCTCCAAACGTTCAAACCCTGATAAGCCAATTAACATATTTGATCGATCACTTTTCATTTTGATCGACCAAAAATCTTTTTTGATCGACCAAAACTGGGCAGATTCTCTTTTCGAAGATTGCAATCTTTTTCCTTGATTTGCATTCACAATCACTTTTTACCGTTTCTAATCTACGTGATTAGTTGCCTTAAGGGTACTTACCTATTTTACTAATCACATTCTCTATAAAACACTTCATTTTTTACTCCAACACCTATCTTTTACTACCCTACCCCACCTCTTTGGTCCCCACTTTAACATACACCCAAATCCACTCAAACACACCCGACCCCACACCTCTCCTGTGGCCATGTGATCGACTAACAACGACGCCACCGACCATCTCGCGTGCAAGCCTCCTTCGTGCGTGTGCCCTCCGTGCAACCTCCTCGCACATCCTCCATCTGCTCTCTCCCTTGATCGACCATTTTTGGTTCAATCTTGGTACATTCTAAACCTTGAATACATCCATCTTCTTGGATTTTTCTTGTGTTTATAATGTGCTTTGGCCTAATACTTTCATATTGATGTTTGTTTTTGTGTTTGATTGCGAAATCTAGGCGTATATGTGAGCTTATCATTTGGTCAAACACCTATTTTGTTTGGTCTATTACACTTTTGGTCAACCAAATACCTTGGTTGATCGACCAAAAGACCATTTTTCAGTACTTCTGTCCGGGTCATTTTTTATCGATCAATCTCTATTTGATCGACCAACGTGATTTTTGCAATTTATGAATGGCTCCAAAACGTGCACGTACCTCCTCGTCTCATCGTGATGACACCTTTGATCATTTCTTCATCACTGAGTCCGCACGTGACCGTTTTTATTTATTCACAAAATTTTCGCTGCACGTTGGTAGACCCATTGACTTTGCTTTCTTTGAGTCTATATTCCCTGGCATTTGCAAAAAATTTGCTTACCACCCGATTTTAAGCCTTTTTGAGTGGAACTTTTACGCGGGTTACATGAATAGCCGCATACCCGGTGTTGACCCCATGGCCTGTCACCTATTCTATGTTAATATGAAAAATATAGATGGGTTTCAACATCGAGTTGACCTCAAACGTCTATGGCATAGAGGTTCTGGTCAATGCGGATGTTCTTTCTGAGCTTCTTGGTTGTCCGTCTATTGGTCCCATGTTTCTCGAGCTCCACCAATAGACATAGATGGATACCATTAGGGAGACCCTGCTCACTCCCTCTCATTTTGACTTGGGTCGTCCAGCCAAGTCACCTTATTTTCGTCGTCTTTCATGATTTCTTAATTGAGTTTTTCTTTGGAATTTTATGTCTAAATCTACGTCTTTTGAAAAGTTCTCTGGTATTATGCTCATCAGTCTTTACGCATTCCTTAAGAAAAAGCGGTTCAACTGGACCACTTGATTCTGTATCTCATGAGCAAGCCTCCCACCAACTCCTTCCAATTTAGGACACTTCTCTCCCATATCTTCCTACACTTTAATGTTCCCGTGGATATAAACCATATATAATTCATCACTAGAGTCTCCATTTTTGATAAGCTCACTTATACGAAGATGGAGCAAGCAAAGGGAGCCCATGGTGAGGAAGCAGCCCAGGAGCAGCAGCACCAATAGAAACCATCAGTAGTTCCTCCTCCTTTCTTGCCTTATGAGCACTTTACAGTGACATGTCCTCCTCCAGTGCGACCATCTCCATCCTTCTACGACCAGGATTGGAGTCTCTTGGACCGACAACTTTCAGGCAGGGACTTTGTGAGTATCCAGGATGTGACAAATGGTATCTCTTTGATGATGCATCGGCAAAGGGAGACATATTTGATGATGATGCTCTATGGGCATCAGGTATCAGACTACCTGAATGCTTAGAGTCAGTTCTTGGACAGACTTGGAGAGTCTGTTCATGACATTCAGTAGCAGCTTCATCGACCTCGTCGATCTACTACCATGCCTCCATCCTCTTCAGCACCTCCTCCCCCACCTACTACTTCAACAGCAAACTAGTTGGAGGAAGAAGCACCAAACTCAAAGAAGGAAAAGGAGAAGGAGGAAGATTCACAAACTCGATCTATCATTGCAACAAGAAGGGGCATATTAGACATGAATGCCCTCTTCTAAAGAAAGAGAAGAAGAAAGGGAAGGAGAAGAAATACAAGAAAGTATTCCAAGCCACTTGGGATGACTCGACCTCGGAGGAGGAATAAGAGGAGGATCTCAAGACCAAGAACGAAAGCGCTTGCATGGTTTCAGGGCCATTTACAAGTAATAGCGATGAAGATGACAACTTCAACAAAGAGGAGGTAAATTCTTTTACCAACTTAGAATTACATGAAGCATTAGAAGAGCTTTGTGAAATTAGTAGGTCATTAAAAGTAGAAAACAAAAATATGAAAATGAATCTTAGTTTTCTAAAATCTGAAAATGAAAGGTTAGAAATTAAAATTAAGGATTTAGAAATTAGTTCTAACATTTCTAAAAAGGATGATGCTTTTGCACGAATTCGTTGCTTTAAGAAATGTATTTGCATCGTAGTATGGTCAACGAAAAATGCTCTACAACATTTAAATTTATAAACTCGAAATCAAAAAATGAGTCCAAGGTCGTTTACAGGGAACAAATTGGCAATTTAATCCACTAATCACAATATCAAGAGAGATGCAAGAATAATCAAAATATTACTCAATACAAGTCAGAATAATATTGCAAAAAAATCAAGATTCAGAGTACAAAAATATGGGGTTAAAATGGTTCAATAAAATTAGGATTCAGAGTGTAAAAAGATAAGGTTAAAATGGTGGTTTAAACCACCAAATTAACCCTAATGTTTAATCTCTATAATCACTTAAATATTTGAATAGTAACCACAATCAAATATCCCAAATATCCATTGTAGTATCAGAATAGAACCAACACAAGCATAAGGCTCAAACGTTGGGAAAGGCACGTAGACGCCTTAACCTCAAAGCCTCAGCAATGGCTAAGGCAAAGTAGCAGCAAAGGAGCACAAAGCTCTTACAAGAGCAAGGCACAGGAGACTCACGAAGCCTTAGGAGGCTAAGTGCTGAGAGAGGAGAGGGAGGGCATGAATCCTGATGCCATAGTACAAAACCCTCCCCCCTCAGATTTCTCTCTTCGAACTTAGTCTGACTCAGTTATTAGGGTAAATGGATCTAGTGCCCAGACCCGCAAGCGTGATCGCGGGCGAGGGCGCGTGGACAAGCGTGTGTGAGTGCGCGTGCATTTGGGCATGTGTGGGGACCTCACCCCTGTGCTCTCGGAGGTGAAGAGCTAAGGGGTTCTTTTCCTTTTGTGTTGTTCTCTGCTCCTTCCCACATGATGTGGGACTATCTGCTGCTCTTCTTCTTCGCACGTAATCACGCAGCTGCAGTAGGTGAAGGGCTTCGAATGATTGGGCTTTTGCTGCAGGTCTTGCCCAATTGAAGTCCTAGGTGGTCTTCAGGGTTCAATCTGTGTCGAGTATAGGTCAAAGTAGGTTGAGTGGAAGTTGGAGAGAGGCGGATTGAGCCGGAGACGATGGTGGCGACGGTGGCTGTCCGGCGATGTGCCTGAAATGCAAAACACGAGCTAAACTCTCCAATCAATATGCTCAGAAGTTTCACTGTGAAGAGGCGAAGGTGATGGCGGTGTTATTCGAGTGCGTGGGTGTGTGTATTGGCCGGATGATGTCGAAAACTAACGGCGAAGGTGGGTGTGTTCGGTAGGTTGTGCGTGTGGTCAAAGGTCCTAATATGGTTGGGGCTTCTGATCAGGGAGTTAGGGCAGAGATTTTGGTGGTGGTAGCGATTTGTTTGGGTGTGCGTGGTGTCGGTGCGAGCTTGTTGGAGCTTGTGCCGGACATAGGGAAGACGGGGAAGTCGAGGGTGGTATAGTGTGTGAACTTAAAGTCTAAGGGGTTGGAGAGGATCAGGAGGGTGAGGCAAAGAGAAAAGGGAGATTTAGAGAGGGGGAGAGTGGACAAGGGTGGCCGACTATGTTGGGTCAGCGTCGGAGAAGGTGAAGGAGACAACGAGAGAGTGATGATGCAGGAGAGGTCGGAAATGGCTGGTCTTTGGCTGGACACGACCGCAATGACGAGGTAAAGATGATGAGCTGGTCAATTTGATCGTTGATTAGGTCAACAAGAGGGGCAGAGAGGCTCATCGGAGCTTGAAGAAGTGTTGACTGGAGGAGAGAAGAAGAGATTCTTCGCTTTTTCTGAGCTGAGAACGACCCTTGCATGAGGGGCTCTTACAGAGCTCAAGAATGAGCTCTAATTGGAAGTTGGGTGCAGAAGGGGCTCGGATTTGGAAGCAAAGAATCCCACAATTTTCGTGGGTTCACTGGGGCTCAACATAGCGAATTAGAAGCCAAGATCTTGCTCAGATGATTTTCTGTAATGTGAACACCAATCCCACCAAATTTAGTGGGATTTGGAGTTTGATCTGATGCTGTTTTGATCAGGTCAAAGATCGCCTAAAGGTCTGTTGATCTAACAATGGGGGTAGGGACCTATTTTTGAAGAAGATGAGAAACTAGGGGCCTTTTGTAAGAAATTTCGAAAGCTAGAGGTTTAAGTGAGAGAAATAGAGGTTTTAGGGACTGAAGTGCAAACTAGGTCAAGATGAACGCTGCTTAGGACCAAATTTTGGAACCAACCTAATTTTGATCCAAGGAATCTAGTGGTGATGTTGGATTTCAATTTTGACTACGTTTGATTAGGAAATTTGTATAGAAGCCCAAATTAGGGCAAAATCTCGTCTGAGACCTATTCAAGGTCAAAATGGGTTCAGATGGTCAAATTAAGGGTACCAAACCTTTTAGAATATTTTTCTATGAATTTTAGGAGGTTTAGATAAATTTTATCCTAACCAAAACCTCTTTAATTTAAGCAAGTTGATAACTAGGGTTTTTTGTGTTGTTTCAATTCTCGAAATACGTAAAACCTCGTTTCTAACAATATTGACTCACTTATTGAATTTTTAAGCTCATTTGACCATCATTTAACCCCTGAGTGACCTTGTGGTTAATCTGTGTTTCGATGTGTTGTTAAAATTACATAATTAACCTTGATTTCCTGTTCTTCTCTCAAATCAGAATAATATGGAATTACGACCCTCATATAATTATGTAGGAGCTTTTATCAATCATACCTAACTAAAAGTTGCTAGTTAGGACGTATGATGGTGTTCCCATCAGATGACTTGTTGTTAGAGAATAATAACCTAATCAATGAAAACAGTAAATTGATTGAGTGATGAATGGAATTTGGTACGCTAAAAGTTGAGTTTTGAAAATCCGTCGTTGCAGTTGCATAAAAATCTGTCAAACAGATAATTTTTACCAAAACTCAAAGTGAGTCCTAGGACAAACACGAGGAGGCGAACATTTGATCAAAAATCGCATTGGAATTATTGTCACGGAAGTAGATTAGCTGGTCGAATTTAATCTACGTTAGCTATTCTACTTAAAGAATAATTAATAGAAGAAAAAGATAGAATAATACAAATAAAGAGAAAATAGGGAGAGAATAAACAAATATTTCAAAACCACAAAATCATGTTCATTACATTTAATCGCTACATTAGAAAGCTGAAAATTTACACTAGAAAGCGATAAAAAGAGAAGGGGGAAATAAGTTATCCTCCTCGACGTTGCTTGGAGGAAAAGTTGCATTGACGGAGCGCTCGAACAGGGCTGGTGAGATGCTGCAGGTGGGAGAACGATGATGGAAGATGGAACAAGGCAACATTGTGGCGAGATCCGCTTCCCGAATGGTGGCGAGAGGACAACCGCGGGATGCTCCACGAAGGGGGTGAGAAAGTGGAAAATTATTTTACTCTAGCTTTAATGGAGCATCTCAGGTATGGGACCAGCTCGTAGAGCTTTGGAGGAGGTGAGAAGAGAAGAGAAGGGATGAAGAAAAAGTGGAGGGCATAGGGGCTTTATATAGGTGAGTTTTGAGGGCAAATAGGCCCTTTTACATGCTTAATCATGAATGTTGGGTCTTTAGTGCCGGATGTGCATGTCGCTAAAGCCCCCACGTCGTTGATTAAGGTCAAGATCACGCGCTCCTGTCGTTGGATGAAGATCCAACGATCGAGATCGCGTGGATTCTTTTCTTCAGAGATTTGGAGCACGTGATAGAGGCGATGTGGACGTTTCTCGGTCATTGAATGGATGATGGACGATTGAGATCGCTACTTTGTAGAACTGATGGGCAGCAGGCATGGAGAGCTCTTAGCCATTGGATTTTCATCTAGCGGTCAAGATCTTTCATCCATTAAACCTTCAACGGTTGAGTGGAGGCACCTCGGTCGGTTTGGATGGTTGGGATGGCACCACATTCTTGGTCGTCAATCTTCTCAGACTTGTAGATGATGCCATAGATGTCAGATTGGATCGATTTTCGTGTCGTTGGGCTGCGATCGTCTATCCGAACCCATCCATGTGGTTGGATTTGCTGTGTAAAGTATAATTTAAACAACACTTTGGCCCTTGACCTCTGATCTTTCTTAGACTACATCTGATGCTACGGAGGTTCAATTGGGGCGATCTCGGAGTCGTTGAACTCTTATTGTCGTCTTGATTAGATCCGTATGGTTGAATCTTCAATCCGAGGTCCCGATAAATATTACCCTGTCCCCTGATCACAAAAAGAGAAAATTAATCTATAATTTATACAATCTAACATAAATGCATGATGGATGCTATGCAATATTTATAACTCGAAATCTTCTATAACACTAAGAACATGCATAATTAGACATTTTAGGCTAATTAGATGTGTTTACATTACACCCCCATGTATATCTTTTGCTAGTCCCTAGAAAGACTATATGCTATTTATAAAAGAATTAGAATCAAATTACTTGGGCAATAGTTATTTTTCAATACTGGAAAATTTCTACTAAGACTTGAACTACAGAGACACAACAACGCCCGAGTGTGCCAAAATGCGGACCGCCCAATCCTTCGACTTATTCAAAAGTAAAAGCATCTTTTTCTTTTTTTCCTTTCTAATTTTGTTGGATTTTTTAGTTTAGAGTTTCGGAGCAGCTTTCTACGGCTACCCAACCCACCCAAGACTCGAAAAGAACTTTAAGTGTTAAGCATCTTTTTGTGTGAATGTGATAGACTTACTGATCGACAATTAGAACGAACTTCGGGTTTCTACACCCCTAAGTGACCTTGAAAAGAAATTATGCCTAAAGGTATATCTATCTAACAGCTAGCTTTCTCCCTACCTTTTCTTTTATGGGGTCAACACAAGGGAGAACCCAGTGTATATCTCCCTGGCTTATTCTACTTTCCCACTTCTTCCTAAGTGTTTAGGAATTATACGTGCATTTCGTGAGCTGGGTTCTGGACAAACGGGCAATGGGCTGTTACCCACGACAACTTGCCATCCATACTTGTGCAGTGAAGTGTGGCTTATTTATTTTTTCTTTTCTATTTCTCGTCATTTTTTTCTATTTTTTTAAGTAGGTGGATTCCCGGATCTAAGATTTACCTAAAGGTAGTAGAAAGAGAATGGTCATGTGGCTGGGCTCTGGACAACTGGCCAATGAGCTATTACCACCGACAACTTGTCAGCCATACCACCCTAAAAGGTTCATTAGCTACCCAATTTCATTAAAGCTTCCAAACAGTGAGTCAGTGGGAAGAGTGTGTAGATGCTTAGACTATAAGTTCCCTCAAATCAGAGGGCGGGTTGATAAGTCATGTACTTATCACCCCAACTTATTTAACCAATTAGAAATGAATTCAAAATGGCGACGACTCGAGAAACAAGTTCACATTTTTATGGACACCTAGGCTAATTAAGCCCGAAGACCTAAAGGGTCTAAGTGCTCAGGTCCTATTGTATCATTCCCTAAAGTTGAAAAACTCTAATGCCTAAGTTCTCTTTTTTCTAATTTAATTTTTTTTCTTTTTTTTGTTTAAAAATAAATAAAAAGAATCTACGAAGCAAACAAAATAATTCAGATAATGATATTCACCCCCCATGCCTATCAAATGCAATGTCCTCATTGTATTAAAAAAATATGAAACATAGTAGAGTAGAGCAGAAAGCACTTGAATTTTATAATTATAGGTTGGCTCCGAGATGAAAATAGACTGTATACGTGCTGAATTTAGTGCCTTCAACTAGGCACGCTATACAAACAATGTGGAAATAAAGAATTTACAAATGCAGGTCAGAATCAGAATAAAAAAATTAACCTTAAGACCTGCCAACAGAGAATGTCCACAGATGTGGATCAGATTGCGATGCAGACCCATGCCCCACAGTCGAGTGTATTTAAGGTTCTGGATAAAAATTACGCAGAACCTAAGATTAGTATGCAAGTGGGGCTGGGCCTGTGATTGCGTAGCAATCATAGGTCTTAATTGACCTAAATTAGGCTAGGTCTTGGCATAAGTTAGGGTAGTTCATGCATGCATAAGCATTATTTGCATCTTTACTGTTCTTCCTATAGCTATGCATAGAATAATGCTATAATATACTAATTAGGTGCATTATATAAATTGCAGGAAATAAGAAGCTCAGGAGCTGGATCTGAGACTGGATCTGAAGCTGGACCTAAAGCCAGAGGTGCAGCAGAGCTGGAGCAGAAGACCTAGAATAAGATGTAGTAGACAATAATGTAAGGGGTTGAGGTATGCTATTTTGTTAAGCAGGAATAAAGAAGTAAATTATGAAGAACTTCGGTCTATCCTAGCCCTAAGACAGCCTAGAAGCTTCCCCAAGCCTTAGCCACCCTTAGATTAGGTCACTGTACCCTAGGAAGCCCTAAAACCCTATTTCCAGCCTCTATCTGGACGTCTAGATGAGTTACAGAACGTCCAGAACCCTTAGCCACAAACCACGCACCTAAAACCCACTTCTGTAACATTTTAAGACATCCAGACACTTGGTCTGCAGACAGAACCTTAACTCTTCCCTACCTCTGTTTGGACTTCTAGACAACAAGTCTAGACGTCTGACTTTTCATTTTAAGACGTCTGACACTATTGTCGGATGTCTGGAACTGCTCTCTAGTTCCTGTTTTTGAACTCAAGCTTGGATCTTGAATTCCTAGTTCCCTAAACCCAATTCCAACATCGTAGGAACCTAAATTAAGGTGCCCTAACCCTATTACATCACCTCTAGACCTCCTTAAGGACCTAATTAGATCCTCAATAAACCTAATTGACTTAGATCTTAGTCAATTTCATCAGCATATTCAATTAGACTCAATGAGTCCAATTGAGCCCTGATCTTAGTACACATAGCCCAATTGGACTCAGTAAGTCCAATTGACCTAGACCTACCTTAATTGAGTTGTTTTACTCTCAATTAGGGTTTCACACATCCAATTAAACTTGTATCAAGTTTAATTGCATTTTACCTTAATAAATTAGGGTTTCCATGCCTAATTTGAGACCTACCTTGATCTAAACCCATTAGAACCTAACCTAATCAACCTAGCCACATAGGTTTCGACCCACACACACCATCTACATGAAAATACCTAGCCTAGAGTTCTCTAGAACTCTACCATGTGTTGTTGCCTTGGTTGCTAAAAATAGCAACCAAGATACATTCAATTTTTAGATTCACCAAATGTGGATTTAAAAACCACCCATCCATCCTCTCTCTCACTCTCCCACGAGCTCCCACCATAGGCCTCTCTAGAGAGTTTCATACTTCTCTAGAGAGGCTCGCTTGGGTCTACTTAAAGGACTTTTGGGTGGCCATTTGCACCCATCTAGCCTTCCATCTAGTTTTAGCCTCATTCCACCTCCATTACTCCACTTCCATCTCCACGAGCACACCATGGCATCTTCATCACCTCCAACCTCTCTCTAAGGGTCGGCCTAAGCACCATTGGCCACCCCTCCTCTCAACCAAGTCAAAGGCCATCGGAGCTACCTTCGAATGCCCTTCATTCTGTTAGCTAGATAAGTAGTGTAGTTCTTCGTAGATTAATGTTTTATTACTGCTTAGTAGTGTAGCTCCATATTCTCCCCCAATGATGCATGCATAATCCCCTCATAGATTCATGTATGCAGTCGTTTTCTGTTAGCTAGTTTATTGCTTTCAAGCTTTCCTGTACAAGCTTTCAACGAGCTTCACTCTGTAGCTACCATGATGCAATTAATGAAATCATCTTTTATATATCTCTATGTCTATGTGTGAAAATCACCATGAGCTAATTGCCATATTTCCTTGTGATTAAAGTTACATGCGCGAAATTTGTATTCTTTTGCAACTAAGCATGTCGTGCATCAATACGAATTATTGTAAACTAGCATGCATTTCTGAATAACTAGAGCGAGCTTGATTGAATTCAAATCTACATTTTCTAAACGCCTCACAGAGACGAACGACCGGGACTTAAGTCTCGTTATTTTATAAATTATTTTTGATGAGCGTTTTCACCTACTATACTACGACGAGATCTCTGTTCTCAAAACATATGAGAGAATCGCTATTTGTTAGCGTGCGATTTATGAGGATGCAACCCAAGTCCAAAAAGTCAGACAATGGGAAAATCAAGATAAAAAAGATATTTAATGAATTTGTGCTTGGTTGCACATCCTCAGAATCAAAAATGTCATAAGGGTCCTGGTAAAAGGTTGGTGGTTTCAGGTATATAGGAACCCTTAAACTCAGACTTCTACTGCCCCCAGAATTGGCTTCCCAAATCTTCATTTCCCAGTTCCTATCCTCCATAATCATAATTTCGGATTCTGGGACCTCCTGCATGTTATGCACCCCATCTAAAGTATCCAAGTTGAAGATTTGTGGCTAAATCAGAATTGACTTGGGTCTAGTGATCTCAAAATCAAAATCATCATCATGCTCAATGGGATGTTATTGAGGAATGGGGCTATGAATTGAATCATCCATGAAAATATGATTTGTATCTTCTAAGCTAGCTCTAATAGGATCAATTTCCTCAATTATAGGGCCGTCAAATGATTCATCGAATTCCTCAGGCCCAGTTGTCTCACTGAAATCATTGCCCTCAAACTCAAGTGAGACTTCACATACTGATTCTTCACCTTCATAATCAAAGAATTCTGGATTCGCATTTATGTATGTCTAAAAATCATCTATTATTGCCTGGTCCAGGAAGACATACTTTTCCTTATACCCTGGTTTAGGATCTCGGGTGAAGAAATCAATTCATCCTCAATTGATTGCTCTAGAACAACTTGGTCATCCCTGGTTTCATACGTGTCCCCCCTACAGGTGCCTGAGCGGATTCTGATATTGGCTCTCCTGAAGGAGGTTTATCTCGGGAATCATCCCAAGATTGGGCTAGAGCAATCACAAATCTCATCCTCAATTTTGAAAACTTCCCAAGTAAAAACTCACTCGGGTCCTTATCCATAATATCTTGGAGCTAATCCAACAAATATTTGTTAAAATCGTCAATCATTTCAATCAAAGGATCCAATTTTTCAGTGAAAGGTCTTGGCTGAGCTTCTAAAGATTGAATGATATTCCTTAAGTTAGCCAACACCTTATCTTGGACTTGGTTCACCTAAACCAAATGGTTTGGTTTAAGGTTGGGTTGGTTTGCTTTCAGTCCAAGGGAGTCAAGAAATTGAGGTTCTTGGTGCCCTCCTTGATAATAGGTTATTTCGGGTTGTTCATAAAGGGGTGGTGACCATATGCAGTGTAATATAGGGGAGGGTAAGAGTTGTAATTAGGATATCCTTCTTGATTGTAGATCAGGTTAAATTGATCATCAAAGGGTGGAGATCTATAATCAATATTGTTCGAAGAAGGATAGAAATCACAATCATGATGTTCAGGGTTAAACCCTGAACATGGAGGTCCGAAATTGTATCTCCAATCCGAGTTATCCCAACTAGTAGATGGTTGATTACAACATGGGTCGGGATAATAATCATCATATTGGGGATAAGAAATGTCAGGTGAGTAGGAGTGAAAATGTGTGTAGGATGTGGAAGGATCCATGATAAAATGGGAGGAAGAAAGGTGCCCTACAGTATAAATAATCAAACCTATCCTTAAGTGGGATAGCCTAAAGATCTACAAACTCCCAAAACCCGTCTTGAGATGAAAGAAATGATTTGGTCTACTTTCTGGTCAATCCAACTGATTGCGCAGCAATCATAGGCCCTAGTTTGCTTGAATTAAGGTAGAATCTAACTTAACATGGACATTCAGCATGCATACACATCGTACTTTGCATCCAAGATAATTTATATGTCTTATACATAATAATGTGCTATTTTAGATGTATTAATAATTACAGGTAATTTAGGGTTGCAGATGACCGATCCAACCTTATGGATTTGTTTGGAATGATGACGGAAGTCCAATGCTTCCAAGAGCGCATCAATCAGACTCTCGTAACACCCTAGGGAGTTTACAGAAGAAGCACGAGGCAAGGGAAAATTGAAGAATATCCAGACCTCATATGACAAATCCAACCGTACGGATGGATCCGAATCGATGTTTGCAGTCCAACGACGCATAAATCAACTCAATCGGAGGCCTACATCATCAGATACAAGGAGAAGATGGATGGCCACGATGGTGCCATGTGGCGCCATCAAGCCGCCCCTCACCGCGCCCCAATCTTGGAAGGAAAGTCGTAGGCCGTTGGATCGTCATCCAACGGCCGCGATGCATCCACGTTGCCCGCCTCCATCCACTTCATCAAGCGAGGGCGAGATCTCGACCATTGGATTTCCATCCAACGGTCGAGGGTGGCTGCACATGAGATGGAAACAGGAATAAACCTCACGCATAGCACAGTGGAGAGCACGCTTAACAACCAATGTGCGATGCGGGTTCGAGTCGCGATGTGGGAGTCGGTCGTGTGCGGATGAAATTCAACCGCAGGATCTTCATCGAGCAAATCAGGCACGGATGCTTGGCGGGCGCAGGAGCGTCAAATGAAGACGCGCGTGATAACGTGCGCCTTAGGAATTAGAGGGCGCTGCACATGCTCTTTAAGCCGTCCGATCTCTCGATCGGACGACTGAGATGTTTAAGAAAAAGAGGCACGATTAAGTGCGGAGCAGCAAGCGTGCGGAGGTAGCTGCGAGCGGCGGGTGAGCGGAGGTCGTCAGATGCAGATCCAAGGGCACACAGTGCGCCACGTGTCAACTCCAGATCAAACCTTGAATGGAAGAAGATTTGGAAGGCTTAATCAGAATCGTTGATCTCCCGATCAACGGATCTAATTAATATGAAGCTTTTGCATGGAATTAAGGGCTTCAATACCCTAAATACCCTTCCCAAAAGCTATAAAAAGAGGCCTAAGGGTCCCCTTTGAAGGCTATTCCATAGTTTTCTTCTTCCTCCTCCTACAACTCCTCTCCCTTCTTCTTCCCATCTTCTCTGCCTCCGTCTTTGCATCTCCATTTGAAGCGTCTGTTAGGGCACCCCGACGGATCGTTGCTGCTATCCCCAACCTCTCCAGAAGGTCACCACGAACCACCCGTGGTGCCCTTGTTCTACTACATAGATAGTTTATGTTTATGTTAGAATTTGGTTAGTTATATGTATGAAATTCATGTTCAAACTCTCTGATTGATACATATACTGTGATTCATTGTCTATGCTATTTAGTAATTATATTTGGAACAAACACATGAAATCAAAAGTGCTTCCTGCCTCCCTGTGATCGACCAGGATTCACCAGTTCCGTTAATTTATTTGATGAGACGTATTTCGCACTATACTACAACGCAGTTATCTTTTACGCGATTTACGCCCCGAACACCAACCAAATAGAGGGAGGGATTGGGGAGAAGGTTCTTCCTTTCACTTCCACCTCAGGTTCCTTTGATATGCCCCAACCACGATCGTTTGACTCTGCTTCCTTAGGTAGATATCAGATTGAATAGTAGAAGCAGATTAATCGAAAATAATCTCGATCTGGGCCTTGAAGAGCAAGTTCAATCCATAAGGTCAACGTCTACTTTGCTTTAATTAGGCTTTGGTTTGAATGTGCTTGGGAAGGTGATGGGCCCTTTATCTAGGTTATGCCCTTAAAAATTAGTTTCGATGTGTGTGCGTGACAACTAATGGTTTTCAAGCAAGATTATTTGGTTGAGTGGATTTTAGAGTTCAAATCTTCCTTAAGTAGCTTTTAGGGTTTGTATTAAGGTGAATTCAATCAAGTTTAGTAAGCACACCAGAATTTGCAAACGTAGGTGAAGATGTTTTCCTTTGAAATCAAAATAAAGTGGAGTGCCTTGTATTGACCTTAAATGTTAACCCTAATGAGAAAGCTACTTGATGAGTTATTTTTAGCTAAAGTGGTGCGGCCCAAACAACTCAAACAATTGGCCTAATGCACCACTAAATAAGGCACACAAGTGGTTACCTAATCTGATTTCTACTCAATTATGTGTTGATGAGTGTATCGGTTCTAAAGATCGGGTTACCGGTTGAGTATGAAGAATCAGAAGAGGTTGTGTACCTCTGTGGGATTATTTTAGATTTTTTTATAAGCGGAGGGTGAGGTGGGTGGAGGTGGTAAACAAACAACCAAAGCTAACCTTAGGATTTATACAAGCTCCTTGGTTAATTAAGGTTTGAGTTATTAGGTGATGGAATGAAAACTAGTGGGTGGGAGGTGGGGTATACTTACAGACCCTTCAACTACACTTTGCTACAATCTACTGCTTTTGCCTGCCTCAAGAGAGTACCTACAATCACAATAAGAAAGGAGAGAAGTGAGGTGAAAGATAAGTAAGGTGGAAAACGTGGGAAATCAAAGGGCGTTGCCTCCCTAGCAACAACGCCAAAATGATGAACGGTATTTGGTATGCTAAAAGTTGAGTTTTGAAAACTTGTCATTATAGTTGCATAAAAATCTGTTAAATAGATAATTTTTTCTGAAACTCAAAGCGACTCCCGGGTCGAACACGGGGAGGCGAACGTTTGATCAAAAATTGTGTTGGCATTATTGTCACGGAGGCAAATTAGCTGGTCGAATTTAATCTACGCTAACTATTCTACTTAAAGAATAATTAATAGAAGAGAGAGATAGAATAATACAATTAAAGAGAAAATAGGGAGAAAATAAACAGATGTTTCATAACCACAAAATCATGTTCATTACATCTAATCGCTACACTAGAAAGCGATAAAAATAGAAGGGAGTGAGAAGTTATCCTCCTTGATGATCGCTTGGAGGACGAGCCAGGTTGACGGAGCACTCAGACGAGGGTGGTGAGATGCTAGATGGGGGAGAACGAAGACTAAGGATGGAGGACAGAACAGGGCGATGTCGTGGTGGGATCCACTTCTCGAATGGCGACGAGAGCATAATTGCAGGATGCTCCACGAAGGGGGTGAGAAAGTGGAAAATTATTTTACTTTAGCTCTAATGGAGCATCCCAGGTATGGGACCAGCTTGTAGAGCTTTGGAGGAGGTGAGAAGAGAAGAGAAGGGATAAAGATAAAGTGGAGGGCGTAGGGGCTTTATAGAGGTGAGTTTTGAGGTCAAATAGGTCCTTTCACACACTTAATCATAAATGTAGGGTCTTTAGTGACAGATGTGCACGTTGCTAAAGCCCCCACGTCATTGAAGTCGCGCCTTGATCTCCGCCGTTCGCCTTTGATCCAAGCGCCCATGCTGCGCCACGTCGCCCTACTCATCGCCTTTCATCTGTTGAGTGCAAGATTGCGCCCAATCACCCTCAGCCGTCCGATCAAGAGATCGGACGACCTAAAAAGCCTCTCGATTACTTCCTCTTCGGCTACCATGCACGCGCGCGCGTGCTATCGCGCGTGTGTTCTCGCGTATGTGATGCACTCTTCTCTATGTGTCGCATCGTCGCTTCATCAACTGTCTACGCCGCATCCAACGGCCGTATTTAGCTGTGCCCCACTCGCCCACTCAATTTGAGGCACGCGAGGTGATGGGTCGTGTTTTGCAAATTAAAATCAGGGTTTGGAGAACCCGTCGTCGTAGCTCGCAAAATGTATCTATCAAATACATTTTATAATCGAAACTCCAAGGGAGTCCTGGGTCGAACATAGGGAGGCGACGTTTACTTTGTTTGAAATTTGCACTTCGTTTTGTTTCTTTTTGGTGTTTTGGGGTTTTGTTATTTTTTCTTTTGTTTTTATAGAAAAAGCAAGCAAGATAGATCACAAGAGAGATGAAACAACTATGATATATCACGTAAATGTTTGTTACAATAATCTATGAAGCATAATAGAGATAGGAGTGAGAGGAAATCTCCCGAATTGGCTGTTTGGTGAGACGACGGCTTGGCGGAAGCTTGGATGAAAGAGGTGAGATGCAGGACGACGGAAGTGAGATGCAGGAGGACGTCGGGTAGAGGAATGCTTCACCGAGGCTCTAGAATGGAGGTGAGGAGACGGAGGTGATCTTCTACCGGAACGGAGGTGGGAGGACGGCTCCAAGGCAACCTATGAAGGTGGTGGGATGAAGGATGAATATTTGGTGGGAAGTAGGAATATTACACTAATAGGAGGCCTTTGGAGCTTGAGAGTAAGCTCTAATGGAGCTTTGGTAGGCTACTAAAGCTTAGGAGTAGGTGGGAGTAGAGTAGGTAGAGATGAAGAGGAATGGGGCATGTAGGGGTGTTTATATGGTGGAGGGAAGAAGAAGAAATTCGTGTAGAGGGCTGTAGAGATAGCTGCAAGTGTCACTAAAGACCCCTGCAACTGTTGTTGAAGATCGTGCCCCCATCGCTCACGTCCGTAGTTGTCCTTGCACCTATAAGCAATTAGTGATGGCTGTAAGCATCACTAAAGGTCTGCCCAGGCTGTCGCTGAAGATCTGCGCTAACCCTCGCCCCTACTGGTCCACGCATCACGCACCCCTTGTCGAGTGTGCGCTCGCGCGCTGGCGCTGCAGTGCGAGTGGCTGTGCGCTGCACCCTTATGCGCATGCGTGGCCGAGCACTAATTGGCAAATTGGGGAGGCCGCGGGGATCGAACCCACTCCTCTCGTTTGAGGTGCGGGTGCTTCACTGTTGCGCCAACGAGGTGGATTGTCGTGTGGAGGGCGATGTGGCAATCTGCTGATCGTGCAATCGTGGCCATTGGATTTTCATCCAACGGTCACGATATGATCTTAAGCTCTCCTCTTGTGAAGGTGAGGCAATGTAGAGCACCCCCTAGCCATTGGATTGAGATCCAATAGTTGAGATCTCTCCATGCGTGAAGCTGGGGGGTCGTGGTTCGTGTAGGGCGGTCTGGATGGCACCACATGACGCCATCTAGACTGTCCATCTTCTTCTTGTAGAGGGTGCTACGGAGCTCTGATCAGGGTAATTTTTACGTTGATGGACTATAATTGTCGCTCTGAATTCATCCGTACAGTCGGATTCTTCATCCGAAGCCCGTAAAGATGTCACACTACCTCCTGGTCATATAAAATGAAGTATTAATGTACATAATACACAACTATCCTAAATGCCATGCAATGGATGTTATGCAGTATTTATAGCATGATATGCAATGTTAAGCCTAGGAACTATCATAAATAAGCATTTTATCATGAATTCATGTTTGTTTATCATACCCCCATGCTTACTTTTTACTGGTCCCTAACAAAATTAACCTAAATGCTATGTGTAAAAGTAGAATCAGGATTTGATTACTTAAACAAGATTTGTCGATTGCTTTAGAAAATATCAACCCTAAGACCTAATTACAAAAACTTGACAGTGCCCGGGTGTCTACCAGAATGCAGACTGCCCAAGCCCTCGCCTTATGTAATAAGGGAAGATACACATTTTTTTATTTTTCTTCTTTTCTAATTCTTTTGTAATTTTGGAGTTTGAGAGTTTCGGGATGACTTTTTATGGCTACCCGACCCGCCCAAGACTCGAAAAGGACGCTAAGTGCTAAGAATCCAGTGAAAATAGTGAAAGACTCATTAGGCACCGTTAAAACGGACTTCGGGTTTCTACGACCCTAGGTGACTTTGCCTGAAGGTTTATCTATTCAAACGGTAGCTTTCTCCCTACTTTTATTTATGGGGTTAACACAAGGGCGAACCCAGTGTATATCTCCCCGATTTATTCTACTTCCTCACTTCTTCGCTAAGTGTTTTGGGAATTATTGTGCATTTTCATGAGCTAGGCTCTGGACAACCAGCCAATGGGTTGTTACCCACGGCAACTTGCCAGTTATACTCGTGCTGTGAAGTGTGGTTTTATTTTATTTTTTCTCCTTTTTTTTTCATTTCTTTTAGGGTACCTTTTTTTTCTTTTTTTTTCTAAGTGGCTTCCCTGATCTAATATTTATGATTGAAGCGCACTTCGCGAATTAAAATTAGGGGTTGGAGGACCCGTCGTCGTAGCTTGCAAAACGCATCTATCAAATAAAATTTATAACCGAAACTTGAAAAGTGAGTCTTGGGTCGAACACGTGGAGGCAAACGTTTGGTTTTGAAAATGATCGTTTCTCTTTTATTTATTTTTTTGTCGTTTTTATCTTTTTTATTTTTTTTGTATTTTTATCAAGCAAGAGATTAGGTCAATGAAAACTTTATCTATCTGCAAAAATAAGAGAGAGAGAAACAATCATCTATTTATCTCATGAATGTTTTCTACAATTATGAAAGCAGGAAAACTACACTATGAAAGGGTAAAAAGATAGAGAGAGGTGAGAGAAATCCCCCTCGACGGTCGCTTGGAGGACGACTTGCTCTGATATCGCCTGGAGGAAGGTGGTGAGGAGTGGGATGAATGGAGAGGGAGCCAAAGGACGGAGGGCGGGGCAAGTCGACGTCACGGCGAGGATTTTCTTCCCAAAGGGCGGTGAGAGGATGGCCATAGGATGCTTCACAAATGGGGATGAGAGGTGGGAAAAATATTTGGTTTTCTACTTTAGAGGAGCATCCTAAGCTTGGGACAAGCTCCCTTTAGAGCCTTGGAGGTGGTGAGAGGAAGAAAGGAACAAATGAAGAAAAATAGGAGGGGTACGGGTCCTTTTATAGTGGAGGAAAAAATCAAAATCGTATACAGGACATTTAGTGGCGATCATAAACATCTCTGAAGATCTGCTGCAAACGTTGCTGAAGACAACCCATGTGCTCACGCTACCGCTTTGCTGGCGCACGCTCTGCGCACTACGCGCCTACGTGCACTGCTGTGCGCGTGCGGTGGCATGTTCATACGCATGGGCAGCCTGGGTTGTGCCATGTGGCGCAATCTAGGCCGTCCATCTTCTTTTCATTTTCGGGGCTGCTATAGAGGTCGGATTGAATCGATTTTCACGCCGTTGGGCTGCGATCGTCGACTCGAATCCATCCGAACGGTTAGATTTGTCATTTGAAGCTCTGAATTATGTCACCTAGTCCCTTGGCCGTTGATCTTCCTCAGATTGCATATGGTGCTACGGAACTCCGATCGAAGTGATTTCGCCGGCGTTGGACTCTGATTGTCGTCTTGATCAAATCTGTACGGTCAAATTGTCAATCCGAGGCTCCAAAATAAATATATTTCTCTCTTGACCACAAAATGGACGTAATTAACCTAAATTATATACAACTACTATAAATGCAGAATGATGCATGCTATGCAATATTTATAACATGAAATACAAATCTAAGCTTAAGAACATGCATGAATAGACATTTTACCATCAATAATTTTGTTTACATCATACCCCCATGCTTATCTTTTGCTAGTCCCTAGCAAAATTAAACTACATGCTTTGTATAAAAATAGAATTAGGATTCGATCGCTTAGGTATAAGTCGTTTATTTAACAATAGAAAATTTCAACTAAGGTCTTAAACAACGAAAACTTAATAGTACCCGAGTGTATGCCAGAATGCAAACTGCTCAAGTCATCGTCTTATTTGAAAAGGGAAGATACATTTTTTTATTTTTCTTTTTTTATAATTTTTTTCATACTTTTGGAGTTTGAGAGTTTCGGGATAACTTTTTACGGCTACCCAACCCGCCCAAGACTCGAAAAGGATTCTAAATGCTAAGCATCTAGTGAAAAGAGTGAAGGACTTACTAGGCGGCTGTTAAAACTGACTTTGGGTTTCTACGACCCTAGGTGATCTTGCCTAAAGGTTTATCTTTTCGAATGATGGCTTTCTCTCTACTTCTTTTATTTATGGGGTCAACAAATTGGCGAACTCAATGTATATCTTCTCGGTTTATTCTACTTCCCTACTTCTTCCCTAAGTGTTTTGGGAATTTTTGTGCATTTTTGTGAGCTGGGCTCTGGACAACTAGCCAATGGGCTGTTACCTACGGCAACTTGCTAGCCATACTCATAAGGTGAAGTGTGGTTTTATTTGTTTATTTTTATTTATTTTCTCCTTTTTCTATTTTTTCTATATTTTTTTTCTTTTTCTTTTTTTTTTGTAAGTAGGTGGCATCCCTGATTTAAAATTACTTAAAGGCAGTACGACGAAAAAGGTCTTGTGGCTGGGCTCTAGACAACCGATTGATGAGCTGTTACCACCGACAACTTGCTAGCCATACCACCCTAGATATTTCATTATCTACCCAATTTCCGAAGAAACCATCGAAAAGTGACCCAGTGCGAATAGTGTGTAGATGCTTAGACTTAAAATCCCCTCAAATTAGAGAGTGGGTTGATAAGTCGCATACTTATCATCCCAATTTATTAACCAAATTAAAATGAATCTGAATTGGTGAGGACTCGAGACTAAGTCCACATTCGAGTGGGCACCCGGGCTAATTAAGCTCGAAGACCTGAAGAGTCCTCTCGTATCATTTCCTAAAGTTAATAATGTCTAAAAGCCTAAGTTCTCTTCTCCTAAATCGATTTTATCTTTTTTTGTCTTTTTGAATTTTTTTTTAAAAGCAACTAAGGAAATTCTACGGAGTTAACAAAGTGATTTCAGGATAAAGTATCCACCCCCTCATGCCTAAATGATGCAATATCCTCATTGTAAAAACAGAAACATGAAAAGGGGGAGTAAAGAGAATATCACCTGAATTTCGTGACAACCAGATTAGTTCTGTAGAGAGAAGAGAGTATACACATACGCTAAGTTTAATGCCTTCAACTATGCATAATATACATACAAAGAAGTTGAGAATTCACAAGTGCGAGTCAGAATCAAAATCAAACGGTTGATCCTGAAACCCTTCAGCAGAAGATGTCTATAGACGTGGACCAGATTATGATGTAGACCCATGCCCCAGGGTCGAGTGGTTCTAAGGTTCTGGATGAAAATCACCCAAAACCTAAGATTATAGTGTTTGCAGGACCGGGCCTATGATTTTGTGGTATGCAACCCAATACCAAAGTGTCGGACAATGGGTGTTGGAGCGATAGATCAGTGTTTTAAAATAGCTTCATTGTAATATAGCCAAAATAGCTCCCAAACAAATAAATTTATTACTCGAATGAAAGTCTGAGGTCGAACACAAGGAGCAATATGGAAATTTAAAACTCAAGATCACAATTTGAATCAAAGAGATAAAAGATTGCAATAATAATAATGTCAAATATCAATGTGCAAAAAGAATGGAGTAAAATGGTGATTTGAATCACTAATTACTCCTTACAGTAATAACAACTAAATCAACAATATCAAGGAAATAAAGCCTCAAATGTATGCAATCAGATGATCTAGGCTTGAATCAGGCAACTTAAACAGCCGGTGGCTACAGTGCTTCCAAGAGGCTCAAGGGTCTCTTTTCTCTGCTGCTCTCTTTCTCTTCTCCTTTCTTCTTCTTCAGACTCTTTTCTTCTTTGCCTTCTTCTTTCTGTCTGGCTCCTATTTTCTTCTTCCTTCGACTTCTCTACTGTCCAAGCCTTCTGATGCACAGGGGGAGACTTATGAAATTGGCTAAGTGTTAGCCAACTCCTTTCAGAGTAAAACCCCCTGCCCCCGCACACGATCCTCTCTTTCTCTCCTTGGGTCACGCTCTCCCAGAGCCTCCATTAGTATCAGGTTATCGGGTTTTAGACCTAGTGCACACCCGGGTACAGGGCTACGGCTGTGGTTGCAACTGAGGAGTGGAGTCGGGTTAGGCGGGTCGGGTCTACGCCAAGCCCGCAGGGGATGGGTCACGGGTGAGGCACAGGTGATGGGTGAGCGGGGGACTTCACCCCCAAGTGTCTGAGGCGATAAGCCCGGGCACTTTTCCAATTTATGCAACCGTAGGCGCTCTTCAGCTTCCGAGGTGGGACTAAAGTCCCACCTTTCCTTTGCACATCGCAGCATCAGGGTTGAAGGCTCAAATTAAGTGAGCTGCAGGTGTAGAGATCCTCAATTGAGGACCTGGAGACCTACCTGGAGAGGTTCCGCGTCGCCTGGATGTTGCACTTGGGTCTTGCGATAGTTGGAGAAGGCTTCTAGCTTCGCTCGAAGCTACGTCCATGGCAGCTAAAGAGCGAACACCTGAAATCCAAAATACAGCCTCTCGGCCTTGTTAAATAGGTTCATGAGCTTCGCCATGGGGTGTGGAGTGCGTTGGTTGTGGTTGTGCGGTGGATAGTCGTGTGTGGTGGCCGGACGGTGACGAAGACAGAAAACGGTGATGGGTTTGTTCGGTGGCGCGATTGAGGGACCAAATCCCTCAATTTCTTGAGGGGTTTTGGTCTGTGGGGCACGACGGAGCTGATGGAGGTGACAGAGGCAAGTTTCGAGCAGTGCGGGCCTGCTTGTGAAGAAGACAAGGAAGTTGGGGGGTTATTTGTAAGAGAATTCAATAGTTAAGGGTTTGAATGAGATAGAAAAAGTCTGACCGGATGAAAATGCAAACTTGGTTAAGATGACCTCAGATTGGGCCCAAATTTTGACCCAGGTAATCTAATGGTGAAGTTAGATTTAGGTTTTCACCAAGTTTCGCTGAGTAATTTATGCAAAAACCTAAATTAGGGTAAATGTTTGTCTGAAACTCTTTTTTGGGTAAAGATGGGTTCTGATGGTTAAATTGAAGGTTCCAAACCCTAGAGAATATTTTTATATGAATTTTAGAGGGTTTATGTGAATTTTATCTTGACCAGAACCTCAGTTAATTAACCGGGTCTGTTTTTAGGATTTTAAAAGTTATTTAATTCTCAAAACACGTGCAAACCCTTTTCTATCTGTTCTAACCCACTTGTTATCTCTTTAGGACCATTTAACCCTTAATTACCCCTGGGAAAATCTGTGATTGTACTGCATTCATGATATGATGGTAAAATTGCAATTTTAACCCTATTTTCTTGTCTTTCCCTCAGAATGACTTTGCAATGAAATATGGCTCTCTGGCAGTTTTGTAGGAGCATTTTATAACTTAATTGGATCAAAATGAGTTAGTTATGGCTCATGATGGTGTTCCCATCATGCCCCTATGCCTAGCTTTTGCTAGTCCCTTAGCAAAATCTCATGGAATTAATTTTAATTCTAGACCATATGCCTTTTTATTCTCAAACTCTGATGTGTGCTTTCTTTTGTAGATTAGGTCAGAATGCCGATAGTAGGCCTAGAGGTACTCAAGTACCAACCAAGATCCGGACTTGACTCGCTCTAGCCTCAGTCCGCCGTGAAGGTTTCTAAGGCCCACAGGATCTAACGTAAGGTTCGTTGAACTCCACAGTTAAAGCACCCATGCTTGTAACATATTTTAGCCCAGGTTTAGTTCGCAGTGCGTTTTTGTAAGAGAGAGACAGAAGAATTTTTCTTTATTTTTGGAGAGTTTTCTCTCTCTTTTCTTTTTATTTCTAGCCTCGGATTAGCTTTACAACATGATCTGTATCAGATTCCTAGTTCCCACCATCAATCCTCGCAAGGTCCCTGGCAATCGATGCTTCGAAATAGCACCACCCACGACAACCTGCAGAACCCTGGCTTTCGAGATTTCGAGATAATCCCGCCCATGGCGTTCTGTAGCTAAATCCAGACCTTGGCAATCGACATTTCGTGATAATGCCGCCCATGGCATCTAAACTAGCACAAGGTGCTTACATGCCCCTGGTAGGATATTTAGATACCCTATGAGACAAGCGTGATACGAATTTTAATGCGGTTTGTAAAATACGTCGTTGTAATGCGTAAAATCGATCAACTCTTAAATTTATAAACCTAGATAGTGGTGTATCTAGGGTCGTCCAAGGAGGCAATTTGTTTGCAAAATTCAAATCTCTTTCATGGAAATAGAAATCACCTTTCTTTTTGGTCTTTTCAACTATATCATTTTTTTAGGGTATTGAAATAACGAGAGAAAACATGAGTTGGCGAAAAAAGGTAAATAACAACTATGATTACTAAGCTAACACCTAAGTGACAAGTAATTCCTCTTCCTAAGCTCACTCTAGGCACGTGGAGGCCTAGAGTAATTAGGATGAGAGAGTAAAGAGTGCTAAAATCACAGCAATCAAAATGCATCTAAAAGAAATTTCAAAAAAGGCAACTAGATTGATGAGAAAGTGTCTTACAGAAAAACCTAGTAGATGAATGCTTCTACTACTAGAGAATTGCAATAAATAAAATAAAACACAAATCCTCTAGATAAATGGTGAAGAAGAGGGCTTCTTGTTCCAAGCTTGGTAGCTCCCGAGCTTGAAAAGAGTCCTCCAACTCCTTCCTTGCTATGCTCCGCGAAGGTGATGTCCTCCAAAGCAAGCCCTAAGGGGACGTGCCCTGAGCTTTTCTCCAAGGGTGGACGTCCACCCTAGGTCCTTCTCTTTTGCTTGGCCGTCCTCCTTGAAGTAGAAAAGTCCTCCTTGATGTGGCTCAAGTTGAAGAGAGTGGGGAGAAGAAGGCACCAAAGGGGCTAGTGATGTGCCCCTTTAATCTTCTTCTCTACTCCTTCTTGGCCGTGGGTGTCGGTGGGTATAGGTAGAAAAATACACTAATGGAGGATGCCCTAAAATGGTGGTAGGTGGTGGGTTTATATAGAGTAGGATGGGGGCTAAGGAGACTCTTGAAATGAAGGGCTAAGATGGAAAGATGGAGGTGGTTGGGGATCCTATGGCTAAGGGCAATTGGCGCCAACCCAAGGGACACTTAGGGTGTGGTTATGGGTGGTGGCACCCTTTGAAGTTGGCACCAAAATGGCTTCTACAAGGCGGGGGCTTAGGTGGCGCCAGGTAGGGTTCTAGGAGGGGTAGGTGGATGGTTAGGATGGGTTGTAGGGTTAAGTGTATGGTGGATATGGGGGTGGATGTTGGCACGAAAAAGGGGGGTAGTTAGGGTTAGGTTTTGGTGCCAAAATTAGTCCCTTTTGGTGGTGATGATGGGGTGAAGAGGTGGCTAGGAGGTGACGCCAACTTGAGTAGGATAGCTAGCTTAGGCAGGGTTTAAGTTGGTGGAGCTAGCTAGGGTTGAGTTGAAGGTGGTGGATGGCTAAGGAGCTGGTTGCTAGCTAAGCTAAGTTAAGCAAAGCTAGCTTAGCTAGCTATGGAGTAGAGGAGGAGATATTAGAGCTAGGGTTTGAAGGGAGGAGTTGAGGAGAAGTCTGGAGCTGGAACTAGAGCTGGCAGTTGCTGAAGAGGCTGGCATGGAGCTACTCTAGTTGGCTTAGCTTGCTAGTTCTTTGCTTGCTGCTAAGCCAAGTTAGAGTGAGCTAGCTTCTACCATAATGAGCTGAGGTGAGTTGGGTATGGTGCTCCTGGGGAGGATCAAGCTGGTTGAGGCAGTTAAGGTAGCTTAGCTCAACTGAGTTGAGCTAAGCTGAGTCCCCAGGAGCTGGACTTGAGCTTCCTGAGCTGGGATGAGTTCTTCTTCAACTTGCTGGAGTTAAGTGGAACTAGATGTAGCTGGATCTGAGCTGGGGTGAACTCCAGTCAACTCAGCTGAGCTAGCTAGAGCTCCCTGTGGACTTGTGGGAGCTAAAATGAGCTAGACTCAACTAGGTTGAGCTGGATTTGAGCTGACTTGAGCTAGGGTGAGCTAAGATGAACTCTCTTGAGCTGCCATTCAGCTGATATTAGCTGAATGGAGCTGGGATGAGCTAACCCTAGTTCAAGTGAGCTAGGTTCCAGCTGTGGTGAGCTGGATCAAGCTGAGTTCCAGCTAGTCTGAGCTTCTCCTTCACCATTTGCCTTCTTGAGTGCTAGAGTTTTAGGGATCTGTATATCTGTTCATCCCTAACACTCACAAAAACATATAAAAAAGACAATAAAAAATGCAATGCATGCCTAACCTAATTTATGCCTAAATGCAGCCCAAAAATCCGTTTGCGTAGTAAAATCCTAAGTGTTAGGTTTGTTTTAATGCATAAGAATGCTGATAAACTGGTGTTTATCAAAGCACCGAAGAGACGATATGTTATTGCACATCTTCGAGGGAAATTTCCCACCTCTGCGCGTTGAGAACTCGTCCAAATCAACTTGTGTTGATTAGCCACTCCTAATCTAGGTAACTTTTTCAAAATAGATTTA
Organism: Thalassia testudinum; assembly: GCA_037157565.1. Lineage (NCBI taxonomy): Eukaryota > Viridiplantae > Streptophyta > Magnoliopsida > Alismatales > Hydrocharitaceae > Thalassia > Thalassia testudinum. The sequence continues at coordinate 89,871,414 of JAZHRO010000013.1, read as the reverse complement.
ACACATTTGCGTGATTTTGATACTTAAGCGCACTGAACCAGACTATGTGTGGATTGGGGTGCTTAGGTTACCAAGTCCCGCAAACCAGAGGTCAGTTAATGAGGTCAAATAATCCCTAAACCTTAGACCTAATACTTAAGGTTCGCATTTTCCCCAACCTCTTGAGGACTATCCAGATCTTAGTGGATACTTGAATTTTTAAGCCTAAGATTGCAGCCCAAGAGGCCTAAGATCAGCGTTTATTCCAATCTCTTTTGTCTCTTAACACTTTTTGTCTTTCATTTTCTTTGTTTTTGATTATATCTAGAACTAAGTCAATTCCTTAATCTTTTACTAATGACTATCTCTTTCTCTTTTCTTTTCAAATTGTGCTCCTTTATGATATTTTTATCTCCTCCCCTTTTATCCTAAAAATTGATATGCGATCAATTCACTCAAAATTTCTTCCCTTCTCCTATTTTTGTTCTTTTTTCAAAATTTTTTATTTTTTTGGTGTTTGGAATATGTGCTTTTTTTGATGAAACCCTTTCTTGTGTAGTGATTTTCACAGCGTTTTGCACTTTAATACCCCCCATGCCTACGATTTACAATGTCCTCATTGTAAATTAGGTGGGTTCGAATTCAACTTAGATCGTATATTAGAACAGGTTTTGAGTGGGTGGACGGATCGAGATGACTGTTGTGGACAATTTCAAGCTTTAGTACGAGTACAAGTGGTGAAGTCGGCTGTTCTAATGGACAAGCTCTAAAGTGTAATGAGTTCAGCACTGAGTTTAATGCCATCAGCCAAGCGCAATGAGCTTAGGGGAAATGGAGATCAAAAGTTACCTCAGCCTTGTTCGTATCAGTGAGTTCAATGAATGACTTAAGTCACTGACTATTCACAACAAAGGGTTTTGAATCAAGGCTAGGTTGGTTGATTTCAATAGCTCCATTTCCAAAGATTCGTCTCACCAAGAATGGTCATATCCATTTTGATTTGAATTTTCCTAGGAAAAGTTTGAGTTTGGCATCAAAGAGTAGAACTTTCTAATCAGGGTGGAAAGATTTTCAAACAATGTGCCTGTCATGAAAGACTTTAACCTGCTCTTTGTAGATACATGAGTTCTCATACGCATCATTGCATAGTTCCTCGATCTCGCTCAATTGCAACCGGCGGTGTATTCCTGCCTTCACTAGATCTAGATTACACTTCCGTACTGCCCAATATGCCTTGTGCTCCATCTCGACGGGAAGGTGACATGCCTTACCGTACACTAGTCTGAAGGGAGACATGCCTAATTAGGTCTTGTGGACGGTCCTATAGGCCCACAAGGCTTCAGGAAGGCAAGTAGACCAATATTTTCTATCAGGCCGAATAGTGACCTGAAGGATCTTCTTGATCTCTCAATTTGACAATTTTGCCAGTCCATTAGTCTGGGGGTGGTAAAGAGTCAAGATACAATGCGACACCTCATACTTTTTCATCAGGGACTAGAAGTGCAAATTGGTGAAATGAGACCCGCCATCACTGATGATGGCCTTAAGAACCCCAAATCTGGTAAAGATGTTCTCTTAGATAAATTGGAGGACAACTTTATGATCACTAGTTCTCATGGGGACGGCTTTGACCCATTTAGAGACATAATCAATAGTGAGTAGAATGTATTCGAAGCCGTTAGATTCGGGAAAGGATCCCATGAAATCAATTCCCCATATGTCAAAGATTTCGCACACAATAATTGGGTTCAAGGGCATCATATCCTGTGGGCCCATGTTGTCGAGGGTCTGACAACAATGAGTGCATGCCCTACAATATGTCTGTGTGTCATTGAACAAAGTGGACCAAAAGAGCCCACACTAGAGAATTTTCGCTGCGGTTTTACGTTCAGAGAAATGGCCACCGCAGGCTTAATCGTGACAGAATGACATAACGTCATATTGACCTCGTCATCTGGAATGCTTCTCCGGATCGCCTAATCATTGCCAATGTGGAAAAGGTATGGTTCCTCCCAAATATAGTACTTGGGCCTCGATAATCAATTTGTCCCGCTTGGAAGTCGGCCAATCTAACGAAACTTTCCCTATAACCAAGTAGTTTACAATTTCAGCAAACCATGGGAGATTGTGAATGGCTAGTAGGTGCTCGTCTGGAAAATGCTCGGTGATTGGACCAGACGGGTCGATGACGGAAGAAGGAAGATGGGACAGGTGGTCAGCTACCATGTCCTGTTTTCCTCCTTTATCGCGAATCTCGAGATCGAATTCTTGCAATAGCAAGATCCAGCGGATTAGTCGAGGTTTCACATCCTTCTTCGCAAGGAGGTGCCTTACTGCAGTGTGATCTGAGTATATGATAACACGGGAACCCAAAAGATATGATCTGAATTTCTCCAGGGCAAATACTGCAGCTAGCAGCTCTCTCAATAACTGTATAGTTACGCTGAGCCTCGTCAAGTGTCTTACTAGCGTAGTAGATGACCATGGGTTTCCCGTCTATTTTCTGCCCAAGTATTGATGAAAGGCTCATCATGATCTCTAATTACCCCTAATTAACTAGTCTTCTTAGTTAATTAGCTAAGGTTATGAATATATAAGGGTTAATTATGAAATAAGGAATATTTAGTAAATGACCTTAAAATAAGTTTAAAATGATATTTTATCATTCAATTAATATTATTAACAATTTAATTAATAATTGGACTCGAAATCTTATTAATCATTTCCTTAATTAATAAGTTAAGTAACTTAAACATAATGTATACTTAAGTATATAATAACTTAAGTAATTTTACTTAATCTAATAAATTAACCTAAAAAGGTCAAAAATGTAAATTCAAGGTGAAAACATAATATTTACCTTATTTACTAACATATATAAAAAGTTGAAAAATATCTAAGTTAAAATAAACCTTTAAAACCTGAGTTTACATTTTGGTCCTTACTATTCATTGCAATCGGGTCCTTAATTTTCACATAGGTCCTTAAATTTTATTACGTATAAGTCCCTATCACCTTCTTCTTCATCTGTTTGGACGGCTGATGACGGAGAGTAACTCCACCGCACGATCACCGCCCTGCCGACATCATCCTTCCTTCTCCAAGCTCTTGGAGTTTGCGCTCACCACTCCATCTTCATCCATCGGTCTGGATTAATCGGAAATCCTAATTTTTTGTGGGAGATAACCTCACTGTCATCGGAGACGATGCCAGAGGTTGATCTCCTCAAGCTTTTTCCTCGTCTAGACCTCGCCACTTTCTTCGTCGCCACCCACTATAAATACCCCCTCACCCTTCCGATTTCTCTCAAGTTGGCTCCCTTCCCTCTTCTTCACTGCAGCCGACTTCGATAGGCTATTCTCTTTGCAACTCTGGCAACCTTCCACACCACTCTCCGACTTCCTCCATCCATCTTGATTAGCCAAGGAGATCTGCCATGGTCAGCCGCGTCTTTAGACAAAGGCTACGACCAAGGAGTCCTCTGCTTCACCTCGCATCTGCCCGTCGGAGATCTTCTTCTTAAATCCTCTGATTTCGTCGTTCGCTATGAACCTTCGGCGGAACCCTATTGACCCCTTCGTCCAGGTAATGGTAGATTAGGAGTAGGAGTAGGAGTAGGGTAGTTTAGGTAGGTAGTTAGTTAGGTAGTTTAGTTGTAATTCTAGATTTCAGATGTTCATCTTCTTCGACTCCGGCGAGCTTCTTGAGCTCACCAGAGTCCTTCTTTTGTCTTTTGAAGCTATTATTCATCTTCCTTTAACCTTTACGACCATTTCTAATCCATTAAAACACTAATTTGATCACTGTTTCGCCTAATTCACATTCACCTTCACAGCTACTGTCGCTGTCTATGGCGACAGTGACTGAGCTTAGATTCACCTTTATAGGGTTCTCCATCGTCTTTTCATCACTAAGGACCCTATTCTACACTTTAATATGTATAATTACCATCTATAATCTAAATGCCCAATTTATAATTAAGTTCCTGAGCTCATTGTCAATGGCGACTCAGGAGTAGTTAAAATCCTTAATTATATATATATATATATTTATGATCGTAAATATTGTTGACTTGTTTTGACCACTCAATTGAGTGGGAAAACAAGTCTTGAGCATTAACCATCTTAGACTTCATATAAATTGAATTCACTGATAAATCTTTCTTTTAACAAGCAATTGAAGAAATTAATTGAGTCCCTGAGGTTTCTTGTGACCTCATGAACCTTTTCAAGTCGTTAATGGCATGATTCCACAATCTGTACACAATTTACCCTTTTTCTGGACTCACCGAAGCTCCGGCGAGCTCCGGCAAGTCAAAATTGTTCTTTAGCCTGTGGAACTTAGTGAAAAGCTCCAGATCAATGATTTAATGATCACTGATTGTTCTGAGGTTGTTTATTTGAGGATTAAGTGTCTGGAGCTTGTGATAGTCTTCATCTTCTCCAACTCCGGCGGAGTTGGAGAAGTCTGACAGAGGTTCAAAAGAGGCATTTGATGGATTTAAAAGCTTCAGTGCAATGCACTGAAGTTAATTATGTCCTCAAAGTACTATAACAACCCTTGGTTCCTTCTGACGAACAGAACACATTTGGACTTCAGGCGACGAGCTTGGAACCCTAATTTCTAGGGTTTACACACCTGTTCATGAGGCTGAATGAATTCCTGATGTTGAAAGAACCCTATTTTAGGCTCCAATTCCTTGTAAGAAGGCATTAATTAGAGAGTCAAATTTTAAGCCTTTCAGTCAAACCTGAGGAGGAAATTCTAATTCTGAGCTCGAACTGAAGAATTGAGGAGTTAGAATTCATTTTGAGAATCTGTTGGATGGTTTTAGAATGATTTTACTTAGTTCAAACTTGTAATTTTGGTTGGAATTTAAACCTGTCAGTTTGGGTTGTTTTCGAACCTAAACTGATAGCAGTAGACTTTTGATGAAATTTGAACGTGATTTCTGCCTAGATCAATCTGTTATATCCCTTAGAGTTTATTCCAATCGACTGAGAATGCCTTTAGCTGTCTGTTCAACTTTTTCATGTCTGATTACTGTCTTTGAAGCTTTTAGAGAAGCTTGAAGCTTCTCTGCTGAAACTTGAAGCTTTGAAAGCTCAAAACCTATACCTGAAGCTACGGAATCATCTGTAGAAACTATTCAGAGCCTTAGCTAAGAGAGAAAGTCCAGTCTGTGGACTCTGTAAGCTCAAAACCATTTCCAGGTAGTTTAAACCCCTAGGAACCCCTTAGATTCACTCTTCAAATTGAAGAAGAGAACATCCTCTTAACTTAAAATTGACCCAGGAACCTTGTAGACCTACCTTAGAGCTTGCCATCAAGCTTTGAATTGCTTGATTTGGAGCTCTGACTAGGGAGATATTGTCAATCAAAGTCGAGTCTGGAGGGGGGAAACATAGTCCCACATTGGCTATTTTCGAGCACGTGCATGGGAACAAAAGGAATTTGTGCAGTAGGCATGCCAGTCGTCAAGCACTCGGCGCGATCTGAACATCTGACCTTTACGAGCATCTCTGTGTGTGTGTGCGGGCATATGTGTGCCTGCGGGTGTATGCCTGAGTCGGTGTGTGCGAATGTGGCCCTGGGAGGGCGAGGCCTGGGAGGCATTGAACCAGTTCGGTTCGAGAGAGGGCCGGTTTGGCTCATGAGAAATAAACCAAAATTGAACCCTAATGAAACCAGGCGAGGATAGAGTAGGTGTTGAGCGATGCGTTGCTACGCTAACGCGTTTGGTTTGGAAAACCTATCGCCGTAGTATGAAAGCGAAGAACTCGTGTTCAACAAATAAAATTTATATCGGAATGGAAATCCCAGGTCGAACACAGGGAGGCGGACGTTTGATTTAAAAACACGTGTTTGATTTATTTGTTACAAAGTAAATTAATTAATTAGAACTATCTAACTATTTACAATAAATAGAAGAGAGAGAGAGAGAATAATACAAACAAAAATCAGAAGAGATATAGAATGCACATGGAATTCATTATCGAAGGGATTGTTCATTACACTAAATATTACGACTAGAAAGCGGGAAAATGATTACACTAGAAAGCAGTAAATCTACTCTAGAAAGCAGTAAATCTATTCTATAAAGCAGTAAAAAGAATGGGAAGAGAGATATCCTCCTCGATGGTCGCTTGGAAGATGAGCCGGACGGGACGACGCCTGGACAAAAGAGGACGGAGCAGGACGAAGGAGAACGAAGCAGGAAGAACGGGAACGGGGCAGCATGTCGTCGCGGGATCCGCTTCCGAAAGGGGGACGAAAAATTGACTTTATCTCACGAGAAGCATCCTGGGTGTGGGACAAGCTTCTCTTGAGCTTTGGAAAGGGTGAGAAGAGAAGGAAGGGATGAGAATTTCGTATGGAGGGGGTCTCCTTTTATAGTTGCAAGGAGTGGGGGCAATTTGGTCATTACAACTTTAAAAACAGTAATTCAGGACCTTTAGTGACGGATAAAACCGTCGCTAAAGGTCCAAACGTGGCCGTAGTGGGTGGCGCCCGTGTGCCTCTTCGCCTGTCACACGCTCAACGCACGCACACGTCCAGCCGATCTCAGCTGTCCGATCGCGAGATCGGAGGGCTTAAATGGCGCCTTTGCCCTCTCCTCAGTGCGTGCCCCATCGCGTGCGATCCCGCGTTTTCGTCGTGCGTGCAATATCGCGTGAGAGCTATCGGGTGATCCGGGCCATCCACAGCTGATCGGGCGGTCGCCTTTAATCACGCGCGCGCCGCAGATCGCGAGTCAAACTCGCATCCTGTGAACGCGCAACAACTCGCGACCGCTACGCTGCGAGGTGGAATGTGTCGCGCCGATGAAATCAGGCATGCGCATCCACAGCCGTTGGATCAAGATCCAACGGCCCAGATCGCGCGTTGGATTTCCTTTGGAGGGCAGCAACGGTCTTGAGGGCCGGTTGGACGGCTGAGATGGTGCCACGTGGCGCCATCTTGGTTGTCCATCTTCTGGATGATGTAGATAGTGCCACGGGTGTCGGATTGAGTCGATTTTCGCGCCATTAGGCTGCGATCGTCGATCCAAATCCATCCATGCAGTCAGATTTATTGTTTGAAGTGTGGATTCACACCATCTTGGCCCTTGATCTTCTAGGGTTCCCCAGTCACTATCTGATGCTACAGATGTCTGATTAGGGCGATGTTGGAGTCATTGAACTCCAATCGTCGCTTTGATCACATCTGTACAGTTGGATCTTCGATCCGAGGCCCTGATAAAAAGTTTGTCTTATCCATGAACATAAAGGAGACAATTAACCTCCATTTTATTCAAACTACTCTAAATGTAAGATGATGCATGTTATGCAATATTTATAGTATGTAATGCAATCCTATGCTTAGGAACATGCATAAATAGACATCTTAAGTAATATAAACGTGTTTACATCCTACCCCCATGCCTATCTTTTGCTAGTCCCTAGCAAAAACTATACGCTATTTATAAAAGAATCAAGTTAGAGTATTTGGGCTTAAGTTATTTTCAATCATTAAGAAAATGTTTACTTAGGATCTAAACTTTCAAAGATACAACAGTGCCCGAGTATCTATCAAAATGCAGATAACCTCAAGCCCTCGCCTTATTCAAAGAAAATTTTCTTTTCCCCTTTTTCCTCTTTTCTAATTTTTTTGGATTTTCAAGTTTTAGGGTTTAAAAGTGGCTTTCTATGGCCATTCAACTCTCCTAAGATTTGATGAGAACCCTAAGTTCTAAGCATCTTATTGTGAATGTGATAGACTCGTTGACCGGCATTTAAAATGGACTTCGGATATCTACGCCTTTAGATGACCTAAAAAAGAAAATTCTTCCTAAAGGTGTATCTATACAACTGATAGCTTTCTCCCTACTTTTATTTTTTACGCGGTCAACACAAGGTTGAATCTAGTGTATATCTCCCTGGTTTAATCTACTTCTCCGCTTCTTCCTAAGTGTTTTGGGAATTTTCAGTGTATTTATTGAGTTGGGTTCTGGACAATCGGTTGATGAGCTGTTACCACCGACAACTTGTCAGCCATACTCGTGCGGTGAAGTGTAGTTTATTTCTTTCTTTTCTCCTTTTTTTTTATTCTTTTTGACTCTTTTTTTTTAAGTAGGTGGCTTCCCTAGTTTAAGATTTACCTAAAAGTAGCAAAAAGAGAAAGGTCCACTGATTGGGCTCTGGAGAACCTACCTATGAGCTGTTACCCACGATAACTTACCAGCCATATCACCTTAGAAGGTTCATTAGCTACCCAATTTCTGTTAAAATCACCGAACAACGAGTCAGTGCAAAGAAAGTGTGTAGATGCTTAAAACTCAAAGTTCTCTCAAATCAGAGGACGGGTTGATAAGTCATGTATTTATCACTCAAACTTATTTACTCCAATTAAAATAGAATTTAGGTTGGCGAGGACTCGAAAAACAAATCCACATTTTAATGGATACATGGGCTGATTAAGTATGAAGACTTGAAGGGTCTTTGTGTTCAAATCATAATGTAGTATTTCCTAAGATTGAAAATTTTCTTAAACCCAAGTTCTCTTTCCTAATTCTAATTTTTTTTAATAAAAGAAAATAAAACAAATCTACGGAGCTGACGAATAAATTCAGAGATGAATATCCACCCCCCCCATGCCTATCCAATGCAATGTCCTCATTGTATTAAAAAGGCATAAAACAGAGTGGAATAGCGTAGAAAGCACCTGAATTGTGTGAATGTCAGGTCCGCTCCGAGATAGAAACTAAAAAGAACTGTATATGTGCTGGATTTAGTACCATCAGCTAGGCACACTATACAGAGATGAGAAATAAAGAATTCACAAGTGTAGGTCAGAATCAGAATAAACATAAGAATCCTCTGACCTGTCAGTTGATGTCCACAAATGTGGACCAGATTGTAATGCAGACTCATACCCCATAATCGAGAATATCCCAAGTTTTGGATAAAAATTACCCAAAACCTAAAATCTATATGCAAGCAGGGTCGAGCCTGCGATTTATGAGTATGCAACCTAAGACCAAAAAGTCGGGTTACAGAGAATTCAAGCTCAGAAGGATAATCATTGAATGTGTGCTTGGGTTTGACATCCTCAGAACAATTGTCGTAAGGGTCATGGTTTGATGGTTTCAGCTTAATAGGAACCCTTCAACTCAGTCTTGTACTTCCTCCAGAATTTGCTTCTCAAATCAAAATTTCCCAGCTCCTATCCTCCTCATTTAGCATGTCAAATTCCAAGACCTCTTGCATATTAATCACCCCATCTGAAATCTCCAAGTCTAAAAGATGTGGCTGAATCAGAATTGACCTAGGTCTAATTATCTCAGAAATAGAATCATCGATAAGCTCAATGGGTTGTAACTAACAATCAGGGCATTGAATTGAATCCTCCAGAAAATGCGATTCTGGATCCGTAATATGAGCCCCATTAAGATCAGTTTCCTCAATTATTGGACTATCAAATAATCTATCATATTCCTCATGCCCAATCGTCTCACAAAAATTATGGTTTGTAAACTCGTGTGAGACTTCGTAAATCGAATCTTCACCATCAGAATCGAAACCCGTATTAATGTATGTCTCAAAATCATCTGTCCCTTTATGTTCCAAGGAGACATACGTTTTCTCGTACCCTGGCTCAGGGATCTCAGGTGAAGAAATCAGATCATCCTTAGTTGGTTGCTCTAATTCAATCTGGTCAGCCTCGTAACACGTGTCCTCCCCAACAGGTGCCTGAACGGGTTCTGAAATTGGCTCTCCTGAAGAGGGTTCATCATGGAAATCATCCCATGTTTGAACTAAAGTAACCACAAATCTCATCCTCAATTTCGCTAATTTCCCAAGTAGAAACTCATCCGGGTTCTTATCCTTAACATCCTAGAGCCAATCCAACAAACACATATTCAAATCATCAATTATCTGAATCAGGGGCTCCAATCTCTCAATGCAAGGTATTGGCTGAACTTCTAAAGATTGTATGATATTCCTTAAGTTAGTCAGAACCTTATCTTGAACCTGGTTACCCTGAACCAAATGAGTTGGTTCAGGGTTGGGCGGGTTTGGGATCAATACAGGGGAATTAACGAATTGAGATTCGTTATACCCTTCTTGAAAATAGGTCATTTCAGATTGTTCAAAAGATGGTGATGACTTAAAGGCAGTGTAATCAGATGATGGGTAAGGATTAGTGTATCCTTCTTGATTGTAAATCGTATTAGGTTGTCCATGAAAGGTTGACGATCTATAATCGATGTGGCTCTGAGAAGGATAGAAATCGCAATTATAGTGTTCAGGGTTAGATCCTAAACATGGAGGTCTAGAACTGTATCCCTAATCTGAGTTATCCCAACTAACTGATGGTTGATTACAGTACAAGTCGGGATAATCGGCATGTTGAGGATAATTCAAAACAGGAGGGAAAGAGCGGGAAAGCATGTAATATGTGGAAGGATTCATGAGACACGGGAGGAAGAAAGGTACCCTGCAATACAAGCAATCAAACCTGTCCTTAAGTGGGTTAGCCTAAAGACCTACAGACTCCCAAAACTCGTCTTGAGGTAAAAGAAATGATTTGATCTACTTCTGCCTATTCAATCCAACCAGTTAGAAGGAGGGACTGGGGAGAAGGTTCTTCGATCGGCTTACGCCTCCAGTTCCTAGTGTACCCCCAGCCGCGATCATTTGATTCTGCTCCCCTAGCTAGACATCAGATTGAACAGTAGAAACAGACTAATCGAAAATAATCTCGTTCCGAGTTCTGAAGAGCGAGTCGAATCCTTAAGGCCAACGTCTACTCTGTTTTATTTAGGGCTAGGTTTGAATGTGCTTTGGAATGTGATGGGCTCTTTATCTGAGTTGTGCCCTTAATGATTGATTGATTTGTGTGTGCGTGCACAACCAGAGGTTTTCAAGCAAGATTATTTTTTTGATGTGGTGAATTTTAGGGTTCAAATCTTGCTTAGTAGCTTTTAAGATTCAACTTTAGTTGTTTTCAAATAAGTTTTATTGGCACACCAGGTTTTGAAAGCACAGGTGAAGATGTTTTCCTTTAAAACTTAAAGAAATGTGGAGTGCCTGGTAAATTCCTAAGAGTTGAACCTATGTGGCAGCTACTTGATGAGTTGATTTTAATTGAAGTGGTACGGCCCAATCAACTCAAACAATTGGCCTATTGCACCACTTAATTAGGCATACAAGTGATTTCCTAATCTGATTTCTACTCAATTATGTGTTTGAATGTGTGTACCTACTCCAAAGATCGGTTTACCGGTTGAATTTGAAAATCAGATGAGGTTGTGTACCTCTGTGAGATTTTTTTTATTTTTCTTTTTTTTAATGTGGAGGTTGGGGCGAGTGTGGGTGTCAAACAACAAACAATTTAACCTTAGAGTTTATAAGAACACCTAGGTTGATTCATATTTGTGTTATTATGTAGTGAAATGAAATCTACTGGGTGGGAGGTGGGGGATAACTTACAGAACCTTTCACAGCATTTTACTCCAATCTACCACTTTTGCTTGTCTCGAAAGAGTACCTGCAATCACAATAAGAAAGGAGAGAAGTGAGGTAAATGATTTGTAAGTTAGAAAACGCGAAGAAAAAAATCAAAGATCGTGACCTCCTCGGCAACGGCGCCAAAATGTTGAACGACGCGTTGCTACGCTAACGTGTTTGGTTTGGAAAACCTATCGTCGTAATATGAAAGTGAAGAACTCATGTTGAACAAATAAAATTTATACCGGAATGGAAATCCTGGATCAAACATGAGGCGGACGTTTGATTTAAAAACACGCGTTTGATTTATTTGTCACGAAGTAAATTAATTGATTAGAGCTATCTAACAATTTAGAATAAATAGAAGAGAGAGAGAATAATACAAACAAAAATCAAAAGAGATATAGAATGCATATGGAATTCATTATCGAAGGGATTGTTCATTACACTAAAAGCAGTAAATTTATTCTAGAAAGCAGTAAGAAGAATGGGGAGAGATATCCTCTTCGACGGTCGGTTGGAGGACAAGCCGGACGGGACGATGCTTGGACGAAGGAGGATGGAGCAGGACGAAGGAGAACGAAGCAGGAAGAACGGGAATGGGGCAGCACGTCGTCGTCGTCGCGGGATCCGCTTCTGAAAGGGGGACGAAAAATTGACTTTATCTCGCGAGAAGCATCCCGGGTGTGGGACAAGCTTCTCTTGTGCTTTGGAGAGGGAGAGAAGAGAAGGAAGGCATGAGAATTTCGTATGGAGGGGGTCTCCTTTTATAGTTACAAGGAGTGGGGGCAATTTGGTCATTACAACTCTAAAAACATTAATTTTTTTTAGAGTCAGCGGATAAAACCGTCGCTAAAGGTCCGAACGTGACCGTAGTGGGCAGCGCGAGCGCGCCTCTTCGCCTGTCGTGCGCTCAACGCACGCGCACGTCTAGCTGATCTCAGCCGTCCGATCGCGAGATCGGACAGCTTAAATCGCGCCTTTGCCCGCTCCTTAGTGCGCGCCCCATCGCGTGCGATCCCGTGTTTTCACCGCGCGTGCACTAGAGCGTGAGCACTATCGGGTGATCTGGGCCATCCAAAGCCGATTGGGCGGTCGCCTTTAATCGCACGCGCGCTGCAGATTGCGAGTCAAACTCGCGTCCTGTGAACGCGCAACAACTCGCAACCGCTGCGCTGCGCGGTGGAATGTGTCGTGCGGATGAAAACAGGCGCGCTCATCCACAGCTGTTGGATCAAGATCCAACGGCCTAGATCGCGCGTTGGATTTCCTTTGGAGAGGCAGCGGTGATCTTGAGGGTTGGTTGGACGACTGAGATGGCGCCACGTGGTGCCATCTTGGCCGTCCATCTTCTAGATGATGTAGATGGTGCCACGGCTGTCGGATTGAGTCGATTTTCGCGCTGTTAGGCTGCGATCGTCGATTCGAATCCATCCGTGCGGTCAGATTTATCATTTGACGTGTGGATTCACACCATCTTGGCCCTTGATCATCTAGGGTTCCCCGGTCACTATCTGATGCTACAGATGTCTGATTAGGGCGATCTTAGAGTCGTTGAACTCCAATCGTCGCCCTAATCACATCTGTACGGTTGGATCTTTGATCTGAGGCTCTGATAAAAGGTTCGCCCTGTCCATGAACAAAAAAGGAGACAATTAAGCTCTATTTTATTCAAACTACTCTAAATGCAAGATGATGCATGTTATGCAATATTTATAGTATGCAATGCAATCCTATGCTTAAGAACATGCATAAATGGATATCTTAAGTAATGTAAACGTGTTTACATCAGTAGGGTTTGGTCCCGCCCTGATCTAAGGGTGCTGTGTATCCTCGAAAGGACCTCGTCGCAAATCAAAAATAATTTTTAGTTGAAAAGGAAAATAAACCTGATTCAGCTGGCTAAAGAAAAGAGGAGTTGATGGCTAAAGTGTTGAAGAAGAATAGGCATGAAGACTAAGGAGGAGGCTTAAGGAAATACTAAGGGAAAAGAACAAGGCAGGAGCAGAAGAAGCAATGAAGAGAGGAAAGAAAAGAGTTCGAGAGTAAAAAAATAAAGGATAAATAAAAGAAAAAAAAGAAAGAAAGAAGAAAAAGAAAAGAGAGAGATAGAGGCCGAAGAAATAAAGAAAAGAATTTATTTTTCTTGCATTATTATAATTTTTTTGTTCTTAAATGTTGTAATAAGGCAAATTTTAATAGAAGAACTATATATTGCCTTAATTTCTTTAAAATAAATTGGAAATTTATATGTTTACTTGCTAATAAAGTAAATCATTTGAGTAAACATGTTCTCTTATGGGATTTTGCATATTGTTTCATTTTAATCAAATATTTTGGCAAAATTCATGCTTGCATAGTTAATATACCTCCTATTCTTGAAAAGGAAAATAAAGATAACTAGTGAATTTAGAATGAATTATACCTCCCAGCGAACGACCTGGACTTAACCAGTAAAAATTTCTAAAATATTAGGTTAATTCGACCCTATACTACTAATCGACACAACTTCAAGTTAACTTAAGTGACTTTTCTCTACTCTTAATTAAGTAAAATTAACTTAATTACTGAGTTGAGATAAGGAACGCATCAAGTACCGCCCCTATAGCATAATCAGATGCATCGCACATGATCTTGAAGGGTTGTGATTAATCAGGGGACTGCAATATAGGTGCTTGGGTAACTTGATCACGCAGGATCTCAAACTCCTTAGCGCACTACTTGGAGATTTCAAAGGGGACATCCTTAGATAGAAGATTAGTTAGGGGTCGTGCGATTTTCGAGAAATCGGGAATGAATCGACGGTCAAAATCGACGTGCCCCAGAAAGGATTGGATGTCTTTGACTGAGCTAGGCATAGGGAGTTTGGAAACCAGATTCACCTTGGCTCAATCTACCTGGATGCCTTTTTTAGAGATGAGATGTCCCAAGACAATTCCCTCAGGTACCATGAAACTACTCTTTTCCCAGGAAAGAACCAAGTTCATGTCGATGCACCACCTGAGGATTTGGACCAAGTGCAAGAGGCAATCATCAAATGATTCACCAAATATCGAGAAGTCATCCATGAAGACTTCTAGGTATTCACCTACCATATCTGAGAATATGGTAAGCATGCACCGCTAAAAAGTGACGGATGCATTGGAGAGACTGAACGGCATCCTTCAGAATGCGTATGTTTCGAAGGGGCAGGGGAAAGTGGTCTTCTCTTGGTCATCAAGATGGATTGCGACTTGATTATAACCGAACTACTTGTCCAAAAAGCAGAAAAATCGATTTCCTGCTAGTTTCTCAAGAATTTGATCAATGCATGGTAGTGGGAAATGATCCTTCTTCGTGGAGGAACTGGGTCTTCTGTAATCAATGTAGACACTCCACGAGTTTGCTATACGGGTCGGTATGGTTTCTCCAGCTTTAATCGTGATGACGGTGAGCCCTGCCTTCTTAGGCACAACTTGGATTGGGCTCACCCACCGACTGTCGGAGATCAGGTAGATGATCCCAGCATCTAACCACTTGATGATCTCCTTTTTCATGACATCTTGTAGATTTGGATTTAAGCGTCTCTGCATTTTAGAGGATGGTCATGAGCCCTCTTTAGTGTATATGTGATGTGTGCAGTATGAAGGGCTGATACCAGTCAAATAATTGAGAATCCATCCAATGGTTCTTCAATGTTGCTGGAGAATAGAAATCAGGCGTGTTTCCTGATCAGGTGTGAGTTGGGAGTTAATAATCACAGGAAACATCTGATTGGAACCCAAAAAGAGGTATTTGAGATGATCGGGAAGAGGCTTTAATTCCATTACTGGGTTGTCAACAGCAGCGGGGGGTTCAAGGTGGGTGTCGGGAGAAAAGGAAGGAGCTAGGTTGTGTTCGAGCTCCTCTAATTGCGGGTTTTGATCCTCTTGTGGTTGATTAGAAATAGTCGGATTTTCCTTGATAAAGTCATCAACCATAGCTTCGATATCGCAAATATGTTCAATGACTTCGCAATTAATTCTTTGTTGGACCTTAAAGATATCGATCTTTAGTGTCTTGCTCCCAAATTTTAATTCAATTTGGCCCTCCTCAAAATTAATATTGGCCCTAACAGTGGTTAGAAAGGGTCTCCGTAGTATGATTGGTGTATTCTTCACATTTTCAGGAGCATTCATGTCTAAGACAATAAAATCAACTGGAAAATAGAAGTCATGTACCCTAACTATGACATCCTCGAGAATTTCTTTTGGTGACTTAATTGATCGGTCGGCTAGTTGTAAAGTCATTTCTGTCGGTTTCAGCTCAGATTCCTCGAAGTAGTCTAGGGATGTAGGTATCAAATTTATGGATGATCCTAAGTCCAATAAAGCTCGATCGAATTGTATATCACCGATTGCACAGGAGATCAAAGGGGTGCCTAGGTCTTTTGCCTTAGGCGGGAATTTGCTCAAAATGACGGAGCTAGCTTACTCCGACAGTACGATCAAATTTCCGCCTTTGGTTCGCGGCTTACACTTAGGTGTACACATGTCTTTTAGAAATTGTATGTAAGCCGGTACGTGGCTTATCGTATCCATCAAGGGGATGTTTATATGAACCTGCTGAAAGAGCTTAACCAGGTCCTCCTCAGGTGCCACGGGTTTGGTTGTCCTTTTTCCCTTGGCTAAGGTCTCGGGAAATGGAACCTTAGATGGTTCCTCTAGATTGGGTCCAGGTTCTTGATTTGGGATAGAGGTATCCTGGATGACTATCCTAGGGTTAGGGTTTATATTACCAGGCTAAGAGTGACTTGGATGAGGTGAGTCCTGTGTTGTTTTGTCACTACGGGTAGTAACAGAATTCAATCCCACCTGGTTCTGGTTTGGTGTGGGTCAAAGAGGTGCTTGCTGTTGGTAACCCGCATATGATGTCAATGCCTCCATCCCATCGGGTGATGGAGTAGAAGGGGCCTAATAAACAAAGTGAGCTTGGCCCTGGTTTGGGTTCATAACGCGCCTCTAGTTTAGCATGTTATTTAGATTAGGCAGAGGATGTAAAGGAAGTGCACCAGGTTGGTGGGGATTTTCCATCTGGGTGAGTTGATTGCAATCCTTTTTGATCTCGTCTCTGTGCTATTTCTACATAGCCGCATTTGTCGTCTAAATCTCAGCTAGAGTTTGAAGGATAAGAGTCATTTGAGCTGCATGAATCGGCCCAGATTGATAAGTTGGATAAGGCCGAGGCTGAGGCGGCTGATATGGACAAGGAGCTTGTGGTCGGGGTTGACATGGAGGTCTCTGATTTTGATTATTTCTTGACCACGTGAAATTAGGATGATTACGCCATCTAGGGTTGTAGGTGTTTAAGAATGGATCATTCTGAATGGCATTGAGGTCCTCGCAGGTTTGAGAAACCTCGAAAAAGTCAGAATACGAGGGTTCAGAGTTCCCCCAACTAGAGTAGGTGGGTCTGGAGTTTCCTCTGAAGCCAGAATTAAACGAGGGTGGATACGGGTCCATTTCCTGAGAAGATCGATGATAGATGTTATGCACAGCCTCCCTGCCAGAGGGCGGTTGCGCGAACGGGTTTTGCGTAGAGGTGACTCACTGCAAGTGTCGAGTTAGCTCATCCACCTTCTCAATAATAGAGACCTTGTCCAGATGATTGGCCATTAGTTCCAAGTCGACAGAAGAGGACAGGCCCTGCATCTCATGTGCTCCCTTTGGATTCGTCAATGCATGGCCATTCGTTCAGTTGAACATGCCCATGGATTTATTATTGATGGAGTTCTCGCACATATTCTCGAGAATCTCCCGCACGGTGTCTTTGTGTTGACCCATGATGTTTTCTCCGCAAGTCGCATTGACGAATAATCGAATATCCT
Organism: Thalassia testudinum; assembly: GCA_037157565.1. NCBI lineage: Eukaryota > Viridiplantae > Streptophyta > Magnoliopsida > Alismatales > Hydrocharitaceae > Thalassia > Thalassia testudinum. Next base: position 89,854,098 of record JAZHRO010000013.1, on the reverse strand, counting down.
TGCGGAGTCCATGGTAAAAAGACTGGACTTGTTCCCATTTAGGAACTCCGTGGTGGGGGCACTTTCGCATGAGATCCAGAAAATGATCCCATGTCTCGTGAAGTGGTTCTCCTGCTTGCTATGTGAAATGCGTGATCTGGTGCCGTAAAGCATTTGTCCAACCAACAGGGAAGAACTTTCTCAAAAACTCTGATTGAAGTTCCGCCCAGGTGTTGATTGGATGAGTTTGGGTTTGGTACCAGTAAGTAGCCTTATCCATGAGAGAGAAGGAAAACATTTTAATGAGTAAAACATCCCGATTTTGAGCTTCTGACCCGAAGGTATGGGCCAGATACTTGAGTTGCTTGATATGCTGGAAAGGATCTTCGGAATTACGGCCATGGAATTTGGAAATGGCATGAATCATGTTGGGCTTGAGTTCAGTATTAGGACCTCCAGTGAGGATTTGTACTAAAGGTTAGATTGCCACCGCAGCAAGATTGTAGTGATCTCGCATCATTAGATGCTGCGGTGGGTTCACAAAATCTTGGAATAGATCATTAAGGCGCTGAAGCTGATTTTCAAGATTATTTTCTTCTGCTGGTTGTGCCATGATGATGGATGAAGGAGAATTAGGTTCAGATGAATCAGAAGAGATATCGATTGGATTTGGTTGTTGCACAGACAAGGAGGTCGAGGCTTGGCCTCGATGGGAATGAGTACCTAATGGAGGGCTCAAGGATCGTATTAGAGACGTCCTCGTAAACATGCACCTATGGAGTAGATGAGAGGTAGAATGTAATGGACCTAATCAAGACACCTAAAAAATTTTGGATGACTATAGAGGTTCGGAGAAGATGATACCCCTTAGTCAAAAAGCAGTCCACCTAAGAATTACCTGGGCAACCAGAAAGGGAGAGTCCCACAAGGACCCCTATACGATAGAGTGCCCCCACAAGTTACAGGGTTTCCCCCACCCGACATATCTTGTCATTGATGTTCTAGGTGGACCAGAATGGTAACTTGACCTCTTAAGTCTACCTGTTTTAATTAAGAGAAAGGGTGCTTATGATTTCACTTGAACTTTTAAGATGTTTTTGTGAAAAGTAACCTAATTTGAAGATTGGTCAACCCAACAAGGTGGGGTAACTTCACCTGTATTGTCCTTTTGAGAAATTTAGGTCCCTCTTTTAGTGTTGAAGTGAATTTAAGAGCCTGATTTTAGGATTTTACTTGAATAGATCAATTTAATCAAGGTTTAGGCACACATTGTTTGGAAAGATCAATTCTTGATTAAGTAAGTGTGTCTCTAAAATCCTAAACTGTAATCCTTAATTTACTCTGATTTGGTCCAGTTTAATTTGTCAAAATGTGGTCCCTAGGGCTCAAACAAGAATGTGATAGCCCTAGATACCTTAAGATCTTAAGTAGGTGCACAAATCAAGGTTTAGATGTTCTCTAAAATTTATCAAATTGGGCAACTTGATGATTTGTCTAAGAGTAGAATGCAAGTAGCCCTAATTGATTTTTCCTTTTTTAGCTTTTTCATATTCAGGGGCTTAGAAGAAGGTAGATGGAGTTTACCTACCCCTGGAGTGGTTGATGTGTGGTTGATCTTCCTTTAATGAGTTCCTGAAACAGATAACAATCAAAAGAGATGTAGTAAGTTAGAATCCAATCTAATCTTGCAATCAAGAGATCTGAATTGCACGTTGTTCCTCGGCAACGGCGCCAAAATGTTGGAGCGATAGATCGGTATTTTAAAATAGCTTCGTTGTAATATAGCCAAAATAGCGATCAAACAAAACAAATTTATTACTCGCATGAAATCCGAAGTCAAACACAGGGAGTAATGTGGAAATTTAAAACTCAAGATCACAATTTGAATCGAAGAGATAAAAGATTGCAATAATAATAATGTCAAATATCAATGTGCAAAAAGAATGGAGTAAAATGGTGATTTGAATCACCAATTACTCATCACAGTAATAGCAACTAAATCAACAATATCAAGGAAATAAAGCCTCAAATGTATGCCATCAGATGATCTAGGCTTGAATCAAACGGCTTAAACAGTCGGTGGCTACAGTGCTTCCAAGAGACTCAAGGGTCTCTTTTCTCTGCTGCTCTCTTTATCTTCTCCTTTCTTCTTCTTCAGACTCTTTTCTTCTTTGCCTTCTTTCTGTCTAGCTCCTCTTTTCTTCTTCTTCCTTCGACTTCTCTACTATCGAAGCCTTCTGATGCACACGGGGAGACTTATGAAATTGGCTAAGTGTTAGCCAACTCCTTTCAAAGCAAAACCCCCTGCCCCCGCGCACGATCCTCTCTTTCTCTCCTTGGGTCACGCTTTCCCTGAGCCAACAACAGTACTGGGTTATCGGGTTTTGGACCTAAAGTGCACCCGGGTCAAGGGCTGCGAGCATGATCGCAGCCGAGGAGTGGAGTCGGGTTAGGTGGGTCAGGTCTACACCAGGCCCGCGGGGGATGGGTCACGGGCGAGGTGCAGGTGATGGGTGAGCGGGGGACCACACCCCCCAAGTGTCTGAGGCTATAAGCCCCAGGCACTTTTCCAATTTATGCGATCGTAGACGCTCTTCAGCTTCCGAGGTGGGACTAAAGTCCCACCTTTCCTTTGCGCGTCACAATAGAGGGGTTGAAGGCTCGAATTGAGTGAGCTGCAGCTGTGGAGATCCTCAATTAAGGACTTGGAGACCTCCCTGGAGAGGTTCCGCGTCGCCTGGAGGCTGCACCTGGGTCTTGCGATAGTTGGAGAAGGCTTCAAGCTTCGCTCGAAGCTACATCCATGGCGGCTAAAGAGCGAACACCTGAAATCCAAAATACGGCCTCTCAACCCTGTTAAATAGGTTCAAGAGCTTCGTCGTGGGGTGTGGAGTGCATTGGTTGTGGTTGTGGGGTGGATAGTCATGTGTGGTGGCCGGACGGTGACGAAGACAGAAGTCGGTGATGGGTTTGTTCGGTGGCGCGATTGAGGGACCAAATCCCTCAATTTCTTGAGGGGTTTTGGTCTGTGAAGCACGGAGGAGCTGATGGAGGTGACAACGGCAAGTTTCGAGTAGTGTGGCGATGTGTAGGCATCGTTGGAGCTTCGTCGGAGGTGGAGAAGATGAAGTGCGATGAGGGAGAAGCGATGGTCATGCATAGGTGTAGAGAGTGGAAAAGCGAAATAGAAAGAGAGAGAGAGCTAAAAAGGGGCTTAGCAAACGGATAGGGAGGTGGAGCGCTTCGGTGTTGATCGACCAGAGCCAGAGAAGGTGAAGAAGTAGCGAGGCGGCAACGGCGATGTAGACGAAGGAACGCCCTCCTTTGGCTAGGAAGGGTCGTGGTGAAGAGGAGTTTAGGCAGTCCAATTTGATGGTTGGATGGCCGGAGGAGGGAGATCCAGGGGGGTCGCCGGAGCAGGGGTCTTCGGTGGTCGAAGATGGGTGTTTTAGGCTGTTAGACACGCCAAGACTTGCTGAAATGCATGGTCATGCTATGGTGTTTCTTTTATAGGCCGTAGGAAGCCCTTCCAAGCTTGGAAAGGAGCTTTCAAGCTTGAAGGTGCTTGCGAAGCAAAATACCCGAACCTTTGTAAGGTTCACATGGCATTTTGGGAAAGACTCAAAGCCCAAGGAATGGCTCAAATGGAAGGTAACTTCCCAAGGAATCCCTGTATCAATTTTGGGAGAGATTAATTGAGAATCGACCGAGAAATCCTCGCTCGAAACTCGATGATAAAGGTTTAACCTTCCAAAAATGGCATGGGGACCTGCTTGTGAATAAGACAAGGAAGTTGGGAGCCTATTTGTAAGAGAATTCAAAAGTTAAGGGTTTGTATGAGATAAAAAGAGTTTAATTGGACCAAAATGCAAACTTGGTCAAGATGATCTCAGATTTGGTCCAATTTTGGTAGAAACCTAATTTGGACCCAAGGAATCCAATGGTGAAGTTAGATTTAGGTTTTGACCAAGTTTGACTGGATAATTTATGCAAAAACCCAAATTAAGGCAAATGTCTGTTCGAGACTCTATTTTGGGTAAAGAAGGGTTCTGATGGTCAAATTGAATTTTCGAAACCCTAGAGAATAGTTTTTTTATGAATTTTAAAGGGTTTAGGTAAATTTTATCCTAACCAGAACCTCAGTTAATTAAGCGGGTCTATTTTTAGGGTTTCAAAAGTCATTTAATTCTCAAAATACGTGTAAACTCTTTTCTGTCTATTCTAACCCACTTGTTATCTTTTTAGGACCATTTGACCGTTAATTACCCCTTGGGAAAATCCATGATTGTATTGCATTCATGATATGATAGTAAAACTGTAGTTTTAACCCTGCTTTCTTGTCTTTCCCTTAGAATGACTTTGCAATGAAATATGGCTCTTTAGCAATTATGTAGGAGCATTTACTGACTTAATTGGATCAAAATGATCTATTTATGGTTCAACTCAGATAGATAGTCAATTATTCCAGGCTTGGGTCGCACGTGGAAGATATCATAGGGGTCCTGATAGAAGGTAGGTGGTTTCAGGTCTATAGCTACCCTTAGATCCAAAATCGTAGTTCCCTCAGAATTAATCTCCCAAATTTTTATTTCAACAATACTATCCTCTAACATCAAGAGCTCAAGCTCCGGGACCTCTAGCATATCATTCACCCCATATGATTCTCCCAAGTCCAGAAATCGTGGCTGAATGAAGATTTACTTGGGCACAATGATATCAAAAGTCAGCTCTTCGGGGTACGGATGAGGAATGGGGCTATTGATTGAATCTTCTAGTAAATGAGGATTCGAATCCTCCAAGTTAGCCCCAACCGAATCCAAATCTTCAATAATTGGGCTATCAACTGGTTCGTCAGATTCCTCAAGCCCATTTGTCTCACTAAAATCCTCTTCCTTAAGTTCAAGTGAGACTTCACCAAAAGATTCTTCACCTTCAGTGTCAAAGAATTCAAGATCCTCATTTATATATGTCTCAAAATCAATTGTTATTTCCTGGTTCAAAGAGACATATTTTTCCTCGCTCCCTGGCTTGAGGATCTTGGGTGAATCAATCGGTTCATCCTCAATGGGTTGCTCTAGCCCAACTTGGTCATCTCCAATCTCAGAATATGTATCCCCCCCGACAGGTGCCTGAGCGGGTTCTGACATTAGCTCTCCTAAAGGGGGTTTATCTTGAGAATCATCCCAAGATTTGACTAGGGCAACCATAAATTTTATCCTCAACCTCGATAATTTTCCAAAAAGAAACTCACCCAAGTCCCTATCCCTAACATTTTGGAGCAAATCCAATAGAGAACTATTAAGTTCATCAATCATTTTTATAATAGGCTTCAATGCTTCAGTGCATGGTGTTGGCTGGGCTTCTAAACATTGTATGGTGTTCCTCAAGTTAGCCAACACCCTGTCTTGTATCAGGTTCACCTTAACCGACTAGTTCGATTCAGGTTTGGGTGGGTTTGGGTTAAATCTAGGGGAGTCAAGATGTTGAGGTTCTCAGGTCCCTCCCTAATAGTAAGCCATTTCAGGTTGTTTAAAGGATGGTGTCGACCTATATTCAGTGGAATATTGGGGAGGGTAGGTGTTATAATCATTATATCCTTCCTGATTGTAGATCGGGTTGGTTTGGTGATCAAAGGATGAAGACCTATAATCATTGTAGCTTCGGGAAGGATAGTAATCATAGTCTTGTTATCCAGGGTTAGGCCCTGGACACTGAGGTCCGTATTCGTATCTCCAATTAAAGTTATCCCGGCTAGTGGATGGGTAATTACAAGTCAAGTCAGGATAATAATCATCTTGGGGATAAGTGGTGGTAGGAGGATAGGGTGGGAAATGCGTGTAAGAAGTGGAAGGATAAATGGTAGAATAGGAGGAAAAACAGAAGAGAGAAAGGTGCCCTCCAGTACAATCAACCAAACCTGTTATTATGTGAGTAGCCTAAAGACCTACATACTCCCAGGAGTTGTCTTGAGATTATAAACGATTTGGTCTACTTTTATTTGGTCAATCCAACCAGTTAGAAGGAGAGACTGAGGAGAAGGTTCTTCCTTTGGCTTACGCCTCCAGTTCCTAGTGTACCCCCTAGCCGCGGTCATTTGACACTACTCCCCTAGCTAGACATCAGATGGACCAACAGAAGCAGATTAATCGAAAAAAATCTCAGTCTGAGCCCCGAAGAGCGAATCAATCCTTAAGGCCAACGTCTACTCAGCTTTAATTAGGCTTGGGATGATTGTGCTCTTTGAATGTGATGGGCCCTTTCGATGGATTATGTCCTTAATGATTAATTCAAATGTGTGTACGTGCACAAGCAGGGCTTGCAAATAAGGTTTTTTAATGATGTGTCTTTTAGGGTTTAACCTTATTTAGTAGCTTTTAAGGTTTAATCTTTAAGTTTGTTCAATCAATATTCATTAGAACACTCCAAGTTTTACAAGCACTAGTGATGATATATTCCTTTAGAAATCAAAAATAATGTGAAGTGCCTGGTTCAGCCCTAAGAATCAACCCTAAGTGGCAAGTTACTTGATGGATTGCTTTTATCTTAAGTGGTGCAGCCCAAACAGTTCAATCAATTGCCCTATTGCACCACTTAGTTAAGGCACACAGAAATATTTGACCTATTCATATTTCTACTCACTTATTTGTGTGTTGAGTTAAGTGTACCGGGTCCACAGTCAGATCCCGGTTAAGTGGTAGAATTGATGTGATTGTGTGCCTTAGGGTGAGAAGTTGTGGGTGTTAAGTGCGTAGCTTTCAAAAAATCCCACAAGAGAAGAGTTTTATATATATATATATATATATATATATATATATGCAGGGGTGAGATGAGTGGAGGTGGCAAACAAACAACTAAATCTATCCTAGGGTTTATAAAAAGCACCTAGGTTGATTTGGGTTTGAGTTATTTGAGTGGTGAAATGAACTAGTGGGTGGGGGTGGTGGGGATAAACTTACAAAACCTTTATCTGCACTTTTATTCGATCTAACTGCTTTGGCCTACCTCGGAAGAGTACCTGCAATCATAGTAAGATCAGAAAAAATGTGAGATAAAAGTTGGGTAAGGTGGAAAAAAACACGGAAAAAAACCAAAGAGTGTTGCCTCCCTGGCAACGGTGCCAAAATGATCGAAGCGCGCTTTACGAATTAAAATTAGGGGTTGGAGGACCCGCTGTCGTAGCTTGCAAAACATGTCTATCAAATAAAATTTATAACCGAAACTTGAAAAGTGAGTCCCGAGTCGAACATGGGGAGGCGAACGTTTGGTTTTGAAAATCCCCGTTTCTCTTTTATTTATTTATTTTGTTATTTTTACCTTTTCTAATTTTTTTGTATTTTTCGCAAGCAAGAGATTAGGTCGATGAAAACTTTATCTACTTGCACAAATAAGAGAGAAATAATTATTTATTTATCTCATGAATGTCTTCTACAATTATGAAAGCAGGAAAACTACACTATCAAAGCGTAAAAAGATAGAGAGGTGAGAGAAATCCCCCTTGACTGTCGCTCAGAGGACGACTCGCTCTGACGTCGCCTGGAGGAAAGTGGTGAGGAGTGGGACGAACGGGGACGGAGCCGGAGGATGGAGGGCAGGGCAGGACGACGTCGCGGCGAGGATTTCTACCCGAAGGGCGGTGGGAGGACGGCCACGGGATGCTCCACGAATAGGGATGAGAGGTGGGAAAAATATTTGGTTTTCTACTCTAAAGGAGCATCCTGGGCTTGGGACAAGCTCTCTCTAGAGCCTTGGAGGTGGTGAGAGGAAGAAAGGAAGAGATGAAGAAAAATGAGAGGGGCAAGGGTCCTTTTATAGTGGAGGAAAGAATTAAATTCGTATACAGGGCATTTAGTGGCGGTCATAAACATCGCTGAAGTTTATCTGCAAAAGTCGCTGAAGACAGCCCACGTTCCACGCTGCCGTTGCGCTGGCACGCGCTCCATGCGCCGTGTCAAGCGCCTCCGAACGCTACACGCCTACGTGTGCTGCCGCTGCACGCGCTCATGCAGCCACGCTGTTATGCGCGTGCGATGGCATGTGCATGCGCATGGGCGGCCTGGGTTGCACCACGTGGCGCGATCTGGACCGTCCATCTTCTTTTCGTTGTAGGGGCTGCTATAAAGGTTGGGTTAAGCCGATTTTCATACCGTTGGGCTGCGATCGTCAACCTAAATCCATCCGCATGGTCGAATTTGTCATTTGAAGCTCCAAATTATGTCACCTAATCCCTTGGCCGTTGATCTTCCTCGGACTACATATGATGCTACGAGACTCCGATCGAGGTGATTTTATAGGTGTTGGACTCCGATCATCGTCTTGATCAGATTTGTACGGTTGGATCGTCAATCCAAGGCTCCGAAATAAATATCCTTCTCTCCTGGCCACAAAAAGGATGCAATTTACCTAAATTATATACTACTCTAAATGCAGAATGATGTATGCTATGCAATATTTATAACATGAAATACAAATATAAGCCTAGGAACATGCATGAGTAGGCATTTTACCCTCAATAATTGTGTCTACATCAATTTACCTAAAGGCAATATAAAGAAAATGGTCTTGTGGCTGAGCTCTGGATAACCAGCCGATGGGTTGTTACCCACGACAATTTGCCAACCATACACCCTAGATAGTTTATTAGCTACCCAATTTTCGTAAAAATAGCCAGAAAGTGAGTCAGTGCAAATAGTGTGTAGATGCTTAGACTTAAAATTCCCTCAAATCAGAGGGCGAGTTGATAAGTCGTGTACTTATCATCCCAATTTATTTACTAGATTAACGATGAAATTGAATTGGCAAGGACTCGAGACTAAGTCCATATTCGAGTGGACACCAGAGCTAATTAAGCATAAAGACCTGAAGAGTCTAAGTATTCAGGTCCCAAAGTATCAATTCCTAAAGTTTGCAATTGCTAATGCCCAAGTTCTCGTTTCCTAATTCTTTTTTTTTTTTTTGAGAATAACAAGAAATTACTGATACGGCTGACAAAAGGATTATTTCATAAGGTATATCCACCTCCCATGCTTAGCTAATGCAATGTCCTCATTGTTAAAATGAAAGTATGTAGGAGAGCAGAAATGGAAGAATAGCACCTGGTTTCCGTGAGATTCTGGTCAGCTCAAAACAGTGTTTACACATGCTGAGTTTAGTGCCTTCAGCTAGGCGAGGTCCTCAATCAAAAATAACTAACATTGAGGATGCAATAACACAGTTTCCGGGCCCCTAGATATGGGTCCCAGAGAGTAAAAATGGGCTTGCCAAAGAGATGATCAATGAAAGTGGCAAGCTAGTGGTGCAGTGAGAGCCCAAATGGTCTCCAATAGGAGTTTTGTTAATTCAGTACAGAGGAGGTGTGGGTGGATATAGAATTTGTGCAATGGTTGGGTGAAGAAGGATGATTTGGGTTTGGTGGTGAGTTGGGGGTTTGTGGGTACTCTAGAATATCTAACATTTCAAGAGTTTCTCCCCAAAGTTCAATTTCATCCTCACAATTTGGGTGCTTAATCCAACCATCCTGATCTTTATGATTTCCACCCAAACGTTAAACCTCAAACTCTAAAGATTCAGGATGAGGACATTGTTGGGTTGTAATTTGATCATGTGAATCATCCAACAGATTTCCAATTTCATGAATATCTTCTTCATCCCGTGTTGCTACAGTTGGTTGCATGTTTTCGTTGTACTCAATTACACCGGCAACCGTGTGATCTTCTTCCTAAGTTTGGGTTGAGTTGGCCCTTAAAAGGTTGTCTAAGGTATGTATGGCCATTACCTCCTCTATTCTGCCAAACTCCTCCATCAAACCACACTTAATTTTATCCTTTTTTGAGACCTCAAAAATATTAAATCGATTTGTTTTATTCCCAGAAGCCATTTCTATATTTCCCGATTCACAATCAATCCTTGCCTTGGAGGTAGCCAAGAAAGGTCTTCCCAAAATAATTGGGGTGTGGTTGAGCTATTTTGGTGCTTCCATGTCCAGGACCATGAAATCAGCAAGGTAATGCAAATCAGTAACCTTGACTAAAACATCCTCCAAAATACCCCTTAGTTTTGTAATGAATCTATCGGCTAACTGTAAGGTTTTGTCAATGTGCTTCAGGTAGCCTTAAACCCAATTCCATGTGCAGTGAGGTGGGGATCACATTAATGGAAGTGCCCAAGTCGAGGAAGGCCCGATCAGAAGTGATGTTTCCTATTGTGCAGGAAATCAGCGGGGCTCCTGGGACCTGCTTCTTAGGAGGTTGCTTATTTAAGATCAGTGTGCTTGTGTTATCAGGCAAGACTACTCTCCTAATGTTTTCATATTCCACTCTATACTTTGCTTTATATGAATTTAGTAAACCTCTAGCGTAGGCGGGGATTGATTCGATAGCCGCAAGAAGTAAAATGATTATCAATTTGAAAGCCTGAAGTAAGGACATCCTTTCCTCCAATTTCTCCTCCGACTTTTTCTGTTTGCCCATACAACAACAATATACTCCCAAATCAGACTCCGATGTTTCGTTGATCACATTCTTAGTTGGGAGTCTGGAATTCTTACTACGTGGCCTAATGGTGTTGACATGGGGTTGGGTAGGTCCCTTGTGTCTACTACCACTCCTCAAGGTGATGATGTTTGTCGTGGCAAAATGCTGTTGGTTAGTGCCTTGGGGGGGGGTTAGGCAAAACAGGAGGCTCTCAGTTGATTATGGTAGGAACTTAGTTCGCTTCGGGAGGGGTTGGGGTAGCCTGATAGATACCATGAGCTTGAGCATGAGACTCCCCATCATTACCAAACCCTTGAGGTCCAATGCCTCGATTTTGTACATTCCTTGGGTTTGGTATAGGTTGTGATGGTAGAGATTCGGGCTGTCGGTTGTTTGCACCAAGTCCGGATTGCAAGGTGTCCAGTAAAGTTTTCATTTGTTGCATGAGCTGGAGCATTGACCCTTGCATTTCTACCGTCTTCAGGTTTAAATCAGCCTACTCGACGGGTTGTTGAGCATTCCACATGGACTAATTAACCTGATTCAAGGGCAACTAAGTATATACATGACCCTGATCCATTGATTTTTGCAATACATAGTTGTTGGGTTGATATTGGTTCTGCTGCCGCTGATCTTTCCAAGAGACCTTAGGGTGATTTTTCCAACCAGAATTGTAGGAATTCGAGTAAGGGTTGGATCTAACATTCTCCTGCACAGCATGAACATCCTCATAAGATGAGGATGAAGAAGAATCATAAAAACTAGGATCAAAGGCCCCAGTTTGGAACCCATAAGGTCCTAAGAAGAGTTGTTCTGAAGGTCGAGCTGACTCCAGCTGGTTCACAAACTCCCGTCCTGTAGGAGCTTGCGAAGAATGGAATCCCGAGCCCTGGAATTGAGTAGATCTAGAAAAATTAGAGTTTCTGGACATCCACTCTTCCATTCGTTTAGCAACTAGATCCATCTTATCTAATTTATTGCATGTCAATTCCATATCAAATGTATGAGAATCTTGGACCTCATTGGCATTTGATCTAGTTTATTGGGATTGGTTGAAGGTTTCCATGGAGGCATGGTTAAAGAGTTTTCGCTCATTTCTTCAAACAAATCATACATTTTATCTGCGTCTTTATTGAGGAAATTACCTCCGCAAGAAGCATCCACATGATTACGGAGTTGATCATTCAACCTGTGATAAAAAATCTACACAAGTTGCCATTTTGGCACCTTGTAATGTGGACACTTCCGCAACAGATCCTGGAATCTCTCCCAGGCCCCATGAAATGGTTCCCCCTGTCGCTGGGCAAAAGTGGTAATTGCCCATTGCAATGCATTATTCGCCCAATTGGAAGGAATTTCTTCAGGAAGGCCGATTTCAAAGCTGTCTAGGTAGCAATCGGTCTTCCAATGGTACGATACCAATGTGCCCCTTATCCCTGAGTGAATGGGGGAAAAGTCTCATGAGCATCTGTTTTTCATCCACATTCCACGATTTAGTGGTTTGAACCAGAGTGATCAGGTCCTCCAAATGTTGGAATGGGTCCTCTGAGCCAAGCCTGTGAAAGTGTTTAATTAGACTCAAAACCTGGGGCTTGATCTCAACATCACTGGCGGGGATCACAACGTCGGGACGATCTTCATAATTCGAAGGATCATAAAAATCCTTCAAGGGTCGAGTGCCTTGACCATTCATTCGTTGGAACCATTTCTACATTTGCTGTAATTCTTTCAACTACATCTGAATTAGCTCCTGCTGGTTCGGGGGCGGGGGAGGTGGTTGTTGATCAACCATGGGATCTACTTGGGTAAAACTCAACCTTTTCCTTTGGGAATGGTCAATAGGTCCTTCCAAACAAGGGTTCAATGACCTCCTTCCAAGCATACACTGGAAGGAAGTCGGAAGGACAGGGAAGAGAAGGGACCATGAAGCACGAAAAGTACAAGCCTGTCCTTAGGTTGGGTAGCGTAAAGGTCTATAGACTCTCAAAATCCGTCTTAAGATTATAAACGATTTACTCTACTTGTATCTAGTCAATCTAACCAGTTAGGAGGGATTAGGGAGAGGGGTCTTCCTTTGTCTTACGCCTCCGATTTCTAGTGTACCCCCCAGCCGCGGTCGTTTGACACTACTCCCCTAACTAGACGTCAGATGGACTAGTATAAGCAGGTTAATCGTGAACAATCTCAATCTAGGCTTCGAAGAGCAAATTAGTCCTTATAGCCAACATCTAATCAATTTTAGTTAGGCTTGGGATATTTAGTGCTTTCGGAATGTGATGAGCCCTTAATGGGCTGTGCCCTTAATGATTTGTTTGGGAATGTGTGTATGTGCACAACCAAAATGTTTTCAAGCAAGATTATTGAGGATGAGGTGAATTTTAGGGTTTGAATCTTACTTAGTAGCTTTTAGGATTCAAATATTAGGTATATTCAACCAAATTTCTAGGAGGCAAAGTTTGAAATCACGAGTTCAAGTATTTTCCTTTACAAATCAAGAAAAATATGGAGTGCCTAGCTTGACCAATTATTGAATCCTATGGGGTAGCTACAAAATGAATCAGTTTTAAATTGGATGGTGCGGTTCAAACAATTCAATCAAGTGACCCAGATGCTCCACCAATTAAGCATGCAGAGATGATTAACCTAGACTGATTTCTACTCCTTTATGTGTTGATTTGTGTGTACCGGTTCCACAGGTTGAAATCTCGGTTGAGTAGATAAAAATCAAGTTAGGTTATGTGCCTCAAATGTGGGTGTATAAAGTGTGTATGTTGATTCGTCCCACAAAAAGTATCTTTTTGTTGTTTTTTTTTATATGCGAAGGTGAGATGAGTGGAGGTGGCAAACAAGACAAACAAATCCTATCTTAGGGTTTATGCAAACACTTAAGTAGATTAGGTCTTGGTTATGAATGTGGCAAAATGAAATTTGTAGGGGGGAATGTGGCGGAGCACTTACAAATTACTTTACTCGAACTTTACTCCGATCTACCACACTTGAATCTCCATGCTAGGGTACCTGCAAGACAGCAGATCAGAGACAAGTGGGGTTAATAATATGTAAATGCAAAGAAGCACAGAAAACAAGTAAATTGCGTTGCCTCCTCGGCAATGACGTTAAAATGATGGGTCGTGTTTTGTAAATTAAAATCGGGGTTTGAAGAACCCGTTGTCGTAGCTCGCAAAACACATCTATCATATACATTTTATAACCGAAACTCCAAGGGAGTCTCGGGTCGAACACAGGGAGGTGACATTTACTTTGTTTGAAATCCACGCTTCATTTTGTTTCTTTTTGGTGTTTTGGGATTTTTTTCTTTTGTTTTTATAGAAAAAGCAAGCAAGATAGATCACAAGGGAGATGAAACAACTATGATATATCACGCAAATGTTTGTTACAATAATCTATGAAGGCATAAAAGAGATAGGGGTGAGAGGAAATCTCCCGAATCGGCTATTCAACAAGACGACAGCGCCTGGCAAAAGCTTGGATGAAGGAGGTGAAATGCAGGACGACAGAGGTGAGATGCAGGACGCCGGGTAGAGGAATGCTTCACTGAGGCTATGGAATGGAGGTGAGGAGACGGAGGTGATCTTCTACCAGAATGGAGGTGGGAGGACAGCTCTAAGGCAACCTATGAAGGTGGTGGGATGAATATTTGGTGGGAAATAAGAATATTACACAAATAGGAGGCTTTTGGAGCTTGAGAGTAAGCTCTAATGGAACTTTGGTAGGCTACTAGAGCTTAGGAGTAGGTGAGATAGAGTAGGTAGAGATGAAGTGGAATGAGGGTTGTAGGGGTATTTATATAATGGAAGGAAGAAGAAATTCATGCAGAGGGTTGTAGTGATAGCTGCAAGCGTCACTAAAGACCCCTGTAGCTGTCGCTAAAGATCGTGCCCCCACTGCTCACGCCACAGCTGTCCTTGCATCTACAAGCAATTAGTGACGGCTGTAAGCGTCACTAAAGGTCTGCCCAGGCCGTCATTGAAGATCCGTACCATCCCTCGCCCCTACTGGCCCGTGCATCATATGCTCGTGCGTTAGCGCTACAATGCGAGTGGTTGTGCGTTGTGCCCTTGTGCCTGCGCGCCCGGCCGTGAGCTAATTGGCGAATTGGGGAGGCCGCGAGGATCGAACCCACGCCTCTCGTTTTAGGAGTGAGCGCTTCACCGTTGCTTCAAGGAGGTGGATTGTCTTGTGGAGGGCGATGTGGTGTCCGCTGATCGTGCGAATGAGCTCTCCTCTTGTGAAGGTAAGGCGATGTAGAGTGCCCTTTAACCGTTGGATTGAGATCTCTCCATGCGTGAAGCTGGGGGGTCGTGGTTCGTGTAGGGCTGTTTGGATGGCGTCATGTGGTACCATCTGGACCGACCATCTTCTTCTTCTTGTAGAGGGTGCTACGAAGCTCTGATCGAGGTGATTTTTACATTGACGAACTACGATCGTCGCTCTAGATTCATCCGCATGATCGGATTCTTCATCCGAAGCCCGTAAAGATGTCGCACTACCTCCTGGCCATATAAAATGGAAGAATTAATGTACATAATACACAACTATCCTAAATGCCATGAAATGGATGTTATGCAGGATTTATAACATGATATATAATCCTAAGCCTATGAACTATCATAAATAAGCATTTTATCATGAATTCATGTGTGTTTATCACAAGGTCTCAATTACGTGCCTCTGCTTCACGAAAGAAGGCGCTAGCAACGCGTGAACACGGGATTTTAAAATTACTTCGTTGTAATATAGCCGAAATAGTACAAAAATAAATATAATTTATAACTCGAACGAAGTCCAAGGTTGAATGCAGGGAGCAAGTATAGCAATTAATCTCAAGATCACAATATAACCACAAAGATGAGCAATTTATAATGAAAAATCCATGCAAGAATGCCAATGTCAGGGTGCAAAAAGATTGGGGGTAAAATGGTGATTTAAATCACCAATTACCCCTCTAATTATGCTCACAATAATTCTCAAATAACTGAGAAGTAATGATCAATTAATTATTCCATGTTATTAAGCAACTAATATGGCCACAAGAACACAGAACCAATGAAATCAGACGACAGATAAGGCACTCAGACGCCTTAACAGCAGAGGCTCAAGGCCCTCTCTTCTTCTCTTCAAGCCTCAAGTAGAGGCACAACACAGAGGCACGAAGGGCCTTCCAGCGACTAAGTGTAGAGAGGGCATAGCTGAGGGCAAAAGCCCCCTCTCTCTCTTCTCTCTTCTCAAACCTGACTAATCGGGTAACTGGATCCGGACCTCGGCCAGACCTGCGTAGCGTGACCGCGAGCGAGGTGTGCATGGGGACCCAACCCCCAGTGACTTGGGTGACTGGGTAAGGGCAGGAAAACAACTTATACGCCCTCTTCCGCTCCTCAGTCCACGGTGTGGGACTAAGTTGTCCCTTGTTCTTCGCATGCGAGCAGTAGCTGAGGATGTGGTCAATTGGAGAAGAGGGAGTGCTCAATGCTCCCAATGGAGAGCCTTGATCTGCACTTGGGTTAATTCAGCGTCGCCTAGAGGTCTTGCTTGGTGCAACTTTGGCAAGAACTGCTCGTCAATGGCGGTGATGACCTGTGAACCTGAAACACAAAACACGGCCTTGCGGCCTTGTCAGACTAGCTCCGGAGAAGCACAAAGATGCGACAAAGGCGATGGTGGTGGTGGCGTGCCATGAACATGGTCAGAGGTGGCTGGCGAAGGTGAAATTTGACGGCAGAAGAGGGGTTGTACGGGGGAACAACTGGGCGGCCAATCCCCTCAATTTCTTGAGTAGTTTTGGTCGCAAGAATGCGATGATGTTGTAGGGACTGGAAGCGGGCAAGTTGGTGGAGTGTAGCGGTCACTAGGGCTCACCGGAGGTATGCTGGTGAGGTGGAAAACGGAGGTCGTTAGGGCGAGTTGGTAGTTGAAGCAGAGTGTTGGTGGTACGGTGGTGATGAGTAGATGCTAGGGAGTTGAACGATCTAGCTATTGGACGAAGAGGGGCAGAGGAGGCGTCGGGTCTAGTAGGGCCGGTGTCGGAGAATGTGGTTGCTCCGGTGAGATAAAACGGCGATGACGAAGGGTTAGGAGGCACCTCGCTGATATTGCAAGGTGCAGAAAGATGAGGGGAGTTGGAATCGATCGCCTTTAATATGTGGCAGCCGGAGAAGAAGCCGGGGGAAGGAGGTTGCTAGAGACGAACGTGGAGTGGGCCAGAGGTAGGGAAGAGAGGATATTTTTGGCCCAAAAGTTCGCTAAGGAGGTGAGGAAGGACGTAGGCAGGTTTTATAGGCCATCAGGCGAGCCTCAAGCTTGGAAACAAGCTTTAAGAGCTCAAAATCTCCAAGTTAGGTTTAGTATTTTTCAAGGGTTCATACAAGCTTTTGGATGGATTTAGAAGGTCGTGAGAAGCTCATATGGAAGAGGATCTCGTCAGGAGTCCTTCCATTTTTGGGAGAGATTTGCTGCAAATTCAGGAGAAATCCCTGATGGAAGCCTTCCATCTAAGGATGAAGGGTTCCCACGGCGGCGGGGACCTCTTCGCGAAGAAGTCGAAGAAGTTGAGGGGCTTTTTGTAAGAAAAAGAGTCATAACAAGATTAAAATGCAAACTAGGTCAAGATGCTCTCAGATTGGGCCCAAATTTTAATACAAACCTAATTTGGACCAAAGGAATCTAATGGGGAAGTTGGATTTTGTTTTTGACCAAGTTTGTTTGGGTAAATTGTGTTGAAACCCAAATTAGGACAACTTCCTATCTGAGACTCTGTTTTCGGTCAAATTGGATTCCAATGGTCAAATTAAAGGTACCAAACCTTATATAATATTTTTTTATGATTTTTAGAAGGTTTAGTGAATTTTATTTTGAATATAACCTTAGTTAATTAAGTAGGTCTGAAATTAAGATTTCGGATGTCCATTAATTCTTGTAATGAGTGGAAATCAGTTTCTGTCTGCACGGATTCTATTATTAGTCTTTAATGACCATTTGACCTTTAATAAATCCCTAAAGTACCCCGTGGTTATTCTGTATTTATGGAATGTTGTTAATTTTGCAGAAATAACCTTGTATTCTTCTCTTTTTTTTCAAAACAGGATAATGTGCCCTTAGGACCTTCTGATGGATATGTAGGAGCTTTTATCAACCTTATCTGACCAAATTGAGCCAGTTATGGCTCATGATGGTGTTCTCATCATACCCTCAAGCCTATCTTTTGCTAGTCCCTTAGCAAAATTTTATGGATCAAACTAGTTATCTAGGTCAGATTTAACCGTCAGGATGCCCTACTAAGCTGCATCTGTAGAAATTAGATCTTAATACCAATAATAGGCCTAGAGATACGCAAGTACCAGCCCAAATCCAAACTTGACTAGCTTTCACCTCAGTCTACCGTGAAGGTTTCTAAGGCTCACAAGAACTATCCTAAGGTTTGTTGGACCCAGGGGTTAAAGCACCTATGCTTGTAACATGGTTAGTCCAGGTTCAGTTTGCCAATGCATTTTTTTGTAAGAGAGAGGGATAGAAAGAGATTTCATTTGTGGAGAGCTTTCTCTCTCTTTTTCTTTTCATTATATTTTTTCTTAAATCCAACCTTGGATTGGCCCTAAACATGTTTTGTATCAGATTCGTAGCTCCCACCATCAATCCTCGTAGGGTCCCTTATAATCAATGCTTCGAAATAGCACCGCCCATGGAAGCCCCCAGAACCTTGGCTTTCGAGATTTCGGGATAATCCTGCCCATGGCATTCTGTAGCAAATTCAGACCCTGGCAATTGACATTTCGTGACAATGCTGCCCATGACATCTGAACCAGTACAAGGTGCTTACATGCCCCTAGTAGGATATTTTGATATATTAGGAGACATGCACCAAGGAGACGGTATGTTATTACGCATCTTTGAGGAGAATTTCCCACCTCTCCGCGCCAGGAACTCTTCTAAATTAACTTGTGTTGATAAGCCGCTCCTAATCTAGGAAGGTTTTTCAGAACAGAAGTAACGCATTTGCGTGATTTTGATAATTAAGTGCACTAAGCCAAACTGTGTGGGGATCGGGGTGCTTAGGTTACTGAGTCCCGCAAACCAGAGGTCTATTAACGAGGTCGAATAATTCCTAAGCCTTAGACCAAATACTTAAGCTTCGCATTTTCCCCAACCTCTTGAGGACTATCCAGATCTTAATGCATACTTGAATTTTTAAGCCTAAACACAAGCCCAAGAGGCCTAAGATCAGCGTTCATACTAATATCCTTTTGTCTCTTAGCACTTTGTCTTTTATTGCTTTCTTTTGATTTGGTTTAGAACTAAGTAGATTCCTTAATCTTTTATTAATGACTATCTCTTTTAATTTCAAATTGTTGCTCCTTTTTGACGTTTATATCGCCTCCTCTTTTTCCTCAAAAATGATATTCAAATTGATCTTTCAAAATTTCCTCCCTTCTCCATTTTTTTCTTTTTTCATTTTTTTATTTTTTTGATTTTTTGGAATATGTCTTTTTTTTTTATGAAACCCTTTCTTGTGAAGTGATTCTCACAACGTTTTGCACTTTAATACCCCCCATGCCTACAATTTGTAATATCTTCATTGTAAATTAGGTGGGTTCGAATTAAGCTTAGATCGTATATTATAACAGGTTTTGGGTGGGTGGACAGATTGAGATGACTGTTGCGGATGATTTCAAGCTCTGGTACGGGTACTAGATGTGGAGTCGACTGTTCTAATGGACTAACCCTAAAGTGCAATATGAGTTTAGCACGGGATGTGTCAAGAAGGGTTTCAAGTTTTTCAAAAAGATGATGAGCTGCCTCCTGTTAAGCGCTGAGTTTAACACCATTAGCCGAGTGCAATGAGCTCAAGGAGAATGGAGGGCAAAAGATACCTCAACCAAGTTTGATTCAGTGAGTTCTTTGTTGAAAAGTGTGTGTCGCGTCAGTGCATACACGACGGTTTTTATTTAAAACTGTCGTATTTTAGACGACGGCTTTAGAAACTGTCGTCTCATTTATTAACAACAGTTCTTGTACCAACTGTCAGCAATAAGCTCTAAATGACAGTTTAGATCACCATCATCTACGGTATATGTAAACCGTAGACGATAGTTGTTCAACCGTCGTATAGTACTATAAACGATGGTTATTTGTAGAACCGTCGTGTATATATATATGTTTTTTTTTTAATATAATGTTTAGGGTTATAAGATTCTATAATCTTAAAATCTTATGACACCTTAAAACATATATAACATACAAAATACACACAATATAATAATTCAACATACGTCATGAAACATAAAATATTCAACAAATATATATATAAACCTAATGATAAAAGTATGTCATACTGCCAAAATACAAAATCAAATAAAACAAAAGATAAATAATATAAAGCTATGCCTCAGCTCCTACCTCCTATCCTGCTCTACCACCTCAGAGGCCGTCATCATCTCTATAAGGTGGGTAGTGATATGAATTGTGATCCCGACTGCTACCCCATAATAACGTCATCATCTCTCTCATCTGTCCTCTCTGCTGCTCCATCTCCTTCCTCTGCTCCTCCATGAATTTCTTGTCATCTTGCCAAGCTTGAGTTTACTGGTAAAACTGTGAGGTGACATCATGGAGCTTTGAGTTGACATCATGGAGCTGTGTCTGCATCTGCTGGACTACGGCTACTGTTGCTGACCCCTTTCGCCCATACCAACTAGAGATCGTCTGACTTCTCCTCCCACTACGAACGAAGCCTCCATGCTCAGGAGGCATGGTGCTCCTCAAAGCCTCCTCAGGTGTCATAGGAGGGTATTCCTGAGTACTGGAAGCAGCGTCTAAAGGAGGGTTGATTAAGTTCATCATTTCTCCCTAAAAATTACAATAATTTATTATCATATTAAAGTAAGTAAAAAAATTTAAGTAAATAAATAAATGTTACATGTTTTGTCTAGTATGTCTCATGTATCCATGTTTGCCCGTCGTCGGTGGTGGCCTTGCTATGAGTAACCTCATACACACCAACCCGATCGAGTATGACACCATCGTGTGAATGTACCTGTAAATATATTTCGGAGATTTGCAGGTAATATTTGTAATTAAAACCTTAATTAAAAACATAAAAGTAACAAAATTGTCAGGAATTACCTAAATATTTAGCCTTAACTCTATCTATACTTGTTCGCCCCAAATCGTGGATCTGTGGTGGAGCTTTGGCCCTATTGGCTTTGTTTATTTTCGCCTGATCCTGTATATATAACATATTGTAATGAAGAACAATTGAATAATTTATCTCTAAATGCTATTAAAAATAATTGTAATTACCTCTGTCTCAGGCTTATTCCAATACTCACAACATTCTCTTCACACATCTATTGCTTTTGTAGGTGACACGTTCCTTAATGCCTCCTCATTAGACGACATTAAATTATAATACTAAATTATATAAATAAATCGACAAAAGAAATTAATTAAGAAAATAATAAAAAATGAGAAATATTACAAATTTCACATTTCTCTTCGTTGTCATCCTTCAATCACGATGTCGTCTCATAGCATGACGAAGAATGTACTTGGTGACATTCATATCGTCACCCCAATCAAAGATCGTCTGCAATATTACAAATCGTATAAATAAATTAAATTTTTTTTTTGAAACTGTAAGGAAAGCTATCGTGAAACAATAGTAATCCGGAGGGCATTTTATTTCAAATTAAACAAATAAAGCTAATTACATATTGGATCCCCATCTATGTATGAGGGACCGGCACTCATTTACAATTAGCTCACACCGAACTGGTCCTTTCTGAAATAACTTTTCATTTTTTTGCCCTCCACGCACACCACAAGGTGGCGGCCATACACCTGTATGGTCGTCTAGGTGTAGTAAACCTCTGCCAAAGGGACTCCCAAGTAGGTAGAGGTTCCTGACATATTTTCCTCCATAACTTGTCTGAGACCAAACATGAGGAAAAAATATGAGACACACTGTCAGTGTGTAATCCACAGAGATAGCAGGCATTTAACGTTGTCCCCATTCTTTTGTGTCTAAAGTCACCCATGATCAAGCCTTCCCACCTGCAAAGCCAAAAGAAAATTTGCACTTTCAGTGGAATCTTCAATAGCCATATTTTCTTATCAATTGGGTCAATCTCCACATTTGTGTTTGACCTGATAATCCTTTCACAGGCTTGCTGCACTGTAAACTTCCCATTCCAGCCATATGTATCAGCCACACCCTGTCTAGGACAGATCTGCTGCAATGCGGATAGCAGATTCTGTCTATCCTCCCACTGCCATGTACCTGTTCTGCATAATTCAAATCCTTCAAGCCTCCAGCGGTTCCCTGTAGCAGACCACAGGCTGCTAATAGGGGCTTCTTTATCTGCAGCTGCAGCATGTGCTCTTGGATAAGCATCTCTTAAAATCCCCATAGTTGACCACTGCTCATTCCACAAACTGAAATCACGGCCATCTCCAAGCTTGGGCTGCATCAAATGCCAATTGGTTTTAATTGCTAGGATGACCGATCTCCAAAAAGGGGATGGTTTGATTGGATGTAACCTCTTCAGTGCACTGTTGGAACCACCATAGCAATCTTTGATCAGGTCTGTCCAGATTTCTTCCTTGCCCTCAAATATCTTGATCGCCTATTTGATCAGAAGAGACTCATTAAATTCCTTAAGTGCCTTAATCCCTAGTCCACCCATTTCCTTTGGCCGGCAGATCTGTTCCCATTTCACAGGCTGCATGAGCCTCCCCTCGTGTCCTGCCCCTTTCCAAAAAAATTTCTTCTACATTACGTCCAACCGTTTCCAAATAGATTTTGGGGCTTTAAAGATGCTGAAGTAGAACACTGGGATAGAGTTTATCACTGAATTTAGGAGAATTAGTCTCCCATCCTTTGACAAAAAATTACTACTCCACCCTTCCAGTTTGACAAAGATCTTATCGAAAAGAACATTCCAATCATTCTTCTTCATTTTCGCAGATCGTAATGGCAGTCCCAGATATTTAATTGGCAGCTTAGACCGAGGTGTACCCAATGTAGCCGCTAGTGTGTTCTGTTCCTGCTCATTCATGCCAAAGCATATCAAAGTAGACTTTTCCTTATTCAACTTCAGACCTGAGATGTCTCCAAAAAACTTCACCATATGCCCTAAAGCATGGGCAGCAGAATTGGACCCTTCCACAAAGAAAATCGTATCGACTGCATATTGTAAAATAGGAGCCAACGTCCTCCTGTTGGAAAGTGAATATCCTCTAATGACCCCTGCGTCTGTCATTTTACATGCATATCTTGCGAGCCCATCAACTGCAAGATTAAAAATCAAGGGGGCTAGAGGACATCCTTGTCTAACCCCACATTGAGGTTGAATCCAAGAACCACATGGTTTCCCATTGATCAGCAGGGAGAAGGAAGCAGTTGTGATACAACGCTTCATCCACTGGATCCATATGGGGGGGAAACCTCTCCTTTTGAAAACCTCCCAAATGTATGGCCACGAAACCGAGTCGTACTTTCCACATAAATGCCTTACATTTCCTCCTGTGCCATCCACTCACCATTTCTTGTGCCATAATGAAAGATTCTTGAAGGGATCTGTTGGGTAGAAAGGATAATTATATATATATAAATATAATAAAGTAAACTTAATATTAATAAAGTAAACTACTTTAAATATTAATAAAGTAAACTTATATATATAAATAATTATTTACCTCCATATTACGAATAAGCTGCCTCTTGATGTCCTTGGAGACCGACCTCCAGTTAAAAGAACAATGGGACAAGCTCCTTTACCATCCCAAATAGTCTGCTGGTTAAAGAATGATAATCTGGGTCTTCTCCAGCTTTGTTGATGTGCACTTTGATTCTTGTCCCCTCTGGAAGTGCATCTAGATGTACATTTCTTATCAGACCCCTTCCTTTTTTTTATTACCTAATAAGAAAAATATAAATATTAAAAATTAAAACATTATCAATAAATTTTATTAAGATTTTACCTACAATTCATACCAGTGGAACTGGTCCCTGCCTCAGCTTGAGGGTCCAGCTAAGGTGGCCTCTGTACCTCAACATCGTCCTCACCCTGCTCATCCTCATCCTTACCGCCGCTATAACCCTCATCCTAATCCTCGTCGTCGTCAGGGTAGCGGGTGGCAACCTCTGGCTCTAGCTCTTGCACTACATTAGTAACCACCCTCTTGCCCTTCTTTTGATACTATCGGGCAAGATCACCAGACCGGACATATTTACGTTGCCAGATAAATGTGGGATTAGGTACCATGACAACTGGTGTTCGTGGGGAGTACTTAGAGGGATGTACTCAGGAACGGATAAGGGAGTCTGGGTGCGGGGGGCTAAGTGGGCTGTGTGCAGGGCTGCTAGGTGCGGGGGGCCTGGGTGGGCTGGGTGCGTAGGGGCTGCGTGGGCTATGTGCAGGGTGGCTGGGTCTCATCCCTACTCGCTAAGGTGCCCTGCCCATCCTTACCCCTATTAGCAAATTTCATGAATTTCATCTGCATAGACATTTAAAAAATTAGTATTTGTATAAATTTTAAGAAATAAATAAAAAATAAAAAATAAAAAATTTTGAAAAAAATTTGATAGAGTTTCCCTTATATTACGGATATTTTCCAAAATCCTGTAGAAAGGAAATGACACATTCTACATGGTATATGATGTAGACACAATTATTGAAGATAAAATGCCTATTCATGCATATTCCTAAGCCTAGATTTGTATTTCATGTTATAAATATTGCATAGTATGCATCATTCTGCATTTAGAGTAGTTGTATATATTTTAGGTTAATTAGGTCCTTTTTATGGTCAGGAGAGAAGAAGATTTTTTCAGGCCCTCGGATGGATGATCGGACCGTACGGATCTGATCAGGACGACGATCGGAGTCTAACGCCTCTGAAATTGTCTAGATCGGAGTCTCGTAGCATCATATGAAGTCTAAGGAAGATCAACAGCAAGAGGGCAATGCGACATCCTTATGGGCTTCGGATGAAAAATTCGACCGTACGAATGGATCCAGAGCGACGTGGCACCCTTTGCAACAGAAAGAAGAATAGACAGCCTAGATGGCGCCATGTGGCGCCATACATGCCGGCCAACACTAACTAGCAGCAACTGAAGGCGCCTCCTCATCATTGCTGATCTTGCACCACAGCCATTGGATCAAGATCCAACGGTTGAGGATTCATCTCCACCTCGTGCGTTAAGACGTCCGTGCGACGATGTGGATGTCTTGGAGCAGTTGTGAAGGCATGGGCTTTCAACAAAGGGGCACGGGTTCGAATCCCCGCAACCCCCCAATCGAGGAATTGAGCGCAGCAGCGGCAAGGCATGCGCGTGCACGCGCGGGGCGTAGCACAGCGCGATAGCGCGCAGCAGGGCAACAGTGTAGACCAACCTGTGCAAGCGTGCGCGGCACCGGCACATGGAGCTCGCAGCGCCAGTGGAGCAAGTGCCAGCGGGGGTATGCGCAGATCCTTAGCGACGCAAGACTTTAGTGACACTTGCAACTGTCACTGATGGCCGTGCATGCCAGCAATCGAATTGAAGGCGCAGATCTTCAGCGGTAGAAAGGGCGGATCATAGCGACATTTACAGACGTCAATAATAAGCCAGATGCGAATTTGTTCTTCCTCCACTATAAAAGGACCTACCCACCACCATTCCAAACCGTCTCTTCCTTCTTCCTCTCACCACCTCTAAGGCTCTAGAGAGAGCTTGTCCCAAGCCCGGCATGCTCCTCTAGAGTAGAACCAAACTTTTCCCTACCTCTCACCCCCCTTCGTGGAGCATCCCATGACCGTCTTCTTACCTCCCTTTGGGAAGAAGATCCTCGCCGCGAAGCCGTCCTGCCCCACACTTCATCCTCCAACTTCGTTCCCATTAGTCCCACTCCTCACCACCTTCCTCCAGGCAACATTAGAGCAAGTCATCCTCCGAGCGACCGTCGAGGGGGATTTCTCTCACCTCTTTCTATCTTTTTTTTACTTTCGTGTAGTTTTCCTACTTTCATAATTGTAGAAAACATTCATGAGATAAATAGATAATTGTTTCTCTCTCTCTCTTATTTTTGCAAGTAAATAAAGTATTCATCAACCTGGATCGATTCTACTACTTAACCGGGATCTGACCTGTGGACCTGGTACACTTAACACACAAATAAGTGAGTAGAAATCTAAATAGGTCAAACATTTCTGTGCACCTTAACTAACTGATGCAATAGTCCAATTTCTTGAACTGTTTGGGCCGCACCACTCAAAATAAAAGTGATCCATCAAGTAGCTTCCCACCTAGGGTTGATTCTTAGGGCTGAATGAGGCACTGCACATTTTTTCTCTGATTTCTAAAGGAATATATCATCACCAGTGCTTTCAAAACTTAGAGTGCTCTGCTGAACCTTGTTGAATACACCTAAAGATTAAACCCTAAAAGCTACTAAACAAAGTTGAACCCTCAAAGGCACATCATCAAATAACCTTGTTTGCAAACCTTGGTTGTGCATGCACACACATTTTAACTGATCATTAAGAGCACAACCCATCTAAAGAGCTCATCACATTCCAATAGCACAATCACCCCAAGCCTAATTAAAACTGAGTAGACGTTGGTCTTAAGGATTGATTCACTCTTTGGGGCTCAAACTTAGATTTTTTTCGATTAATCTGCTTCTGCTAGTCCATCTGATGTTTAGCTAGGGGAGTAGTACCAAACGACCATGGTTGGGGGGTACATTAAGAACCGAAGGTGGAAGCCAAAGGAAGAACCTTCTTCCCAATCCCTCCTCCTAACTGGTTGGATTGACCAGATAAAACTAGACCAAATCGTTTATAATCTCAAGACGGGTCCTGGGAGTCTGTAGATCTTTACGCTAACCCACCAAAGGACAGGGTTGATTGCTTGTATTGCAGGGCTCCTTTCTCTCTTCTAATTTCCCTCCTACTCCACAATATATCCTTCCACATTCTACACACATTTCACATCCTATCCTCCTACCACCACTTATCCCCAAGATGATTACTATCCCGACTTGACTTGTAATTACCCATCCACTAGCCAGAATAACTTTGATTGGGGATATGAATATGGACCTCAGTGTCCATGGCCTAACCCTGGACAATAAGACTATGATTACTATCATTCCCAGAGCTGCAATGATTATAGTTCATCCTTTGATCACCAAATCAACCTGATCTACAATTAGGAAGGATATAATGATTATAGCACCTACCCTCCCCAATATTCCACTAAATATAAGTCGCCACCATCCTTTAAACAACCTGAAACAACCTACTATCTGGGAGGGACCCGAGAACCTCGACATCTTGATTCCCCTAGATTTAAACCAAACCCACCCAAACCTGAATCGAACCAGTCGGTTCAGGTGAACCAGATCTAGGATAGGGTGTTAGCTAATTTGAGGAACACCATACAATTTTTAGAAGCTCAGCCAACACCATGAACTGAAGCATTGGAGCCTATGATCAAAATGATTGATGAACTTAATATTTCTCCATTGGATTTGCTCCAAAGTGTTAGGGATATGGATTTGGGTGAGTTTCTTCTTGGGAAATTGTCGAGGTTGAGGATGAAATTTGTGGTTGCCCTAGTCAAATCTTGGGATGATTCTCAAGATGAACCCCCTTCAGGAGAGCCAATGTCTGAACCCGCTTAGGCACCTGTCGGGGAGGATACATATTCTGAGATTGGAGATGACCGAATTGGTCTAGAGCAACCCTTTGAGGATGAATCAAGTTTCTCACCCAAAATCCTAGAGCCAGGGAACGACGAAAAATGTCAACACGGACCATGAAATAACATATGATTTTGAGACATACAAATGAGGATCATGGATTCTTTGATTCTGAGGGTGAGGAATCTCTTAGTGAAGTCTCACTTAAGCTTAAGGAAGATGATTTTAGCGAGACAAATGGGCTCAAGGAGCATGACAAATCATTTGATAGCCCATTCATTGAAGATTTTGATTCAATTGAGGCTAACTTGGAGGATTCAAATCCTCATTCACTAAAAGATTCAATCAGTAGCCCCATCCCTCGACCACACCCCGAAGGGATTGATTTTGATTTAAAAATCATTACACCTAAGTCTATCCTGATTCAGTCGCAATTATTGGACTTAGGCATTTTGAATGGGGTGTACAACGATCTGGAGGTCCCAGAAACCTTGATTTTGGAGGATAGGAAGTGGGAAATAAAAATCTGGGAAGCTACTTTTGAGGGAACTATGAGTTTGGATTTAAGGGTTCCTGTTGACCTGAAACCACCTACTTTCTACCAGGACCCTTATGATATATTTCACATGTGACCCAAGCCTGGAATAATTGGCTATCCTCCTGAGCTGAATTATAAGTGGACACTCGATTTTAATGAATCAAATCAACCTGTTGTCCGACACTTTGTCTTGGGTTGCACACCACAAAACCGCAGGCCTGGCCCCGCAAACACAATAATCTTAGGTTCTGGGTGATTTTCATCCAGAACCTTAGAATCAGTCGATTCTGGGGCATGGGTCTGCATCATAACTTGGTCCACATCTGTGGACATCTTTTGTTGATGGGTTTCAGAATCAACCTTTTGATTTTGATTCTAACCCGCACCTGTGAATTTTCAAATTCTTCTTTGTGTGTATATTATGCCTAGCTGAAGGTATTAAATTTAGCACGTGTGTATATTTCACATTATCCGCAGAGCTGACTAGATTTCTCATCGTATTCAAGTGATATTCTATTTACTCCGCCCTTTTCATGTCTTTATTTTTACAATGAGGACATTGCATCATTTAAGTATGAGGGGTGGATACTTTATCGTGAAATCATTTTGCTAACTCCGTAGAATTTCTTTTAGTTTCTTTTTTTTAAAAAAAAGGAAAATTTAAAAAGAAAAAAAAAGAAAATAGAATTATGAGAAGAGAACTTAAGCTTTTAGGCGTTATTAACTTTAGGAAATGATACGAGATGACCTAAACACTTAGACTCTTCAAGCCTTTGGGCTTAATTAGCCCGAATGTCCACTCAAATGTGGACTTAGTCTTGAGTCCTCGTAACTCTACTTTAAATTGATCAATAAATTGGGGTGATAAGTATACGACTTATCAACCCACCATCTGATTTGAGTGAACTTTAAGCCTAAGCATATACACACTTTTTGCACTAACTCACTTTTCGGCGGTTTTTTCAAAAATTGGGTAGCTAATGAACGATCTACGAAGGTATGGCTGGCAAGTTGTCGGTGGTAACAGCTCATCGGTCGGTTGTCCAGAGCCCAGCCACAGGACCATTTTCGTCGTACTCCCTTTAGGTAAATTTTAGATCAGGGAAGCAACCTACTTCGAAAAAAAAGAAAGAAAAAAATAAAAAATAGAAAATAGAAAAAGAAGAAAATAAAATAAATAAACAAAACCACACTTCACCGTACGAGTATTGCTAGCAAGTTACCGTGCATAACAGCCCATTGGCCGATTGTCCAGAGCCCAGCTCACAAAAATACACAATAATTCCCAACACACTTAGGGAAGAAGCGGAGGAGTAGAATAAACCAGGGAGATATACACTAGGCTTGCCCTTATGTTGACCCCATAAATAAAAGAAGCAAGGAAAAAGCTACCGTTCAAAAAGATAAACCTCTGGGCAAGGTCACCTAGGGTCGTAGAAACCCAAAGTCCATTTTAATGGCCACCTAGTGAGTCTTTCACTCTTTTCATTAGATGCTTAGCACTTAGAGTCCTTTTCGAATCTTAGGCAAGTCGGGTAGCTGTAAAAAGTTATCCCCGAACTCTCAAACACCAAAAGTACAAAAAAAATATAAAAGAAGAAAAAGAAAAAAATGTACCTTCCCTTTCCAAATAAGGCGAGGACTTGGGTGATCTACATTTTGGCAAACACCAGGGTATTGTTGGGTTTTCGTTGTTTAGGACATTAGTTGAAATTTTCTATTGTTAATAAACGACTTAGGCCTAAGCAATCTAATCCTAATTTTGATTTTATACATAGCTTGTAGTTTAATTTTGCTAGGGACTAGCAAAAGATAGGCATGGGAGTATGATGTAAACACAATTATTGAAGATAAAATTCCTATTCATGCATGTTCCTAGGCTTAGATTTACATTTCATGTTATAAATATTGCACAGCATGCATCATTTTGCATTTAGAGTAGTATATATTTTAAGTTAATTGGGTCCTTTTTATGGTCAGGAGAGAAGAAGATTTATTTCAGGGCCTCAGAAGGACGATCGAACCGTACGGATCTGATCAGGACGACGATCAGAGTCTAACGCCTTCGAAATCGTCTAGATCGGTGTCCCGTAGCGTCATATGAAGTCTGAGGAAGATCAACAACCAGGAGGGCAATGCGACATCCTTATGGGCTTCGGATGAAAAATCTAACCATGCGGATGGATCCGGAGCAATGATCGTAGTTCAGCAACATGGAAATCAACTCGATCCAAGCACCGTGGCACCCTTTGCACTAGAGAAAAGAATGGACGGCCTAAATCGCACCACGTTGGGCCATCCAAGCCGCCCAACACCGGCCAACAGCAACTGAAGGCGCCTCCTCATCATCACTAATCTTGAACCACAGCCGTTGGATCAAGATCCAACGGCTGAGGATTCATCTCCACCGTGTGCATTAAGACGTCCACGCCACGATCTGGACGTCTTGGCGCAGTGGTGGAGGCATGGGCTTTCAACGAAGGGGCGCATGTTCGAATCCCCGCAGCCCCCCCAATTTAGGAATTGAGCGCAGCAGTGGCAAGGCAAGCGCGTGCGCGCACGAGGTGCAGCGTAGCACGATAGCGCGCAGCAGGGCAACGGTGTGAACCAGCCTATGCAAGCGCGCTGCAGGAGCGCGTAGAGCACGCAGTGCCAACGGAGTGGGTGCCAGCGGGGGTATGCGTGGATCTTCAGCGACGCAAGCCTTTAGTAATGCTTACTACTGTCACTAATGGCTCGTGCACACCAGCAAATGACTAAAAGGCGCAGATCTTCAACAACAGAAAGGGCAGATCTGTAGCGACGTTTACGAATGTCAGTAATGACCAGATGCAAATTTGTTCTTCCTTCATTATAAAAGGACCTACCCACCACCATTCCAAACCGTCTCTTCCTTTCTTCCACTCATCACCTCCAAGGCTCTAGAGAGAGCTTGTCCCAAACCCAAGATGCTCCTCTAGAGTAGAACCAAACTTTTCCCTGCCTCTCACCCCCCTTCGTGGAGCATCCCGTGGCTGTCTTCTCACCGCTCTTCGGGAAGAAGATCCTCGCTGCGACGCCGTCCTACCCCACCCTCCATCCTCCGGCTCTGTCCCCGTTCGTCCCGCTCCTCACCACCTTCCTCCAGGTGACGTCAGAGCAAGTCATACTCTGAGCAACTTTCGAGGGGGATTTCTCTCACCTCTTTCTATCTTCTTTTCGCTTTCGTAGTGTAGTTTTCCTACTTTCATAATTTTAGAAAACATTCATCAAATAAATAGATGATTATTTCTCTCTCTCTTATTTTTGCAAGTAGATAAAGTTTTCATCGACCTAATCTCTTGCTTGATAAAAATACAAAAAAATAGAAAAGATAAAAACGACAAAAACAAAAAAAATTGAAACGTGGATTTTTCAAAACCAAATGTTCGCCCCCCCGTGTTCGACCCGGGACTCACATTTCGAGTTTTGGTTATAAATTTTATTTGATATATGTGTTTTGCGAACTACGACGATGGGTCCTCCAAATCCCTAATTCTAATTCGCGAAGCGCGCCCTCATCAGTATAAAATCACACATTCTACAGTAAAACATAAACATAAATATAAATATAATGGAACCTACAAAACATAAACATAAACATAAGGAATGAAAAAAAATACTTTGAATATTATTCCAACATAAACATAAACATAAAGTAGCTGGTTGTTCTTTTTCCAAACCATTGTTTTGTTAGAAAAGTTAATTTAGGTTATATACCCCTAATTGATGATTGCTAGCCATTTTCATATGTCATTTTCCTATCTCTAATTATGAAAACTTATCATGAAAACCTACCATAAATCAATGAATTTATATAGACAGATTGGACTTTTGAAGCTGACAACACGAGCCTAGACAAAATATCTTGTTGCCTACAAATATCTTTCATTTCTCCACGAATTTCTCCACTTTTCCAGTCTTCTCCTCCATGACCACAACACCATACTTTGATGACTCATCCACCTACATTGTTGCAAGCATGGAGATGGAATTCTTTTTTTTTTTTGAAAAGGGCATGGAGATTGGAAAATATGACATAAGAAGACAGCATCAATGTTGTAAAGATAATTATACCTTACATAGCAATATTCATTACACCTGCACCAACTTCTGGCAAGTGTTCTTGATAAGCATCTGCTTCCACGTCATTTTCGACATCTTTTTGCACATCAAAATATTCACGTGGAATTGTCCGTACGGGTATAATTCATCCATTTCTACTATTGTCAGGGATGTAGAAGACTTGAAATACTTGACATGCTAATGTAAATGGTTCTGAAGAATGAAGAATTCGATGATTCTTATTCAAACTTAAAAAACCATGCTTCTTATCAAGTTTGAATCCAATGCCTTCTTTAAACACGTCGAACCAAATGCACTTGAAAAGGACAAGTCTACGGTTGTATATGAAGCTCATCTCAACGATTTCTTCAATATGTCTGTAGTAGCTATCACAACTAGCGTTCAAACCGCAACTGACAATAACACCAATATGCTGCGTGGCTTTCGTATCATCTATGGATTTTATCCTAAATCTGAATCCATTTATAATGTACCCTGAATAGTAATGTCCATAACTCAACGGTTGATCCGATATTATGTCGAAGTCCTCCAACCATCGTGGGTCGTTATCTTCTTTCATTTGCATAACACGTTCTTTAAACCACTCGAGAAAGTCGACCTCGAGTATTTTTGGATGTGAACACTCCTTAAATTTATTATAAAATGCATCAACTTCTGGAATCTACTTAAGAATGTACAAGTGAACTAGACGTCGATCGATTTCAAAGATTGATTTGTAATCTGTGTGGAGGATAGATCTTCTTGGAATATCAAATATGGAAAGGCAATCTTCATCGTTTTCATTATATCGTCCATTATAATTTCTTTGTAATCGATTAAATCGATTGTCTGTCTCATCCATATACATGGTATAGAAGTTAATGGACTCTTCTACAAGATATCCTTCCACAACAGATCCTTCAGGCTTACCCTTATTTAACACATAATCTTTAAGTTTCTTCAATAACCGTTCAATTGGATACATCCATCTGTATTGCACAGGCCCAACAACTTTGGCTTCATGTGCAAGATGCAGAGTTAAATGAACCATGACATCAAAGAACGCCGGAGGAAATATCTCCTCATTTTACATAATGTGACTATTATTTGCTTATCTCAATACTGTAATAAATCAGAATGTACCATTTTCAAACAAATAGCTTTGAAATGTCAACTCATCTCTGTAATTGAATCCACAACTGGATCAGGAGCACTCCACGAATAACTAGTGGGAACAAGACTTGTATGTAAACATGATTGTTGTGACTCTTTAACCCACTAATTTTCTTTTAAGCCTCATTTACACATCAAGAAAGTTGTGAAGAATAGCCATCTGACACTCGTACTTCTTTCAAAAAGGTGAAAACTTTCTCTCGTTGATCATTGTTTAAGCTGTAAATGGCTTCCGAAAAGTTATAACTTTCGTCTTCCTTTTCAATAACATGTAACTTTGGACGAATACCTAAAGTTATCATGTCTTTTCTCATTTTCATTGTATCCTTTGGACTATCAGTTATGTTGAAAACATCCAAAATGTTGTCCATGACATTCTTCTCAATATGCATCACATCAAGATTATATCGAATAGTTAGATCTTTCCAATACGGGAGTTCCATGAAGAAAATGCTCTTCTTTTTAAAACATGTATGTTTCAAAGCTATTTGATATTTCCTAAACAGATGACCTAATCATACGTTA
The DNA here is from genome assembly GCA_037157565.1 of Thalassia testudinum. NCBI lineage: Eukaryota > Viridiplantae > Streptophyta > Magnoliopsida > Alismatales > Hydrocharitaceae > Thalassia > Thalassia testudinum. Next base: position 89,820,625 of record JAZHRO010000013.1, on the reverse strand, counting down.
CCAAGTTGTAATTTCTCCATTATATGAAAACCTGACAACTTTATTGAATTTGTACTTAGCTTATTCCTTGGATTCTTAGAAGAATATTGACAACTTTTATTGTTGAACTTGTCCTTAAACACTGTTGTTCGCCATCTATGCTCAATTGGCAGGAATCTACAATGTCCCAAATAATAGAACTTGTTACTTTCAGGTAGTTGAAGATGCTGAGTGTTATCCATACATACTGGACAAGCAGACTTTCCCTTTGTACTCCATCCCGACAAATTTGCATATACGAGGAAGTCATTAATGGTCCACAATAATGCAGCATGCATATCAAAGAATTCTTTTCTATGTGCGTCATATGTACGAATGTCGTTACACCACAACAGTTTCAGTTCATCTATCAATGGTTGAAGACAAACGTCAATTGCATTTCTTGGCTACTTTAGACCGGGGATGAGGAGGGTCAACATCATAAACAACGATCACATATAAAGCCAGGCAGGTAAGTTGTAAATTACAATAACGACTGGCCAAATTAAATAGGATGGGTACATGTTCTTGAAAGAATTAAACTCATCGCTTGCAAGACCCAATTTAAAATTCCTTGCATCCTCTGAAAATGCTAAATGAGTGCTGTCAAATATTTTTCACTCTTCTAAATCTACAGGATAACGAATAAGACTATCTCATGATATATTATCTTTATGCCATGTCATCAAATTTGTAGTTTATTTGAAATAAAAAGGCGTTGAAGCCTAGGAATCAATGGAAAGTAACGTAGAACCTTCTCCAGCTATTTTTTGACCCTTGTATTTAGTGGATTTTCCACTTTAAATCTCTCAATTCCACATTGTGGACAACTACTCAACTCTGCATATTCATTTCTGTATAACACAATCATTTGGACAAGCATCAATTTTCTCGTAATTTAAACCAAGTTCACGAATCTGTTTCTTTACTTCATACCATGTCTTTGGATAACCTTTCGGGTCATTTAAAATCTCTCCAATGAATTCAAGTACCTCGGACATCAATTTAGAGGTCGCTCTATTTATAACCTTCATCTGAAATAACTTCAAAAGAAACGACAACTTAGAAATTGACGTGATACCGGAGCAATAGGTTCGTCCGCTGCCTTAATAGCATCATAAAATTGATTACAAGTTTCCCCACTAGTCGGATCTTCAACTCCTGCTCTCATCTCATGAAGCATTTCATCAATGTCATTAGCTTCAATGTCAACAACTGTCTCATTGAAACGTATCGGAAATCGTCTGTCTTCCTCTGTCTGATCATCTCCAAGAGCAATCCAGTTAGTATAATGCTACCACCAACCGTTGGAAATTGTGTGCTTGTATACAGTGTTCCTATCATGTGAACATCCATTCAAGCACCTCCTATATGGGCAAAATATCCTTTCAAACTTGTCTCCTTGTCTAAATGACTTCCTATCGTCATGAAATGCCCAATCAAGGAACTCTCTCACACCATTCTTGTATCAAAAGTAATCCGAGTTCCTCAAACAAATCCAAGGCTTATCCATGATAATCTACAAAAATGAAATAAACCACCCAATAATTATAATTAATCTGATTTCATAACAATGTTTGTATTTTGATTAAGATTTTCACTTAATAGCCCATCCTTAAATATTTGATCACAACATTACTTGTTACATGTAATCGGTGTCTGAAGAAATTTTGACAGCATCTTCTCGCACTTCTCCAGTATACCTCACAAGACTAACCTTAACTACATTCCCAATAACTCCCATTTAAGGGTGCATTAGAAATGCAGATAAGATCAATTGGTATACCGGAGAAGAGCGAAAAAATACTACCGAAATTCCTCCAGACATCGGTTCCATGTAACAGTAACCTTAAGTTGTGATCAAATCTTCAATGACGCCCTTTGTTCAAAACTTCTACGAATAAAGGATAACGATTCTTATAGCATGCTATAAAGATAAAGCTTCGTAAATATAAGTGAAGTATACAAATACTTTGCATTACCCGTATAACATGATCATAAGTGTTGACGGCCAAGTATTTTGACTTGATTATCCCCTCTCAAAACCTGTAACCTAAGGATTAGAATACCTATTGTTTGGCCTCAGTGCATCTAGATTTGTGCAAGTGTGTGTACCTACGAATTCATTAAAATAATAAAATTTACAATAAAAATAAATAATTATATACAAAATAAAAATAGATTCATCATTTCTTTCCCTCCTCTCCCTTCTCTCCTATCTCCCTATCTTACCACTTCCTTTCTACTCTCTCTCTTCCCCCTACCCTTTCTCTCATCCTTCCTTTCCCTTATATTCTTCTTTATGCATCTCTCTCCCTCTTGTTCATCTCCTGTCTATTTATTTATCCTCTCTTTCCTCTCTTCTCACTATCCTTCCCCTCCTTCCCTTCATTAATTCATATTCCTCTTTATTCATCTCTTTCCCTCCTCTTCCTCTCCTACTTAATCTCATTTCACTTTCCCTCTCCTCTCATTACTTCTTCCAAACATCTTAAATTCATAAAAATTTTCACAAAAGAAATACAATCAAATAAACATTCAAAAATAAGCATCAAGTGGGCACACCCCACATTCATAAAAACATTCAGACATCATAATATCATCAAGTGGGTACACCCCACATTATAAACCTAAGTGGGCACACCCCACTTTCTAAACCTAATTAAGTGGGCACACCCCACATTCATTCACAAATTAATTAACTTAATTTGATATACCTCAACACAGCATGTGAATTGAAGAGAGGTGTTCGATGATCGACGCAAGAAACCTGAATCAAATTATAAAATTTTATAAGCAAAATTTTTTAAAAAATTACATAAATTTAATTAACAATGTTGAGAGGGAGAGGTACTACCAAGGGGATGGGGGAGGGGGGGTTCGGTGTTAGTTCAACCTCTCATATATAATATTTTGATGATTTTACAAAATGAAGAAAAAGAAATAAAGCATAAGCGTAGCATATTTTTCTCTGTAATAACACAATTGCAGCTTTCATAGAGTTTTCCAAGTCGGAGGATTAAAAGCGTGAAGATTAGGTAGCATAAGTATTACCATAGGTCATAGACTTTTTATGTAAACTTTCAAAGGTTGTAATCTTTATTTTATTTGAGTCTAGAGATATTGTAAAGAGCCCCCAAACATAACTTATAAATAGCTAACTTAGGCTCTTTACACTTACAATAAATTAGAAACAAAAACCTAACACTAAGACTCAAATCAGACGTCTATAATAACTGTCAGACATCTGATTTTCAACTTTAAGACGTCTGACAAGTATTCCAGATGTCTAATTATCTATAGCTTTGCCTTTAGTTCCTAACTTCATAAACATTAGTCCAAGCAACCTTCCATCAGACGTCCATAGCCTCATCCAAACGTCTAATACTTTACCTGGCCGTCTTGAAAATAATTGTTAGACTCAAGCACCCATCTTCCTTCTGTATAAAAGGGGCAAAATACATTTTCAGACGTCTGGACATGTCTCCAGACATCTATCTTTAGACCGTTGCTCATTTATTTGTGTGAGAATCTCATTAGGAACCAAAGATCTTCTGTCAGATTTCCAAGACAAGTCCTTTTTAGGTTTCCAGACGTTTAAGGAATCCTAGAGATGTCCGTGCTGACGTCTGTTCCTAGAAATCTAGAACCATGTTTGGATTTGTTCAAAACAGGAACGAAACCACGCATAATTAGACATCCAATAATTTTATCAGACGTCTTATGTGAAAATATCAGATGTCCCTGTTTCTATCTAAAGAAACCAGTAAAGCCTGACTAATAGTATCAGACGACCATAATTGTAATCAGACGTCTGACCCTAAAATCAGACGTCTGATATTGTTGTCAGACTCATCATTACCCTGATTTGTGGTGGATTTCATCCTAATCTCTTAGGATTTGCCTCCAACGGCTAGGAGATCTCTCCCAAGCATTCTTGAAGGTTTCAAACTTGCCTATAAATAGACTACAATCCCTCTTAGGCAATACACACCTCTTGAGATTCAATTCCCTTAGAAAATCACTTGCTTACTACTCTTAGCCTCCTCTTGCCCTTGTGTTGTGCCAACACTCTGATTAAAGGGCAAACCCACGCCCCCGATTCACTTCGTTTTGCAAATTCTCAGGGAGTGTTCTTTATGCTTAATAGATAAGGAAGTAATCAAATTATTGAGGTGCTCTATAGGTGCTGTTTAATTCTTACTTTTGTACTTTGGGTATCCGACTTGTCAGGTCCCCGTCTCTTCATTGTGAAGGGAGAAACCTCCGTTTTGGGATTGGAGGTGGGATTTGTAATTGAGGTACACTACCCTCGTTTAAGTAATGTGGTTAGTGGATTGATCACTTTGTGATCAAAAATCTTAAGTCAAGGGATTGGCTTAGGTGGTGGTTTTCACCCGTCTTGGGTTTCCACCTAAAAATCTGGTGCCTCTTTTTTTGATTGAATTTTTTGTCTTACAATATTTTATAAATTCACTATTCACCCCCTCTATAGTGCAATTTCATTTGGTATCAGAGCAGGTTTTCCGCTTTCAAGAGTAACATCCGCGGAAAGATCACATGAAGGGGAGAGTCATTTCCACTGGAAGATCTGAGGGGCAATCCGCCACCCGACCACTACTCTTCGAAAGGATAACTACACTTATTGGAAGCTGAGAATAAAGATGTGGCTTCAAGCCAACGATTTCTCCGTTTGAGAGAAATGCGAATTCGCATACGTCATTCCCGAGAAACCAAAAATGGGATACACAGTGGAGTAAATTCATCACCTTGGACTGAATGCTAAGGCAATGAACTCACTCTACTGCGCACTAAGCTCGGAAGAATTCAATCGCATTAGCCAATGCAAAACCACCCACGAGATATGGAGAACCTTAGAGGTAACTCCCGAAGGTACGTTTAGAGTTAAATCATCAAAGATTAACGTATTATCACAGGAATTCGAAGCTTTTTCTATGAAGGAAAATGAAAGACTTGGGGACATGTACACCCGATTCACGTTAATCGTGAATAACCTCAAGTCACTAGGAAAGACATTTATAAAGGGGGAGCCTCAAGGGAAGCTCCTTCGCTCCCTTGGACCCGAGTGAGAGCAAAAAGTAACGGCAATAGAAGAAGCCAACCAAGTAGAGGATCTAGACATGGAAAATCTACTTGGGAATCTTATGGCTTATGAATCAAAAATGGAGCAAAAGAAGAAACCTATCCATTGGAGCCAAAGAAGAAGACTTTAGCCTTCAAAGCTACGTCGAATAATGAGGTAAGTACCGATGATGAAGAATTCATTTTATTAGCTAAAAAGTTTAAAAGATTTCTCAAAAATAGAAAAGAGATGAAGGGAAAGAAAAGAGAGGAAGAACCTCTAGTTTGCTATAATTGCAAGAAGAGAGGTATAAGGAAAGATTGTCCCTTACTCAAAAAGGATAATAAGAAGAAATCCAAAAAGCCTTCCGACTACAAGAAGATCTCCAAGCCCAAGGGATTCAAGAAGAAGGCGTTCCAAGCAACTTGGGATGACTCCACCTCCGAAGAAGAGGAGGAGGAAACAAATGAAGAAACAGCATGCTTAGAATTAATGGCAACGAAAGATGCTTCTGAATCTGAATCTGAGGAACCTGAGGTAAACTCCTATTCTCTAGATGAATTACAAGATGCTTTTGATTCACTATATCTAGATCTTAAGAAAACAAAGACCTAAAGCAAAGCTTTAAAAGAAGAAAACTTAGAGAATAAGAATTTAATCAACGATCTTGAAGAGAAGAATCTAATTCTTACTAAAGAAACCACTATCTTAAATATGCAAATAAGAAACCTAATGATTGAAAAAGAGTCATTAACAAATGATTTGTATACGGCAATGAGTGAACAAAAATTTCAACATAGAGAAGAATTACTCAACAAAATTCATGTGCTTGAAAAATCAAACTCCTTTAAATATGATGAAAACAACTTACTTAGAGTAGAGATTAAGGGACTAGAAGATAAACTAGAACTAATGAAAATAGAGATAAATCACCTTAAAGAAAAATCAAATCAACTTCTTGATGACTTAGCCAAATTTACAAAGGGGAAAGATAACTTGGACAAGCTCATTGCCCATCAAAAGCCTCTCTCAAGTAAATTTGGACTAGGCTTTTATGAACAAAGAAGTTATATCCACATCAAGACCATTAGAACTACTTCACCTAGATCTGTTTGAACCAACAAAATATGAGAGCCTTAGTAGATGCAAATATTGCTTTGTGATTGTAGACAAATTTTCGAAGTTTTCATGGGTTTCCTTCTTGAGATCCAAAGGAGTATTTTCTGTCTTTTCTGTTTTTTGTAGAAAGGTTCAAACTGAAAAAGGCTACCAAATCACTCGTATCCGTAGTGAAAATGGGGGCGAGTTTGAAAATTCCTTATTTGATGATTTTTGTCAAGAGCATGGTATTGCTCATGAGTTTTCTTTTCCCCGAACACCTCAACAAAATGGGGTGGTTGAGAGAAAGAACCATACTCTTTGAGAGTGTGCTTGAACATTGCTCATAGACTCGGGGTTATAGAAGTACTTTTGGGCCGAGGCGGTTAACACGGCTTGTTACGTGTTAAATCGCACTTTAATTTGATCCGGGTTGCGAAAAGCTTATTTTGAATTATACTATGGGAAAATACCCAAAATTAGTTATTTTAAAGCTTTTGGATATCGGTGCTTTGTTTTGAATACCTACACTAATTTAAATAAATTTGATGCCAAAGGTGAAGAAGCCATCTTTATTGGTTATTTCTCATGTAGCAAGGCATATTAGGTCTTTAACAAGACCACATTAATAGTGGAGGAAACCCTTCATGTTTCCTTCGATGAATCTCCTCACTCTTCCTCGATTGACCGAGTCAATATGGAAGATGAAGATGATTCTTCTATTGATGTGTCTAACATTCCAAACTCCAATATCCATAATTTTCCAAAAGATTTGATATATCAAAGGGATCGTCCCAAAAGTCAAGTCATTGGAAGTGTTTCTGATGGCGTTAAAACCCGATCTTGTTTTAGTTGCTCTTTTAGTCTCTCCGCCTTTGTATCTCAAGTTGAACCCAAGAGTGTTGAGGAAGCATGCTCCGAAGAACCTTGGATGATGGCCATGCAGGAGTAACTCAACCAATTCCAAAGGAATGAAGTATGGGATCTAGTACCTAAGCCTAAAGGGCAAACGGTAATAGGTATTAAATGGGTATTCCGGAACAAGTTGAATGAATCTGGTATAATCATTCGAAACAAGGCTCGGTTGGTAGCACAAGGGTACAACCAAGAAGAAGGAATTGATTTTGATGCAACCTATGCTCTCGTAGCTCGACTCGAATCAATTCGCATACTTCTTGCTTATGCCGCCTTCCTTGGCTTTAAACTCTTTCAAATGGACGTTAAGAGTGCATTTCTTAACGGATTCATTAAGGAGGAAGTTTTCATAAAACAACCTCCTGGTTTTGAGTCTTATGATAAGCCTCATTTTATCTATAAATTAAACAAGGCACTATATGGTCTAAAGCAAGCTCCTAGAGCTTGGTATAAGAGGCTCAAAGACTATTTGTTAAATGCAAAATTTTCTATAGGGGAAGCCGATTCCACATTATTCATTAAAGGAAGAGGAAAAGACATTTTATTAGTTCAAATATATGTAGATGATATTATATTTGGTGCTACTAATGAATCTATGTGTAGAAAGTTTTTAGAAATTATGCAAGAAGAATTCGAAATGAGTTTGATGGGTGAACTCAAGTTTTTCTTGACTTACAAATCACTTAACTCGAATCTGAAACCTTTGTTTGTCAATCAAAATACACAAAGGAGATACTGAAAATATTTGAAATGACGAAAAGTAAAGGGAAGAACACTCCTATGAGTGTCACAACTTCCCTAGACTTGGACGAATCAGGTACGCCCATAGATCAAAAGCTTTATCGTAGCATAATTGGATCTTTACTGTATTTAACTTCTAGTAGACCTGACATTTTATTTAGTACCTGCTTATGCGCTAGGTTTCAATCAAACCCTAAACAATCACACTTAAATGCTGTAAAACAAATATTTAGATATCTAATTGACACATCTGATTATGGCTTATTCTACCCTAGGAGTCCACAATTCAACTTAGTCACATATAGTGATGCGGACTACGTAGGTAGCTGCACCGATAGGAAGAGTACTAGTGGGACGTGCCAATTCTTGGGCGAATCGCTAGTCTCTTGGTTCTCAAAGAAACAATCTAGTGTAGCCCTATCAACTACAGAGGCTGAATACATAGCCACCGCTTTAGCATGTTCCCAAGTTCGTTAGATGAAAAATACTTTGAAGGATTTTAACTTGATATTTAATAAAATAAAAATATTATGTGATAATACTAGTGCTATCAATCTCTCAAAAAATCATGTACATCACTCCCGTACAAAACATATTGATGTTCGACATCATTTTTTGAGAGATAATGTACTTAAAGGAGAAATCGAGGTTGAATTTATTTGTACTGAATTGCAATTGGCTGATATTTTCACTAAACATTTGAATTATGATTGTTTTAATTATATACGTAGGAAACTAGGCATATGTAAGCTAAGTGATATTTGAAGAATTTAGTGATTTAATGGAATTTCTTTTGTCATGAACATAGAAGGAGCCTTGACTTTACCAAGTTAAGAGCCTTCATACACAGTTCAAACATCAAAATGCACATTCTATGCAATATCAGACGTCTGATTAACACCTCAGACGTCTTATACTTAAAAATTTGACGTTTGAAGATATGGAATAGACATCGATTTTATATCTTAAAAGAGCTGATAAAAAAGCTATTTTAGACATCCATCATCATTCACAGACGTCTGGACCATCGTCCAGATGTGTTGACAGACATCTATTTTTGCATCAGAATATGTATTATAATGTCTAGATTCAGACGTCTGATTATTTAGTTAGATGTCGTGTAGGTCATCTGATAAAGAAATCAGACAACAACCTGTAGCTTTAGAGTGAAATCCAAGAAGGTCTGTCTGCAGAAATCAAACGTCTAATGTTAGATTTAGATGTCCAATATGTCGTCTGATATAGGGATCGGACGACAACCTGGAGAATAAACCATTTTCCAGGGAAGTATGTCTGCAGAAATCAGACGTCTAATTTTAAAATTAGTCATTCGATAAGTCATCTGGTGGTTAAAACAGACGACGCCATCAAAAGGGTTAAAATCCCAAAGGGCCAATCCCGACATCTGACAAGGTCTCTGGATGTCTGATCTGGCAAAAATCTGCCGCTTCGCGTCTGTTCTCTGAATGGTTTGCAATGGAAATTTCGCCAACCTCAGGGGGAGACTTGCTCAACCCCTTGGGATATAAAATCCCAGTCGCAAGGTCCCACTTCCCCTCTCTCAAATCCCTAAGGTCTCTCTCTCCCGCCCAACGAACGACGGCTGCAGTTGGCGCTGCTCCTCTCGTCGCCAGACGACTGCTTCGCCTCCTCGACAACTAGCGACGCTGTTGCTGCCCTGCACGATGCCCCCACTCCTCCGCACGTCTGGAGACCCTCCTCCGTGGGTAAAACTTCTCAAACCCTTAGGGCATCTCCACGGGTTTTGCTCAAGTCTCTTCAAAGCACTCATCTTGTCTTTTCTTTTTTGATGATCAACTCGATTTCCTCTTCTATCGTGCCTGTGTTTGCCCTAGGACCTAAAACCCTAGAACAAAACCTATTTTTTCTATGTAGCATAAATGTTCACCTATTTGGTTGATAATGGCAAGGGTATTACCTCAAGTAATTCAGGTTGACATCTTAGTGGCTTGAATTCAAAGGTATATTGCCACAACATTATGGCAGGTTGTATTGCCTCAAAGCATACTGCCACACATATTTTTTCTGGTATCAATGTGGTTTGCATATATGGCATTATTGGTTGAATGACTGGTGTGGCATGTTTTTTGCATGTATGTTTTTGCAGGTGTTCTATCCTAAAAACACCAAACCTCTCCTTCCAAAACCCAACCACCCAAACCACCCAAAATGCCTCCCCGTCGGAAGCAAACCGAGGGCTCTTCCACCTCCTCCACCTATTTGGCTGACTAACTACGTGGCAACATCGCTAGACAGCGATTTCGTCGCTTCGCAAATGCCAAAGTCAAGTGCCCTCGCTTCATTGTATGGAATGACTTTGCCCATCTAAACCTTCGGGAACACTTTGAAAACCTCCATCTCTTCCATTATTTTGACCGACAGTTCCATTCTGGCGTTAGAACTATTAGTGTGTTTCTTGATCTTGTCCGACCTTTCTACGCCAACATCGTTGAAGACTATAGCAACGATGAACTTGAATTACATACCCACTTATTTGGGCGTGAAATCCATATCACCTCTGACTCTATTTCCACCCTTCTTGCCATCCCTAATGAGGGAAATGACTTCAATGACATTCTGAGGCAATATGACTCAGAAGTCATAAATTAAGAATTAGTCCTACCTGAAAAATATGTTGAAAATCTTAGCACCTTACCATGTAAAAGCCTCAAACCTCTTCCCTGATTACTATCTCGCATTTTTGGGTGGGACCTGCTAAACAAATCGGGAGGTTTTGATTATATCTCACGCCAACACAAGGCACTCCTTTTTGCCGCTGTACATCACATTCCCTTCAACTATTGCTGCCTAATTGTTCGTGTTATGAATGAGGACCATGGGACATCTCTACCGTTTGGGTCCATTTTATCCAACATTTTTGCAAGCCATTGGATCTCCATAAATGACCAGGCTGTTGACAAAAAAATTGAGCCCTACAACCGAGCCACAGCCGCCAAGATGCACATACTTAGGGAGCATCTTGAGCCAACCGAAGAGCCCATTGAAGAAGAGCCCCTTCCACCCTTTCCGGATTTCCATGAAGAACGTCCACTTCAAATAGAAGCTCCTCACTCAAGCTTTGACGAGGCATGGGATCCTGCCACAGATTCCCTCTCCTCCGGCATCTCCCTCTTGTTGCGACAAACCAGCGAGATGTACACCTATATGGGGAGTATGCACCGCGACATTAACGAACTTCGTTCTGACGTTCAAAATCTACAGATGGGACAAGGACTAGCTCGCCACCGCTGCCATGATCAAGAAGACTAGTTTAGTTCTTCTGTTTGTCTTTCTTTCTGTCTTCCATATTGGCTTGCATTAAGGGGCCTTGACCCCATACTTAAATATTTTGGGAACAATAGCTAGTCTGTGCTTAGGGGACCTACATTCCTTTCCTAGTTAATTTACTTTAATGCTTTATCATTTTTTATTCAGCATGCAGTTTTATTAATGCTCTCCACTTTATAAATGTCACACTTGTAGTTTAAGTATCAACCCCCTTTTCAGAACCGTTCATGATGATATTCAAAAAGGGGGAGAAGAACGTAGGTAAGAACTTAAGGAATAACATAAAAAATTACGAAAAATCTACTCAAAATTGGTATAGACTACTAAGTACAACTTTCAGGGGGAGAAAATAAGAACCTATATGTATATTTTGAAAATCATCAAAAAGGGGGAGATTGTTAGTTCAACCTCTCATATATAATATTTTGATGATTTTACAAAATGAAGAAAAAGAAATAAAACATAAGCGTAACATATTTTTCTCTGTAATAACACAATTGCAGGTTTCATGGAGTTTTCCAAGTCGGAGGATTAAAAGCGTGAAGATTAGGTAGCATAAGTATTGTCATAGGTCATAGGCTTTTTATGTAAGCTTTCAAATGTTGTAATCTTTATTTTATTTGAGTCTAGAGATGTTGTAAAGAGCCCCCAAACATAACTTATAAATAGCTAATTTAGGCTCTCTACACTTAGGATAAATTAGAAACAAAAACCTAACACTAAGACTCAAATCAGAGATCCATAACAACTGTCAGACGTCTGATTTTCAACTTTAAGACGTCTGACAAGTGTTTCAGACGTCTAATTACCTATAGCTTTACCTTTAGTTCCTGACTTCATAAACATCAGTCCAAGCAACCTTCCATCAGACGTCCATAACCTCATCCAGACATCTAATACTTTACCTGGACGTCCTGAAAACAACCGTTAGACTCAAGCACCCATCTTCCTTCTTTATATAAGGGGCAAAATACATTTTCAGACGTCTAGACATGTCTCCAGACGTCTACCTTTGGACCGTTGCTCATTTATTTTTATGCGAATCTCAATAGGAACCAAAGATCTTCTATCAGATTTCCAAGACAAGTCCTTTTTAGGTTTCCAGATGTCTAGGGAATCCTACAGACATCCGTGTTGACGTCTGTTCCTAGAAATCTAGAACCCTGTTTGGATCTGCTCAAAAAAGGAACGAAACCACGCATAATTAGACGTCCAATAATTTTATCAGATGTCTTATGTGAAAATATCAGACGTCCCTATTTCTATCTAATGAAACCAGTAAAGCCTGACTAATAGTATCAGATGACCATAATTGTAATCAGACGTCTTATAAGACGTCTGACCCTAAAATCAGACGTCTGATATTGCTGTCAGACTCATCATTACCCTGATTTATGGTGGATTTCATCCAAATCTCTTGGGATTTGCCTCCAACGGCTAGGAGATCTCTCCCAAGCATTCTTGAAGGTTTCAAACTTGCCTATAAATAGACTACAATCCCTCTTAGGCAATACACACGTCTTGAGATTCAATTCCCTTAGAAAATCACTTGCTTACTACTCTTAGCCTCCTCTTGCCCTTGTGCTGTGTCAACACTCTGATTAAAGGGCAAACCCACACTCCCAGTTCACTTCATTCTGTAAATGCTCAAAGAGTGTTCTTTATGCTTAATAGATAAGGAAGTAATCAAATTATTGGGGTGCTCTATAGGTGTTGTTTAATTCTTACTTTTGTACTTTGGGTATCCGGCCTGTCGGGTCCCCATCTCTTTATTGTGAAGGGAGAAACCTCCGTTTAGGGATCAAAGGTGAGATTTGTAATTGAAGTACACTACCCTCGTTTAAGTAGTGTGGTTAGTGGATTGATCACTTTGTGATCGAAAATCTTAAGTCAAGGGATTGGCTTAGGTGGTGGTTTTCACCCGTCTTGGGTTTCCACTTAAAAATCTGGTGCCTCCTTTTGTGATTGAATTTTTTGTCTTACAATATTTTATAAATTCACTATTCACCCCCCCTCTAGTGCAATTTCATTCGGCTGGGAGGAGGAGGAGGATTGACTGCAGGTGGAGGTGGCAGGGGGTCGGCTGGAGGAGGAGGGAGTAGAGGTGGCAGGGGGAGGGGGGCTCGGCTGGGAGGAGGAGGTGGGAGGGGGCAGTCACGGCTGGGAGGAGATGGCGAGGAGGACTGATTGCAGAGCAACCGGCGGAGGTGGGAGGGCCAGTCATGCGGCTAGGAGGAGAGGGTAGGGGGAGGAGGAGATGGCGAGGAGGAGGAGCACGGAGAGGGCAACCAGCGGAGGTGGGAGGGGCCAAATGGGAAGGGCAGATGGCGTGGCCGGTGGCAAGCTGCGAGGAGGGTGGCAACTTCGCCTTGTGCAGGAGGAGGACGATGAGGGGAGGGGCCTAGAGGAGGACAAGGAGGAGAATTTTGACGGCCATGACAGAAGAGTCATGCTTACCGATGATGATGGCGGATGTGCGACCGGAGGTCGTCGTCGAGCTTAGGGAAGAGGAATGAACGAAAGGGGTAGGATTCTACGAGATAGCGCAAAGTGGTGCTAATATTGGACCTTAAAAGACGATTCTATAAAAAACCATTGTCTCAACTTGGGTTAGGGCGCGACCTTTTCATGCCCAAGGAGAATTTTTGGGGACGACATACACAATGGTTTTCAATGAAAACCGTTGTGATGTCAATGCAGTCACCAATATGACGGTCTTCGAACAATCATCTATAGATGTTGCTATAGACGACGGTTCCAATAAAAACTATCATTAACAAAACCGTCGTCCATTTTTCTAGTAGTGAAGGTTTCAACAAAGAATAGGAGGTCCACCATCTAATTTGGAAGGTTCCTCCTCATGTCACACACTCATCATTTAAATTTCTTGCCTAGTTACTATTTCTGATTTCTTTTAATAACTAACAGGAGATGTTGATATTGAGGATGCCATATCTCAAAACAAGGCTCAATTGATATTAAAGGTTGCTGGAAATTTACAAAATTCACAACCACTTCCTCTGACTCTTGAAATTTCTTTAACAACTTCAATTTGCAGACGAATTCAACAACATTGCAGACTTCATTATATCAGACAGTGGAGATTATGGCTACACTGCACATTATCCAACTAAAAGAGATTACCTGGGTAAGAATAGTTTCTTAACAATAGATAGCTGATATATATAGTGTTTCCATACAAATTCAAATAGATAATATGTTACTATAAATTTCTAATTGTAATATGAAACTACTGTGTGCTTCCATTTAATCATTTTTTGTGTGCAATTGTCTAAAAAATTGTGAAATATTATAGTTTGATAACGATCTATTGAATATGAAGTATTTACTGTAGATGGAAATAGAGAACTCAGACATGTAGATGAATCCGGGAGCTGCAAAGGCTCAGAATGTGTGGTGGAAGGAGAGGGATCAGCATTCTGAACTGGAATGGAATTTTCAACCTGGCAGCATATGCATACAAAGTTGCAAACATATGCTCACAATACAGGCTTTGAATTCTATATTAGAACATCAAACTATCATAAGAAAGACCGAAGTGTACTACGGCGAGCTACACTAGCATGTTCAAGATCAGGAAGTGGTTCAAAAAAACCAATAGATGGACTGTACAGTAGGAGGTTAACCAGTAAGGCAAACTGCCCATGTGTGGTGAAAGTGTTGAGTGCAATTTAGAACACAACCATGACCTCTTGGAGAAATCATTGACAAGATTCTTATGTACAAGGAAAAAAATTACTATGAGTGATCAATTCAGAATTGATATAAATGACATATCAGGAATAAAGTTATCAAAGATTATGTGTTCCTTTGTCACTGAGCATGGAGGCTACGAGAATCTCCCTTTCATGCAAGATGATGCACGTTATGAGCTTAAGAAATTAAGAAAGCTTTGCCTAGTGAATGGTGACACCACTGCAATCCAAAAGTATTTTTGCAATATGCAGATAATGGGAACTTCTATCTATTAGATCTTCATAACGATGGATGTGTAAGAAACTTGTTCTGGGTTGACTCAACATCTAGAATTGCATACAAGTTATTTGGTGAGGTTGTGTCATTTGACAAAACTTATCTAACTAATAAATATGACCTGCCATTCGCTTCATTTGTCGGGGTTAACAACCATGGACAATCAGTTCTTTTTGGATGTGTGCTAATTTCTAAAGAAACAATTGATAACTTCGTTTGGTTGTTCAAACCATGGTTATCTTGTATGAATGAAATACCACCAATGGGAATTTTCACAGACCAATCGCAACCGATAATTAGAGCTGTGTCAATTATATTCTCGAGAACGAGGCATAGACTTTGCTTATGGCATATAATGTTCAAGTTACCCCAGTGTTTTGACAAAGACCACCATTCGAGAGAGTACTTCAAGCGGATTGTGCATTAGTCCTTCAATGTTGCAGAGTTTGAGAGTAACTGGGAAGAAATGGTAAGAAGTTGTCAACTTGAAGATAATTCTTGGGTGCAACATATGTTTCAAATACGATCAATGTGGGTACTAGTGTATTTCGAAGACATGTTCTAGGTGGGAATGACCACCACACAAAAAAGTGAGAGCATGAATGCATTCTTTGATGGTTATGCAATGCAAAGACAACATTGAAGCAATTTGTGCAACAACATGAGTTAGCAATGCAAGCTAAACATGAGAAAGTTAGGAAAGCTGACTTCCAATCGTTGCACAGACTGATTCCATTGCAGACTCGATTTAAAATGGAGGGGCAAGTGAGGAATGTATACACAGTTCAGATGTTCAAGAACTTTCAATTCGAGTTGCAGTTTGTGATGTACTAACAATCACTGCAATCCAAGAAGACGAAGATCAGCAATCTGCACTTTTCCAAATATCAGAATTCTATTGTCCAAATGATTTGGTTCACCAAGTAAGGATAATAAAGGACAATTTGCATTTGAGCTGTGCATGTCACTTCTTTGAGACAAATGGCCTACCGTGCCGTCATATGATGAAGGTGCTAATACATAATGAGGTTGACTACATACCTGAGACGTACCTACTCCAACGATGGTGTAAGGAGCTAAGGATTCCACCGGTTACATATAGTGTCCCATCCGTTCCTTACCTCTTGATGATGCTGCTGATAGGTATACCGATATTTGTTCCCATATATACAAATTTGCAGATATAGCATCCGTGTCAATGGATAATTATGACAATTGTGTTAAGATGCTAGAGAAAGCATACCAAGAACTTAATAGTTGCTATGGAACTAGAAATAAGGTAATTGTTTCTTTTGACCAGCTTGCATCTGCTAATTGTTTAAATGATATGTACTAAATCCCTTAAATTTCATGCCCTAAGATAATTGCATTAAGTTCAGGGAAAATGGAAAAAATGATGCTATGCAAGATCTGAAGCGTTGCAAGAGGGTTGGTCATCCGGAAAAGAGGAAAAAGTCAATCATTGAGCTGCATGCATGTAAAAGTAGAAGAAAAGGAACTGTGCAACAAGTCCCAGCATTTGAACTACTTGGGAATCCTTATAAACATGTATGCATAATGATTGAAATTATATTTCATACTGATCTACCATAATTTCTCATGTAATTAGGTTCTCATGCAGGAAGGACTAAACAACTACAATTGCAATACAATACAAAGGAAGTATGGAGTGGAAGGGAACTCAAGCAATTATACTAGCTGCTCAAAGAGCTTCCCTAATTATCTGAGAAGAGAGTACTGGAAAAGTATGAAGCAATTTTGTTAGCGTGAAAAGTGAAAAATTAGGATAGAATGAAGAGCATTGCTTTGCCAATTTCTTAGGATGAGGACTGTTTTGTTTTAGTGTCTTCGTGTCAGTAACAATTATAGTAAAGAGAAAAGATCTTAGCAATGGCCCTAAAGCCATTCATTTTGGTGGTATTGTGACTTGTACAATTCTATCCCCAATTAAATAGAAGGGTGCTTGGAAAACTGGCTTTCGTATATCAGAACTTTCAATTTGATATTCTCATGAATTTTGGTTTGTCTATTTAATACATTGCCTACAGTCACATTCTTCTAATTCAGTTAAGTAAAGATTTCTTCATTACATAGTCCCATTCTTCAAAAGGAAATCGTGTGAATGTGTGCATGTCCTTACTGATGATCGTGATTTCTTCGATGACACTAGTGTTGGATTTTTACAAACTCTTGACAAGGACCTTGAAAAGTTACGTGAGAATGGTATTGATGCCCAGATTGCACCTGGTGGTGGTAGGATGTATGTAACAATGGACCTATATGAGAATTATTGGGATGTCATCAAACGTGGATGGGTGTCATCAAACTAATGGTATACAAGATCCTTAGTAACAAGTTTGATTAGGTTCATGTGCACTTGTGAAATGGAGACGTGGTTGGTCACAACACTGGCATATAAAGTACTATCATTCGATGGAAGATGCTGATGAAGCTGTCAAGATTCTCATTGATGGTGTTCAACAAGTGGGTGGAATAATGTTCAACAAATGGGTGGAACACTTCCATGTTCCACTTATATTCAAATGAGTGCTTCACATTACAGCAAGTTCACATTGTTGGTGTTTCCTTGTAAAATGCCATACATCTAGCTGATTTTTATGAGGGCCAAAAAGAAGATAAAGCTAATGTTTTCTTGTTTAGCATGAACATAAAGAGTGGCTGATTAATTGTTTGAGGAAGCTGCAACAAATATGCCTTTGTTCAGCATGAGTGCCTGAAGTTTGGATTTGCTCGATGTGGGAGCAAGAGGGATCACTAGTTGGTTTAGTCCCCCGAGTAGTCCATTACAAATCCGTCAAGGATGACATGGATACATGGTGATCAATCTACTCATGCCATGCAAACATGATGTGTGCGGAGACGTGTACACGAATAGGTCCCAGATGCACGTGTCAAGCAGATGAAAATGGATGCGAAATTGACATGTGCGGAGACGTGTACACGAATAGGTTCCAGTCTGCACGTGTCAAGTGGATGGAAATGGATGCGAAATTCACATACATGTGGATGGGATTGGATGCGAGAAGGCACTGCTGTAGGGTTTCTATAGGATACAAGGGGCATTGATTTCGGTGTCGAAACACCCTTACTCTATTTTTCTAAGATAAAAACTAATAAAGTTGTGATGAAGATCCATAATAGATATATAACAAACCTTGGAACACAATAGATATCCAAAAAGGGCAAGCAAGCCCTCATACTTGTAAGATTTATATCAATACATAACAAAGTAGACAACTTGAACTAGAAAGAAACTAAGAGTATAATTATACATGTACTATTGAAATAGAAGGCAAAAGAAGAGTTAAAACAAAAATAAGTCCACCAAAATAAGAGTTGAACTTGCTATCCGGTAATTCATGAAACCAATATTAGCAAACTTTTCCCTATAGAGGAGAATCAAATCTTGTCCATATCAGTGAACTTTGACTTCACAAGTGCTAGGACGTAATGACTTTGTCACTTGTATATTTCATAATCATGGTCAGCTTTAGACTTTGTCACAAGTGCTGGTCAGCATTTCCATAAAAGTGCTAGGACTTGTTGACTTTGTCACTTGTAATTTGCACATCAGCATTTCTGACCAGCACATAATGTGGATGCCACAATTGTTGCTTCCAGGCCTCTATTGTGGGGCATGCACATCTTTAAGAAACTGCCAGCTCTTGTCAGTTGAACACCTAACTGAATTAAGGTATGACTGAATCTTTGAAGCCTGAAAAGAACATATTAGATGTTCTAACATTTATGAAAAAATTGCATAAAGTAATGAAAGAGGACTTCAATACCATCTGACGAGCAAATTGATTCGAAGGAGAGGAAGGTGACGCATGTTGTATACTATTATAGTGAATTACATGCCCACGATCACTGTTACAACCTGATCTCGGCTCCCTACAGAACCCGAGAATGACTTGCATCAACTAAATCCTAAGACCCAATTGTCCAACGAGAAATAACTAAATGTATAAATCATTCAACAACCATACATGCAATGTAACTAAGCAGAAATAGATAATAGACAGTAATAGAAAATAGAACAAAAAATCTCAAAGATATTACATGCCACAAGCGGCAAAGTATTATTACAGACATAGCCATCACAATTAGAGATATAACAAAAGCAGTTGTTACAGGCTAAAGATACTCACTACTAACAAAAGGGCTCTGAAACAGAAAACAGAAAAAATACAACTATGGCTAGGCTCGACTGGGCCTAGCATCCTCTGGAGCAAGTGGCGCTGGCTGCTCGACTCCCTGACCTAAACATAGTTATATAAATCTGTGGTCAGCTAACGCTAAGTAGAGTGGTGGATATGTCATTTATATGCAATTAAACATAAAGGAACAAGCAGTTAACTAACCATACAATTTCCGGTTAGGTATTATTATTTGTTTTCATTTAAAACATTTATGTGTTTTTAATTCAGTTTCCAGTAAGGGTCCACAACATTTCTTAATCCACTTGTTCCCTAAGGAAACGATCTTGATACAGTTTTCCCGTGATGCAAGATATACACGTGGCACTCTCCTGGCCGGGAGAGCACCCCGTGGTAGTCCTACACCTCGTCTACCACCCCGGGGGTATGACCGCAACGTAGCGTTTACTACGGCACGCGCGATAAGCGCACGGGTAGCTACCCCACACTGTCACACGGTTAGTCGTTTCCGCTAATGGGTATGCCTAAACGTACAACACAGAACAGAACAGGGGCCACACCCCTCAATAGTCTAGATACCCTCACCTGGCTATCCCGAGTTGCCCAGTGGGCCTAACAAGAGTTGGTGTAAGGTGGCCAATTCTAACCCCAGATCCCAATCCAAGGGGCGACTAGCTCCCCCCTACACTAAAGTGACAGTAGCTCTCCTCGGTACCATGTACATGAGGGCTAGCTCACTTTCCATTACCAAGTCTATACAACCAACCACCCTGTAGATAACATGTTTCAATACACATTAGATTTCCATATCACAGTATTTTGATTCCTTTTCTAGTTCCCCCTAGGGTTCGTGCATCAACATTCGTCTTATTTCATGATACAACATATATCTCCATTCACATTTCGGTTCTTAATTGTATAACAGGCAGCTCGTGATTCAACAAATCAGGCAATCACTACGTCAATTAACTATTCAATTGCTAATAGTAAAGACTTTAACATGCATTTTAGAGTATAACAGCGTGGTTCAAGTAATGTACATTCATCTTCCTCAGCCTTAGGGTTCATTTCATATCCTAGGGTTCAATTAGATATTTCTAATATAGCATGCGTTTTAATCATTTAAAGCACAGTATTAGAGAGGACCACTCTACCAGGATATACGGGTAGAATGGGGGCTCATACGGTAGATCCTGACGTCTCCGCGAGTCTTGTGTACACTACAGAGTGGAGATCGATATCATTGACCAACATGTCAAACGAGTTCAAAATAGCAAAGGTATGACACTAACAAGTAGAGAATTTCAAAAGGAAACCAACGATACTTTGTTTAAAATCGACTCCATTTGGGTCCTGAACCAACCCAAAAACATACACTCTGACCAAAATCAGACGTCTGGGACAAGTCCCAGATGTCTGATTTTGGTCAGAGTGTGTGTTTTTGGGTTGGTTCAGGACCCAAATGGAGTCGATTTTACGCAAAGTATCGTTGGTTTCCTTTTGAAATTCTGGGACAAGTCCCAGACGTCTTAAACGAATGTAGTAGCTTACCTTGCTTTCCTGCGTCTTTTTTAGATGTTTGAACCCCTTCGCAGCCGTCTAAGGGAGCTTCCAGACGTCTGACACTGCTCCTGATCGTTTGGAAAAGTAGTCAAACGTCTGACACAGCCTCCAGATATCCTAAAGCGCCTCAAATGTCATGCCACGGGCCTTTCCAACGTCCTCATACATGCACATGCACGTGCAGCTTAAAAATGCGACACATAAACACTCCGCATGCGCATGCAAGTCGTGACGGGGACGTACCTTAGTATTTTGCGTGTTATCAGATGTCCGGTGCCACCTCTGGACATCCTGCTTTTTACGACCCGGTTTCCGAATCCCTACAGGACACGAGAATCGGACCGACTCGACTGATCCCAAGACCCAGCCGTCCAACGAGAAGGTAACCAAAAAGCAGTAAAATAAACCACATTCATCATGCATGTAACTAACAGTAACAAAAGTACAGCAGTAAAGAAAAGAATTACTACAGTACATACCACCACAACAGTAGAGAATTAAAACAGGTACAGAAATATGAAGATTTCAATAAAAGAGTACAATAAAATAGAAATACTCACTATTACAGAAAAAAACGGTACAACAAAATACAACTACTAGGCTCTACTAGGCCCAGCACCCTCTGTAGCCGCAGGCTCTGGCTGCTCAACACCTGGTCCTGAAAAGGTGACAAAAGTGACACGTCAGCGAAACGCTGAGTAGAGTGGCAACCAGCTAGCTAAGAAAACAGTAAAGGTGGACAAGTAGCTGTAGTTTTTTATTTCTTTCTTTATTCCTCTATTTACTCTTTCTTGAATTATTTCTCAGATCTTTCTCTTGATCTCGAATGTTCCTCATGGGAACGATCTTGATTGCAGTCTTTTCCGAAAAGTAGTAGCACGTGGTGCTCTCCTGGCCGGGAGAGTCCCCCGCAGTAGTCCTACCCTCAGTCAACCACCCCAAGGTTACTGACAGACGTAACGGTGACTACGGTACACGCGATAAACGCATGGGTAGCTACCCCGTACTGGTAAGCGGTCAGGCATTTCCGTTAACGGGTGCGCCCCAAAGCATAGCACGGAACCAGTATAGGGTAGAGCCCTCTCAGTAACAGGGGTTCAGCCCCTCCACAGTAACCAAACAGGGGTCTTACCCCTCCACAGTCCGCATACCCTCACCTGACTACCCTGGTTTGCCTAGTGGGCCTAACAAGTCTGTGTAAGACGGCTAGCTGAACCCCGGGGCCCGTGGGGTGGTTAGCTCTCTCCCTATACTAGTAGTTCTCCCCGGTACTGTGTACGCGAGGGCCAAAAGTCGGTACAAAGTGGCCAGACCTAACCCTGGATCCTTGGGGCGGCTAGCTCCGCTCTACACTAAATAGGGGGACGGTCGCTCTCCTTGGTACTTCGTACTCAAGGGCCAGCTCATGATGTAAACACATTTACACTACTTAAAATTTCTATTTATGCATGTTCTTAAGCATAGGATTGCATTTCATGATATAAATATTGCATTACATGCATCATCTTGCATTTAGAGTAGTTTGAATAAAATGGAGGTTAATTGTCTCCTTTTATGTGCTTGGACAGGGCAAATATTTTATCGGGGCCTCGGATCAAAGATCCAACCATATGGATATGATCAGGGCGACGATTGGAGTCCAACGACTCCAAGATCGCCCTAATCAGGCATCCGTAGCATCAGATAGAGACCGGGGAACCCTAGAAGATCAAGGGCCAGGATGGTGCAAATCCGCACTTCAGATGGAAAATCCGACCACACGGATGAATTCGGATCGACGATCGCAGCCTAACGACACAAAAATCGAGTCAATCCGACATCCGTGGCACCATCTACAACTTCCAGAAGATGGACGGCTAAGATGGCGCCACGTGGCGCCATCTCAGCCGCCCAATCGGCCGCATGCGTTTGGTGAAGACCGCGCACCGTCTCCTCTCCGCCGTTGGATCTCGATCCAACGGCTGCGGTCGCTCGCGTTTAAAAACGTCCGCGCGACCATTTCGCCTGCGTAGCGCAGCGGCGACGCAGCTGCGGGCGAAGCGGAGGTCGCGGGTTCGAGCCGCGGTGAGGGGGTGGAAGGCGCGGGCGAGCGGGCGCGCATGAGCGTCAGATGAAGATCCAACGGCCGCGCGCGCCCGATAGCGCCGACGCGCAATTGGACGCTCTGTTGAGCGCGCGATCGCACGCGGGCGGGCGCGCTACGCAGCGGGCGCGGACGCGATCTAAGCCGTTCGATCTCGCAATCGGGCGGCTGAAAATCAAGCGGCGTGCGTAGGCGTTACGCGCGCGGCCAGCCGAGCGGGCGCGTGTGGGCGCGGCGGCGACGGCGACGGCGGGGCTTTAGCGACGGTTTTATCCGTCACTAAAGACCCCTTATTTATTATTTTGAAGATGTAATGTCCATTTTGCCCCCACTCCTTGCAACTATAAAAGGAGACCCCCTCCATACGAAATTTTCATCCCTTCCTTCTCCTCTCTACATCTCCAAAGCTCAAGAGAAGCTTGTCCCACACCCGGGATGCTTCTCGCGAGATAAAGTCCAAATTTTCGTCCCCCTTCGGAAGTGGATCCCGCGACGACGACGGCGTGCTGCTTCGTTCCCGTTCTTCTGCTTCGTCCTCCTTCGTCCCGCTTCGTTCTCCTTCGTCCAGGCGTCGTCCCGTCCGGCTCGTCCTCCAAGCGACCGTCGAGGAGGATTTCTCTCTCCCTATTCTTTTTACTGCTTTCTAGTATAGATTTACTGCTTTCTAGAGTAGTCTATTCGTCCTCCGAGCGATCGTCGACGAGGACATTTCTCCCTCCATTCTTTTAATGCTTTCTAGAGTAATTGTTTTATGTTTTCTAGTTGTAACGAAAGAACTCTTTTATGATAAATTCCTTGTCTATTCTACATCTCATTTTGATTTCCATGTACAGTATTCTTTCTCTCTCTCTTACTCCCTCTCTCTCTTTTATTTGTTGTAGATACTTAGATAGTTTAAATTGAATTTCTTCGTGACAAAATAAAAAGAAACGCGAAGTTTTTAAATCAAACGTTCGCCTCCCTGTGTTCGACCCGGAATTTTGATTTCGGTATAAATTTTATTTGTTGAACACGAATCCTTCGCTTTCGAACTACAACGACGGGTTTTCCAAAACCAAACACGTTAGCGTAGGTGCGTAAATTAAGTTCAACAGCTCACTTCCCCAATTCCATTTTATTTACCTTTCAGGAGCTCTACTCCTAATTCCCCGTAGGGTTCATGCTCATATTTCTCTGGCCAAGCCATTTTAGGTTTCATCATTTCAGTTTTATTCTTATATAGCCCGTGTTTCCAACATTTAATATCAATTTATATACAAGCAGCTCAATTTAGTTTTCAACAACAGAAATTCACATGTAGCAATTACTAGCCACAGTACTCTATATTTCACAGGCAGCTGTTATCCAATTATAAGCAATTATCATTATTCTATCTACTTTTCCAAGACCGCAATTTATGTATGCACGACATTCGTTTCAGTGTTTTTGTTCCTAGGATTCATGCCACACCCTAGGATCTATCATTCCATCTAGTTTTCAAGTCCTAAGATTCATGCCATACCCTAGGATCTACCATTCAATCTAGTTTTCAGATCCTAGGATTCATGCCATACCCTAGAATCTATTATTTATCTCAAGGATGCGTTAATGTTGGTAAATAACTAAGGGGAGCCACTCTACCTGCAAAATCGGGAGTAATGGGGACGTGTTCGGCAGGTCCACTTGCCTCCGCAACCCCCAAAGCTGCAACAGAATGAGGTCCTAACACAAGGATCAATCACAAGGAACCACTCTGAATAGGATAAAAGTATTTTAAACAAGTAGAGGAACTAATTCTAAGAAGAACGGAATCTTAAACGCGGAAATCGGACCTCAAACGGACCCTAAACTGGTAAAAAATGACCACTCTGACTCAAATCAGATGTCTGGAACATCTTTCAGACGTCTTAAAAAGGTGGTCCAGGTCATACCTCACTCTGAGCTATTCTTCAAACGTCCAGGATCCCGCTGAACCGTCTGGACCTAGTTCCAGACGTCCGACTATCACTCCGAACGTCTGGAGACTCTCTCCGCAGTCTGGTGCTGTGCCCAGACGTTTGATCTGTGTGGGAGGCCATGTCCTCGCGCCTTCCCGAAACGAACCCTGCATGCGTACGCAAACACTCTCAACACGACATGTCTCAGAGCTTTCGGCGGAACGGCCTGCATGGCCGTATCCGCAAAAAGGAGGAAGATGAGAAATATCATACCTTTCAGACGTTTGGATCTCTCTCCAGATGTCGCCCGCGTCGTCTGGACGTAGGTCCAGACGTCTGATTCTAGGAAAGTTTCCCAAAATCAGGACCTCCTCACCCTCTGCCTGCTGCGCACGGCCACACCACGCCGCACTCGCCCACCTACTGCCTGAGCTGCAGTAACACCGAGGTAACTTCCCCAGCACCACGCTCCCGCTACGCGCCCGTCAGCCGGCTCCGAGCTGCTCCAGCGAGCTCGCTCTCTCTTCCTCACGCACTCTCCCTCTTCTCCCCTCTCACTGCACCTCTTTCTCCCCGCACGCACCCGGCAACAGCTGCTGCCGTCGCTCTCTCACTCTCACGCTCACGCTGGAAGGAGGAGACGGTGGAGTGGTGGGTGAGGGAGAGGGAAGGGGGGAGAGGGTTATTTGAAGGCGTCGGGGGAGAGAAAAAGTGCTTGCAGGTCAGCAGGCTCAGTCTACGCGTGCACGCGCGCAGACTCGCAATCGTACGCCACAAAAATTTATTTCCAGACGTCTGAGAAGGCATCCAGACGTTTGGACCAACTCTCAGACGTCTTAAAAAGCATTTGATGTCTTGGGTCTTAACATTGCTACTCCTTCAGATGTCTGGAGAGTGTCGCAGATGTCTGATACTGCGGAAAAATGACTCCGTAGAATGCTTCCCTAAGCTCCTCACGAGCTCGAACTACTACAACCGCAGCAGCGTCGCTCTCCTCGCACAGCTCTTCCTCCTGCACGGTCTCTTCTCCCTCTCGAGCTCCTTCAGCTCCTCCCCTCGCACGCACCGCCCCTCCTTCCATGCGCTCCTCAAGCTCCCCTCTTCTCCTTCTTCCGGTTGTAAGGTGTAAGAGGAGGAGATGGACGGCAGTGGTGGAGAAAAATGGAGGAGCATCCTCCGTGCTCCTCCTACTGCACTCGCTGTCCCCTCTCCCGAGCTCCTTCCCTCGCCCACGTTCTCTCTCTCCCTTGCCCACACTCCTCCCGTTCCTCTCCTCTCCTTCTCCCCCATACACAATAGCAAGGGAACCAGGGGAGAGGGAATGACCATCGGCTGTAAGTGGTTGAGGGGAAGTGGAGGTGGTGGTGGTGGCGTTGGAGGTGTGAAGAGGGTGGAGAGGTGAGGAGGGGGGGGGGTGGTTTAAAGAAGAGGATTAGGGTTTTGGTTGTGTATGTGTGTGGGTTGAGGGTGGAGGGGTGGGGGTAATTTGCAGGGTTGACCCTCTCAAAAGCCTCTTTTTCCCTGCAGAGCCCACAAACTTAAATCCATGAGGTTTAAAATTGCATTCACACCCCTATTATTCCGAAAAATTCCCGAACGATCCTTGGAAATGGTCATTTCAATCACAATGGAATAACAGCAGGTGCCAATGTTTAAAAGAATGAAGTGGGACTGCTACAATGTCACAGGTTTGAACCCTGGCTTTGTGAGCATTGATGACGCTAAAATAGGTTCGGTCCTGACTTTGTGTCACAACTATTGAAATTGTGCTAGGGAGAAGGTGTGCATTCAGAGGATTACCACTCCTATAGCTGGTGTCTAAGAGTAATGACTGGTGTGCATCAATTATCTACATATAAGAAATTTAAATTGGTTGTTACAATTGGTAAAACTAGTAAGGAATTAACAATATCTTAGGAATGATAGATTCGTAACTAAGCTGCTTACAAATCCAGCGGTTTTAAGCATTTCAGAAAGATCCTTCCAAAATATACCGATACCAGACCTATACCATAACACATCATCTTCCGATTTGCCATACTGAACAAGATTCTTGAGAGTTCTCTGTGATTCATCTTTAACACTGAAGAAATATACAGAAGAAAGGGGAGAAGTTTACCTATGAGAGAACCCCCTCAACTGGTAGTCCATATCCATTGGATCGGAGCGTTTGGGAAGAACTGCATGATGACGAGTACTTAGCGATCGTCGAGGTCTTCCTATCGGGACGGGGGGAGGGCTGGGTGCAAGCGGCCTCTCGTTGCATTTAGACAACATGGAATGGGTGGCCATACCGTTCTGCAGAAGGTAGTAGAAAAGGTACAATGGCGCCCTACTTTACACAGCGACCAAACTTGTGCAATGGTGCCATAGTTTGCCCATCGAACATAACCGGGCTACTGATTGATTGACAGCGTATCACCCCTTCCCAAGAGCAGGCGAAGGAAATGGAATCGCGGGAGGAGAAATGACATATATATTTGGTGCTTAATGGGGAATATTAAATGGTGTGATTCTTCTTCGATTCAAAAAAATTAAAATGACAAGACTAATGCAGGCAAAAGATAACTGATATTTATGATTGAAGATAATATGACCCATAATAGAGTTAGGTGTCCATCATTACATGCGCTAAGTCCACCATATTCTTATCCTAAACGGTACAACCACCTGCAAGGAAATAACATAGCACACCCCACGTGCAACAAAATGATGTAACTAGGAAACGAAGTTAAATATGAGGGAGAATGCATGACACACATAAAATCATACTAATCGGCATAGGACATAACAAAAAGACCCACTGGAGAAACATGGCGGTTGTTAACATATCTGCTTTAGCATTGCAGACTAGAGTTATGGTCATGATAGAAATCGAGCACTTCACATATTTTACGACGAAAATCTTTTTTCTCATCCTTCAGATCTTCAATAATGACCTTGTTCAATGAAACACTACTATTCAATTCATCATTGTCGGTTTCCAATTTTCTTATGTTATTCTTAAGCCTTTCCACCTCATTCAGGAGAAAGTGAACAAGTTCCTTCAACCTCAATTATTGTGCGCCCATGGAACTTGCTGGGAGAACAGACCGACCCCAAATGCTAATTTTAAAGTCACGTCTTGTCTCTGTGACATTCTACAATGGAAATGAATATATAATTTCCAAATATGGCAAGCAAGGTGAAATGAGTATAGATATAATACCTCTGAACGGTTTGGACAAACAAGGTGAACGCGGCTGAGAGGATGGGATGACCAATCATCAGACCGTTTGGCATCCAACTTAAACGTTGCCAGATATTGTTAATATGCAGTTTTAAGCAAATGCAGTAGATGGGATCATCATTCACAAAAGCACAATGATTGTCTTCCATTTCAAAGGAGCTGCTATTAGAATACGACGAAAAAAGAATGAATTCGTTTACCAAATTGTGATATACATAGCTAGAAATCAATCCGTACGACCAATATAAGTTAGGAGTGTGTGAGGTCTACTTGGTCTGAGTTTTGTGCAGTCACGTGTGCAAGGGTGTGTGTTGCATCGACATAATTTATGAGTACAACCATTAGGGATTAGTAGAGGAACATGGCTTGAGATGTGTGATACGCATCTGCTGATTAAGGAAAATAAGCGAACCATTACGTTCGAGCTATTGGTTCACTGACTACTGCGTAAATAATACGTGATTTGTAGATGTGCACTAACTTGTGCATATGCGGCGACGTGTGACATGATTAAGTGGAACAGATCACCTATCGAACAGAGGAAAATTGTTGCTTCTCCTTTGGACTTATTTGTAGAAAAAGGAAAAGAGAATGTACGATGTGAAAATGTGTGATTATGCGAGGTGTAAAGTTGTGAGCGCGTGCGATTTAGGTAAGAACTCTCGATTGCTGTAAGAAGAAAAAATTAGATTTGTTAGAACTTACTTATACATTTACTTATACATTTTAGATCATAAAATAGATCGACTTAATAAATTAGGTATATGTGTTGTAACGAATGCACAGATAAATCGGAGTACTCTTTTCAACGGCGAAGAAAAAAAAGTTGTAAAAATAAGAAAAGTGCTCAAAACCACGCTATTTAATGGAAAAAGAATACGTGAAATTGGCTATGGAAACGCCGTTACTTCTTCTAACTGCCTTTGCTCGGTCCTTAATAGTGGGTTGCTTTGACGTCGTCAACCCACCCACCCCACTCCACCCCCGACACACAACAAATCCAATCTGATGTATATAGTCCCAGGTTCGATCCTCCATCTCCAATGCCCGATCCCCATCAACGCCCACCATCGGATCTCCACCCCCCTCACCCTCACCTTCACCGTGCCAAAAATCGAGTCTTTTCCGTCTCGATCTCTTAGAGCACTGGAGGTCAGGTGAACACTCCCATACCTCATCCTTCCCCAAAAGGTCCCACCTTTTTGGGTCTCCGTGTCTTGAAACCCCGATTACGATCGTGGGTTCTTTTGGGTTGCTCGAGATCTGCGCCATTTCCTCTTGCCTGGACTTCCCTGCACCTGAAGGGGCCCTTCTTTACGTTCTTTTTCTCGTTGGGAACCCTAATTGGGTTGCTCGGATCCCGGGGGTTCTGGGGGAATGTCGAGTCTTTTGGGGTTTTACATCGGAAAAATGGTGGCTTTGTCTCTGCAGATCGGCGCGGTGAGGTCAGTAGAACGGTTGGATGCTGCCTGCGATCGTGAATATGGCGAGTGGAGCGATGGATTGGATCTCGATGGCCTTTGATGCCCCTTTTGCTGGGGCTGTTGTCTTTGGGGTTCACATACATGGTATTGTCTCACTTGTTGTTGTTGTTGTTATTTTTTTGCTTACTATATTTGTAAGCTTCTTAATGGTAAAAGAAATGCATCTTTTGAGCTATTTATGTGGTGTGAGGTTCTCACCAGGTTGTCGATTTCGTAGGCCATTTGGTTGTTGAAGTGCTCCTGATAGCCGTGATTTTGTTCTTGTTGTCTCGGAAGAGTTACAAGCCCCCGAAGAAACCTCTGACTGAGAAGGTTGGTTGATTTTTATCCCTGTTGTATGTTTAGTGGCATAATTAGGAGCAAGGATTTGTAAGTTGGTAGTTGTTCGTTTTGACCGGGAGATAACGTATATTCAGAACTTCCTGACATTGTCATTCCACCCTTTTTTCTCAACAAGGGTACCACTGTCATTGATCTACAACAAAAAGTGCAAATGGTGCCCCATGGGAAAATACAAGAAGAAAGATTACAAAGGTGTAAGAACAGCTCAATACAAAAGAACACAACTAGGGCTCGATTGTGAAAATCTTCACGCCATTAGCAAAGAATGATCATTCATCTTCAATGAAAACAACTTCCATCCTTCCATGTCTCCAATCTGTGCTCCACACTGCAACAAAATGTTCCAGTTAGCTGCTCGCAGGGGATGATCAGACAAAGGCAGACTCAAGTACTTCATTGACAAAGATGCTGCAGGTGTGCTAAGTATGGTTGCACATCTTGTGAGAGGAACTTGGCAAACTTCTCTCACTTTTTTTCCAGTTGTCCTTGTGCTAGGGAGGTTTGGGATTGAGCTGATATCTCATGGACAGATAATTTCTCTTTGTCTGAATTTTGGTTGTTTTTTGGTGGTGGAGCATTTAGATGTAAGAGAGATGGGGTATACCTGTTGTCTCTTTTATGGTCTCTCTGTTTGCAGTTGAATGGAGTGATCTTTAAAGGTCAAAGGTTCTATGTTGAATATCATCTGTTTCAGACTTCATCCTTTAAGGTGCACTGGGTTGCTTTATAATGGGGGTATGCCCTGCCATAACATGCAATTTCCTTTGAAGCTATTAATGATAATGGAGGGTTGCCAACCTTAGATCCTCCTCTTACTTTCAAACAAAAGATAGAGATTAATTTGTTGAAGGTTGGTAATGACACCTATAAAGGGCATTTTCAAGTATATTTCAATATTGGCCATCGCCCTCCTGACCAACAAAAAGCATGGATTTCGAATGAGTTCTTAGGGGGCTCTCTGAGCTTGATGCTTTGCTTAACATTTGGGATGTATTGCTGCCTGATAATGGTACAGAACTCTGCCTTCTTATAAGGTTCTCTTGTCATGCATTGCTTCCTGTATTTCAACCAAAATCTCCATTTGAGTCCAAATTATTCCCATGCAAAACCAAATGAGAGAAAGTGAAAAGCTAGAGAAATTGGAATGTCTCCTCTAGTAAGGCGTAATGCTATGCAAACTAATTTCCAACCTCCAAGTTCCAAAGGCCAGTTATTTTCTATCATGCTAATCTCTGGAAGTTTATGATTCCAAAGGAGTGAAACTTAGCCAAGACAAAAAACAAAAAGGAGAATATAGACAAACATTAAAAAATCTTATGAAATTTGAATTGATACTAAAAGGCTACCTTGCCATTTTCAGAAGCAAAGACAAAGGGTCTCAGGGGCTGTGAAGACAGGACTCTGATTGTTCAGCCACAGAATGACTTGTTTGCTTGTGAACAGACAAATGATTCCAGGATGGAGTTCCTTGACAAACACAGTTGCTTTTGGGCTTTCTGCAGAAGAGCATTATAGAAATTGGATGAGATCACCAACAGGCTGATGAGAATTCTCTGATGAGCATTATACCTTTCTTTGGACCTCTCCAACTTTGCATATCGGCACCTGCTCTCTTCATATGGTGTTTTTTATTTTCTTTGGAGCATGATACCTTTCCTTCTTAGGATGCAAACAAGGGAAAACTGGGGTTTCTTTACAAGGCATTGATTGAAACCTGAAATTAACATCTCAGACATATTGCCATGTACATCTACCTTATGAGCATTCGAGTATAGACAGACATCTAGTAATTGTCGCTGCTAGATGCTTTTCACTAAATCCATTGCTTGTTTGGTTATGCATTGAATCAGAAGTGGCCCAACCCAAGCTACACACTAATTTTGTAATAACGACTAGTATGCATTATATGAAAAATGACTTTTGACAAATGAATAACAGAGGCAAATGTGGCAAAGGCATATGTATATTACTTTAGAAGTGTTATTTTGATTCTCTAATTTAGGGTCTAACATTTATATTAGAAACATTCTGTTTTGTTTTGTATATGACTTTGGGGACAATTTTGCATAGGTTTTTTATCCAGCTTATGAGTGATGAGAGATCCATATGCTGTTATTCCTATTATCTAACATGATTGGAAACATATATGCTTGTTTGTTACTAATGATAATCTTCATAGAGTAAATGAACATAGCGACGATGTGTAAATGTAACGCCATTAATTATATCATCTGTGACATATATAATTGTCTGAAAAGTAATTAACATGTAAATGTGTTGCTTGACACTGATGACATCTATAACTTTCTGAAAGTAGCTTTTACAATTGTGGGAAATGATAATGTATCATATATATCAACAACAGAATTTAGCATTTTGCTAGCATGGCTTCTTTTAACAACAGAATTAAGCATTTTTCTAAAGATAGAATATTGAATTTCATGCAAAAAATTGTACAGGAAATTGATGAGCTTTGTGAAGAGTGGCAGCCAGAACCTCTCCACCCTCCTATTTCCAAAGAGATGTTGGTTCAATCTCCTGTTTTGGAAAGGTGCAAATATCTGATAAGTCCTTATTTTCTGGAACTGTTTTTTTTGTTTGCTGTTTGCATCTGCCGAACATATCAGTCATTTAAGCTTTTTCCCATCTGTATACAGTGCAGTAATTAACATATGATCCTAACTGTGCTATTCTACGTGGAGTTCCTCATGTCATGCTGGTTGCAGATGAAAAAACTTGACTGATGTGTATGTTATTGGCTTACCCATTCAAATTTTTTCGAAGGGAAAAAAAAACCCTTGCATTCTCTAAGAGCATCTTGTTGGATATTCCAAAAATAGGGGTGCATGAATGCACAGGGGAGGGAGAAGATGGGTGAATGGAGAGGTGATGTGGAGATAGGGGGGTGGGTGACAGTGATGGGAAGGAGGTGGAGAAGGTGGGAAGAGTGTTGTTTTGCTCAGCAATGGTGGTCTGCAAACAAGAGACTGTGGTCTGAAAATAAGTGACCAACATTGATGTTGCAGTAAGGGTCATCTAGCACGAGAATGCAAGTGTCTTGTCAGGTGCTTAAGGTGTGGATGTGAAGGTCATTGTCGAACAATGTGCCTTATTTGTAGAGGAACATAGGTCTGTCAATTGAGCCCAATAAGCCGAGCCCAACCTAGCTCAAGCTCGGTTTGTTAAATTATCGAGGCCAAACTTTGGGCTCAAGTTTGGCTCCTTAAGCTATTGAGCGGCTCGTTGAGCTATGAGTTGAGCTTGCTAGCCTTTATCAAGCTTGAGCCAACTTATTCAGATGAGACTTTTTCGATACCTTTAAGTATATGCAGATAAAGTTTAAATAGTTTTTTTTTTTTGAAAGAACAAAGGATGGTTCATAACCGTCAGCTCCATACTACCATAAAAAAATAAATTACATTATCTGCATCCAAGAGTCAAATAAAAAAGAAGCCTCCCTGAGAACATTTTCAACCCAAGGTTTCTCATCCCTAAACACTGATCTATTCCTTTGCAATCAAATGGCCCAAAGCCTAGCAATGACTTTACATCACTATAGAGAATCTGTTGGTATTCCACCCCACAAAGACTCCCATAACTCCTTGAAAGATGGCTGCATCAAGTGCATGAGCCCTAACTTTACCTAGATTGCCTTTTCAAAAAGAAGAAAAAACTTCACCTAGATCGAAGAAGCAAAATCACATGTCAAAAACAGATGGATGTAATCCTCCGCCTGACGGCTGCAAATGCAGTAGGTAGTATTGGCATCAGGGGTCTAGTGTCTCCTTTGGACCTTGGTAACCAATCTCTCTCTATGCAGCAACCACAAGAAGATCTTCACCTTCAAGGGTATTTTCATCTTCCAGAAGGAAAAACAATCTGCAGCTATGTCTAGCCCCTCCTTGCAAAAATTGCTAAGCCTTCTTGATAGAGAAATTCCCTCCACTCCAAGCCAAGGTCTCCGGTCCCACCTCTTTTGGTCTATGATCTTGAACCTTGGAAAGTAGCAGCTGCAAATCCTGGAGTCTAGCATCTGAAAGGTCTCCTTCAAAAGTAGGAGACTAGGGATTCGTCCCACCATTCCACACCTCTACCACACATTTATTCTTATTAGCTAATAGAGCATATAGCTTAGGAATCACTTTTGCCAAAATGCCTTCTTTAGTTTAATCATCTTCCTAAAATCTAAAATTTGTACCATTCCCAAAAGCTGGATGAGAGTTGGTAGACACCCTACCAATGACATCTTTGACATGAGCCAGGCCCCCACAAAGAGTAGAAGCACCCAAAGTATGAGTGGTCATCTATGCTCAACCCAAAGAGAACCGGTAAGAAATAAGAATCCCTTGGTAGCTAGTGCTATAAAGTAACACCATTTCGCATGAGTTGAACCACCCACTTTGTGAGGAGGACATCATTGAAATTACTAAGCTTCGAAACACCAAAATTCCCTCGCTTTTTCAGTCTACACACATCATCCCAAGCTACAAGGTGTAGAAATTTATCAACATGATCAGGGCTGTTCCAAAAAAACCTCTTCCTTAGACCATCAATCTTTTGGAGCACCTTTTTAAGCAACTTGAACACCGATAGGAAGAAACCAAGAATGGTTGATAAGACAACCTTAAGGAGAGCCAGCCAATCTTCCCCCTAGGTAGCAAGTGGCCACTCCAACCTGTCAATCTCCTTTGTAGCTTGTCTAGTAAGGGAACCTAGTCACCAAAAGAAAGTTGTCTACACTTCAGTGGCAAATCCAAGTAAACAATAGGCAAGGAACATGGAGTTGTGTGAAGTAACTGAGAGCATGCCACAGTTTCCTGATTGTCCATATGCAAAGGAACAAAAGCAGCCTTTGCATGATTGGCTTGCAACCCAAAAATCATAACAAGGGCCAATAGGTTCTCTACTTATCGTTTTCGTCCTTCCACAAAGAATGTGTCATCAACATATTGCAAAATCAGCGTCAACAAAGAATTATCACCTTGCAAGGTGAAGCATGCGAAGTGTCTATCTCTACATGCCTTGAATGCCATGCTTGCCAAAGTGTTAGCGAAAATAATAAATAGGAGGAAGGGGGGGGGGGGGGGGGGGGGGGGGGGGGGGGGGGGGGGGGGGGAGAGTGGACACTCCTGTATAACTCCTCTCTACGGTTGTGTCCAACCTCTACCAAGCCTGCCATTAACTAGCACTAAGAAAGATGTTGTGGTAATGCTCTTCTTCATCTATGCTATCAAAACATCTAAGAAGCATCTCCTTAGGACACAACTAATTGATCGGGTCATATGTCTTAGAGACATCAATTTTCCACAAAAGCACCTTTTATTTTTTCTTTACCAGACCGCTACCATCTCCTCTGCCAAAATGAAGGATTCCTATAGAGATCTCCCTTGTGCTGAAGTTGACTATATCGACCTAATAAGCTATGGAAGCATTGCATGGAGCCTGTTTACTAGAACTTTAGCCACAGTCAAGTAAGT
The DNA here is from genome assembly GCA_037157565.1 of Thalassia testudinum. Classification (NCBI taxonomy): domain Eukaryota; kingdom Viridiplantae; phylum Streptophyta; class Magnoliopsida; order Alismatales; family Hydrocharitaceae; genus Thalassia; species Thalassia testudinum. The sequence goes on along the minus strand of JAZHRO010000013.1, from coordinate 89,785,193 downwards.
GGCATCGGATAAGGCGATAGGACGATAATCTTTAATAGGTTCCATACCCTATCTTTTTGGAAGGAGGGAAAAATAAAATCTGTTCAACTTTTCAAATCCTTATTTCCCTTCCAGAAACTCCTGCACAATGACCCTAAGATCATGTTTTATCTCATCCCAAAACTCCTTATAGAACAACACCTAGAAACTATCTGGTCTAAGGACCCCTCCACCTTCAAGCCACAAATAGCTGACTAGACCTAGTCCTCAGTGACATCTGTGATCAAGGTGTTGCTAGAGCTTTCATCTAGAGTTGGAAGATTTGAAGATGCCAAAGCCCATCTTCTAGGTCCTTGACTCCGTAATGTCTCGGCAATCTTCCCCCATAATTGTCTTACCTACCTTTAGGGAGTTGATTAGATTTGGCCTTCTCCCACTTGTAGCCAAGTGGAAGAAACAGTGTTGCCATCCCCTTCCTTAAGCCACAGTTGCCTCGCGTGTTGGCGTCAATCTATCTCCTTCAAATTCTCTCGCCGAACCATTCCTTGTAATCTCTGCTTCTCTTCCTTCTTTGCCTCTATGAGCTCGCTGGCATCCTCAACCCGATCTAGGCTTGCCACTCCTTGAAGGGCCTTCAACCTGGCATGCTCTCTATGTTGACAGTCCTTCTTAAAGGAAATCAAGGTAGTTCTCAATTACTGTAGTTTTAAAGCAAAAGTGCGAGTTGCTGAGGAAGGGGACGAGACTCCCATTTTTGACACACCAAGTCCTTAAATCTTAAGCCATCCCAAGGTTTTAAATGTCGATTTTGACGTTGTTTAGATAAATTTCTAAGTGTGTATTTCAGAGGTATGTTGTAGAAATGCTTGTATTTCGATGATTTTGCTGCTGTGAAAATAGTCAATTTCGGAGGCATGTCAAGGGCATACCGACACAAATGGCAATAGTCAAAATGATTAGAATATTTACATGCAACATGTAGTCTACGATATCATGTCCATATCAACGACATGTTGGCATCTTGAATGTTGATGATAGGTACCTATCAAGGAATCAAAAATTGGTGAAGGGATTGGAAAGAAATATACTGGAACGTGGAGGCAAGGTAAAGAATTAATGGATTTTGACATTCTTCAAGTTAATATTGCATCATTAATGTTAGAATGCCAAAAATGGTCCTTGAAGCTTTATGGTTGTTAACTTATTATCTTTGTCATACATCTTGCCTTGACGTACAAACATAATGGCAATAATCCAATTAAGACTAGGGATGCAAATGGGTCAGGTTGGGGTCGGGTTTGACTAAACCCTTACCCATACCCATTTATAAAATCCATACCCATACCCTCATTTACCCATCGGATACAAAAATTCAAACCTATACTCATATCGATTTATCCATTGGATACCCATTTATAAATTGATCTTACAATCAACTCGTGCCTAAATTAGAGTCAAAGAAAAAAAATCTATAACATGATTCATCAATTGTTTATTTTTAACAAGCCTAAAACATAGGGCTCAGGCTACTCTAATTTTAGTAATTTCCATTGAAATTAGTACAAAATAGAACTTCAAGGGAAATATATCAAAAACTGAGGGAATGAAAGACTTAGGGTGAGACTTATATATCTCGGGTAAATGGGGATTTTATTCAGGTACTCGAGTCGGGTAATCATGTATAGATTTATACCCATACTCGTATCCATACCCAGTTGGATTTTTTGGATAAAACCCATACCCGAACCCTATCGGGGTTGAGTCGGGTTTTGCCCGTTCTTTTTTGGTCGGGTTGAGTCAGGTTTGGGTTGGATTTACCAAAGCTTATATCCCTAATTAAGACCTCTTGCATTGGGAAGTTGTGCATTTCTTTGCCATGGTGGCTAGCATAAAAGGAAGAAGCTTAATATAAGGCTTGCGATGTATTAACCTTACCAATTGAGACAATCTCACCTTGACCCTATCTTACTTGAGGCTAAGAAGTTGATGTAGCCTAATGCAGAGTTTACGAAGAGAGCAAGCCTATTTGCAAATATCCCAAAAATCAATAGTTGGGAGGACATCATTGTAATATTTATGGTGTCCCTTCCCAAAAGAAGCATCTTTCCAGAACTAGTGTTAAATATTTTTTATTTCATTTTATTATTATTCTTTTAGTGGTGTCTTTTCGAATTTGTGACCCATTTTAAAGGGGGACAATTATTGTATACAATGTGAATACATTGGGATCTTTGGGATCTTTCTCTACCAATCTTTGTTACTATCTCTCCCCCGCATCTCATCTCTCTCGCTTACCTTTATTCCGTTGTACTCCTCTTTTCTCTCTTACCTTTTCATCTTCTCCCTCTCATCCTTTTCCCCTTTATCTCCTCACCACTCCTTTCCCAATGATTCACCACTACTCGACCACCCTCACCACCTCCTCTTCCCCACCTTCTCCACCTCCACCTTCCACACCCCCCTCTTCTCCCTTACCACCTCTCGGAGTCCAAACCCACCACCATTGTCACCTTTGTTGCCCACCCAAATCCTGACAACCACTTCTGATTGCCATCCCACTCCCTTATTAGATGATTGCGTTGGCCTCGTTGTAACCAACTAATGTTGCGAGTCCTCGCCACCCATGTGTGCAGTCAAGAACACAACCACATTCATCCCTTGCTGGTCACCTACAAGCAGTAGTCGCCTCTCCACCCAACATAGTGCCTCCCTTCCAACATATAGGCACCAATAGCTACAGGAGTAGTAGTTGCAACAACATGGTTGGCACATACGTTGACATAGGCGGTCAACACAAGTGTTGATATGGACGATATATCGTTGGTACACTTGCATATCGATACCTTTTTCGTGTTGATATGCCCTTCGCCCAAAACCATTTGTATCGGTTGCACGTTGGCAGCATCTTGAACACTAGGCCATGCCTTCATTGGAAGCCCATAACAAGGGAGTATGATTAGAAAATGGACTCAGCCTCGCTATGACCTTTGCCATCTGATATGCCTTTGCCAAATTGGTGGAGCCCAAAATCGATTAATCTTGGACCTCAACGCATTGGAGTTTCTCTAAGTAAACCTCGCCACAGAGATAACAAAACCATTTAGTGCCAACTCTAGAACAAGATCTCCAAGGGGGCCCAACACCCTATCCCTGGATTCCCTACTACCATCAGGTCTATCTTCAACATTAAGTATGGCATCGAAATCGCCTCTGAGCAACCACAACCTACCATCAATAAAGGTTGCAGCTTTTTGTAGTTTCTATTGTTAGAAAATAAATGAGAATCCAATTAATTAGTTGTCTTACTTATTTTGGGTTCGTGTTATTCTTAGTAAGTTGGTATGTTTTCCTTTATTGTACTAAACCCTCTCTATATAAAGAGATGCTTGACTTGGTTATTAAATAAGAAAAATTATTCCTCCAAAAATCTCCACATGGTATCAGAGCCACCAATTTTGGTCGTCTAGGGTTTAAAGGAGAAGATTTAGAGGGGGGAGGTGCTTCGGCGGTGTCGTTGGTCTCCAAAGAGCCACCAGAGAGGTTCTCTCCTCTCCCAACCTCTCTTCTCTTCCTTTTCTTCTTCTGTTCTTTTGCTGTTGCTGCTATCATTGTCGTCGGAGGGAAAAGGCATCATTGGCATCGCCATCAACCCAACCACTGTGGAGGTGGTCGTTTGGACTCCAGCTTCCACCCCAACCATCTCTGGTGGCCACTGTCTACACATCGTCGACAATCTTCTTCAACCGGTGCACCCCTAAAGCCAAAAATCAGGATCGAGGTTTTGACCCACTAAACTTTGCTCGTTTGATGATTGAGCGATGTCACTCATCTCCTTAGAGGCCAACCTACCGGACCAAGGTGGTATGAGTGACCTTCGGCTCACTGGAGCGTTGCTACTAAAGCCACCAACATCACCACTGTTGCCTATGGGGAAGCCCCTCCCTTCTCGATCGATCAGATAAATAAAAAAAAGTGAGTTATTTGTGTTGGATCTATGAATTTGTTATTTTTGATGTGTTTTTTTTGGGGATTTGTGTGTGCACCCCTCGATAATCTTGTTTCCCTGTTTTTGATCCCGATGTATGAAATAGCGAGAGAAGCGAAGAAGATAGGAGTCTACTTAAGATGTCATGTTGATAGGTAGCACTCATACGCACCATGGGAACGCCAAGCAGTAGACCTTGACTCCAGGACGTAAAGAAGCTAACCCGGGTTTGAAGACACTAAGAAGAAACTACTATGTAACCACCGTTGATCTCGGCCATCATGAACATTTACAGGATCCAAGTTTTCACCGTCTCCCGCATCTCGACTTGTGGGGGAGTGTTAGGAAATAAATGAGAATCCAATTAATTAGTTGTCTTACTAATTTTGGGTTCATGTTATTCTTAGTAAGTTGGTGCATTTTCATTTATTGTATCAAACCCTCTCTCTATATAAAGAGAGGCTTGGCTTGGTTATTAAATAAGAAAAATTAATCCCCCAAAAATCTCCACATCTGGCATAGTTGGGTTCTCTCCACGTGCTCACACAAACCATAAACGGTTGACAGGATCAGATCCCAGCTCTCGAATGTTTCTTAAAGTCTCTCTTTGGCGCCCATCTGCCCTTTTGCATCTTAAGTAGCTTAAGCAAGTCATCCCTCCAAGCAATGAGAATTCCACTAGATAAACTGATCGAATCCATTGGTGGCAAAGTTGCTAGAAATATCTCCCTCAATCTCCCTTCTTGCCTTGTCATACAAAGACTTAAGATTGGCCTCTTGTAGCAAAACAACATCAACCCTCCACTTAGCCACGTATTTCCTAAGCCTCACGTTGCGGTTGGAGTCCCTAAGATCCCCAGTACATTGCATGTCATCACCTTAAGGGATTGACTGATACCAGAGGCTCCCATGATTGCCTCGTCTTGAGGCTCTCCAACCTGAGCTGTTGCTGATCGAGCAAGTGGCGATGACCCAGCCATCAGGTCCCCATCGTCCACAACTCTGTATGAGACCTAGTGTTGGTGCACAACAGGATTGTCAATAGCATCCAAGATACCCTTGGCGTGGATGGGTCATCATTGGGAGCCTTAACTCCTCTTGCACCTTCATCAATGACATTGTCAACCACCTTAGTTGCATTTGCCCCTTTATTGACGTCGCCTCCAACCACCAGATCCACATCCTCCATCTTCATAGTATCGCTTCACTCGTCATGACCTGACCCACCTACTACCTTCACATCTGGACCGCAACCACGAGCTTGGTCCCCTTCATATTCTACATGGCAACCAAATCAGGGTCGCAGCAATTGCTATTTGGGTCAAGGGGAGAAAATTGGGCATCTGAATTGGAGAGCTCATGTTCCAAACCTGACTCCTCATTTAACTCTTGTGAAAATATCCTAAATTGTCCAAAACATATGTTTGGTTCTAGGCCCATTATTTGGAGGGTTAATAAAGGTGAAATAGTTGGTGTGGGCCCCCAAATATCTTGGATTGTATTACTTGCCTCTATGAGACCCAATGGCCTCTCTAATTCGATGCCATCCCTTCTAATTGAGGGGTACATCTTCCCTTCCAAAGTGTTAAAATCATGGGAATCGAAGCTTGGGAGTGGTCGTTCTTTCCAATTTTCGAAGGATGACTGGACGGGTAGTGGTGCTCTTTCTACCATGTTTTTGCGACTTTTTGGCTTGTCTTTATAGAAGGATGCTCTGGTCTCTAATGTTTGGGATGTTTCATCTTCTTAGTCTCCTGTTTTCCAGTCACCTGTCTGTGGCCACCATGGAGGAGTTACATGGCTTATTGGGTCTTTTGCATGGTTTATCCCTTGGGGAGGATGTTATGGACAATTTTGTTTGGTCTAGTGGTACTTTTTTGGTGGGCTGGGCATACAAAAAGTTGTCCTTGGAGTTTGGATCGACATTGTTGGTTTGGGAGGATTGCTCGTTGGTTTGAAGTTTGTCTTTACTGTTAAAGGTTGAGACTTTTGTGTAGATTTTTCACATAGAGAAGTTGGTTAATATGGAGCTTAGATCTACTTGGGCTAATGACTAGGATGTCAAGTGTGTTTTCTATGATGATGTGGTGGAAATTATTGACCATCTCTTTGTTTGGAGAAGGTTGAGTATCCATAGAGCTGATGTCTCCTTCAGTGCTTGGTGGTCTTCGTTTCGATCCTTGGTTCATGCTGATACAATTGGCTGGGTTAGAGCTTTGGTGGCGCTTTGGTCTATTTGGTTGCAGCGGAATGCTTCGATTTTTCGTGGGGAATGGGTATGGGTTGTGAATATTGTAAGGGAAGCTAGGTGGCATGCTATGTTGTGTCTTAATGTCTTGTAAGTTCGTTCCTTTTTGTTTTTAAATAAAGTTTCCCAGATGATTATCGAGTAACGATAATCTTCCTTTCATTTCTAAAAAAAAAACATAGGAATCACAATGCCCTTTTTGAAAATTTCCAAAGTGCCCTTGTTCCTTAGATTACCATTTGAGATGATTGTGTAGCTTCCCACTTGCAAATTGCACCTATCCTACGACCTTCAGTTGGACCTTCGTTATACTAGTGCCTTCTCCTGGCGACATTGACACCTCCAAAGGGATATCAATGGTAGTGGCTACCTCTACTCCAAAAGCCACCTCATCGCCTACTAGAACCACCCTTTGAAGGTGGCCAAAATAAGTGATGATGGCTTCAACCATTGACTAGGAGGGGGCCATGGGAAGTCCTTCCGATTTGATGGTGACCCTGCATACCCTTTGTTCGCATGCACTATCTCAACCATCGATGGGAATGGCAACAAAATTGGAGTGTTGAAGCAATGTGATGCGATGAACCTGGCCATTGCTGCAGAGCCATTTGCTGACGCCAACCGACGGAAACTAAAGGCACCCTCCATTGTAGTGTGAATCCTGCATAAGGTTGACGATGGCCTTCCGAATACCTTGCAACGAGATGAGTCCCTTGACTATAACATCTAGTGATGCCTTCCCATCAATCCCTTGATGTCTCTTGCACCATATTGGACACGAGAAACACCTATGCCTGATGCCTTGGCACTCTAAACAAAACACATGATCTCTGCATGCCTACACCTCAACAACAGAAGCATCGAGTCGGCTTGGTCGCTTGATGTGGCTTTTCGGGATTGTAAGAGCGAGGTGCAACCCCCTTCTTTGGCCTTGTCCTTCGATGAGAGACCAACATCCACCCTTCTGGGTCACCTCCCCTTCCAATGCTCTCTCTCCCCATCCTCTCATTCATTTTGGCTAAGCTAGCATAAAAAATTAAATAGTGTTATATACTAAGTACTTTCTAGGTTAGTGATTTTATATATCTTAAAATTGCATATATGTACTCATATGAAGCATACTTGCAAAACTACTCTTAAAAATTATCTATCACGAGTAGGAATGTGCAAAGCAACTTATCTTAAGAATTATCTATCATTAGTGGGATTTGAACCATGGGCCACCCCTATCGAGTTCGAGCCTTTATCAAGCTGAGCCCTTCTGGGTTCTGGCTTGACTCATTTAGCTATTGGGCTTGATTTTTAGGCTTGGTTCATTAACCTACTAGGACTAGCTTGAGAGCTCTTATTGAGTTGAGTCCAAGTTGAGTCTATCGAGCTCAAGCATTTTTGACAGTTTTAGAGGAATGACAACTAAGGCAGATTAGGGCTAGGAGATTTGCGTGCCTTCGTTGGATTCATTTTGACATAAGGATGATTTCCTTTGAACTTGTTTGGTTGGTGATTTGTTGAAAGGAAATGTGTCTGAGTTCAGTTACTGCAAGTGCAAAGCTATTCTAAGGAGGGGGGCTTCAATGTTGGTTGGATTGATGGTTGCAAGGTTCTACCGTAGGGATGTTCAGAGGATGATAGACCTTGTTACAATGCCATGAGATGTCCTGGGGTTGTCATATGTTTGAGAAGGGAGACCGATGTTGATGGGGCCTTGAAAGAAGGGCTGTCACCGAATACTGTGTTGTTCATATGCATCAAGGGTTTGCCATTACAGCTCAAGTCTATGAAAGTAGTTGAAGTTGTGGTGGCTCTTTTTGAAAGGTTGCAGAGGTGCAATGCTGTTCTTGGACCTGAAGGGTCTGACTTACAAGAAGCTTGCGCAGTGGCAATGGTGGCTGATATCATTGATGCTTTGAGTAGGATGGTTCTTAAATCCAATGGTTCTTGGCTATTGAAAATTAGGGCTAAGAGGAAGGTCCCTATTGTTAAGACATAGGTGGCTGTGCGGCCATCATTGGGTTGAAGCTTGTGAGCCGATAGCAGCCTTAAGGGGCGGTGGTGCAGAAAAAAGGGCAAAAACGTTATCTAAGGCCCTCAATTTTCAAATCCCCAAAAGTCGTGGTGCGCGAGGAGGGAGGGCGGCCCATATAGCAAGCTTGATCATGGTGAGCCAGGATTTGGAATGATGCAAAATAGAAGATGAATTGCACATGGGGAGAATGCAGCATCATGTGGGAATGGAAGAGGAAGGCTTGTGAAGGAAGGAGGGTTTGGTGAGACCTTTTTTGGTGCCTGGCATGTGTTCTACATGTGATGCTTCCACCCCATTACGTAGTTCCATTTGGCAGTTGGGCTTGGAGGGATCTAAATACAGATTCGAGTTATCTGGTTACTTCCCCCTTCAGTTTGGATCCCCATTGTCCCAAGTTTTGTTGGCAACTGAGGCACTCTCATTTTGATGCTCATTGGGTGTGTTGGGGGGGGGGTGGGGTGTGGGGGAACACATATGATGGCTCCTGGAAATGGGTTTGAGACCGTTCAATGAAGCTCCAGCTGGTGCACCAGGGAGCTTGAAGCAGAAGCAGCAGATAGCTACCAGGGTGGGAGTTTCAGGCATAACCTCAAGCCTCATTCCTCTCCTGTATTTTGTGAGGACTTGGGCAAAGCTCCTGTTAGCAAGACTGATAAGCAGTGATCAAAGGAAGATTTTGTGTCCTTGAATGAGTCTATGATTGGTGGAAGGATGGCCCAGTTGGTGACAACAGTAGAGGTCTGTAGAGGGGAGAAGCTTCTGTTGGGGCTGGAAACCTGTACCATTTGAGCCATGTCTAGTTATATATGTTATATATTATATATTGAATATATAAAAAATATTTTCAAATTCGAGCAACAATAGGCTCGAGTTTGGCTCAATAAGTGTAATATGGTAGAAGTTGGATCAATTTTGGTTCAGTTGTTCAAAGAGCCAGTGTTGTGAGCCCTTTTTGAGCTAATCTTGAACATGCTTGTCAAGCCTGAGCTAGATGCCAATCTCTACCACTCACTGTTTAATGTAATGGAGGTTGGTAAAGTTGATGTCTTCCAAGTACCAACAACCTCTGGTGGCCATCCTCTTTTACGCACTAAAAAAAATAGATAAATATGATATACTCTTCCAGTTAGCATGGTGGGTATATATTCCTTGTCCCACACGAGTTTTGGAAAATTCAAAGTATTCCATTCAAATATGATGTTTGCTGTTTCATTATGTAGATCCTATTGAGGATTTCATCATTTTTCGACTTTAAGTAACCAGCCTCATGTTTCAGTTAATAATTTCTAATTTGTATTTCCACTTATTACTTGTGCAGTGCTGCTGGTACTCATACTGCTATTGATGGTAAAGAAGTGGTCAACTTTGCTTCTGCAAATTATCTTGGATTAATTGGCAATGAAAAACTAATTGTAAGCATCTTATAATATTTTTAACTTGTGATCACTTCTGCCTATGTTGACTTCTTAATTCTAATTGATGGGTACAGGATTCTTGTGTGGGGTCACTCGAAAAATATGGTGTGGGTTCCTGTGGTCCACGTGGATTCTATGGGACAATTGGTAAGCTTCACTGATCTCAATCTTAGATATGATTAATTTATAAAGGGGTCTAACTATGTGGTTAATTTTTCCTTTATATAGATGTTCACCTTGATTGTGAGAGTAAGATAGCCAAGTTTTTGGGCACACCAGACTCAATTCTATACTCTTATGGTATATCAACTATTTTCAGTGTCATCCCAGCATTTTGTAAGAAGGGAGATATAATTGTTGCGTAAGTCTAAAGTTTTACTGTTTAAGATAAGATCTTTAATTCTATTCAAAAAAAAGAAAAAGAAGAAAGAAAAAAAGGAGGTCACATCTTTAGTGTTTTCTAGCACTGAGTTGGAGCTGTCATTACATGTGATTCGGATGTCCTAGCAACTAAAGCATTTTCTTTTGCTGCAGTGATGAGGGTGTTCATTGGGGTGTGCAGAATGGTCTTTACCTGTCAAGGAGCACTGTTGTGTACTTCAAGCATAATGATATGGCTTCTCTTGAAAGTACTTTGGAGAGAATTACACATGGTAATCCACGAATGGAGAAAGTGAGGCGCTACATAGTTGTTGAAGCCATCTACCAGGTATGTAATTTAATCTACATTTTATGAGATTTTTTCTTATTAATGCTTCCCACTTTCACTGTGTATTAAGTCAACAGTGATCAATAAATTGTGATATTTTGCTTCTGGATGATAGTCTACTTTTTGTAACAATTGAGCTAATTAACTGTTGATCACATTTTAAGGGATTGAGTTCAATGCAAATTTGTGAGGCACTCTGCTGGGAGGGAATTCACTAGCTATAAGCTAATGACAAAGATTATGCAAGTGGCATTATATAAAATCTCAACAATTTCAATGCACAACTTTCTTTTAACATTTGTGATCATTAAGGATATGATGGTATGTACAATTTGTGATTTCTTTTTGTGAGGATTCGTGGAAGCATAACAAGCCTAGGTGCGTGAACAGTCCACATGTGGAGCATGGAGATCAAGGGAGAGAGAGAGAGAGAGAGAGAGCGTCGGTGATGGAGAAGAAGTATGGAGGGAGTTGGTAAAGATAAGAAATTGTTTATTGCAAGTCAAATAAACCAAGTAGGTGTTGGTCTCTATTTAAAGAGAACCAAACCTAAATCTAAATCTAATTGTCATCATAACAAATTAAGGATTTGTATATCATAAACAAACTCAATCACAATCAATTAACTATTCTTATTTTGACTCAATCCTAAATTAGACTCTAATAATTAATTAAAATAACTTACCGCATGTGACACAAACTTGGCATGTAAGCAAAACTCCTAAAATCCTAAAGGTCACACAGCCACTAACTTGCTGACTCAACGCCATGTGGACCGTCCGCGTGGCAACTATGCCACGAGGCAGTTCACGTGGCGTTTATTCCTTAACACTTTTAATTCCTCATTTGTACCAATGCTTGTCTGGAGTATGCAACTCTCTACATATTTATCTGAAATCTTTATTTATAAGCTTATGGAATCTATGTAAAAAATAATATTTTATACATATGATGTACATACACATCATGTATGTATTTAGTGAAGCAATAAGTATTGTTGGCATGAAGGGCAATTGAGTCATTGAAAGGAGGAGCTTTAGACACTTTCATGCCACATGGGCAGTCCTAGTTCTACGTCAATCATACGACTTTCCTGTATTCCCTTGAAAATGAAATGGATGCATTCAAGGCTAAAGGATCATTCTGCTATATTATTTTTTTGAGGTAGGATTCTGCTATGAAGGGCAATGGGAGAAGCTGTACACTTTCATGCCACATGGACAGCCTACTTCTATGTCATCGTATGCCTTTCCTTTTTTACCTTGAAAGTAAAAAGGATGACCATGCAAGGCTAGACGATCATTCTGCCATGGTATTTTTTTTGAGGAAAATTCTGCGATATTACAAGATTCAAAAAGGTTTAAAATAAGAATAGACACAAAACATTGAAGCCCCTAACTTGACAAAAGTTTCAACATCACCTGCATTTTCTACATAGACTCTCTTCTGCTTAAAGGTGCAATCCTTTGAGGCCATAAAGACAAACTATTGCTAAAGTTGTAGGTTGATCTGACCTTGCTCTATTGGAAATAGGGCAAATGACAGCCGTCTGAGCAGTAAAGCTCCTCCAAAGTGATTTCTCCAATCTTCCAATATCCAATCAATCCTTAATTTTCTTTTTCTAAGACAGAAGCTGCAAAAAGATAAGCAAAAAATAAATGGGGAACAATCCCCTTGTTCCAAGCCATAGAAGATGCAAGCAGGAGCTGATTGAGGTGCAAAATTCAGTTGATAAAAACCCTCCTTTCTAAACTGCCATGCAAAAATTCTAAATGGTCAAAATCTTCCCCCTTCTAAGCAGCCATATGGAAATCCTAACCTTTTTATGCATCTCAACCTCCAAATGATTTTGTAGTTTGTTATGAGTTTGGTCATCTGCCAAACAATTCATGACAATCACTCCTTACAGTGAAGATGGTGCAGTCCTCTTCCCATCTTATCCAATCAAGTTATGATCACTCTCAAATGTTTTGATTTTGTCTTGCAACGTAATCCTTTGATCAAAGAGGTTTACAATATTTTGTGGAAGATTCTCATGATAAAGAATTGAGTGGACCTAGATGGGTTTCTCAGGAAATCCCTTTCATCTCCTGTTGTAAATGACACCCCCCCCCCCCCCCCCTCTTCCAGGCAGCAGTGATATTGGTGACATGGGAACCAAGTCCAGCCAAGGGTTGGCTCATACCACTACCCGCTGTTGGGTGATGCAGTGAAGCATTGATGCGAGGGTTGCCAAGATCACAACAAAAACTACTTATGAGAATGAATTTAACTGGAAAAGATAGTAGGCCAAAACTAAATTTTCCTAACAAGTCATTTTTTGTTTGAAAAGGAAAAGGTGGTTATCTAGTTGATTAGCACCCAGAAAATTATATTAATTAAATGCTAAACAGCCAAAAGCTACAGTTCAGAGGCCTCAAGATATGTCAAACATGAAATATAAGAGAATTTTTGGTGTAAGGTGTTTGCCTCTTGAATACCGCTGCATTCCTCCCAAACTAAATGCCCCAAAGCACCGCTAGGGTCTTAACCCTCTTCTTCTTTGTCCTAAACACATTCAGTCCCCCATGCCAGCACCCAATTTTGAATGATCTCCAAAAGTCATCAAAGCTTGAGTGCACCATCCAATCTATTCAATCATTTCCCTATATCGGATTGGAAAATGGGCAACCGAAAAACAAATGACGCACATCTTCGTTGGCCTCCAAACAAAGAGGACAAACTTCCTATCCTGCATCCATCAAGCTCTCCAACATCTCGTCATGATTTTACCTCTTTTGAGTAACCATGCAAAGATCTTGACTTTCAACGGGCAAGAAGTACGCCAAATGAATTTGCAATCCCTGGAGAAGTTTGTATCCACCCTTGACCTGGCTGGAGTCAACCTTTGATAAGCCTCTCTGATAGAGAAGCGACCCTCCTCCCAAATTAAAGCATCAACACCATCACTCGGGGCAAAAGCTTGCAGTTCTTGCAACATGGTCCGGAACTCAATTATCCTCTGGTTTGACAGGTTTCCCACAAGGAGGGGGCATTAGGAACCCTGCTAACAATCTACTACCTAAACCTCTCTATTAGTAGTCATAGCAAACAATTTGGGATATTTATCCCTCAACTGCCTCTGTGCAGTCCAATCATCGGTCCAGAAGCGGAAGGCATCCCCTACACCCAAGTGAGGAGAGAAAAAGGACTGGACCTTCGGCAGAACCAAGGAGAGGCCCTTAATAAAATGTGAAGAGCCACTCAAAGGAGCCGCCATGACATTCCAGGTGATAGGATCACCATAGCATGTCTCAAGGTTTAGGAAGTCGGTATACGGTGTGCGGTCGGTTGGGTCACGACACAGCGAGTATGTGGTATTCGGAGGAGTATGCGGATGAGTATGCGGTTTTGCATTTTTTTATTTAAAAAAAATAATTAGTTAATTTATTAAATTTTGTGTTATATGCAATGCTATAATTATGCAAATGTCTTAAGTAGTACAATTAAAAAATATAGTTAATACTCCTCTTTGATTACTATATAACCTAGAATATAAAAGATTTGACATCTAGAAACAAGAAAATGTAAAGATTAGTATCCAGATGTTCATTTAAACAAACACAAAATTATAGCCAGTAATGTTCATCCAAAATAGTACCCCAATACTACAAAACTAATTAAGATAAAAAATTGGACACTGAAAATGTTTATCCAAATAAGCACTTAATTAAAAGCCTAAATGAATCATTTCTAATTAGATCCATCTTCAAAATCTATGACGGGGATATCATCTTCATCGTTAATCTCCTCATCTGATGGAAATTCTTCATTTAAGCTTTGCAACATTGTTGAAGGACGTGTAAATCTTTGACTCATGTTCTGCAACAATTCTTCTGCACCACTTGCTTCACCAATCAAGTTCCATGTCAACCTTGTTCCTTCAAACACCTCTTGCTCTCCTTCGCCGCCTTCTAGCCAATCCCTAACATGAGATCTATCCTTGGTGGCTAGGGGATCTTTTTTCTTAAGTTGATGCTCCTTCAACTTGGAATTGAACTAGATATATACCAAGTCATTTATTCATTTATGTTTAAGTTTGTTCCTTTTTTTTTTGTATGGACCTGCACTTTGTTTATTTATTAAGGAAATAGTGATACCAACCAATACAAAGTGCAATCCAACTATTAATTAATGATGATAATGTTTAACATTATTGCCTCAAAAGAACTCCAATTCCTTTCAATCCCAAATGAAGATGTCAACTTTAGGATTTTCAAAGCCATCTCTTTCAGATGAGATGTCTCCAACCCATATAATGACCACCAATCAACTGTTTCATATAATTAACTTAATGAATTAACCAAACATAAGCTGCTTTCTCATAAGTCATAACAACCAAGCCTTTTCCCACACTGAATGGGGTCGGCTATATGGATTCTTTGCCTCCACACAGATCGATTTTCAGCCATTTTAGGACTTAAATTAAAGTAATTGAGGTCATACTTAATAATTTCCTTCCAACACTTGTTTGGTCTTCCTCGACCCCTCTTAGCGGATTCAGCCTTCAACTTCTCGCATCTCCTAACTGGAGCATCTAGTGGCCTTCTTTGTAAATGTCCAAACCACCTTAGACGTGCCCCTCATTTTATCCTCTATCGGTGCCACCCTAACCCTTTTTCTAATAAACTCATTTGAAATACGGTCCTTTTTTGTATGACCACACATCCATCTTAACATCTTCATTTCTGCCACAGACATCTTCTGTACATCCTATAGTTTATAGCCCAGCATTCAGAACCGTACATGGCTGGTCTTACCACAGCACGATAGTATTTTCCTTTGCCTTTTAAAGGAACCCTCTTATCACAGAGAACACCAGAAGCACCCCTTCATTTCAACCACCCTGCATTAATTCTGTGTAACATCTCAATCAATTCCACCATCATGTTGGAAAATGGATCTTAAGTACTTAAAAATATCTTTCATTGGAATGCAGTCTTCTCCAATTTTTACATCAATCCCTTCATTGTTCCCTCTACTACTAAACTTACATTCCATATACTTAGTCTTCGTCCTACTTATGCGTAATTCTTTATCTTCCAGGGCTTCTCTCCAAAGCTCAAGTTTTCTGTTCACTCCATCTCTTGTCTCATCAACCAACACAATGTCATCAGCAAAAAGCATACACCAAGACACCTCAACTTGGATATGCTTCGTCAACTCATCCATAACCAAGGCAAAAAGATAAAGGCTTTCTCATAAGTCATAAATGAACAAATTTTAATGAGTAGTGAATACTTGCATTGAAGTTATCATCATTTGTAAGTCTGTCTCACAGCAAGTGGTTTACCAAATAAGCCCCCACTCTATTATTATTCAACTCCTTCCTTGTGATGAGATCTTGAATTTCAATATCAGGATAGAAACTTTACATACACTCCAAGAAGTCATTTGTTACGGCACCTTCCTTCTCAATCATATCTTTATCTCGATAATAGTAATACGGATTGAGATAGTAGGCAGCTAGGTGGAGAGAATCAAGCCTCCCTTTCGACTTTGAAACAATGACATCAATGAATGACTTGTATTGTACTTCAATATTTTTAAATGTGGCCTTTATCTCTTTCTTGGCATCCTCAAGCCCACCATATACAAAACCCATTGAGGGCTTCCGATCCCCATCAACAATGCGTAAAAGATGAACCAAGGGAGAAAAGACCTTCAAGGTCAAAGTCACTTGTTGCCACCAAGTAATGCTGTAAACAGTAGACGCAACCCTCTTACTTCCTCTCGTTTTGGACCACTTGCAATCTCTCCACTCATCGGAAGAAAACATCATGCTCAGCATTTCCTTCTTATCCATAACACTTTGTAAAGTGAGAAAAATTGTTGCAAATCTCGTTTGACCATGTCTCACAATGTCCTTGTGTGTGAATTGTCTCATCATGTTCAATGTTTTTTTTGCATGACTGTAAATGAAGGTTATCAATTCTTTTCCCTTAGCAACAGCATTTTTCACCTTTGATTCTTTACCACTTTCTTCAAGCATTAAATCAAGTCAATGAGCGGCACATGACAACCAATATATACTCATGGTTTTAAAAAACGTGCCTCGAGGCTATAGAGGAGTATGCCTTGAGGCGAGGTGGCCCCAAATAGCCTCGAGGCGGTAGCCTCAAGCTGCATACTAGAGGTGTGCGCCTTAGTTGAACCGAGGCGATCTGAGGCGGTCGAGGGGGTGAGGCGCACATGAGGCATCGCCTCAGCTGTTTAGGCAAGAATGAGGCAGTGGTGTAGCTGAGACCTTGCAGAGATTGCTTCAAGCAGTGGTGCAGTTGTTGCTGGATCGTCGGAGGAGCATCGCCGGTTACCAGTTGCTGCTGCTGCTGCTTCGTCGGAGGAGCATCGCCGGTTACCAACTGCTGTTGCAGTGTCGTCGTCGTCGGAGGAGCATCGTCGATGGTGTAGCTGCTGCAACAGCATCGTTGATTACCAATTGCTGCTGCTACGTTGTCGTCGGAGGAGCATCGTCTGTGGTCCAGGTTGGTTTGAGATGGTTGTTTTGCTTAGGGTTTAGGAGAGTTGATTTACAGTTTACTGCAAAGGTAATGCTCTTTGTATCAAAGGTGATGTGCAGAGGTGCTTAGGGTTTCGTTGGTTTATTGTCCGTTAAATTATGTGTTATTTGATTACATTTGTATCAGAGTTACGTTAATTTTTTTTTTCTGGTTGATTGTGTTTCATCATTGCCAAATATCTTTAGGATGAGTTTTGAGGTGTGCTTTAGGGTTTGAGGGAAAAGTTTAGATCTTAGTAGGACTTAGTTGTTAGGATTTTGGGTTTTTTAGTGAATTATATGTTGGTCTGGTAATGTTATCTAGGTTATGATAAGACTCAGTACCATTGGCAACTTGCTTTAAGTAGAGGCCCTAAAATGACCTATTTAGGTCATTTTTCTTTGATAGTTTTATTTATTTCTTAGGTTTAGGTCGTTTTTCTATATTTTTTATGTAAATCCTGAGGCTTATGCCTTGACCTCCTCGAGACTTACGCTTCACCTCGATGAAGGCAAACTGCCTCGGTACCGTCTCACGTTTTTTAAAACCTTGTATATACTAGGATATTTGGTCTTGAGTAGTCTTCCTGCTGCCAAATTTGCTGAGGCATTGTCCGTGACAACTTGAATCACATCGGGTCCAACTTCCCCAACACATTTATCAACCAAAGAGTAAATATACTTTGTAGCATGTGATTTGGCAGATGCATCAACAGACTTTATGAAACTTGTGCCTAACTCACAATTCACATAGAAATTCATAATGCTTCTCCCCCTCATGTTTGGCCATGCATTTGTCATAATTATGCATCCATCTCTCTTCCATAACTCTCTATGACTTTCTAGATTATTCTTGGTATCATTTATTTCATCTTGCAATAATGTCTCTATGAGACAGGAGGTCGAGGTCGAGATGCCCGCGGCAGATCGTGCGGAGGTGTCGCCGCGCGGATAGATGGCAAGCGTTCCTTTAAGAGGAGGTCTACCTCTGACAGGGTGGAAGCCGAGATAGATGGGAGTCGAGACATAGCTTTACAATATAAGCGGAGATGGAGCTATCGAGGGTCTAATCAGGGCAGAGGATGGTGGTTGATGGCCGTAGTGTGTTGCCACAGGCCTCGGCAGCAGCAGCTCTGGACCTTAAGGATGGAGAGGTCATCTGAACCGCAGAAGCTTGTGGCTTTCGTCTGCAGATGGGGGAGTCATCCGTCGTTCCCTCATGAACGGAGTCCTTACATGGAACGTACGGGGTCTCAATGACGTGAGGACATTAGGGCAATACATTCGGCAGTGGAGAGGGTGTGGTTCTGTTGCAGGAGTTGAAGCTGACAGAGTGTGATGCAAGGATGTTGAGGGAGATCGGTGGTTTGTGGATGGAAGGATTCTGATGTGTTGGAGCAACTGGCCACTCTGGAGGTCAAATATTGGGAAAACGGGAGGACATATTCTCCTTGGAGGACTGATTTGAGGGGGAGCATGTCATCTTAGCGAAATTGTTTCGGAGGTTGGGTGGGGCTATGATGGTAGTCATAGGGGTCTATGGACCGACAGATTCTCAGGCCAGAGGGGTGATGTGGGAGGAGCTCATTTCGGTAGCAGTGGATTGCCATGGGTGCCCTTGGTTGGTTGGAGGAGATTTCAACATAACTTTGCAATTGGAAGACAGGTTTGGAGGGTGAGGGAGACAGGATCCTGGGTCTGACAAGTTATTGATTTTGTGGCCACTCATGGTCTTATTGATCTGTTCCTGACTTGTGCGTATACGTGGAGGAACTGCGGTCAGATGTCCAGGATTGACAGATTTTTGGCCAATGTGGAGCTGGCGGAGTCTTTCCTGGTGGCGGAAGTGTACCCTCTAGAGAGGCCCTTCTCTGACTAGACCCTGCTGTTGTGGCGACCTAATGAGAGTACATTTTGGTATGTATTTCAAGTTTGACAGATCTTGGCTGCTCGATGAGGGGTTTCGAGGGATGGTGGAGAGGTGGAGGTTTTTCATGGTGGAAGGGTCAACTATGTCTCGTCTAGCGAAGAAGTTATCCTTTTTGCGGGACCACCTCAAAGTATATAAGGAGATCCGAGCAGCCAGGAAAGGCAAAAGAGAAGAGGCTTTACAAGTGATCACCATGATAGACAGACAAGAAGACCAGGCCCCTATTTCAGCTGAGGATAGAGATGTCAAGATGAAGATGTCACGAGTGATGCTGGAGGAAGACGAGAAGGCTGAGATAGAGTGGAAGACAAGGTCACCTCAGAAGAATAAAAAAATGGCTCAGGGAAGGTGATTCTAACACTAGAGTCTTCCACCAAATGGCATCTGCCAGGAGGAGGAGAAACTAGATAGAGGTTGGTGATCCATGGGGAGGCTTTTGCGGGCAAGGAGGAGGTGGGGAGGGATGCGGTAAGACTATTTTAGAGATTTCACGGGCAGGCGAAACAGGTGTGGTTGGAGTTGGAGGGGGTGGATATCCATTAGGTTTCTGTGACTCAGGTAGAGGACCTTATGGCCAATTTTTTAGAAGACGAGGTTAGGCAGCCGGTGTAGGGATTGAATGCGGATGGTTGCCCTAGGCTGGATTGCTTCCCGATCTTCTTTAAGTAATTCTGGTTGCTGGTGAAGGTGGATGTGATGGAGATGTTGGAGGAGTTCGCAGAAGGGAATAGGGGTTTTGACAGACTGAACATATCATACTTGTTTTTGCTGCCTAAGAAAGATGGAGCAGAGGAGATTCAGGATTTCCGCCTAATTGCACTCTCAAATGCTTCTACCTTATTGTGGCAAAGGTGTTGGCAAACAGGCTTAAAGTTGTCTTTGGTGACTTGATATCCCCTTTGCAGACGGCTTTTGTACCAGGAAGGAGTATTTTGGATGGGTTTGTCGTTGCTATGGAGGTTTTGGCTGCTTGGAAGAGGGAGAAGAAGCAAGCGTTTCTCTGGAAGGTGGATTTCAGCAAGGCGTATGACTCAGTGCAGTGGGATTTCCTATGGGCATCCCTTTTGAGAAGAGGCTTCCCCACAAGGTGGATTGACTGGATGAAGAGATGCATAATGACAACATCTTTCTCGGTCCTGATCAGTGTGAACTTGGCAGGAGGTTGGGTGCAACCTAGGAGAGGTGTTAAGAAGGGGTGTCCTCTAGCCCCTCTGCTCTTTGTGCTGGCAGCAGATGCGCTGGCAAGGACAACCCACAGAGCATGTGAGAGAGGTCTGATCACTGGTTTCCGAGCTGGAGGGAGCGATCAGATTGCAATTTGCAATATGCTGATGATACCCTCTTTTTTGTTGAAGGAGGAAGGTTGAAGGCTAGGAGGATGAGGATCTTACTGGAAATTTTTGGTGCAGCGTCTGAACTGCAGATTAATTACCAGAAGTCGACGTTTGTCCCGATGAACATGGCGGAGGTAACGAAGCTGGTGGGTGGAGTACTTGCGAAGGAGGTGGGATCCTTGCCGCTGATCTATCTGGGCCTTTGTCGAATAAGAGGCTTGGATTACGTAAGTGGCTTCCTTTGCTGGAGAGGATGGAAAAGAGGTTGTCAGGGTGGTCGGCCAGATTATTGTTTAGGGGGGAGGCTTGTCCTGGTGAAGGTTGTTCTGGCGTCTGTTCCTTCTTACCTCCTGCCTATGTTTAGGATGCCGAAATAGTTATAAAAGATCTCAGGGCTGATGCGTGACTTTTTCTAGTCCAATGTGGGAGCTACGGGAAGGGAGGCAAGGTTGGTGGCCTGGGAGGAGGTCTGTAGGTCGATGCAGGAGGGGGGCCTGGGGGTCAGAGAGGTGGGGAAGGTTAATACTAGCCTCCTCACAAAGTGGATTGCTAGGCTCATGGGTCGGGAGCTTGGCATGTTTGGTGATATCATGAGAATGTGCTATGGATCCTTTACGTCTTGGGGGCCTTCGGAATCGCCACCTCAAGGGGCATCTTTCTTTCTTAAGGGGCTGGCGACTACAACGATGAAGGTGCGGTCTTTCTTCTCTCCTATTTTGGGTAAGGGTGATGCCTTCAGATTCTGGCTGGATGATTGGCAAGGAATTGGTGTACCCTTTAAGGACAAGTTCCCTCATCTCTTTGGGTGTGCGGCTGACCCGACTACCCTAGTCAGAGATTGTTGGTCTGAGGCCTGGTGTCCTATCTTTCGGAGGGGCTGTCTAATTAAAGATGTATAGACTTCCAAAGACTGTTACAGGAACTGGAAGGTTGGGAGCCAGAGGTGGGGAGTGACATTTACAGCTAGGATGAAGGTGAGTTCTCTGTGGTGAAAGTCTTCTGCAGATTGAATGGTAGTGGGGCTGACACAGACGTAGATCTCTGGAGAGATTGCAGGCTTCTTTGGGAGGCGGAGTGTCCGCTGAAGGTAAAGATCTTTGCATGGCTGGTGAGGCGGGGGAGGATAATGACAAAGAGGTGGAGAGCAAGGTGGACCCAGATGGATGACATGAGCTGTCTCCTCTGTTGCTGTGCGGAAGAAGACGTTCAACACTTCTTCCGGTATCCGTTTGTAGAGCAGGTGTGGCAGAAGATGGTGATTGACTAGGTTGTTCCTCGAGATGATGTTAGCTTCTGGTCGTCCTTTTGTAGGGGGAGTGCTTGTGTGGGACACAGTACTTTTAGATCCAAGAATGAATGCGCAAAAGTTATGGCAGTGTTGTGGTGTGTATGGTTGGGCATGAATGTGGAGTGCTATTAAGGGAAGAGAGATCCGATGTTGAGAATTTCTTTTATTCCATTGTGTCCTAGGTGGAGTTTTGGAAGTCCAGACTTTCACCTTGATGTAATTTTTTGATGATCTGGTTGAAATGAAGTGATTGCAGGTGGTTATTGTACGGATAACTACCCTTTCCCTTTTCAAAAAAAAAAAAAATCTCTATGAGCTTATAGTAAGAAGGGGGTTTATATCTCCTACCATACTACCCAATTGCTTCATACACCCGAAGGAAAGTCGGGTGGGGGACTACATTGAAAGAGATGTCACAGTCATAAAAGAACTTCGCTACAGACTTGTTGACCCGTGCTCTCTCTTTCTTGGCAAATGCATCTTTGATTGTGGTTTGATGCATACCACTATCCTCAGTGGTTTCTGACATTCGTGGCCTTTTACCATCCCTCTCAACATCAATTGAGGGTGTTAAGTTTATTTTAATGGTCACTTTGTCTTGCATTTCTTGAATAGATGCAGATTTGTCTTGTTTTTTCTTTGATGTTTGCCCAAAATAATCCTTTATAAGTTTTTGAACTTAAGGGTCTGATCTTGGAGAGGGTGCGACATTTCCTTTGATACGGATAGGATGTTGCTTCATTCTATTTATCCCCCCTTCACCACCTTGCCATAAAGTCGACATGTGACTGAAGATAGTGTTCACTTGAAGATAAGCATATTTTCAACCTAGATTATTAGATTCTTGTGGAACATAAAATGACATACTTGGGGTGGATGTACGATTAGAAATTATTGACTTGGTGAATCAACCATTGATCTATCGAAATTAGATCAAATAAAAAATAAATCTTAAATCTCAGACCTTAAAATGCAGACCAAATAAAAAATATAAAAAATATGACATCAACAGAAATCTAAGGAGACACAAAAACCTTTTTTTTGGGAAAGAATTGTCCAAACCTTTAGATAGTCTACCATTAAATAGAAATCCAACATGACACTAACAACATCTCAACATTAAAAAGCAGGAACTTAATCATGTTTAATCAATATCAAGAAGCTTAGACCTAAGAGAAATACTAGTACAAGAATGCATACTTTAAGGTCAGGTGAAAGGGGTTAAAAAGAGAGGGCGTAACCTCTTTGATCCAAATTTTCCAATCTCCTTAAGAAATAATTTTTTTAGACAGACTATCAACAAACATGTAAAATATAAATGAAAGATAGAGGAAACAAAAACCATTAAGATAAACGTGGATAAACGTTTATCCAAGATACACATTTTTATGCAAGCACATAAAAACATAGATAGACTATAAAATAATTTTATTAGATAGCAATGAAATTAAATCAAACACATTAAAACGTGGCATCTATGTTAAACGGTCAGATAAACGTAGATCCTTTTTTTAAAAAAAAAATCATACAAGAGACCAAACATGGAGAGGCGATGGCATCTATGTGGCTCCATGGATAATATACAGGGTCAAGGAGAGGAGGGGTTACCCAAAACAACTGCTATAGCCAGCCTTTAACGCTCCGTAACTGCTGTAGCTAGCGATGGAGAGGTGATGGCGGCGATGGCAGGCGATGGTGCGGCGATGGCCGCGCCGGAGAGCGATGGAGTGGCGATGGGTTTCGGCCGCTGGGGTTTAGAGGTGATGAGTTTCGACCGTGATTCATATGGGGTTTATGGTGATGTTAGGGGATGGGTTATTTGGGAAAATTTTATTTGGGGATCCAAGATGTTTGGTTTGTAAGTGGGTTTTTTTTACGTGGGATCTTGAAGTTACTTTTTTCATGGGCTTTTTTCGAGAAGACTTCATCAGTGGATCTATCTCAAAAGCAAGTAGCTACTCGGTCCAACTACTTGCCCAGACTCACTTATGGCACCGCATTGCATTGTATGGTTTAGGGAGGGGTCCACATACGACTATGCGGTCGCCTACTCGGGCTAGGCAGCGGACTTTCCTAAACATTGACACGTCTGCACCAACTTCACCACAAAGTCATCTTTGCACTCCACACCTCATCCCAAGTTAGCAGCCGTGCGCCTCTTCTAGACACTTCGTAATTTGTCTAGAAGAAATCTCTCATTCGACTAGAAATCTTCTTTTTTGATCTTTTGCGGTAATCTGTCTTAAGTAGGATGGAATAGAGGTAAGCATTGCCTTCAGTAGCACAAATCTTCCTCCCCTTGAAAGAACTATGGACGCCTATCTTGCCAACCTCCTCTCCAACCTGTCAACTAGGGGCACCCACTCCTGAGCTGAGATCTTCCTATCAGAAAGGGGGAGGCCAAGATATGAGATTGGTAAGCATTTCTCCCTTGTCCTCTCAGCTCCATGCTACACCAAGGGGCGTCATCAGGCTTCAAGTGGAGAGGGATGAAAGTAGACTTGGAGAAATGTATCTGCAGTCTGGAGGCCTCCCCAAATAATTCCAACGAAATATGCAGTCTTTACGCCTCACTCATCGACCCCTCCGTCAAGAAAATGCTTTCATTACCATATTGCAACACAGGTACCCGATCACCACCTCGCTTAATTAGATCTATGTTACACAGCCTTCCAGTCGACCTCGCCAAAGCATCTGCTGCCAAGACAAAAAGCATAGGAGCCAAATGACACCCTTGTTGCACCACTCTCCTGGGTTGAATTCATCCATCAGCTGGGTTACCATTAATAAGGATAGAGAATGATATTGTCGTAACACAACGTTTCATCCAAGCAATCAACCGTTCCAGAAATCCCCTCAACAAGGATGCCCAAATAAAGTTCCACTGAACCAAATCATAAGTTTTGCTGAATTCAACCTTCTAGATAAACACCTTCCTCTTCTCCCGCCTCCAAAAAGCAAGGATCTCTGATGTAGTGACAAAGCCATCTAAAATATTACGGCTCGGGATGAACGTTGTCTGGACTTGTGAGATAATGTCGTCTAGCACCCCCCTCAATCTGTTGGCCAGCACATTTGCCACAATGAGATATATGATGTTTGATAAAGCAATGGGCCTGAAATCACCAATGTCCACCTCCTCTTTCTTTGGAAGTAGGAAGATGTAAAACTTATTTACCCTATTGAAACCTTGGTTGCCTTCCGCAAGCTCAGGTAGGACCTTGAGGATGTCATATTTGAGCAACTCCTAAAACTCCTCGTAGAAATGCACTGAGAAACCATTGAGTCTAGGACAATCATCCGTATTCAAACCCCACATTGCTATCCTCACCTCCTCCTCACTAAATGGTGCAATGAGCTCCTCGACCGGTTCAGCTGTTATGCTTGGTGCCTTTGCCCCTAACCATTGCCAGCAACCTGTCAACCTCCCCCCCTGTGAAGTCTCTGTAAAAGTTAGCAGCTGTCCCACCAGCCTCTCTCCCAATGAATTCTTGGCCGTTAACCTGCAGTTTCTCAACCTAGTTCCCTAGATAGTCAATTAAATGCTAATGTTGTGAAAGGAGTCATAGACTTCCACTTCTTGAATTTATAAATATGAGTTGTATGGCTAAAATAGAACAAGCGACCCTGCTGGTTGTTGGCCTTAACTTTTAACTTAGGAATCCTGTTGAAAATGGTCTCCAAGTTGGAGGTGTTTGCTTGATCAAAATTGTTCCATGTTTCTACATGTCAATATACATGTTTAGGTTGTATGCTTGGGATCTTTCCCCAACATAGTAGTTGTGATTAATCTCGTACTTTCAGGTTTTAGAGGTCACATACGAAAGATATAGAGGTGGCGGGGCAGTAGGTGTTCTGTTTCTATTAGTAAGACATTTTAATTTTGAGTGACTAAAATTTTCATTTTAGTCTAAAGATCCATGACACCCGGAAATACAATTTTAGAAAAGTGACTGAAGTAGCTTTTTCTTTAAAGGGATTTTTACATCTATACACCTAGAAATATACCTAATTACCTCTATACCCCTATGTACATTATTATGTCTATACCCTTACAAACTTGCATCATATGACGATTATACTCCTAGGTTACTTTTTTGTTAGATTTGAGGGAATATTCCTCCAAATATTCCCTAATGGTCGCTAAAGTTAATAGCGTAAAATTTGAAAATTACTTTAATACCTCTATCAATGATTTGTAATTACATAAGTAACCCTACCTCTATCCACATTTTTTTCCTTTTTTTCCTCTTCTTCCTCCTTTCCTCCCTATCCTTCTCCTTTGAAGCTTAGATTGCACCTCTTGCCAGTGACCACGTAAGCAACGATGACATCGAGATCATCATTGGAGGCCACCCTCTTCCTTCTTCCTCCTTCCCAATTGTCACCCCTCCTCCCTCCTCTCCAGGCATCGCCGCTGCCCCTCCTCCTTTACAGCCATTGCCTCTCCTCCTTTGTCCTCCTTGCCAACTATAGCCCCTCCTCTCTAGCCACCACTTGCATACCACCTCCCTCCTCTCTAGTCATTGGCCCCCTCCTTCCAGGAGGAAAAAATATATTTTTTGGAGGATTTGGATGTAATTAGGAAAGTTTTGAGGGGCATGGGTGTTAAATATCTTTTTTTAAAGTTAACTATGGTGGGAGTTATATATTAACCATAGTTGCCGTCATTTATTGTTAAATGTAACGACAAGCACGTATTTGTATAATGGCATAAGTTTGTAGGGGTATAGATGTAATAGTTCAGGGGTATGGATGTAATTAGATTTGCTTCCAAGGGGATGGATGTAAGAATCCCATTCCTTAGAGGGATTATTTCTTGATCACTGCCTAATTATATAAAAAAGGGCTCTTACGTTAATTCTCTTTTTTTTTTTTAACTCCCTATTCTTCTTATTCTTCTTTTTGGATGGTATATACTATATACAGTGTTGGTAATGCTATATATCTTGGTGAAAGCAATGGTATTCATGAAGACGTTATCCATGCAAGGGTTCCCACTTGAAGTATAAAATCAATTACCTTATAGTCAAATATCCCGGGTCATTGAGATTGGCCCTGTGATGCTGTTCCAACCTCAATCTAAATGAATGTAGACCCTGCCAAACACTCCCCACGAAGAAGCTAACCCAAAAGGATTCTTCCAGAAAATTGTGATTCCATCTTGTGAACATATGGTCAGTGTCTTCATTCCACATGCTTGTGAAGAGAAAAGCATCCTATGCATTGCATCCAGTGTTGTTGATCTACCTTGGTAAGAAAGCTCGCTTCCTTTAGAGAAGCCCTGTGGGATTCCATACCTTTAGAGGAGCCTCTTTCCAAATGAGCATGTTAAATTGTTACAAAATTAGTCCTTTTTTACCTTGATTTTCTGACATAAACCAAATATGCCCTCCATAGAGAAAATCCATTTTTTGAATTTCATGTTTCACCACTATTAGAATCAAATGGCATGCAGAAGAAATGATGCCAAAGCAAACAATCTAAATGATGCCAAAGAGAACAATCTTTCTCCCTTTGAGTTGATAATGGTGTCACATAAATAGAAGCCAAGGTCTCTTGGTGCTCCCCAACAGTTAAATAAAGAAGCATCAAGATTTGCTACTAAAGCAAAAGAGGTAGTGCATTCTTCTAGATTCAGTAGCTTATATCCTTCAACAGGAATAGTGCTTTGAATGCCCATAGTGTGCCAGCGAAATAGCCTTTTCTCGATGTGGGATCATATTTTCACACATGTAACGTCGAAATATTAGTGTCAATGATACTTTGCCGAATATTGATATAATGTCTACAGTTTTGGCAAAATGGGTGGCATTAGGTACAGCCTTGAGACTATTTCCATATTTTTAAGCACGACATAGGTGGCTTAGTAACCTACTCCTATCCATTACTATTGTTGCATTCTTGTTGGAGTGTTAAGAACTCTTGCAAGTGTTTTCTCTCTTTATTTGTTAGATCTTTGAGGTGATTTAGCTTTTTCAAAATTAAATAGCATTTATTTCTTATTCTTTAAGCTATATTTAAATTCCAATTGTTAGATTTATTGATATTATCATAGGTTTTAATTACGGTTGTAGATTCATGAGTTTATGGTAAATTGACTAGTTACATGGTGTTTGATCAATATATTTTATAGAGTTAAATTGTTGGATTTTGTATTCAATGCTTAAATATTTATTTAATAGATAAATGTTTAAATGTTTATCTAAGTTTTGCTAACACATTATATGAATTCAATACAATTCTAATCATTTTGATAGAAGTTCAAGATTTCCTTAGTATTCCTCTGACGTGTCTTTGAAATGCCTATTTTTGGGGTGTTGAAGCTATCAAAATTTAATATTAAAATTCTGGTGTTTCCTCGACACACCTCCGAAATGAATATTTCCAAAATTGTTGAAACGAGATTGAAATTGGAACTTAACACTAAAGCAATATTATGAATGCAAGAACGAATATGAAATGTTACATTTTTGATAAATATCCATAAGATTACTAGATGATAAACTTCCACAGGCACTCTGCATCAATGAAATGATTTACTTCAGTTCAACAAAAAAGTGAAGATAGCATGCCGAAATTAGGCTAGAGTTACAGATGTGCATCTAACTCATGATTTGACTTGTGAGGGATAAATTGAAATTCTTTGATTCATGTTGCCAGCCTATATAGTGGGACTTGTTCCTTGTGATTTTTCCAGTAGAACTCTCTCTCTCTCTCTCTCTCTCTCTCACACGCATGCATGTGCTTGATGGAGTCAGCATTTATTAAAAGACTCCCCATAAGCCCCATAATGATCAGATGAGGCTGATGGGCATTAACATCCAGGTATATGGCACACATACTTTTTGATAGAGCATCTAGACAACGAATGATTAGCCGCAGCTATTATTTATCTCCAAAGATCATAACTACTTTCAATAATGCTTTTTCCCTATAACACTAATAGGGTTTAGTGTAACCTATGGAGGACATACTTTTCAAAAAGCCTATTGAGGACACCGTAGATATTTCAAACTCTTGATTTTGATTTCAAGAATTTATTCTCCATACTGACAGAAGTTTCTTATCCTTGTCAAAAAAAAAGTTCCTGATGAAGAGAATGAGTATTGGATAAACGGATATTTATTTACAAATTTAAGTAGAACAAAATGTGAATAGAGACGCTGCTTTGAGTCTACCATTTTCTTTGTTAATCTTTTATGTTACTGTTCTTATGAAAAAAAGTTGTAACTGGCAACACCGATTCAACAATCGCAGAACTCAGGCCAAATAGCTCCCTTGGATGCCATCATCAAAATGAAGGAAAAATATCGCTTCAGAGTTATTTTAGAAGAGAGCAATTCCTTTGCTGTCCTTGGGAATTCTGGAAGAGGCCTTTCTGAACATTATGGAATTCCAGTAGATTCTTATTTCCTCTTTTATTTGTTTGATGTACTTTGTCTCTTTTATTGCATATCTGTTTGTTTCATTTGCAGATTGAAAAGATTGATATAAACACCTGTGCCATGGGGAATGCTTTGGCAACTGATGGAGGATTTTGCACTGGAAGTGTTAGAGTAGTTGATCATCAGGTTTGTCAACAACCTTCTTGCAATAGAGTGCATAGTTTCCCAGAGATGCATACACAGATAGCTTCAAATGTATACCAATATACATAATATTCTATCTTTGAATTTTCAAGTCCTTGACACAACATGATCAGTTAAATACTTCCTTTGGCAGCGTCTTAGTAGCTCTGGTTATGTTTTCTCTGCATCTCTTCCTCCTTACCTTGCAAGCGCTGCGATTGCTGCTGTTGAATACTTGGAGGAAAATCCTGCCTTACTTACAAAATTAAGGGATAACATTTCTCTTCTATGGAGAGGTAATTTCCAGTCTCGCATTGTAAAATCCTTTGTTGAAATTTGGAGCACTTTTCATGTATTGGCTTGTTGAACTCCCTATATGCGTACTTAATTGTAGGTATTCTTGCATATTTGCCTTTAGACTATATCGAAAGTTCCCTTTCAGAAAAGAATATATAGAAAGTTACAAGATGCTCTCACAGACTTACTATTGTACATGCCCTGAGAAGTTGCATGGTTATATCATTAATGCTCCTAAAGTCAAGATCTGCCGACAGGCTGGAAACATTAAAAAGAATTTCCTTTTAATCACTTTTTTTATGTTAGTTTATAAAACACGACACTATCTTTATCTGTTCCCTTCTTTTTCCACCTATTGCGTGAGACACCACCCTCCTTGCCTTCAATGTGTCACTCACAATGGTGTCAAGCCCAAAAGCATCCTCTTCAATGCCAACATTGGGCTGCACCTCTCTACATTCCTATTGACATTACTTCCATACTCATGGAGGAGGAGAGGGGGAGAGGTGGGGAGCAGTAGGGATGTGAGGGGGTCAATATGTATATCCTTGTGGCAATGCCATCTAACAAATTGGGTTGATGGACAATGATCTTGCCGGTGTGGAATGCGACACTGAAGTGGTTAAAGGGGGTTGTTTGAGGGTCTCGATTCGTGAATGAAGGTAGTGGTGGAGGAGCTTGAACCGAAGAGGGGTCATCAGATTTTGGATTTGCAACCAGAGGCATTGTTGGTGTGGTGAGGTTTGGGGACTTTGGGCATTGATAAGCCCTTGATGTCTGGGCCATTCTTAACAGGACTCTTTATCATTGTATCTCTTTTTGTTAGTTTGACATTATCTATGTCATGTGCAATGGTGTGGGATGTGGTTGCCAGAGCTCTAGTGGCAGTGGTGAATACATTGAAGCCTGGTGATTAGAGGAGATGGTGTTCGAGCTGTACAGAAATTGCTCGGGGTATTATATGCATATGGTGGAGGAGATTGAGTATTTTCAAGAGGGAGATTCAGGGTGCGGAGAGAGTGAATTTGAAGATAGTTTTGCAGTTGTGGAGAGGCCAAGGCCATGCGAGGCATAGTTGGGGTAGGTGTGTAGGAGAGTAGGGTAGGAGGAAGGGCATGTGGCAAGTGGTTAAAGGAAAAGGGGTTGTCTTAGGAGGAGATGTCCAGGGGATTGGGCTTTTGCAAGGGCATCTTAAACATAGTTTCTGCATAAGACATGCACCTCATCCAATGCCAGTTAAAAATAGCTTGGTTAAATTTCACCTATTGTTTGAGGGATAATGGAGTGGCATTTGTAGTAAGGTTCGAAATATCGATTTCGTTACTGTGCCGATAAAATTCTAAGTGTGCATGACATACCATGGAAATATCCATTTTTCGATGGTCATGCCGATGGACATGCTGAGGGCACGTCATGGGAATGTCGAGGGCATGCCAACAAAAAATCCCATAAATATTTAAAATGATGTTAAAATACTCAAATTTTCTGTGTGTGTGTGTGTGTGGTGTTTCCTTGCATGCGTGCGTGCGAACCCTTACTCAGACCTTACCCATCTAGACCTATAGACCCTTACCTGGACCTTACCCATTAGCAGACACCTCAGATTGTACTCAGCCAACACAAACCTCACCAGACTGGTCGGCATCTGTCGGCATGTCAACCATACCGTCGGCATGCCGACGAAATGGTCAGCATGTCAGCGAAATCCCAGTATTTCAACATCAGATGCATATCGGCATGGAGCTTTTTCAAAAAATACCTTGCCGGCAACATGCCGACGACATTCATTTAAATCACTGATTTGTAGTCCCAACTCATCACATAACCTCTAAGGGTACTTGAGTAATTATGAAGTCTGATGGTGAAATCATGTAGTTTCAAATAGCTTCCCAGGGTAGCTATGTGTTAAACAAATGTATTGTTGACAAGGCATTATGTAAATTGCTTCTTAGCATATAAGTACATAGCTTGAGATGTCGTTATACATTTTCAAGATTCTTAATGTTTTAGATCCATGGGTGGATTATTATTGTCAAAATTCTTATTTGTATCTGAATTACTCTTAACATGTTGAATTGTCCATTTGGAATAAGGCTCAAATCATGAATTTCCGCATATCTTGTTCATTGTCACAATCACTGGACCATGGTAATTGCCGTACGTATCTTAGATAATAGTACATGTTGCACAATCAGCACGGTAATAAGAATTAAAGAATAACACCAAGATAAGTGGTTTGCAAAGGCACGATGCCAGCCACTCTCAACAGTAAAATTTTCCTAATTTAAACAAAAGATTGATGGGTACGGAATAGTCAGAAGGTCATTTCATGATCAGTGAGACGGTATTTATATCCTTGAGCATGTATATGCAATGAAACAGGTTCGGACATGAGGCTTACAACAATATAGTCTTATCACCTGGGGATATGATATATTATAACAAAATCAAGGGTTTTAACATAAATGCCCTTACATGTCAATCTCTGTATCACTTAAGATGAAATCTAGACCATGTCAATCTCCGTATCAATGCAAATCTGAAATCATGAATGAACGACTAGATTATCAGGAAGATTGACATGGAGACTCCATTTATGTAAATGGAGTTAGACTTTTTTCTGGTATTTATTTAATATGGATTTTCTTATGGTATCTAAGTAATTTTGAAAGTTGACATTTGTGTGAAATTGAAGTAATACTTCCAAAGAGGATAGTCAAACAAATTACAAATAAGGACAATGTTATCAACATTGTCTATGTGAGATGAAATAGTTTGGGTATATTACTCTTGTAGAAAGATTTTCCCCGAGAAGTTTTGGATAGGTGTGATTTGTGCACGCGGATGACAGCTCTTCAGAATTGTATAGAGAAGATATGATCTAGCTGTTATTCTCCATATTTTGGAGTAGCACATTTGGAGAATTTAACTCGAAGAGCCAACCTGTCAATGCCATACCATTCTATCCTAATCTCTGATCAAATATGTGAGTTGTAGATTGCTTAAGAATAAAATAAGAGAGATACAATGAACAGAATATTGAGAGCATCACAATATGATCAAGATCCAATTAACCCAACTACCAACATGCACCTCTAGCCTCAACACAGATGTTCATCTTCAACCGGTTTGTTTGTCCCATCTGTCTTTGGATTGGTGCAAGTAGATGGTGCTTTCTTTCCCAACCAATTTCGGTGATTTTAATCTGAGAACCATTCCTAGTTATTTAGCTGTAATTGCTATGTGAACAATATTAAAAAAAAAAGTGCCTGGGGAACATTCACCACTCTATCGTGTGAAGAAGCTAAAGCTTTTTTAGTTCATCTGACTTCGCTGTCACGCATCTTATGTTGCATATTCTATCTGGAATCCTCCTAATCACATGTCATCTTCAAGCAATCCCATCTAATTCTCTCACTTAGAGAGTTCAGAGAAATTTAGGGGAAAAGAATATTTGTTATTATTGAAGGGAGAGGCCGTAGCCCTCTTTATATAGAGAGAAGTAAGGGCAAACATGGAAACCAACAATGACCTAAAAATAATTTTTTTTTTTTTTTAAGAAAATGACCTAAAAATGGTAAAACACCTAATCAAATATTTCTAATTGATTTATTTTCTAACAGTCTCCCGCAAGTCGAGACGCAAGAGATGGTCAAGACTTGGATCTTTAAGATAGTGAAGATCCACTTTTGTTGACGTGAAAGTCCTCTCTGTGTCAACCTTGGTGCCCCTTCTTGTATGCCCTCACAGAGTCAGTCGATGCTTGGTTTCTCTTGAGGTGTGTGAGTACTGCGCAAATTTTGACATCTTGAGGCTCCTGTTGTCAACTCTTATGTCTTCTACTCAACATACAAGGACCCGACTAAGACAACTCAAAACATTGAGGGGTTATAGACAAGTACCCCAACAATAGAACACTAGACTTTAAAGAAAACAGAAAAGTGGACTTGATCATAAATAACCCTATTTTTTTTTAAAGCAACGTAAAGGATCGAAGGAGGGTTTTCATCCTCTTATTCTTCTTTGTTGATGCTCCTTTGTTGGGCGTCAAATGGCGGCTGCAACATCGATTGCAATGGCAAACATGGAAGAGAGGAGAGGAGCCACCATCAACTCCCTCTTCTCCTTTTCATCCTTGTTGATGGTGGCGCTACAGTGCTAGGGAGGCGCATAGTGACACTTTGGCAAGTCGAAGGAGGATCGGGCCACCTTGGTCAGGTAGAGCAGCCTCCATGGGGTCGAGTGGTACCCTCAAAACATTGAACAAATGAGGTTAGAAGGGTTAAAGCAGATATTTGAGCCTCATGGCTTATGGCCGGCGCTAGACAAAGATCCAGCTTTTGTTGGCGCATGGCTCGTCGAAGGACCACTGGCGGTGGTCAGCCTGGTTGCTAGGGGTTCGACGACTACTCCACCGGTGGTCCCTTGTCGAACAGTGGCCGAAGGTGAAGTCGGTGGTGCTTTTCCCTTTGGCGACAAGCAGCAACAACAGCGGAAGAGGAAGCGAAAGAGTAGGAGAGGAAGAGAAGTTATGGAAGAGGAGGAAGTCTCTCTGGTGGCTTGTCGGAGAGCCTCCCCCCTCTAGGTTTTCCTTTCTCAAACCCTAAACCACCAAGATTGGTGACTCTGATACCATGTAGAGAAATTTAGGGGAAAAAAATATTTGTTATTATTGAAGGGAGAGACCTTAGTCCTCTTTATATAGAAAGAGGCAAGGGCAAAATATGGAAACCAGCAACGACTTAAAAATATTAAAATACCTAATCAAATATTTTTAATTGATTTATTTCCTAACTGAGAGAAAAGAAAAATAAACAAAAAGCATGGCTCAACGCATGCCATGTGTGTGGCTGGGCAATCTGACCATGTTCGGATAATTGGATCTAGTGTATGCAGCCTTACCTTGCATTTAGCAATGGTTGCTTTGACAACTCAAACCCATGACCTCGGGGTTGCATGGTGAACTTTTGCCATTGTGCCAAAGTTCCCACTTGTAATTCAAAATTGCCTAACTAGAAAAAGAAAAACATAGCTTCATGTAATATTGAGGGATCCAATAATCATAGTAGCCTCATTCTATTACATCATGGTTCATATTAGCATGACTCAACAAGATCTCATTTCTTCCACATTTGAACTGCAGAGTTAGCTGATGTGCCTGGCTTGACAGTCACTAGCGGTCCGCAATCACCAATTGTATTCCTGAAACTGAAGAAATCAACTGGCTCTTTCAAGGATGATCTGAAGCTTCTCGAGGAGATTGCTAACCGGGTAAATGAAGAATCGATGTTATCCAATGCTCATAGGTCCAGCTGACGCAATTAGTAACCATGATGGCTGCGGTTTTCTTGCTATTCTTATTCGCAGGCCTTCAAGGAAGATTCAATATTCCTTGTGACATCCAAACGATCCACACTAGACAAATGCCGCCTTCCTGCAGGAATTCGCATGTTTGTTTCTGCAGGGCACTCGGAGAACGATTTACAAAGAGCCGCTGAATCACTGAAGAGGCATGCCACGGCCATACTTTCCAATCTCACTTGAATTCTTCACACTGCTTAATTTCTCAAATAAAAACAGCTTGTTTTAGGCCTCAAACTGTAAATAGGATTAAAAATTCTGACTAGTAGTTCTCCATTTTCTTTAAGGTTGCGTTAAGTTTTTTTTTTTTTGGAGGATATTATTGAGGGAGGAAACATGTAGATCTATATAATAGAAGTTGGAAGAGCTGTATTGGGAGATGTAAAGGACCTCTCCAGACCTCTGTTTCCTAATTGAAAATCTGGAGAGCTTTAGTGTATGTTTCGTCCCAAGACTTTGTGATGGGACTCTCTTCTCAAGGTCGCTATTTTCGATTGGAAATTTAACGTATCGTCTGCTAAAGGTTCAAAAGGTATATAATTGATCACATTTTGTTTGCAACGGGAACGCTTCTCTTTTTCTTTTATAGACAAAAGGCAGCCGGAGTTTTCTATCTTCTTACAAGTTAATGGGCGCAAGTTTAGGTGCATGCAGTGTAACTAAGGTGCATGCGGTGTAATCAATTCAACTTAGGTTATGATTAATCCAATCTTTAGCTTCGATGTAACTAAGGTGCACGTGTGTATGATGAAGCAACTTGTAGGGACATACAATTGCAAAATTTGTAGGGACAGAAGTGTACTTGAAAAAGATCGTCGAGGCACTCACGTAAAAAAAAAAAAACCTTTAACCTTTACACAAGCACAAATCTTACTTCTCGAAAGAGATTTTATGTGATACAAAATTTGTGTGTTAATGATAATTCAGGAAGATAAGCTAAATCACCTTTACAACCCTGTAAAGACAGCCGTTACCTAGTAATTACCCAACAAAGCAGACGAACTCCTCTACTCTTCTATTTCTCCCGTCTTATAAGCATCATGAAACCAAATCTCTATGTCCTTTTAAAGCTTTTGGAGAAAATTATTCACATGTATCCTGCAACCAAATTGCTGTGCCTTTTAAAGGTTCTGGAGAAACAAGTTGCATAAGATAATTCTTCTGCTTATAAGCAAAGATTCCAGACAAACCATCGTGAAGCTTAATCCCTCAGCAAATAATGTATTATGAAAGGCCAAGCAAGAACCCACAAGTCATTGCACTATAAGACAAAAAACCCTAAAACAAAGTGAAAGAGGGAAAATAAAGACATCACAATGATCCAAACTGTTGAAAATAAGAAGCAAGTTATGAACTCGTGATACAAAGAAGAGTATGCTTTTGGGTAGGTGAGGAGGATAGTAGCAATTATCCTTCACAAAAAGGATGTCCATTCCCCAACAGAATTCCATTAAGTTTTCTCTGCAGTTTACCATCCAAGCCACTCAGAAATTTGGGTCCTGACACCATTTTGTCATCATCCAAGACCATCATATGAGTTTCCACATTGCTAACCATTCCAAACAGAACCTTCCAATCTTTACATTTTCTGTGAAACCAATGCCAATCCACAGCCTAACTCACCTATCAATAACCGGTTGAAGAGGGTATGAAAAGTATACTCACATAACTAGAAAACCTGACTTGCACCTTCCATGACCCTATTCATACCGTCATTGGATCAACAGTGGGCTATGTTTTGGGTTGGCATTAGTTGAGTAGATAATATAAAGTTCAAGCAGGGTAGGTTACGATAATCAGTGCTATGACCATGCGCATGATGGTCTTTAATGATGAGAAAGTGATGGCAGGACCCAAACTGCACACTTACTACGCGGACCTTAAAAATGTGAAGGGAGATTTTTAATGGGGCCCTATTTGAAGATGGACTTACAGTTGGTGAACCTATCCTTAAGTTGCTTTGAGAAGAACAATTCACATACAAGTCTGTTCTTTTTTTTTCTTTGAAAAGTATGCAAGCCTGTTCTTAGTATTATTTACGTACGATCAATTTGAGAGGCATACTTAGAAGCTTCCAATTATTTCTTTTCATGGATTGTCTCATGTAACATGAAGAATGAACCTAACAGCTTGCCAACCCACGGCAGCAACTACCTGCCAGCTAATCAAATAGAAGGTCCCTACTGTTTTTGGTTACACTTAAGATGAGAAATTTTTTAAATGTGAATGTTAGGCCATCAATTGCAGGAATGTGCAGGTGTGTCCACACAATTTCCGGTGAAAATGATGATGTTCAGGTGGATTTCTGGCTATAAAAGAAAGAAACAGATTGGTAAGAGATTTTCAAAGTAGAGATTGGTGTGGCACCAACAAAAGACAAGATGAAGAGGCCTGTTTAAGATGGTTTAAACATTTGGACAAAAAGGCCTTCTGATACATTGGAAAGTGGATATTGTGACCAGGGATTGGAAGACCGGAAAAGTGCTGGAAGAAAAGGAATGATCTTGGTGATATAGATTTAAATCCTCAAATGACATAAATAGATCTAAATGAAGGCAAGAATCAAATTGCCAATCCTAGTCAGCATGTGAAAAGAGTTTGTTGTTAATGCTTGTGTTCGACCAGATCTGGCATACCACCACCAGTTCCAGATGAAATTACCTTCGAAAGCGAGATATGCAGTTTTTGTACTAGTAGGCAAGAATAGTTCAATTTGCTGCTTTCAGCGACATGGTGCAATTCCAAATTTGGGATAGCTTATTACAATAGAGCCTATGTCATCATTCCTTGTGTTCTATGAACGTCAATGTCAAACCTCAACAATCATATTTATAGATTCATAAAAGAAAAGCCAACAATCTTTATAAGAATATTTGTCAAATAGCTTCTTTGATAAGCTTTGAAATTCTTGAGGGTGCCCAAGGCATAAGCCTTGAGGTGAGGCCCAAGGAAATGGCCACAGGGGTGAAGCTTGAGACGTGTGCCTCCCTTTGTTGAGACAGGAGGTGAGATGCTACCTCAATGGAGAACCTCTTTGAACGGTCATGTGATTATCATGTGACTCAATTCAAATGTCTAAAATCAATCCCTAAACCTCCTAACTTTCTTACCTAACCCTAAATTGTTATTTTTCTTAGGTTTGTGTTGGGTTATTTTTATTTATTATATATGCCTTGTGGTACTATTATGCTTGTTAGATGCTTTGCTATTGGTAATCGACCTTTGACTTTTTTTTTTTTCATTTGGCATTTCCTTGAAGATAAGAAGCATATAAGTATTTTTTTTGTTTATTATTAATGTTGTAAAAGTCGGTAGTCGATATTCAGTTGGCCAGGCTACTGACTAAGGAATATACGGTATGCGGGGGAGTAGTTGAGGAGTACTTGGTGGGGCATTTTTTTAATATATATATATATATAGACACACACACACACCGATGTATATAGACACACACACATACATGATACATCAAAAAGTAAAATATATCATTATATAAAAGTAAACTATTTTCAAGCATACAATAATACCAATGAAATAAAAGTACTAGTTTAAAATAAAAGAACAAGTTTCAAATAAAAAACACAAGTTCAAAATAAAAGCAGAAGTTCCTTCCCTTTAATCAACAAAACAATAGAAAACACATTTAAAGTCAATCGCCCGAGTAGGGAATGTGCTCTGTCGGGGAGAGGAGTGTTCTATCGGGTAGAGTTAGGGGGTGGAGGGTTGAGTGACTTTAATTTTTTTTTAGGTTTTATAACCTCTATGTAAAAATCACCCGAGTACTCGGCCGACTACACTGACTACTTAACCGAGTAGTCGATGTGGCCGACTATAGTATCGATTATTGGTTATTCGGTCAGGGGGCGACTACGATTACTCGGTTGAGTACTCGACCGAGTAGATCGATTTTTATAACACTGTTTATTATAAGTTTATCTTAGTGATTAGTTTTTTTTCTTATGTTGTATGTTTCATTCATTTGTTCTTGTTTACAAATAAGTGTGGTTACTATTTAGTTATTTTTTGTGTGATTCTTATATATTGTTGGTTTTTATTTACTAATCATTTAGTTACCATTTAGGATATATTTAGTTTCTTCTTTGTGTGGTTACTATTTACATGTTTTTATTTTTTATTTTTTTATTATATATTTTTATTTTTAGCAAATACGGAAGCCAATCTTATTCATCCCCTACTCCCAAGAGGTCAAAAAAAGGAGGGCAGGGGGATTAGACCAAAGCCTGTCCCATGCACAAAAAGGACCATGACTCATGGCTTGGTACAGGCAAAACCAGACAGAAAAAAAACCTAGTAAAAGGCAGCAGCAATGAACATGAGGAGACCATCAGGAAGACAAAACAGCACAACAATCATGAGTCACGGATAACATTGGGGAATCGAATTCTGTCTAACTTAATAATGCCATTAATGCAAGGAGTAGGGTCTGCACGCGTAAAGATCTTCCAGTCCTATGCACCATGAGTAGTGAAAGTTCCTGCAACCGAATTGACCATAGGGTGGACAAAAGTGAAAGCACAAAGTCCATCGCTGAGCCGACAAACTTCCTAGAAGAGTGATCTAACCCTCCATGCCACCAGGAGCTTACCATTCCACCAGCAATAAAGCAAAGTAGAATCCACCTCGATTTGAAGTTGAAGGCAGGGTATTACTCTCTCCAAGCAAATGGCGAATAGCAAGCAAGCAACCTAATTCCTTATGACAAGCAGAAACAGTAGAGGAGGCAGCAAGAACAAAATCCCCAAACTTGTTCCTAATCACCCAACCCAGAAGCATACAATTGGGATTCCTGATAACATCAATATTAGCTTTGAACCCAAAGTCAGGACAATCCCAAGAGAGCAGGAAGATTTTAGGGTGGATGTCAGGACTCGAATAGGTTGTGTTAATATGGTGAAATTATCGTTGAAGTGAGTATAGTGGTTAACCTAAATCGAACCTAACCATCTTTTTACAAAATTTTTAACCTGGCCTATTTAATTTTATCTTGGTCACTTTTAGGCCCAGGGTCAAACTCAGGGAGGCAGAAATT
Source organism: Thalassia testudinum (assembly GCA_037157565.1). Taxonomy (NCBI): domain Eukaryota; kingdom Viridiplantae; phylum Streptophyta; class Magnoliopsida; order Alismatales; family Hydrocharitaceae; genus Thalassia; species Thalassia testudinum. The sequence goes on along the minus strand of JAZHRO010000013.1, from coordinate 89,745,462 downwards.
AGAGGTGAATAAGTTTCCACGCCTTTCCTACAACGAATCTCTTCCATACGTTTATTATATTTTTTATTTTTTTCTATTTAAGATTTTTTTGCTAATAATTTTATCCTTGAGGTACACCCTCAAAATCAGGTCCTTGGCTTCGAGCCAAATTAGGGTTCCAAAAACTGGTCTTGCTGATCGCAAGATCGAGTACCTGCAAGACAAAGATTATCTTTTCTCTTTTACTATTTTTTTTTATCTTTTTAATAGTAGGAAACAAAAGAGAAATAGAAGCAAGATAGGTTGCTTGTAAAAAAATATAGTATATATATACAGGTATATATATATTATATATATAAGGGTGGGGGTGGAGGTGGAAATGACGTGTAGCACAGTGTCGAATTGGTCAACGTCTAGTAAGACGCAATCAACAGAATGAAGTACTGCATAGAGTGTAGGATGGATGTGTGAGAGTGTGTGCGGAGGCACTTTCTTTACGCGGGTATCGGGGAACTGGTGCAGATATTCCCGCGATATAATGCGTGGTGGAGTGACTAGTGTGTATGGATGAAGGTAGGTGATATGTATGTAAATATATATATATATATATGTGTGTGTGTGTGTGTGTGTGTATAGATAGGGTTGTAACTATATAGGTGTATATGTAGTTATGCATATATATATATGTATATATGTATATATATAGATATATATATATATACAAGTGTGTGTATATACAACTGTGTGTGTGTATATATATATATATATATATGTATATGTATACAAGTGTGTTTACACGTGACTGTGTACAAGTGTGGTGTGTGTATGCGTGAGGGAGTGTCTGCTGGAGAGGAGTGAGAGAGCGGGTGTTTAAGCCGTCTGGCGGACGCAAGCGTCGTCTGATGGTGTGGGTGCGCGCAGGTGCAGGCGCGTGCAGGCACAGGCACGCAAGGGGTTACGCGCAAGCGTTGGAGGGAGCGCGTGGTCCTTGCGTCGCGCGAAGGCTGGTGTGGGAGCGCAGAGAGAGAGCTTAGCGCAGCGCACTGCATAACGCAGCGCACCGCGTTGCAGGCTGGAACGAGAGCGAGCGCAAACACGAGCGTAGGCGTGGACATTGGAGCGGGCGACTGGCTGGAGGCAGTAGCGGCGAGGAGAGAGAGCGCGCGGTGACTGGATAAGTGAGAAACTCTCCAGTCACCGCACTGTAGCTACAATGTCGCACAGAGACACGTGAACAGTAGCTAAAGTGCCGTGTGCGGAGAACCGGTTGCGGCCGGTTCTGCGTGCGTAGGTGCGATGGAAGGCGCCTGTGCGTGCGGAAGGAGGTTGCAGAGGCCACTGGCGTGCGCGCGAGGCTGCTACTGCCATGCTGCTGCTGCTGTTGAGCTTCAGAGCTTGGATCTTCGGCAATGGCGGGAAGGTGTTGAGCAGTGAAAACAAGGAGTGAATCCACCACGCCCACCTGCTCTTGGATGAGCTGGGCGGTGGTGGAACTCACAGTGGTGGTTGTGGGACCACTGTGAGCCTGCTCCTGCCCGTAGTGTATCTCTTCAGTGGGAAGAGGTACTGCGTATGGAGGGGAGAGGGGAGGAAGATGGCCTGGACGAAGGTGGCTGCTGTGTTGTGGGTGTTCCAGGCTCCGCTGCGCAAGGGAGATGGCCAAGCTTTTTAAGGAAGAAGAAGGCATGCCACGGCCATGCTCTGGCAGAACAAGTCCTGCCATGCTGCTGGCAGAGGAATGGCACGAAGAGGCGCCAGCCCCATGCCCTGCAGCCGCGCGTGGAAGAAGATTTCAAAGCAAATAAAGAAAATGAAGGTGAAATTGCAATGCAACCCTTGATGAAGACGTTAATTTCATGGCCAATTATTCACTCTCTTCCCCTCTCAAATAAATGCATGCACGTATCTTTTTTTACAAATACAGCTATAGCTACCTAATATGCAATGGCAATATTAGGAAATAACACAATATGGCATATTTATTGGTGTATTTTTGCTGTGCAATCAGTGGGTAGACCACAGCCAATTAGCCATATCATAGTTCCTCCAATTATAATCTAAAATTTGCAAAATGGAGAATTGAAAATTTTCATATTTAGCCTTATTCCTAATCCACCAAACATTAAATTAGATGAAACAAATAAACCCCTTAATTCTCTTGATATAGATGGAATTCCTTGGATTTTGAATAATCAGCCAAAAGTTAACTGGATTTATGAAATTAATAAGGTTTTTCTCAAAGGTCCAAGTAGCAATAAACTTAAAGGTAGCTCTCATTAAAAAGATGATCCATAGATTTTGATCTCGAGGCATGGGGGCAACAGGAACAACGGGAGGCCATGTTGATCCCCAAACCACAGATAGCATCATCCGTAAGCAGTCTACAACGCATAATTTTCCAAACGCACAGGGTAATCCTCAGCAGTAAGTGAAATTTCCACAAGGCTGTAAATTTAGGCACTTGATCATCCAGAGGAAAGTTGATGGAATAAGCAGAAGAAATAGAGAAGGTAACTTGAGTTGGAAGGAGCCCATATGGGCTTGTCTTTTTCCTCCGTGAAGGTAACTTGAGAAATCATATGGCGAATGTTTTCAAGTATAAACCTCATAATCTGGGCTTCACGAACATGAATGGCAGGAGGGACAACATTATCAAGCAGAAACTATTTCAGAGTATCCCCAACCCAAAAATCATCCCAAAAATCAACCTTACCTTCGTGAATCTCCCATTTCATAAGGGGTTTCATAGCCAAAAAATGCAGATCTAAGAATTTTAACTCTTTTAGGAAGACCATTAGAGTGAAGATCCTTGTGAGCATACAAAGCACGCATCAAATGTGAACAGGGGGAAATCTTCAAAAGTGACGTTCCAAACGTACTTCATACGGAAGGCTTTGATAACAAAGGACAAATCCCGAACACCAAAACCACCATACAAGAGAGGAGTAGAGATGGTTTTCCAGGAAACCCAATGGTGATGCGGCTCCTCAGCAGTGGAACTCTAGAAGAAGTAAGCAAACATGGAGTCTAATTTCCTAATGATAGCCTTCGAGACGTCTAAGGCAGAGAGCACATGAACGGGAATGGACGCTAAGATGTGTTTGACTAAGAGGAGTTTAGCAACAGACGAGCATTTTCGCTTTCCAACCAGAAAGTTTAGATCTAATTTTACCAAGGATAGCTTGGAAGTAAATGTTCTTGGCTCTCCCCAAAAATATAGGGCAGCCAAGATATGTGAACGAAAAGGCACCAAGTTGAAGACCCGTAATCTAAAGAATACAAGTCTGCCAAGCGGAAAATTTTTGCCCACAAAACAAAAGCTTTTCAGCAGATTGACCTTCTGACCAAAAGCAAACTCAAAAGACCAAATGAAACTAGCAAGGTTACTAACAAAACGAATATTACCATTAAGAAAAATGATGATGTCATCAGCATATAAAAGAGCCAAGGGTGATGGGATATTACGCTTGATAGAAAAAGGAGAGATACCTCCCTGAAAAGCCAATTCTTTAATGCCACGGATAAAAGGTTCCATGAAGATGTCTAAAAGGAAGGGGGAGATAGGATCCCCCTACCTAAGGCCCCGAGTGACCTTAAAAGAGGAGGATGAGCTGCCATCAATCAAAACAACCGAACCCTCATGTTAGACAAAGCCTCTAATAAGACTAATAGCCTGAGCAGAGAAACCAAACCGATCAAGGATAGAAAAGAGCACCTCCCACTCGATCCTATCATAAGCCTTACTAAGGTCTAACTATAAAACCACATTAGAACCATGGACCTTACGATCAAGCCTCTGGACCAGTTCAAAGGTAGTAGAGATATGATCAAAAATAGAATGACCTTGAATAAAACCGGCCTGCTTAGGGGAGACAATCCTAGGAATTACCACAGCAAGGTGCTTAGCAAGAATAGCTGACGCAAGTTTGTAAAGAACGTTACAAAGACTAATAGGCCTGAAATCCGAGAGATCCATGATATTTGGTTTTTTAGGAATTAAGGAAATGAAAGTAGTATTTAAGGCTCTCGGAGCACTCTTGGAGATAAAGAAGTGCACAATAGCTCTCACAACATCAACTTTGATGATGTCCCAACAACCCACAAAAAACTTGGCATTAAAGCCATTAGGACCAAGAGTTTTGTTGTTGAGCATTTGAACAAGGGTATCATAAATCTCTCTCAGTCGAAGGTTGGATAAGAGAGGAAGGATCATTATGGGAAAAGACAATCGAAATGACCTCAAGGAATTTACTCACATCCTCATGAGCCTCAGAAGATAAATGATGTTGGAAGTAGTCTAAAGCCTTCATAGCAGTTTCATTCCAAGAACCAATCCCAAGAGTCCCTGCAAGAGATGTTCTCATTTTTTTAGCTAGGCATTCCTGATCGTGGCAAAGAAGAAGGCATTGTTTCCTTCACCCTTTTGGAGCCAATCAATTTTAGCTTTTTGAGCAAGAAAATCATTTAATTTGGAGAGGGCATCATCTAGATGGATACGAGGATCCGTGAGCTTAGAAGCAGTATCTTCATCCCAACAGGATGTGAGTCTGTTCTGCAAATCTTCATAGGATCTTTCAAGGTTCCGAACAATAACATGAATATCTCCAAAAGTCGACCTATTCCATGATGGAAGGGCCTTTTTAAGCTTATAGAGTTTAGAATAGAATAAGGCAATAGGATCGGAGATAGTAGTCAAGAAAGGTTGAGTCCAAACATGGGTAACCAGATCTTTACAACGGTCGTCTCTCAACCACATGTTCTGGAATCTAAACAGGCAGGGTCTCGAGGAATGACAACCCGAAAAGGTGAACATCATGGGTGCATGATCAAAATTCCTTCTAGAAAGATACTTAGCCAACAGAGAAAGAGCTAACCTATCAGCATTCAAAAAATTCTATCTAGTTTCTGGTAAATCCTGGCTGCACCTCTCCTACCATTACACCAAGAGAACTGATTTCCACTTAGAGGAAGTTCAAGCAAAGTAGAAGAATCCACCTAGGAGTGGAAAGATCGTGTTGGTGCTAATGCACCACGATTGTTTATTTTGATGATAACAAAACACGTGTCGTTTAACATTTGCTTTTGAGTCTTAGTTTTCAGGTCAAATTGCAAATGGAAACGTGTTTAGACGGAGTTCGAACTCGCATCCATGGCGGATTGGAAGAGCTTGATGGAGAAGAATGAGCTTCGCGAGGAGCGAAAGCGTGAAGAAAAGAATATGATAGATTCTCTTTTCATGTATTCTTTTGTAATTCTTTTGCTTTTTATTCTTTGTCTAGATATATGTTAAAGAGCCTCAAAGTAGTCCTAGGAACACTTACACAACATTAGGATACTTAGGTTTTCTGTAGAGAACTTAGAAAATCAAAATAGGGTTCTGTCAGCCAAATCAGACGTCCAATATGGAAATCAGATGTCTGACTGTTGACTCAGACGTTCAATAACTTAGGCTGGACTTAGTAGGCTATGTCTGATGAAATCAGACATTCAGACCTTAGTCCAGGCGTCTTAGAAGACGTCTGTTGGTTGTGTCAGACGTTCAATTAGTGAAACGTTGGCTATCAAACTAAACGTTGAGGATTATGTGCGTTAGGCTTATATTAGACGTCTGTAGAAGACCCCAGACGTCTGATATGTGACCGTTTTACCTCGACTGACCCAAAATCACCTTTGTAAGATTTTCTAGTCATTAACCTATCTTAGGAATCCATTCCCGCTTTACAAAAGGTTTCCAGACGTCCAGACCTAGTGCCAGACGTCCTGTGCGTCATCTGATAATTATATACTAGAACCCTGTTTAGGTTTGAACCAAGTCAGGAAAGAAACCCGTCTAGAATCAAACGTCTGACTTAGTTTCCAAATGTCTTAAAACAAGTTTTCCAAACGTCTGATACTTGGACCAGACGTCTGATGACCCTGTCAGAATCATAATTGATTCTGATTACGGCCTGTTTTGCCTTGGGTTCAACCCCAACGGCTATGGAAGCTTTCAGCTTTTTAAGGGCTTCCAAAGCCTTCCTAGGCCCTCTATAAATAGAGGACCCCTGCCTTGCAAAAACACCTTGAATACCATTTCCACATCTCGTGTCAAAAAGTAGATCATCTAGAAAAAGTTCTAGCTCTCCAAGCTTTTGTTCCACATCTAGAGAGCTTGAATCCAGTTGCGCACCCACTCTCCCTCCGCAATTACGAGAGCGACGAGTTGCCTCCGCGTGGTTCACGCATCTGCGTCGTCACATTGACATACTTCCACCAAAGGGAAGTTTCTTTACCTATAGTAGCTAGGTTGATCTTTGTTGGCTCTATGGTTGTTTTGTAATTTTTTCTTTGTAATTGTATTGAGTATTTGCATTGCGAATTCCCGTCTCCTTCCCAAGACAAAATCCTTCTTGTGAAGAAGAGTTTTGAGGTATACTACCCTCGTTCAAAGTAGTGTGGTTGTAAGAGGTTAAGTCACCCTCGTTGAGGTGACTTGTTTAGTGGATTTGATCAACTAGGTCGATCGAAAAATCCTAACTCGAGAGAGTTAGGTGATGGTTTTCACCCAGTTTGGGTTTCTACCCAAAAATTCTTGTGCCTTTTGTGTGATTGTGCTATTTGTGAGATTGTTTACATAATTCCACATTTTATATTACGTTACGCATATCTCACCCCCTCCTGTAAAGAATTATAGATCGAGCCTGAGAATCATGAAAAGGAACCCCCCCTAACTTCTCAGAAGCACACAAAATGCAATTAAAATCCCCTCCTATCATCCGAGGGAGCTTACAAGAGGCACAAATGTCCCTCAGATGATTCCATAAAAATAGGTGAATCTCCGGGTTGCAAGAAGCATAAACCCCAGAAACCAATATGGTAGAATTCATAAAGGTACATTTAACATAGACAGCTTGAGGGATAATATGACTAATAAAAATGACAAGGGATCTCTCCAAAGATACCAAATATTAGGGGCATTCTCATCAACCATCACATGATCAAAACCAAAAGGTCCTTAAGTACATTAGCACCAAAAGGATCCGCAAACAGTTCAAAGAGAAAAATAACGTTCAAAGCAAGATAAGAAATGAGGAATTTAAGACGATTAATGGTAGGAGGATTCAAAATCCCCCTACAATTCTAGAACAGGCCCTTCATTGGGATGTAGTTCTAACAAGCGATTTAGATCGACTCCTAGTCATTCTACCCAGACCCATCCAGGAGCAACCTCCATAGGCTCCTCTATGGCTAATCGGTTAGTGTGCCTCATATGCCTCCACCTAAATGGGTTCAGGATCCACAAGAAGATATTCATTGGAACCTTGAATTTCTCCATCTGATTTAGACTATTGACTATTTACATGTTATATGTGTATATACTTTGAGTGTTCGTGGTTATTGTTTACATGTGTCCATGTGGTATGGATATTTTTTATAGTGTGGTTTTAAATGTTTTGAATATCCTTTTGATAACTATTTGCATTGGTAATAAATATTCAATTATCTTAGTTTAATTAATTTTTAATCATTTTTTTAATTATTATTTGGAGATTTACCTTTTATCTAAATGTCACTTCTTATCTAATTTTACTCTTTGAATGTTGCGACAAAGTAAAATGACATACAAGTCTATTTTTATATTATTTTTCATTATTAGTACTTAAACAAGTATATATCTACCTCATTATTTTTCCATCCAAAATGTGAGGTTACGTCTCAACTGTCTCGAGACTTAACCTCACCTCAATGAAGTAAAAATACTTTAGTATTACCTCACATTTTTTAAAATCTTGGATGATATGTGAGAATATAGGTTGAAACAGTTGATTATATGGAGTAAAGTAACATAGTGCTAGGAGTATTATGGATGTTGACAATTACGGCATGAATATATGGAGCTGGGGGCTGCATGAGACAAGTCTCAACCATGTAGAAATCTAGGTTTATCTAGGGGAATGCTGTTCAAAAAACCTTCAGCTATAACAAGTATATTGAAATGTTGGGAAAGTGGAAACCGGTCATCAATATCTCTTTACATTCAAAACATACAAGAATTTAAAGTACAAGCAGGGAAATGTCACCTGACATCTATGCTAAACAAAGGGATAAACCTTCATATCCTCACATTGTTTCCACCGTAAGCAAAGACCAGCCAAACAAATGAAGAACATATTCTTCCATTAACAACCATTTTTAGATCAAATCACATATATTTCTAAACCACTGATGCAGAAAACATAGTTCCATGAAGAGGCACAAGTCATCAACCAATAATATAAACTGTATACATGTGTAATATTAGTGTCTCTTGTCCAATGCCAAATCTCTGTTTGAGGAAAACACACTACAATTTTTTTATTTCCAATATACTTGCAATATTTAAACATGGTTTTGCACCAGAACGAAGATAAGTGCATCTGCTTACTAACACATTCTTTAAACAAACCCTGTTTCCTTGGATATTGGCTGTTTAGACCATGGTCTAAAGCTGATTTACCTATGTTGAGAGACTTTTATCTTTATTATTATTGTTGTGTGATCCTTATTTGTAGTTCTTTATTTTATGTGGATTGTCTTGTAATTTTTTCATCTCTATATATTGAAAGATTGAGGTACGAAATAAGTTGATTAGACTCATTTTCTAACTACTTAGGAAGACAATATGAATAACAGAATACCTTTATTTTGATCATTGTATACCACTAAAGTCAATATTTTTCTAAGAGCTCATTAAGCATCGAACCATGTCCAGATAAAATCTACATATATCTATTTCATCTCCCAACCACATTTTTTATGGGTAAGCTTTCTTCCTCTTCTTTATTTCTTCCTATTAAAGTATGTTTGACCTTCTTTTCTAGTACAATCTAAGAATGAAAATTTTACAAGAACATTGCCTACATCACATGTCCTTGCATTTCGTTTTTGAAAAGGCAAGCCCTAACAATTTCAATAAAAATATATATCTTACATACTGCAAATTGTCCATATGGACCCTAGGTGGGCACTTTATATGGAGATTCTTTTGTATTTTTATTGCACGCATGGTTTATTAGGTTTGATAAAGGATAGCTACTCTCAGAGTCACAAAGTCTGAGCAACCATCCTTTACATCTTAAAAAAAAAGGGACAACTACTGACCTCAATGATGAATATAATCTTCCAATCTCTTGAAAAAATAAAAAACTTAGTTGTGTTTAGGAGGCACACTTGAAGATATAATAGTTACAAACAGATGTTCAATCTTACTTGTGGTCACTAAACATGCCATAAAGAATCTGATTTGGAATCACCTAGATGCATTTACCGAAATAGAAACTTATTTAAGACTTTAATCATTGTTATGATTAGTGCACCGAATTTATAGCATGGTCAGACGTTGCATATGAACATTCAGACCTAATAAAAAACATATTCCTGATGCAAAATTACTTACAAGGTAGTTACACTTTTAAGGCATCCAACCACATCTTCTTAAATACATGCTTGTGAAATTCCTTATCCAGCTTCTATTTTGCCAAATCATGCTCAAGACCATTACTTCAGGGTCGATCAGTACATGCCTTTGACAGAATAACCGTTAAAAAAAAAAAATTATGCCACAGGAATCCTCCACAGCTGCAAAAGATATGTGTAAAGATAGCTCAAACAACAAATAGCATGAGGAAAAAGAAAACGACAGTGAGAGGTTTCATGTTTACCAAGATCACTTATTTAAGTTACCAAGTTTCCTCAATTTTACAACATCCAACTGTAAAAAATGTAACTGAAGTTCCACATAAAAGTGGCATGATAATATCACAAATCACAAAGAAAGCAAAAATGAAAAAAAAAAAAAACCAAACTATATGTTGTAAAAAAAATACTGAGCCAAAAGATCATGACCAGATCTCAATAAGTACAAACTCACCGACACTAAATAGTCTCGGCAACAGATGATCCCTCACCACCAAACACCCACTTCCAAAAGTGCTTCTTCACAACCACCAACTTCTCATCCTCACCACAATCCTCCCCCAACTCCCCCGTTGCAAATTCCCCCTCCTCTGGCAGCCCATCAACCTCGGCATCCACCGAGTGTAGCACATATCTGTAACATGCCATGCCCACATGAATAGAATCGGAAATATTTAGAACAGCATTAATCTCCATAAGAATCACATACAACATATCAAAATAAAAATGATAGCTTATATATTGGACAAAGGAAAGTACTTAAGCCTAACTAAGGCATCTGTATAACGCTCAACCATTGGTGATTGGAGTCCCTTGCTTGATTGCTTAATAAAATGATTAGATAGTCGCTGCCCCAAGTGGCCATTATTGTACTTTAAGAAAAAAAACTATCATAACCCTCACCTTACTTTCATGAGCTTAGCACGGTAGTAGGTGTTGAACCCAATGAGTTTACTACTAAGGACTAGGATCTATGGTTAAAAAACTTGTTAAACACTTAAATAAAAACAAGATTTGGGAATGGTTAAATAAACATGTATCCCGTGTTGCAAAAGTTAGGCAACGTCCCTTACTAGTTGACAAAGCACTCCTAGTAGGCAACAAGCTGCGTTTGGTTTAGAGTTTAGTTAGTTTCGAGATGGAATTTGGGTTGGATAAATTGCATAAGATATTTGCTTGTAATGATTTGTGGGTTTATAAGGATTGGTATGGTGATGTAATGTTAATAGATGATTTTTTAATATTATGATATGGGTGTAATTGGATAGTGATGATTTTTTAATATTATTGTTGGGATTCGGTGAAAGTGCAACGTGGCACATGCCACGTGACACATGGCAGCTATCCAAAGGCCAATACGGCCATCGAATTTGGAGTCCAAGAAGTCAAGTATGAGTTGTTTTTCCTTAGTTGGCAAGTAAGCCTAATTTGGTTTATTTATTTTAGAAGATATTGTAAGATTTGGTTTTACCAAATCTAGAAGATTTGATTATATTTTGTTAGTTAAGTCTATTTTTAGAAGTAGGAATATGTACTCTTTATTTAAAGAGGGCTTTTCCTATGATTTGAGATTTGAGCAATACAATTAATTCTTCCACAAGCAAAGCTCCTCTCTTCCTCTCTCTTCTTCAAACAACAGGGTCGACTACATCAGGGAAGGACCTTTGCCCCTTCCACGTGCACCAGCAAATCAGGCTGCCGGTTCAAGCCAATTTAGGCCCTCCAGACCAACCTGTCCTTCCTCCTGCAGACTGGCCTGCACCCTATAAACCGGTCTCCCCACTGCTTGGACACCAGGCCAACGTCCTCCAGCCCCTACAGGGCCGATTCTAGCCCTCTGCAAAATCGGCTACAGCCAGCAGCCGATCCACAACAAGTCCAGACCAGCCACATCAGGCCGGTTGATCCACTGCAGTAGCCACAAGGCACTTCTCTCCCTCTCCAAGCGTTGACAGCCACCCTGACGGACTGTTTTTCCTGCGTACAAGAGTCTCTACGCTTCGCTTCCCTTCCAATTCTTAACATGGTATCAGAGCAGTCGGTCTAGACTTCTCGTTCGTGTGGTTCAAGATCATGCGGTGGTGTTTCGCGTATCCAGAAAAGTTCCCCCTCAACAAATCGACAACTTACACTGTGAAGGAGGATCAAAACTAGTGACTTACGTGGTAGAGATGGCGGAAGCATCATCGACCATCAATGATGCTTTGATCGGATCGAGAGAGTGCAAGGTAATCGTCTCTGAGACGACCATCAAGCTTTGTAGGGTCTCCAACTACATTTTGTGGGCTTACGCCTTCAAAATCTTCATTGGAGGTCAAGAGAAGTTGCATGTTATCTCGGAGGAGCCGTAGGAGAATGACAAGAAGAAGAAATACAAGGAGATTTATTAGAAGAGGCATAGTGTAGCTTCTATAAGAACTCCAAGAATGCATCGACTTCTACAATTTCTCTTAGTGACCTTAGCTTGAAGAAAAGTCAAATGTCTTTGTCGGCTCAGGAGCAAGGCACCATATTTCTCGAGGAAACATGTGAAACTTCCTAATACATCGAGAAACGTCGAGATGAAGAGCTTGACTCTCGAACGTAGAAGAGACACGAAAATCATCCTCAAAATCTCAAGAAAAAAAATGATGCATCAATTTCAATTTCGGCAAGTCATCGGCCTCTCAACCTTCAACTTGAGGGGAAGTGTTAAGATTCGGTGAAAGTGCCACGTGGTAGCTATCTAAAGGCCAGTAGGGCCATCGGTTTTAATGATTTAAATGCCGACGACAAGAGGGTTTACAGGAGGGCGTACCGACATGGTTTAGGTACCGATATGCAGGCATGCCGGCGGCATGCCGAGAATTTCAGCGGCGTGCCGACAATATCGCCGGCATGGAGGTGGAGGGAATTTGCGCTGGCTTTTAGGAGGGAAGCTGCAGGCGGGAGTCTAAGGGAGTTCGAAATTGGAGGATCTGGGAAAGGGAGGGAAGCTGCTGGCAGGAGTTTCCTGAAATTCGAAATTGCTAGGCTTTTCAGGGATGGAGCTGAGTTTGAGGGAGTAGGGAGGGACACACACACATTTTAAAAATGTTCATAAATGATTGTTTTTTATGTTCCTATTTTTGACCTTTTTTTTGTTATACAACACACACGTTTTAAAAATGTTCATAAATGATTATTTTTTATATTCCCATTTTTGGCCTTTTTTTTATTATACAGCTTTAAAAATGTTCATAAACGATTGTTTTTTGTTACATAGAATTGTAAATATGTTCCTAATATGTTGATTCACTTGTGTTCCAAATTTTAATCATTTCTGCTATTTTTGTCGGCATACCTCCGAAATGTCATTTTTTCGGGTCATCGAAATCATCGAAATCTGCCATCGAAAATGGGCATTTCCACTGCATGCCTTTGACATGCCCACGAAATGCACACTTACAATTTCATCGGCACGGCGTCGAAATCGACATTTCGAACCTCGATCGATTTTGGAGTCCAAGAAGTCAAGAGTTGTTTTTCCTTAGTTGGCAAGTAAGCCGAATTTGGTTTATTTATTTTAAGAGATAGTGTAAGATTTGGTTTTACCAAATCTAAAAGATTTGATTAGATTTTGTTAGTTAAGTCTATTTTTAGAAGTAGAAATATGTACTCTCTACTTAAAGAGAGCCTTTCCTATGATTTGAGATTTGAGCAATACAATTCATTCTTCCACAATCAACAGCTCCTCTCCTTGTCTCTCTTCTTCAAACAACAAAGTTGGTTACATCGGGGAAGGACCTCTACCCCTTCCATGTGCACCAGCAGATCAGGCTATCGGTTCAGACTGATTCAAGCCCTCTAGATCAGCCTCTCCTTTCTCTTGCAGACTGGTCTGCCCACTACCTGGACACCAGGCCAACGTCCTCCAGCTCCTACAGGGCCAACTCTATCCCTTCGTAGGACCGGCTGCACCCAGTAGTCGGTCCACAGCAAGTCCAAACCAGCCACATTAGGCCGACCAATCCATTGCGGTAGCCACAAGGTGCTTCTCTCCCTCTCTGAGCGTTAACAATCACCCTGACGAGCTGTTTTTCCCACGTACGGGAGTCTCCACCCTCCGCTTCCATGCTAATTCTTAACATGGTATCAGAATAGTTGGTCTAGACTTCCCATTCGTGTGGTTCAAGATCGTGCGATAGTATTTCACGCATCCAGAAAAGTTCCCTCTCAACAAAACTGACGACTTACGCAGTGAAGGAGGATTAAAACTAGCGAATTACGCATTAGAGATGACAAAAGCATCATCGACCATCAACGGTGCTTCACTCGGATCAGGAGAGAGCAAGGTGATCATCTCTAGGACGACCATCAAGCTCCATGGGGCCTCCAACTACATTTTGTGGGCTCCCGCCTTCAAAATCTTCATTGGAGGTCAAGAGAAGTTGCATGTTCTCTTGGAGGAGTCACAGGGGAACGACAAGAAGAAGAAATATGAGAAGGAGATTTATTAGAAGAGGCATAGTGTAGCCTTTAGAAGAACTCCAAGAATGCATTGACTTCTACAATTTCTCTTAGTGACCTTGGCTCAAAGAAAAGAGCTGAAGGTCTTTGCCGGCTCAGGAGCAAGGCACCATACTTCTCGATGAGACACATGGAACTTCCTCAAAATCTCAAGAAGAACGTAGAAGATGAAGAACTTGACTCTCGAACGTAGAAGAAGAGACACGAAGATCATCTTCAAAATCTCAAGAAGAAGAACGATGCATCAATTTCAATTTCAACAAGTCATCGACCTCCCAACCTCCGACTTGAGGGGGAGTGTTGGGATTCGGTGAAAGTGCCACGTGGCAACTATCCAAAGGCCAATAGGGCCATCGGTTTTGGAGTCTAAGAAGTCAAGTAGGAGTTGTTTTTCCTTAGTTGGCAAGTAAGCCTAATTTGGTTTATTTATTTTAGGAGATATTGTAAGATTTTGTTTTACCAAATTTAGAAGATTTGATTGGATGTTGTTAGTTAAGTCTATTTTTAGAAGTAGAAATATATACTCTATTTAAAGAGAGCCTTTCCTATGATTTGAGATTTGAGTAATACAATTCATTCCTCCACAATCAAGAGCTCCTCTCCTCTCTCTTCTTCAAACAACAGGGTCAGCTACATCTGGGAAGGACCTCTGCCCCTTCCACGTGCACTAGCAGATTAGGCTACCGGTTCAGGCCGATTCAAGCCCTCCAGACCAGCCTCTCCTTCCTTCTGCAGACCAGTCTGCCCACTGCCTGGACACCAGGTCGACATCCTCCAGCCCTACAGGGTCGGTTCTAGCCCTCTGCAGGACCGACTGCACCCAGCAACCAATCCACAGCAAGTCAAGACCAGCCACATCAGGCTGGCCAGTCCACTGCAGCAGCCATAAGGCACTTCTCTCCCTCTCCGAGCGTTGACAGCCACCCTAACAGGCTATTTTTCCCACGTACAGGAATCTCCACGCTTCGCTTCCGTGCCAATTCTTGACAATTATGATATATGAATGTATTTTAATAGGTATATTATGTTGGAGTGGATATATTTTAATATATATTGGTATTAATGTGATGTAAGGGATAGTAATGATTGGTATAGAGTGGAAGAAAGTGGAACCCTTTGACCTAAACCTCAAACCCACCCTAAACTCACCTCCAAACCCTTAACGTACTTTTAAACCCCCAACCAAACATAGCCGATGGCCTACGTACTTATGCTCAGGGCTATAGTCAGTCCACGTGACTACTTGGGCAAGTATTAGGCCAGGTTACAACTTTCACTTTTCAGAATGGACGACGATTGGTGTACACGAGGTTGTACACCAAAGTGTACCTACATGTTGGTGTACAATCTCGTGTTTGCCAAGGCTTTCCTTTTAAAATGCTGAGCCAAATACCTAGTCTTTTTGTTTTTAATGGTAAAAAGGATGGTCACACAAGGGTTAGTAACCATTTGCTTTATTAATAACCAAAAGGTAATCAAGTACAAACTGTACAATACCTGATCCTTATTATGGAGGGTGATTATGATCATCGATCATAGATGCCTTTTTTTCTTTTTGTTGTGTTCCTTATGCTTTAGGAGTTGAGAGATTATGTTAATTGTCTCGGTTGGATACATGCTTTATAGTGTGTGTTACTTTAAACTTCAAGCTGACTTGCTCTAATACAATGGGATGGATTACTTGTTGGAATCCCAATATTCATACAACTTCCTCGGAAAGTCCCAAATCATGCAAGTTATACATATTTATCACGTATCAATAATTCTATTTTAAAAAATTTACATATTAAAAGCATGCCCAACCAACTAATCCCCAAGTACCGCTTGTCTTACCATGTGCTCCTTATTTTGCACCCTTGCATGAATCTAAATTGTCTATCCATGCAGTGCTACATGGCAACAGAGAGCTAGGAAAGACGAGACAAACAAAGAATAAAGTACCATTGTCAAACCAATCCTACCAATCATAAAGATGCCAAAAGACCAAGTTGAGAGATAGTATCCTCAACTATTGTATCTCATAAGTTTTTTTACGTGAGGCTATATTATAAATACTAACCAAAAACACCTGCACCTTGTTGCAGGGATGTGTAGACTAATCTTTATAGTCCACAGAAATGTAAAGTTGCAAACTTACAAAAAAATGGAAACAATTTGGATGACAATATAAAAAATGTAAAAATAATTCATTTTGTAAAATTCAGATCCAAGTTAGGAACATTGACAAAACATTTTAAGCAACATGTATATGTGAAGAAGAAATGTGACATAAAATCAACATAAGAAGTAACTGTCACCAATTATCCTTAGTTCATCATAGAATTAAGAAATAAAAATATTAAGCTATCGTTTTAGATGATGTCAATGGTGTAGAAAGGAAAGGAAAATGATTGAAGGAAGTGATAAAATATTGGATCCAAGTTTGTCTCTCTCTCTCTCTCTCTGGTTTTTTTTTTTTTTTTTTGGTCAAAATACAACCTAATCCAATCCATAATCTGTCGATATACCTATTCCAAACCAACCAGGCCAATAGAATTCGGTTAAATTAGGTTGCCAGTTCATTGTAACCATCACCGTTTATAAATTTATCCTACTAAATGGGTATTAATGCCAGCATATATAGGTTCCCGATAATACCTATATATCATCAAAATTTCATATCAAGCTACCCCTCCCCTTTCAGCCTTTGCATCCAATGACAATAAAACTTATGCTATAAAATCCAAGTCAAAGAGCCAAATGATTGAAAGAGAAATATCCTTCCCACACAAAACAGAAGTGCAGGTTCAAAAACTTGATTTGCCGAGGCATTTTTCTGCTAAAAAGAAAGAAAAAAAAGACTTTCGAGCATCATTATTGGAAACTAGGGACGTTCCAATGGGATTCGTGAGATAAAAACGAGGTAGTTAGTTTCACTGGTAAATTAAAAAAAGACATGCTTTCGACTCACTTGTCTCTCACGTAATTACAAGACTCAAAGTTAGATACTCACTGCTATAGTCGGAGTTGGTATAACTAGACAAGCCCCGGCGGGTAAGAGCCGATGTTAGATATGGTCGAAACAGAGAGAGAGCACAACGAGAAAGGATCGGATGGGGATACGCAGAGACGGGGAAAGATGGGGTTGATGGGGAGACACGTGGAAGTATGCGGCGAGAAAACGGATTGGATGTGAGTGGTCGGGAAGGCACAATGTGGCCTGCGAACAGAGACCGCACGAGAATTGGGAACCGGAGGATGGTGGTGTGTGTGAGCCGAAGCGGGACAGAAGCCCGATCCGAATGGCGCCAGGTGTCTCGACCGGCCCCCATTGGGGGGCAGTGGTCCGGTGTATTTGTTGGTATATAAAAAGGTGTTCGTATACCAGCATCATCAGTATATGTCAATAGATTATTTTTTTTAAGGACTTAGAATCTTATCTGTACAAATTAAAAAGAAATCGGCTTCACGTCAATGCAGGAATAGACACCCAGATCTGGATTTCTCCTTTTAAAGTCAAGAATTTGCATGATTCGAACTTGGGGGTAGGTGTAAATAATATTTTAGTAGGTACGAATGTGATATTATATTTTTGGGGATGTAACTTGAAGAAGATGGATGTTACCGACCTGGCGGGGAGGCCCGGGTAAGACGCGGAGGTGCGGTCCTCGACGCGGGTCTCGTAGGTGCCAGGTAGGATGGTGGCGCGCCTGCCCTCGAGTTCCTCGGCGACGGCGCGGGAGACGGCGTCCTCGAGGGATTCCCCGGGCGTCATCTTCTCGGAGAGGGGCCTCCCGCGGGGCCTGAGGGTGCCGTCGGAGAGAAGCTGGTGGGACTCCACCAGCACCGCCCCGGCGCGGTTCCTCACGCGGACGCTAGCCACGTGGACGGCCCGGATGGGGCGGTCTTCGTCCCCGGGGGTTTCCTGCAGGGAGGTCTCGCCGAGGGAGAGCTCTCGCCAGAGGTTGTGGAGGGGCTTGGTGCCCGGTAAGACCCCCCACGAGGAGAGGGAGGAGTCCGGCAGGCGAGGGCGGAGCCACGCCGAGAGGGACTCCGGTGTTGGGAACGAGAGGAGTGGGGGCTTCGACAAAGAAGAGGAGGAGGAGGAGGAGGAGGAGGACGAGGGAGAAGGGAGGGGCGTGGGGCTGCGCATGGGGTACCGGAAGAGGGGGAGGCGAGGGAGGAGCATAAATTAAAAAGATTTGCTTAGTGGAGGAAGGAGTTGTGGTGCCAACAACACATCGCAGTTTGGTTTCGATTTTGCTTCCAGGAAGGAGAAAGGGAGGGGGGAAGGGATTGTTGGTTTTGGTTTGGTTTGGTTCGGTTTGCTTTGGTTTGTTGGGAATTTTAGGGGTTTATTTCTTTATTTTTTTCATAGGAAAATGACATATACGATTGTAAAAATTATTTTTATTCCACACATGTGATACAGTTGTCGGTAATTTTTGGGGATGCCTCTTGAAAGTTTAGATATTACATATAGATGCTTTTCGTGTCGGCAATGATGTCGCGGTGTCGGTAAAGATGCCTTCGACTTTTGTAGATGTCGTTCCTTGGTGAGGGTGAAGGTGGGAAATGGCCACCAAGTTACTTTGTTGAGATGAGTTGTAGATATTAAAGCAAAGGGAGAATACATGGTTTAAGAGTTTTGGTCCTGTATTTCTCGCAAAAAAATAGAGTCTTGTCCAATATTATTTGGAGGTTGATGTTTTGAGATTGTTAATATCCTCAGTTTACCCATAAAAAATTTTAGGTCACTAAGATAAAAAATCATAGTTTAATGAGATTATTTCTGTTGATGGATGATTTGTTGATAAATTCATGCTCTAATAGTTATGGTATATTGTGAACAACGATGCGTATGTTGGGCCATTGCCAGTAATGTGAAATTTACAGGTGCATGTCACCAAAAGTTTACATGATGCAGAGATGTGAGGGTGAGGATAAGTTGATTGGTCGATTGGAATTACGCTCGAGAAGATTATTATGGGTCTTGCCAAAAAGGAGGATGTGTGATGACTCTGGATAAATTGCTAATTTATGCTTCTTATTGCCATTTAGGCAATGTAATGGATTCTATGCATACATGTGGTCCTAAGACCACCAGAGGAGTAGGAAATGATCATGCAGGTAAAGAGTGACGTTTAACAACCCCAATAAGGAAACTCGAACGTGGAATAGGATTCTCTTGTCATGGTGGTTTCAACAATAGCTTGTGTGTAAATCAAAATCTGAGTATGTGACTAGTACAATAATCCACATGAAATCAAAATGAAGTCCTTAAGGTATGGCTGAATGGTGGGATTCTTAATTTTAGTATTAGAGATACAAATTTAAATATCCATCCTTAAATTATTTGAAGGATTGATGTACCTAAAATGATTATTATCTTTTCAATCTATTTAAATTGGACTTCAAGGTATTACAAAATTAAAAAAAAAATCAACATGGAGTTCCAAAAGTAAATTTTGATTTGAGTCATGAGGATTCTAGCAAGACTGAATATTTCATGAATCGAAGATTGGATGCAAAATGGTACGAGGATCCATTTATGAATCTATTAATGATAAATCAAAAATATTCTTGAACCTAATTCCCACCTGTATTAACAGCCCTCTTTTCTTTTGAACATGCCGACACATCCAGAAATCCCCTTTGCAAGTGATGCCCATATTAAGGGGGCGAAAAGAAACCGCTCATTTGCCCTTTCCTCCTCCTTGTTTTTTCCCCTCTAGAAAATCATAAATTGCATGCAGCAATTAGCAAGGGGCTATAGGCTATAGCCAATGGACACGCGATGTTGCTGGTGGAAGACGCTAAGGTGAGTATAGAAATTAATGATGACTTGTACTCGTCAACATTGGTGGCCGATATCGATATTTATAGGACAAGTTCGGTATACAAAAATAGACCTAAATCCCATGAAATCTGATATATGCAAATTTGATTCTCATGGGATTTTGAATTGTGTTTATTGTAAATTTAAATTTGGAAATCAATGCTTGAAGAAGAAATATATCCCAACATCCCCCCTCAATCAGAGGAATTATGTGAATCCTAATTGCTATAGTCGAAGATGACGACAGATTTGTTGAAATGAATTCTTTGATAGAGGTTTTTGTAATTCCCTGATTGGAGGAGGTGAGATGTGCGTGACGAAATAAAAAGAAATTGTGGAATTAAAATAGACAATCTCACAAAATAAGTAATCTCACAATAGACACAAGTATTTTTAGGTGGAAACCCAAATCGGGTGAAAACTATCACCTAATCCTCTCGAGTTAGGATTTCTCGATCAACCAAGTAGATCAAATCTACTAAACCCAGTCACTTAAACGAGGGTGACCGAATCTCAATTACAACCACACTACTTAGACGGAGGGTAGTGTTCCTCAACACCCCTTCTCTTCACAAGAAGGAATTTGTCACGCGAAGGAAATGGGAATTCGCAAAGCGAATACCCAACTAAAGATAATAAAATGTACAACAATCCTATAGAGCCTCAAATATTTAAACCTAACTTCTATAGGAGTTAGGAAACTTTCCTTTGGTGGAAGTGCGTCGAATTGATGCGGGTGTGTGAATCAAGCTTTGACACGGCAACGCTCTCGTAACGTCAGCGGGAGAGCGGGTGCACAGGAATCAATCTCTCTAGATGTAGAACTAGGCTTGGAGAGTTAGAACTTTCTTCTTAAGATCAAAAGACACAAAATGCTGTGAAAGTGTGTCGCTTGGTGTGTCTTACAAGCCAAGGGATCCTCCTCTATTTATAGAGGCCCTAAGAAGGCTTTGGAAGGCCTTGGAAGGGTTCCATAGCCGTTGGGGTTGAACCCAAGGCAAAACAAGCCGTAGTCAGAATTAATCATGATTTTGACAGGGTCATCAGATGTCTGGTCCTGGCATCAAACGTCTGGAAAACATGTTTAAAACGTCTGGGAACTACGTCAGACGTCTGATTTTAGGCGGGTTTCCTTCCTTTCGTGAATTAGACTTAAATAGGGTTCTAGTGTATGGCTATCAGACGACACACAGGACGTCTGGAAACCTATTTGTTCTGTGGAAATGGATTCCCAACGAGTCTAATGGCGATAAAATCTATGAAGGAAGATCATGGGTTAGTCAAGGGAAAATGGTCATGTATCGGACGTTTGGAGTCCTCTATGGACGTCTGCTATGAGGCTAACGGTCATTTCCTCAACATTTGCTAAGGAAGCCAATGGTCCACTAATTGGACGTTTGGAAAAGGCATCAGACGTCTAGACTAAAGTCTAGACGTCTGATTTCATCAGACAAAACTAACTAAGTTCAGCCTAAATAATCGGACGTCTGAGTCAACAGTCAAACATCTTAAAAGTTTTTATCAGACGTCTGAGATTCAGATTAAACATCTGAAAAGGTTGTCTAAATTTTATTTTGGTTTTCTAAGATCTTCATAGAAACCTAAGTATCATAGGGTAGTACAGGTGTTCCTAGGACTACTTTAAGGATCCTTTGAGGCTCTCTAACAGGTATTTTAAGAAATAAAAAGAGCAAGAATATAATGACAAAAGTACATAGGAAAAGATAAATAGAAATCTATCATACTCTTCTTGTCCTTCCATCTTCAAGCTTTCGCTCCTTGCAAAGCACCTCCACCTCTGTCCAGCTCCTTCAATCCGCCATGGATGCGAGCTAGAACTCTGTTTAAGCACTTGTCTCTATTTGCAATTTGACCTGAAAACTAGAACTTAAATGCAAATGTTAAAAGACACGTGTTTTGTTATCATCAAAATAAACGATCGTGGTACTCTAGTACCAACAGTTTCGTTAATATATCGGCTAGTTGATCTCTGATGGAGATAAACTTAACATTCAGGAGTCTTTTGGCAACTTGTTCCCGAACAAGATGGTAATCAATTTCAAAGTGTTTTATAAAAGAATGAAAGATTGGATTTGTTGAAAGATAAGTGGCACCAATGTTGTCGCACAATAGTATAGGCACTGGTAAGGATTGTATATGAAGCTCATTGCGAAGTGGTTGAAGCCAAATTGATTCAACAGTTGCGTTGGCAAGAGCCTTATATCTTGGATTTGTTGACAAGCACAAAATAGTCTACTGCTTTCTTGCAGACCAGGAGATGAGATTTGACCCCATGAAGACTAGGTAGACACTAGAAGATTTTCAATTATCAGTAGAACTGGCTCAATCTGCATCCGAATAGGCTTGAAGAAGAAAATTTGAAGACTTGTGGATACATAATCCCACTAATATTGTGCCTTTTAGGTATCGAAGGATTCATTTGACATGCTCCCAATGCTGGATAGTTGGATTATTCATAAATTGACGGACTTTGTTGGTAGTAAATGAGATATTTGGCCATGTAAGAAGGTATTGAAGTACACCAACAATTTGGCAATATAATGTTGATTCTGAAAAAGGAACCCTATTAGTGGATAAATTAGTTAAGTAGCCATTGGGGTTTGCATTGGCTTGTAGTCTCTCATATTTGCTTCTAGAGAAGGTCCAAAATGTATTTCTTTTGTGAAAGGAGAGGACCATCCTAAAGCTTTTGAATTTTAATGCTAAGAAAATAATGAAGATTACCTAGACCACGGATATTGAATGTTCGTTGCAGCATAGTTCGTGCCACTCAATATTTGAAGGAGAACTTCTCGTGATGATAATATCGTCAACGTAGATGAGAATGTAAATGACAACATTTGTAGAGTGTAAAATAAATAAAGAAGTATCCATTTTAGAAGGTTGAAAACCTCAGTCAGCTAGTAGTGAACTTAGATGACTAAACCATGCACAAGGAGCTTGTTTAAGGTCATAAACTGACCGTTAGAGCTTGCAAACATGATAAGGCTTGTTAGGGTCAATAAATCCTTGAGGTTGGTTCATATAGACAATTTCACAGAGATATCCATTCAAGAAGGCATTGTTAACTTCAATCTGGCACAGAACCCATCCTTTGGGGACAATAATAGTTAGAATGATTCTAATTGTAGTTGGGTTAATAACTGGATTGAAGGTTTTAGAGTAGGCAATCCCTTCTCTCTGGTTATATCCTTTTGGCACTAAACAAGCTTTATACCATTGAATTGATCCATTTGGTTGAAGCTTTAGGTGGAAAACTCATTTGCAGCTAATAACATTCATACTTTGCTGTGGGGAACAAGAGTCCAGGTGTGATTGGAGAGAAGAGCATTGTACTCATCACGAGTGACTGCTCGCCAGTTCGGATCTTTGTTGGCCTATGAAAAATATGTTGGTTTAGAGACCATAGTAATAGTAGCCATGAGAGCATATGGGAGAGGATGGTTCTTAGCACATTTTAAACCGACCAAAGCTCTATAATCAACTGGTTGTTGTTGGCGTAATTGTCATGAAGAAGATTGTAGTTGTAGCATAGAAGCAGGTGCATGTGTATTGATGTGCAGCATATGAGGTGTGGGAGGTGAGGGATTGGGGGGGTACGATCAATAGGTTCTGATGAAGGAGAAGGAGACTCAGGTAAGGTGATAGACAACCAAGGAGATGAAGGAGCATCCTTTGGAGGGGGAAGATCAAGTATGGACCTGTACTTGAAAGGGAATATAGTTTCATCAAATTTGATATGTCTACCTATGTAGTATTTATTGTTCGTAGGATCAAAGCAAAGATAGCCATGGCGATTTGAAGGATAACCCAAAAATATGCACGGTATAGTTCTGAAGGAAAATTTGTGCTAATTGTAAGGTCTTAACAAAGGGTAGAAGTGCATCTAAAGATGTGTAGAGAATGATAGTCCGAGTGCTTTTGGTATAGAAGGTAGTATGAACTTTGATTTTGTAATACTATAGTGGGCAGTCTATTTATTAAATAAACGACAGTAGTGAAGGCAAAGTGCTAGAAGAAATGAGGCATAGAAGAGTGGGCAAGTAGAGTGAGTCCAGTATCAACAATATTGCAGATTTTCCTTTCTAAGGCTTTGTTTTGCTCATGTGTGTGGGGAACAGTGATACGATGAGTAATCCCATTTTTATCAAGAAATGGTTTCAAGGCTAGGTACTTGCCACTTCCATCGAATTGAAAAACTTTAAATTTTGAATTAACTACGTTGTAGCATGGCAAAGAAACTGGACACAAGAGAAGCAGCATCACTTTTCTCTCTAAGCGGAAACAACCATGCATATATATTTAGAGAAATTATTAACAAAAATGGCAAAATATTTGAAACCAAAAGGGAAATGGTAGGGCGTAGGCTCCCAAACATCACTAAAAATGAGATCCAAAAGAGTGACACTCTTGGTACATGTAGATGATAAATGTAATTTAGATAACTTTCCCATCATACAAGAAGATCATTTGTTCACGAAAAATGATGCATAATGCAATCCTAAAAGTTGAGGAATAGAATCAACTATCTTCGACCTTGGATGCCCAAGATGTTCATGCCAAAGTCTACAAGCCCGTTTGTTTCGAGGAAGTAGGTGGGCTCTTCGTTGTTCGGCTTTGGAAAGGTCGAAACATTTTTAAGCCGTAAGCAGCCCACCTGTTCCAGCAGAACTTGATTCTGTGGGAGGCCTAGAATGAGGGCTATTCCACCTTTTCATTCCGCTACCCCTCACTCCGCTTCTCCTTTTCTTGTCGCCCCCATTTGCAATGACGCTTGAATGGTTATCCATGGCAATGCTCCTGCAGTGATCCCTGTGCCCTTGATCAACGTGGGATGCTGCAATCGTTCTTCGATCTTGCTATTCTCATCTGTAATAGGGTTTCGTCAGTCCTCTATCGTGGTTTATCCCATCGATTTGCTTTTTTTTTTCTTGAGTTTACAACAATCGCGTTTTAGTTTTTGTTTTACTCGTATTTTCGTCAAATTCGTGTGTTGTCAACTATTAGATTTGTATGATCCTTTGTTACCTCAATAATTGTGGTGGCTTTGTGATTTCAACCATTGAGCCCTAGTCTACGACATTATTTTCCTTGCCTTTTTTGGCATGGTTTCGTTAGTACCTGGATGCCATTAATTGCTACCATCGTGCTTGCTTGCACAAAAGTTGTCGTTTGTGGGACAAATCCCTCTGCCCAATTCCTGTGATGGATCTTCACCTATTTAGTGCGGTGGTTGGGAGGTAGCTGATGATTTCTACATTTGTTGTCTTGAATCTCGTTTATACAATCGATTTCCATGTTCGGTTTCACTCCTGACCTCTTCTTATCCATGACTCTTGGTTTGGCGTGGGATATGGTTCTTCAATAAGATGATTCCCCTGGGTCCATCTTCGTCTTCATGTGGGAGGATCACTGATGACGAGTAGGTGGAGATTCGGATGAGGCTAAGGTCAAGGTTCTATAAATTGTAGCCATGGGTGCTTCACGGCATACTGTGGGTTGTCTTGGACCTTTTCTTGGAGGAGGGTGGTAATGATAGATTTCCCTTCCAATTTTTTTCACAATTTAAACTTTGGTTGATTCGAAACTGTGTTACTTCCATATTTCCTTTGGTTGCAGGTGAAGTAGCTTCGATCGAGGAGCTGTTGCTGCTCGATTGTCTGAAGTGCGTGCACAAGGCGCTTACAACAAAGGTGATCGGTAGGTAAGCTGCACCTATATTGGATGAAGTTGTAGTAAACGTCTCTGTAAGCTTGTTATGAAGTTGTTTCATTTTATCCTCCTTAACCATTGCTCTTGTTTGTGCACCATTTCATAGCTTGTATTCTTAAATGCAAATTACCTAGATAACTGGAAACCGCGAGCTTTCAACTAAAAAAAAAATCATCTGTTTCATTCTTATACATCATGTAAGACAACCCGCTGAGCTAATGTGTATGGTTAAGCAAGCTATGAGGTAGATGTTACAAATAGTTTTACTTCTCCTTAGTGGTTGTTTGACCTATTCTTATTTCTAATCTGATATATTACTCCTTAGTGATTGTCTGACCTATTCTTATTTCTGAACTAATATATTACTCCTTAGTAGTTGTCTAACTCGTTACTTCCCAAGTTATATCTTGCTTTTGTGCTTGAAGAGCTATGCTGTTTAAATGCCATGAGGACATATTTCACAAATTGATGTATTGCTGCGAGTATTGATTTCGGAAATGATTTTGATTTTTTTGAATTATGCTGTCATGTTATTTCTTGTTAACTCGCTTCGATCGTATTCCAAATTCACGCGTCGTAGTATAGACGATAAAAGTGTAATTAAAATTTAAAATTTATATACTCGAAACAACATGAATCCAAGGTCGTCTCTGGGAGCAAATTAATGTGCGAAAACCACTATCAAGATTTCAAAGGAATTTAGATTCAGGAACTAGATTGAGTGGATTTTATTTTCTAATTGCAAAATCTAGTTCAAAAACGTAAACAATAAACTCGTCATGATCAAGCAATAGAAATTCATGGAAAACCAAAATGTCAACCCAAACATTAATTACTACAAATATGTCCTTGGAAGGTTGCATTTACATCCCTACAAATTTGTTCTTTTGCATTTACGTCCCTACCAGTAAGGACATGTTCTTTTCCACGTTGAAGCACTATAAGGAGATTCTCTGGCAAGTGAATCTGTGGCCTTTGGTGACCGGAGTTGCTTGCTAGAGATCGCAATAAGTCTCATGTGGCCTCGCAAAGCTTCTTGCAAAGCTTGGGAGTTTGGGAAGGGGTGGAGGAGGCCGACGTGAACAACGGAGAAGGCAGCGGACGTGGGTGTCGACGAAGCTCCTCGGTGCATGAAACTTCTCGTCGAGGGTAGCAATGGGTTTCTGATCGTCGACTTTCAATTTGCAATAAAAACGGTGTTTACATGTCATTGTTGTAGTATAGATGTCACGAATGTAAATTGATGTTGCGTCAATTTTTTTTATTTACTATTTTTATTGATTTGTTTCTAGGTCGTTCATTGGGAAGCAGTTATTGATATATATTACTCTCTAAGTTCAAAAATATTCTTTTATTTCAAAAGCGTTGATTTTATTTACAAAATGAATAAGTGAATGAATGAATTAAGTAATTATTTACAAAAGAATCAGTTAATATGCCTGACAATGCCTAAAAACATATGTATATAAATAAGCATAAAAAAACTAGTTAAAACTACCTTATATTAATTATTTACAACTAATATAGGTAATACCTAAGTATAGATACAAAATTAGTTACTAATATATACTATATTAAATTATATTAACATATTATATATACAGTAACATAAATAAGTGTCGTTAAAGCCTTAGTAAAATTATATGCATAACATAAGGTAAAATAACTATCTATACTGACATATATAGCTTTGTACAATGATGGATTCATCTGTCACTAAAGCTCTAGGATTATTTCTATACATATAAGAGCTCAAACATACTTACTCTACTTATATTACTCACATATATTTAGATACATTGATATATATGCACACTATATACATATCCTATTTAATTTATACATGTACTATTATACTTATATATATACATATGCCTGCACACAAACACACCAGGGACACTCAACATGGGCTGGACACTTAGCTATTCTCATGGCTCTCTTCTTTTTAACACTTGGCCAAATTTATGGTGTTCTCTCCCCACTTAACTCCGGTTCACTATTCCTCAACCAAAAAATTAGATTTTTAATGGGCAGATCAGCTCATTTTCGTGGGATACACAACACCTCGAAGATAGAACTAGACCACTATTAGTAAGCCAACCCTAGTTATATTTAGGTGTATTTATATCCAGATTCAAGCTCTTCGTTGGGCCCACATAGGCCCAGGTACAGTGCATGGCCCCTGGCCTAAGCACTGTTCCAATATTTCATCAGTATCATGTTCATATTAAAGAGAGGAGAAGAGACTGGGTTTTTTTTGAGCCATGCGTTGTCGACTGAATAGCCGGCAATGCAAAATCAATATAAACAGCCGCACCAGTTCTAAAAGCCACGATGTGTCATGATTGCGACGGATTCGCACGCGAAAAGGTTCGAGTTTGGAAAATCTGTCATTGTAGTTCGATTCACGAGAAAATCCGTCGATCGAATAAAATTTATAACCAAATCTTGAAAAATGAGTCCCGGGTCGAACACAGGGAGACGAACGTTTGGTTTTGAAAAATACGTGTTTCACTTTCATTTGTTTTTGTCGTTTGTCTTTTCTAATTTTTTTGGCATTTTTAGCAAGCAAGAGATTAGGTCGATGAATTCTTATCTGACTAATTTACTTGTAAAATATAAGACAGAGAGAGAAATAATCACATATATCTCAACAAGTGTTTCTACAACTATGAAAGTGGAAAAAACTACACTAGAAAGCAGTAAAAATAGATGGAGATGAGAAGAATCCTCCTCGACGGTTGCTTGGAGGATGACTCGCTCTGACGGTGCCTCGACAGAGGTGGTGGAATGGGGATGAGGGGAGGGAAAAATATTTGATTTTCTACTCTAGAAGAGCATCCCGGGCTTCGAACAAGCTCTCTTTAGAGCCTTGGAGGTGGTGAGAGGAAGAAAGGAAGAGATGGAGAAGAATAGGAGGGGTAGGGGTCCTTTTATAATGGAGGAAAGAATCAAATTTGTATACAGGATATTTAGTGACGGTCATAAACATCGCTGAAGATCCGCTGCAAACGTCGTTGAAGATCCCACGCCAACCCTCGCCCCCGCTAGTGAGCGCATCACGTGCCCCTGCTGTCGCACCGTTGGTGCACGCTTCACATGTCCTTGTCGCGTGCGCACACGTGCTACGCGCCTATGCGCCTCATGCTCACGCGTGCTGCTGGTGCTTCCATTGCCGTTGCCTTGTGCGCTGAGTTGCTGTGCCTACGTAGGTGCATGCCTCCGCGTGTGCACGCGCATCCATGTTGCTGTGCACGTGCGGTGGCACATGCGTAGGCATGGCGCTTGGGTTGCGCCACGTGGCGTGACCTGGGTCGTCCATCTTCTTTCCTTTGTAGGGGCTGCTATAGAGGTCAGATTGAGTCGATTTTCACGCCGTTGAACTGTGATCGTTGACCCGAATCCATCCGTGTGGTCGGATTTATCATTTGAAGTTCCAGATTGCGTCACCTAGTCCCTTGACCGTTGATCTTCCTCGGACTGCATATAGTGCTACGAACTCCGATCAAGGCGATTTCGGAGGCGTTGGACTCCGATCGTCGTTCTAATAAGATCCGTATAGTCGGATCGTCAATTCGAGTTTCCAAAATAAATCTCTCCTGACCATAAAAGGACACAATTAACATAAAATATACACTACTCTAAATGCAGAATGATGTATGTTATATAATATTTATAATATGGAATACAAATCTAAGCCTAGGAACATGCAAAAATAAGTATTTTAACCTAAATGGATGTGTCTACATCATACCCCCATGTCTATCTTTTACTAGTTCCAAGTAAAATTAAACTACGCTTAGACTTAAGTCGTTTATTAACAATAGAAAATTTCAACTAAGGTCCTAAACTACGAAAACTCAACAGTACCGGAGCGTCTGCCAAAATGTAGATTGTCTAAGTCTTCGCCTTATTTGTAAAGGGAAGATACATTTTTTTTCTTATTATTTTCTTTTTTTTTGACTTTTGGAGTTTGAGAGTTTTGGGATAACTTTTTACGGCTACCGGATTCGTCCAAGACTCGAAAAGGACTCTAAATGCTAAGCATCTTGTGAAAGGGTGATAGACTCACTAGGTGGCTGTTAAAACGTACTTCAGGTTTTTACGACTCTAGGTGACTTTAAAGATTTCTTCCTAAATGTTTATCTTTTCTAACGGTAGTTTTTTCCCTATTTTAATTTTTTGTGGGGTCAGCATAAGAGCGAACTCAGTGTATATTTATCCGATTTATTCTACTTCCCCTTTTCCTTCCTAAATATTTTGGGAATTATTTGTGCACTTTTGTGAGCCGGGCTCTAGATAATCGACCAATGGACTGTTACCCACGTTAACTTGTCAGCCATACTCGTGTTGTGAAGTATGGTTTAGTTTTCTATTTTTTCTCCTTTTTCTTTTCTTTTTTTTTTAGTACCATTTTTTTCTTTTTCTAAGTAGGTGACTTTCTTGATCTAAGATTTACCTAAAAGCAGTAGAATAAGTGTGGTTAAGTAGCTGGACTCTGGACAACCGACCAATTAGCTGTTACCCACGACAACTTGACAGTCATACTAACCTAGAAAGTTCATTAGCTACCTAATTTTCAAAGAAACAGTTGAAAAGTAAGTCAATGCATATAGTGTGTAGATGCTTAGGCTTAAAATCCCCTCAAATCAGAAGGCGGGTTGATAAGTCGTGTACTTATCATCCCAATTTATTTACCAAATTAATGTAAAATTACTTGACGAGGACTCGAGACTAAGTCCACATTCGAGTGGACACTCGAGCTAATTAAGCTCGAAGACTTAAAGAGTCTAAGTGTTTAGATCCTAAAGTATCATTTCCTAAAGTTAATAACCTCAAAAAGTATAAGTTCTTTTCTCCTAATTCTATTTTTTTCTTATTTTGTCTTTTTGAATTTTTAATTTTTTTAAATAAAAGAAATTCTACATAGCTAACGAAATAATTTCAGAATTAAGTATTCATCCTCCCATGCCTAAACGATGCAATGTCCTCATTGTAGAAATAAAGGTATGAAACGGGCGGAATAAACAGAATATCACCTGAATTTCGTGAAAATCCGGTCAGCTCCGCAAAGAGGAGAGTATACACACACCTTAAGTTTAATGCCTTCAGCTAGGCATAATATACATACAAAGAAGAATTTGAGAATTCACAAGTGTGGGTCAGAATCAAAATAAAATGATTAATCTTCAGACCCGCCAATGAAAGATGTCCACAAATGTGGACTAAGTTGTGGTGTAGACTTATGCCCCAGGGTCGAATGGTTTTAAGGTTCTGGATGAAAATCACCTAGAACCGAAGATTATTGTGCTTACGGGGCCGGGCCTGCGGTTTGGTGGTGTGCAACCCAAGACTAAAGTATCGGACAAAAGGTAGATTTGGTTCACTAGGTTTAGATGTCTACTTAATGTTCAGCTCAAAAAAATAATCAGTTATTCCAAGCTTCGGTCACATATCAAAGGTATCGTAAGGGTCTTGGTAAAAAGTAAGTGGTTTCAGGTCAATAGGAACCTTTAGATGTAAAATCGTAGTTACCTTAGAAGTAGCTTCCCAGATTTTTATTTTCAACTTCTTATCCTCTAAAATCAATGTTTCTAGGACCTCTAGATCGTTTTACACTCCATCTAAAATACCTAAGTCCAATAATTGTGGCTGAATCATAATTAACTTTGGCATAATGATTTCAAAAGCCATCTCTTCAGTGTGTGGATGAGGAATGGGGTCACTAATTGAATCATTAGGATTCAGATTCTCCAAGTTAACCCCAATCGAATCAAATTCCTCTATTATCGGGCTATCAAATGGTTCATCAGATTCCTCAGACCTGTTTGTCTCACTAAAATCATCTTTCTTACGCTCAAGTGTGACTTCACTAAGAGATTCTTCACCCTCAGAGTAAAAGAATTCTTGATCCGCATTTATATACGTCTTAAAATCATATGTCAATTCATGATCCATGAAAACATATTTTTCGTCGTTCCCTGGCTCGGGGATCTTGGGTGAAGCAATCGGTTCATTCAGAATCAGTTGCTCTAAACCAACCTGGTCATCTTCGATCTCAGAATATGTGCCCCCCCGACAAGCACCTGATTGGGTTTAGACATTGGCTCTCTTAAAGGGGGTTCATCTTGAGAATCATCCCAAGATTGAACTAGGGCAACCACAAATTTCATCTTCAACCTTGACAATTTCCCAAGTAGAAATTCACCCAGACCCCTATCCCTAACATTTTGGAGCAAATCCAATAGAAAACTATTAAGTTCATCAATGATTTTGATCATAGGCTCCAATACTTCAGTACATGGTATTGGCTGAGCTTCTAAAGATTGGATGGTGTTCCTCAAGTTAGTCAACACCTTGTCTTGGACCTGGTTCACCTGAACCGAATGGTTCGATTAGGTTTGGGTTAAATCTAGGGGAGTCAAGATATCGAGGTTCTCAGGTCCCTCCTTGATAGTAGGTCATTTCAGATTATTCAAAGAATGGTGTTGACCTATATTTAGTGAAATATTGGGGAGGGTAAGTGTTATAATCATCATATCCTTCCTAATTGTAGATCGGGTTGGTTTGGTCATTAAAGGGTGGAGATCTATATTTATTATAGCTCTAGGAAGGATGGTAATCATAGTCTTGTTGTCCAGGGTTAGGCCCTGGACACTGAGGTCCGGATTCATATCCCCAATCAAAGTTATCCCGACTAGTGGATGGGTAATCATAAGTCAAGTTGGGATAGTAATCATCTTGATGATATGTGTTGGTAGGAGGGTAGGATTGGAAATGTGTGAAAGATGTGAAAGGATACATTGTGTAGTAGATGGGAAATCAAAAGAGAGAAAGGAGCCTTGCAATACAAGGAATCAACCCTGTTCTTGGGTGGTTAGCCTAAAGACCTACAGACTCTCAGGTCTCGTCTTGAGATTATAAATGATTTGGTCTACTTCTATCCAGTCAATCCAACCAGTTGGAGGGGCTGGGGAGAAGGTTTTTTCTTTGGCTTGCGCCTCCGATTCCTAGTGTACTCCATAGCCGCGGTCGTTTGACGTTATTCCCCTAGCTAAACATCAAATGGACCAGCAAAAGCAGATTAATAAAAAAAATCTCAGTCTAAGCCCCGAAGAGCGAATCAATCCTTAAGGCCAATATCTACTCAGTTTTAATTAGGCTTAGGATGATTGTGCTCTTGGAATGTGATGGGTCCTTTAGATGGGTTGTGGCCTTAATGATAAATTCAAATGTGTGTGCGTGCACAACCAGGCTTTGTAAATAAGGTTATTTGATGATATCTTTTAGGGTTTAACCTTATTTAGTAGCTTGTAGGGTTTAATCTTAGGTGTATTCAATCAAGTTTAAGAGAACACTCCAAGTTTTGAAAGCACTAGTGATAATATATTCCTTTAGAAACCAAAAAATAATGTGGAGTACCTAGTTCAGCCCCAAAGATTAATCTTAAGTGGCAAGCTGCTGATGAATGACTTTTATTTTCAGTGGTGCAGCCTAAACAGCTCAATCAATTGACCTGTTGCACCGCTTAGTTAGGGCACACAGATGTTTAACCTATTCAGATTTTTACTCACTTATATGTATTAAGTTGAAGTGTACCGGGTCCACAGGTTAGATCCCGGTTAAGTGGTAGAATCAAAGTGAAATGGTGCACCTTAAGTCGAAAGTTGTGGCTATTTAATGTGTCACATTCAATAAATCCCACAAGAAAAGAGTTTTTTTATATGCGGGGATGAGATGGGTGGATGTGACAAACAAACAACAAAATCTTTCCTAGGGTTTATAAAAAATACCTAAGTTGATTTGGGTTTGAGTTATTAGTGTGGTGAAATGAAATCTACGGTGGGGGTGGTGAGGGAAAACTTACAAATGTCTTTCTCGCACTTTATTCCAATCTACCGCCTTCGGCTCCTCGACCGGGTTCTTGCAAGACAATAAATTGAAGAAGAAAGGTTAGAAAAATATGTAAGTAATGCAGGAAAATGTGAAAAAACCAAAGAGTGTTGCCTTCCCGGCAACGGCGCCAAAATAATTGCGGTGGATTCGCACGCGAAAAGGTTCTAGTTTGGAAAATTCGTCATCATAGTTCGATTCACGAAAAAATCCGTCGATCAAATAAATTTTATAACCAAAGTTCGAAAAGTGAGTACCGTGTCGAACACGGGGAAACGAACATTTGATTTGATTTTGAAAAATACGCGTTTTGCTTTTATTTGTTTTTGTCATTTTTGTCTTTTCTAATTTTTTTGGTATTTTTAGCAAGAGATTAGATCGATGAATTCTTATTTAATTAATCTACTTGCAAAATATAAGAGAGAGAGAAACAATCATATATATCTCAATAAGTGTTTCTACAACTATGAAAGCGGGAAAAACTATGCTAGAAAGTAGTAAAGATAGATGGAGATGGGAAGAATCCACCTCGACGGTCGCTTGGTGTTACGACCCGATTCCCGGATTCCTACAGGATCCGAGACCGGCTCGCCTCGACTAATCCTAAGACCTAGTTGTCTAACAAGAAATAACCAAAAGTAGGAAAGTAGATCACATTCACATGCGATATAATTAAGCATAGGAAGCATACAAAGCAGTTAAGGAAAATAAATTTGCTGTTTCAGTACATACCACCACAACAATAACGGAAAGCGAGAGTAAATAGTAGAAGCAGAATAGTAACTAAAAGTCAATTACTTACTACAACAGTAGAGAAAAGAAAAGTGCTAAAGAAAATTACGGCTGGGCTTAACTGGGCCCAGCACCATCCGCAGTCGGAAGTTCGAGTTGCTCAACTCCTGGTCCTAAACAGTATTATGAAAAGACAGAATCAGCAAACGCTAAGTAGAGTGGTATCTATATTATCTAAGTACAAAACAGTAAAAGTAACAGGTTTAATTCTCAATTCTATTTATCTGATTTATATATATTTTCGTTTCACCCATTTCTTTCAAGCATCCAGATATTCTTGATCTTGCATGTTCCTTGTGGGAACAATCTTGATTGCAGTCTTTTCCGTAGAGTAGAAGGTATACGTGGTGCTCTCCTGGTCGGGAGTCTCCCGTGGTAGTCCTACACTCAGTCAACCACCCTGAGGTCACTGTCACGACGTAGCGGTGACTACGACACGCGTGATAAGTCCACGGGTAGTTTCCCCGCAATGACACGCGATCAGTTAATTTCACTAGCGGGTACACTCCAAAATATAGCACGAAACAGTATAGGGTCTTGCCCTCTCAGAATAGGGGTCTTGCCCCTCAGAACCAAATAGAGGTCTTGTCTCTCCACAGTTCGTGCACCATCGTCTGACTACCCCGGTTTACTCAAAGAGCCTAGCAAGTCGGTGTAGGGTGGCTAGCTGAACCTCGGACCCTGTGGGGTGGCTAGCTCCCTCCCTACACTAGTAGCTCACCTCGGTACCACGTACGTGAGGGTCAACAAGAGTCAGTGTAGAGTGACCGAACCTAACCTCGGGTCTCAACCTAAGGGAAGCTAGCCCCGCTCTACACAAAAGGGGACAGTTGCTCTACATGGTACCACGTATTCAAGGGCCAGCACACTTCCCGTCTACATTCCAGGTTTCCGTTTATCTACAAGAGTTCTACTCCTAATTTCCTGTAGAGTTTATGCTCATGTTCACCTTATTTATTTCGATCCAGATTTCACATTTCACAATTCATTTCCCATCCATATACAGGTAGCTCGTGTTTTCAAAATTCAAAACATGCAACTTGTGATTTCGTAGGTAATTGTTCATTAAATACAAACAGCTCATATTCTAACACACAACTCACAATTATATTACAGGTAATTGCTAGCACTTTATTTCAGTCACACATGCAAGTACATCGTACAGCACAGACAGTTCATTCATTTCTCTATCCTAAGGTTCATGCCACATCCTAGGATTCTATTCGGCTATTTCCACCAGCATATTCTTATTTAAATATTATTAATGGAATTAAATCATTCTACCAGGTAACACGGAAGTAATGGGGGCTCGAACTGCAGACCTAGGCATCTCTGCTAGCCCCAAACATGCAGTAGGTTGAAACCCTATACCAGGGAAGACATCACAAAAGGAGTGTTCAAAACAGTGTACAACAAGACTCTAGTACGTAGAGGAACTCGCGAGGAAAGTACAAGTATTTCGTTTGTGTAAAACGGATCCCGATCGGACCCCAAACAGGTAAAAAACGTTCCTACTGTTCAAAATCAGACGTCTGAGAATAATCCCAGACATCTTAAAAGGCGTCAGATCTTTATCTTAAGTCCCTGCGGTAGCCTCATGTAACGACCCGGTTCCCGAGTCCCTACGAGACACGAGAACCGGACCGACTTGACTAATCCCAAGACCCAGTCGTCCAACTAGGAAGTAACCAAAAGACAGTAAAATAAACCACATTCAGCATGAATATAACTAACAGTAAGAAAGTACAGCAGTAAGGAAAGAAACCACTACAGTAGGCACCACCACAACAGTAAAACAACATTTATCATATAACAAAAACTGCAGGTAAAGAAGGTACAGCGGAAACAAAACTACTCACTAGAACAGAAACAAAAAGAAGGTACAAAGCTGTGGTAACTCTACTGGACCCTACTCGGCCCAGCGTCCTCTGCAGCCGCCGACCCTGGCTGCTCAACACCTGGTCCTGAAAAAGGTAACGAGTGTAACACGTCAGCAAAACGCTGAGTAGAGTGGCAACTAACTAAAGGCAACAGTAGAGTGTATAGTAGCTATTATGTTCTATTACTTCCTTTATTTACATCTTTCAATTTTTCTCACTATTTCATTTATTTCTCAGATCCTTTACTTGATCTCGAATGTCCTCGTGGGACGATCTTGATTGCAGTCTTTTCCAAAAGTAGAAGTAGCACGTGGTGCTCTCCTGGCCGGGAGAGTCCCCCGTGGTGATCCTACCCTCAGTCAACCACCCCAAGGTCACTGACAGACGTAACGGTGACTACGGTACGCGCGATAAACACACAGGTAGCTAGCCCGCACTGGCACGCGGTCAGTCGTTTCCGTTAACGGGTGCGCCCAAAGCACAGCACGGAACCAGGGCAGAGCCCTCTCAGTAACAGGGGTCCAACCCCTCTACAGTAACCAAACCGGGGCCTTGCCCCTCCACAGTCCGCGCACCCTCGCCTGACTACCCTGGTTTGCCCTAGTGGGCCTAACAAGTCGGTGAAGGAGGCTAGCAGAACCCCGGGGCCCGTGGGGTAGCTAGTACTCTCCTAACACTACTAGCTCTCCTCGGTACTACGTACACGAGGGCCAACAAGTCAGTACAGAGCGGCCAAGCCTAACCCCGGGTCCCTGGGGCGGCTGGCCCCACTCTGGATTAAACAGGTACAGGTACTTCCCTTGGTACTGCGTACCCAAGAGACAGTACAACTACATCTCAGTTCCATTCCCTTTTCCTTTCCAGGAGTTCCACTCCTAATTCCCCGTAGGGTTCCAGCTCTTTATCTCAGAACATCATATGTTTCACTTTCCAGATTCACGTTCTCAAAATCCATGATCTCAAACATGTTTCTTTATTCATAACAGGCAGCTGTTAATTAAATTTACAGGCAGCTTTATATATATTCCTTTCCATTTTTCCAAGACTGCAGTAATATACATTCCACTAGTTTTTCCATCCTAGGATTCATGCCATATCCTAGGATCTATCATACAATCTAGTTTTCCGGCCCTAGGATTCATGCAACACCTAGGAGCTATCATTCCATATATTTCTCATTCCTAGGATTCATGCAATGCCCTAGGTTCTAGTTATGGTTCCATACTTTAACAGATTTTATTAATACTTAAAGCCACTCTACCAGGTATAACGGGAGTAATGGGGGCGTGATCGGGAATCCCGCGCGCCTCCGCGACTCTCAAGACTGCAACCGAACGAGGTCCTATCACAAGGATCAAACACAAGGAGTGTCTCAAAACAGTGTATAGCTACTGTAGGTGGGTAGAGGAATTAATTCTGAAACGAACGCAACTCGAATCACGGAAAACGGAGCCCAAACGGGCCCTAAACGGGTCGAGAAAGACAATACTATGCAAAATCAGACGTCTGGAACTCCTTCCAGACGTCTTAAACGGTGGATCAGAGAATTACCTGCTCAGCGTGGTTTCCCAGACGTCCAGAAGTCTGCAGGGACGTCTTTCCTAGATCCCAGACGTCCGATGGTCACCTTGGACGTCTGGAGGTCACTCCCGCCGTCTGGTACAACTTCCAGACGTCTGATTCGCAAAGGATGACGAATCAGAACACCTGCGCACAGCCAACCCTCCTCCCTCAGTACGGTCAGTCGACAAAAAGAAGAAGGAAGCGGAAACTCACCTTTCAGACGTCTGTATGATCTCACAGACGTCGACCTTGCCGTCTGGATATCAATCCAGACGTCTGATTCTGGAAATTTTTCCAGAATCAGAACCTTGCTCAGCCTCCGCTCGCGACGCCGCCCGCGTCGCACCTCGCGCGTCCGCTGCTCCGCCCGCAGCAGGTCCCTCTCCGCGACGCTCTGCGCCCCCCTGCGCCCTCCGCCGGCCGGCCAAGCCGCTCCCGGCGAGCTCGCCCTCACGGCAGAGCCCCGCCCTCGCACACCGCAGCTCCTCCGCGCCTACTGCGGCTGCCGCTGCCGCTGCGCCCTCGCGTCCGCTCGCTCTCGCGCACAGGCAGGAGAAGAAGGAGGAAGATGGTGGAGACGGGAGGGGAGGCGCGCCCCCCTTTTAACGCCGCGCAGAGAGGAGAGAGAAGGCGGTCGCATTCGCCTGCCGCCGCAGAGAAAGAGGCAGGATCGCAGGTCTGCGCGCACAGGCACGCAGACGAATATCCCGTGCGAGCATAACTGTTCGCCAGACGTCTGTAAAATATCCCGGACGTCTGGTCAGACGTCTGGATGTGATCCCAGACGTCTTTACAGACGTCTGGGCCACCTCCCAGACGTCTTAAAAGACGTCTGGGGCACGCGCTCGTTACAATATAACAAACTCAAAGGAAGTTTCGTCCCCGAAACTTGCGCCAACTAGGGTGCGGGAAGAAGGTGTCCAAATAACCATAACAAACTCAAAGAGGACCGAAGCCGGTCCGAAAAGACGTACCCGCGAAAAGCTCCGGGTACCGCTCCCGCATTGCCGCCTCAGGCTCCCAGGTAGCCTCCTCGCACCGCTGGCTCCTCCACAAAACCTTTACCAGGGGTACTTGCTTTCGTCTCAACCTGCGAACGGCTCGGTCTAGGATCTGCACTGGTCGCTCGGGGTAGGTCAGGTCGTCGCTCACCTCGACGCTCTCGTGACTCAGTACGTGGCTGGGATCGGCTACGTACTTCCTGAGGTTGGACACGTGGAACACGTCGTGCACACCAGAAAGCTGCGGGGGAAGGGCAAGTCTGTAAGCAACGGGTCCAACCCGCTCCAGGACCTCGAAGGGCCCCACGAACCTCGGCGCGAGCTTCCCTCTCACCCCAAACCGCTGTAAGCCCTTCATGGGCGAAACACGAGAAAGACGTGGTCCCCAACCTCGAACTGCACCTCTCTGCGTCTGCGATCTGCGTAGCTCTTCTGTCTGCTCCTGACAGTGCGGAGTCATCTGTGGATCTGCTCAACCACCTCCTGACTCTGCCGGATCAACCTGGGGCCAACCTCCCACTTGGTCCCCACCTCAACCCAACTCAAGGGTGCCGTGCATTTCCGTCCGTACAAAGCCTCGTAGGGAGCCATGCCGATGCTCGAGTGATAGCTGTTGTTGTATGCAAACTCCGCCAGGGGCAGGTGCTCCTCCCAAGAGCCCCTCCAGTCTAGTACACAGGCACGCAAAAGATCCTCAAGTGTCTGTATCGTGCGTTCCGACTGTCCATCCGTCTGGGGGTGGTAAGCCGTGCTAAACCTCAACCTAGTCCCCAAAGCCTGCTGAAACTCAGCCCAAAACTGGGACGTAAAGCGGGTATCCC
This sequence comes from Thalassia testudinum, assembly GCA_037157565.1. NCBI lineage: Eukaryota > Viridiplantae > Streptophyta > Magnoliopsida > Alismatales > Hydrocharitaceae > Thalassia > Thalassia testudinum. The sequence continues at coordinate 89,706,059 of JAZHRO010000013.1, read as the reverse complement.
GGTCGGATACGATCTCCCGCGGAACTCCGTGTAGTCGCACCACATCACGGATATACCTCTCTGCCAACTGTGCTGGTCCCAAAGTGACTCAGATCGGCAAGAATCGTGCCGTCTTCGTCAATCTATCCACTATTACCCAGACTGCGTCGTGTCCTCGCTGGGTAACAGGTAAGCCCACCACCAAGTCCATGGTGATGCTCTCCCACTTCCACTCTGGCACTGGAAGCGGCTGAAGCGGCCCTGCAGGCCTCTGATGCTCGGCTTTCACCTGCTGGCACACTAAGCACTGCTGCACGAACTCACCCACATCCCGCTTCATCCCTCTCCACCAGAACTCGCGTCTCAAGTCATGGTACATTTTCGTGTTTCCGGGATGTATGGTGAATCTGGAACCGTGTGCCTCAGTCAGGAGTTCTCTCAACAGCTCCTCGTCTCTGGGGACGCACAGCCGTCCCCTCAAGCGTAACACCTGGTCTGTGAAAGAGAAGTCCCCTGGGTCCCCTGACAGTATTCTGTCGTGCAAAGACTGCAAGTACGGATCGACCATCTGTCCCGTGATGATGCGGTCTATCAACTCTGGCCTGGTCTGCCGTGTCACCGTCACTGCCCCACAGTACCCTCGTAACTCTAGAGGTCGCCAACTGCCCACCTCCTCCAAAAGGCTCCAACTCTGTAACTGTAGACTGGCCAAGCGTGCGGGCGCCTTACGGCTCAAGGCATCAGCCACCACATTGGCCTTTCCCGGGTGGTAGGAGATGCTGCAGTCGTAGTCCTTCAGGAGCTCCAACCAACGTCTCTGTCTCATGTTGAGCTCCTTCTGGTCAAAAAGATATCTGAGGCTCTTGTGATCTGTAAAAATCTCGAAGGTCTCACCGTACAAGTAGTGCCTCCATGTTTTCAGCGCGAATACAACAGCTGCCAACTCTAGATCGTGGGTAGGGTAGGTATGCTCATGGGGCTTCAGTTGCCGCGAAGCGTAAGCGACCACATGACCCCTCTGCATGAGCACACCTCCTAACCCCTGCAAGGAAGCGTCCGTGTACACAACGAACCCGCCACTACTGTCAGGGGTGGTGAGCACGGGAGTCGAGGTCAACCTCTCCTTCAGCTCCAGAAAACACGCCTCACAGGCGTCTGTCCAAGCGAAAGGCACATCCTTCCGAGTCAACTGTGTCATAGGACGTGCAATCTGCGAAAACCCTCTGATGAACCGTCTGTAGTAACCTGCCAGTCCCAGGAAACTGCGAATCTCAGTGACTGAACGTGGTCTCTCCCACCTGAGCACTGCCTCGACCTTGGCGGGATCCACCGCCAGGCCGTCTCCAGAGATCACATGACCCAAAAAGGTCACCTCCCTCAACCAGAACTCGCACTTGCTGTATTTGACGTACAACCTGCGTCGTCTCAGAGTGTCCAGAACCATCCGCAAGTGTTGTCCGTGCTGCGTCCGATCTCTAGAATAGATGAGTACATCATCTATGAAAACCACCACAAACTGGTCCAAGTATGGTCTGAACACCCGGTTCATCAGGTCCATGAAAGCAGCGGGGGCATTGGTCAGCCCAAACGGCATGACCAAAAACTCGTAGTGTCCGTAGCGGGTGCGGAAAGCTGTCTTGGAGACGTCGGTCTCCCTGATCCTCAACTGGTGGTATCCAGACCTCAAGTCGATCTTGGAAAACACCGTGGCACCCCGCAACTGGTCAAACAAATCGTCAATCCTCGGCAGCGGATATCTGTTCTTGATGGTGACCCTATTCAGCTGTCGGTAGTCCACACAAAGGCGTAGGGTCCCATCCTTCTTCTTCACAAACAGTACCGGGGCTCCCCAGGGAGACGCACTGGGCCTCATGAAACCTTTCTCCAAAAGGTCCTGCAACTGAGACTTGAGCTCTCGCAGCTCAAGCGGTGCCATTCTGTAAGGCGCGGTGGAGATGGGGCTGGTCCCTGGTACTAGTGAGATCTCAAACTCGATCTCGCGCTCGGGCGGTAGTCCTGGTAACTCGTCTGGAAACACGTCGGGGTACTCTCTGACCACCGGGATGCTCTGGAAGTCTGCCACGGGGCTGTGCTCTGCCACCACACAAGCTAAGAAGCCCTCACACCCCTGGCTCAAAAGTCTCGCCGCCCGAAATGCCGAAATGCACCTGAAACCTCCATCCACTGGCTGCCCGTGAAACTCGACGGAAGGCAACTCCGGAATGGAGAAGACAATCTTCCTCTCAAAGCAGTCTACCAAGGCGTGGTAAGCGGACAGCCAATCCATCCCCAGAATCACTCCAAAGTCCTCCATCTGTATCATAATCAGGTCAGCTGGCAGGCTGTGTCCCCCGATGCTGACCCCGCAACCCGTGTACACCTCTTCAGCTACAAACAGCTGACCACTCGGACCTCTGATTACGAACGGATTCTCTAACAATGTATAATCCTGGTCCAAACTAACTGCGAAACTGGCTGCGACAAACGAGTGCGTAGCGCCGGAATCGAAAAGCGTGTAAACGAGTCTGCCAGAAACTGAAACCATACCTGCTACCACGGATCCCGAAGCTCTGGCGTCCCTGTGTGTTAGGGCGTTGATACGCCCCTCAGCTCTAGGTGCGGACGAAGCAGCCACACTCTGCGTCGGACGGGTAGGTGCTGGCCGGTACCCTCCTCGCGACTGCGGTCCTCCTCCTCGCGCCTGGAAACTGCGGCCTCCTGTGCGCCCTCCAGTGCTCTGCGCGGGAAGTATCTGCTGACCTCCTGCCCTAGATGGGCAGTCCCTCCTGACGTGGCCCGGCTGGCCACACTGGTAGCAGAGGGGAACCCGACTCCCGCCCTCAGTGAGTCCCTGCTGTCGGCTAGGCGGGGGTCCGGTGCTGGCGACTGGCCCCTGTCGAGGGCCCCTAAAGGCCACTGATGGCCCTGCACAACGTGACGGCTCTCCTGCGGACGCCACGTGTCTCCGTTGAGTTCTCCTAACACGCCTGGTGTGGCGGCGGAAATCTCGTTCCACCACTAACTCCCCTGTCGTACGCTCGGAAGGGGGAGGGGGTGGCGACGTGGGTGGAAGCTGAAATTCTTCTCGAACCACCTCTCGAATCAGTTGGACGAGGTCCCGAGACGGTATACTCAGGAGAAGAGGAGGGGTTGTATGTATTCCAAGCCCGACACATCCGTCCCCCGGGCGCTGACCTCGGCCGCGCCTGTGGCTCACCCTCCTAGCTCCACGACGCGGCATCTCCTACAATGGAGACGCGAAACAAAACGGAAACGTCAAAACAGACGGTACCTAACAACACTTCTAAGAGCTCATGTCAAGAGATATGTTGTGGTGGCTACTCTAGCTATAAACATGTGAATTGGTTATTTTCCAGTCAGTTGATTCACTTCTCGGGACGACCTTGCTCTGATACCATCTTGTAACGACCCGGTTCCCGAGTCCCTACGAGACACGAGAACCGGACCGACTCGACTAATCCCAAGACCCAGTCGTCCAACGAGGAAGTAACCAAAAGACAGTAAAATAAACCACATTCAGCATGAATATAACTAACAGTAAGAAAGTACAGCAGTAAGGAAAGAAACCACTACAGTAGGCACCACCACAACAGTAAAACAACATTTATCATATAACAAAAACTACAGGTAAAGAAGGTACAGCGGAAACAAAACTACTCACTAGAACAGAAACAAAAAGAAGGTACAAAGCTGTGGTAACTCTACTGGACCCTACTCGGCCCAGCGTCCTCTGCAGCCGCCGACCCTGGCTGCTCAACACCTGGTCCTGAAAAAGGTAACGAGTGTAACACGTCAGCAAAACGCTGAGTAGAGTGGCAACTAACTAAAGGCAACAGTAGAGTGTATAGTAGCTATTATGTTCTATTACTTCCTTTATTTACATCTTTCAATTTTTCTCACTATTTCATTTATTTCTCAGATCCTTTACTTGATCTCGAATGTCCTCGTGGGACGATCTTGATTGCAGTCTTTTCCAAAAGTAGAAGTAGCACGTGGTGCTCTCCTGGCCGGGAGAGTCCCCCGTGGTGATCCTACCCTCAGTCAACCACCCCAAGGTCACTGACAGACGTAACGGTGACTACGGCACGCGCGATAAACGCACAGGTAGCTAGCCCGCACTGGCACGCGGTCAGTCGTTTCCGTTAACGGGTGCGCCCAAAGCACAGCACGGAACCAGGGCAGAGCCCTCTCAGTAACAGGGGTCCAACCCCTCTACAGTAACCAAACCAGGGCCTTGCCCCTCCACAGTCCGCGCACCCTCGCCTGACTACCCTGGTTTGCCCTAGTGGGCCTAACAAGTCGGTGAAGGAGGCTAGCAGAACCCCGGGGCCCGTGGGGTAGCTAGTACTCTCCTAACACTACTAGCTCTCCTCGGTACTACGTACACGAGGGCCAACAAGTCGGTACAGAGCGGCCAAGCCTAACCCCGGGTCCCTGGGGCGGCTGGCCCCACTCTGGACTAAACAGGTACAGGTACTTCCCTTGGTACTGCGTACCCAAGAGACAGTACAACTACATCTCAGTTCCATTCCCTTTTCCTTTCCAGGAGTTCCACTCCTAATTCCCCGTAGGGTTCCAGCTCTTTATCTCAGAACATCATATGTTTCACTTTCCAGATTCACGTTCTCAAAATCCATGATCTCAAACATGTTTCTTTATTCATAACAGGCAGCTGTTAATTAAATTTACAGGCAGCTTTATATATATTCCTTTCCATTTTTCCAAGACTGCAGTAATATACATTCCACTAGTTTTTCCATCCTAGGATTCATGCCATATCCTAGGATCTATCATACAATCTAGTTTTCCGGCCCTAGGATTCATGCAACACCTAGGAGCTATCATTCCATATATTTCTCATTCCTAGGATTCATGCAATGCCCTAGGTTCTAGTTATGGTTCCATACTTTAACAGATTTTATTAATACTTAAAGCCACTCTACCAGGTATAACGGGAGTAATGGGGGCGTGATCGGGAATCCCGCGCGCCTCCGCGACTCTCAAGACTGCAACCGAACGAGGTCCTATCACAAGGATCAAACACAAGGAGTGTCTCAAAACAGTGTATAGCTACTGTAGGCGGGTAGAGGAATTAATTCTGAAACGAACGCAACTCGAATCACGGAAAACGGAGCCCAAACGGGCCCTAAACGGGTCGAGAAAGACAATACTGTGCAAAATCAGACGTCTGGAACTCCTTCCAGACGTCTTAAACGGTGGATCAGAGTATTACCTGCTCAGCGTGGTTTCCCAGACGTCCAGAAGTCTGTAGGGACGTCTTTCCTAGATCCCAGACGTCCGATGGTCACCTTGGACGTCTGGAGGTCACTCCCGCCGTCTGGTACAACTTCCAGACGTCTGATTCGCAAAGGATGACGAATCAGAACACCTGCGCACAGCCAACCCTCCTCCCTCAGTACGGTCAGTCGACAAAAAGAAGAAGGAAGCGGAAACTCACCTTTCAGACGTCTGTATGATCTCACAGACGTCGACCTTGCCGTCTGGATATCAATCCAGACGTCTGATTCTGGAAATTTTTCCAGAATCAGAACCTTGCTCGGCCTCCGCTCGCGACGCCGCCCGCGTCGCACCTCACTCGTCCGCTGCTCCGCCCGCAGCAGGTCCCTCTCCGCGACGCTCTGCGCCCCCCTGCGCCCTCCGCCGGCCGGCCAAGCCGCTCCCGGCGAGCTCGCCCTCACGGCAGAGCCCCGCCCTCGCACACCGCAGCTCCTCCGCGCCTACTGCGGCTGCCGCTGCCGCTGCGCCCTCGCGTCCGCTCGCTCTCGCGCACAGGCAGGAGAAGGAGGAAGATGGTGGAGACGGGAGGGGAGGCGCGCCCCCCTTTTAACGCCGCGCGGAGAGGAGAGAGAAGGCGGTCGCAGTCGCCTGCCGCCGCAGAGAAAGAGGCAGGATCGCAGGTCTGCGCGCACAGGCGCGCAGACGAATATCCCGTGCGAGCATAACTATTCGCCAGACGTCTGTAAAATATCCCGGACATCTGGTCAGACGTCTGGATGTGATCCCAGACGTCTTTACAGACGTCTGGGCCACCTCCCAGACGTCTTAAAAGACGTCTGGGGCACGCGCTCGTTACACCTCAGATGTCCAGACCTTTTCTGCGATCGTCTGAAGGCAGTTCCAGACGTCGGACAATGCCTCCGATCGTCTGAACGCTCCTCCGGACGTCTGGTGATGTATTCAGACGTCCAAAAATGCATGGGAAAGCGTTCCACGCTCATTCCCAAAGTTGTAGCTACGTATGAAATCGCAGGCGTGGTCAACCGACAAACACCCCTGCGCTGCGATATGCATGGCACAGGGAGATACGTACCTTGCGATAAGTGTGCTTTCAGACGTTTGTCCTTAGCTCCAGACGTCCAGGTACCCTATCAGTCGTTTGGACTCCACTCCAGACGTTTGATACTGGAAAACTTCCAGTACCAAGAACTCCTCGCAGCTCTTTCTCCGCTCGCTCCGCCTCGCACCGCAGCAGCTCCAACCGCTGCAGAGGGCCGGGAGGTCGCCTCCCCGAGCCCTCTCCTCCCGCACACGCCTGCGGTAGCCGTGCGAGCTCCGCCGAGCTTCCACCGAAGCTCCACCGACTTAGACCTCCTCCTCCCACGCTCTCTTTCCTCTCGCTCTCTCTCGATCGCTCCCTCTCGCCACTCCTGCACAGCACTGAAGGTGGTGGTAGCTGGTGTGTGGAGTGGAGAGGGGATAGGAGGGAGGGTTTAAATAGGAGATGTGGGGTTTAGGGTTTGGGGAAGAAAGAGGAAGGGAGAGAGAAGAGGACGGTTCTACGTGCCGCCTGCGTGCAGAGCGTAGTGTGTAGTACAAAAATTTCATTTTTAGGCGTCCGAGAACGGGTTCAAACGTCTGACTGAGACTCCAGACGTCTTAAAAGGTAAATGTGATGGGTCATTACATTTGGAGGACGACTTGCTTTGACGGCGCCTCGACAGAGGTGGTGAGGAGTAGGACGAAGGAGAACGACGGCGGAGGAAGGACGGGACTGGGCGTCATTGTGGAGAGGATCTACTTCCCAAAGTAGGTGAGAAGATGGCCACGGGATGCCCCACAAATGGGGATGAGGGGAGGGAAAAATATTTGGTTTTCTACTCTAGAGGAGCACCTCGGGCTTGAGACAAGCTCTCTTTAGATCCTTAGAGGTGGTGAGAGGAAGAAAGGAAGATATGAAGAATGGGAGGGGTAGGGGTCCTTTTATGGTGGAAGAAAGAATCAAATTCGTCTATAGGACATTTAGTGACATTCATAAATGTTGCTGAAGATCCCGCCCAACCCAAGATCATGTGCCTCTGCTGCCACACCGCTGGCACGCACTCCACGCGTCCTTATCGCGTGTGCACACGTGCTATGAGTGTCATGCCTAGGCACGCTGCTATTGCTGCCGCTGCCATTGCCTTGCGCACTACGCTGTTGCGCCGGCATGCCTCTACGCGCGCGTGTACCCGCGTTGCTGTGCGCATGCGGTGGTGTGTGTGCGCATGGGCAGCCTGGGTTGCGCTACGTGGCACGACCTAGGCTCTCCATCTTCTTTCCTTTGTAAGGGCTGCTACAGAGGTCGGATTGAGTCAATTTTGGCGATGTTGGGCTGCGATCGTCGACCCGAATTCATCCATGCTGTCGGATTTATCATTTGAAGCTCTAGATTGCGTCACCTAGTCCCTTGGTCGTTGATCTTCCTTGGACTGCAATAGTGCTACGGGACTCAGATCAAGGCGATTTTGGAGTCGGACTCCGATTGTTGTCCTGATCAGATCCGTACGATCGGATCGTCAATTCGAAGCTTTAAAATAAATCTCTTTCTCTCCTGACCATAAAAAAGACGTAATTAATCTAAAATATATACTATTCTAAATGCAGAATGATGCATGCTTTACAATATTTATAATATGGAATGCAAATCTAAGCCTAGGAGTATGCATAAATTGGCGTTTTAACCTAAATGGATGTGTCTACATCATGGCGCTATGTTGGGGTGCCCAATTTGGTGTTGCGCAGCATTTGGTGCGTTTGAAATCGAGTTTTTTGGCCCTTGATTTGAGAACCATAAATTATATACTTATTATATATACATTATGTACTTATTATATATTATATACACTTAGCTTAGATTTAAATTATATACAAGTATATATATATAGTATATAGGTTATTTTTGGTTATTTTTAGGGCTTTTCTTATTTTTAGGGTTTTTATAGGTTTAGGGGAGGAAGGGGATGAGAGAGAAAGAGTGATATGAGAGAAATATAATTGTTTTTTGTGCTTTTTGGTTTTCGGTTCTTTATTAGGTTTTAAGGTAGATTGAATCGTCGGCTGATATGTTCTATCAAACCAAGGATTCAGATTACCTTGAAATTTGACACACACCTAGAAAAATATCTGACCCTACTCAAGACACCTTTATTTTATTTTTTGAAATTTTTTTATAATTTTTATTTATATATAAAGCAAACCAATTTTAAGCCTTTAATGAGTGTTTTAAAGATGAACCTACGACCTAAAATTAGTTTGAGTGGCTGGAAATAAAGTTTAAGCACTTACAACTATCCATACATCATCTCATAATGGATATAAACATTAAAACATGCATTTATACCTCAATTTCACTAAAATCATCATCTGGACAATTAATTCATTATATATGTAATTTAAAATAGAAATTACAAGTATTTTGGAAAGAATTAAAATCAAATCCTAGTACATAAATGCCTGTACATGCCATTCTACAATGGTACACAAGGTTAGCTTCTTAATATCCTAAAATTCAAGTCAAGAGACGATGGCTGAAATAGCTGTTCAAAATAACAACCAAATGCTGAAAAATCCTTAGCAGCAATTGCTATTGTACCTATTGCTCTAAAACAGTTGATTAGATGCAAAACTTGAGTTCATCAGACGACTTCAAAAGTTGCTGTAGCTATTACTGCAACCAAGAATACTTATGCTGTGAAACCAATAGCTGGAAGCTACTGCTGCAATTGAAAACAAGCAGCTAATAAGCTTCTAGTTTACTTGAAAATTCTCAGCCCATATCAAATTTTGAAACCTCATTTGACTATCAAGAAAATCATGTTCTTAGATATGATAAAACAGATCTAAGTATCAATAAAACTCATTAAACCATTTCATCTCTAAAACATTTGAAATCAGGGATGAGACACACTTCAAAATCAATGTTGGACTGAACATGTTAGATTAGTCTATTTAATTTGTCCATCTTTGAATTCAAACTTAGCTAAATCCATTCATTGAAATCATAAACAATATTATGCATTAAAAATCTGAAAATCAAAATCTTAGAAATCTCAAGATGAATTTGAAACTGTGTAAAATCAAATCATTTATCCCAAACTGCTGCAAAGAAATCCTTAAACCTTGATCTGCCATGAAGACTCGTTCAAAAGCTAAATTTATCATCAGAATCGAATTCAAAATGGTGCTAGAGCCTCGAACCAATATGATGATTCTCCTTGGCTTTAGCATCTAGATTAAGAATAAAAAAAAACTCATCCTTTAAGATGGACATTTGACTTTTCAAATGTAATCGATACAATTCATTTAAATCAAAATTAAATGAAATCTTCAATGAATATTGATTTAAAATTGTGAAAGGGTTATTTATGGCCAACTGGAATAAGTGGAATAACACTTAATTGGATTTGAGTGCACTTTGAATCTAGAAGCTATGAAGCTTTAGATCCATAGTGGCTTTGATGAATGGATTGGACTGTGGATCAAAACACGAGGAAAATAGAGAAAATGGAATCATGAGGTGATGAGGGAGATCAGTGATCATGTGGGTGGCAGTGGATTCGTCTCCTTTGGTCTGAATTGATCAAAGGAGGTGAGGAATTATCCTAATCTACTCCTAAGCTAAATTGCAATATCCATGAATCCATGTATCTGATCTACTCCTAAGCTAATCTAAACTACACTAATTATTAATCTAAACTACTCTAGAAAGCAGGAAATCCTAATCTAATCAGACAAACGAGACCTGTGGATCTAAAGCCAGCAGCTAAGGAGGAGGGAGAAGGGGGAGATCTCCAGTGAGTGAAGAGCTCTCTAGTGGAGCTCCAAGGTTGTCCTCAGGCGTATGTCATCCCTAGCGGTGAGGAGGAATGGGAGGTGAAAAACCATGCCCTTGTCACAGGTGTGGCAAGTGAAGGGGTTAGGAGTGTTGAAGAGGGAAGAATGGATCGTCTCAAGAGGTGTAGTAGGGAGTTGATGGCGTGCGCGCGAACTAGGCAGCTGCTTAAATAGCTGAGGGAGTGAATCCAAACATCGTGAGGGTGAGGTTAGACTCCTAGGTCGTGGGCGGTGGAGATGAAATCGACGGACACGTGGGAAGCTTCAATCCAAAGATTAGTCGGATAAGATTTGGGGCAAAGGGTGATTACACACGCGAAGTCACATGAAGGTTTGATTAGAGATTGACCATTGGATTACGAGATTATGGGAGTGATGGCCCAGATTGGTTGTGTTCTTCGGTTGGAATGGTGCAGTCGCAGCTCCTGCTGTGTTGGACATTTTCCAAGTAGGTCCTTTAGGCGAAGGGGTAGAAGAATTAGGAGTAAACCCATAAGTGATGGAAAGTGTTGCAGCGTGGTCCTTGGAAATTGCAAGAAGGTCCTTGGCGATTCACAATTAAGTCCTTGGCAGGTTTTATGCATGAAAATGTGAAGGATGGACCTGTATATAATGTTCATAATGCGAAGTCCTAGCGATGTCTAAATGTCACCAAATTTTTATTAAGTTCAATTGAACATTCAAGAAGTTGATTTCACTTTTGATTTGAAGTTTTGAACCCAAATGTATGTTCAATTTGCAATTGGATCATCAATTTAGATTAATGAATAGAATCTCATTTTTATGACCTAATTTTACGTTTTTAACAAAAATTGGATGTTTTAGGTAATTTCTGTTATTTCCCATACTTAACCCATTTCTTATGTTAATTGTATAGCATTTAACTTAGTTTCTAGCCTAACTTTGGCATTTTAGCTATGATGAACCACACCTCATCATACCCCTATGCTTAGGTTTTGCTAATCCCTTAGCAAACAACTCATTAAAGTGTAAAGCATTTTAAGTATCAGCTAGGTAAGTGTGATGAGATATTTTTCCTTTTCTCAATTTGTTTAGAGATGATCTTTAAGCTGAAAGATTTTCTGATAAGCCAACTGTGTTTATGTTTGGACATTGTGAGAACCTGTCGCTTAGGAAGACTATCAGAAGTTAAGACTGATATGACAGATCATCTCTCGACTAACTAGGACTCTTGATATTTAAACCTTAAGTGTGATTTCCAGGACTCAGAAGGTTTTACAAAGCTCAAAAGCTAAGTGGTTATGGCTGTGCTTAGTGATAGGTCATGACTAACCAGGTGAACTTCAAACCTCAATCCTGAGGTTTCACTTCTTTTTAAGTCCAGGTTGGTCCTATCTTCATCTCATATCTTTGGATCGACTCTAAAAAATGAGGAAGACTTAAACCCAACTCTTATTGCGTTGTGGCTTAAAGAATATTTGGTGGAAACAGGGTATTTGTATTACACCCTGAAAATATTTTTGGTGGAAAACTATTTACAAGACTTGGAGAACAAACTTGACTTAGGAAGCCTAAACTAATTTAGAAGGCGACGAGAAGATCTACCTAGGAGGAGAGGTCGATTGTCAAGGGAAAAGGGCGGTTGGAGTGGACACCAGAGTTGGAGAAGAAGGGGTAGCGAGGCTAATTGGAGCGAGGAGGGTAAGAGAGTCGGTTCTTTGATGGGAAGTATAACGGCGACGAGGGAAAAATAGGCCCTCTATCAATTGCTGCGATAGATTGGTGGATGAGGGAAGGTTGAAGAGCTCCAATGCTCTCGTCATCGATGACGTCGGGAAGGAGGGGGTAGGAACGCACCACGACTTGACAAAGAGAAGCGGTGTGGCTTAAGGAAGCTTTATTGCTCCTTGGCAAGTGAGGAGAGGGTCAGTCATTGCAGGAACAACCTTGTTGGATTTCATGGCTGGTGACAAGGAGGTGGAAGGTGAGGGTGTTGTTGGAAGGGGGGTCTTTGCAAGCAAATCGAAAGTTAAGGGGCACTTGCAAGGAAATTAGGAAACTAAGGCCCACAATGCAAATTTGTCCAAGATGTCTGAATGAATCCAAATTTTTATGGTAACCTAATTTGGATATAAAAAGTTTAATGGAGACTTCAATTTTAGATTTTGATGAAGTTTGCATGATCAATTTATGATTTGACCCAAAATGTATTAAATACCTGCCTACGTTTATGTTTAAGGTCAAAATGGGTTTCGATTGTCAATTGAGTATTTTAATTCTTACAGAATATTTTTAGATGATTTTTAGAGAATTTAGATTACATTTATTTCTATTGGATCTGTTTTAATTGAAGTGGAGTTGAAATCATGATTTTTTTGTTAAGAATTAACATTCAACTTGAATGAAAATCCTGAATTACTCAATACTAACCCACTTTTAAGAAATTTAAACTCAATTGACCTTTAATTCATCACAAGTTTACCCCTTAGTCATTTTGCATTTATAATTTTCTGTTAAAATAACAGAATTAACCCATTTTTTGCATTAATTCTCCTTTATTCAGTTCTGATTGAATTATATCATTTTGTATAATAGTTATATGAATTTAACCTTTGAACTTAGTCAAATTGAGTTCGATATAGAGGATGATAGGTGATGCCATCATTTCCTATGAACCCTATTTTTGTTTAATACCTTAAATGATGCTCATTCGTGTTACTTCTCTAGCTGCTACGTTGTTTTTGTCAAATAATGGTCTGAGATATAATACCTGGAATGACATGCTATCTATTTCTCCACTCCCACAAGAAGTTAACTTGTTAAAATGAAGTTCATTGTAGATTAGTTTATGGAATGGCATCTATGCTTTGGTGCTGAACTCCTAAACTGCTGCGTGGAATCTCCTCACCATTTGAATGTTACCTCACATATATAATCCATATGCATGCTCATTTTTTAGTTCAATTATTGAAATGAAGTGGTATGTTATGAAATGCAGGGATGACATGTTCATTCTAAACTGATATATTGCTCTTTAATGGTTGTCTAACTTGTTCTTTCCCAAGTTATATCTCGTTTTTTAACTGCAAGATTCATGTTATTTAAATGCTGCGAGGACTTATCTGATGAACTAAACCCTGTTAATTCCCAATAGCCATGTTGTTGTGTAAATGCTGGTCTGTCATGTTACTCTGCTAGTTGCTATGCTGCTATTCAAACAATGGTCTAAGATATAATATCTAGAATGAAATATTGTCTATGTTCACTTGTTAAAATGAAGTTCATTGTAGATTAGTTTATGGGATGGTATCTGTGTTCTGGTGTGTCTAAACTACTATGCCGTGGTATAACTCGTAAATCTGGAAGTTCTCTCCTGACCATTTCAATGTTGCCTCAGGTATATAATCCACATATTCTTCCTCATTATTAAGTTGGATTTATGAAATACAGTGGTATGTTTGTGCATCCGGGGATGAGATGTTTTATCAGAGCTGGTATATTGCTCCTTAGTGGTTGTGTAACTCTTTAGTTTCCAAGTTATGTTACATTTTTTAACCGCAAGAGCCATGTTGTTTAGATGTTTCAAGGACTTATTTCATGAACTGATATATTGATTCGATGACTTATTTTGGAGTTTAAACTTTTTACTTTTAAATGAAGCTCTGACATGTTATTTTCCAATAGCCATGTTGTTGTGCAAATGATGCTCTGTCATGTTACTTTGCTATGATGTTTTTGAAATGAGGTGGTATGTTATGAAATGTGGGGATGACATATTAATTCTGAACTGATCGATATATTGCTCTTTAATGGTTGTCTAACTCGTTATTTCTCAAGTTATTATCTCGTTTCTTAACTGCAAGAATCATGTTGTTTAGGTGCTGCGAGGACTTATTTGATGAATTGATATTTTGCTGTGAGGACTTATTTCAGACTTGTTTTTAGAAATTAGTAATGCTGCTCTGTCCTGTTTGTTTCCCAAGAGCCATGTTGCTTTTTAAATGCTGTTCTGTCACTTTTTCATGTTATTTTATTCTTAAGCCCGAGGCTAACTTCATCCACCTAGTTATGTTTTATTTATGTTGTTGTATTCCTTACTAAGTCTGTGATACGTCGTTAGGTCTACTTGACAATTACATTCCACAAGACTACTTAATATTGACCACTTTTTCCACGTATCACACATAAGTTATACATGACCATTTAGCAGGTAACGTATATAGAAAGATGATGCCTTTTACAAAACCACGTCGTTTGTAGAAAGGAAGCAATTGACAAACAAATAATGCATTTTGTTTAAAGTAGATACCACTGCAAATTTAATGACTCATCTGGTACTCTTGAAACAATATCGACTCCTGCCTTGTAGGTCGAGAAATCAAAATTTACAACTAATCACCTTATATACAGTTTGTGTTATATTCTATATTCACACTATAGGTCTTGACACACCTTCCCTTCAATGGCCAAGATCTTAGAATAATAGTCATTTTGGGAATGTACCCTACTCTACTTACCACAGTTATAGTAAATTGGGTGTGAATGCGGTTTTTAGATGACTCACATCATGCCTTGTAATTTATTTAGAATAATCGGTAGTGAAGGACAACCAAGCATTGCAAGTGATGGACTATGATGCAATCGAAGTTATCATGTGAATATGAGGATCCACCAATCAAGGTTGTTCACCAAAGATATACGGTCACAGAAAACTTTTCAAGGATGTAGCAATTCATGTATTAATTTCGCACAAACATAATTTGTATTCATTGTATTTTCACACATAGCAAATCTTACTTGTAATTCTTCTCTTCTTCCCATAACGTATAATGCATCATTTCAAGTGAAGTGTACATTTCATTTTCAATTTAATATAATGATATGCATCGATGTCTTCAAGAATATTGTACTTCCAATATTGCAGGACATATTTAACATACTGATGTTCATCCCTGCTAAGACATTACTTTCATATCAATTGCATAGATAACAGGATGTTCCATTTTAATAAAGCTCACATGTTGACAAATCATCTCTCCCTAATAACTTGGAAGCAATTACTCAACATTCCGCCAAGAAAATGTACGATCGAAATATTAATACAGCCCATCAATTGAATGTTCTACGGCTAATTTCTAAATATCATATGACTTTGGAAAGTTCATTCAACTGCTATATTATTTATGCCACTGAACTTCATTGTTAATTATCAATAATTGACAAAGCAAGGATTAGATGTCAATATCAACCTATTTAACTACCATTTACTTATAAGTTATCATTGATTTTCTCCCATGCAATCATTTCTATCCTATACCTCATTCAAAGCTTTTCCCACATATTACTTCCCCCTCAAGGGCATTTTCGTCAAATCTAATAATTATTCCTACAAAATTCCCCAAACAATGCATCTCCTATCCTTATATTCCCTCTTTTAATTCCATGAACCAAACACTCCAATCCCTCCAAACAAAGAACAAGTCCTATTTATTCCTCTTCGAATTCAACACCAAACCCAAACACTAAAAGCATTTATTCCCCTACTTATTCCACCAAATGCATATTCCATGTACAATTCCTCTAAAACGGATTCTTTGAAACAAACGGACCTTACAGGAATCACAAATAGCTATAAAGGTGGACAAAGGAATTGCAAGAGATGTAGAGTTGGACGGTGGATGGTATAGTTCCTCGATCATTAACTCCTTGAAGAAGGATCTGGGAGGTTCATTGATCCTTTACAACAAAATTATGGCCAGTAAATGCTATCGAGCAATTGTTATCTTTGTTGTTATCTTTGTAAAAGTGATAAACAGATAACAAAGATTTGCTAGCGTGACGATCACAAAGGACATTTTTGATATTAAAGGATTTGGAGGGGTAAGAGAGAACCTATTGACCTATATGAGAAATCCGCATACCTTCCCCATTACCAACTCATATCATATCAGTTCCAATGTAAGGTTCTACTATGATGAGGTTTTGTAGGTCATCGGTAACACGGTGGGAGGCATTGCTATTGGGATACCAAGTTGCATGCGAAGGAGAAGTGTCATGCATCTAGACAAGATTTACTTGGGGAAAGGGTCGACCTTTGCCATGACCATTTTTATGACAAACGACATCTATAAGGGTTGTGACTAGGAACACCATAGATTGGGCATCTTGAACACATGATGTTGTTGTAAAAGTTATGGCCACATCCTTGGCCACGTGAGGAATGTTGAGCTGTGTTGGATAACGGAGGTGGATCAATGCCAAAAGATATGTTCTATTGCAATCGTATCTCGTGACCAGTGCGAATATTTGCAGCTCTAAGTAGGATACAAACCGACTGTCTTGAGGCTAATGCCACATCTATGTTGTTGTAGTTTGTGCCAAGGTTTTGAAAAATAATAGCGTTGAAGTCCCAATGTAGAGAAAGGTTGTCCAACTATGCCAAGTTTTTAAGCTATGTACCATGCCTTCCCGAGATAAGAAGCTATAGTATTGTCATTTTTCTTTAAAGATTGAAGTTGCATCCAAAGTTGAAGCATGCGAGAATGAGATCCATAAGCCTTTTTGAGCGTCCTCCAAACTTCATAACTGGTATTCAACCCGACTACTGTTGGGAGAACCTTTTCAAAAAGCGAGGCAATGAGCCAACTCAACAACATTTGATCATGACTAATACAGGATTGTTGTTGGGACTCTATAGAACTAGCATTGGTTGTTGATGATAAGCTAAAATCGATAAACATGATAGCAGAAGATGCAGACGAATAGATGTCCGTTACATCAATCAGTCTAGTCAAATTGTGTGACCTGAGCAACGACATGAGCTAAGTTATCCATAATCGATAATTTGTTAGTGTAGGTTTTAAGGAGTGGAAGTGGTGAACACCACTCGACATGGTAGATGAAGGACTTAGAGGGAGATTGGCCATATTAACAGGATCTGACGAAATCCTGGGTAGTATGTTTATGAGGTTGAAAAAGATGAAGATAATCATGAGCTTGAGGAAGATTGCGCACTGGACGTTCTGGAGGTGAGTCAACGAGAGTGTTGTTATGCTAATTGGATGAGGATTTAGCAATAGCAAAATGTTGATGCATCGGAGACGACATTAGTGCATAGTAGGGCTGGATACATGGTGTTGCGATGTTGGAGATGTAACGAGGGCAAGGGTGATAGCAACAAGGACAATTAGGACAATCCTTAGGAAGAAAGTATGCCGGCGAGTATGTAGAGGTTAGCTAAAGTGCATTGTTAGGATGCAGAGCTCATGAAGGCATTGTGGAGGATAGTCGGTGTAGATTTGGCGATGAATTGTAAATAGTCGAAGGAATGATGGCAACGAAGAGAAACTTTGTTGATTCTTAAGAGGTGATAGAAGCTGCAAGATGGTGCAATAGTCTAGAGTTAGAGAGGTGTCCAAGGACTGTAGTAGACAACCCTAACTGTCAAGATGAGGAATGGAAGGACTTAGTTTGGTGGTGAGCAGCGAGTATCACTGAAGAGGATGATCGGAGGAAGACAAGCGTGCAATAGACAAAGAGGTGACACGACTAGTGAAGAGAAGAGGTGTTGGTCGGGGAATTGGGATTAGATCGATGGCAAGGTGGAAGTGGAGAGGTGGTGGTGTAGGGAAGGGGGGTCGCGTGGGTGTTGGAGAAGGGTGGTGGTGGGGACTAGGTTGGGATTGGGGTACGGGCGTTGTGGTAGCACTGGTGAAGGAGAGGTTGCTGTGATGGAGAGGAGTCTTCTGGGAGGAGTAGGAGACGACGGGGTTGGAGTTGTGTTGGGGGTTGTGGGAGAGGATTTGTTTGTTGGATAGGGTATTCGAGTATGTAGCTAGTATATATAGATTGGTGGGTGATGAGGGGCAAAAAATGCCCTCGAATCCGAAACTCCGTGATAGGCCCGAAAATAAAGATTCAACCCAGAAAGACCTGGATACAAGTGGGTTCAGGGATCCAACCTACCTACATCGAAGGAAAATCTTCTGTACAGATAGATCCAGGAGCTCAACCTGCCTGCACATAGAAAAGGTCACATACAGTCGGACTCGAAGGACTCTATCCGTTAAAGGGGATGGCGAAAGTACAGTAGGGCCACGCCCCCAATAAATGCTGACAATGGAAGCCGCGATTAATAATCTGGCAGCGCACGTACAATTGTTGGGCAGCGTATATGCTCAAGAGGATCTTGCTGGAAGCTCGATGCCAGCATTATAAATAGCTAGGGAAGGCCCTAAAGGCCTCCTTCAAGCAACTCGAGAGAGAAATCGAGAGACTTTAAACTTTGTAATCTTGTAAAATTCTAGTGCATAGTTGGGAGAACCATCCTCCCCCAGACGTACACCCCTTACGGTGGAACTAGGTAATCACTCCCTGTGTCATTGTGAGATTGCTTGAATCCCACAATCGAATCATCCACCTACGGGGGAGGTTCGATTGCTTCTTGAGACGGATACCCCGAATCTCGGGGTACCGATCAATTGGCACCATCTGTGGGAAACGATTATTAGTTGATAACATTTCCTAGCTCTTGAGGTCCTCCTAATGGCTCCCACTACTTGCCATTAAATCGAATCGGGCCAAGTCAAGCATGTCGGTATCCAAGAGACGCCCCCCTCGCCGACTGAGCTGATCAAAGAGAAGCAAGGAGTCCTTAGCCAGCCATAGGAGGACCACGGGCACGACCTCCTCCTGGAGCTACAAGCGAGGGAGGAGCAATTACAGGAGAAACTGGAAACTCTATGGGCTAAGGAAATCTTAGTTATAGAGAAGCTCCTGGAGATCTGGCAGATTCGAGAGTTTGGCCAACCCCACAAGGGGAGCCCCGCCATCCAGGCCTCGATGACGAGCAACTAAAGTGGTGTCGCACAATGGACAATGGGAATGTCAGTCTGTGCAAACAGCTCGAGAAGCTAAAGCATGAGCTTAGTAGCCAGAAAGGGGAAGCCCCTCTTGACCCATTGAAGGCTCCTCGCCCACCCTCCTCGGAGGAGATCTCGAGGGCTCACCCCCTCACAATTGGTATTGGGGGATCGATCGCTGAGAACATCTGCCAGGTCCCTTGGGCCATGCTAGGCATACACCCTCAGGCCTACATCACCACCTATCTCTTCATCGAGGAGGTAATAATAGTCTCCTTGCTTGAAAGATTCAAGTAGCCCGTCATGGCCCTCTACGACAGGACAACGAACTCGAACAGCTTTGTTGGGGGTTACTGCCAAATAATGTTGGTACACGGTTGCCCTGACGGAGTATTCTACAGAGTATTCCTGTCCTATCTATTCGGCATGGCCCATGAATGGTTTAACGAACTGCCGACCCGACAGATTACTTGCTTCAAGGAATTGGAGGACAAGTTTTGCCAATACTTTGTTGGGTAGCAGAGGGTAAGAGACAACCTCGAAAAGCTGTCAGTACTAGTTTAAGGCCCAGTACTTTAGGTGCAAGTGGCCCCACGATATTATCGCCATCCAATACTTCAAGTCAGGACTCCTGACTCAGAGGTTTTGGTATGATATTGATAACTTCCCTCCTAGGGATATGGCGGAGCTCTGGGATCGAGCCACAAGGTTCGCGGAGTAAGACGACTCCTTCCGCTCCTGCAACCAGCTGGCAAAGGGATTTGAGGACAATGCTAGCCCAGTCCGGGAGAGGTGGGCTGGTAACACTACATTTTACGATGATAATTCTGCCAAATAGGGTCGATCTTAAGGGTAAAATGTACAGATAATACATCATAAATAAAAATGGGAGCATTGCATACATCGCACATCGAGATTGCTTATAATGCATTATTAATGGCCATTTGTACAAGTGCATGTCAAAACAGGCCTCAGATGAGCGATTGGACCACACAGATGAATTTAGAGTGACGAACAGAGTCCAACGGACTCAAAATCGGCCAAATCCGACTCCGGAGCTCCCACAAATGACCCAAGAAGTTATGACCGTTGATCTGATGATCAACGGCCACGTGGCAGCATTAGATGTGCCCCCGCCTGCAGCGCAACATCGCCCCATCGCGTAGAGCTACCATGGCTGTCTGATCTCCAACAAACGGTTGACGATTGATGAGGAAGTGCTACCATCTGGGCCCACAGCGCAACGTTCGCACCTCCGCCTCGCACGCAGAAGACACGGGTTCAAGTCACTCGCTGCAGCTCATCCGCCAAATTCGACCGCCCGATTGCCATCGAGCGGTCTCGATAGTGCTATGCGGTGCCTCCTCAAGCGTCGATGCTCCACGCGTGCGCCTACGCCGGTCGACAACGCCTGCTCTCACGCACGCTTGAGGCACGATCTGAGCGTGCAGGCACGCATGATTTGGACTGTTGATCGGGGATCGAACGGTCCTTAGCGGCTGTACATAGATTGTGCGCAAGAGGAAGCATAGCACGCGCGTGCAATCGTTGGGCAGGGGTCTTCACCGACATTTTGGGAAAGGTTTTAGCGATGTCCCGGACGTCGCTAAAACCCCTTCTTCATTTGGAAAGCCCTTTTTCCTATTTAAACCCCTTCCAACCACCCATGTAAGGCATTGAATACCCTTGCAAGTGTTCCACCCTACTCCTAGCCACCTTTAGCACTCTTTTGTAAGCGTCGAAGTCGACGAGCCAACGACGGGGCCAACCTCCACCGCCGTGGCCGCCTCGCCGTCTCCTCTTGCTCTCTCTTTCCAGCTTAGCTTTATTTTACTTGCGCTTAAGCATTTAGCTAGTCTTGTATTTGTAAAACTTAAAGTTGCATGAGTAAATGGCGATGTTTTTTCTCTAGATATTGTCTCTCTTTTTTGTGAGTTTTCCTTAATCTTGTATTGCCTGAATGTTGCGATAAAAAGAACTCTAACCCTACTCTCTCTCTCTCTTTCTCTCACTTTTCTCCCACGTTTTCCCGCAAGCAAAACCTGTCATTTCTGTGACATTAAGTGACAAGAAAAATCTGATTTTCACGCCTCCCTGAGTTCGACACTCGAACTCACATCCGTTTCTTCATTTAAAACCAACGTTGCGAATGCAAACTACAACGATCCTTTTAAACAAACGCGTCCGTAGCATGTCAATTTTTGGCACCGTTGCCGGGGAGGCAATGGATTTATTTTGTCACTTCCATTTTGCATCCATGCTCACATCATCTAACGCATTTTCTCCTTCTACTTGATGGTTGCAGGAACTCGATGCTTGGATGGCAAAGTAGCGCAACTTGTGATGGTGGAGATGGAGTAAGTGCAACAAGGGCCGATTGTGAGTAGTTCTTTACCTGTGGTTGTTTGCTTGCCTAAAAAAAAATCTAAAAAAATTTTAAAATAAAAAAAAATTGGTGTGGTGAATGATTGCCTGATCATCATCCTTAACTCATCACCCAATAAAAAAAACACTCTAACATTCTTAAAGACCTAATCTTTTTGGAGTGTTTTTCTTTTTGAGTGGTGTTTGCGAAACCATCGTGAATTGACATGGGCCAAACCACTCACCCCTAAAATCAACTCATCTGGTAGAAATTGCATGAACACTAGGATGAGCACCTTAGGGTTTTAGAGGCTCTTCACATTAAAGGAAATCTACTCTCACTGACTGTGTGCAAAACTTGGCGTGCCCACTTGAAACTTGCTTGAAAACATTAAGACACGTCAACCCTAAAAGACACAAAAGTAAGGACAAACATTAAAAGATACCACATCTTAAATCCCTTGCTTAAAAATCATGATTTGATAGGAGCACACACACTTGAATCAGAGAACTAAGAGGCACTACCTTAATCAATGCCTCATCACATAACCCAAGCACAAGCACTGTCGTAGCCCCATTAAAACAGAGTAGAAGTGCCCTAGGCAGGATTGGGTTAAGTCTCAAGAGGTGTGGTTTTGTTTGCTAGGCACTTGGCCTTCATTCCCTTAGTAGAATCTGGTGATTAGGCTACGGGAAAATGTCAAACGATCGCAGTTGTGGGGTCTACGGAACCGACGGTGTAAGCCAAAGGAAGAACCTTCCCTACAATCCCCTTGTAATCAACCTGGCCAAATTAGCTTTGGGAAGGGCAGTTCCATGCCTACGAACTTGATCGCTCTTTTGGAGATTTCTAGGTCCCCTAAGGAATACACTATAAGGACTAAGCTTGCTTCCTTGGTTGTGCACACACTTCTTGCATCTGTCGCTCTCCGCATCTCCTTCTGTTCTTTTCTAGTGTATGCACGGGAGACGATCACTTCATCCCGAGTTATTTATTTTGGAACGAGGATCCAGGAGACCTGATCTTGCTAGAGACATGGCCGAACCTAGAGTAGATGAGGTTGAGGACCAACCCCCACCAAACACGATAGCCATCATCTAGGCCTAGATCAACGTAAACCACCGGCTTCAGCAGCAACAGATCCACACTATCATGCAAGCCATACACAGGTTGCAAAACCTGCAAGGGCAACCACCACCACCTTTCCAGGGCCCGCAAGGACAACCACCACTTGATCCACCACCATTCCAGGACCAACCTAAGCCCCTCCACGACTTCTACAATCCTTCTGCGATTCGGATTGAGCCACACCTTAGGATCCCCGAAGGGGGAGATGATTTTGAGCTGAAATCAAACGTCCTGAGCCTGATTTAGAGACACTTCCATGGAAGCTCAAACGAGGACCCCTTCCAGCACCTAGAGGATCCTGATCGAATCGCCCGGGCTGTAAAACCCAGGAACATTAGCCTAGACATTATTTTGATTAAGATGTTCCCCTTCTTGCTAAGAGAAAAAGCATCTCACTAGCTTAGAACCCTAGGAAGACCCATCGTCACTTGGGAAGAACTGAGACATGCATTCTTAATGAAATTCTTCCCCATAGGAAAGACCAATGCCCTCAGAAGAGCCATTACCACCTTTACACTCCAGGGCGGGGAATAGTTCCATGAGGCATGGGAGAGATTTAATGAACTATTGAGGAAATACCCACACCACTAAGTACCAAGGTGGCAATTGGCCCAAATCTTCTACCATGGTCTAGACAGCAACCTTCAGAACTTCGTCGATGCCTCATGGGGGGGAAACTTCCTGAACAAAGACGAGGAGAGTGCGTTTGAGCTCTTCAAGTCTATGAGCGAAAATTCACTCAATAATGCCTCCATGTCCCAGTTTAGTCGATCCAGTCAACCCCGTGGTGAGATCTATGAGGTACAAGCAAATTCTGGAACGGTTGACATGGATATCATTGCTAAGAAATTGGATCGAGTGGAATTGGTAGATAAAAATATAGATGAACTACTGAACCATACCAGGAACCCACTACAGATCCTCTCCCTAGTAAAGGGAGCTCACAATGTTGACTTGGTCCAGCCATTAAGCCAGATGAACCTGGAACAACCCCTAACAACGTTCCAGAGAGGGACCTTTGCTCCCTCAACCCTTGATTACTCTCTTCCCTCCCCCTCGACATCTGCTATCTTTGAAGATGTACAGGCTATCCAAGGTTATTCCAAACTTGATCCTTTCTCCAACACCTACAACGCTGGCTGGCGTAATCACCCAAACTTTGCTTGGACAAACTAGAAACCGCCTCAATTTCATAACCAGCCCAGGCCAAACCAACAGCCAAACCTACCCTCCTATTAGCAAGGACCACCGGTTAGACCCCCCTATAATTTGAATAAGGTGGTCCCTCCCCCACAAAACCAAATGGGCACCCTGATAAAAATGATGGCTGAAATAAACCAAAAACACCAGGAGGAAATGGCTTTAGTGAAGGGACAGTTAAGCCAGCTGTTGGATTGTAAACAATAAGGATCCCTTCCTTCTCAGCCACAACCGAACCCGCGAAACGTGATTAACAGAGGCCCCAATTTGCAAGGGTTCCAAGGCAATCCCGGGCAGGCCCACATGGTCCAGCCAGCCCCACAAACACCCCCTGGGTTTGGTGCTTCTTCCTCTTCTTCTCAAGGATCAACCCATGGTCCTAATGCCTCTGCAAATGCGATAACCTTGAGAAGCGGCACCAAAACCTAGGATCCCAAATGGCTTACTCCTCTCGTGACTTCACCCCCTGAAATGCCCAACTCTGAAGAGGCGCAGGAAAAACCCAAGGACCCAGAAATGGACCCTATTCACATTCAGACACCATATCCCGAGGCCTTTGAGACGATCAAGAAAAAGAAAAGTGTTATGGAGACTGAGGATCTTTTGGAGATCTTTAAGCAGGTTCAAATTAATATTCCGCTCCTCAAAGCCGTCAAGCACATTCCGACTTACGTCAAGTTCCTGAAGGATGCCTGTACACCAAAGCATAAGCCAAGACCTCAAGCACCTAGAAAGGTTGTGCTCTCAGAGCAAGCGAGTTCCGTGATATCGAGCAACCTTCCTCTCAAACGAACTGACCCAGGAGCACCCCTGATATCCTGCAATATTGGGGACATGACATTTGATAGAGCGCTCCTGGACTTAGGTGCTTCCATCAAATCTGATTTCGACAACTCTGTATCACCAATTTGGATTCGGAGAGTTAACACCCACACCTGTGACCATCCAGTTGGTCGATAGATTTGTGAAGACCCCGAAGGGGGTTGTCGAGGACGTGATTGTTCGGGTCAAGGACTTCTATTTCCTGGTTGACTTCTTGGTGCTCAACATGGAAGTCCCTGAACAACTACAAAACACACCCATCATCCTAGGCAGACCTTTCTTAGCTACGGCTAAGGCAAACATCGATTGTGACACGGGATGTATGGAAATCGCCTTCGGAGACAAGAAGATGTAGTTGGATATCTTTCGGACGACCAAGTCTTTCGATTGCGACTGTATCGAGGAACACGATCCCATGGAGCCTTTGGTCGAGGAATGCCTCACCCTTAGCTCTGTCTCAGACTACCAACCTTGTAACGACTATTCTGACCCAACACCATCTATGCACACAGACCTTTGTAGGGCTGATTACCATCAACCAATACCATTCGAGGAGATTGATGTTGATCAACTCCCGCCTTTCCCCTTTCCATCAAACATTGTTCCACCCACACCTGAACTAAAGCCGCTACCCGAGAATCTCAAGTATGTCTTCCTGGGACCTGACCAGACATTCCCAGTAATTATCAACGCCAACCTAACCAAGGATCAAGAACTTAGATTGACCACAACCCTATCAGAACATAGAGCTGCCATTGGCTGGACTATTTCAGACTTGAGAGGAATTAGCCCCACCTATTGTACCCACAAGATTTACCTAGAAGATGGGGCACGACCCTCCCGTCAGATGCAGAGACAATTAAACTCAAATATGCAGGAGGTCGTTAAGAAGGAAATTATCAAATGGCTTGACGCCGACATCATCTATCTCATCTCCGATAGCCCTTGGGTGAGCCCCACTCAAGTGGTTCCGAAGAAAGTCGGGCTCACCGTTGTCACCAATGAGCGTGACGAATCCATCCCCACCCGCACCACCACCGCATGGCAGGTGTATATTGATTACAGGAAGCTCAATGAGGCGACCAAGAAAGATCATTTCCCCCTGCCATTCATCGACCAGATTCTTGATCGATTGGCAGAGCAGAAGTATTTTTGCTTCCTGGATGGATATTCAGGATATAACCAAGTCGCAATTGCTCCTGAAGATCAAGAGAAGACCACATTCACTTGCCTGTATGACACGTTTGCATTCCGTCGTATGCCATTCGGGTTATGCAACGCACTCGCTACCTTTCAGCGTTGCATGCTAGCCATCTTTTTAGAGATGGTGGGTGAATACCTGGAGGTCTTTATGGATGATTTCTTAGCGTTTGGGAATTCATTCAAACACTGTTTGAGCAACTTGGAGAAAATCCTGAATTGATGTATCGAGGTTAATTTGGTGTTAAGTTGGGAAAAGAGCTATTTCATGGTTCAAGAAGGAATCATCCTTGGTCACATCGTCTCGCATAGGAGCATTGGGGTGGATCGAGCTAAAGTTGATTTGATTTCCAAACTTCCCCCACCTAGCTCGGTCTGGCAAATCCGCTCGTTCCTTGGACACGTTGGCTTCTACCGAAGGTTCATCAAAGACTTCTCCAAGCTCTCCAAACCCTTGACCGACCTTCTGGCCAATGACGTCCTATTCCACATGACCTCTGATTGCATCCAGGCTTACCACACCCTCAGGGGCTTAGTCTGCACCGCACCCGTACTTCAGCCTCCGGACTGGTCCCAGGATTTTGAGATCATGTGTGATGCATCAGACTTTGCCATAGGCGCAGTCCTGGGACAGAGACAAGACAAGAAACCCATGGTGATCTACTATGTAAGCAAGACGTTGGACGAGGCTCAATGAAATTATACGGTCACAGAGAAAGAACTGCTCATCGTAGTTTTTAGACTCGAAAAGTTTCGATCTTACCTTCTGGGATCCCACCTGACCATCTATACAGATTACTCGGCCATCCGACATTTGTTGGCCAAGAAAGACGCTAAATCTAGGCTCATCAGATGGATCTTGCTCTTGCAGGAATTTGACATGGAAATACGCGACAAAGCCAGGTCAAAGAATGTTGTGGCCGATCACCTATCCAGACTCCATCCAGACCACATTGGGCCTTCCTTACCTTTATCTGACACCTTACCTGATGAGCAAATTCTGGCTGTGCAAGACAGGAAACTACCTTGGTATGCCGACTATGTCAACTACCTGATTGTAGGACAGACCCCACACAGCTAGTCCAGACAGCAACGGGATAAGTTCTTAGCTGAAGCAAAGCACTATTTCTGGGATGATCCCATGTTGTTTCGCCTTTGTGCCGACCAGATCATCAGGAGATGTATCCCAAAGGATGAAGTTTAGAGTGTGCTATCCTTTTGTCACAACCAAGCTTGTGGTGGCCACTTCTCAGGAAAAAAAACGGCTGCAAAGGTTCTACAATCCGGATTTTATTGGCCTTCCTTATTTAAGGATGCACACAACTTTCCTAAGACTTGCTCTCACTGCCAGACTCTGGGGACCATGACCAGAAAAGACATGATGCCCCTCCAGCCCGTTCTGATTGTCGAGATCTTCGACGTTTGGGATATTGATTTTATGGGCCCCTTTCCACCATCCAATGGCTTTGAGTACATCTTAGTCTCTGTAGACTATGTCTCCAAATGGATTGAAGCCGTCGCCACCTGCTGACATAGTCTCTGTAGACTATGTCATGGACTTTGTTAAGCAGAACATCTTTTCTCGATTTAGAATACCAAAGGTCATGATCAGTGATGGTGGAAGTCATTTTATCCACACCCAATTCCGTGCCCTACTTAGAGAATACGGGGTTACCGACCGCATTGCCACCTCGTATCATCCGCAAACGAATGGGCAGACCGAGGTCTCAAACAGGCAGATTAAGAACATTCTACAAAAGACTGTGAGACCTAACAGGAAGGACTGGTCCGCACGACTGGATGATGCCCTATGGGCATACCGGACCGCTTTCAAGACCCCGATAGTCATGTCGCCTTATCGCCTGGTCTTTGGCAAAGCTTGCCACCTTCCTGTCAAGTTGGAACACCGGGCTTACTGGGCTGTTAAGCAATGTAACATGGATTGTCAGTTAGCCGGTGTGCAGAGGATGCTCCAACTCTCCGAGCTCGAGGAGATTCGTCGGGACACTTTTGAGAATAGTCGGCTGTACAAGGAGAAGATGAAAGCCGTCCACGACCGACTCATCCATAGAAAGACCTTCGAGCTTAACCAGCAAGTCTGGCTTTTTGACGCCCGACTAAAACTCTTTCCCGGGAAGCTCAGGTCCAAGTGGACAGGACCATTTAGGGTAGTCAAGCCTTGCTCCAATGGGGTAGTTGAAATCGTAAATCCGAACACTGGGCATACTTTCACAGTCAATGGTCAGAGATTGAAACACTTCCTCGCCCAGGTTCCCACAAAGGAGGTTGTCACCCTTATTGAGGGATGACGCGAAGCACCGCCCAACTGGAGGCATTAAACTCAACGCTTTCTAGGAGGCAACCCAGAAGATTCAGACTGATCAAGTATTTTACTTCACTCAGGTAATATCTTTCTGAACCCCTGTTGCATCCATGTATTTGTCAATGAGGACATTGTCCAACTTAAGTATGGGGGGGTGGTAATTTACATGATTCTGAGTTCATTTAATCAGTCTGAATAAAATAAAATTAAATTAAAAAAAATTGAATTTAGGAAGAAAAAATTAGGCATTAGGAACTTGTCAACAGTGGAAAATAATACGAAAAGAACCTGAACACTTAGACTTTTCAGGCCTTCAGGCTTAATTAGCCCTGGTGTCCGTTAAAATATGGATTTAACTTCAAATCCTTGCAACCTTAATTTATTCTAATCCACCAATAAAATAAGGTGATAAGTATACGACTTATCAACTCATCTTCTGACTCAGAGGGATTTTTAGTCTAAGCATCTGCACACATTTTTGCACTCCTCAGAGATTCTGACAGAAATTGGGTAGCTAATGAACCTTCTAGGGTGATATGGCTGGCAAGTTATCGTGGGTAACAGCCCATGAGCCAGTTGTCCAGAGCCCAGCCACAGGACCACCTTCTTTTTATTGCCTCTAGGTAAATTTGAGATCAAGGAAGCCACCTACCAAAAAAAAAAAAAGAGAGAAGAAGAACAAAATAAGCCACACTTCACCGAACGAGTATGGTTGGCAAGTGATCGTGGGTAACAACCCATTGGTCGGTTGTCCAGAACCCAGCTCATTAAATTCACAAAAAGACCAAAACACTTAAGGAAGAAGCGGGGAACTAAAGCAAGCTGGGGAGATATACACTGGAAAAATCCTTGTGTTGACCCCAAGGAAAATAAAAGTAGGGAGAAAGCTACTAATCGAACAGATACACCTTCAAGCAAAACACTTCCTTTTCCAGTCACCTAGGGGCGTAGAAACCCGAAGTCTATCTGAATTACTGTTGAGTGAGTTTATCACGATCTTCACACCAAGATGCTTAGCACTTAGAGTCTTTCCTGAGTTCTGGGTGGGTTGGGTAGTCGTAAAAAGTTACCAACACACTCTCAACTTCACTCCAAAGATCTAAAATGAGAAAAGATGAAAAAAAAAATATATACATGCCTTAAAGCGAGGATTCAGGCGATTCATATTTTGGCAGACACCCGGACGCTGTTTAGTCTATGTAGATCAAGATCTTAGTATATTTCCTGCTGTTGATAAGTAACAAAATGTCTAAGTAATCACTTCCTGAATTCTGACTGAGAATAATGGCTAGAATGAACCTTGCTAGGGACTAGCAAGGAGTAAGTATGGGGGTATGATAACACTACATTTTACGATAATAATTCTGCCAAATGGGGTCAGTCTTAAGGGTAAAATGCACAGATAATACATCATAAATAGGAATGGGAGCATTACATGCATCTCACATCGAGATTGCTTATAGTGCATTATTAATAGCCATTTGTACATGTGTATGTCAAAATAGGCCTTAGATGAGCGATCAGACCACATGGATGGATTCAGAGCGACTAACGGAGTCCAACGGACTTGAAATCGGCCAAATCCAACATTTGGAGCTCCCACAAATGATCCAGGAAGTTCTAACTGTTGATCTGATAATCAACACGAGGTGGTCACGTGGCAGCATCAGATGTACCTCCGCCCGCAACGCAACATCGCCCCATCGCGCAGAGCTAACCACGGCTATTCGATCTCCATCGAATGGCTGACGATTGACGAGGAAGCGCGACCATCCGTGCCCACAGCGCAACAGTCGCGCCTCCGCCTTGCACGCAGAAGACGCGAGTTCGAGTCACCTGCTATAGCTCATCCGCCAAATTCGCCTGCGCGTCCAAATTCGACTGCCTGATCGCCATCGAGCGGTCTCAATAGTGCCATGCGGCGCCTCCTCAAGCATCGATGCTCCACACACGCGCCTACGCCAGTCGACAACGCCCGCTCTCACGCGTGCTTGAGGCGCGATCTGAGCACTCGGGCACGCACGATCTGGACCGTTGATCGGGGATCAAATGGTCCTCAACGGCTGCACACGGATTGCGCGCAAGAGGAAGCACAGCACGTGCGTGCGACCATTGGGCAGGGGTCTTCACCAACGTTTTGGGAAAGGTTTTAGCAATGTCCCGAACGTCGCTAAAACCCCTTCTTCATTCGGAAAGCCCTTCTTCCTATTTAAACCCCTTCCAACCACCCATGTAGGGCATTGAATACCCATGCAAGTGTTCCACCCTACTCCTAGCCACCTTTAGCACTCTTTTGTAAGCGTCGAAGTCGACAAACCACCAACAAAGCCAACCTCCACCGCCATGGCCGCCTCACCGTCTCCTCTTTCTCTCTCTTTCCAGCTTAGCTTTATTTTACTTGCGCTTAAGCATTTAGCTAGTCTTGTATTTGTAAAACTTAAAGTTGCATGAGTAAATGGCGTTGTTCCTTATCTAGCTATTGTCTCTCTTTTTCGTGAGTTTTCCTTAATCTTGTATTGCCTGAATGTTGCGATAAAAAGAATTCTAACACTACTCTCTCTTTCTCTCACTTTTCTCCCACGTTTTCCCGCAAGCAAAAACCCGTCATTTCCGTGACACTAAGTGACAAGAAAAATTCGATTTTCACGCCTCCCTGAGTTCGACACTCAGACTCATGTCCGTTTCTTTATTTAAAACCGATGTTGCGAACGCAAACTACAACAATCCTTTTAAACAAATGCATCTGTAACACGTCATGGGCCCCAGGTTAGTTCGCCTCCATCCCCCTTCGCGGAGGCGGTCGCTTCAACAACCGTAAGGCCAGCTTCCCAGAGCGAAGGAATGATCGACCAAAAAAGGACCGAAACAATGGACCTCGTGTCACGGCCCGTTCCCAACTCCCTACAGGACTCGAGAACAGCTCGCCTCGATGAACCCCAAGACCCAGTCATCCAACGAGAAACAACCAAATACATATTCATTCCACAACCACACGAGTAATGTAACGAAGTAAAAAAATATATAACTGATAATAAAAGAAAGAGAATAGCAAACCACTAGATTTTTACAGGATACAGCGAAAACGTACTGGTACAAGTATAGCCATCACAATAGAGAACTGATGGAAATATAACAAAATATAAGCTACAGGTACTCACTACAACAAAACTTCTCTACAGTGAAACAAAAAAAGGAAACTATGGCTGGGCTCAACTAAGCCCAGTGCCTTCAGCAGCCGGTGGCTTTGGCTGCTCGAATCCCTGACCTAAACATGTTTACAAAATCCGAAGTCAGCTAACGCTTAGTAGAGTGGTGGTTAAGTTATTTATATGCAACATAATTAAACAGTAACCAACTAAACATTCAATTGTCGGTTATTTATTTCATCCATTTCCAATTCTCTGGTTTATGTGTTTGTGAGTCAAGTATGCTAATCAGGTTCCATGATATTGCTCAATCATCTTGTTCCCTAAGGGAATGATCTTACTTGTAGTTTTCCAGTGATGCAGGATGTACATGTAGCACTCTCCTGACTGGGAGAGTCCCCCGTGGTAGTATTACATTCGGTCAACTACCCCGAGGTCACGGTTACGACGTAGCGGTGACTACGGTATGTGCGATAAGCGCACGGGCACCTACCTTGCACTGGTACGCGGATAGCCGTTTCCGTTAGTAGGTACGCCTAAAAATACAACACGGAATAGCATAGGGCCTTGCCCTCTCAGAACAGGGGTCTTGCCCCTCCATAGTCTGTGTACCCTCATCCGACTATCCCGATTTTCCTAGCAGCCTAACAAGAGTCGGTGTAGGATGGCCAAACCTAACCCCATGCCCCATGGGGTGGCAAGCTCCCCGCTACACTAAGTAGTTCACCCCGGTACCACGTACGCGAGGGCCAAACAGGAGTCGGTGTAGAGTGATTAGTCCTAACCTCGGGTCTCGACGGTACCACGTACACGAGGGCCAGCTCACTTCCCTTAACCAAGTGCGAACAGCTGCCCGTAGGCAACATGTTCCAAAACCATCAGGTTTTCTGTACCACAGTATTCTTGGTTTCTTTCTAAATTCCTTGTAGGGTTCGTACATAGACTTTCTCATTTCTACATCTAATTAATTAAATGCGTAACAGGAAGCTCAAGATTTCACAATCGATTATTCGGTACACTGTAGGTATTTCCATTCATGTCATGGTTTATTAAATGTAGCACAGGCAGCTCATGATTTACTACTTTTAGGAAGCATCTCAACAATTTAATCATTCATTAATTGTGTATTCATTTCTTTCAGCCCTAGTATTCATTTCACACCATAGGGTTCATTCGAATGTTTCTAAAGTAGCATGCATCCATCTCTTTCAGGCCTAGGGTTGGTTCATCTTACAACCTAGGGTTCAATCTAATAATTCTAAAGCATGCAACTTAATTACTAATTTTGGTATTAGAGAGAGAACCACTCTACTAGCTTAACCAGGTGGAATGTGGGCTCATACGGTAGCTCCTGATGTCTCCGCAGGTCCCGTATGCTCTACGGACTGAAGACCTACAACATGGACCGACAGGTCAAATGAGCTCAAAACTTTATAGACACTATGCCATTACGTAGAGAAACTCGAACAAAATTCAACGACGTTTCGTTTGCGGAAATCCGACTCAATTTGGGCCCTAAACGGGCCCAAAAACACCACTCAGACGTCTGGGAAGAGTCCCAGACATCTTAAACGCACTCAGGGGCTCACGTTGCTCGGGGTGCCTTCTTTCGGAAGTCTGGAACTTCGTGCAGATGCCTGAGGGTGTCTTCAGACGTCTGGAGACACTCCCGGACATTTGAAATTACCTCGATCCTCGCACCGACGTGCCTCCCCAACCTTTGACACAAGCACGTGAAATCAGAATTTGGCAAGGAGAAAATAATTGAAAAAAAATGCACTATCAAACGTCTAGTATTACCTCTGGACGTCTAAACAGACGTCTAGTGGTCTCTCCAGACATCTGATTCTGCGGAAAAATAACTCCGCAGAACCGTTTGCGAGCTTTCTCTCCTGCAGAAGCTGCAGCAACTGCAACACCTCCTCGTCTCCCTCTACTCTCAGGCCTCCGGTATCCTCTGCCCTCCTCTCTCTCCTTCTTCTGCCCCCTCTAGGCAGTGGTGTGGGAACGAATGGAGGAGGAGGGGGGCTTATATGGAGATGGAAGGCGTGGGGAGAGGTAAGGTGGAGTGGAGGGGTGTCATGGGTGAGGTAGGGGGGAGGTGTACGGGAGAGGGGTATGGGGTGAGATACAGTGGAGATGGGTGGGTGTGCGTGGGGTAGGGGAATGGTGTGGGAAAAATTGTGGGGGCACCCTTGCAAGTTCTCCTTTTCCCTCGCATACCCACAACAAAAACCTAGGGGGGTTAAAATTGCATAAAAACCCCTAAAAATTCTGGAATGCCAAACGACCCTTAAGAAGGGTCATTTCACCTCGCTAGCTCAAGCAGGATTATTTCAAGGAATATACTCCCCTAGCCGTGAACCCGGCAAACGTGTTGGCAAAGACATGATCCACGGACAAAGACCTGTTACCTCCATCTAAGCCAATGAAGAAGAAAGCAAACACTAGGCCCTACTATAAGTATCACAAGGCCCGAGGACATGCCATCGAAGATTGCTGTGATCTACGTGACCAGATTGAGTCCCAGATCCGGCACGGGAACCTGGCCCACTTCGGTAGGCGGAACAAGTGCCAGGATACGAGAAGGGGCCCATGGAGGGCCTGGAAGATTACCACAAGGAGAGACTCCAACACCTCCATGGGGTCAACGTGGTACTCGTCGAGGGCCCAGAGCCCAACGATGTCGCAGCCCGCCACCTCGAGTAGGCAGTATCCCCCTGGCTCCCGCCAACTGAGTACTACCATTGGGTCTTAGTGGCTATGCTTGGAGCTCTCCAGCCTGTTCATAACCCACCCCCCGCGAGTGTGGAGGTCGAACTCATTTTCTGTGTCAACACCTCTCCGAGTCGACAATCTAGTCCCCCCCAAGCGGTCGACTCTTAGCGCCTTCCCCACCCTTCAATGGGGCGAGAGAGGTCCTGTCCGGTAGGTGGCCTCCCTTCTATTCGCCGCCCTCCTAGATCTGGTGGAACAAGCAGACCCACTGCTGGTAAGACTCTTACTGGCAGGGAAGCGCCGTGGATGTCCTCTTCCTCAAAACCTTACACTAGCTAGGTTTTACGAAAGAGCACCTCTCTCCTTCGGTTCACCCCATGGTTGGGTTTGGCAATCACAAAGTGATGCCAAAAGGAGAAATTAGCTTCCCTTGTCCATCTGCGATGGGGACAGGCACCTCAATCGAACAACCATGTTCGTAGTGGCTGGGTTTACGACAGCATTTGATAGCATCCTCGGCCACCCCACCACCCATGCCTTCCAGCTAATCCCTTCTTCATACTTCCAGTTTGTGCTTTTCTAGTCCCCACACAAAGTCAGAATAGTGCATGGGGATCAGTTGGCCGGGCATGAGCTACTTAGAATCGAGCTGGAGCGGTCCTTGGAGCCGAATCCCCCCAAGTCATGAAAATGGGGAAAGAAAAGAAACTAAGTCCAGGTCATCCTGCAGGAAATCATCCCTGTTGATCAGCCGGCAACTTCGAGATTACAGCCAGGCTCTTCAGCCATGGCTATAGTGTTTTATCCCGAAAATGCTACCAAGCTCGTCTAGGTCGGAGCAGACCTTGCGCCTTCGGAGGTGTAGGAGTTGCTACTCCTACTTCGGGCCAACGCGGATGCCTTCGCTTGGTCCGCCAACGACCTACCCAGGGTGTATCTGTCTCTGATCCAACATCACCTGAATATTCAGGCGGGAAAGCATAAGTCGGCTAAACAATGGCAGGCAGCTGAGGCTAAAGTCCAAAAGCTTCTAGAAGTAGGATTCATCAAAAATTTTCTCTATCTAGCATGGCTCTCAAACATCGTAATGGTGAAGAAGGCCAACAGTCAGTGGCGCATGTGTGTTGACTTCATCAACCTAAATGAAGCATGCTCGAAGGACGAGTTTCCCCTCCGAGGGTGGACTCCTTGGTGAGCTCCTATAGTGGACAATCCCATATATCCTTCCTAGACGCCTACAACGGGTACCACTAGATCAGCCTTGCCCCAGCAGACATGCCTCACACCTCCTTCATCACTGATAGAGGCCTGTTCCACTACAAAGTCATGCCCTTCAGCCTAAAAAACGTTGAGGCCACATACCAGCACCTTGTAAACATGGTTTTTACAAAAATAATAGGAAAATCATTCGAGGTGTATATTGACAATATGCTTGTGAAGGTATCAAACTTCCCACGACACCTAGAACACTTGGCAGAGGTGTTCCAAGTTATAAGGAACATCAACTTCCGCCTAAACCCCGACAAGTGTACCTTTGGGGCCTTGGCCGGCAAGTTCCTAGGGTTCCTGGTATCTAACCAGGGAATTGAAGCCAACCCAGACAAAATTTAGGATATTGAAGACCTGCAACAGCCAGGCACGCTGAAAGGGCAACAGCCGTTGGTCGGCAAGATCGCCTCATTAGGCTGATTCTTTTCTTGATCCTTCGACAAATGTTTCCCTTTCTTCGAGTGCATAAAAAAGGGTAAAGGCTATAACGCCACCCACTAGACTCCCTACTACTAGAAGGCCTTAGAGGAAGTCAAAGAATGCACTCCAAAGTTCCCCTGTTCTAATGGCCCCCCAGTTTGGGGAAATTCTCTTGCTACATTTAGCCGCCTTTGTATTCACCGTTAGTGTCGTCTTAGTCGGCAACCAGGGAGGAATTCAACAACCCGTGTACTTCGTTAGCAAGATCTATCAAGGCGCGAAAGCCAAGTACACGGTTATTGAAAAGTTAGGGCTAGTGCTCGTCACCGCAGCCTGAAAGCTATGCCCATACTTCCAAGCCCACACAATAATGGTCTTGTCAGACTACCCCTCCGATGAATGCTACACAATCCCACGGGGTCAGTACGACAGATCAACTGGGCTATGGAATTGGACGAATTTGATGTCAAATATCAACCGAGAAAGGCACAAGGCGCAAGTCCTAGAGGACTTAGTAGCTGAATTCACAGATCCCGATGCCTACCTCACACTCCCCTGGCGACTCTACGTCGATGGCTTGTCTATGATAGTCGGGTCTGGGGCCAAGATAGCTCTAACTGCCCCAGATGATGACACTCATAAGTACACCATAAAATTTGACTTCCCTGCATCCAATAACCAGGTGGAGTACGAGGTCATGATGACAAGCATTTAGATAGCAAAATCCATGGGGATCACCTCACTTGAGGTCTACACGGACTCCCAACTGGTCGCCAACCAAATAAATGGCAAATACCAAGCTTGGGACCCAAACATGATGTTGTATGCCAACAAAGTCAAGGAACTGGTGGATTTCAAGGCCATCTGCATTAGGCGGGTTCCCCTAGTGGACAACCCCTTGGCAAATGCGTTGACTCAATTCGCCGCTACCATCCTCAAGGACAGAACGAGGATATCTACCTCCAAACCCTGAGAGAGCCAACCGTCCTCGCTCACAGAATGTTCACAATAGAGCAGCCTCCTTCTTGGATGACACCTATTGTTACTTATTTGAACTCTGGCGAGCTACCCTCGAGGGAACCTTGGCCCAGGGCCTTCCGCCTCAAGGCCTCGAGATATACCTTGATAGATGGGTAGCTATATAATAACGAAAAATTTTGAAATTGAGTTGTAATGGAACTGATGATAATGTTTGCGTTGTAGTATATTGTGATTTGAAACATCATGAGTGTCAAAGTGGTGAGTTAGGGTGAATACCAGTCATTACAACCATTATTATTATTTACTTATCTAATTTTTACTGGTTTTGTTCCAGGTCGTTCACTGGGAGGTAATTTATTGAATTTAATTCGGTCACTCTTTGATCTCAAAATTATCCTCTAATTCCAAAAAGAAACTTTACCTTTTATTAAAGAATGAATGAATGTGTATTTTATTTAGCTAGTTACTAAGAATGCTTGCAAATACTAACTATAAATAAGCATCAAACAATCTATTACAATACTCTAAATTATGTAATTACAAGTTATACTATTAATGCTAACGTGATAGTATATAATACATTAGGATGCCATAGTATAAAAACTTGGCTTATTAGTCTGTTATCTATAGTAACATATACAGCAGTTTCAGTGACAGATATAAGCGTCGCTAAAATCTCAGAAAACACTATATACAACCTAAGGAGGGAAAACTGAGGTCTTTAGCGGCGTTTATAGTGTCGTTTTATTCTGTTAGTAATTATATAGGTTTACTTATACAAATGTAATGGGCTATAGCGATGTTTCTTCTTCTCTTTTGTTTCTGCGTTATGTTTCGGCCTTAACAGAGTTTGAAAGTGCTGTGGCGAAGGGGATTAATCAACGTCATTAGCTTTTATTAATCAGTTCAAAATGTGACTACTTATTTGCGGGTGCGCTTTTCGAGGGATACGCTGCACCCAGAGGGTGGGACCAGACCTCTACTAAACGCGCCCTAATCTTTCATTAGGTGGCTTAATTATATCTTCAATCTCAGCGCAAGGCCTCAAGCCAAACGCCACACATGCTCACGCTCGGGCCCCCGGCCACACACAAACATCACATATTCCACATATCATCGCATAACAGACAGAGTTCAGAAATTAACGGGTAATCGGGTCGCATGGCATAAGGCAGTGCTTCGGGCGCCCTGCGCCCGTGACGACTGCTCTATCTAAAACACAAATTATATTTATGCGGCTGCGCTTGACTTGCAGCGCACGATGTAGCGCTATTCCAGCTCCACATCGTGCATTGGAAATCAGGCGCAGCTACGCCTGAACGCCCTTTTGGCCCTCGATTTGGGGGCCATAACTTATAAAATAAAATAAAATAAAATATGGATAATAAAATATTTACATAATAATATATAATTGATTAATTAATTTTGAATTTTAAATAATTTTACTATACAAATAAATTCACTAAACTAGGCTGATTATGCAGGTTGATTTAGGTGATTAAATAGTTAATTACTTATAAAATAATTAGTAAATGGTCTAATTGACCTTATACAGGTTTAATTTACATACTTAAGTATTTTATACATATTTTTATTGTATTTTTACGAATTTATTTATGTTTTATTTAAGTTAAAATAGCAGCTCCTGGCTGTTTATCTTATAAACTAAATAACAGTAATCTAAAATAGATATAAATATACTTTAACTAGCTTAAATTACTTAATATATATTAACCTAGGTCTATAGATTTATTTACTTAATTATAGCTCTAAATTATTAATTTAGCTAATTTATTCTATAGTATAGCTACTACTAAGTAAATATAAGTCTGTACATATATATATATACATAAATCAGTAAATACATACATAATAATTTAGTATTTATACATATATTTACATAGATTACATATGTATATAGATATATATACAAGTTTATACATATATTTACAGTATATCTATGTATCTATACTTACATAATTATTCAGTATATTATAGTTATAGTTATTAGTAGAGGTATATTTACAGTATGAGAATTAAGTATGAATAATTAGGTTTAAGTAGGAGAATGAGGAAAGAAGGGTTAATAAAATTTTAATTTCATTTTAAACAGCAGCTCCAGCTACTGTCAAAGAAGGTGAGAAGAGAAGAATGTGTGCTGTTCATTCAGTGTTTTGCAGTGGCTTAAGCCACTGTCAAATGGGCTAACTGCTGCTGCAGTTAGTCCATTTGAAGAGGGGAATGTATTCTACAGAGAAGAGGAGAATTTAGAGATGGAGGGAAATGTAGCTGCAAGTTGCAGCATGTTACTGTACAACTGGGAATAAGAGAAATTCAAAACAAACTAAAAATTTTGAGAGTTGAAATCCAAATCTGATAAGGGTTTAAATCTCACGAAAATCACATAAGAATTCAGTTCAAATACCCAACAAGAAGCCCTCATCAAAAGCATCATTTCAGATCAAAACAACAAATGGCATTGAGTTAGCTCTTCCTAATGCTATAGACAGCATGAAGGAAGACTTAACTCAATCAATTAAAATCAAATCATACAATCCTAGTTTCTTGCAACCTTAAGGAGTATGGAGAACTCCTTAGGTTAGGAAATCACCATACAAAAATAATTATCACATTACTTATGGTATATGGCAATTCTGAAATAGCAAATCAGAACTAAGAATGCATTAAGGGAATTCATAATAGCTTGCAAATGCATTCAAATCAAAGCAGAAACAGATTCATGAGTGGCTCTTCTGAGTTGTTCTCTGTCACCAGAGAACTTCTCAGAGTCCTTGCCAACAAGAAAAACCCAATTCTCTTCAATCTGTCAGATCTGTCAAGGCATTTCAGATAGCAAAATTCTTCAAAATCCATGTTAAAATTGAATCTGACAAACTGAAGCATTCAATCTAAAATCAAGGGGCTTTTGTGAACAAAAATGGAGTGAGTGAGAAGCCCCAAAGGTGCTTGTGACGCCAATTTCAGATCTGACCAGATCTGAAATTGGATCAGGGTGTGTGGGTGAAGGATGAGAAAAATCGTCGTTAAAAAAAACATAAATCAGAAATGGATTGTGGAAAACAAAACATGAAGAGGGAGATAAATTGAACAGTGGACAGATGATTCTTCCCCTCTGATCTGGACTGATCAGAGGAGGTGAGGGAAGGGAATTAATGCTAATTCTACTCCTAAGACTAATCTAACAACAGCTAACATTAAACACTAACAATTAAAGCTAAATCTACTCTAAACTACTGTAAACTATAGCTAACACTAATTGTGCAGAATTAAAAAAACCTAAACTAAAAGGAAGAATGGGACCTATGGGTCCTTAACCGGCGGCTAAGGAGGAAGAAAGGAGGAGGGTGACTCC
This sequence comes from Thalassia testudinum, assembly GCA_037157565.1. Taxonomy (NCBI): domain Eukaryota; kingdom Viridiplantae; phylum Streptophyta; class Magnoliopsida; order Alismatales; family Hydrocharitaceae; genus Thalassia; species Thalassia testudinum. The sequence continues at coordinate 89,666,179 of JAZHRO010000013.1, read as the reverse complement.
AGCGGAGGGAAGAGTCTGCTAGTGAGACTCCAGGGTCGTCCTCAGGTGCTACGAAGTCCTTAGCAACGAGGAGTGTCAAGAGCAGGCGATGATTTCACAGCCGGTGGCTGTGGAATCACAGGCTGGATGGGGAGGAGAGACTGGAGTGGACGAATTGATCGCTAAGAGGTGTAGGAGGGAGCGATCCCTTGCGCGCGACACCACTGAGGTGCTTAAGTAGCAGCTCAGTGGCTGAGATCACCGCGCAGATGAGAATAAACAAGATGCAACCGGCGGCGAGGATGTGAGGGGCGGAGCGCGCGGTGAGCTGAGCACAAGATCTGACCGTCAGATGAGATCTGGGGAGAGAGGTGAACGCATGCACCGAATTGCGCGAAAGTTCCATTCGAATCCAACCGCAGATTAAGATCTAAAGAGCGACGGACGGCTGAGATTGGCTGTGTTCTTCGCGCGCTACAGTGCGCATGAAGAGCAGCAGGCTTCTCTCTGAAATGAAGGAAATTTGCAGACAGACCCTTGAACGAAGGGGTAGAAGAATAGCGTGCAGGCCCAAAAGTGGGAAGAATAGCAGCTGGAAGGGCCCTACAGTCTTACAAACGGGTCCCTGCGGCTTGCAAGTAGGTCCAAAAATGAGTTTTTAAGGGTCAAAGTGAAATGCATGAAGGACCTAAATGTGAACTATCTATTTCAAAACCTAAATGATGTTCAATTGCCTTCAAATTTTTACATGTGCTTAATTGAACATTTAAGACATTGATTTTACTTCTGATTTGGCTTTTCAAACTTGTTTATGTGTTCAATTGATGCATAGATCATCATTTGTTCTTTTATTTTCAGAATATCTCACTTTTGTGACCTAATTATGAAGTTTTAACACATATTACAAGTTTTAGGTCTTTTTCTTTAATTCCCACACTTAACCCTTTTTATATGTTAATTTGATATTGTTTTGCTTAGTGTCTAGCTTAATTTCAGCCTTTTAGCCATGATGAGTAGCCACTCATCACTATACAAGCGGGGGTATTCCATCCTCTTGCTACGTTGCCTAACTCAGGAAGAGGTAGCCCAATACCTCCAAGAAGCCCACGGAGGTGTTTGTGGGAACCATGAAGGATACAAGGTGCTCCTGGCCCGACTATTCCAGGCGGCCTACTTCTGGCCCCAAATGAAGCAACATTGCAAAGACTTCGTACGCAACTGCAACAAATGCCAGCGGTTCACCACCCTGCACCACTTGTCGCCTGGAAAGTTGGTACCTATCATGTCACCCATCCCCTTTGCAAAATAGGGCATGGACTTTGTCGGCCCCTTCCCGCTAGCCCCGACTTAAAAGTGGTTCATTATGGTGGCCGTCAACAACTTTTCTAAATGGGTCAAGGCTGAAGCCATAGCCAACCCCACAGCTGATAGGGTCATATCCTTCATCCGCAAGAGCATCATAGCTCGGTACAGGATACCCCACTACATAGTCATGGACAACAGAACCCAGTTCGTCTTCAAAAAATTTGAAGAATTTTGCGTTAGTTAGGACATCCGTTTGTGCTTTATGTCAGTGGGTTATCCCCAGGCGAACGGACAAGCTGAAGTAACTAACCACACCATCATCTCAACGTTCAAACACCAGCTCGATTCAGCCAAAGGAGATGGACGGACGAGCTTCTAGACATTCTTTGGGGATACAGGACTTACCAGAGGACTTCCACAAGCCATACACCATTCAGCTTGGTATACGGCATGGAAGCCCGGCTGCCCATCGAAACAGTCCTCCCCACCTACGGAACGTAACTGTATGACCCGACCACCAACGAAGATCAAGTTTGCCTATCTTTAGACCTCCCTAATGAGCTAAGGGACAAGGCATCCAAGATAACACTCCATCATAAAGAGGCTGCAACCACCTTGTACAATATGAACATCAAGAAACTGACACTCTCTTAAAGAGACTTGGTCTTGCACAAGTGCGAGATCTCCATGCTGAACCAGTCAGACGGAAAGCTAGACCCATCATGGGAAGAGCCTTACAAGATTCGTAAAGACAGCCTAGGCGACTTCTAATAATTACAAGTCCTAGACGGTAGAGACATCCCCTACACCTGGGATGCAAGCAATTTATGAATGTACCATGTATGAATGCTCATGGGCAATAAAAAGAGATTTTTTCATTAAAAAAAGGCAGTCTGCGTATTACATCTCTTTTCAAAAAAAAAAAAAAAAGGAGAAGAAAGAACGGCAGTGAGGAAAGGATAACATGGCCAGGATGCTTAGGAGCTCTACTCCCACTCCTTTAACATATCCCGACCACCCATAGGTGAAAGGCGGAGTGGATTAATAACCCCTACAGCCGAATTGGCAACCTCCTGGTGAGTTGCCTCTTCAGCAACTAGCACAGCCACCTCCCTAGCCGCCGGTTGGACTGCCTCATTAGGTGATTGAATTTATGGCGTTTCCGCAAGCTTGTCATCGGATATAAGACCTGCCGCTTTGAGGCGGTCGTATTCTGACACTAGCTGGCTGATGGACCAGTCTCACAACTCCTTGGCAGAAGCATGCTTCCCCTTAATGAGGGCTTGGACGGTGGTCAGTGTCTGCTCCCGATCTCCCATGAGAGCTCCTCTCAGGTTGGTCCCATTGATGCATGCATGGCATTGAAGTCCATCACCACCTTGACGTTCAGCTCAGGCCCCTCCTCTTCCAATTCTGCCACCCTCTAGCCCCGCTCCAATGCAAGCTCCCGGGACTCGCCAAGGTTGGCCCTCAGCTTTTCCATATCTACCTCCGCCTTCTCTAGACTCGCCCTCATGGAAGCAAGTTTATCGATCGCAGTGCTAAAGCGAACATGCTCCTCCTTAAGAGCCCTCTCTTACCCCTCCATCGAGGAAGAGTGCTTAGCCTTAAGCACTTGCACCTCCTCCTTCAAGGAGAGGATGATGGTGCAGGTGGTCGAGAGGCACCCTAACAGGTCCCCAAGAGTCTCTAGACTGGCGCTATCTGCCCTCATGAGCCATTTCGCCAGCTCCTCGCCAACGGCAGAGGCTCTTTGCAAAATGGAGCGAGGCTTCTTTAGCTCCCCTTCCAGCTGGCCCACATAGTTGGCCACCTCTTGTTGAGAGTGGAGCCTTTGCTCTGCCTCCTCAGCCACCTTCTCTGCCTCCTCTCACGCGGCAACGGCCTCCGCCACTTGCTGAAGCAATTGCCAGTGTTCTGCTTTGGCCATCACAGTCCACTGTGCGTTCAGGTTCGCTGCATTGCCTTGACTAGCCGAGACGAGGAGGGCCAGAGGAGCATCGCTGCGCAGAATATAACAAGAGCCAAGCAGATCCATCTGTAAATCATGAGCACGTCAGAATACAGGCAACTCTGGCCAAGAAAAACAATAAGTGAAAGACAGGCCCAGTGAGCTTACCATGCGCATGCAATAGAAGAACACGTGGTTAAAGCTCATGCCCTAAGGCCCAGATGTGGCCTAGGACACAACTTCATTTAGGTGCCTTAGCACCTGCCTTTCCAAGTCGGGGGCACTGCTTGATGCCTCCGGTTGCACATGCACCACACCCCTGGGTTCAGACCCACCCAGGGCACCTTCCAGTACGGATCCAGCAATGGACTTGACGATACAACTGATTATAGTCAAGCCCCCCCGGCCAGTGGGATCCATTAGACCCGGGTGCCTGTAGAGCTTCGTCAATAGTATGGCTGACCGAAGACGTTGCCTGTGCCAACTGCTTCTTACGCTAGCAAGGTGAAGGCCCCTGGCAAAGCCAAAAGTACCCTCTGAATGAGCTACTTCTAGAGGCGCCTCTGAAGGAGGATCACGGAGGGTGATCACCTTGGGCGATTCGGACCGCGCTAAGGGAGCAGCAGGCGCACCTTCCCCCTCGGCCTCATCAGGGCCCTTGAGGAGGACGTCGCTGACTCCTCCCATGTTAACTCCACGGAGGACCCCTCTTCGCCTGCCTCAGGGGGACCTTTGGCTTCTCCGCAACATCTTTAAAGGCCTCCACCTCCTTTCGCTTCAGCCCTTCCGATAAGTAGGCTAACTCCCCTCCCCTTGCTCCATGAGCCCCTCCTCACATTATTGCGACCCATGACGAGCCGAGCTATTGCCTCGACACTTGGGCGCACTCGATCGAGAAGCGCTCAAAAGCTATAACCAAAGATACCGAGTTAATAGCAAAATTGGTGGGCATAAGATACGATGCGAGAGTCATTTTTTACCTCCCCCCACTTACATGGCGTAGGCAATGAGTCCGCCACCCATAACAATGCCTCCTGGACGTCCTTTCGCCTGAGCTCTAATCGAGCAATTGGACCAAACTCAATTAATCGATCCACGTCCACCTGCATAGACAGGTCAAGCTCTTCAGATTAGAGCAGTTGGTCCCTCTCAAGCGGACCTTGCTAAGTAGAAGAGACTCCGAGGTCTTCAAGGTTAGAAAGAAAAAAGAAGTGGTGATCTTGCCCCTTCAAACTATTGGGGAGATCCGCTACCCAGTATCCGGTCTGCTGGCTATACAACCTGTAAGTGCTTGATGGAGGTCTACCCTTCTTCACCTTAGGGGGCATCAGCCTAAAAATTAGGCAAAATAAAACAAGATGGGGGGCAATCTCCAAATGAAGGTAGAGGGAGGTAAAGGCGTTCAGTACCAGCCAACAATTAAGGCTGAGCTGCGAAGGAGCAAGGCAGTAAAAGGAAAGGAAGGAGGACATGAAAGGGTTCAAAGGTTCCTATAAACCGTGCTCCATGGCATATTTACATATAATAAACATGTCCTTCGTATCATCTGAACACAGACGGGTGTTAGACCTACAAGCCTGAAACGGTACTCCATTGAGTTTGTATTCCCCCAAGAATGACAAGATCGTGGACCAACCACGAAAGTCTAACGAGAAACAATATAGAGCCCTGGTCTCAGCAGAAACCCCCGAGGAAGAAGAAGTAACGAACTTACCCTTGCTTGCAAAGCCCGACATGATGGCACTTCCTCTAAAAGGACCTCAATGCAGTGACACTCCGACGATTCCTTGCTCAAATGCTCTCCGAGGTAAGTGGGCCATTAACCATGAACGAGCACCCCTACATATAACCCCCACGGAGGGCGGTTCCCCCTTTGCGAGGCACGAGTTTTGAAAAAATCAAATCCCGCTGTATCCGATGCGAGTCCCAAATATACTGCCAAGCACAAAGGAAACCTCAGCCATCATTACGGACATTTAATACCCCTACGCACATATCTACTGTGCAAAAAGGGTGGTCCCATCAATGACAGGCACGACACTTGAGGCCTTCACCTCATCATAACGGCAATTAATATTAGTCTTCTTAAATACCAACACACGGTATATATCCCAGTGTAACTGGCCGTTACTTGTAGAAATCAAGTAGGCGGACGCACCTCAAAATCGCCTCTTAAGGCTGGTGATGTAGTAGGCGGATGCATTTTAATACTGCCTCTTAAGGTCGGTAACATAATAGGCAGACGCACCTCATAACTGCCTCTTAAGGATAGCGACATAGCAGACCCAACTACGAGCCTTTGCCCCTAAAAATCCTGCTATGTAACAAATGCTCCCCCACTTAAATACACAGCCAGAGCAGCATTTGGAGGCATTACCTATCACAAAGTTTCTACTTTAAATGTTACTCTCTCAGCAAAGCATTCACCAGCTTGAGAGTAAAGGGCATATGATGAGGGGCAAAAAAATATCCTCGAACTTGAAACTCTGCGATAAACCCGAAAAGAAAGATCTGACCCAGAAAGACCTGGATACAGGCGGGTTCGGGGATCCAACCCACCTACATCTAAGGAAAATCTTCTGTACAGATGGATCTGGGAGCCCAACCCACTTGCACATAGAAAAGGTCACATACAGCCAGACCCGAAGGACCCTATCAGTCAGAGGGGACAACGAAAGTACAGCAGAGCCACGCCCCCAATAAATGCTGACAATGGCAGCCATAATTAATAATTTAGTAGCGCATGTAAAATTGTCAGGCGACGTATTTGCTCAAGAAGATCTTGCTGGAAGCTCGATCCCAGCACTATAAATAGCTGGGGAAGGCCCTAAAGGCCTCCTCCAAGCAACTCGAGAGAGAAATCGAGAGACTGTAAACTTTATAATCTTGCAAAATTCTAGTGCATGGTTGGGAGCACCATCCTCCCCCCATTCGTACACCCCTTGCGATAGAACTGGGTAATCACTTCGTGTGTCATTGTAAGATAGCTTGAATCCCACGATCGGATCATCCACTTACGGGGGAGGTCCGATTGCTTCTTGAGTCGGATACCCCGAATCTCGAGGTGTCGATCAGTGGGTGAGTTGGTGGTAGGGTTTTGGCTGTAGGTGAGGAAACGATGGGGACGATGGGGTTAAGAGGGTCGTAGGGGGAAGGGCGACGACATCAATGCTGGGTGATGTGAAGCTCCTGGCGTTGGTGATGGCAATGGGAGGATGTGGGGAAGGTGATTGGAACTGGTGGGTGATGGTGAAGTGATCTTAGTGACGACGATGATAGCTTGAGGTCGAGGAAGGGAACTGTGATGCAGGTGAATTGAGGTTGTCGAAGCAAGGATCGACGATGTGTAAGATGAGATGTTGTTGCAAGGCCAACATGCGAGAAGTAGCTCAGTCGTGGTTGTCGCGAGGAGATCCAATGGAGACGCTAGGTTGAGATCAGAAGCCACATTGAAGATCTTGGATGGCTCTTAATACCATGTTAAGATGAGTATAGAAATGATGAATTGTGCTCACCAACATCCAACATAGATGGCCAATATCTCTATACCTATACTACAGGAGGGTTTTGATCCTCCACGTGTCAAGACCTCTCCCTCACCTCCTCGCTCCTTCCCGTTTCTCTCTGTCTCATCCCAATTGCATCAAGTCCCTCGACCTCCCCCGCCTAAAAGGGCCACCATAAGATCTCCTCCCTTTCTCATCTCCACCACCATCTTCGAAGGAGCTCGAACCTCATCCGTAGCCACCCAATCCATCCTGCATCGCCATTGCCGAGGACCTATGTCAACCCCCTCGCTCGCGAACACCCCCTCCTACCCCCCACCCACCCACACACACACACACACACCAACCCATGGCGACCTCTGCCTTCTCTGGACACTCCATCTCACTCACCGCGACCCCTCCCACCGCGGTCGTCGCACCCTCCATGTTGGCGTCGGCTCCCCGCAAGGAACCCTAACCTAGACCCCAGGTGTTCTGCAAGGTGTCTCGCCGCCCTTTCCCTCCTTCCCTCACCCTCTCCATTGATATAAGCAAATCCCCTCCTCGCTAGCCTCTCTATTTGTTCACACTAAGATGCATGTCCCCAATGCTCTCAATCTATTCGTTCACACCTAAACATAGGGATGCGTGTCCCCACCATTTTCACTCACCCACCCGATGGAGATCAGGGCTCGCTACCGCAATCTCTCCGCCATCTCCCTCGCCGTGCTCCACATCTTCGACGAGAAGTCGAAGCCCGACCCCTCGCCTCGCTCATTGACCAACAAGGCCGCGCCTACTCTGTCAAGGCTGACCCTTGCCTCCCGGCCATCGTCGTGCTTCACATCTTCGGCAAGGAGAAGGTGGAGGACGACCCCCCTCCTCTCTCTCACCGATCAACAAGCTCGTGTCTACTCCATGAAGGCCGATCGCCGCCTCCCGCATGTCGACCAACAAGTCAACATCTACTCTGTCGCTTGGCCTTTTGATTGGTATGTATGTTAATATCTTCCATTTATGCAAATATTTTTTATTTGTTCCATTTAGCTGTTAAAAAAACATTTGAATTATCAAGCACTTGCATCAATCCTTTCTAATTCTGCACCACATCACGTAGGCTATAAACAGAATATGTGCATGGTAATATCCACAATCAGGTATCCATTTCTTATAGCTATGAGCAGCAAGTGGCAGGGGAGGGGAGAAAGTGGTGGCAGTGGATATAGAGACGGAGCAAGGGGTAGCCGAGGTGGTGGCAATAGTATGGTGGTTGATTAGGAAGGAGGAGGGCATGGCAGGGCAGTGGTCGTGGTAAGCAAAGGGAGATTTTATTGGGATGGGATATTGTAATGTTACTATCTTTCATAGTATGAGTGAAAAATATCAACTAGCATGTAAAGTTACATTCTAATTTGGATATGAAAAAAACTGAATGATGTAGTCTATAAATTTAGTAAATCTCAGTAATTCCATCCCCTTTGGGTGGGATCATCTAATTCCATAATCAAGAGCTCAATTCCTGAATTAATGAATATTGCAATTTGGGTCACCAAGTGTGGAATTAAAGCCCTAACTCCACTATTCAAATTAAACGGTGCCCAAGCGACCAAAATGAATCCAACTGCATGGTAGGCGGATTTTTGCATGATCTACCAGGTACAAAAAAACAGTCATTATGAATTCCGTGATATAGATTTTAAATTCCCAAATAGTACACACCCAAGGCTTCTTAATGCATTCAACTGCATAATTAGTTGGGGGATTTTCGTATAATATACTCTGCAAATGAAATGGCCATTATGTACTCTGTACCATACACAGTTCGGATTAATCTTCTTGATGAATTCAGCTGCAAAGTAGGGCGATTTTTGTGCAATTTGCTCAATAGCCATTATGAATTACGTACCTTATTTAAATTACCAAATTGCATATATATAAGACCTCTTACAATGCTTGGCAGAAAACCAACCCAGTGGTGGCTGAGGTCTTCTCGCTCATGTCGAGGGATAAGGCCCAGCATGCTTGGTGGGTGATATGTTGTCACGACTCGATTTCAAATCCCTAAAAGATCTGAGACTGGCTCGTTTCGGTTTATCCTAAGATCTAGTCGTCAAACAAGAAATAACCAAGTAACATTCAACAAACCACAATCACACAAGTACAGTAACTAAGCAAAAGAAAAGTTTCAAAAGGGGGAAAAAGAACAGTGATATTACAGTCATCATATCAAAGAGTACATGTAACAGAATACAAAGCTATAAAAACTCACTATCAAGCAGTAGAATTAAAGCTAGGCTCGACTAGACCCAGCGTCCTCAGTAGCCGGTGGCTCGGGCTGCTCAAATCCCTGACCTGTATAGAATATATTTGACTGGAGTCAGCTAACGCTGAGTAGAGTGGTGGCTAAGAAGTAACATGCATTTAACATAGAATTTTCCATTTTTCAATTATATTATACATGTGGGTGCATAGAGATGTTTAATTATGATTTATTAATTAATCTTCTGGTTCCCTATAAGAACGACTTTACTTATAGCTTCCCGTGATATAGGATGCCCACGTGACACTCTCTTGGTCGGGGGAGTCCTACCGTGGTAGTCCTATACTCGGTCTACCACCTCGAGGTCACGGTCGTGACGTAGCGGTGACTACAACACATGTGATAAGCGTGCGGGTAGCTACCACGTACTGGCACGCGGTCAGTCGTTTCCGCTAGCGGGTACGCCTCAACGTACAGTGCGGAATAGTGTAAGGTCTTGTCCTCTCAGAACAGAACAAGGGTCTTGCCCCTCCTCAGTCCGTGTACCTTCGTCCGACTACCCCGATTTGTCCAATGGGCTGACGAGAGTCGGTTTAAGGTGGTCATACCTAGCCCAGGACCCCTGGGGCGGATAGCTCCCCCCTACACTAAGTAGCTCACCATTACCACGTACACAAGGGCCAATAAGAGTCGTCGTAGAGTGGCCAAACCCACTCCGGGTCCGAACCTAAGGGCGGCAAGCTCTCCTCTACACTACAAGGGATAGTTGCTCTCTTCGGTACTACGTACTCGAAGGTCAGCTTACCTCCCTTAACAGCTGTCCATAGGTAGCAAATTCTCAGAACCATCTGGTTCTTTGAGGTATGGTGTTCTTGTTTACATTCCCCGTGGGGTTCGTACATGAATTTCTTTATCATATCCGGGTTGGAATGTTCGGAACAACAGTTTAATTTTCATTTTATTACAGTAAGGGTCCATTTTAGCTAAAAATAGGCAGCTCTTGATTACTCAATCATTCATATGCAGTTTTTTCTAACCCTAGTGTTCATGCCAAGACCTAGGATTCAAGAATTTATTCTCGAATATACGTTTATTCCTTCCTAGGGTTCATCTCAAGTCCTAGGATTACTTACTCGCATGTATTAAATTAGATATTTAAGGTTGTAACCACTCTACCTGGGTAACAGGGTGGAATGGGGGCTCGTACAGTGGCTCCCGACGTCTCCACAGGTCCCGTACACCCAACGGACTAGAGACCTAAAATATGGATTGATGGGTCAAAATGTTTAAAAAGATATAAACAAGGTATCATTATACAGAGAAACTCGTATGGAAAACAGAGGCGATTCGTTTGCGAAAGAGCGATAATAATAGGGCCTTACACGGCCCAAAACACGCTATCAGACGGAAATCAGACGTCTGGGAAAGGTCCCAGACGTCTTAAAACAGTTCTTAGGGATACCTCTCTTGGTGTTCCGGTATCAGACGTCTGGAACTCAATGCCGACGTCTAAGGACTCTGTCAGACGTCTGGGGGTGCTCCTGGACGTCTGAAACTGCTTCGGTTACGCTCCCGCCCTCTGACACATACACGTACGCTGTCAGGACTTGTCAGAGTGGAAAAGTACAGAAAGTAGATCTCTACCAGACGTCTTGCCCTACCTTCGGACGTTCGGTAAGACATCTGGGTGTCTCCCTGGCCGTCTGATTCCGCGGAAAAAGGATTCCGCGGATCCGCTCTTGGCTCCCCTTGCCTGCAGGTGCTGCAGTAGAACGGCGCTGCGCCCTCTGCTCTCGCACTTCCTCTCGCTCGGGTGCTCCGCTCTCACTCGCTCTCGGTTATGGGGTGGCAACGAAGAGGAGGGGGGAGGTATATAAAGGGAGAGGAGGTGAGGGGAATGGAGAGGCAAGTATGGCGCGGAGTGGCGTCGCAGGAGAAGGCGTGGTGAGGCGCGGTGAGGGAGGAAGTATGACGTTCGTACGTTACGCGCTAAAAGTATTTTCAGACGTTTGGTAAAAATCCCAGACATCCGGACAGACGTCTGGTGAACATCCCAAACGTCTTAAATGGTCAAGGGGTGGTGGGCCGTTTCAAATATAACAAACTTAAAGGAAGTTTCGTTCCCGAAACTTGAACTGACTAGAGTGTGAAGAATATAACGTAGCAGTGTATAACAAACTTAAAGAGGACCGAAGTAGGTCAGAAGAGTCATACCTTCGAAGAGTTCCGGGTATTGCTTTTGCATCGTCGACTCAGGCTCCCAAGTTGCCTCCTCATACTGCTCTCTTTTCCAGAAGACTTTCACCAGGGGTACTTCCTTCCGCCTCAACCTCCGAATGGCTCGGTCTAGTATCTGTATCGATCTCTCGGGGTAGGTTAAGTCATTTCCCACTTCGATGCTCTCGTGGCTAAGGACATGGCTGGGGTTGGCGATGTATTTTCTGAGGTTGGACACGTGAAATACGTTGTGCACTCCAGAAAGCTGGGGAGGAAGGGCAAGTCGGTAGGCGACGGGTCCTACATATCTCGGTGCAAGCTTCCTTCTCATCCCAAACCGCTGTAAGCCTTTCATCGGTGAAACATGGAGAAAAGCGTGATCTCCAACCTCAAATTGTACCTCCCTACGCTTCAGATCGGCGTAACTCTTTTGCCTGCTCCAGACAGTACGCAGTCATCGATGGATTTGCTCAATCACCTCCTGACTCTGGCGTATCAGACGGGGGCCGACTTCCCATTTGGTCTCCACCTCTACCTAACTCAAGGGGTTGTACACTTTCTCCCGTACAGAGCTTCATATGGTGCATGCTGATGCTCGAGTGGTAACTGTTGTATGCGAATTCTGCAAGCGGTAAATGCTCCTCTTAGGAGCCTCTCCAGTCCAGTGCGTAAGCATGCAGAAGGTCCTCAAGGGTCTGAATGGTGCTCTTTGATTGTCCATCTGTCTGGGGGTGATAGGCTGTACTGAATTTTAGACAAGTCCCCAAGGCTCGCTGAAATTTTGCCCAGAACTAGGAAGTGAAATGAGTGTTCCTGTCTGAAATAATTTCGAGGGGAACCCCGTGAAAGCGTACTATGTCTCTGATGTATCTCTCCGCCAAATGTGATGGTCCATAAGTGACTCGGATTGACAGAAATCGTGCCATCTTTGTTAATCTATCCACAACCACCCAGACTGTATCGTACCCTCTCTGTGTCACAGGTAACCCCACTACCAGATCCATAGTGACACTTTCCCACTTCCATTCTAGAATGGGAAGTGACTGCAATGGCCCTGCTGGCATATTAGACACTCCTGGACGAAAAGGCCGACATCCCGCTTCATGCCTCTCCACCAAAAATCATGTCGTAGGTCGTGATACATTTTCGTGTTCCTGGGATGTATGGTAAGTCTGGATTTATGAGCCTCAGTCAAGAGCTCTCTCAACAGCTCATCTCTAGGAACACACAAGCGTCCCCTCATACGTAGAACTCCGTCAGTGAAAGAGAAATCTCCTGGGTTCCCTGCCAATACTTGGTCTCGCTGTGCCCGTAGATATGAATCCGTCATTTGTTTAACCATGATACGATCCACCAGCTCTGGTCGTATCTGCCTTGCGACTGTCACTGCCCCGCAATACCCCTATCTCTTGGAGTCGCCAGCTGCTCAACTCCTCCATGAACCTCCAACTTCGTGCTTGTAAGCAAACTAAGTGGGCGGGCGCCTTTCGGCTCAGGGCGTCAACCACCACATTGGCTTTTCCTGGGTGGTAGGAGATGCTGCAATCATAGTCTTCCAGGAGTTCCAACCAACGTCTCTACCTCATGTTGAGTTCTTTCTGGTTAAACAGATATCTGAGGCTCTTGTGGTCTGTGAAAATCTTGAATGTTTCTCCGTACAAATAGTGCCTCCAGGTCTTCAATGTTAAGACGACTGCTGCCAGTTCTAGGTCGTGGGTGGGGTAGTTATACTCGTAGGGCTTCAGTTGCCGCGAAGCATATGCGACAACATGACCCCACAGCATAAGTACACTCCCCAATCCCTGCAACGAGGCGTCTGTGTAGACGACGAATCCACCGCTGCTGTCAGGGATGGTGAGTACAGGAGTTGAAGTCAACCTCTCTTTCAGCTTTTGAAAGCAAGACTCACACTCGTCTGTCCAGGCGAAGGGTACGTCCTTCCGAGTCAATTGAGTCACAGGACGAGCAATCTGCGAGAACCCTTGGATAAATCGTCTGTAATAACCAGCCAGCCCTAGGAAACTGCGTATCTCAGTCATCGAACGTGGTCTCTCCCACCTGAGTACTGCCTCTCCTTGGCTGGATCCACAGCTAAACCGTCCTCTAAGATCACATGGCCTAGGAAGGTGACTTGTCTCAACCAGAATTCGCATTTACTGTAGTTGGCATACCATCTATGTCGTCTCAAGGTGTCCAAGACCATGTGAAGGTATTGCTTATGCTGCGTCTGGTCTCGTGAATAAATGAGCACGTCATCTCTGAAAACAACCACAAACTAATCCAGATACGGCCGAAAAACGCGGTTCATCAAGTCCATGAAGGCGGCAGGAGCGTTGGTCAATCCAAACGGCATGGCCAAGAACTCGTAGTGGCTGTACCGTGTACGAAAGGCTGTCTAGGAGACGTCGGTCTCCCTAATCCTCAGCTGATGGTATCCTGACCTCAGATCTATCTTTGAAAATACCGTGCCATCCCTCAGCTGGTCGAAGAGGTCATCTATGCGTGGTAACGGGTACTTGTTCTTCATGGTGACTCGGTTCAGTTGTCTGTAGTCAATGCACAGCCGAAGAGTACCATCCTTCTTTCTTACGGACAGGACGGGGGCTCCCCACGGAGAGGCACTGGGCCTGATGAAGCCTCTCTAGCAGGTCCTGCAGCTGTCTTGAGCTCTCGTAGCTCAAGCGAGGCCATTCGGTACGGCGTTGAAGAAATGGGGCTTGTCCCTGGTATCAGTGAGATCTCGAACTCGATCTCGCGCTCAGGCGGCAGTCCTGGCAGCTCATCTCGGAAGACGTCGGGGTACTCACAGACCACCGGAATACTCTGTATACTGTCCACGGGGTCGAGCTCTGCTAGAGCGCAAGAAAGGAAGCCCTCGCATCCTTGGCTCAGTAGCTTCGCTGCCCGAAGTGCGGAGATGCATCTGAATCCTTCGTCTACAGGCTGGCCGTGGAACTCAAAGGGAGGCAACCATGGTATGGAGAAGACAATCTTCCTCCCAAAACAGTCTACAAGGGCGTGGTATGCGGCCAACCAGTTCATTCCTAAGATTACACCGAAGTCATCCATCGGGATCATGATCAGATCTATTGGGAGACTGTATCCCCCTATCATGACCTCACAGTCAGCGAGAACCTCCTCGGCAACAAATACCTACCCACCTGGTCCTCTAATCAAGAAGGGCTCCTCTAAAAGCACACTGCTCAGTCCCATGCAGATAACGAAACTCGTAGAAGCAAATAAATGTGTGGCTCCGGAATCGAAAAGAGTGTAGACGAGTCTGCCGGAAATAGTAACCATACCTGCCACTACAGAGCCCGAAACTTTGGCATCTCCGTGAGTTAGGGCGTTAACATGCCCTTCAGTCCTCGGTGCAGAAGAAATAGTCGTGCTTTGAGTCGGGTGAGAGGCAGCAGGTCGGTACCCTCCTCGTGACTTCTGTCCTCCTCCTCGAGGTTGGTATCCGCGGCTGCTAGATCAGCCTCTAGTGATCGGTGCTGGGAGCGTCGGCTGTGCTCCAGTCCTAGATGGACAATTCCTTCGTATGTTACTCGGTTGGCCACACTGATAGCAGAGGGGTATGCGACTTCCCTCTGTCTGTTGTCCCTATTGGTGATTGGGCGGGGGTCTGCTGCAGTTGGCTGATCCCTGTCGGGGACCCCCATAGGTCCCTGGTGGACCCACAGAATGGGACAGTTCTCCTGCTGGTGTCTGGTGCCTCCTCTCCCGGCGACCCTGTGAGTGCTCCTGCGGGTAGGGCCTCTTCCGTCCTCCTCCATCAATATCTCGTGCGGACAGGTTGGTTTCCTCGTAGGTCATGGCAGCCTTGACTACGCGGGAGAAGGTAGGCAGCTTCAGAGGCTTTACGTACCCCCGGATGGCAGGTCGGAGACCCTCGGTGAATCTTCACAGGCGCTCCTCTTCGGTGGATGCGACTGTCGGGGCGAAGCGTGACAGCTCCAGAAAACGCGTATGGTACGCGCTAACTGTCATTGCCCCTTGGCGGAGAGTGTGGAACTCTCGCCTCCTCTGATCCTAGCAAGTCTGTGGGAAGTACTGCTCACAGAAGAGCGCCACAAACCGGTCCCACGTCAGTTCTCCTTCCTCCGGTCCTCTGACCTCCTTCCACCACCTGTGGGCTGCACTCTCCAGCTGATACGTGACAAAGGTCACGCGGGATTCTGCAAGAGGACAGAGGGTGTAGAAGATCTTCTCCATCTGTTCCAGCCAATCTTCTGCCTCAGACGGGCTTTCCTCCCCCTTGAAAGAGGGGGGCTTCAGCTTTCTGAATTGGCTGAAAACCTCATGGTGTAACTGCAGCAGAGGAAGGGGTGCACCTCCAGGCAAGGAAGACTCGTGCTTCGAAGTGTCTGAAGGGGGTGGTAGAGGATCACCCCCTCCCCCTATAGCTTGTCCAGCGCCGTGGCGGCTTGCATGCCCCACGGAGGATTCCCCCTCCGCATCCCCAGGAAGGGAAGGCTGAGGAGGAGGCTGATGGAGCTCCTCCCGGATAAGACTCCGGATCAGTTGGGCGAGGTCCGGGACCTGGATGCCCTGGAGGAGAGGTGGAGCGGCTCTATCTTCGGCCATCACTTGTCCTCCCTTTCGACCACGTCCTCTACCGCGACCACGTTTGCAGCCTGTCTCAATAGCTCCCTGGCGAGGCATTTCCTACTCAAAGATCGAGGAGGAACGAGATTATTGGTGCTTGCTTGACCAATAGAGGAGACGTGAGACTCGGATACAATGACCAAGAGGAAAAAGTTGTGATGGCTATCTTAGTTACATGTACAAGTGTGGTGTTTTCCGGACGACTTGGTTCATTTCTCGGGACAACTTTGCTCTGATACCATCTTGTCACGACCCAGTCCTAAATCCCTACAGGATCTGAAACTGACTCGCTTCAGTTTATTCAAAAACCTAGTCGTCCAACAAGAAATAATCAAGTAACATTCAACAAACCACAATCACACAAGTACAATAACTAAGCAAAAGGAAAGTTTCAATAGGGGGAAAGAGAACAGTGATATTACAGCCATCATATGAAAGAGTACATGTAACAGAATACAAAGGCATAAAAACTCACTATCAAGCAGTAGAACTAAAGTTAGGCTCGACTAGGCCCAGCGTCCTCAGCAGCCGGTGGCTCGGGCTGCTCAAATCCCTGACCTGTACAGAATATATTTGACTGGAGTCAGCTAACGTTGAGTAGAGTGGTGGCTAAGAAGTAACATGCATTTAACATAGAATTTTCCATTTTTCAATTATATTATACATGTGGGTGCGTAGAGATCTCTAATTAGGATTTGTTAATTAATCTTCTGGTTTCCTATAGGAACTATTTTGCTTGCAGCTTCCCGTGATATAGGATGCCCACGTAGCACTCTCCTGGTCGGGGGAGTCCCACCATGGTAGTCCTATATTCGGTCTACCACCTCGAGATCAAGGTCGTGACGTAGCGGTGACTACGGCATACTTGATAAGCACGCGAGTAGCTACTACGCACTGGCACGCGATTAGTCGTTTCCACTAGCGGGTACGCCTCAACGTACAGTGCGGAACAATGTAGGGCCTTGCCCTCTCAGAACAGAACAAGGGTTTTGCCCCTTAGGGGTCTTGCCCCTCCTTAGTCCGTGTACCCTCGTCCGACTACCTCGGTTTGCCCAATGGGCTGACGAGAGTCGGTGTAGGGTGGCCATACCTATCCCCGGGCCCCCTGGGGCGGATAGCTCCCCCCTACACTAAGTAGCTCACCCGACAGTAGCTCACCCGGACACATCCCTTGTATGGGGGCGGATATACGTTCCCAGATGTCGGGAGCCACAGGTCTGGAGACCCACGTACACCCGACATATTAGAGACCTAAAACATGGATTGATGGGCCAAAAGGTTCAGAAAGATATAAACAAGATATCGTTATACAGAGAAACTCGTATGGAAAACAGAGACAGTTCGTTTGCGAAAGAACGATAATAATAAAGCCTTACACAGCCCAAAACACGCTATCAGACGGAAATCAGACGTCTGGGAAAGGTCCCATACGTCTTAAAACAGTTCTCAGGGATACCTCTCTTGGTGTTCCGTTATCAGACGTCTAGAACTCAATGCCGACGTCCAAGGACTCTGTCAGACGTCTGGGGGTGCTCCTGGATGTTTGAAACTGCCTTGGCTACGCTTCCGCCCTCTGACACACACGTACGCTGTCAGGACTTGTCAGAGAAGAAAAGTACGGAAAGTAGATCTCTACCAGATGTCTTGCCCTACCTTCAGACATCCGGTAAGACGTCTAGGTGTCTCCCTGGCCGTCTGATTTCACAGAAAAAGGATTCCGCGGATCTACTCTTGGCTCCCCTTGCCTGCAGGTGCTGTAGCAGAACGGCACTGCATCCTTCGCTCTCGCGCTTCCTCTCGCTCGGGTGCTCCGCTCTCACTCGCTCTCGGCTATGGGGTGGCAACGAAGAGGAGGGGGGAGAGGTATATAAAGGGAGAGGAGGTGAGGGGAACGGAGAGGCGAGCATGGTGTGGAGTGGCGTCGCAGGAGAAGGCGCGGTGAGGCACGGTGAGGGAGGAAATATGATGCTCGTACGTTGCATGCTAAAAGCATTTTCAGATGTCTGATGAACATCCCAGACATCTTAAATGGTTAAGGGGTGGTGGGTCATTTCATATGTGGCAGTAGACCTACGGATGATGGAAGCTCCAAAAACCAAATTGACATTTTTGGTCTCAATGAAATGTAACTTTTCAAAGAATGGGTATCGACAGATTTTGTGCATGTTCTTATATTTCTCTATTTGAGTATTTTTCGGCTGCGAAGTTTCTTAAATAAGTGTTGAATTCTTTTAGGACTCTTTTGTCCTTTTGGTCACATCCTAGATGTGAAGGACCAATGGTAAAGGTTAGAAACATTAGATTTGATGCAGCCGTCATTAATTTTTCTTAAAAAGAACTAACGAAAATATCCAGCAGGCCTCTCATGAGCAAAGTTCTGTTTTGGTAAGATAAGTGGAAGTTCTATTTTGCTAAACCCCTTATCATCTTTTGGCAAGGATTACTTGATGAGTCGAAATTTTGTTTTTCTAGGTGTCTAAAGTTATTTTTCTTGTAGGAAATTAAACACCCATGACTGAATGATATATAAAATCATACGTATCTCTCCAGTTCACCCTTTCAGCATTATTAGTATGGAAAGTAAAATTTAAAGTGAAGTATCCTATGCCTTAGAAAGGATAATGTCATCAATTTCCTTCCATGTTGAGAACCTATTTTGGTCCTAAGCACACATCCTCACGTAGATGTCTGAAATTGACTTTCAAGGATTGGTAATAAGTCAAAGCACATGGATACACTACAACAAAATAGACTTATAGTGACAGCCTTTGAAGACGGAATTGAAGGTTATGGAGACAGGTTTTAGGGTGGGAGATAGATAAATAAGAATCACTAAAAGTTTTGGAAATAAATTTTCCATCTTCAGAACCATCGTGATAGAAAATTAGTCACAATAGTTTAGACACAAGAGATAATGACTTGGCATTTGATTTTTTTTAGGGACGAGTTATTCTATCTCTTCAAGTTTTAGGAACAAAAATTTGTGCCCCTCGTAAACTTTTAAGAATCAGATTATGTAATTGTGAATGTTAATTATTAAGATAAAATATCAAAACATTTTTAATTATAGTAATACATATAATATGTATAGTTTGATAAAAGTGATCTTTAACAAAGGACATTATTTTCATTGAAATGAAAATACAAAGTATTTGTTACAATGTTATGAAGAAATTACAAAAAAGAACAATAAAAAAAATACTTCATAATACAAAAGAGCACTCAACACTTTTTTTCCTCTTTACAATAGAAGTTAAAACTATTTCAATCTAACACCATGTACAAGCTCGAGAAGAAAGTTATTGCTTTGATAAGGGATATTCGTCTATTCAGATATCTACAAACTTTCCAAATTGCGCTATCTCGAGGGATGTTTAGCGACAGTGTCTGCCTGGAGTAGTTCTTTGTTGATCCCTGCACAACCCCCCTAATCCCCTGCTACTTCTGGAGGTGAACCCTCTGCTGGCTACTGCAGCTGCTATTCTACTGTATCTGCTGCTGATGGAGGAACTTCAAGTGCGCAGAGGGCACGAATTGGCTGAGCTGCTGCTTCCCCTAAACATGTCCTGCAGCTTCACCAGTTGCTGTTGGAGGTGAACCATCAGTTGGCCTGCTGCTGTTGCTACTCTGCTGCAGCTGTTGATGGTGGCCAAAAATGAAAATGAGTAAACTGGCCCATTGTGCACCTACAAGCTTGGCAAGTCAAATCACTCAATCTACTTAACGAATTAAATAACTTTAGAAAAGCAAGAAGAAAAAGACTACAAAAAAAGGGTGATACAATATGGTGAAAAAGGCAACTAACATGGTGAAAAAATATAGTTTGAAAACTAGAACTGGTAAATAGTCAAAAAGCCTGCATTCACATGATGTAGCATGACTTTCAGCAATGCCAAGCTTATTGCCCAGCTTCTAGAATAGAAAGCAAAGCACTGTTACAAAGGCTTTTTTTTGGACAATCTACAATTCAACAAAACTGCAAGGCCGGCGCTAAAGAGACCATTGAGAAAGCCAAAACTCCCATGAAAGTACTGATAGAACATCAGAATTGCCATGTTTTTAGTAACAGCAGCAACTTCGCAATTCTCTAAGATTTTTACAGAGACATCTTGTATGTGAATTGAATGGTGATTCCCATGATGGTAACTTGTTTAAAAAACATGATAATAGTGCATGATCAGATCACCAGTGAATCTAGAGTCTCCAAAAATACATTGAAATGATATTAGCTAATTGTTAACATGTTTGAGTAGAAATGGTTCACCAAACTGGACAAGTAAAAGCGATATACAACATTTACGAGCGAAGGATATTTGCTAACATTGGTTGGCAAGAGTCCATATCAATAACACCCATTCCTAAGGCAAACATGGAATTGGATGGGGGCCACATTAGACAAGCCAAAGACCCAAAACCTATATAGGAAATAGGAGTTGATCTGATCAGAGCAAAATCCTTGTTTCAAAATGGTTTGCGACAAACAAGGGAAAAATCCAAACCAAAACATTAGCTGACACCAGGGAATGTTGATAAAAGAGTTTTCGTTGTTGTTGGTAGCAACTGAAACAAAGACCAAAGAATAAAACTCTAATTTCAAGTGAAACACATGATGAGCAACCATAGACTTGCAAGAAGAGAGAAAGATCACAAGTCCGATTTCAAATGGAATGCATGGTGAGTATTTGAATTCTAAAAAGAAACACCATCAGTGAAAGCTAGGACAATCACCTTAGTATAGAAGCTCCTAAAAAATAGGGTCTACATTACCTCCCCACTTCCCATGGTACAATTCTAAGAGCTTTTCAGCAGGGCTTGTCCCTTAATGAATATAGCATGCATGAAATCAAATAAGGAATGGAAATATCTAATGTTAGATCAAATAAAAAGGAGAAAACTTGAAGCAAACTGAGAAGAGATCTCTTACGTATTCGAACGACCTCATCTACCTCTCTGAGAAATCCAGCTTCCTTGAAACCTCTTCTTTCCAAGCCATCCTGTAGATATTGAAACATCCACTCTTTAATCAGATTCTTTAACATTTCTCGAGGGTGAGAAACAAAGGAGAGTCGGGTAGCATTTCATGCTGGATTCTGTTGTAATCTCTCACTTGTAGTCCCCGCTTCCATAATTCAATGGAGGGTCACTAAACTTGAGTGACCCTCCTTTCCGCCTTCACATAAAAAAGGGTCCCATAGACCAAAAAGCTCTTGATAAAGGGAAACTTGAAATGATAGCCAATTTACACAAAAGAGTTTATCAATCCAAAAACAAACATGATGGGTCATGCAAGAATATCATTTTTCTGAGGTTGCTAAATTTTCAATCTATCTTTAAGGTTGGATTTTCATGTACAAAAAGTGAAAGGATAAAGTCACAAAGACATGCAGCAATCACATTCCAGGCAAACAAGTCCAACTTTCTCCAACCAAATTATTAGTCAACTAGCATATTCCCAAAATCACATCAGAGACACTCACAAACGCCAATGAAGAAATCATTTCTAATTTAACAATACAGGATTTTAGGAAAAAATCTCTAGAACTAATTATCATAGAAGGAAACCAAAGTGGTTTCTTATGAATTAATCTCCTAATTAAGAATTTTTTAATTAAAGAAAGTAGGGAGTGGTTCATTGTCTTGAAACACAAAATAGGCTTTATGTTTTTGTGGTTTCTTTAGTTCCATTCAACATACAAAAAAGAACCTAATAGAAGTTGAACTATAAGAGTAACCACTTGAAACACAAAATAGGCTTTATGTTTTTGTGGTTTCTTTAGTTCCATTCAACATACAAAAAAGAACCTAATAGAAGTTGAACTATAAGAGTAACCATGGCAAATATGATGACAGGACACATGATGTATAAAGGAGTAATTGCACAACAATTGGTGGGCATGATTCCAGGAATCCATGAACATGATATTCTTACTGTTGGATCAGGAAGACATTATTGCATTCAGGGCATTCTACAAAGACAGATTTTTCTATATGAAAATGAATACTATTTTGCAAATTGAACTTGTTAATGTTCCTGTCCTGGTTGTCAACTGTTTGAGCATAAAATACAGGTGTTAGCTTACCACAAGAGAGATACTTTGAACAGTGCTGACTCTACTAAGCTGTGAACTGATGCTATAACCTGAAAAGAAATCCAATTTGTTGCCAACGGAAGAAATTCCATATTTATCATGATTTCCTCTCAAGTTAATAAATCTTCTCTTGTCCACGCCACTCTCCTTGATGGTCGAACTAATAATATTCTTGTAATAGATCCATTCTTTCTCATCCTGCCTAGAGCTTGTTCGTTCTTGGTTCTTGGCATCTATAAAAAGCCAGTAACTTGGATAAAGTCAGAGCAAACTAAACACTCTGACGAACATGCCTTTCCCTACATCAACTAAAAGCGTCCAAGGACACATTCATTGCACAAATAAGCCACTAGCAAATAGTTAAACGTTGAGCAGCATGACCTTTTCTCTTGCATGTTCCACGTGACATTCATCGAAATGACACTTCAGCAGAAAATGAAAAGTGGTCGACGAAGTTTCAAGTGAAAGCATTAAATACACATAGAAATGCGACATTCAGAATGTTGTTTTTGGGCGAAATACAACTATGTACTTCGCCATTCAGAGACCATTATCTAGAAAAGCAAATCAATCATGTAAATTTTAATGCACTTACCCAAGAAAAATTGGAAAGCCCCTTCCTGTTTAAGGCAATGCATTTCTGCTTGATAAGAACGTTCTCCATATTGAGCAGTAAAATAAATTATATAACTTAAAAAAGGCTAAAGCTGGCAAGATGTTTACATGGTATTACCAGATTTGGAACTCTTTGGTTATCATTCCAAGTAGAAAGTAATGCGAGGATGCTGTCTTTCTAAGGGTCAAAGTTCCAAGTTGTTCTACTGTATGTTTCTCAGCAGAGACAAGTTATAGGACATATGTATGCATTTATTTTGCCAGTAAAATTCATTCAAAACTGGGCCATATCACTTGCAAGATGCCAAGACCTATATATAACCAATTAGAGCCCACTTGGATGAAATCTCATCTGTCACATAATGCAATTCTCAAGCAAAGATGAAAGTACAGTGGTTTCTTAAGTATAAAAAGTGAAAGAACACATTGTGATCAACTTATGATACTTTGGATGATGGGAGTAAAACGGAGTGAGACTAAATGCTAGAATCTAATCATATGTATAAGAACTGCATAAAATCATGCCATGGAATCCTCAAGCTTGTACCAGCCATAGGTTCAAAACCTTTCATACAGCAGAAAAGTTATCCAGCCAAGCAACTTAGAACTATATCTTTAGCAAATCAAAACATAATTAAGATTCACCACTTCCATTTTACAATCTACACAAACTTAGCCCAATTTCGTAAAGTAACGTCTAAGGCCAAAATTCATCTGCCTTCTATGTTCAGTGCCTGCTGCTTTAATTCCCAGCTCTGGGCATCCCTTATATATTTGCTGCTTGTTTCTGCCAATGCCATACCCTACCCTTGATATCCAGAGTCTATCGTGACATCACCCCCTTTCCATCACTATCTACTTGTCCAAAGCACCTATAGAGAACTTTCACCCTATCTGCTACAATGGTACACCCTGTCATTACCCTATATGCAGAGATGGGTCAAAAAGCAGAACGCAAAAGCGTGGAAAGTGCATCATGGCAGAAAGATGTCAAACAATACTCCACACAACAAGTATCAAGCATTTGAAAGAACAGATGGTAGCAAAACTTATTAGGATCCAACATAGGAAAACATTAAGTTAGAACCTTGAAAATGGCTGCATTTTTTCCTAGCCAAATTCCCCATAAGACCGCTAGAATCTTCACCTTCAGATCCAACAAGCAAATTTCCAGATTTTTGGATTTCCCTATTCTTCCTACGACAGAATGCTCTTACCCTATTCCTCAACCTCGTCCTCGGCCATGCTGCACAGGAAGAGGGCCGCAAGATGAGGGAGCGGGGATTCCTTGGCGCGAGCGTCGTCCTCTCCTTGCTGCAGATCAAAGATTTGTCGCCCTTGTCGTCGTCGTGGCAGGCAAGGGATCTCCAAGCACAGATGAACAGGGAGCGGTGATTCCTTGTCGTTCGCGGTTCCTTCTCGGCTGTGCCACACACCCAACCGATCAACCGCCGTTGAAGAGGGAGCCGATGCAATGAAGATCGATGTGAGAGATTTAAGGTCGAGGTGCGAGAAGAGGGATAGATCTGGAAAGATGGAGCGGCGCTCTTTCTTCAGGAACTGTACGAGAAGATCAAGAGGAAGCGTCACCGTTATTTCCACTGAGCGGGAATGAGGCCGCCCTCGCCCAAATCCGAAAACCAGAGTTGAGTTAAAAAAATAGTTGTGACAGAGTTTGGGAAACAATTATCTGTCCTCTTAGATTAATTTTTTTTTAAGGGAATCATTAATCCAACACCTATCTTTCATTTAATCCTTAAATAAAATATATCCTTATAATGTGATCGTTAAAAGCCTATTTTATTGTAATGATAAATCTTCCATTCAGGTAGCAACATCTTCCTTAAGGTAGTCACTCATTTTTGCTCGTATCATTATCTTTATTCTTTTCTTTTCTTTTCTTTTGTGAGTTAAAGCAAGCTTCTTAGAAAAAATGTAGATTTTTAACTATTTCAGGTGACGTTAGGTCCTATACCTTTAACAATATTTGCATTCGACTCATGGTGGAAATCATCATTTACATTGAATATATCAAGTATTCTTACACTTGATTGAGCTTTCCTAATGTTATCCTCTTTGTAAACTGTGACGACCTTTTTTTTTTTTGTGATGGCATGGCTATAAATAAATTCCCGGTCAAGATCTTTGCACGAGTAATGCCATCAAATAAACAACTAATATACTTTCTTTAATCAAATGTCTTTATGGAGGCTTGGTACATGAAAATTAAAAATTAATTTATATTAATTTTTACTTAAATGGTCGGGTACAGTAAGTTTCAATTAAAAAATTTAGATAAAATGATAGTTGACTTATTCCCATTTAGATAGGAGTTCCCGTCGCGGAGTTTTACGTTGGACCCTTCACTTCCAAGCAATGTCAACTTTAAGTAAAATTAGATTTCCCTTAATTTGTTATTTGGACTTCTTTTGGTGTTTTTTTCAGGCGTGAAAGACTTTAAACTATTGCTACATTTTGTTATCTCAAGTCCATGTCTAAGGTTTTTTCATTTAAAAAGGATTTTAGAGAAAAGATGATTATCCAATTGATGATCTTAGAAATCTATGTCTTAATTTTAATATTAATCTACCTAGATTACATACATTATTGATGCCTTGTAGTTGTCTATAGAGAAATTATTGGAGGTCTTATCTTTTTTTTGTATTTTTTATTAATTTTTTATTATTATATGCTTCTTTGGTTGTTTCAATATATTCCTCATCTATATCTACATGCATTCTTAACTAGCTCTCCTCGCCATGAAGTGCATGTCCCAATTTCTTAGTCTATATTTGTAGGAGAAATTTGTTATACAAGATATATCCAAATCCCATGAAATTCATGGTATGCAAAATCAATTCTCATAGGATTTCGAATCATGTTTGTTGTAAATTTAAATTCAAAGAGGAAGCATGCAAGAGGACAAATGTAGCAAGACAAGTGTAAAGAGTCCTAGAAGGTCTCATTTTCTCCCGTTTCCTCCTCGGTTCCCCCACCTGCTCCGCTCCTCATCTCTCCCTTGGCACCTCTCCGTTCTCTTTTCCTCTTTTCTGGCTAGGGTTTCGACTCTTGTTGGTGTGGTTCTCTGGTCCCTCCCCTCGGTGGGGGGCTTGTGCACCCGTCACCCTTCGATGGCTCCGTTTGGAGCTCCTTGGAGTGGACCCCTAGCCGCCTTCTCTTTGCGTGCCTATTTCTAGGGTTTGCTGTGCTGGTTCTCACTTTGTTTTTGTGTTTGCTTCGTGAGTGGTTTGTCGCTTCTGTCATTTTCGATTGTGTTTGCTGTGATGGTTCCGTCGCAGCCGTCCCTTCCCTCGTCACTAGAGGATCGGACTCTGCCACCGAAGCCCTCCTTTGCTTCGATGGTGGCTAGAGCTGGCCATCCTGAGCCTTATTTTTTCTTGGAGCTCAAGCTCCAGGTCCGTCGTCCGATCTTCAAGGATGGTGTCTTGGGCACTTCTTTCTCCCCGTAAGAGATTTCTATGCTTTCCAAAGGCTTTGCCTCTTCTTTAGTTGTGCGTGCCTAGGGTCGGAAACCCTCCTCTCGACAGCTGCAGAACCTTCTATCCTAGAAGTTCAAGCTTGCTCCAGGTTTTGACCTTGTGCCGCTAGATTTCTGTCATTGATTGGTTCGCTGCGAGACTTATGCGGATTTCGCTAGGGTTTTTTCGTAGAGCTCTGTTGTTCTTGATGGTGTACGATTGCAATTTGCCCGTTGGAACCCCAATTTTCGTACGAATTGACCTATCTCTACCGCTCCGATTTGGGTGGGATTCCTTGGTCTAAATCTCCATTTTCTCCATTCGAATGCCTTGATTTCTATCGCGTACCAGTTGGGAACTCCGATTTGTGTCAATCAACGTACGATCCAAGGTCATAGACCTGGTTTTCCTAAGGTTTGCGTTGAGATTGATCTGACGGTGGTTCGTAGAGATTCTGTGGTCATCTTTAACTGGGATCAAACAATTTTGCAACGTGTTGTTTTCAAAAATGTCCCCCTATTTTGCTCCATATGTTGCCAGCTGGGCCACTTGTTATCTTCCTGCCCGACTGTCTCCCCCCTGCAGGTGTGAAGGTTCCTCAGCCCTTGCCTCCTGTAGCTGCTCCAGGTGTGCCAATCCCTCCTGAACCTTTACCCCGACATTCGCCTGATGACCTGCAGGCCCCCTCTGCTTCTAGCCCTAGCTCGCCAAGAGAGGAGGCTCCCCGCAAGATCGGTCCTTCTTCTTCTTCGGAGGGTTTGCTTAACGAATGTAACTTGGCTTGTTTAATCCCTCCTTCCTCTTCTTCTGGGGGGGCCCTTCCTCCCTCCTTGTCTCTGAGACGCATCTCTTGCGAAGAAGGAGAAGGAGGTGTAACATCCGGTTGTGGCGGCAATCCCGATTGCACACTCAACGACTTGAACGATTGGGGAAAGAGATTGTTGTAAAACGATCCTCCTCTCCCCCTCAGGTGAAATTCTCTTCCTCTAAGCTTGATGGGGTTTCCTCTTATTTGCATTTGCTTAATCCACTCGCTCTGATCTCGATTTCTTCTGATTTTCTTAAGACTCGTCCGGTTTCAAAAGGTTTTGATGGCTTGGTTTTCGAACCTCCTGGTAGAGATTGCGATGGTGATGATTTATGTTCTTCTATTGTTGCTCCCCAGACTATTTCTGGATCAGTTAAATTTGATTTTAGTCCTGTTTCTATGGCTCATGACTCTGAACCGAAGCTGGTGTCCTCGGTGGATGGTGATAATCGTTGTAGCTTTGCTTGGGGCATCTATCTCCCTGTTACCTCCCATTCGCCTGATCTGGATCCCCCTCTTATTGAGGAAATCCCAGGGGAGGGGCACATTTCCCTTTTGAGCAATGGTGCAACTAGATTGGATTCTTTTTTGATCTCGAATCTCAGGGTGTTCCGGATCTTCTGGAATTGAAAGCTTTATATCTCAAGGATTTGGCATATGAGGCACACTCTCCTTCAAGAGCTAGAGGAGTCCGTGGTGGTCAATTCATTAAGGGTTCTGGAAGGATTACCCATAGTTGTGCTAGATCCATTTCTCAAACTATTTCCTTATGAAGTGCCAGTTTTGGAATTGCCGGGGCATCCTAAATGCCCCAACCATCTCTCATCTAAAGATTTGATTAGTCGGCACCATCTCAATATAGTTTTCCTTTTGGAGCCTTGTAACAAACGCGTGCCCCAGACGTATTTTAAGACGTCTGGGAGGTGGTCCAGACGTCTGACCAGACATCTGGGATTGCTTCCAGACGTCTGGAAATCCGTTAATTTCGACACGCGCGAGTCGTCTGCGCGCCTGAGCGCGCAGACCGGATATTCGCTGATTCCCTCTTCCCTGCGGCTGCAGACGCCTGCCGCGTCCTTTCTCTCCTCCTCGTGCGGCCTTAAAAGGCCACGCGCTCCCTCCCGTCGTCTTCACCGTCTCCTCCCTCTTCTCCTTCAGCCAGTGAGCGTGAGCGCGAGGGTGGCAGCAGCGGCCGCAGTGAGCGCGGAGGAGGTGCTGCGTGCGAGAGCGGAGCTCTGCCGTGAGGGCGAGCTCGCCGGGGCTGCTAGGGCCGGCCAGCGGAGGGCGCAGGGGACGCGGAGCGACGCGGAGGGGGACTGCTGTGGTCTGAGCAGTAGGCGCGCGAGGTGTGAAGCGGGCGGCGTCGCGAGCGGAAGCCGGGTGGTGCCCTGTTCTGGAAAAATTTCCAGAATCAGACGTCTGGGTTGATAGACAGACGGCGAGGGCGACGTCTGGTAGATCTTCCAGTCGTCTGAAAGGTGAGTTTTCCGTCTTCTTCTTCCTTCCTGTCGACTGACCGTACTGAGGGAGGGAGATGGGTGTGTGCAGGCTCGGTGATTCGCCATCCAACGCGAATCAGACGTCTGGTTGTTGTACTAGACGGCGGGAGTGACCTCCAGACGTCCGGGGTGACCATCGGACGTCTGGGAGATAGGCCAGACGTCCACGCAGACTTCTGGACGTCTGGGAAACCACGCTGAACAGGTAATTCTCTGATCCACCTTTTAAGATGTTTGGAAGAAGTCCCAGACGTCTGATTTTGCACAGTGTCGTCGTTTTTGACCTGTTTAGGGCCCGTTCGGGTTCCGTTTTCCGCGATTCGAGTTGCGTTCTTTTCAGAATTAATTCCTCTACCCATCTGCAGTAGCTATACACTGTTTTGAGACACTCCTTGTGTTTGATCCTTGTGATAGGACCTCCTTCAGTTGCAGTCTTGGGAGTGGCGGAGGCACGCGGGATTCCCGATCACGCCCCCATTACTCCCGTTGTACCTGGTAGAGTGGCTTTAAGTTATTAATAAAATCTGTTAAAGTATGGAACCATAACTAGAACTTAGGACGTTGCATGAATCCTAGGAATGAGAAATATATGATAGCTCCTAGGTGTTGCATGAATCCTAGGGCTGGAAAACTAGATTGTATGATAGATCCTAGGATATGGCATGAATCCTAGGATGGGAAAAACTAGTAGAATGTATAATACTGCAGTCTTGGAAAATGGAAAGAGATATAAAGCTGCCTGTAATTTGAATTAACAGCTGCCTGTTGTGAATAAATAACGTGGTTGAGAACATGGATTGTAAGAATGTGAAACTGGAAAGTGAAACCTGGATGTTTGAGTAAAAATGATGGAACCCTACGGGGAAGTAGGAGTAGAACTCCTGGAAGGTGAATGGAATAGTATTGGGGAAGTGAGCTGGCCCTTGAGTACGGAGTACCAAGGAGAGCGACTGTCCCCCTGTTTAGTGCAGAGCGGAGCTAGCCGCCCCAGGGACCCGGGGTTAGGACTGGCCACTCTGTACCGACTTGCTGGCCCTCGCGTATGTAGTACCGAGGAGAGCTACTAGTGTAGGGAGGTACTAGCTACCCCACAGGCCCCGGGGTTCTGCTAGCCTCCCACACCGACTTGTTAGGCCCGCTGGGGCAAACCAGGGTAGTCAGGCGAGGGTGCGCGGACTGTGGAGGGGCAAGGCCCCGGTTTGGTTACTGTGAAGGGGTTGGACCCCTTTTATTGAGAGGGCTCTGCCCTGGACTGGTTCCGGGCTGTGCTTCGGGGGCACCCGTTAACGGAAACGACTGACCGCATGCCAGTGCGGGTTAGCTACCCGTGCGTTTATCGCGCGTGCCATAGTCACCGTTACGTCTGTTAGTGACCTTGGAGTGGTTGACTGAGGGTAGGATCACCACGGGGGACTCTCCCGGTCAGGAGAACACCACGTGCTACTTCTACTTTTTGGAAAAGACTGCAATCAAGATCGTTCCCACGAGGAACATTCGAGATCAAGAAAAAGATCTGGGGAATAAATGAAATAGTGAGACAATTGAAAAATGTGAATAAAGAAATTAATAGAACATAACAGCTACTGTACACTCTACTGTTGTCTTTAGTTTTAGTTGCCACTCTACTCAGCGTTTTGCTGACGTGTTACACTCGTTACCTTTTTCAGGACCAGGTGTTGAGCAGTCAGGGTCAGCGGCTGCAAAGGACGCTGGGCCGAGTAGGATCCAGTAGAGTTACCACTGTCTTTTGTACCTCTTTGTTTCCGTTATAGTGAGTAGTTCTTGTTTCCGCTGTACTTTTCTTTACCTGCAGTTCATGTTATATGATAAATGTTGTTCTACTGTTGTGGTGGTATATACTGTAGTAGTTTCTTTCCTTACTGCTGTACTTTCTTATTGTTAGTTATATTCATGCTGAATGTGGTTTATTTTACTGCTCTTTTGGTTACTTCCTCATTGGACGACTAGATCTTGGGATTAGTCGAGTCGGTCTGGTTCTCGTGTCTCGTAGGGACTCGGGAACCGGGTCGTTACAAGCCTTCTGCGGACCCTTCCTTGATTGATTGCATTAAGGACTCCATCTCTTTCTCCTCTGGTTTTGCGAATCCTAACTCCTTTAAGATCTGGTGTTTGTCGAAGGACCCTATTTATGTCTCTCTACTTTCGTCCACCAATCAGGCCCTTACGATTGAATGTTGTGAGGGGGATTCTTTCCTTAGGATTACTGTCGTTATGCCTCTTATGATGCTGAAGATCGTAGCTCTCTTTGGAATTATATCACCTCCTCTACTCAGGACCCCCCCACCCCTTGGGTTGTTACCGGTGATTTTAACTGCACTCTTTCTACCTTGGAGAAATCGGGTGGGCTTCCCTTCCATGATTCCCAAGTGGCTCCCTTTAGGTCCTATATCGATTATGTTGCCTTGATCGACTTGCTGATGGTAGGTGTAAAGACTCGTTCTGTTCTGAGCCCTTTAAGACATCTGGACTATCAGTCAGACGTCTGGACCCCTTCTCAGACATCTGAAAATTGAAATTTTGGTACATAACTTTGCATTTGTGCGTGTGCGGCACGCAGATAGTACCCTTCTTCTCTTTCTTTCCCTCTTCCCTCCTCCACCGAACCCTAACGCACCCTTTATGAAGC
The DNA here is from genome assembly GCA_037157565.1 of Thalassia testudinum. Taxonomy (NCBI): domain Eukaryota; kingdom Viridiplantae; phylum Streptophyta; class Magnoliopsida; order Alismatales; family Hydrocharitaceae; genus Thalassia; species Thalassia testudinum. Next base: position 89,635,234 of record JAZHRO010000013.1, on the reverse strand, counting down.
CCTCTCCCTTCTTCCTCTCTTCCCCACTTCAGCCAGCCACCTTCTTCTCTTCCTCTCCACCACAGCAAGAGGAGCGAGCGTGAGAGAGAGCGCGAGAGTGGTGACGAGGAGGAGAGGAGGAAGAGCTTGAGCTCACTGGAGGACGCATGGCCGGAGCGGCATGTGCGGGAGTAGTGCGTCGGGGGAACCGTCCCTGACGTTTGCTGTAGCTGGAGCTGCAAGGGAGGAGGCAAGGCCGCAGCTGCGCGCGGGGAAGGCGAACAGGAGGAGGTTCTGGTTCTGGGATTTTCCCAGAATTAGACGTCTAGAGTGACGTCCAGATGACGGACTGGACGCCTGGTGACGACACCAGACGTCTGAAAGAAGATCTCCGCGAATGTACGTTCCCTTTGTGGATACGGCCATGTAGGCCGCTCCGCAGCTACGTTTTGTGTGGCTAATTTTAGGCGATTTGCCTATCACGTGTAAGGATTGCTTCGGGAAGGCACGGGACACATCCTCCCACGCATTTCAAACGTCTGGACAACTTACCAGATGGCTGGAAGCACTCCCAGACGTTCGGAGAGGAGGTCGGACGTTTGGAACTGGGTCCAAACGGTCAGGAAGAGGTTCTGGACGTCTGAGGTCGACGTAGAACCTGAGGTGCATTTCTGTTTACTTTTAAGACGTCTGATTTGGGTCTGTAGCCCTATTTTTGACCCGTCTAGGGTTCATTTGAGGTCTGTTTTATGTAAACAAGATATCGATGTTTTCCTTGTGAGTTCCTCTACTTGTTAGAAGGCTTGTTATACTGTTCTGAATATTCCATTGTGGCATGTTCCTTGGTATAGGACTTTGATCGGTTGCGGGTTTGGGGCTTACTAAGGTACATGAGCTTGTTGTTCGAGCCCCCAATACTCCCGGGTCATCTGGTAGAGTGGTTTCCCCTTTATTTAATTAGTAAACATGAATGCTTATGTGAAATTGGATAACTAGAAACTTAGGATGTGACATGAATCTTAGGACGATGAGTACTTGCACTGTTATATGCGTGTTTGAGAATGCTGTCTTAAATGAATGAATAAAATATGAATATCCGCCTGTTAATAAACAAGAGCTACCTGTGAAATATGAAATGCCTGTGCTAGTTAGACAGATATCTGTGACGTTACTTGTTGGATTAGTTATATTGTGGAAATACGAGCTGCATGTGTATAATACAAGAATGAATTTGTGCATGATGAAACTTGGTATGGAATAGTATGTGAATATGACATGAACCCTACGAGGAGTTAGGAGTAGAGCTCCTGTGGATGAATGGAAAGGTTTGGAAATGTGAATGGGAAGTGTGCTGGCCCTTGAGTATGTGGTACCAAGGGAGAGCAACTGTCCCCTTTTTAATGTAGAGCGAAGCTAGCTGCCCTTGGGTTGGGATCCGGGGTTAGGAATGGTCACTCTACACCGACTCCTGTTGGCCCTCGCGTACACAGTACTAGGGAGAGTTATTAGTATAGGGAGGGAGCTAGCTACCCCACGGGGCCTAGGGTTAAGCTAGCCAACCTACACCGACTTTTTCTTTGACCCTCTGGGCAAATCAGGGTAGTAAGACGAGGGTGCACAGACTGTGGAGGGGTGAGACCCCTGTTTGGTTCTAAGGGGCTAGACGCTTATTACTGAGAGGGTTAGGCCCTATACTGTTCTGTGCTGTACTTTGGACGTACCCGCTAGGGGAAACGACTGACCGCGTGCTAGTGCGGGGTAGCTACCCGTGCGTTTATCGTGCATGCCATAGTCACCGCTACGTCTAGATAGTGACCTCGGGGTGATTGACTGGGTGTAGGATTATCACGGGGGACTCTCCCGGTCAGGAGAGCATCACGTGTGCCTTCTATTCTTCGAAAAAGACTGCAATCAAGATCGTTCCCATGAGGAACATTCGAGGTCAAGAAAGAAATTTGAAAAATAAACCAATGGGTGAAAAGGAATCACTTGTGAAATAAAGTAAATGGAATAGATAGTTTACTTGTAGCTTTTACTGCTCTAGTTAGTTGGTTACCAATCTACTCAGCATTCGCTGACGTTGTTTACTCATAACCCTTTTTAGGTCCAGGTGTTGAGTAGCTCGAGTTACCGGTTGCAGAAGGTGCTGGGCCCAGTAGAGCCTAGTAGCAGTAGTCTTCTTGTAATTGTACTTTCTATTGTTAGTGAGTTCGGACTCTTGTTACCTTTACGTTTCTGTACCTTGTTTTCATTTTTACTGTTGTGGTGGTGATATGTACTGTTAGCAGCTTTTATTTCTTTTACTGTTAGTTACTTACCATAGTGAGTGTGGTTTACTTTTCTGCTTTTTGGTTATTTCTTGTTGGACGACTGGGTCTTGGGATTAGTCGAGTCAAGCTGGTCTCGTGTCCTATACGGATTCGGGAACCGGGTCGTAACAGTAGGTTTGTAGCTCTCTTGGTGCAATGGTTGTAAAGGGTCCGCTCGTATCTACAAGAAACTTGACCATATCTTTCTTAATGTTGACGCTCTCCCTTTGTTTTCCTTTGGTTCTTACGCTTGCAGAAGGAACTCAGACCACTCACCAATGATTCTTTGTTCTTCTCCTATCTCTCCCTCTTAGCCTCGCCCTTTTCGCTTCCAAAATATGTGGCTTAAGGACCTGTCTTTTCTCTCTTTGGTGGTGGACATCTGGAGATTGGTTGACCCCCATCAGTTGCTTGACCCCCTCTCTAAAATGTGCATCAAACTCTCTATTCTTAAGAGGACTCTTATCCAGTGGAATAGGATGACTTTCGGGAATATTCATTCCATTATTAGAGACCTTGAGATTCGTAGAGATGATGTGGACTCTAAACTTGCATCCCAATGGGATGACAATCTTTCTGCTGAGCTCAATGACATTCAAATCCAGCTAGATGATGCTCAAGCAAAGCTTAATGATTTTCTTTCTAAAAAGGCTAAAATTGATTGGATTAAAAATGGGGAGGGTAATAACAAATTTTTCTATGCTACCATTAAAAGAAGATTTACTAAAAAGTCTAGATCTAATCTTACCTTGTCCTTGGGTAATACCTCCTAAGAGGTCGCCGCGAATACTGCTATTGATTTTTATAGCAACTTTCTTACCTCGAATCATGTTTCTGGTTTGTCTCCGATGATTGATCTTATTCCCCCCTTGGTGACCCAATTAGACTCCAACTCTCTCACTGTCCCTCCTTCTCAAGAGGAAATTTTTCCTACTCTCTCTCAAATACCTTCCAATCGCACTCTGGGTCCTGATGGCTTTAATATAGAGTTTTTTAGATACTTTTGGGATCTGATTAAGAATGATTTGACCCTCGCAATCTCCTACTTTTACATTGATTGCAAGGGTCCCAAATCTTTCAACAACACGTTTATTTCCCTTATTCCCAAAAAAGGAAATGCCAGTGATCTCTCAGACTTCCGCCCCATTAGCCTCTGCAATGTCATTTACAAAATCTCGTCTACTATCTTGGCTAATAGGTTGGCTGGTCTCCTTCCTAAACTTATCTCTTCGGAGCAAGCCGATTTTGTTAAGGGCTGCTCTATTTTTTATCACATTGCTACTACCTTTGAGCTTGCCCAACCTATTGACAAAAGAGTGTCTGGTTCCAATGTCATTATCCAGTTGGATCTCCAGAAAACTTATGATAGGGTAGAATGGAATGTTTTGTTTAATATCCTTAGAAGATTTGGCTTTTCTAAGAAGGTCATTGATCTTGTTACAGGTTTCGTCCATCATGAAGGATCTTCCCTCCTCACTGATGGAGCTTCCTCTTCCTTTTTTAGTGTCTCTCGGGGCCTTAGGCAAGGGGACCCTCTATCCCTTTGTTGTTTGATCTCTCTTCATGGAACCTTTCATACGGGGTATCAAGGAATTAGCATTTTAGGGTGACTTGGTTCCCTATTCTGTTAGGCAGGGAGTCTCCCCCCTCTTTGCTCTCCTGTATGCTGACGACATTGTCCTCTTCCTCAATGGCAATGTGCGTTTGATCTCCAATCTCTTTAAATTTGTGAACTCTTTCGAGACCGACTTTGGTCAGCGCCTCAATCATTTAAAGAGTTTCTGCTTCTTTTGAAAGCATTTTCCCTCTAGCAGACTTCACCATATTCTTCATCTTATGGGGTGCCAGAGAGGTTCCTTCCCTTTCACCTACTTGGGCTGCCCCATCTTCCTCGGCCATGCAAAAATCTCTTATTTTTCCCCCATTGTTGATAAAATCAATGCTAAATTGGTTGGTTAGAAGGCTAACCTCCTATCCTATGCCTCAAGACTGCTCCTTATCAAGCATGTGCTCTCTTCCATGCCCTTCTATATCCTATCCATTTTGGATGTCCCTAGGGCTATCATCAAAAGGCTTGAGAGCAAATTTGTGGACTTCCTTTGGGGTTCCTTTAATACCGAACATAAACATCATTGGATTGCTTGGAAGCTGGTTACCAAACCCATTTCTCATGGCGATCTTGGCATTCATGATCTTAATCTTTTCATTCAAGCTCTTTAGATGAAGAGGGTGTGGAATATCATTTTCTCTGACTCGCCTTATGCCAACTTAATGAAGTATCTTTATGGCAATATCTTTGCTGCCACTCATCCTCTCCCTTCCCAAACTCGTACCCTTTGGGAGACCTTTATCTCAATGAGGCACTATATTCGCTGGGAGGTTCATGAAGGGGTTGTTGATTTCTGGGTTGATATTTTGATTGGCGCTACGGCTATCAAAAGTCTTCTCCCAGAACCCATTGACCTTGCCCCTATTTCTATCAAGGACATATTGGACCACCTTTCTGAGGTTCCCCAGTTCAATCTTTTTCCTTCCAATATTAGATCGCATATCCTTCGAACTAATCTGGATAGCTCTTCGGACACCCCAATTTGGTCCCCCAATTCCTCTAGCTCCTTCCCCGTGGCTTCTGCCATCTCTCTAACTTTCCCAAAGAGCAGGAGATCTCCTACATGAAAGAGATATGGAAGCTTGATTTGCCTATCTTTATCTCTATGTTGGCTTGGAGAATTCTTCACTTTAAACTTCCCACCGATGATAACATCTCTAGGTTTGGCTTCAATCTTCCTTCTAAATGTTTGTGTTGCCCTTCTCATCCTGCTCAGGAAACCCTCTCACACCTTTTCTCTAGTAGTGAGCTTGTGCATCATATCTCCAATTGGGTTATCTCCAAGCATTTCATTGCTCTTGTCCATCCATCTCAATTTTTCCACATCATGAAGTCTCAGGCATTCTTTCGGAGAGCCAAGATTCTTAAGGGCCTTATCTCTTTTGTTTGGTATAATGTCTAGTGGGTCAGGAACAAGACTAAAAATGAGGGTCTCAATCCTACCAGGATTAATTTTGTCCTCAATCATAACTGGGATAACTTTAATATGTCCTTATGGTTTAAAAGACAGCGCCTGAAGACTTTTGTGATGTCCTAGATTCGTCCTTCAAAAGGGATCAAGGTTAACTTAGCAGCGATGTCCGGTGTTCATTGTACTTATGCTTCTTAGGTTATCGCAATTGCAATGGGAACTTCTTAAACGTTGTTCACGCCAAACTTGGGTACATTGGCAGTAATATTGCCATAATTAGAGCAATTAAGCATTTCTTTGTCTATCACTCCTTGTGGCTCTACCATTCAGTTGGAGATTGACTCCACCCTTTTGCACTTTTGGTGGAATGGGAAAGTCCCTTTGCCTTGGAAAATTAAGATGGAATTTGGGGACCTTGGTGACATCAAAAGCTACGTGACCTCCCTCGTGTATATTCACCCTTCAACCAATTCTTTAGCAACCAAGGTAGTCGTTTTGGCCTTGGACAAGTGGGTCATCCTTTCATCAGTTAGGGATCTCCATGCACATATTCAAGGCATTATTATCTTAGATAAAATGCAGATACCCTATGTGATTTTCTGATTATAGTTTTCCTATTTGTTGTTAACCGCTCTTACTGGTTCTCTTTTCTCAGGCTTGTGTTAGGATTTGTTTGTTTTGTAGCGTGGGTGGGACGTATTTTGTCTCTAATTTTATACTAGGTCACGAGTTATGATCTACTTTTTTTTTTCCTTTGTACTATGTGAATTTTGATTTGGTCACTTTATCTCTTTTTTTTTTACTTCCAGAAAATGGGGATGAATAGAAATATATATATTTTTTTCTTAAAAAATGTAAAGAGACCTGATGCAGCAAGGCATGCATAATTACGTGGCCCTACATGTTGGCATGCATGCAATGCATTTGCAAGCATGGATAGGTGCTTATCACTGCATGCATGCAATGCATGCTTTGTTGACCGTGTAAGTTTGGCCCGCATGTTTCATGCATATGTTATGTGTAAAGTTTCTGTAAGCGGTCTCGAAGCCAAATTCAAGGTGTCATTGGACCTTTCTTCTATGTACTTTATTTTCTCTTGTATATTTTCTTAGGTTATGTTTGGTAGCCTGGGTTAAGTAAGTTAATTTGTGTTTGTGATTCATTTAACTCGTCTCGCATTTGCATCGGATTGAGAGAAGTAACCTCACTGTAAACTTATTTTATTTTTTTAGTGGAATAAATTTAATTTACCTAAACATCTAAATGTCCAAATCTACTTATTCTATTTTTTTATTTTACAAATATATTTTTTTATGAAATATCATCCTAATTTTTGACATGGATTGGGAAACGAAAAAAAATAATATAAAAGTTGACATAGAGCAGTGTGAATGTAGTCCTCACTTGATCTATCTCTTTTTTATGGAAAAAATACTGACACATGGTGAGATTCACTACCATTGAAATCAACAACAAATCACTTTTGTACGGATGGAAATCACTCAAATCACATTCGAAATTGCTTTACACCAGTATAAAATTACTTTGTATCGTTGCAATATTACTTTACATTAGTGGAAAATCATTTTTTACCTTCAAACTACTTTGTACCGGTGTAATCTTATTTTACACCAGTACAAACTTATTTTGAATTACTTTGCACTGGTACAATTTTACTTTGCATTGGTGTAAAATAGTTAAAAGTAAGATTGCACCGGTGTAAAATTAAATTACAAATATTTTTTCACCTATGACAAATGATTTTACATTTAAAAGGTGATTTGTCCTCTTTAGGATTTAGGATTTAGTCTTTAGTGTTTAGGATTTAGCCTAAACCCTAAATCCTAAACCTTAAATCTTAAAGTAAAAAATCACCTTTCAAGTAAAAAATTATTTCTCATAAGTAAAATCATTTTCCATAAACTTAAATCCTAAATCCTAAATCTATAAGTTAAAATCACTTGGCATGGGTGTAAAATCACTTTGCACAAGTAAAATCACTTATGGAATAATTTTGTACCGATATAAAATGAGATTTTATCAGGATAAAGATATCTTAGAATAATTTATTATTGGTGTAAAATTATTTTACACCAATGTAAAATCACCAGAATAATTTATTATCAAAATAAAGTTATTTATTAACTATCTATTTTTTATTAAAATGATATGATACACTTTTTTAATATGGTGAGATACGTCAGGTAATAAATCTTTTTTTTTTTTTATTATTTTACGTTAAATATCAATTATCAATTGAATATACATTATGTGAATCATAAAAATAATATCTATAAATTTTTTAACGTCACCTTTTGGATTAGTATCTATATTTTTCTATTTTTAACCTTAATTTTCATGTCTAATTCATCGGATTTTGTACCAAACGATCGTGTTGTCTAATAATGTGTTTGGCATTTGGATAAAATGATTGTCGATATAGAGGTAATGATAGGGGATTTTTTTTTAATATTAAAATATAAATGTGAGGGAGTTAAAAATGTTGAGTTGTCCTACTCCTATTCTCTCTCTTATTTCATTTGGGCGATGGGGTTAAAGGTAATTAGAGACATGATAGTTCATGCACTCTCACGTGCCTTGGTTGGAGCGCACATGGTGCATGTATGGAGATACTATTGTGCACGAGCTCACGTGTACAAAGGTAGGAAACAATTCTCTCTCCATGTGCATGTGTAAAGAAGTTTTAATATACTTTTTCAATGTTCCTTATTATTAATTAGTTTATTTGCTGGAGTAGAAAAGTGACGTTAAAAAAAATAAAATTAATATTAAATTTTATTTTTATTTATTTGTAGAATGATATTAACATAAATTTTTATTTATTTAAATTAATATTAAGATGTAATGTTAACTTTTACGATGTATATTTGAATTAATGTTATTATTAATTTTTATAGAGTAAAATTTAGATATAGGAGAATTAGAAAATTAATATTTATTTTATTAATATAATCAATGTTAATAAAATAGATATTAAAATTATAGAAATTCATCTTTGAAGTAAATAGAAATTAATCTTTTAAATCAATATTACCCTTTCAAATAAATTAATCTTGAAACTTTCCTGAACTTTCCGTGCCAATCCTCATGTTACACGAATCTTGTAAATGATTCTGTGAAGCCTCAATGTTATTCTTCGCTGTTATTCCCTCGGATATGACGTTGAATTCATCATTTTTGCCCGATTTAAGATATTAGAGTTTAGTATGTAATTGAATAATGTATTTTGCCAATGAGAAATCATTCGTGGAACGTAAAAAAGGATAATTAATCATATTTCACACGATTATTTTGGTTGTTTAAGACTATTAGATTGATTCTGACTTGGATTGTTGTATTTCGATTAATCATTATATGGAATTTACATGATGGATATTAATCAAATAATTAATTGAATCCTCGATGATAGATTGTGCACGTGATCTCATTTTCAAAACGATACTTATCTATTCTCAGGATTGTATCTTGAATTGGTAAATATGATTCATGCCCATCATTGGCTTTAACAAAATTACTTCACTTTTGTGAGAATATAATGAGAGATCCTGTACTGAGATTAGAAATTAACAAATGGTAAATGAATTATTGAAGAAAATCAAAATGACTTGTAAATCAAAGTCAGTCCCATTTTCATATGTGGATTAGGATTGTTATCAATTAGTCAAGTGACTCAAGTGGACTGACATGCTTTGGAATCCTATAGCATAGCAGCAATAAACTAAGAGAAGTGAACATAGCTACATTGCATAAACCAAGAGGGTAAGTGGTTAGTTTGCCTGTGGATGGAATATATGTAATCATCAGGATGGTAATGCTTGTCCAGCAATAAATTGCATTGTTTTTGCGGATTGACTTGTACCTGACTTAAGATTCAATCTTTCTTGAGGAAGAGGAACTTCAAAATCAAACACATCAAATAAAATAAAATAAAATAAATAAATAAACAAATAAAAAGTATTTGACGTATCATTTTCATTGCTAAAAAAGAGATATTAGGTCTTATTTGGAGGGAGCTTGGTGGGTGAATAACTTTTTATAAGATTTTTTGTTGAAAATTTTCAGAAGTTTTCTCCATCCGATCATATTAGTTTTAATATTAAATAAATATCTAATAATATCCTTCAACTTTATTTTTAATATTAAATAAATATCCATTACATCATTTACTCTTACTTATAATGTTAAATAAATATCCATTAATATCATATCAATATATCAATTATTTCATTCCCTCACCTATCTTATCATTTATTTTCCTATCCAAACAAATATTTCTCTTTACTTATTTTACATTAACTTATTTCTATAATATTTTATCTTACATTTAAATGAGGCCTGTTCAATGAGCTTACGGTACACTGCAATGAGAAAGAATCAATTGGTATGGCGTTCAGATGAGAAGCTTGAGATTTTTCACCTGAGTAGGATTACGGTACACTTTAGCTTTGTAGCTTTCTATATATTCGTGCATTTGTCACAGGAGTCGACATGTGCATTGGAGATTGTTTTTTTTTTTATGACTAAAGACCATAGATACAATTTCACAGTAACCTAAGGATAAAAGACCTTCTGCACAACACCTCTTACAGGATAAGGCAAGAGCAAAACTTAAACGGTGGCTCCCTCGCTGCTGAAGTCAGTGTGGGCCTGCCATCGCTTAGGATGTCCCCAATGGATACATGGGAGATATGTTTGCCACATGAATGACGGGGCAGCTTCAATACGGTGGATCCCAACAAGTTGATTAAGAAATCATCTTAGCTGTTTAAATATTTTCCTAAATGCTGTAATTACAACTCAACCTCTCACCACAGAAAGAGGTTGAAGGTTTACCGTCCAAAGGGTCACAGCTCGGATGATGTACGAGGATCGAGTAAGTTCCGTTATAAGTTATTAGTAATAGTTAAGTCAAGGTAAAATTCAAGTTAAAATTTAAGTCAACTTATCCTGACTTTACAATACATGCTCCTTTCGGCGCAACACATAAATTATTGGACACTATATCTTTATTTTTATAAGAGGACTTGAATTAAAATTTAAAATTTTACTCAGGCAAAGTGTTTCTCGTAAGTTATAACCCACCAAAGAATTGATAGTTTGAAAGAAGCTCATGCTCTCGTTAAATGCACACGTACCTGATCCTAAATACTTGTCCTGTGCATCTGTACTATCGCATATCTTGGCGCTATGGCTTGACCTGCTCCTCCTCTTGGGATTTAAACCTTGCTGGTTCCCCAATGTCACCTTTCAGGGCAAAAATCACGCAAAACAATCCGAATCGTCTACGTTTTACAATATGGGGAGCGGCTGCTCCTTCCGCATGTGGCCCCTATTTCAGATGAGAGGGGTGTGAATTTTGACGTAGGTTTGAATTCGTACAAAACATTTTTCTTAAACCTTTACATCTGGATTTGCCGTAGATAGATTAGGCTGACTTGATCATTTTATCATTGGAGTTATGTGATCAATAATAATTTTAATAGGCCAAGTAATTCTTAGATTCAAAGTTAATCCATAGCAGTTTAATTAGTTGATGCCCAATGAGTTGAGATGTTGATTCAACTTAATGAACTAAAACACCTAATAGTTTACTAATCTAAATAAGCACCTATAATGTGTTTTTATTAATACCATGATAATTTGATGGTTATTTTTACTTACATACACTTACATATGAATATACATATATATACATGTTTGTGAGTAGGAACATGCATGTAAAATATACATAGATTTATGTAGGTATATACATATATACATATGTAGTTGCTTACTAGGAAAAAGTTCACGAAGCCTTTGGCCTAAACAAAGACAGGCTTTGAGCCCACAGAACCTCTTGAAGGAGTCCTAGTCATATGAGCCAAGTGCGAGTGGATGGCATAATTGTTAGATTGGCGCTAGGAAGCTTGATCCTTGCCATGAGTTATCATCCTAGCAGGGGTCCCCAACCAACCCCATTAAGATCTACCATTCTAGAGTTAGAGCCTCCTCACTAGTGATGTCCCTACTCAAATTGCCTCGCTCACCCAGTTGGCGCACTCGCTTGGCATGTTAAGCATCGAAGTGATGGGACTAGCGAGAGTGGTGGTTGAAGAACCACAACAACGACATAAGACTCCACCAAACCATGCACTTTTTGTCTTTTTGGTTGTAGCTTGGCCTCTAAGTAGGTTATATGGCCAGCCTTGCGTTACCTCTACAAAGGTTGTGCCTTCGGTTAGGGAGTAAGCCTAAAAGAGAGCCAACATTCGGTGGCAGGTGACCCTCCCAATCTTTACGCATGCTGCATGTACCCCCTTGAGAAGGCTACTTGAGAGGGCTCCCCCCATGGGCACGTCTCTTTCCCTATAAAAGGGAGCTTATACTAAAAAGAGCTCACTCAATTTGGTCACCTTATACTTAAAAAGCTCCCACAAAAGATTGAGATATTGCAAATTTTGAGGGTTAGAGTCTACTCCCCAGACGTGAACCCATAGTGGTGGAACATGGTTACCAATCCTTGTGTATTCGTGTTTTTTGCTTTTCCTCCATACTCGAGACAATCATCTTGATTAGGTCCTTCGACCTCTGTTGGTTGGCACCGTTTGTTGGAAACCCAACAAAAAGCCAAGCTTTTCAGGCGTAGGACACGATCCTTGCTCAGGCTTGCCTAGGAATCTCGCTTCCACTCAAGGCCTGCACATAGGTCCAGCAACCCTAACACATTTTGTAGCATGCTCCCATATGCTACAACTTTGCTTGAGGTTGAGTAGAGGAGGCAAATATACGTTCACTAGAGGTTGAGTGGTGGTCACGAGGTAGGCATTGGGCATCCCCCATACAACCTGAGTCCATCCGTTTGAGTCCATTGAGAGATCTTAGCCAGTCGGGACATCGACTTTCTACTACTTGGTCCTCTCGCTCAGCCGAGAAGTGAACTGATGTGCACACATCTAATTGGTTTAAAATGTCTATTTATATATGTTTCTAGTGTCATAGAAGCATTTACCATTATAAATATTACATAGCATACATAATTCTGCATTTAGAATAGATTGTACAAATTATAGGTTAATTTTCCCTTTTTGTGGTAAAGAGGCAGAGAGATATTTATCTAGGCCTCGGATTGAAGATCCAACCGTACATATTTGATCAGGGCGACGATCGGAGTTTAATGCCTCCGAGATCACCCCGATCAGACCTCCGTAGCATCAGATGCAGTCCGAGGAAAATCAGAGGTCAAGGGGCAAGGTGGTGCAAATTCGTACCTTAGATGACACATCCAACTGCACAGATGGGTTTGGACCTACGATTGCAGCTCAACGGCGTGAAAATCAACCCAATCTGACATTCTTGGCATCATCTACAAGCATTGGAAAATGGACGGCCTAGATCGTGCCACGTGGTGCCATCTAAGCCACCCACCAATGCCAGCCCTCTCTTCTCCCAAGCAACCTTCAATTGTGGCCGTTGGATCTTCATCCAACGGTCACGAGGTACGAGCACGAGAAGTGGTCTTCGCGACAAATCGCAGAGACAACATGATGGTTAAAGCCTTCATTGCGTAACACGAGGCACACGATTGAGCCATGCCGAGGAGGTGGAATTTGCTGAAGGTGCGTGCAATTGAAATTCGACCACATGATGATGATCAAACGGCAGTGACGGCGGTGACGTAGCACCCTCTCATGTGTCGAATGAGAGCGCTTCGCACACGTGCGATCATGCTCGATCGCACGCACGATCGTACGCGGGGGCGGCATGTGTTGCGAAGGCAAAGTGTGTGCGATTCTAAGCCGTTGGATGCGCGATCATACGACTAAGGTTGATTGGGTGCGATGAGGTGCGCGAATAGTTGAAGAGGAGGCGGTGATGTGGTTGCGTGAGGAGCGTCGGATGCACAATGAATGGCTTACATGTAGGCATGCCTTCAGCGACATGCACCTACAATGACGATCATAAACATCACTAAAGACCCCGATAGTAAATTCTAAGCTTTCAAATGGCCAAATTACCCCATCACTACACCAATAAATAGGCTACCCCTCCTACACATTTCATCATCCCTTCTCTTCTCTTCTCATCTCCTCCAAAGCTCTAAGAGTTGGTCCAATACCTGGGATGCTCCATTAGAGCTAGAGTAAAATAATTTTCCCATCTCCTCACCCCCTTCATAGAGTATCCCATGGTTGTTTTCTAGCCACTATTCGGGAAGCAGATCCCATTGCGATGCCACCTTGCTTCGTCCTCTGTCCTCCAACCCTGTTCTCCCTCATCCAACATCTCATCACCCTCTTCCAGGCGCTTCGTCAATACGGCTCGTCCTTCAAGTAGCCATCGAGGAGGATTTTCTCATCCCTATCTTTTTACTTCTTTCTAGTGTAGTTTTCATTTTTACAAGTAGTGTAATAAATATATGGTTATGAAATATTTGTTTACACACACTCTCTCTTTTCTCTGTATTATTCTCTCACACTTTTCTATTATTTATTCTTTAAGTAGTTTAGCTCACATAGATTAAATTCAACTAGCTAATATGCTTTATGAAAATAATTTCAAACGTAATTTTTAATTAAACGTTCGCCTCCTTGTGTTCAACCCGAGACTCACCAGAGTTTTGGTTATAAATTTTATTTCATAATGGATTTTCTCGCTCATCATGAACCTCCAAGTGTCCATAGGTCGGTCACTCGAGTATGACCCACTTACTACCACCAAGAGCTACATCCTTGCTTGAGGTAGCTATGGAGGACTTAGTTACGGAAGCTGCACCTGTAGGGTATCCTCGGCTACTTTGTGCTCACTTAAGGCTTGATTTGAAGACCAATTACATGAGGATGCCCTGCTAAGTACTCCAAGCACCCTCCCTTAACACAAAAGATAAGTCACGCTTTTCCTTATTTATTCTCATATTGCTGAGGAAGCTTGCTTAATGTATGGCATCCAAGCGTCTCAATGACATATTGAGCATTTAATTTATATGTTAATCATTTGAAAATGAAATGTAAATTCCATCAAATGGGATTTTGCATTTAGCGTACCTTATGCTATTAAAGTTAGACCTCGACTCAACTCCTCACATGCCTAGAGATTAATATTGATGTAAACACATTTACACTACTTAAAATGTCTATTTATGCATGTTCTTAAGCATAGGATTGCATTTCATGATATAAATATTGCATTACATGCATCATCTTGCATTTAGAGTAGTTTGAATAAAATGGAGGTTAATTGTCTCCTTTTATGTGCTTGGACAGGGCAAATATTTTATCGGGGCCTCGGATCAAAGATCCAACCGTATGGATATGATCAGGGCGACGATTGGAGTTCAACGACTCCAAGATCGCCCTAATCAGGCATCCGTAGCATCAGATAGAGACCGGGGAATCCTAGAAGATCAAGGGCCAGGATGGTGTAAATCCGCACTTCAGATGGAAAATCCGACCACACGGATGAATTCGGATCGACAATCGCAGTCGAACGACACAAAAATCGAGTCAATCCGACATCCGTGGCACCATCTACAACTTCCAGAAGATGGACGGCCAAGATGGCGCCACGTGGCGCCATCCCAGCCGCCCAATCGGCCGCAGGAGTCCTGTGAAGACCGCGCAACGTCTCCTCTCCGCCGTTGGATCTCGATCCAACGGCTGCGGTCGCTCGCGTTTAAAAATGCCCGCGCGACCATTTCACCTGCGTAGCGCAGCGGCGACGCAGCTGCGGGCGAAGCGGAGGTCGCGGGTTCGAGCCGCGGTGAGGGGGTCGAAGGCGCGGGCGAGCGGGCGCGCACGAGCGTTGGATGAAGATCCAACGGCCGCGCGCGCCCGATAGCGCCGACGCGCAAATGGACGCTCAGGTGGACGCTGGATCGCACGCGGGCGGGCGCGCTACGCAGCGGGCGCGGACGCGATCTAAGCCGTCCGATCTCGCGATCGGACGGCTGAGACGACGCGGACGTGCGTATGCGTTACGCGCGCAGGCCAGCCGAGCGGGCGCGCGTGGGCGCGGCGGCGACGGCGACGGCGGGGCTTCAGCGACGGTTTTATCCGTCACTAAAGACCCCTTATTTATTATTTTGAAGATGTAATGTCCATTTTGCCCCCACTCCTTGCAACTATAAAAGGAGACCCCCTCCATACGAAATTTGCATCCCTTCCTTCTCCTCTCTACCTCTCCAAAGCTCAAGAGAAGCTTGTCCCACACCCGGGATGCTTCTCGCGAGATAAAGTCCAAATTTTCGTCCCCCTTCGGAAGTGGATCCCGCGACGACGACGGCGTGCTGCTTCGTTCCCGTTCTTCTGCTTCGTCCTCCTTCGTCCCGCTTCGTTCTCCTTCGTCCAGGCGTCGTCCCGTCCGGCTCGTCCTCCAAGCGACCGTCGAGGAGGATTTCTCTCTCCCTATTCTTTTTACTGCTTTCTAGTATAGATTTACTGCTTTCTAGAGTAGTCTATTCGTCCTCCGAGCGATCGTCGAGGAGGACATTTCTCCCTCCATTCTTTTAATGCTTTCTAGAGTAATTATTTTATGTTTTCTAGTTGTAATGAAAGAACTCTTTTATGATAAATTCCTTGTCTATTCTACATCTCATTTTGATTTCCATGTATAGTATTCCTTCTCTCTCTCTTACTCCCTCTCTCTCTTTTATTTGTTGAAGATACTTAGATAGTTTAAATTGAATTTCTTTGTGACAAAATAAAAAGAAACGCGGAGTTTTTAAATCAAACGTTCGCCTCCCTGTGTTCGACCCGGAATTCTTATTTCGGTATAAATTTTATTTGTTGAACACGAATCCTTCGCTTTCGAACTACAACGACGGGTTTTCCAAAACCAAACACGTTAGCGTAGATTCTCGTTCAACATTTTGGCGCCGTTGCCGGGGAGGCAACGCTCTTTGATTTCTCTTCGCATTTTGTAACTTACAAATCATTTACCTCACTTTTCTCCTTTCTTATTGTAATTGCAGGTACTCTTTTGAGACAGGCAAAAGCAGTAGATCGGAGTAAAGTGCTGTGGAAGGTTTTGTAAGTTACCCCCCACCTCCCACCCATTAGATTTCATTTCATCACATAATAATTCAAACATCAATCAACCTAGGTGTTCTTATAAACTCTAAGGTTAGATTGTTTGTTGTTTGACATCCATACTCACTCCAACCCCCACATTAAAAAAAGAAAAAAATAAAAAAATTTCACAGAGGTACACAACCTCATCTGATTTTCTAACTCAACCGGTAAACCAATCTTAGGAGCCGGTACACACATCCAAACACATAATCGAGTAGAAATCAGATTGGGTAATCATTTGTGTGCCTAATTAGGTGGTGCATCAGGCCAGTTGTTTGAGTTGTTTGGGCCGCACCACTTCAAATAAAATCAACTCATCTAGTAGCTGCCAATTAGGCTCAACTCTTAGGGATCTACCAGGCACTCCACATTCTTTTTAAACTTTAAAGGAAAATATCTTCACCTGTGCTTGCAAAACCTGGTGTGCCAATGAAACTTGATTGAAAACACCTAAAGTTGAATCCTAAAAGCTACTAAGCAAGATTTGAACCTTAAAATTCACCACATCAAAAATAATCTTGCTTGAAAACCACTGGTTGTGCACGCACACACAAAGCAATCAATCATTAAGGGCACAACCCATTTAAAGGGCCCATCACATTGCAAAGCACATTCAAACCTAGCCCTAAATAAAACAGAGTAGACGTTGGCCTTAAGGATTGGACTCGCTCTTCAGAACTCAGAACGAGATTATTTTCGATTAGTCTGTTTCTACTGTTCAATCTGATGTCTAGCTAGGGGAGCAGAGTCAAACGATCGCGGCTGGGGGGTACACTAGGAACCGGAGGCGCAAGCCGAAGGAAGAACCTTCTCCTCAGTCCCTCCTTCTAACTGGTTGGATTGAACAGACAGAAGTAGATCAAATCGTTCCTTTATCTCAAGACGGGTTTTGGGAGTCTGTAGGTCTGTAGGCTAACCCATTTAAGGACAGGTTTGATTGTTTGTATTGCAGGGCACCTTTCTTCCTCCCGTGTCTCATGAATCCTTCCACATATTTCACGCATTCCCGCTCTTTCCCTCATGTTGTAAATTATCCTCAACATGACAATTATCCCAACTCGTATTGTAATCGACCATCAGTTAGTTGGGATAATTCGGATTGGGGATACAATTCCGGACCCCCGTGTTTAGGGTCTAACCCTGAACACTTTGATTCTCAATTCTATCCTTCTCAGAGTTGCATCGATTATAGATCGTCCTCCTTTCATGAACAACCTAATGCGATCTATAATCAAGAAGGATACACTGATCCTTACCCATCCTCTGATTTCACTGCCTTTAGGTCATCTCCATCTTTTAAACAATCTGAAATGACCTATTATCAGGATGGGTATAACGAATCTCAATTCGTTAATTCCTCTACACTGATGTCAAACCCGCCCAACCCTGAACCAACTCATTTGGTTCAGGTTAATCAGGTTCAAGATAAGGTTCTGGCTAACTTGAGGAATATCATTCAATCTTTAGAAGTTTAGCCAATACCTTGCATTGAGAGATTGGAGCCCCTGATTGAAATGATTGATGATTTAAACAAGTCTTTGTTGGATTGGCTCCAGGATGTTAAGGATAAGAACCCGGGTGAGTTTCTACTTGGGAAATTAGCGAAATTGAGGATGAGATTCGTGGTTGCTTTGATTCAATCTTGGAATAATTCCCAGGATGAACTCTCTTCAGGAAAGCCAATGACAGAACCCGCTCAGGCACCTGTTGGGGGGGACACATGTTATGAAGCTGACCAAATTGAATTAAAACAACCAATTAAGGATGATTTGATTTCTTCACCTGAAATCCCTGAGCCGGGTTACGAGGAAACGTATGTCTCGGAACGCAAAGTGACAAATGATTTTGGAACATACATTGATACGGATCCTGATGGTGAAGATTCAAGTTGCGAAGTCTCACACGAGTTTTCAGATCACGATTTTTGTGAGACGATTGGGCCTGAGGAATCTGATAGATCATTTGATAGCCCAATAACTGAGGAAACTGATCTTATTAGGGCACACGATACGGATCCAGAATCGCATTTTCTGGAGGAATTAATTCAATGCCCTGATTATCAGTTACACCCTGTTGAGCTTATTGATGATTCTAATTCTGAGATAATTAGACCCAAGTCAATTTTGATTTTGCCACATCATCTAGACTTGGAGATTTCAGACGGGGTGATGAATATACAAGAGGTCTTGGAATTTGATACACTTAATGAGGAGGATAGGAGCGGGGAAGTTCTAATTTGGGAAGTTAATTTTGGAGGATATGGAAGATTGAGTCGAAGGGTTCCTTTTAAGCTGAAACTATCAAATCAGAACCCTTACGACAGTTGTTTCGAGGATGTCAAACTCAAGCACACATTTAACGATTATCCTTTTGAGCTTCAATTCTCTGTAACCCGACATTTTGGCCTTGGGTTGCATCCTCACAAATCGCAGGCCCGACCCCGCTTGCATTCTAATTTTAGGTTTTGGGTAATTTTTATCCAGAACCTAAGATATTCTCGATTATGGGGTGTGGGTCTGCACCACAATCTGGTCCACATCTGTGGACCTCTGCTGACAGGTCAGAGGATTCTTCTGTTTATTCTAATTCTGACCTGCACATGTGAATTCTTCATTTCTTTTCTTTGTATAGTGTGCCTAGCTGAAGGCACTAAACTCAGCACATATACAGTTCTTTTTCATTTTCATCTCGGAGCGGACCCGATATTCACGCAATTCAGGTGCTTTCTACGCTTTTCCACTCTGTTTTATGTCTTTTTAATACAATGAGGACATTGCATTAGATAGGCATGGGGGGATGGATATTTATCTTTGAATTCATTCGTCAGCTCCGTAGATTTGTTTTATTTTTAAAAAAAAAAAAAATCAAAATTAGGAAAGAGAATTTGGGTTTAAGAAAATTTTCGATCTTAAGAAATACTATATTATGTTCTGAACACAAAGACCCTTCAGGTCTTTGGACTTAATCAGCCCGTATATCCACTAAAATGTGGATTTGTTTTTCGAGTTCTCGCCAACTTGAATTTTATTTTAATTGGAGTAAATAAGTTTGGGTGATAAGTACACGACTTATCAACCCGCTCTCTGATGTGAGGGAATTTTGAGTCTTAAGCATCTACACACTTTCTTTGCACTGACTCGTTGTTTGGCGATTTTAACGGAAATTGGGTAGCTAATGAACCTTCTAGGGTGATATGGCTGGCAAGTTATCGTGGGTAACAGCCCATAGGTAGGTTGTCTAGAGCCTAGTCACTGGACCTTTCTCTTTTTGCTGCCTTTAGGTAAATCCTAGACCAGGGAAGCCACCTACTTAAAAAAAAAAAAAAAAAAAATCAAAAAGGAGAAAAGAACAAAAAGAAATAAGCCACACTTCGCCGCACGAGTATGGCTGGCAAGTTGTCGGTGGTAACAGCTCATCGACCGGTTGTCCAGAACCCAGCTCAGAAAATGCACTAAAAATTCCCAAAACACTTAGGAAGAAGCGGAGAAGTAGAATAAACTGGGGAGATATACACTGGATTCACCCTTGTGTTGACCCCGTTAAAAAATAAAAGTAGGGAGAAAGCTACCGGTTGTAAAGATACACCTTTAGGCAGAATTCTTTTTGAGGTCACCTAGAGGCGTAGAAATCCGAAGTCCGTTTTAATTGCCGGTCAACGAGTCTATCACAATCACAATAAGATGCTTAAAACTTAGGGTTCTCATCAAATCTTGGGTGAGTTGAATGACCGTAGAAAGCCACTCTTAAACCCTAAAATTTGAAAAAAAAAAAAAATAATAAAAAATAAAAATAAAAACAGAAAAAGAAATTTTTCTTTGAATAAGGCGAGGCTTGAGGCGGTCTGCATTTTGGCTGATACCCAGGCACTGTTGTGTCTTTGAAAGTTCAGTTCTTAAGTAGACAATTTCTTAATGATTGAAAATAACTCAGGTCCAAATAATCTAACCTAATTCTTTTATAAATAGCATATAGTTTTTGCTAGGGACTAGCAAAAGATAGGCATGGGGGTATGATGTAAACACATTTACACTACTTAAAATGTCTATTTATGCATGTTCTTAAGCATAGGATTGCATTTCATGATATAAATATTGCATTACATGCATCATCTTGCATTTAGAGTAGTTTGAATAAAATGGAGGTTAATTGTCTCCTTTTATGTGCTTGGACAGGGCAAATATTTTATCGGGGCCTCGGATCAAAGATCCAACCGTATGGATATGATCAGGGCGACGATTGGAGTTCAACGACTCCAAGATCGCCCTAATCAGGCATCCGTAGCATCAGATAGAGACCGGGGAACCCTAGAAGATCAAGGGCCAGGATGGTGTAAATCCGCACTTCAGATGGAAAATCCGACCACACGGATGAATTCGGATCGACGATCGCAGCCGAACGACACAAAAATCGAGTCAATCCGACATCCGTGGCACCATCTACAACTTCCAGAAGATGGACGGCCAAGATGGCGCCACGTGGCGCCATCCCAGCCGCCCAATCGGCCGCAGGAGTCCTGTGAAGACCGCGCAACGTCTCCTCTCCGCCTTTGGATCTCGATCCAACGGTTGCGGTCGCTCGCGTTTAAAAACGCCCGCGCGACCATTTCACCCGCGTAGCGCAGCGGCGACGCAGCTGCGGGCGAAGCGGAGGTCGCGGGTTCGAGCCGCGGTGAGGGGGTCGAAGGCGCGGGCGAGCGGGCGCGCACGAGCGTCGGATGAAGATCCAACGGCCGCGCGCGCCCGATAGCGTCGACGCGCAAATGGACGCTCAGGTGGACGCTGGATCGCAAGCGGGCGGGCGCGCTACGCAGCGAGCGCGGACGCGATCTAAGCCGTCCGATCTCGCGATCGGACGGCTGAGACGACGCGGACGTGCGTATGCGTTACGCGCGCAGGCCAACCGAGCGAGCGCGCGTGGGCGCGGCGGCGACGGCGACGGCGGGGCTTCAGCGACGGTTTTATCCGTCACTAAAGACCCCTTATTTATTATTTTGAAGATGTAATGTCCATTTTGCCCCCACTCCTTGCAACTATAAAAGGAGACCCCCTCCATACGAAATTTGCATCCCTTCCTTCTCCTCTCTACCTCTCCAAAGCCCAAGAGAAGCTTGTCCCACACCCGGGATGCTTCTCGCGAGATAAAGTCCAAATTTTCGTCCCCCTTCGGAAGTGGATCCCGCGACGACGACGGCGTGCTGCTTCGTTCCCATTCTTCTGCTTCGTCCTCCTTCGTCCCGCTTCGTTCTCCTTCGTCCAGGCGTCGTCCCGTCCGGCTCATCCTCCAAGCGACCGTCGAGGAGGATTTCTCTCTCCCTATTCTTTTTACTGCTTTCTAGTATAGATTTACTGCTTTCTAGAGTAGTCTATTCGTCCTCCGAGCGATCGTCGAGGAGGACATTTCTCCCTCCATTCTTTTAATGCTTTCTAGAGTAATTGTTTTATGTTTTCTAGTTGTAATGAAAGAACTCTTTTATGATAAATTCCTTGTCTATTCTACATCTCATTTTGATTTCCATGTATAGTATTCCTTCTCTCTCTCTTACTCCCTCTCTCTCTTTTATTTGTTGAAGATACTTAGATAGTTTAAATTGAAT
Source organism: Thalassia testudinum (assembly GCA_037157565.1). Classification (NCBI taxonomy): domain Eukaryota; kingdom Viridiplantae; phylum Streptophyta; class Magnoliopsida; order Alismatales; family Hydrocharitaceae; genus Thalassia; species Thalassia testudinum. The sequence continues at coordinate 89,613,267 of JAZHRO010000013.1, read as the reverse complement.
TTCTTTGTGACAAAATAAAAAGAAACGCGGAGTTTTTAAATCAAACGTTCGCCTCCCTGTGTTCGACTCGGAATTCTTATTTCGGTATAAATTTTATTTGTTGAACACGAATCCTTCGCTTTCGAACTACAACGACGGGTTTTCCAAAACCAAACACGTTAGCGTAGATTCTCGTTCAACAAATATCTACCAGGACTGAAAAATCCCCTTCGTTGCTGACACTATGAGCCACCTGTGAGAGTAGGATGCGAAAGAGTCCCCTCACATGTTACGAACGTGGGCACCAGACGTAGTTTAAGACATCTGGGAAGTGGTCCAGACGCCTAGCCAGACGTCTGAAACCCTTCCCAGATGTCTGGTAATAAATTTTTTCGTGTGCGCGTAGACTGAAGCCGCCGCCTTCATCTTCGCTTTCTCTCCCTGCAGGCGCCGCTTTTCCCTCTCTCTCTCTCCCCGCGGCTGCCTTATAAAACCCTTCCCCTCTCCCTCACCCTCACTCCACGGCCTTCATCTTCTCCTTCTCCCTGCGAGCGAGTACGCAGCAGCGGCTGCAGCGGGCATGTGTGAAGGAGTGTTGCGAGAGGAAGAAGAAAGCTCGACCGTGGTGGTGCAAGCTTGCCAGGGAAGCTAGAGCCGGCCGGCGGGGGAGCTGCGGGCGTGGGGTGTCGCAGAGGAGCTGCTGCAGCTCGGGCAGCAGGCAGATGCGGCGCGGCGCGGCCGTGCGTCGCGAGCGGAGAGCGAACCGGGTTCTGATTCTGGGAAAATTTTCCAGAATCAGATGTCTGGACTTACGTCCAGACGACTTTGAAGATGTCTGGAGGACGGTCCAGACGTTTGACAGGTACTATATTTTCCTACCTTCTTCTATTTACGCGTGTACGGCCATGTAGCCATCCGTCGCGTTCTCTGCGCCTCTTCGTGATGAGAGCGGTTGTGTGTGTGCACAGGTGTTGTTCGGGAGGGCACGAGGGCTCGCCATCCCACACGGATCAGACGTCTGGCCCTAGTACCAGGTGATGGAGAGGACCTCCAGACGTCCGGGGTGACAATCGGACGTCTGGAAACCAAGTACAGACGATCCAGCGGGCTTCTGGACGTCTGAGGGACTGCGCAGACCAAGGTATTGCCTGATCGACGTTTTAAGACGTATGGAAGAAGTTCCAGACGTCTGATTTTGGACAGACTCATCGTTTTTGGCCCGTTTAGGGTCCGTTCGGAGTCCGTTTTCCGCGTTTCAAGTTTTGTTCTTTCCGGATTTATTTCATCTACCTATTTACAGTAATTGTATACTGTTCTGAGAAACTCCTTGTGTTGATCCTTGTGTTAGGACCCCGTTCCGTTGCGACTCTGGGGGTTGCAGAGGCGCGCGGGATTTCCGACTATGCCCCCAGTACTCCCGATTTTGCAGGTAGAGTGGCCCTTTAATTGATTCAACAAAATTTGTACAATTACGAAACAATTAATAGGGTCTAGGACATTGCATAAACCCTAGGATTGAGAATTTAGATTGAATGATAGATCCTAGGGAATTGCATGGATCCTAGGACTGGAAAACTAGATTGAATGATAGATCCTAGGGTATGGCATGAATCCTAGGACTGGAAAACTAGTTGAGTATATAAACATTGTAGTCTTGGAAAAGTGAAATGGAAATGATAACTACCTGTAAATTGGTTAACAGCTGCCTGTTATGAATGGATAATTATGGTTGAGAACATGAATTGTATGGACATAAAGTTAGAACGGTGAAACCTGAATTGGCTGAGTTAAAAGAGCTTGAACCCTACGGGGAATTAGGGGTAAAACTCCTGAAAAGTAAATGGAATAGAATTGGGGAAGTGAGCTGGCCCTTAAGTATGGAGTACCAAGGAGAGCGACTGTCCCCCTATTTAGTGCAGAGCGGAGCTAGCCGCCCCAGGGACTCGGGGTTAGGACTGGCCACTTTATACCGACTTTTGGCCCTCGTGTACATAGTACCAAGGAGAGTGATGAGTGGGCGATAACTTATGACTAGCTTTTGTTGTAGAAATTACGTTGTAGTACAGCTAGTTGTTGCCATCATTACAGATATTTTTTACTCGAAAAATAAAAGAGTTCCTGAGGTCGAACTCTGGGAGCAAGTTGTATTCTAGAAGTACAGTATTTCTTATTACAAAAATAAAGAGAGAGAGAGAGAGAGAGATATGGAAATTTGGCTTCTTCTTCTTCTCTTCTTTCTTCCTCTTTGTCTTCTCTTCACTTTGGCGCTCTTGAATCTTCTTTCTTTTGTTCTTCCTGTGTTCTTCTTGTCTTCTCTCTTCTTTGCTGCGGTCCTGTTTCTTCTTTACTTCTTCTTCTTCTTTGCCTTCAGGACGTCGTCTGATTTTCCAATCAGACGACTTAAACTACTGCTGCTACAGTGTCTTTTCTTCTTTCCTCTGTGGCTTTCTTCTTCTTCTTCCTACCTTCTCTTCTTCTTCTTCTTCTTCACCTGTGCCTGCACACTCAAAGTTCGATCAGAGGGCAAAACCTACTCTACCCTCCCCCGCGTCTCTCTCTCAGAATCACTCCTAGGATAGCTCTCCCAGAGCTGCCGGGTAGTCGGGTACGGGTCGCGCCTGGGTCCAGGCCCACCGTCGTGCGGTGGTGGGCGAGGAGTGCAGGTCGGGCTAATCGGGTCGGGCCAGGTCCGCGGGACGTGAGCGCGGACGAGGCCGGGTAATCGGGCGGGTGAAGGGGACCTCACCCCGTGATCTGAGGCGAACAGCCTAAGGCACTTTTTGCCTTTAAGCGCCCGCCCACCTCTGCGAGTTTCCGAGGTGGGACATTTATTGGACGCCCGCGAGGAGGAGGCAGCGCACAATTGAGGCTCCACGCGAAGGCTTTGCCCCAACTGCAGCCTGGGACTTCTTTGCGGAGATGCCCCGCGCAGCCTGGGAGTCTGACCTGGGCGTGGTGCGCCTGGAGGAGCAGGTCGAAGAAGCTTCTTCACCTCAGCAATGGCTGCGGCGAGTGAAGTTCCTGTTTACAGAGAAAGGGCCTCTCGGCCTAATTAGATACGCGGAGGTCCTTCGCCGTGGCACGGCGAAGATGGTTGGAGGGTCTGCAGGTGGCGGGGCGGAGCCTAAGGGCCGCCCTAGGTCAAACTGCAGGTTGGGAAATGGGTGTGTTCGGTGGAGTTGCAGAGGGCGATTTGGTGGGAAGTGGAAGGGCGGAGGTTGATCAGGGTGAGGAGGTGGAGGTTCTGTGAGGGTCGGCGAGCCGTGTGGGGTGCTGGAGTGACGGGAGCGGGTCGCCGGAGTTTGGCCGGAGATGGAGAAGGTGAGGGTGATTAGGCGCGGTCGAGGGGTAATTAGATAAAAATAGCAGGGGGAAAAAAGAGAGAGAGGAGGCAGGGAAGTAGTTCTAACCTAACTAAAGGGACGAAGGGGGCGAGGAGGCGAACGGCTGTACCTGCTGTCGCCGGAGAAGAAGGTGCCCAGTGGGGGAGGACGGCGGCGACGACGGGGCAGAGGCAGCGCGCGCTGGTATTGCGCGACGCGGAGGAAGATCAGGGAGGTGGCTCTGCTGCTGGTATTGCAGCAGAGCGAGGAGGAGGAGGAGAAACCGCCGGAGCAAGGGGGCGTCTGTCGGAGTGGGAAGAGAGGATGTGAGGGGGTATCTCCGTCAGATCCGAGCTGAGGAGAACGGCAGAGCTTGTGGGGTTTTTATAGAGGTAGAGACGGAGAGGAGGGCGGAGGGAGGCGACGTGCCTCCCTCGCCGGAGGACGCCGGAGGAAGGAGACCGATACCGTCCGTGCGTTCGTACGGCCGGTATGGGTGGTTGCAGCACTCAGGGGGGTGCTCCTGCGACGGCTGACGACGTAGGGCACCCCCATTTGACTTGGCAGGCCCCCGCTCACCCTGTGCTGCACCATGCTCCGCGCAAGGTCGCCGGAGCATGGTGCTGCTCAGGTTTTGCAGGAGGGACCTAAACGCAAGGAACGAAGGAGAGTTAGGGGCCAAAATGTGAGGGTTCAAAAGTTGAGGGCCAAAAAGTAAATATATGAAGACCAAAGTGTAAAGTTGGTCAAGAAGGTTTCTTCTTAGGCTTCACTTTTTATACATGACTAATTAGGACCTAAGGATTCGGATGGTGAATTTTATTTCTAGATTAAACGTTGTTTGATCGATCAAATTACGCAAAAACCCAAATTAAGTTGTTAATTGGGCATGGTTCTCAATGTAGGTCAAAATGGGTTCCCAAGGCGAAATTGAAGGTTCTAAACCCTAGAGATTATTTTTCTATGAATTTTAGAGGGTTTATTCCATTTTTACTTTGCCTCGAACCTCATGAATTGAAGTGGGTTTGTTTTAGTGTTACAGAATGTTATTTAATTCTTAAATTGCTCATGAACTCATTTCTGATTGATTCAACCCACTTTTTATCTTATTTAGATCATTTGACCTATGTTCGGTCTCTGAGAAATTTCGTTTATGTATTGCAATGGTGAAATTACAGTTTTTAACCTTTATTTCATGTTTTCTTCTCAGAACACTTATTCCTCAATTAAGCCCTTTGCTAAGTTATGTAGGAGCTTTTATCCTTTGTATTAGGTCAAAATGAGCTAGTTATGGCTCATGATGAGGTTCTCATCAGAGAGCTACTAATGTAGGGAGAGCACTAGCTACCCCACCGGCCCTGGGGTTCTGCTAGCTCTCCTACACCGACTTGTTAGGCCCACTGGGCAAACCAGGGTAGTCAGGCGAGGATGCGCGGACTGTGGAGGGGCTGGACCCCTATTACTGAGAGGGCTCTGCCCTATACTGGTTCCGCACTATGCTTTGGGCGCACCCGTTAATGGAAACGACTGACTGCGTGCCAGTGCGAGGTAGCTACCCGTGCGTTTATCGCGCATGCCGTAGTCACCGTTACATCTGTCAGTGACCGTAAGGTGGTTGACTGAGGGTAGGACCACCACGGGGGACTCTCCCGGCCAGGAGAGCACCACGTGTTACTTCTACTTTTCGGAAAAGACTGCAATCAAGAACGTTCCCACGTGGAACATTCAAGATCAAGAGAAGAATCTGATAAATAAATCAACAGTGAATAAATGGAAAAATATAAATAATGAAAGTAAAAATATAACAGCTACTGTACACTCTACTGCTTCTTTTAGCTTTTAGTTGCCACTTTACTCAGTGTTTCGCTGACGTGTCACCCTTGTTACCTTTTCAAGACCAGGTGTTGAGCAGCCAGAGTCAGCGGCTGCAGAGGGCGCTGGGCCTAGTAGAGCCTAGTAGAGTTACCTGTAGTACCTCCTGTACTTTTCTTTCCGCTGTAGTGAGTAGTTTTCTGTTACTCCCTGTACTCTTTTTTTTTTTAGCTTCATGTTATGTACATGTTTATTTCTCTACTGTTGTGGTGGTGTATACTGTAGTGTTTCTTCCTTTACTGCTGTATTTTGTTACTGCTAGTTATATACATGGTGAATGTGGTTTATTTTACTGCTCTTTTGGTTACTTTCTCGTTGGACGACTGGGTCTTAAGATTAGTCGAGTCGGTCTGATTCTCGTGTCTCGTAGGGATTCGGGAATCGGGTTGTTACAAGATGGTATCAGAGCAAAGTCGTCCCGAGAAGTGAACCAACTGACTGGAAAATAACCAATTCATGTGTCTGTAACTAGAGTAGCCACCACAACATTCTCTTGACATGAGCTCTTAAACTTGTTCGTTACATATCGTTCCATATTGACGTATTTCCGTTCTGTTTCGCGTCTCCTTGTAGGAGATGCCTCGTCGCGGGACTAGCGAGGCGGGCCGCGGGCGCGGCCGAGGACGAGGTCGGCGAGGTGGGCGTGTTGCAGCCGACGTCTCAGTGGACCAGCCACTGCCCCCGGCCATTTAGGCCCAGGACCTCGCCCAGCTGATACGGGATATAGTGCGAGAGGAGCTCCACCCGCCGCCCCGAGCGCCTCCCCCTGGGGCTGCGGAGGGGGAGTCCTCTGTGGGACCACGCGACGAACGCGGCGCTGGACGCAGGGGAGGGGATGGGCCGCCATCGCCCCCACCTTCCTCCGACACTTCTGTGCACGAGGCACCTTTACTTGGAGGTACACCAGCATCTCCCCTGCAGTGCCACTTCAAGCTTTCCGGGCAGTTCCGGAAGATGAAGCCCCCCTCCTTCAAGGGGGATGAGGACTCGACCGAGGCGGAGGACTGGCTCGAGCAGATCGAGAAGGTTTTCGACACCCTTCACCCCTCGGTGGAGTACCGCGTGGCCTTTGCCACGTACTAGCTGGAGAGTGCGGCACACAGGTGGTGGAGGGCAGTCAGGGGACAGGAGAGGGACGAGCCGACCTGGGACCGGTTCGTCACCCTCTTCTGCGAGCAGTACTTTCCCCAGAAGTGGCAGGACCAGAGGAGGCGGGAGTTCCACACTCTCCGCCAGGGGACGATGACCGTGAGCGTGTATCGCACACGTTTTTTGGAGCTGTCCCACTTCGCAGCGACAGCAGTAGCCACTGAAGAGGAGCGCCTTTGGAGGTTCACCGAGGGGCTCCGACCTGTGATTCGGGGGTATGTCAAACCCCTGAAGCTGCCTACATTCTTGAGGGTCGTGGAGGCTGCTATGACCTACGAGGAGACCAACCCGTCAGCGCGAGATACTAACAGTGGGCAGAAGAGGCCCTACCAGCCAGACTTTTCACAGGGTCGATGAGAGAGGAGACACGTGTCATCCGCTGGAGAGCCATTACGTTTCACAGGGCCATCAGTGGCCTTTGGGGGCCCTTGATAGGGGCCAGTTGCTAGCACCGGACCCCCGCCCAGCCGACAGCAGGGACCCACTGAGGGCGGGAGTCGGATTCCCCTCTGTTACCAGTGTGGCCAGCCGGGCCACATCAGGAGGGACTGCCCGTCTAGGGCAGGAGGTTAGCAGATACTTCCCGCACCGAGCACTGGAGGGCGAGTAGGAGGCCACGGTTCCCAGGTGCGAGGAGGACAGCAGTCACGAGGAGGGTACCGGCCAACAGCTACCCGTCCGACGCAGAGTGTGGCTGCTTCGTCCGCACCTAGGGCTGAGGGGTGTATCAACGCCTTGACACACAGGGATGCCAGAGCTTCGGGATCAGTGGTGGCAGGTATGGTTCCAGTTTCCGGCAGACTCGTTTACACGCTTTTCGATTCCAACGCTACGCACTCGTTTGTCAAAGCCAGTTTCGCAGTTAGTTTGGGGCAGGATTATATGCTGTTAGAGGATCCATTTGTGATCAGAGGTCTGAGTGGTCAGCTGTTTGTAGCTGAGGAGGTATACACGGGTTGCGAGGTCAGTATTGGGGGTCATAGCCTTCCCGCTGACCTGATTATGATACAGATGGAGGACTTTGGCGTTATTCTGGGGATGGACTGGCTGTCCGCTTACCACGCTTTGGTGGACAGTTTTGAGGGGAAGATTGTATTCTCCATACTGGAGTTGCCTTCTTTCGAGTTCCACGGTCAGCTAGTGGACGGAGGCTTCAGGTGTATTTCTGCACTTTGGGCGGCGAGACTTTTGAGCCAGGGGTGTGAGGGCTTCCTAGCTTGTGTGGTGGCAGAGCCTAGCCCTGTGGCAGACTTCCAAAGTATCATGGTGGTCAGAGAGTACCCCGATGTGTTCCCAGACGAGTTGCCAGGACTACCGCCCGAGCGTGAGATCGAGTTTGAGATCTCACTAGTACCAGGGACCAGCCCCATCTCCACCGCACCATACAGGATGGCATCGCTTGAGCTGCGAGAGCTCAAGTCTCTGTTGTCGGATCTTTTGGAGAAGGGCTTTGTGAGGCCCAGTGCGTCTCCCTGGGGAGCCCCAGTACTGTTTGTGAAGAAGAAGGATGGTACCCTACGCCTTTGTGTGGACTACCGACAACTGAATAGGGTCACCATCAAGAACAGATATCCGCTGCCGAGGATCGACGACTTGTTTGACCAGCTGCGAGGTGCCACGGTATTCTCCAAGATTGACTTGAGGTCTGGATACCACCAGTTGAGGATCAAGGAGGCAGATGTCTCCAAGACAACTTTCCGCACCAGGTACGGACACTACGAGTTTTTGGTCATGCCGTTTGGGCTGACCAATGCCCCCGCTGCCTTCATGGACTTGATGAACTGGGTGTTCAGACCGTACTTGGACCAGTTTGTGGCGGCATTCATTGATGATGTGCTCATCTATTCTCGAGATCAGACGCAGCACGGACAGCACTTGCGGATGGTTCTGGATACATTGAGACAACGTAGGCTGTACGCCAAATACAGTAAGTGCGAGTTCTGGTTGAGGGAGGTGACCTTCTTAGGTCATGTGATCTCTGGGGATGGCTTGGCGGTGGACCCAGCCAAGGTCGAGGCAGTGCTCAAATGGGAGAGACCACGTACGGTTACTGAGATCCGCAGTTTTTTGGGACTGGCAGGCTACTACAGATGGTTTATCAGGGGCTTTTCACAGATTGCACGTCCTATGACATAGTTGACCTGGAAAGACGTGCCTTTCACTTGGACAGACGCCTGTGAGGCATGTTTTCAGGAGCTGAAGGAGAGACTGATTTCGGCTCCCTTTCTCACCATCCCTGACAGTAGTGGCGGGTTCGTTTTGTACACGGATGCCTCCTTGCAGGGGTTAGGGGGTGTGCTCATGCAGAGGGGTCACGTTGTCGCTTACTCTTCGCGGCAACTGAAGCCCCATGAGCATAGCTACCCTACCCACGACCTGCAGCTGGTAGCTGTTGTCTTCGCGCTGAAGACCTGGAGGCACTACTTGTACGGTGAGACCTTCGAGATTTTTACAGATCACAAGAGCCTCAGATACCTTTTTGATAAGAAGGAGCTCAACATGTGTTACGAACGCGGTTTCAAGACGTCTTTTTAAGACGTCTGGGAGGTGGCCCAGACGTCTTACCAGACGTCTGGAACCCCTTCCAGACGTCTGGGATTTAATTTTTGTGGCACGCAGGATTGCGTCTGCGCGCTTGCGCGCACAGACCTGCGAACGCCCTCTTTTTCCCTCTCTCCTCCTGCAGGAGCAATGCTGCGCTCTCTCTCTCTCTCTCTCCCCGCGCGGCCTTATAAGGCCCTCGCCCTCTCCCTCACTCTCATCTCCTCCGCTCCCTTCTTCTCCTTCTTCTAGCTGGTGCGAGAGCGAGCGAGCGGCGGCAACGGCAGCCGCGGCGAGTTGCGGGAGGAGGTGTTGCGCGAGGGAGGAGACGCTCGACCGTGAGGGCTCGAGCTTGCCGGGGTAGCTAGGGCCAGCCGGTGGGGGAGCAGTAGGCGTGGAGCGTTGGTGGAGGGCTACTGTAGCTCGAGCAGCAGGCGGTCGAGGCGCAGTCGTGCGTTGCGGGCGGAGAGTGAGTTGAGCTCTGATTCTGGAAGTTTTTCCAGAATCAGACGTCTGGGCTTCCAACAAGACGACGGTGAAGACGTCTGGAGGACTGTCCAGACGTCTGGCAAGTGAGTTATTTTCGTCCTTCTTCCTTTTCTACGACTGTTCGTACTGAGAACGAGGAGTGGGTACGTGCAGGTTCTAAGATTCGCCATCCAACGCGAATCAGACGTCTGGCCGCAGTGCCAGACGACGGAAAGGACTTCCAGACGTCCGGGGTGACCATCAGATATCTGGGAACTAAGCCAGACACCCCCGCAGGCTTCTGGACGTCTGAGGGATTACACAGAGCGAAGGTATCCTCTGAACCACCTTTTAAGACGTCTGGAAGAGGTTCTAGACGTCTGATTTTGGACTATTTCGTTGTTTTCGACCCGTTTAGGGCCCGTTCGGAGTCCGTTTTCCGCGTTTCGAGTTGCGTTCTTTTCGGAATAAAATCCTCTACCCATTTACAGTAATTATATACTGTTCTAAGAAACTCCTTGTGTTTGATCCTTGTGTTAGGACCCCGTTCCATTGCAGTCTCGGGGGTTGCGGAGGCGCACGGGATTTCCGACCACGCCCCCAGTACTTCCGTTGTAGCTGGTAGAGTGACTTTAAAAATTATTAACAGAATTTGTTACAATTATGGTACAATTAATAGAACCTAGGGCATTGCATGAATCATAGGAATGAGAAACCAGATTGCATGATAGATCCTAGGGTATTGCTTGAATCCTAGGGCTGGAAAACTAGATTGAATGATAGATCCTAGGGTACGACATGAATCCTAGGACTGGAAAACTAGTGATATGAATATAGATATTGCAGTCTTGGAAAATGTGGAAAGGAAATAATAGCTGCCTGTAAATTGGTTTAACAGCTGCCTGTTATGAATAAATGAACATGACTGAGAATATGGGTTGTATGAACGTGAAACTGGAATGGTGAAACCTGAATGTGCTGAGTTAAAAGAGCTGGAACCCTAAAGGGAATTAGGAGTAGAACTCCTAGAAAGAGAATGAAATGGAACTGAGAAGGAAAGATGTGGAAGTGTGTTGTCTCTTGGGTACGTAGTACCAGGGGAAGCACTTGTTACCTGCTTAGTGCAGAGCGGAGCCAGCCGCCCCAGGGACCCAGGGTTAGGTCTGGCCACTTTGTACCGACTTTTGGCCCTCGTGTACACAGTACCGAGGAGAGCTACTAGTGTAGAGCGAGTACTAGCTACCCAACGGGCCTCGGGGTGCTACTAGCTCACCTACACCGACTTGTTAGGCCCATTGGGCGAACCAAGGTAGTCAGGCGAGGGTGCGCGGATTGTGGAGGGGCAAGACCCCTGTTTGGTTACTGTGGAGGGGCTGGACCCCTGTTACTGAGAGGGCTCTGCCCTATACTGGTTCCGTGCTGTGCTTTGGGCGTACCCGTTAACGGAAACGACTGACCGCGTGCCAGTGCGGGGTAGCTACCCGTGTGTTTATCGTGCGTGCCGTAGTCACCGTTACATCTGTCAGCGACCTTAGGGTGGTTGACTGAGTGTAGGATCACCATGGGGGACTCTCCCGGCTAGGAGAGCACCACATGTTACTTCTACTTTTCGGAAAAGACTACAATCAAGATTGTTCTCACGAGGAACATTCGAGATCAAGTGAAGGATCTGAGAAATAGATAAACTGTGAAATAATAGGAAGACGTAAATAAAGGAAGAAAGAAAATAAAACAACTACTGTACACTCTACTGTTTCTTAGTTTTAGTTGCCACTCTACTCAGCGTTTCGTTGACGTGTTACACTCGTTACTTTTCAGGACCAGGTGTTGAGCAGCCAGGTTCAGCGGTTGCAGAGGACACTGGGCCGAGTAGGGTCCAGTAGAGTTACCACTGTTCTTTTGTGCCCTTTTTGTTCCACTGTAGTGAGTAGTTCTTGTTACTCTCTGTACTTTTCTTTACTTGTAGTTCATGTTATGTTTTAAATGTTGTTCTACTGTTGTGGTGGTATATACTGTAGTGGTTCCTTTTCTTACTGCTGTATTTTGTTACTGCTAGTTATATTCATGCCGAATGTGGTTTATTTTATTGCTCTTTTGGTTACTTCCTCGTTGGATGACTAGGTCTTTGGATTAGTCGAGTCGGTTCGGTTCTCGTGTCTCGTAGGGACTCGGGAATCGGGTCGTTACAAGATGGTATCAGAGCCAGGTTTTCCCGAGAAGTGAATCAACTGACTAGAAAATAACCAATTCACATGTCTACAACTAGAGTAGCCACCACAACGTATCTTTTGACGTGAGTTCTAGGTGTTTATCGTTAGATGTCCTTCTGTATTGACGTGTTTCGTTTTGTTCCGCGTCTCCTTGCAGGAGATGCCTCGTCGTGGGACTGGCGAGATGGGCCGCAGGCGTGGCCAAGGACGAGGTCGGCAAGGTGGGCGTGCCGTTGCCGACGCCCCCGTGGACCAGCCACTGCTCCCGGGCATCCAAGCCTAGGACCTCGCCCAGCTGATACGGGACATTGTGCGAGAGGAGCTCCACCCACCGCCCCGAGCGCCTCACCCTGGGGCTGCGGAGGGGGAGTCCTCTGTCGGACCACACGACGGACGCGGTGCTGGACACGGGTGAGGGGATGGGCCGCCGCCGCCCCCACCTTTCTCCGACACTTCTGTGCACGAGGCACCTTTTCCTGGAGGTGCACTAGCATCCCCACTGCAGCGCCACTCCGAGATCTTCGGGCAGTTCCGGAAGCTGAAGCCCCCCTCCTTCAAGTGGGATGAGGACCCGACCGAGGCAGAGGACTGGCTCGAGCAGCTGGAGAAGATTTTCGACACCCTTCGCCCCCCGGTGGAGTGCCGCGTGTTCTTTGCCACGTACTAACTGGAGAGTGCGGCACACAGGTGGTGGAGGGCGGTCCGGGGACAGGAGAGGGATGAGCCGACCTGGGACCGGTTCGTCGCCCTCTTCTGCGAGTAGTACTTTCCCCAGACGTGGCAGGACCAGACGAGGCTGGAGTTCCACACTCTCCGCCAAGGGACGATGACCGTGAGCGCGTACCGCACGCGTTTCCTGGAGCTATCCTGCTTTGCAGTGACAGCGGTAGCCACTGAGGAGGAGCGCCTTTGGAGGTTCATCAAGGGGCTCCAGCCTGCGATTTGGGGGTATGTCAAACCCCTGAAGCTACCTACGTTTTCGAGGGTGGTGAAGGCAGCCATGACTTACGAGGAGACCAACCCATCCGCGCGAGACACTGACGGCGGGCGAAAGAGGCCCTTTCAGCCAGACTTTTCACAGGGCCGGCGAGAAAGGAGACACGTGGCGTCCGCAGGAGAGCCGTCACGTTTTGTAGGGCCATCAGTGGCCTTTGGGGGTTCTCGACAGGGGCCAGTCGCCAGCACTGGACCCCCGCCCAGCCGACAGCAGGGACCCACTGAGGGCGGGAGTCGGGTTCCCCTCTGTTACCAGTGTGGCCAGCCGGGCCACATCAGGAGGGACTGCCCGTCTAGGGTAGGGGGTCAGCAGATACTTCCCGCGCAGAGCACTGGAGGGCGCGCAGGAGGCCGCGGTTCCCAGGCGCGAGGAGGACAGCAGTCACGAGGAGGGTACCGGCTAGCAGCTACCCGTCCGACGCAGAGTGTGGCTGCTTCGTCTGCACCTAGAGTTGAGGGGCGTATCAACGCCCTGACACACAGGGATGCCAGAGCTTCGGGATCGGTGGTGGCAGGTATGGTTTCAGTTTCCGGCAGACTCGTTTACACACTTTTCGATTTCGGCGCTACGCACTCGTTTGTCGCAGCCAGTTTCGCAGTTAGTTTTGGCCAGGATTATATGCTGTTAGAGAATCTGTTAGTAATCAGAGGTCCGAGTGGTCAGCTATTTGTAGCTGAGGAGGTGTACACGGATTGCGAGGTCAGCGTCGGGGGACATAGCCTGCCAGCTGACCTGATTATGATACAGATGGAGGACTTTGGCGTAATTCTGGGGATGGATTGGCTGTCCGCTTACCACGCCTTGGTAGACTGTTTTGAGAGGAAGATTGTCTTCTCCATGCCGGAGTTGCCTTCTTTCGAGTTTCACGGACAGCCAGTGGACGGAGGCTTCAGGTGCATTTCGACACTTCGGGCGGCGAGACTTTTGAGCCAGGGGTGTGAGGGCTTCCTAGCTTGTGTGGTGGCAGAGCCCAGCCTTGTGGCAGACTTCTAGAGCATCCCGGTGGTCAGAGAGTACCCTGACGTGTTCCCAGATGATTTATCAGGACTACCGCCCGAGCGTGAGATTGAGTTTGAGATCTCACTAGTACCAGGGACCAGCCCCATCTCCATCGCGCCATACAGGATGGCACCGCTTGAGCTACGAGAGCTCAAGTCTCAGTTGCAGGACCTTTTGGAGAAGGGTTTCGTGAGGCCCAGTGTGTCTCCCTAGGGAGCCTCGATACTGTTTGTGAAGAAGAAGGATGGTACCCTACGCCTTTGTGTGGACTACCGACAGCTGAATAGGGTCACCATCAATAACAGATATCCGCTACCGAGGATCGACAACTTGTTTGACCAGTTGCGGGGTGCCACGGTGTTCTCCAAGATCGACTTGAGGTCTGGATACCACCAGTTGAGGATCAGGGAGACCGACGTCTCCAAGACAGCTTTCCGCAACCGGTACGGACACTACGAGTTTTTGGTCATGCCGTTTGAGTTGACCAATGCCCCCGCTGCTTTCATGGACCTGATGAACCGGGTATTTAGACCGTACTTGGACCAGTTCATGGTGGTATTCATTGATGATGTACTCATCTATTCTCGAGATCGGACGCAGCACGGACAGCACTTGCGGATGGTTCTGGACACACTGAGACGATGTAGGCTGTACGCCAAATACAGCAAGTGCGAGTTCTGGTTGAGGGAGGTGACCTTCTTAGGTCATGTGATCTCTGGAGACGGCTTGGCGATGGACCCAGCTAAGGTCGAGGCAGTGCTCAGGTGGGAGAGACCACGTTCAGTCACTGAGATTCGTAGTTTCCTGGGACTGGCAGACTACTACAGACGATTCATCAGAGGTTTTTCACAGATTGCGCGTCCCATGACACAGTTGACCCGGAAGGACGAGCCCTTCACTTGGACAGACGCCTGTGAGGCGTGTTTTTAGGAGCTGAAGGAGAGGTTGACCTCGACTCCTGTGCTCACCATCCCTGACAGTAGTGGCAGGTTCATTGTGTACACGGACGCCTCCTTGCAGGGGTTAGGAGGTGTGCTCATGCAGAGGGGTCACGTTGTCGCTTACGCTTCGCGGCAACTGAAGCCTCATGAGCATACCTACCCTACCCACGACCTGGAGTTGCCAGCTGTCGTCTTCGCGCTGAAGACCTGGAGGCACTACTTGTACGGTGAGACCTTCAAGATTTTCACAGATCACAAGAGCCTCAGATACCTTTTTGATCAGAAGGAGCTCAACATGAGACAGAGACGTTGGTTGGAGCTCCTGAAGGACTACGACTGCAGCATTTCCTATCACTCGGGCAAGGCTAATGTGGTGGCTGACGCCTTGAGCTGGAAGGCGCCCGCACACTTGGCCAGTTTACAATTACAGAGTTGGAGCCTTTTGGAGGAGGTGGGCAGTTGGCGACCCCTAGAGTTATGGGGGCACTGTGGGGCAGTGACAGTGACACGACAGACTAGGCCAAAGCTGATAGACCGCATCATCACAAGACAGATGGCCGATCCATACTTGCAGTCCTTGTGCGACAGAGTACTGTCAGGAGACCCAGGGGACTTCTCTTTCACAGACCTGGTGCTGCGCCTGAGGGGACGGTTGTGCGTTCCCAGGGACGAGGAGCTGTTGAGAGAGCTCCTGATTGAGGCACACGGTTCCAGATTCACCATACATCCCGGAAACACGAAGATGTACCACGACTTGAGACGCAAGTTTTGGTGGAGGGGGATGAAGTGGGATGTGGGTGAATTCGTGCAACAGTGCTTAGTGTGTCAACAGGTGAAAGCCGAGCATCAGAGGCTTGCAGGGCTGCTACAGTCGCTTCCAGTGCCAGAGTGGAAGTGGGAGAGCATCACCATGGACTTGGTGGTGGGTTTACCTGTTACCCAGCGAGGACACGACGCAGTCTGGGTAATTGTGGATAGACTGACGAAGACGGCACGATTCTTGCCAATCCGAGTCACTTTGGGACCAGCACAGTTGGCAGAGAGGTATATCCGCGATGTGGTACGACTACATGGAGTTCCGCAGGAGATCATATCCGACCGGGATACCTGCTTTACGTCCCAGTTTTGGGCTGAGTTTTAGCAAGCCTTGGGGACGCGGTTGAGGTTTAGTACAGCTTACCACCCCCAGACGGACGGACAGTCAGAGCGCACGATATAGACACTTGACGACCTTTTGCGTGCCTGTGTACTGGACTGGAGGGGCTCTTGGGAGGGGCACCTGCCCCTGGCGGAGTTTGCATACAACAATAGCTATCACTCGAGCATCGGCATGGCTCCCTACGAGGCTCTGTACGGACGGAGGTGTACGGCACCCTTGAGTTGGGTTGAGGTGGGGACCAAGTGGGAGGTTGGCCCCAGGTTGATCCGGCAGAGTCAGGAGGTAGTCGAGCAGATCCACAGGCGACTCCGCACTGTCAGGAGTAGATAGAAGAGCTACGCGGATCGGAGGCGCAGAGAGGTGCAGTTTGAGGTTGGGGACCACGTCTTCCTTCGTGTTTCGCCCATGAAGGTCCTACAGCGGTTTGGGGTGAGAGGGAGGCTCTCGCCGAGGTTCGTGGGGCCCTTTGAGGTCTTGGAGCGGGTTGGACCCGTTGCTTACAGACTTGCCCTCCCTCCTCAGCTTTCTGGTGTGCACGACGTGTTCCACGTGTCCAACCTCAGGAAGTACGTAGCCGATCCCAGTCGCGTACTGAGTCATGAGAGCGTCGAGGTGGGCGACGACCAGACCTACCCCGAGCGGCCAGTGCAGATTCTTGACCGAGCCGTCCGCAGTTTGAGACGAAAGCAAGTACCCCTGGTGAAGGTTTTGTGGAGCCAGCGGTACGAGGAGGCTACCTGGGAGCCTGAGGCGGCAATGCGGGAGCGGTACCCGGAGCTCTTCGCGGGTACGTCTTTCGGACCGGCTTCGGTCCTCTTTGAGTTTGTTAAGTTTTATATGATGTTTGTCCCGCACCCTAGTTAGCGCAAGTTTCGGGGATGAAACTTCCTTTGAGTTTGTTATATTGTTACGAACGCGGTTTCAAGACACCTTTTTAAGACGTCTGGGAGGTGGCCCAGACGTCTTACCAGATGTCTGGAACCCCTTCCAGACGTCTGGGATTTAATTTCTGCAGCACACAGGATTGCGTCTGCGCGCTTGCGCGCGCAGACCTGCGAACGCTCTCTTTTTCCCTTTCTCCTCCTGCAGGCGCAGTGCTGCGCTCTCTCTCTCCTCTCCCCGTGCGGCCTTATAAGGCCCTCGCCCTCTCCCTCACTCTCATCTCCTCCGCTCCCTTCTTCTCCTTCTTCCAGCTGGTGCAAGAGCGAGCGAGCGGCGGCAGCGCAACCGCGGCGAGTTGCGGGAGGTGGTGTTGCGCGAGGGAGGAGACGCTCGATCGTGAGGGCTCGAGCTTGCCGGGGCAGCTAGGGTTGGCCGGCGGGGGAGCAACGGGCGTGGAGCGTCGGTGGAGGGCTGCTGCAGCTCGAGCAGCTGGCGATCGAGGCGCGGCGCGGCCGTGCGTCGCAGGTGGAGAGCGAGTCGAGCTCTGATTCTGGAAGTTTTTCTAGAATCAGACGTCTGGGCTTCCAACCAGACGACGAAGAAGACGTCTGGAGGACTATCCAGACGTCTGGCAAGTGAGTTATTTTCGTCCTTCTTCCTTTTCTGCGACCGTTCGTGCTGAGAACGAGGAATGGGTACGTGCAGGTTCTAAGATTCACCATCCAACGCGAATCAGACGTCTGGCCGCAGTGCTAGACGACGGAAAGGACTTCCAGACGTCCGGGGTGACCATCGGACGTCTGGGAACTAAGCCAGATGCCCCCGTAGGCTTCTGGACGTCTGAGGGATTACACAGAGCGAAGGTATCCTCTGAACCACCTTTTAAGATGTCTGGAAGAGGTTCTAGACGTTTGATTTTTAACTGTTTCGTCGTTTTCAACCCGTTTAGGGCCCGTTCGGAGTCCGTTTTCCACGTTTCGAGTTGCGTTCGTTTTGGAATAAAATCCTCTACCCATTTACAGTAATTATATACTGTTCTGAGAAACTCCTTGTGTTTGATCCTTGTGTTAGGACCCCGTTCCATTGTTGTCTCGGGGGTTGCGGAGGCACGCGGGATTTCCGACCACGCCCCCAGTACTTCCGTTGTAGCTGGTAGAGTGGCTTTAAAAATTATTAACATAATTTGTTACAATTATGGAACAATTAATAGAACCTAGGGCATTGCATGAATCCTAGGAATGAGAAACCAGATTGAATGATAGATCCTAGGGTATTGCATGAATCCTAGGGCTGGAAAACTAGATTGAATGATAGATCCTAGGGTACGGCATGAATCCTAGGACTGGAAAACTAGTGATATGAATATAGATATTGCAGTCTTGGAAAATGTCGAAAGGAAATAATAGCTTCCTGTAAATTGGTTTAACAGCTGCCTGTTATGAATAAATGAACATGATTGAGAATATGGGTTGTATGAACGTGAAACTGGAATGGTGAAACCTGAATGTGTTGAGTTAAAAGAGCTGGAACCCTACGGGGAATTAGGAGTAGAACTCCTGGAAAGAGAATGAAATGGAATTGAGAAGGAAAGATGTGGAAATGTGTTGTCTCTTGGGTACATAGTACCAGGGGAAGCACCTGTTACCTGCTTAGTGCAGAGCGGAGCCAGCCGCCCCAGGGACCCGGGGTTAGGTCTGGCCACTTTGTACCGACTTTTGGCCCTTGTGTACACAGTACCGAGGAGAGCTACTAGTGTAGAGCGAGTACTAGCTACCCCACGGGCCTCGGGGTGCTGCTAGCTCACCTACACCGACTTGTTAGGCCCACTGGGCGAACCATTGTAGTCAGGCGAGGGTGCGCGGACTGTTGAGGGGCAAGACCCCTGTTTGGTTACTGTGGAGGGGTTGGACCCCTGTTACTGAGAGGGCTCTGCCCTATACTGGTTCCGTGCTGTGCTTTGGGCGCACCCGTTAACGGAAACGACTGACCGCGTGCCAGTGCGGGGTAGCTACCTATGTGTTTATCGCACGTGCCGTAGTCACCGTTACGTCTGTCAGCGACCTTGGGGTGGTTGACTGAGTGTAGGATCACCACGGGGGACTCTCCCAGCCAGGGGAGCACCACATGTTACTTCTACTTTTCGGAAAAGACTGCAATCAAGATCGTTCCCACGAGGAACATTCGAGATCAAGTGAAGGATCTGAGAAATAGATAAGCTGTGAAACAATAGAAAGACGTAAATAAAGGGAAAAAGAAAATAAAACAGCTACTGTACACTCTACTGTTTCTTAGTTTTAGTTGCCACTCTACTCAGCGTTTCACTGACATGTTACACTCGTTACTTTTCAGGACCAGGTGTTGAGCAGCCAGGGTCAGCGGCTGCAGGGGAAGCTGGGCCGAGTAGGGTCCAGTAGAGTTACCACTGTTCTTTTGTGCCCTTTTGTTCCACTGTAGTGAGTAGTTCTTGTTACTCTCTGTACTTTTCTTTACTTGTAGTTCATGTTATGTTTTAAATGTTGTTCTACTGTTGTGGTGGTATATACTGTAGTGGTTCCTTTTCTTGCTGCTGTATTTTGTTACTGCTAGTTATATTCATGCCGAATGTGGTTTATTTTACTGCTCTTTTGGTTACTTCCTCGTTGGACGACTAGGTCTTGGGATTAATCGAGTCGGTCTGGTTCTCGTGTCTCGTAGGGACTCGGGAATCGGGTCGTTACAACATGAGACAGAGACGTTGGTTGGAGCTCCTGAAGGACTACGACTGCAGCATTTCCTACCACCCGGGCAAGGCTAACGTGGTGGCTGACGCCTTGAGCCAGAGGGCACCCGCACACTTGGCCAGTTTACAGGTGCATAGTTGGAGCCTTTTGGAGGAGATGGGCAGTTGGCGACCCCTAGAGTTACCGGGGCACTGTGGGGCAGTGACTGTGACACGACAGACGAGGCCAGAGGTGATAGATCGCATCATCACAGGATAGATGGCAGACCCGTACTTGCAGTCTTTGCGCGACAGAGTACTGTCAGGAGACTCGAGGGACTTCTCTTTCACAGACCAGGTGCTGTGCCTGAGGGGACGTCTGTGCGTTCCCAGAGACGAGGAGCTGTTGAGAGAGCTCCTGACTGAGGCACACGGTTCGAGGTTCTCCATCCATCCCGGAAACACGAAGATGTACCATTACTTGAGACGCGAGTTTTGGTGGAGGGGGATGAAGAGGGATGTGGGTGAATTCGTGCAGCAGTGTGGCTGATTCAGACGTCCAAAGTCCCTCTGTAGCTGTCTGGGGACAGTTCCAAACATCGGACAAGTTTTCTGACCGTCTGGACACACCTCCAGATGTCTGGTGATGTGATTAGACATCCAAAAGCATGTGGAAAAGTGTTTCACGCACCTTCCCAAAGCTGCACCTGCGCATGCAAACGCAGGTGCGATCAGCCGACAACAACCCCTGCGCTGCGATATGCATGGTGCAGGGAGATACGTACCTTGCGATATATGTGCTTTCAGACATCTGGCCTTAGCTTCAGATGTCCAGTTACCTTGCCAGTCGTCTGGACTTCACTCCAAGCGTCTGATACTAGAAAACTTCCAGTATCAGAAGCTCCTTGTAGCTGGCTCCGCTCGCTCGCAACGCGCCGCAGCATCTCCAGCCAATGCAGAGGGCCGGGAGGCCGCCTCCCCGAGCCCTCTCCTCCTCGCGCACGCACCCGCCGCCAGCCGTGCTAGCTCTACCGAGCTCCCAAAGGTCATCCGACCTTCCATGCTCTCCTCCTTCCTCCCTTTCACTCTCCCTCGCTCACCGTCTCTCACCGCTCCTGTCTGGCCTCGCCGCAGCCGCACAGGAAACTGGAGGTGGTGGTGGCTGTGGTGTGTGGGTTGGAGAGGAGAAGGGAGGGGGTTATAAATAGGAGAGGGTTTCAAGTTTGGGTGAGGGTGCGGGGAGAGAGAAGGGCCCCTGCGGGTCGCCCGCGCAGAGTGCAAAGTGCAGTATGAAAATTTTCACTTTCAGACGTCCGGGAACGTGTCCATACGTTCGGACAAACATTTGACTGAAACTCCAGATGTCTTAAAAGGCTAAAAAGTAATGGGTCATTACACCTAGCTCAGGGATCTTGGGTGAAGCAATCAGTTCATCCTAAATCTGTTACTCTAGACCAACCTGGTCATGTTCAGTCTCAGAACATGTATCCCCCCTGACAGGCACCTAGGCAGGTTCAGACATTAGCTCTCCTGAAGGTGTTTCACCTTGAGAATGATCCCAAGATTGGACTAAGGCAACCACAAATTTCATCCTCAATCATGACAATTTCCCAAGTAGAAACTCACCTAGGCCCCTATCTCTAACATCTTGGAGCAAATTCAATAAAGAGCTATTAAGCTCATCGATCATTTTGATCATAGGCTCCAATGCTTCAATGCATGGTGTTGGCTGAGATTCTAAAGATTGTATAGTGTTCCTTACATTACCCAACACCCTATCCTGGTCTTGGTTCACCTGAACCGAATGGTTTGGTTCAGGGTTGGATGGGTTTGGGTTCAATCTAGGGGAGACAAAATATTGAGGTTCTCAGGACCTTCCCTGATAGTAGGTCGTTTCGGGTTGTTCAAAGAATGGTGGTGGCCTATATTCAGTGGAATACTAGGGAGGGTAGGTGTTATAATCATCATGTCCTTTCTAATTATAGATCTGGTTGGTTTGGTCATCAAAGGGTGGAGATCTATAATCATTATAGGCATGAGAAGGAAAATAATCATAGCCTTATTGCCCAAGGTTTGCCCTTAGACACTAAGGTCTGGATTCATATCCTCAATCAAAGTTATCCCGACTAGTGGATAGGTAATCATAAGTCGAGTTAGGATAGTAATCATCTTGAGGATAAGTAGTGGTAGGAGTGTAGGATTGGAAATGTGTGTAGGATGTGGAAGCATACATGGTGAAGTAGAAGGGAAAAACAGAAGAAAGAAAGGAGCCCTATAATGGCGGTATGACTAGGTTTTGTTGTTTTGTTATAGAAATGGCGTTGTAGTACAGATAGTCATTGCCACTATTACAATTTTTACTCGGAAATAAAAGATCTCCCGAGGTCGAACTCAGGGAGCAAACTTTATTCTAGAGATACAAAGTTTCTATTACAAAAATAAAGAGAGAGAGAAAAATTTGTCTTGTTGGCTTCTTCTTTTCTCTTCTCATTGGTTCTTCAGTTTTCTTTCTTCTTCTTGTTCTTCCTCTGTTCTTCTTTTTCTTGCTTTCTTCTTTCTTTTTCTTCAGAGCTTCTTCTTCTTTTCTTCTCGTGTTCTGCTTCTCTTCTTTTGTCTTCTTCCTTTGTTCTTCTCTTGGGTTCTTCAGAGCTTCTTCTTCTTCTTTTTCTTTTTCCTTGCGGTCCTGTCCTTTTCTTCTCCTTCTTCGTCCTCGGAGCGTCGTCTGATTTTTCAATCAGACGACTTAAGTAACCCGCTGCTACAGTGCGTCCTCCTTCCTTCTTTCTTCTCCTTCCTCTGCTGTCTGCCTTCTCTTCTTCTTCTTTTCTCTTGTGCCTACACACTCACAGTTTCGTCAAGGGCAAAAACCTACTCTACCCTCCCCCGCGTCTCTCTCTCTCAGAATTCACTCGTAGGATAGCTCTCCCAGAGCTGCCAGGTAGTCGGGTACGGGTCACGCCCGGGTCCAGGCCCACCGGTGTGCGGTGGTGGGCGAGGAGTGCAGGTCGGGTAAACGGGTCGGGCCAGGTCCACGTGGGGTGGTCGCGGACGAGGCCGAGTCGAGTGGGTGAGAGGGACCTCACCCCGTGGTCTGGAGGCAAAGAGGCTAAGGCACTTTTTGCCTTTATGCGGGTGCGCGGCTTCGAAATCCCACGATGTGGGACTAACTTCTGCTGCCTTCGCGCGCGCCCGCAGGACGACTCCACCTCGCCCTCTGATCAGCTGCAGTCGATGTCTGGGCCAACTGAAGAGGAAGAAGCCTTCGCAGACTTCGCCCCAACCTGCAGCACCTGGGAATCTGGGGCTGCAGGGCCTGGAGCTCGCCTCGAAGCTGCTTCAGTCGTCGCTAATGGCGGCTGGAGCAGCGAACCTGTTAGACAGGAATACGGCCCTTCGGCCTAATCAAACACGCGGGGGACCTTCGCCGTGGCAAGGCGAAGGTGGTGCGGGGTGTGGCAGGTCGTGGGATGGTGTCTAGTGGCTGGGCTAGGTCGGACTGTGGCCGCGAGAATGGATTTGTTCGGTGGAGTATGGTGGGGGTGTGGAGTGGTAATGGGTGAGCGGAGGTTGATCAGGGTGAGGAGGCGGAGGTTCTGTGAGGGTCGGCGAGGCGTATGGGGCTGCGGAGCGATGGGAACGTCTCGCCGGAGGGTGGCCGGAGATGGAGAAGGTGAGGGTGATTAAGCGCGGTCGAAGGGCGGTTGAGCAAATTAAAGTAGGGAAAAGAAAGAGAGGAGGAAAGGGAAGAACTGTACCTACTTGGAGGGATGAGGGGGGCCGGAGCAGGGCGACAGTCGTATCGACTGTCGCCGGAGAAGAAGGTGCCCAGAGAGAGAGGGCGGCGGCGAGGAGAGAGCACGCGCTGGGTACGGCGCGACGCGGGAAGAGCAGGTGAAGGCAGCTCTGCTGCTGGTAGTGCAGCAGAGCGACGAGGAGGAGGAAGAACCGCCGGAGCAGGGGGCTTCTGTCGGAGTGGGAAGAGAGGAAAAGGGGGGGTTTCTCCGTCAGATCCGAGCTGGAGAGTGCGGCAGAGCGTCGAGGGCTTTTATAGAGTCGAAATCAGAGAGGAGGGCGGAGGGAGACGACGTGCCTCCCTCGCCGGAGGACGCCGGAGATGGAGACCCATACCTTCCGCACGTTCGCACGGGAGGTATGGGTGGTTGCAGAGACCATGGAGGTGTCCCTGCGACGGCAGAGGTCGTAGGGAACCCCCGGTTGACTTGGCAGAGGGTCCCCCTTACCCTGCGCAGCACCATGCTCCGCGCAAAGTCGCCGGAGCATGGCGCTGCTCAGGGTTTTGCAGGGAGGACCCAAATGCAAAGAACGAAGAAGTGTTAGGGGTCAAAATGCGAGGGTTTCAAAAGTTGAGGGTCAAAAAGTAATGAATGAGGACCAAAATGCAAAGTCGGTCAAGAAGGTCTCTTCTTAGGCTCAAGTTTTTATGCATCACTAAATGGGGCCTAAGGATTCTAATGGTGAATTTTATTTCTAGATCAGACCTTGTTTGACTGGTCAATTTACGTAAAAATCCAAATTAAGTCATTAATTGGGCATGTGTCTCAATGTAGGTCAAAATGGGTTCCTAAGGCCAACTTGAAGGTTCTAAACCCTAGAGATTATTTTTCTACGAATTGTAAACGGTTTAGTCGATTTTTTCTTTGCCTCGAACCTCTTGAATTGAAGTGGGTTTGTTTTAGGGTTACAGATTGTCATTTAATTCCTTGGAATTGCTGTAGCCCTGATCAGATCAGATCATCCCACTTCCCTTCTTATTAGGTTTGGTTGACCTGTGTTTGGATCCTGAATTATCCTGCTTGCAGATTGTGCTAGTAAAATTGCATTTTTACCCCTTATGACTTGTTTTCTTCTTAAACTCAGAATTCTCTGAGTTAAGCCTTTCCTTGAGTTATGTAGGAGCTTTTATCCTTTGTATTAGGTCAAAATGAGCTAGTTATGGCTCATGATGAGGTTCTCATCATACCCCCATGCCTAGCTTTTGCTAGTCCCTTAGCAAAAAACTTAAGGTTTCAACCTTTGTTCTCGACCATGGAGTTCTTAATAGCTTTAGATAAGTGCTTTTTCATTTGAACTTAGATTAAGTTAGAATGTTGACCATAGGCCTAAAAGGTACTCTAGTACCAATCAAGATCCAGATCTGTCTAGCCTCAGCCTCAGTCCTTAGCAAAGGTTTTTAAGGCCTACAAGAACTAACTTAAGGTCTATTGGACTTTGTGGTTAAAGCACCCGTGCTTGGAATGATTTTAGCCTTGGCTCAGTTCGCAGTGCGTTTTGTAAGAGAGAGAGATAGAAAATTTTTCTATTTTGGAGAGTTTTCTCTCTCTCTTTCTTTTTAATTATAGCTTAGGATTGGCTTTTCAACACGGTCTGTATCAGATTCCTTGCCCCCATCATCAATCCTCAAGGGTTCTTGGTAATCGATGCTTCGAGATAGCACCACCCGTGGCAACCCCCGAAACCCTGGCTATTGAGATTTCGAGATAATCCCATCCATGGTGTTCCGTGGCCAAATCCAGACCCTGGCAATTGACACTTCGTGATAATGCCATCCATGGAATCTGAACCAGCAGAGTGCTTACATGCCCCCAGTAGGATATATAAATATCCTAAGAGACAAGCACCGAGGAGATGATATTTTGTTACGCATCTTCGAGGGGATTTCCCGCCTCTCCGCGCTGGGAACTCGTCTAAATCAACTTGTGTTGATCGGCCGCTCCTACTCTAGGTGTACTTTTCAGAATTTTTTGCGACGCTTCTGCGTGATTTTGATTTTTACGCTTACTGAACCAGGCTGTGTGAGGTTAGGGTGCTTAGGTTACTGAGTCCCGTAAACCAAAAGTTAGCTAACGAGGCCAAATACTTCCTAAGCCTTAGACCTAATATTTCAGCTTTTCATTTTCCTCAACCTCTTGAGGAGTGTCCAGATCTTAATGGGTACTAAGAGTCTATCCAAGAATGCCTAAGGTTTGCGTTCTTACTAATCCCTTTTTGCACTTTTCAGTTCTTTTCTTGAATGAGGTCTAGAACTTAGGTTAATTCCTTAGTTTCTTACTAATGACTACTTTTTTCTCATATTTTTGTGCTCCTTTTTCATTTTATTTCTTTTCCCTTCTCCCACAAAATTTCCTTTCTCCTCTTTTTTTTTTTTTTGGCATATGCGAATTTTTTTTATTTTTAAACCCCTTTTTTACAAGTTTTGCACTTTTATACCCCCCCATGCTTAAGGTTTGCAATGCCCTCATTGTGACTTAGGGGTTTTTATTTACTTAGTTCATTCCTTAAGATAGATGTTTTAATGAATGAATGGTTCGGGATGAATTCTGCAGATGATTTCTAATCTCAGATGCACGCATCTGAGGTGGAGTCGGCTGTCTATGAGGGAGAACTTTAAGTGCACAAAAGTGTGAAAAGGGTTTTAGATTTTCAGAAAATGACGGGCTGCCTCCCGTTAAGCGCTGAGTTTTACGCCATCGGCTGGGCGCAATAAGCTCAAGGGGAATGGAGGATGAGAGATGATTCAGCCAAATCAGTAGAAGTCACATCAATGAACAGCTTGAGTCTCTGACCGTTCACGATGAAAGGTTCGGAATCGTGGCTGAGTGGACTGATTTCGATAGCTCCATTTCTAAAAACCTGTCGGACTAAATATGGTCCGACCCACTTGGATCGCAGCTTTTCTGGGAAAAGTTTGAGTCGGGCATCAAAGAGTAGGACCTTATGACCAGGATGAAAGATTTTTCTCGAGATATGCTTGTTGTGGAAGGCTTTAACCCGCTCCTTGTAGATTCGCGAGCTCTCATACGCGTCTAGGCGTAATTCATCGATCTCGTTGATTTGAAGTTTTCTGTGGGTTCCAGCCTTTGAAAAATCTAGATTACAGTTCCGTACTGCCCAATAGGCTTTATGCTCCAGTTCTACAGGAAGGTGACACGCCTTCCCGTACACCAGTTTAAAGGGAGACATGCCTAACTGGGTTTTGTGGGCGGTCCTATAGGCCCACAATGCTTCCGGAAGTTGGGATGACCAGTCCTTCCTGTCAGGCCGAACAGTGACTTGCAGGATTTTCTTGATCTCCCGATTAGACAGCTCAGCTAGACCATTGGTTTGGGGGTGGTAAGGAGTAGAGATTCGGTGAGACACCCCATATTTGGTAATCAGTGACCTAAACTGAGCGTTTGTGAAATGGGTCCCCCCATCAGAGATTATAGCACGAGGAATCTCGAACCTTGAGAAAATGTTTTGATGAATGAATTTGAGAACGATTTTGTGATCACAGGTTCGGGTCGGTATGGCTTCAATCCATTTGGACACGTAGTCCACAGCCAGCAGAATGTATTCGAAACCATCCGAAACAGGAAAGGGGCCTATAAAATCAATCCCCCAAACATCAAAGATTTCGCATACGAGAATTGGCTGCAAAGGCATCATGTCGCGACGGTTCATGTTGCCCAAAGTCTGGCAGCGACTGCATGCCTTGCAGTGACTGTATGCGTCTTTGAATAGTGTAGGCCAGTAGAAGCCACACTGGAGGACTTTTGATGCGGTTTTATGCCCAGAGAAATGGCCACCGCATGCCTGGTCATGGCAGAAAGAGAGGATATTGTTGAATTCCTCTTCCGGGACACATCTTCGGATGATCTGATCAGCACCTATGCGAAAGAGGTACGGGTCTTCCCAAATGTAATACTTGGCATCATAGCGCAATTTGTCTTTCTTGGCCTTCGGCCAATCAGACGGGATCTGATGAGATGCCAAGTAATTTACTATATTAGCAAACCATGGAAGGCTAGTACCAATAGTCAGCAGGTGCTCATCGGGAAAATGCTCTGTGATGGGTCCGGAAGGGTCAATCATTTCAGAAGGAAGGCGGACAAGTGATCAGCTACCACATTTTGCTTTCCCGCTTTGTCGCGAATCTCAAGGTCAAATTCTTGCAACAGTAAGATCCATCGGATTAATCGAGGCTTCGCGTCCTTCTTGGCAAGGAGATGCCTTACAGTCGTGTGATCCGAGTAAATGATGACATGGGAACCTAGAAGATACGATCGGAACTTTTCAAGGGCAAATACTACGGCTAGCAGTTCTTTCTCCGTAACTGTATAGTTACGCTGAGCCTCGTCAAGTGTCTTGTTAGCGTAGTAGATGACCACGGGTTTCCCGTCAGCTTTTTGGCCCAGGACCGCTCCTACAGCGAAATCAGACGCATCGAACATGATCTCAAAGGGTTGAGACCAATCAGGGGATTGTAGGATAGGTGCCTGGGTGACTCGGTCACGCAGGTTTTCAAAGGCTAGTGTGCATTCCTTGGAGATTTCAAAGGGTACATCCTTAGAGAGAAGAGAAGTCAAGGGGCGCGTGATTTTCGAGAAATCTGGAATGAAACGACGGTAAAAATCAGCGTGCCCCAAAAAAGAACGGATGTCCCTGATCGAGCTAGGTATAGGAAGGCGAGAGATCAGATCAACCTTAGCTCGATCCACCTGGATGCCTTTTTCTGAAATTAAGTGTCCCAGGACAATTCCCTCAGGCACCATGAAATGGCTCTTTTCCCAGGAAAGAACCAAATTCACCTCGATGCATCGCCTGAGTATTTGGACCAAGTGTTGGAGGCAATCATCAAAAGATTCTCCAAAAACTGAAAAGTCATCCATGAAGACTTCCAGAAAATCACCTACCATATCTGAGAATATGGCAAGCATGCACCGCTGAAAGGTAGCGGGTGCATTGCAAAGACCGAAAGGCATCCTTCGGAAAGCGTATGTTCCAAAGGGGCAGGTGAACGTGGTCTTTTCTTGGTCCTCAGGATGGATTGCCACCTGGTTATAACCGGAGTACCCGTCAAGAAAGCAGAAGAACCTATTTCCCTCTAGTTTCTCGAGAATTTGATCAATGAAAGGTAGTGGGAAATGATCCTTCTTCGTGGAGGAATTGAGTCGGCGGTAATCTATACAGACTCTCCACTCATTGGCTAATCGGGTAGGAATGATTTCTCCGGTCTCAGTCGT
The DNA here is from genome assembly GCA_037157565.1 of Thalassia testudinum. Taxonomy (NCBI): domain Eukaryota; kingdom Viridiplantae; phylum Streptophyta; class Magnoliopsida; order Alismatales; family Hydrocharitaceae; genus Thalassia; species Thalassia testudinum. The sequence continues at coordinate 89,585,026 of JAZHRO010000013.1, read as the reverse complement.
TATGGTGGTGAGTCCTGCCTTCTCAGGCACAACCTGAATTGGGCTCACCCAACGACTATCGGAGATCGGGTAGATGATTCCAGCATCTAACCACTTGATGATCTCCTTTTTCACGACCTCCTGCAGATTAGGGTTCAAACGTCTCTGCATCTCACGAGAAGGTCGTGCTCCCTCTTCTGAATAGATATGATGAGTACAATAAGAGGGGCTTATTCCAGTCAAATCATCGAGAGTCCACCCGATGGCTCTGCGATGTTGCTGGAGAATAGCAATCAGACGGTATTCCTGTTCGGGATTGAGGTTGGAATTGATAATCACAGGGAGGGTCTGATTAGAACCTAAAAAGATGTATTTCAAGTGAGCAGGAAGAGCCTTCAACTTGAGGATAGGGTTATCAGTAGCAGCGGGTGGTTCATTGTAGACGTGAGGTTCAAGGGTAGGAGTTATTGGGTTGTTTATATCCGGACTCCACTCCTCTTTTTGCGGGTCAAGATCCTTCTGTTGATGAGGCATAATCAGGTCATTCTGGAAGTGTGTTTCATCAACCAAAGTCCTAATGTCACAAATCTGTTCGATGACACCGCAATTAATTCCTTGTTGGGCCTTAAATATATCAATTTTCAAGGTTTGATCCCCAAATTTGAGCTCTATTTGGCCCTCCTCACAGCTAATGTTGGCTCTAGCAGTAGCCAAGAAAGGTCTCCCTAAAATGATTGGTGTATCCCTAGGGTTCTCAGGTGCGTCCATATCTAAGACTATGAAGTCCACGGGAAAATAGAAATCCCATACTCTTACGATAACATCCTCGAGAATCCCTTTTGGTGATTTTATGGATCGATCTGCTAATTGTAATGTCACCTCGGTTGGTTTTAGCTCAGATTCTTCTAGATGGTCAAGTAAGGATGTGGGTATCAGGTTTACGGATGCACCCAAGTCTAGCAAAGCTCTATCAAATTGGGTATCACCTATCTTGCAGGAAATCAGGGGAGTACCAGGATCTTTTGCCTTGGGTGGGAGTCTACTGAGGATTACAGAGCTGGCTTGCTCTGACAGAACAATTGGGCTCCCACCCTTGGTTCGCGGCTTACGCTGGGGTGTACATATATTCTTTAAAAATCATGCGTAAGCCGGTACGTGGCGGATTGCATCCATCAAAGGGATGTTTATGTGGACCTGCTCAAAGAGCTTGATCAGGTCCTCCTCAGGTGCCACGGTCTTGGTGGTCTTCTTTCCCTTGGTCAAGGCCTCGGGAAACGGGATCTTGGTTGGTTCTTCTACGATAGGTCCAGGTTTTGGATCTGGGATAGGGGTGGGAACGTCCTGGATTACTGTCCTAGTCTTGGGATCACTACCAGGCTTGGAGTGGTTTGGATGAGGTGGGTCTTGGGTTTCCTTACCACTACGGGTCGTTACGGAATTAAGTCTTGCCTGGTTTTGGTTGGGATTGGGTAAGATGGGCTGCTGCTGGTAACCTGCAAAAGAAGTGGAGGCCTCTGTCCCGTCTGGTGAAGGAACAGAGAGGGCCTGATAAATTATATGGGCATGGCCCGGGTTTGGGTTCATAACGTGCCGCTGGGTTGGCACGTTATTTGGACTAGGGAGAGGTTGGGAAGGAAGTGTGCCTGGCTGGCGAGAATTTGCCAACTGGGCCAATTGGTTTCGGACCTTTGTAATTTCGTCCTTGTGTTGCTTTTGAATAGCCTCATTCGTTCTTTGAATGTCAGCCAAAGTCTGAAGGATAAGGGACATTTGATCCTGATTTGGCCCTGATGGATAAGTAGGGTTGGGCCAAGGCTGAGGCGGCTGGTAAGGACGAGGGGGTTGTGGGCGGGGTTGAAAGGGTGGTCTTTGGGTTTGGGAATTTCCCGCCCACTGAAAGTTGGGATGGTTTCGCCATCCAGGGTTGGAGAACGGGTCGTTCTGGATGGCGTTGAGGTCCTCGCAGGTCTGAGGAACCTCCAGAGAGTCAGAGAAAGAGGGAATGGAATTCCCCGGGTTGGTATAGAGAGGATCGGATGGACCTCTGGTTAGAGAATCAGATGGTGGATATGGATCCATCCTAGGAGAAGATTGATGGAGAATATTTTGCACAGTTTCCCTTGTGGAAGGAGGCTGTGCAAAGGGGTTATGCGCAGAGGTGGCTCGCTGCAGGTGCTGAGTCAGCTCATCCACCTTCTTTTCAATAATCGAGACCTTGTCCAATCGACTGGCCATTAATTCCAGGTCGACTGATGCGGACAGGCCCTGCGTCTCATGTGCTCCCCTGAGATTCTTCGATGCGCGGGTACTCGTCCTGTTGAATAATCCCATGGAGTCATTGTTGATGGAGTTCTCGCACATGTTTTCGAGAATCTCCCACAGGTGTCCTCATGTTGACCCATGATATTTCCTCCGCAGGTTGCATTGACGAAAAGATGGATATCCTCACAGAGTCCCTGGTAAAAAGATTGGACCTGTTCCCATTTAGGAACTCCGTGATGGGGGCACTTTCTCATGAGATCCTGAAAATGATCCCATGCCTCATGGAGAGGTTCCCCTGATTGCTGAGTGAAGTGAGTAATCTGATGGCGCAAGGCGTTGGTCCGACCAACGGGAAAGAATTTTTTCAAGAACTCAGACTGAAGTTCTTCTCAAGTGTTGATCGGCCGGGTCTGAGTCTGATACCAATGGGCGGCCTTGTCCATAAGAGAAAAGGAGAACATCTTCATGATAAGAATATCCCGATTTTGCGCGTCTGACCCAAAAGTTTGGGCCAGATGCTTTAGCTCTTTGATGTGCTGGAAGGGATCTTCGAAATTAAGCCCATGGAATTTAGGTATAGCATGAATCATGTTGGGCTTCAATTCAGAATCAAGTCCTTGATGTAAACACATTTACACTACTTAAAATGTCTATTTATGCATGTTCTTAAGCATAGGATTGCATTTCATGATATAAATATTGCATAACATGCATCATCTCGCATTTAGAGTAGTTTGAATAAAATGGAGGTTAATTGTCTCCTTTTATGTGCTTGGACAGGGCAAAAATTTTATCTGAGCCTCGGATCAAATATCCAACCGTATGGATGTGATCAGGGCGACGATTGGAGTTCAACGACTCCAAGATCGCCCTAATCAGGCATCCGTAGCATCAGATAGAGACCGGGGAACCCTAGAAGATCAAGGGTCAGGATGGTGTAAATCCGCACTTCAGATGACAAATCCGACTGCACGGATGAATTCGGATCGACGATCGCAGCCCAACGACACAAAAATCGAGTCAATCCGACATTCGTGGCACCATCTACAACTTCCAGAAGATGGACGGCCAAGATGGCACCACGTGGCGCCATCTCAGCCGCCCAAACGGCCGCTGGCATTTTGTGAAGGCCCCCGCCCGATCACTCTCCGCCGTCAGATGGAGATCCAACGGCTGTGGCCGCCCGGCACTTAAAACATGCGCTCGACCATCCGCGCCCCGCATCGCAGCGGTCGAGCGCGCTTACGCGAGCGCGGGGTGCGGGTTCGAGCCGCGGCGAGGGGATTGGAGGCGCGAGTAATTGAGGCGCGTGGAGCGTCGGATGGAGATCGTGTGGTCGTGACGCGCGATTGGACGCCCCGCGTAACGCGCGATCGCACGCGCAGGCGGGCGGGTTGCAGAGGGCGCGGACGCGTTTTAAGCCGTCCGATCTCACGATCGGACGGCTGAAAAGCGCTGGACGTGCGCGAGCGTTGAGGAGCGGGCAGCCGAGGAGGCGCGCGTGGGCGCGGCGGCGACGGCCACGTCGGGGCTTTACTGACGGATTTATCCGTCACTAAAGACCCCTTATTTATTATTTTGAAGATGTAATGTCCATTTTTCCCCCACTCTTTGTAACTATAAAAGGAGACCCCCTCTATACGAAATTCTCATCCCTTCTTTCTCCTCTCTACCCCTCCAAAGCTCAAGAGAAGCTTGTCCCACACCCGGGATGCTTCTCGCGAGATAAAGTCCAATTTTCGTTCCCCTTCGGAAGTGGATCCCGCGACGACGACGGCGTGCTGCTTCGTTCCCGTTCTTCTGCTTCGTCCTCCTTCGTCCCTCTTCGTTCTCCTTCGTCCAGGCGTCGTCCCGTCTGGCTCGTCCTCCAAGCAACCGTCGAGGAGGATTTCTCTCTCCCTATTCTTTTTACCGCTTTCTAGTATAGATTTACTGCTTTCTAGATTAATCTACTCGTCCTCCAAGCAATCGTCGAGGAGGACATTTCTCTCTCCATTCTTTTAATACTTTCTAGAGTAAATTTATCGCTTTCTAGAGTAACTGTTTTATGCTTTCTAGTTGTAATGAACAATCTCTTCAATACAAAAATTCCTTGTTTATTCTACATCTCATTTTGATTTCTCTGTGTAATATTCTCTTTCTCTCTTACTCTCTCTCTCTTCTATTTATTGTAAATAATTAGATGGTTCCAAATTGAATTATTCTGTAACAAATAAAAAGAAACGCGTAGTTTTTAAATCAAACGTCTGCCTCCTTGTGTTCGACCCGGAATTTTAATTTCGGTATAAATTTTATTTGTTGAACACGAATTCTTCGCTTTCGAACTACAACGACAGGTTTTCCAAAATCGAACACGTTAGCGTAGGTTCGTACTCGTTCAACAGTCCTCCAGTCGGGATTCTGACTCGAGGCTCAATGGCCACCGCAGCAGGATTGTAGTGGTCCCGCATCATAGGACACTGCGGTGGGTGCACGAAGGTTTGGAAGAGGTCATTGAGTCGCTGGAGCTGATGCTCCAGATTGTTTTCTTCCTTAACTGGCTGAGCCATGATGGGGGAAGAAGAAGAGCTTGGTTCTGAATCAGAGGAGAGAATAATGTGGTGGGGTTGCTGTTCAAACACGGGCGTCGAGGCTTGGCCTTGACGAGAGTGAATTTCTAAAGGAGGTCTTAAGGGTGGTCTTAAGGACCTCCTACCGTACATGCACTGTTGGAGTGGAAGAGTTTAGAAGGTGCTGGACCCAATCAAGACACCCAAAAATGTGTTGGGTGACTATAGAGGTGCGGGGCAGATGGATCCCTTGATCAAAAAGATCGTCCACCTGAGAATTACCTGGGCAGCCAGAGAGGGTGAGTCCCGCAAAGACCCCTACACGGTAGAGCGTCCCCACGGGTTACAGGGTTTCCCCCACCCGACCTCTCTTGTCACTGCGGTTCCAGGTAAACCAGAATAGGGATCTTGACCTCTTAAGTCTACCAATTTTAGTTTAAGATTAGGGTGCTTAAGGTTTTACTTGAACTTTTAAGTATTTTTGTGAACAAAGTGGCCTAATTTGAAGGTTGGTTGACCTTAGGGGTCAACTTCACCCAGTGGTTCCCTTGAGAATTTAGGCATTGTTTTTTTTTTTAGGGTTCAAGTGTTTAGAGAGAGCCAATTGTTTAGGATTTTCCTTATTAATTATTTTCAATCAATGGCTTGGGCACACCTCTTTTGGATTTCCTCAATTCTTGATTAAGGGGTGTGTCTCTGAAATCCTAATGTTTGACCTTATGTTGGCTCTACTTGGTCCATTTAACTCTTTGTTTGGGTAATTAGGGCTCAGGCAAGGATGTGTTAGTCCCTAATCACCTTTAAAACTGTGTGCAGGAATAATAGTTTCTAAGAATATGCAGCTATTACTATGTATAAAAGACAGGTTATGCCTATTTCTTTTCTTTTTTCTTTAAAATTTTAGGGTTTAATAGGAAGTTACCTGTCCTTGGAGTGGCTGTGGTGCGGCTGCGTCTTTTTGTTTCTTTCTGTACCTGCACAAAAGAGAGGAGAGATTATTAGAAACTTACAAATAGAAATTTTATTACTTCTAGAATAGCCATTGCTCCCCGACAACGGCGCCAAGAATAATGGCTGTATGACTAGGTTTTGTTGTTTTGTTATAGAAATGGCGTTGTAGTACAGATAGTCATTGCCACTATTACAATTTTTACTCGGAAATAAAAGATCTCCCGAGGTCGAACTTAGGGAGCAAACTTTATTCTAGAGATACAAAGTTTCTATTACAAAACTAAAGAGAGAGAGGGAGAAAAATTTGTCTTGTTGGCTTCTTCTTTTCTCTTCTCTTTGGTTCTTCAGTTTTCTTCCTTCTTGTTCTTCCTCTGTTCTTCTTTTTCTTGCTTTATTCTTTCTTTTTCTTCAGAGCTTATTCTTCTTTTCTTCTCGTGTTCTGCTTCTCTTCTTTTGTCTTCTTCCTTTGTTCTTCTCTTGGGTTCTTCAGAGCTTCTTCTTCTTCTTTTTCTTTTTCCTTGCGGTCCTGTCCTTTTTTTCTTCTCCTTCTTCTTCGTCCTCGGAGCGTCGTCTGATTTTTCAATCAGACGACTTAAGTAACCCGCTGCTACAGTGAGTCCTCCTTCCTTCTTTCTTCTCCTTCCTCTGCTGTCTGCCTTCTCTTCTTCTTCTTTTCTCTTGTGCCTACACACTCACAGTTTCGTCAAGGGCAAAAACCTACTCTACCCTCCCCCGCGTCTCTCTCTCTCAGAATTCACTCGTAGGATAGCTCTCCCAGAGCTGCCGGGTAGTCGGGTACGGGTCACGCCCGGGTCTAGGCCCACCGGTGTGCGGTGGTGGGCGAGGAGTGCAGGTCGGGTAAACGGGTCGGGCCAGGTCCGCGTGGGGTGGTCGCGGACGAGGCCGAGTCGAGTGGGTGAGAGGGACCTTACCCCGTGGTCAGGAGGCAAAGAGGCTAAGGCACTTTTTGCCTTTATGCGGGTGCGCGGCTTCGAAATCCCACGATGTGGGACTAACTTCTGCTGCCTTCGCGCGTGCCCGCAGGACGACTCCACCTCGCCCTCTGATCAGCTGCAGTCGATGTCTGGCCCAACTGAAGAGGAAGAAGCCTTCGCGGACTTCGCCCCAACCTGCAGCACCTGGGAATCTGGGGCTGCAGGGCCTGGAGCTCGCCTCGAAGCTGCTTCAGTCGTCGCTAATGGCGGCTGGAGCAACGAACCTGTTAGACAGGAATAGGGCCCTTCGGCCTAATCAAACACGCGGGGGACCTTCGCCGTGGCAAGGCGAAGGTGGTGCGGGGTGTGGTAGGTCGTGGGATGGTGTCTAGTGGCGGGGCTAGGTCGGACTGTGGCCGCGAGAATGGGTTTGTTCGGTGGAGTATGGTGGGGCTGTGGAGTGGTAATGGGTGAGCGGAGGTTGATCAGGGTGAGGAGGCGGAGGTTCTATGAGGGTTGGCGAGGCGTATGGGGCTGCGGAGCGATGGGAACGTCTCGCCGGAGGGTGGCTGGAGATGGAGAAGGTGAGGGTGATTAAGCGCGGTCGAAGGGCGGTTGAGCAAATTAAACTAGGGAAAAGAAAGAGTGGAGGAAAGGGAAGAACTGTACCTACTTGGAGGGACGAGGGGGGCCGGAGCAGGGCGACAGTCGTACTGTCGCCAGAGAAGAAGGTGCCCAGAGAGAGAGGGCGGCGGCGAGGAGAGAGCGCGCGCTGGGTACGGCGCGACGCGGGAAGAGCAGGTAAAGGCAGCTCTGCTGCTGGTAGTGCGGTAGAGCGACGAGGAGGAGGAAGAACCGCTGGAGCAGGGGGCTTCTGTCGAAGTGGGAAGAGAGGAAAAGGGAGGGGGGGTTTCTCCGTTAGATCCGAGCTGGAGAGTGCGGCAGAGCGTCGAGGGCTTTTATAGAGTCGAAATCAGAGAGGAGGGTGGAGGGAGACGACGTGCCTCCCTCGCCGGAGGACGCCGGAGATGGAGACCCATAACTTCCGCACGTTCGCACGGGAGGTATGGGTGGTTGCAGAGACCATGGAGGTGTCCCTGCGACGGCAGAGGTCGCAGGGAACCCCCGGTTGACTTGGCAGAGGGTCCCCCTTACCCTGCGCAGCACCATGCTCCGCGCAAAGTCGCCGGAGCATGGCGCTGCTCAGGGTTTTGCAGGGAGGACCCAAATGCAAAGAACGAAGAAGTGTTAGGGGTCAAAATGCGAGGGTTTCAAAAGTTGAGGGTCAAAAAGTAATGAATGAGGACCAAAATGCAAAGTCGGTCAAGAAGGTCTCTTCTTAGGCTCAAGTTTTTATGCATGATTAAATGGGGCCTAAGGATTCTAAAGGTGAATTTTATTTCTAGATCAGACCTTGTTTGACTGGTCAATTTACGTAAAAATTCAAATTAAGTCATTAATTGGGCATGTGTCTCAATGTAGGTCAAAATGGGTTCCTAAAGTCAAATTGAAGGTTCTAAACCCTAGAGATTATTTTTCTACGAATTGTAAACGGTTTATTCGATTTTTTCTTTGCCTCGAACCTCTTGAATTGAAGTGGATTTGTTTTAGGGTTACAGATTGTCATTTAATTCCTTGGAGTTGCTGTAGCCCTTATTAGATCAGATCATCCCACTTCCCTTCTTATTAGGTTTGTTTGACCTGTGTTTGGATCCTGAATTATCCTGCTTGCAGATTGTGCTGGTAAAATTACATTTTTACCCTTTATGACTTGTTTTCTTCTTAAACTCAGAATTCTCTGAGTTAAGCCTTTCCTTGAGTTATGTAGGAGCTTTTATCCTTTGTATTAGGTCAAAATGAGCTAGTTATGGCTCATGATGAGGTTCTCATCACCCTGCAACTTAAAAGATGTGGAGTGCCTGGTAAATCCCTAAGAGTTGAACCTACACGACAGCTACTTGATAAGTTGATTTTAATCGAAGTGGTGCGACGCAATCAACTCAAACAATTGGCCTGTTGCACCACTTAATTAGGAACACAAGTGATTACCTAATCTGATTTCTACTCAATTATGCATTTGGATGTGTGTATTGGTTCCAAAGATCGGTTTACTTGTTGAGTTTGAAAATCATATGAGGTTGTGTACCCTTGTGAGATTTTTTTATTTTTCTTTTTAAATGTGGAGGTTGAGGCGGGTGTAGGTGTCAAACAAACAAGCAAAACTAACCTTAGAGTTTATAAGAACACCTAGGTTGATTTATGTTTGTGTTATTACGTGGTGGAATGAAAACTAATGGGTGGGAGGTGGGGAAAAACTTACAGAACCTTCAACAGCACTTTGCTCCAATCTATCGCTTTTGCTCATCTCAAAAGAGTACCTGCAATCGCAATAATAAAGGAGAGAAGTGATGTAAATGATTCGTAAGTTGGAAAACGTGCAAAAAAATCAAAGAGCATCTCGTCCCCGGTAACGACGCCAAAATGTTGAAATGTCGAAGTTTACTTTATCGGATTCGATTTTAAAAACCTATCATTGTAGTTTGAATAGCGAAGAACTCAGGTTCAATAAATAAAATTTATACCGGAATAGAAGTTCCGGGTCGAACACAAGGAGGCAGACGTTTGATTAGAAATACGCGTTTGTTTTATTTGTCACGAAACAGAATAGATGGTTGAAAACTAGCTATCTATTTAACAAATAATAAATAGAAGAGAGAGAGATAATATTACAAATAAAAGCAAAAGAGATGTAGAATAAACATGGATTTCATTATAAAAAATTGTTCATTACACTACTCATTATGACTAGAAAGAGGGAAATTATTACACTAGAAAGTAGTAAATCTACTCTAGAAAGCAGTAAAAAGAATGGAGAGAGAGAGATATCCTCCTCGACGATCGCTTGGAAGACGAGCCGGACGGGATGACACCTGGAAGATGGGGAACAGAGCGGGAAGAAGGAGGACGAAGCGGGAAGAACGGGAGCAAAGCAGCACGTCGTCGTCATCGCGGGATTCACTTCTTGAATGCAAAGAGAGGACAACCGCAGGATGCTCCACAAGGGGGAACGAATGTGGAAAAATTAAGATTTCTACTCTAGAGGAGCATCCTGGGTTTGGGACAAACTCTTAGAGCTTTGGAAGGGGTGAGAGAAGAGAAGAAGGGATGAGAAATTCATATGGAGGGGGTCTCCTTTTATAGTTGTAAGGAGTGAGGGCATTTTGGTCATTACATTTTGAAGAACATTAATTCAGGACCTTTAGTGACAGATAAATCCGTCGCTAAAGGCCTAAACGTGGCCTCCGTGGGCAACGCTCGCGCGCTTGCTCGCCTTCCACACCTAAAACGCATGCTTCACGTCCTTCAAATCTTGGACGATCGGACGGCTAAGATCTCTCCTCGCCGTGCCTCAACTACGTGCACCTTGCACGTGCGACCCCGCGTCATGCGGGGGCGTCAGACAGGGTATGGGCGCTATCTGCTGCGCGACGCCATTGGATCTCGATCGCGCAGTTGATCGTGCCCACACGCCCGCTCCAAATTGAGGCGTGCGGGGGCTAGAACCTGCACCTCCTTTTCTCGATAGGGCGCCCGACTAACGCGCTACGGGCGCATTTGTGTCGAGCTCTCATCTCAAGCGTGCGCACCCCACAGCCATTGGATGCGCATCCAACAGTGAAGAAGAGTTGGCTAGATGAGCTAAGACAGGTGCATGAGACCGATTGGGCGACTGAGATGGCGCCATGTGGCACTATCTTGGCCGTCCATCTTCTGAGTGATGTAGATGGTGCCATGGGTATCGGATTGGATCAATTTTCTCGCCGTTAGGCTGCGATCATCGATCCAAACCCATCCGTGCAGTCGGATTTGTCGTCTGAAGTTTGGATTAACACCATCTTGGCCCTTGATCTTCTATGGTTCCTCGATCTCTATCTGATGCCACGGATATCCGATTAGAACGATCTTGGAGTTGTTGAACTGCAATTGTCACTCTGATCAGATCCATACGGTTGGATCTTCGATCCAAGGACCCAATAAAAAGTTGCCCTGTCGCTGACCATAAAAAGGAGATAATTAACCTACATTTTATTCAGACTAATCTAAATGCAAGATGATGCATGTTATGCAATGTTTATAGTATGTAATGCAATTCTATGCTTAAGAACACACATAAATAGATATTTTATGTAATATAAACATGTTTACATCAGTGAAGTAAAAGGGAAAAATAGAACAAAGAAAGGAGCCCTGCAATAAAGCAATCAACTCTATCCTTAGGTGGGTTAGCTTAAAGACCTACAGACTCCTAGGACTTGTCTTGAGATAACAGAAATGATTTGGTCTACTTCTATCCAATCAATCCAACCAATTAGAGGGAGGGTCTGGGGAGAAGGTTCTTCCTTTGGCTTGCGCCTCCAATTCCTTTGATACCCTCAACCATGGTCGTTTGATGCTACTCCCCTAGCTAGACACTAGATGGACCAATAGAAGCATATTAATAAAAAAAAATCTCAATCTGAGCCCCGAAGAGCAAATCAATCCTAAAGGCCAATGTCTACTCAATTTTAATTAGGCTTAAGATGATTCTGCTCTTGGAATGTGATGGGCCCTTTAGATGGGTTGTGCCCTTAATGATCAATTCAAATGTGTGTGCGTGCGCAACCAAGGTTTGCAAACAATGTTATTTGATGACGTGTCTTTTAGGTTTAACCTTGTTTAGTAGCTTTAGGGTTTAATCTTTAAGTTCATTCAATCAGGTTTAGTAGAACACTCCAAGTTTTGAAAGCACTAGTGATGATATATTCTTTTAGAAATCAAAAAAATAATGTGGAGTGCCTAGTTTAGCCTTAAAGATCAACCCTAAGTGGCAAGATACTTGATGGATCGCTTTTAATTTGAGTAGTGCGGCCCAAACAAATCAATCAATTGGCTTGTTGCACCACTTAGTTAGGCGCACAAAAATGTTCGACTTATTCAGATTTCTACTCACTTATGTGTGTGTTAAGTGTATCGGATCCACAAGTTAGATTCCGGTTAAGTGATAGAATCGATGTGATTGTGCACCTTATGGTGAGAAATTGTAGGTGTTGAATGTGTAGCCTATAGTTAAATCCCACAAGAGAAGAGTATTTCTTTTATTTTTTTAATATTTACGGGTGGGTGAGGTGAGGCGAAGTGATAATCAAACAATCAGATATATCCTAGGGTTTATAAAAGCACCTAAGTTGATTTGAGATTGAGTTATTAGTGTGGCGAAATAAAATCTAAGGTGGGAGTGATGGGGTAAACTTACAGAACCTTCTAACTGCACTTTACTCCGATCTATTTACTTTGGCTCACCTTGGAAGGGTACCTGTAATCACAGAAAGAAAGGAGCAAAGTAAGCTAAAAATTTAAGGCGGAAAAATGCGAGAAAAACCAAAGAGCACTACCTCCCCGGCAACGACGCCAAAATGATGGGGTGGAGATTCGTCGCGAAAAGGTTTGAGTTTGGAAAACTTGTCATCATAGTTCGATTCGCAAGAAAATCCATCGATCAGATAATATTTATAACTGAAACACGAAAGGAGTCCCAAGTCGAACATGGGGAGGTGAACATTTGGTTTGAAAAATCCACGTTTTACTTTTATTTCTTTTTGTCATTTTTATCTTTTATAATTTTTTTATGTTTTTATCAAGCAAGATATCAGATCTATGAAAACATTATCTAACTAATCTACTTGCAAAAATAATGTAGAGAGAGAGAGAGAAAATATCAATATATTGATGAACAAATGTTTTCTACAGCTATGAAAGCAAAAAAACCATACTAGAAAGCAGAAAAGATAGATAGAGATGAGAAGAGTCCCCCTCGACGGTCGCTTGAAGACGGCTCGCTTTGACGGCACCCGGATGAAGGTGGTGAGGAGCGGGAAGAGGGAGAACGGCGGCGGAGGAAGGACATCATCACGGCGAGGATCTTCCTCCCGAAGGAGGTGAGAGGACGGTCGCAGGATGGTCCACGAATGGGGATGAGAGGTAGAAAAATATTTAATTATACTCTAGTGGAGCATCCCGGGCTTGGGACAAGCTCCATCTAGAGCCATGGAGGTGTTGAGGAGAAAGGAAGACATGAAGAAAAATGGGAGGGGTAGGGGTCCTTTTATAGTGGAGGAAAGGATCACTTTCGTATATAAGACATTTAGTGATGATCATAAATGTCGCAGAAGGTCTGCCGCAAATGTCGTTGAAGACAGCCCACACGCCCACCAACTGTTGTGCTGGCGCACACTCCACGCACCCTTGTCGCATGTGCACGTGCAATACGCACTCATTGCTGCACCTCCGCGTGCCCATGACTGTGCCCTATGACTTGCGCTCCTCCACGCGCTATTGTGCACATGCGTGCGCATGGGCGACCTAGGTTGTGCCACGTGGCACGATCTGGGTCATCCATCTTCTTTCCTTTGTAGGGGCTGCTACAAAGGTCGGATTAAGTCGATTTTCATGACGTTGAGCTGCAATCGTCGACCCAAATCCATCAGTGTGGCCGGATTTATCGTTTGAAGCTCTGAATTGCATCACCTAGTCCCTCATCCGTTCATCTTCCTCAGATTGCATATGGTGCTATGGGACTCCGATCAAGGTGATTTCGGAGGCGTTGGACTCCGATCATCGTCCTGATCAGATCCGTACGATTGGATTGTCAGTGTGAGATTCCAATTAAATCTACTTCTCTCTTGGCCATAAAAGGGCGTAGTTAACCTAAAATAAACACAAACTACTCTAAATGAAGGATGATGCATCCTCTGCAATATTTAAAGTATGGAATGCATATCTAAGCCTAGAGACATGCATAAATAGGCATTTCAACATAAATGGATGTATCTACATCAGGGACGAACTCCCTTTAAGGTTGTTATATTTGTAACATCCCAAACTTCAGTCTTCGAGTCATTTCAAAGTGGTTCAGGTCAGTTCAAACCCGAAAACCAGGTTAAGGTTCGGTGCTGGTGTCAGAACGCCCTTAAATTATCATGAATCATGTATTTCGAGCCAAACCCTAGTCCAACTTTGTCAAAATGGTGCCATATGTTGTATCATTAGATTCCCCTCGTCTCAAGCTTTCCGGCAACGCTTGTTTCACGTGATTCCGAGGTGTATAGCTCAAGTTAGGGTCAAAAGAAGTCATTAGGGACCTAAATGTAAGGTGAACCTAACCCTAAGGGCAGTTTGGGTATCTCACCTAACTAAACCTACTCAAAACAACCCCTAAGGCCTATTTAAGGACCCCTTGCGTTCCTTGTGTCATCATTAGCCTCCAACTCTCTCAAATCAAGAAAGGAAGAGAGAGGGAAAATCTTGGATTTTCCTTCTCAAATCAAAATTTTCTTCGCAGGGACCTTCTCATAATTTTGAGAAGTTCGGGCTCCCATCACAAAATTCATTGCGGCGTTGGCAGCAGCTGCTCACACGGAGGCGACGCATGGTGCGGCGCACCTGCAACTGACACGTGACACCGTGATTCGAAAACGTGCGCGCACGCGTGTCCGCAAGCAGGAGCGCAGCACATTGCGCAACGTGGTGCGATCGAACAATACGGGCACGTACAGGCGACAATCCGCAGGCGAGCGAATGGGTGAATAGGTGCACGATGCGTGGCGCATGTTGAGGTGCGTGCGCGGGCGCGTTTAGTGGTGCGTTTGGTCTGACTTTAGACCCCCTCACATTGTTTCATCTAGTTCGATGCCTTCCCGACCTCGGATTTCGACAAAGAATGTATTACTGGAATTGTATCGACACATACTATGCATTGGTATGATTTAATTCCACTTTTGATTTTGTTCTCCTTATTAATAAATTAGAAATGTAATTAGGTGTCTCCAACCGCATCGTGGGTCCGATTAAACCAAGTCTTCTTACCGATGTGTGCGCAGATCCCGAGGCAGGTGTAGAGACTATTTCCAGGCCTAGTGCACACATTTCGGTGTCACCATGACCCTCTAGTGACATTAGTTAGAGTAGTCTATCCTTTTTCTAATAAACCAATTTTTCGGGTACCTATGAACCCATCCTATGCGATCTTTTTCTATATACCACCTTGGTTGGCATTAGTTCTCTTTTTCCTGAGTTTGAAACTCCTCCAGTGTTTTTCCTTGATTTATGGGCATTTCAAAGAGAAATAATATGTTTTATGTAAATGACGTAGATTAATGATCACATGTACCCTTGTTATCACATGCATGAAACGAACTCCGATTTCGGTAAAAAAGTTTTACTATTTTTAGTAATTTCTAAATAACATGGGACCACGGTCATAAGATTGAATCTACTTGTAAAAGGATAAGTTGAAGGATAATGTGAATAATTAAAAATCCTAGAATTAGTAATATGAAATTACTAAGGATTCTCTGAATTAACAAAATAAGAGATACAATTATCTACAAATTGATTATATAATACTACAGATACGTTGGGAAATAATAGAATCAGATAACTGGTTTTCGGCCCTGCTACTTGCCAGGTTTTGATTGTAGCTTTGGATCTTTTCAGACTGGGTTTCGAGGCTAGTTTAGGGAGTTTTGGCCTCCCTATGACTCTTTGGTTAGGCTTAGCGGCCAACTAGGATAGCGAATTCGCAGGGCTCAAGGTTTGGAGCAGGCCAGTGGGTGGGTCATTGGCTGTCTGTAGTTCAGCATACATAGTGCTTATACGTGTTTATGCTACACGACGTAGCCGCCACCCCTTTTCGCGAGGACCCTAGGGTGACGGAGCGTGGCAACTCGATGAATATAAGCAGCTCTCCCGACCAAGAGGGTGACTTATATCTGTCTTGCACCACAGAAGTTACACGAAATCGTCTCGTGCCCAAGATGATTAACAATTTGAGAATAATAAGAATGTGGACAAAATGCATAATAGGGACTGGATATAAAATAGATTATAAACAGACAAACTATCAAGATAGTGCCCTTTTTACTGTACTCTGTTACCTGAGTTACTTGTTTAGTTGTGCTGCTCTACTTAGTTTTCACTAACGTTTATCTCAGGTTTCGTACTCAGGTGTTGCTAAGTAGTCGAGTGCCGCGGCTACTGCTGGTTAGACCTTCACAGAACCAGGTCCTTTTTGAGGAGACAATCTATACTGAGCCAGTGGCTCATAGTTGTAGTTGTACTTTCCTGGTTGGAGGGGGGTGAGATATGCATGACATAATATAAAGTGCGGAATTAAAATAGACAATCTTACAAAATTAAGTAATCACACAATAGGCACAAGTATTTTAAGGTGGAAACCCAAATCGGGTGAAAACCACCACCTAACCCTCTCGAGTTAGGATTTTTCAATCGACCTAGTCAATCAAATCCACTAAACTCAGTCACTTAAACGAGAGTGACTGAACCTTAATTACAACCACACTACTTAGACCGAGGGTAGTGTTCCTCAAAGCCTCTTCTCTTCACAAGAAAAAATTTGTCTCTCAAAGGAGATGAGAATTCGCAAAGCGAATACCCAACCAAAGAAAATATAAAGTACAACAATCCTATAGAGCCTCAAATATTTAATCCTAGCTTCTATAAGAGTTAGGAAACTTCCTTTTGGTGGAAGTGTGTCGATGTGACGATGCGAGTGCGTGAACCACGCGATGGCACTTTGTCGCTCTCATAATCGCAGAGGGAGAGCAGGTGCACAAAAGGATGAAGCTCTCTAGATATGAAATAGATGCTTGGAGAGCTAGAGCTTCAACTACTTCTCTTGGACACAAAAGATGTGGAAAGTGATTTGCTTAGTGTGTCTTGGTGTTCTTGGGTGTGAATTCAAGCCAAGGGCTCCTCCTCTATTTGTAGAGGCCCTAGGAAGGCTTTGGAAGGCCTTGGAAGGCTTCCATAGCCGTTGGGTGCAAACCCAAAGAGAATCAGGCCGTAGTCAGAATTAATCATGATTCTGACAGGGTCATCAAACATCTGGTCCTGGCATCAGACGTCTGGAAAACCCGTTTAAGACGTCTGGGAACTAAGTCAGACATCTGATTTTAGGCGGGTTTCCTTCCTGACTGTTTAGATCTGATTTAAATCAGATCTAAACAGGGTTCTAATATATGTCTATCAGACGACACACAGGACATCTGGCACAAGGTTTGGACGTCTGGAAACTTATTTGTTCTCTGGAAATAAATTCCCAACGAGTCTAACGGCTATAAAATCTCTGAAGGAAGATTTTAGGTCAGTCGAGGCAAAATGGTCATATATCAGACGTTTGGGGTCATCTACGGGCATCTGATACGAGGCTAATGGTCATTTCCTCAACGTTTGCTAAGGAAGCCAATTGTCCACTAATTGGGCATCTGGAAAAGGCATCAAATGTCTCCTAAGACATCTTGACTAAGGTCTGGACGTCTGATTTCATCAGACAGAACTAACTAAGTCCAGCCTAAATAATCGAACGTCTGAGTCAATAGTCAGACGTCTTAAAAGTTTTTATCAGACGTTTAAAATTCAGATTAGACGTCTAAAAAGTTTGTCTGATCCCTATTTTGGTTTTCTAAGTTCTCTATAGAAAACCTAAGTATCCTAGGGTAGTGCAGGTGTTCCTAGGACTACTTTAAGGATCCTTTGAGGCTTTTTAACATAAGATCTAAGATAGAAATAAAGAGCAAAACAAAGAAACAAAATTACATAGAACAGGATAAAATGAAATCTATCATATTCTTCATCTCCTTCCTTCTTCAAGATTTTGCTCCTTGCAAAGCTCCTCCGCCTCTATTAAGCTCCTCCAATCCGCCATGGATGCGAGCTCGAACTTTATCTAAACACCTGTCTCTATTTGCAATTTGACCTGAAAACTAGGATTCAAAAGCAAATGTTAAAAGACACGTGTTTTGTTATCATCAAAATAAATGATCGTGGTGCTCTAACACCAACAATCTCCCCCTTTTTGATGATGACAAAATCATAAATAATAATGCATAAAATCCTCCCCCTTTTTGACATTATTAAAATGGTTTAATCAATTTTAAATTTCCTATAACTCTCCCTTAAAACATGCTCTTCTATAATTGGGTTGAATTTCTTTTAACAAGAGTAATGTCCTCCCTCTTTTTGTAACAACAAGATAGCTATTTTAACAAGATCTCCCCCTTAATGATTGACAAATAACTTATAATTTTAACTTCCCCTATCTATATGCTAATGATAAAAAGATAGGGTTAAGGGTTACCTCACCTACCATGGCCAATAGAATGGCCCAAATGAAGGTGGTGGATGCCATATCAGATGGGGCTCCCATCCGTAGCTTGGAGGCCCGGGTATCGATACCGGTCTCCAATCTGGTGGTCGACGTGCGGCGGGTCCAACATTTGTTTGCCATCTCGTCGGTCTTCTTGTCCTTCTCCTTGGTCTACTCTTTGGTCTTCCCAACTCGAGTTGACCGCTCTTGAGCTTGTAGGTCCAATCTCTTGTATTATAGTCACCCTTGAAACATACAAAATAAGATTCTAGATCTCTCCTCAGTATCCAAGTTAATTTAGATCTGGATCTGTTAGCGGGTCTCCTTGACGGAGATCCTTTCTCAACCTTAGGGCTATATAAGTTATCTACCTTATTTATCAAATTATTTGATTTCTCCCTAAGACATGCAAGTTCACCTTCAATAGCATGCATCTTGATTTTTAAGTTAGAAATTTCTATTTTTAAACTAGTGTTTTCCTCAATCAACTTATTATTTTCATCGATAAGGTTATGATTTTCTAATAATAAGTCATCATTTTTAGGACTAGCTTCTAGATCCTTAAGTTATTTTTCTAACTTTTCATTTTCATTTTTAAGAAGACTAAGGTTCTTTTTAATATTTTTATTTTCTATCTTAAGTGATTTACTAACTTCAAAAAGCTCATTAAATGCATTTTGTAAATCAGAATTTACCTCGTGGTCGGAGTCGCTTCCGCTTTTGCTGTCACTTTCTCCTATGGCCATGAAACCAAGGCAAGCGATTTCATCCTTCTCAGAATTTTCTTCTTCCTCTTCCCTCGAGCTCAAGTCGTCCCAAGTTGCTTAGAACGCCTTCTTCTTAGACTTCTTTTCCTTCTTCTTCTCCTTCTTGAGAAGAGGGCACTCTGGTCGTAGATGCCCTTTCTCGTTGCAGTGGTAGCAACGTCTTGAGCTTTCCTTCTTCTCCTTCTTTTCTTTCTTTGATTCCCTACACAACTTGGAAAACTTTTTAAGTAAATGCTTAAAATTTTCGTCATCGGAACTTACCTCGCTATTAGATGCGGCTCTGAATGCGAGGGTCTTCTTCGGTTTTGGCTCCGATGTATCCTTCTTCTTCTCCTTTAGTTTGTCTCATAGGGCATAAGATTGCCTAAGAGATCTTCCATGCTGAGCTCCATCTCGTTCTCCTCCTCGATGACTGTGACCTTCTACTCCCATTCCGATCCAAGGGAACAAAGAAGCTTCCCCTTAATGAAGGTCTTCCCTAATGCTTTCAAATTATTTACTATGAGAGTGAGCCTAGTGTTCATCTCACTTAAAGATTCGTTAGACTTCATAGAAAAAGATTCAAATTCTTGAGAAAGTAAATTTATTTTAGAAGTCTTTACCTATGAGGTACCTCCGTGAGTTACCTCGAATGTGTGCCAGATTTCGTATGCGGTGGCGCATTGCGATATTATGTTGAACTCCTCCGGACTTAAAGTGAAATACAATGCGTTCATTATTTTTGCATTTAGAGAAAGCTCTCGGATTTGTTATTGCGAGTAGCCTCCCACAGGTTTCTTCAGGATGTCAAACGGCCTCTTGCATCTAACCCAAATCGTGAAGTTATTGACTTGCAGCCAAGTCTTCATTCACAGTTTCCAGTAGGGGTAGTTGCACCCATCGAAGAACGGCGGACGGGTCGTAAATTGGCCCTCGGAAGTCCTGCTCGCGGAGCTGCTTCCCTCCATTGGATTCTCACCAGTGTGTAACGTCGAAAATGCGAAACCTGCTCTGATATCAACTGTAGTTTCCTAGTTGGAGGGGGGTGAGATATGTGTGACGTAATATAAAGTGCGGAATTAAAATAGACAATCTCACAAAATTAAGCAATCACACAATAGGCACAAGTATTTTAAGGCGGAAACCAAATTGGGTGAAAACTACCACCTAACCCTCTCGAGTTAGGATTTTCCGATCGACTTAGTTGATTAAATCCACTAAACCCAGTCACTTAAATGAAGGTGACTGAACTTCAATTACAACCACACTACTTAGAGTGAGGGTAGTGTTCCTCAAAGCCCCTTCTCTTCACAAGAAGAAATTTATCTCGCGAAGGAGATGGGAATTCACAAAGCGAATACCCAACCAAAAATAATATAAAGTACAACAATCCTATAGAGCCTCAAATATTTAATCCTAGCATCTATAGGAGTTAGGAAACTTCCCTTTGGTGGAAGTGCGTCGATGTGACGACGTGGGTGCGTGAACCACGCAACGGCGCTTTGTCGCTCTTGTAATCGCAGAGGGAGAGAGGGTGCGCAAAGGGATGAAGCTCTCTAGATATGAAACAAATGCTTGGAGAGCTAGAACTTCAACTACTTCTCTTGGACACAAAAGGTGTGGAAAGTGGTTTGCTTAGTGTGTCTTGGTGTTCTTGGGTGTGTTTCCATGCCAAGGGGTCCTCCTCTATTTATAGAGGCCCTAGGAAGGCTTTGGAAGGCCTTGGAAGGCTTCCATAGCCATTAGATGCAAAGCTAAAGAGAATCAGGTCATAATCAGAATTAATCATGATTTTGACAGGGTCATCATGCGTTTGGTCCTGGCATCAGGCGTCTAGAAAACCCGTTTAAGACATCTGGGAACTAAGTCAGACGTCTGATTTTAAGCGGGTTTCCTTCATGATTTAAATCAGATCTAAACAGGATTTTAGTGTATGTCCATCAGACGACACACAGGATGTTTGGCACAAGGTCTGAATGTCTGGAAACCTGTTTGTTCTCTGGAAATAGATTCCCAATGAGTCTAATGGCTATAAAATATCTGAAGGAAGATTTTCGGTCAGTCGAGGCAAAACGGTCATGTATCAGACGTCTGGGGTCATCTACGGACGTCTGATACAAGGCTAACGGTCATTTCCTCAACGTTTGCTATGGAAGCCAACGGTCCATTAATTGGACGTCTGGCAAAGGCATCAAACGTCTCCTAAGACGTCTGGACTAAGGTTTGGGCGTCTGATTTCATCAGACAAAACTAAGTCCAGCCTAAATAATCGGATGTCTGAGTCAACAGTCAGATGTCTTAAAAGCTTTTATCAGACGTCTGAAATTCATATTAGACGTCTGAAAAGGTTATCTGATCCCTATTTCGATTTTCTAAGTTCTCTATAGAAAACCTAAGGATAGTGTAGGTGTTCCTAAGACTACTTTAAGGATCCTTTGAGGCTCTTTAACATAAGATCTAAGACAGAAATAAAGAGCAAAATAAAGAAACAAAATTATATAGAACAAGATAAAATGAAATCTATCCTATTCTTCATCTCCTTCCTTCTTCAAGCTTTCACTCCTCGCGAAGCTCCTCTACCTCTGTTAAGCTCCTTTAAACTGCCATGGATACGAGCTCTAACTCTATCTAAACACCTGTCTCCATTTGTAATTTGACCTGAAAATTCGGACTCAAAAGCAAATGTTAAAAGACACGTGTTTTGTTATTATCAAAATAAACGATCGTAGTGCTCTAGCAACAACAGTAGTTACTTTTTCGTTAATAGAATTTTCTTTTCTGCCTTCTTGTTAGTTGTACGAGACTCTAATTTATTTCTGCTCTAAGTGAACTTTGCTTTTATTGTCAGCACTTTTTTTTTCATTTAATGCTTTAAAAATTAATGTTGATTATTGATGTTTTTATGACTCTATGTTTGGTGAGTGCGATCTTGCGAGTTTTTCATGTTAGTTGTTAACACAAGGCAACTCGGATCTCATCATTTGACGAGACTCGAGTCATCACAACCCACGTCAAGATCGCCTTCACTGCCACCTTGGTGTTGGCATTGCCAAACTTCCAGACCCCCTTCATGATCGAGTGTGACACATCGGACAAGGGGTAGGCGTGGTCCTCATGCAAAAGGGACACCCCCTTGCCTTCATCATCCAACTCTCGACCTCACAGCAAGTGGCATACTCCACCTATGAGAAGGAGCTCTATGCAATCATCCTTGCTATTGGGAAGTGGCACTGGTATCTCATTACTAGCTACTTCGTTGTATGCATCGGCCATTGTAGCCTCAAGTACTTCCTCCAATAGCAGCTAAAATCTCCTTGACAATAGAAATGGGTTATCAAACTCTCCACCTATGACTTCAATATTATCTACAAAAAGGGCTCTCATAATCGGGTCGCCAACGCTCTGTCCTGTAGGGAGGATGGGGACTAGATACTCATAGTCGTCTCTGAAGTTTGTCTTCCGTGGCAGCAACAACTTCAAGAGGATTATGCACATGATGAAGACCATGCCCAAGCAAGGATGTTGGATGCCAACCACCGCATCAAGAATTGGATGTAGTGTGACGAGATGCTCTACTACAAAGGATGCTTGTTTGTTGTTGAATGTTCTGACCTTACTCCCTAACTACAACAGGAGTATCATGCATCTCTTGTGGGTGGCCATGTTGGGTACGACAAAACGATGCAGTGCCTCAAGTGCAATTTCTATTTGCAAGACATGCAGACCATGGTGCAATAATGGATCCACTCGTGCGACACGTGCCAATGCCACAAGGTTGCTTCCCAACAATCAGTTGATATTCTCTAACCCTTACCCATTCCGCAAAAGAAATAGGAAGAACTCTTGATGGACTTCAATGAGGCCTTCCCCATTGATCGGGGTTGCATCATCATCCTTGTCGTGGTCGATCAATTGTTCAAGTATATCGATATTGCGCCATTGAAGCATCCATGCACAACAGCCATAGTTGCACGGCCATTTGTTGACATCGTTTGCATGGCATCCCAAAGCAAGCCATATATTTCTCCATGTCGAGAAGGTCACTGAGTCCTAAACCATCTTCCTCCCGTAGACGGCAAAGATCCTTCCAACTCGGCAAATGGCATTTGTTCCCCAAAAGGAATTTAGCTTCTATGGTCATAATCTTCCTCGATATCGACATTGATATAATAGAGATCGACAATCAAAATGGCACCGATCTCTGTATGACCCATTTCAAGGGCGGCACCCTCCCTATCTTGGATAGGGTCTTCGATCTTCCCACTCACGCTGCAATTTTCTCCGCCACCCTATCCGCAAGTATAATATTTGGCCCCTTTCTACTTGCAGCCTGCGCAACGGGATTCCAAAATATTTCACAATTTATTGTCGTTTTCACATTCCATGTCTCTCGTATCCTTACTCCCCACTTAACTTTGATTACATGAATAATTCTTCCCATGTCGTGACTTTTAGGTATATACATGTTAGCAAATTATATCGTGTGTGTGCGTGTGTAGTAGCGTAAGGATATGATACGCTCCTCCCGAGGCGGTGTGGACTGTTGTGGAAATACACGGCATTTTGACATGGCCGAGGAGAAAGATTCGAGCTCCTCTGCAGTTTTTGAGAATAGGGGAGAACCATCCAAGCTGTCGGCTTCCCCTTGTCTAGGAACAATTTTGTTCCAACCTTCTTTGTTTCTCCCGGCATGCATTTATCCATCTATTAATCTTCTCAAGAAATCCCTGAACGGTGGTAATTAAATAGTAGATGTGGGTTAGGAAATCTCAAGGTTAACGCGTAATTGTAAATATTTTTTTTATATAAAAAAAATGCTCCTACGTGACGAGGTCTATCACAGTTAAAATTAATAATAAATTATTTTCTTAAGGGTGTAAATCACTCAAAATAATTTACACCGATGCAAAAATCACTTTGAGCCTTCGGAATCATCTTGTACTGATATAAAACCACTTTGCACCTTTACCACTGTTAAAATCAACAATAAACCACTTTCGTAAGGGTGTAAATCACTCAAAATAATTGACACTGATGCAAAAATCACGTTGCACCTTCGGAACTATTTTGCATTGGTACAAAACTACTTTACACAGGTGAAATCTTATTTTGCACACGTACAAAATCACTTTGCACCTTTAAAATAATTTTACATTGAACTATTTTACACCAGTGTAATATTATTTTACACAGGTGTAATATTTTTTTGCACGGGTGCAAAGTAAGATTATACTTTACTTTGAACTACTTTACACCAGTGCATTATTATTTTGTATAGATGTAATATTTTTTTGCATTGATAGAAAGTAACATTGTATCGATATAAAATTAAATTTCAAATATTTATTCACGTATGAGAAATATTTTTCACTTGAAATGTGATTTTCACCTTAGATCTAAGGTTTAGGATTTAGGGTGAAAAATCACTTTGGAATAGTTTTAGGGTAAAAAATCACTTTGGACAGGTAAAACTATCTTTGAAATAATTTTACACATATGCAAAATAAGATTGTACTTGTACAAAAATACATTACAATAATTTATCACCGGTATAAAATTTTTTATCACCTGTATATTTTATATTAAAATAATATAATAATTTTTTCTAATATAATGAAAATTATCCTGTAACAAAATTTATATTATTTTTTTTTTTATATTAAATATCAATTATCAACTAAATTAATAGTTTTAATTTTATATAAAATAAAAAAATAATATCCCACGTAACTTTCCACGTTCAAACTTACAATTTCCTACTTTTTAGCTTAAATAGCTGATCCCATTTGCTTTTCTTCGTCTAAGATGGGACAAGGCTCTACTTATTGGTTGTTGGCATTTTCCCAAATAACCCATGTCTCGTGGGTTGATAAAGACTCTTAATTATAAACAAAAAAATTCAAGTTCTGATCCCCACCCCTTGCATTATTTACGGGATTGGTGTATAAATGATGATCAATTACTCCCTAATTTACCTAAAAGAAGTTTTGGGCTATTAAAAATAAAAGATGCAAAAATGTCTTAATGCTTCTTTTAATTAGTTATGTAATTATGTCGAAAATAAAGAAGCAAAACAGCATCCAGTGGAAGGTGGATTTCCACGCGAGCGCTATAATGGAAAAGATTCTTTCATATACTCTTTTTTCGCAAGAAGTTAAGCGTAAAATTTATCTTCTTGACAAACTGGGTTACGGGTATACAATTGTTTTCTTGAGAGGTAGGTTACACGTATATTATTTGAACGAACATTGATCGTATAAAATTATACAAAACAACACTCCCTTGAGACATGATATCAACAAGAGACATAAGAAGTCTAGACTGTGAATTAACATTCTTAGAGAGGAATATATCCAGAGAGGACAAAACAACTCACTTAATGAGTTAATACATCAATGGAAGATCAAGCAGAACCTTCAACGTATCTTTGAATACGGTATCTCCATGATCGATCATCAAACAGCAGCAACCACTCCTTGATGTGCTACCTTTTCCACCAAGAATCTCGAAGGGAAGTCATTACCAATATATAAAGCAGCCATATGATTTTCTAAATGATTAGAGTAAAATCACAGAAGAAGATAACGGGTTAAGTAATGCATATATTAGCTTGAGGATACCCTTGTAAGTAACAAATGGAAGGTCTTGTAATAAGTGTGAATATTGTGTCTTGTGTACTGAGGTTATTGTACCCAATTGAGGCCATTGTAACAGAAAGAAGCTCACGTGCTTTATATACACTACAATGAGTTCCACCAAATTACAATTCTTCTCTCGCTAGTGTTCGCAATCCACCGATGATGGGCAAGGTAAGCATCTATCTATTAATAGATGTCACTAGCTAGTGCTCCAATTAGTGGGATAATCAATTAGGTTTTGAAGGCAGCTTGAAATATATAGCTCAATAAAGACGACAAGGAAACTTCAAAACTACCCTGGAGAATCATACTTATGTTGAAGGGCCACCACTCCTCAAGTACACGATGTAGAACAAGAATTGTGTTGTTACAAACCTTTCATCATATTCCTTATGTTCTAAAGCAGTAAGTTGTAAAAAATACATCAAAAATACAAAAAAAGGTATATAAATCTAATTCTTGCTCCAATAGGGCCTTTTTATTGTTTTGAAGACCTCCAAACTCCATAAGAAGCTTATTCTCTGAAAAGTAAGATGTAGAATATCTTACGACAGGTCTTCGTAACATTCATCTACATTTTCACCTTAGTCACGTTAGTCTTCTCTTGCTTGTATTTACAGAAACTCCCATGCTCTTACACATAGCAAAAGATATACAACTTCTTCAGTTAAGCATCAAAAATAGAAGAAGATATCAAATAAGCATAAAACCCAAGTACGTAAAACATAAATTAAACTTTTCATTAATAAATGGACACAAAAATAGCAAAAAAAATGGGCATGAAATGCACATTCAACAACATGTTCACTGATCGTAGCAACCCAAGAAGAGTTTTTGCAAGGTTAGCTAATCCTTTATGCTATTATAGGTAAGAAAGAAGCATATGGCTGATTAGAGGCATGACTTCCTCTACCACTTGGCAAATGCATGTCTGTCAAATAAGGTTCAATAAGGTTTGACCAGATGAAAGTTGAGGGAAGGATGCACCGATTTCTTGTCCTCGTGGCACTGCAATCATATCCTAACTCCTTTCTCACAGTAGATTGCGTCACTACTTGCAAAAGAATACGGAGAGTAAGTGGAAGATTCGCCAACATGATGATCCATAATGTTGAAAAGGAAGCTTTCTTGTGGGCACAAGCTCTTTTATTCTTCAGGGACGTGGTAAAGAGGAGGTAATCACCTATTATGTATGACATGTAGTAAATTATAGACCCAAATATCATACTTAAAGGCACCCCCAAAAGATGGTGCCTTTGTCCCTAACGGACATAATTAAGCAATGCCTTGCATTCATCTACCTAGGATGCAAACCCCTAAGGATGTGACACATAAATCTCCAACGTGTCTACGATCACCGCCTTCAAAACTTGCACCACTATTAATGCATTGATAACGCAAATAGAGGAGGATCATCCTTCTTACCACGTCAGATCATTTCTTGAGGCTAAAACGAAGTGTCAAAAATGGGATTCAGATAAGGTATGAAACTATAGTTATGAAACTGACTTGATCATTACATTTTAAGTTCACTCCACATGGGATTGCACTAAAATATTGTTATATAATCATAATTTAATTTTCTTCATTTTTATTCTTGAATCTTTCAAGTGAATTCATCGTAATCCTCAAGCCTAAGCACAAATTTGTGCTCTAAATAGAGAACGAGCATCTCCCGAGGGCCTTCGGCGAAGGATCGACCCACGGGATTGACCGCGACAAGAGATCCTCAAGTGATGCTATTAAGGAAACCAATTTACCTTCCTAATATTAATTGGGCAACAGAAAGGGCCTAACTGACCGGAACAGACACACGAAGGATTACACATATATACAAGCATATTACTATCTTGTAAAGGAGCCAACATGGAGATCAATGACGGTAAATTAAATGACAAGAGTTATTAGATGCTTACATCCAGGTCCTACCTACGTAGGTCATTATAATCATCCTGATGGCCTGGTCCAATTAATTAGAAATAGAAAATTAACCTACAAATTAATTTAAAGGTTAGTTTACTTGAAAGTTAGAAAAGTCATGTTAATAAATATGAAATTGATATTAACTTATAATTATATTTACTTATAGAATGGTATTAATATTAGTTTATATTTATGAGAATTGGTGTTAAATTGTGGTATTAGTTCTTGTAGGACTAATTTAATTGAGGGATTAGGAAAGTAATGTAAGAAATATGAAACTAGTATTAACCTATAATTGTGTTTACTTGTAGAGTAGCATTAACATTAGTTTATGTTTATTTAAATTGGTATTAAGTTGTAATGTTAACCCTTGTAACGTTTACTTGGTAGTAGAGTTAGAAATATGAAATATGAAGAGTGTCAGAAGAAAAAGTGGTGCACAATTTTAACACGGATTTGACTAACACTAATTGAAACTAATCTTAAACAAACCCGTGTTAAAGTTCTTAAACCCGTGTTAATAGATAGAGAGTTAAGTAGTCAAGTAAACGGGAGTTAATCCTCCTTTTGAGGGATTAACCCCCCCAAATAAACTAGCCATAATTGGAGAGTTAGGAAAGTGGTGTTAAAAAATGTAAAACTAATATTAACCCGCAATTGTGTTTATTTGTAAAGTGGTGTTAACATTAATTTACCCATGTTAGCCAAATCCGTGTTAACAAACCCGTGTTAAAGTAACAAACCCAAGTTACCAAATTGAGGGTTAAATAGTCAAGTAAACAGGAGTTAACCCTCCTTTTGAGGGATTAACCTCCAAGTAAGCTAACCCTACTTAGAGAATTAGGAAAGTGGTGTTAAAATATGTGAAACTAATGTTAACTAAAATGACCTGCCGCCCTTGGGTTGGATAGGACGTCTGGTATATTCATCAGACATCTATCCAGACGTCTGAAAGTAAGAAGAACCGTACCTTATTTTCCTTTCTCGTGCGCACGCGACACGCACACCCCCCTCTTTCCTCACCCCAAACCCTAACCCATCTCTATTTAAACCCCCACACTCACGCCACCCTCTCCATTACCACCAGCCACCACCTCCATCTTTCCCTTTTGCAAGAAGCCACCTTCCTCCCAACCTCTAGCGCAGCGAGTGGAGAGGAAGAAGAGAAACGGGACGCAGAGGAGGAGGAGAGGGGAGCAAGAGCGTGGGAAGAGATCGAGGGGAGGAGCTTGCGAAGGAGCCATGGGAGCTTGGAGGAGCTCATGCGGGAGGAGTCGTGGATGCATGCGCAAAGGAGGAGCTCACGGGCAGAAGCCTTGGCCTCCTGCAATCGCTAGAGGTACTGCTGCAGCTCCTGCGGGTGAGCTCGCGAAGGAGACAGCTTGCGGGAGAGTTCTGTGTATTGGATATTTTCCAGTATCAGACTTCTGAAGTAGAAGAGGGACGTCCAAAGCTGAAGCCGGACATCTGAAAACACGCATAGTGCCAAGGTACGTGCTTCTACACGGTTTCCGGCCATGCAGGGCTTACCGCAGGAGATTGGTTTAGCCATTTTTAGCTCTGCACGTGCATACACAGGGCAGAGTGTTGGAAAGACGCATGGTATGCCCTTCGAGGCACTTTTAGACGTCTAGGCATGTCCCTAGACGTCTAATCGTACTTCTAGACAACTGAAAGGGGAGTCCAATGTCTAGGACTTCCCTCAGACGATTGCAGAGGGGTTTGGACATCTGAGAAAGCCGCAAGAAAGAAAGGGTGAGTTCTGACATCTTTTAAAACGTTTGGGCCTAGTCCCAGATGTCTGATTTTGGACAGTATGCATGTTTTTGACCCGTTTAGGGCCCAAACGGAATCGAATTTTCGTAAATAAAGTATCATTGTTTTCTGCTTGAGTTTCTCTACGAGTCAGTATTGCTTGTATACAGTTTTGGACTCGTTTGACGTGATTGGTCAATTGTATAGGTCTCCAGTCAATTGAGTACGCAGGACCCGTGGAGGCAACAGGACCTGTGATTCTCACCTCCATTCCTCCCGTATTTTCCGGTAGAGTGGTTTACTTTAATATTAAAATTTAAATAATGAAGTGCACGTTAGAACAACTTGATTAAACCCTAAGATGTGAAATGAAGCCTAAGGCAGAAACAAACGAATATTGTTTGAGCTAAACTGTTTACTTGAGATGCATGCTAAACCCTAATTACTAGCAAGTGTTAAATGCTTGATGTGATGCTCCTTCAATTGCAAAAATATGAGCTGTCTGTTATAAGAATGAAAATCAAAAGATGAATAACGAATTATGTATGTTGAGAAATGAAATGAAACAAATACGAGCATGAACCCTACGAAGAACTAGAAGCAGAACTCCTGTACATGGAAAGAATCTTGTAAGTAGACGAGAAGTGAGATGACCCTTGTGTACATAGTACCAAGGAGAACAACTGTCCCTTTAGTGTAGAGGGGAGCTAGCCACCCCTTTGGGTTGAGACTAGGGGTTAGGACTAGTCACTCTACACCGACTTCTGTTTGGCCCTCGTGTACGTGGTACCGAGGTGAGCTACTTAATGTAGGGAGGGAACTAGTCATCTCACAGGGCCCAGGGTCAGGACTAGCAACCCTACACCAACTCTTGTTAGGCCCACTAGGTAAACCAAGATAGTCGAACGAGGGTACGCGGACTGTGGAGGGGTAAGACCCCTGTTCTATTCTGAGGGACGAGACCCCTGTTCTGAGAGGGCAAGGCCCTGTACTGTTCCGTGCTGTACCTTTAGGTATACCCGCTAGCGGAAATGACTAACCGCATACCAGTGCGGGATAGCTACCCGTGCGCCTATCATGCGTGCCGTAGCCACTGCTACTTCGCGACCATGACCTGAGGGTGGTTGACTGGGTGTAGGATTGCCACGGGGGACTCTCCCGGTCAGGAGAGCACCACATGTACCTCCTACATCATGGAAAAGACTGCAATCAAGATCATTCCCGTGAGGAACAGGCCAGATCATGAAATGATTAGATGAATAAAGGAGCAAACAAATTATAACTACTTGGTGGAGCTAAATGAAAATGGATAATTAAATAAATTACTTGTCTTAATTACATGTAAATGATTTACCTAACACTTTACTCAACGTTTGCTGACTCCGGAAATTTTATAACCTTATTCAGGTGAGGGAGTTGAGCAGCCAGTACCCCCGGCTGCAGAGAGAGCTAGGCGTAGTCGAGCCCAGCCTTAGCTGTGACGTTTCTTGTTCCAGTACGCTTCTTTTTGTGATAGTAAGTATTTTGATATGTGTAATACTATTTCAGTTACTTTTCCGCTGTACTTTACATTGGTGTTGTTGTGAGGGCTTGTACTATTATGAGACTTTTCAAGCTGCTTCTTTTACTGTCTCTTATTATTTTTCTGCTTAGTTACATTGCATGTATGATTGTGGATTATTTTTCTACTTTTGGTTATTTCTCGTTTGACGATTAGGTCTTAGAATTAATCGAAGTAGGTTGGTCTCGGATCCTGTAGGAATCTGAGATTTGGGTTGTAACATTAACCCACAATTATCTTTACTTACAGAGTGGTGTTATCAGTTTGTATTTACTTAAGTTGATGTTAAATTGTAGTGTTAACTACATTTACTTGGTAATGGTATTAAGTATATAAAATATAAGGGATACTAAAGATGTAAGTGATGTATCATTTTAACATGAATTTGATTAACATTAATTAAAATTGATGTTAGGTAAACCTATATTAAAGTGGTTAAACTTAGATTAGCATATGAGCAATTAAATAATCAAGTAAATAGAGATTAATACCCTTTTAAGGAGTTAAATTTCAAATAAATTAGATCTAAAAGATCTTAGGCATGAGAAAAGGGACCGCAAAGGAAGAAGTAAAAGCCATTAATGAGTGTACGTTGGGATGTTTCCCTCTACTTGAGGCCGTTGGCATTGGAATGTTCAATGACCGATCAATGAGTGTACGTAACCTGCGAGAGATTACTACAAATCATCGTAGATCCTCCCCCTCCTGCAAATGCCGAGAGGATCAAAAACCTCACGAAGGCTTGAACAACAACTAACATCTCCGTAACCTTCCAAACACATATATGGTACAATTAAGCGGCAGTGCATCCTTCCCTGAGCGCAATTACTGCCGGTGGTTCCAATCTAGTAAAAACCTACCGTATTCGTGTAGGTAGTGTTTGTTTTGGGATAAATTTTATAAGTGGTTGAATTAAAACATGACTACGTGATAAGTTTATTTTGACATTTGAAAAAGATATAATTCATAAGATAAGTAAAGATACGTGGATGAATAAATGAAGATGTTGTCTAGAGGGATAAATTTATCACATCTTACCCTGAAATAATAAATTTATTATAATCATCTCAAGATAATTTTATCTCGTGATAAAATTTATCAGATAAGGAATTAGCGATGATATCTCGTAAAACAAATTGCTTCTGGGTTTTTTTAGTTTTTCTTTGATTTGAAAAGCATTCGAATACAAACCCCCCCCCCCCCCCCAACGAACCAAATCAAGGCAAACGGCCATCGAGGAGTCTAGACAGGTTAGTAAAATACGTACAACCAATCAAAAATAAAAAAGAACGGGATAGCAGCATCCGTATAGACAACTCCTCCACGTAGGTCCACCATCCTATTCCCACTCTCGTAAGATGAGCTAATAGCGTAAGGTGTCTTTCCCTGCACAGCGCTCCTCACCCCTCGGACAGAGACCCTTCATAAACCCATCGTATGTCGCCAACGACGCCTTTATCAGCAAATAGTCCACGCACACGGCCCCCACAGCAACCCCAGAGGCACCCCACTGTTCCCATTGCAGAGGACCCACACAACAGCATCCCTCTCCCCTTCGCTGCTGTCAAAAGGATGATTCCATATATATATATATATATATTGAAAATTATTTAATACACACATTTTCTTCTCTCTCTCTCTCCCCACTTTTAACCCTCTCGCTGCCCCCATCTCTGGCCCGCTATCCAATAAGACACACAACGGCAGCGCCCACGAACCTCACCCCTTGTCCTTCCAAGTCCACCCCAATTGTGCTTCCTTTTCCCTCTCCTCCGACCACCACCACATTCCCCAACGCCATTAACTGAGAGGCCCGGTGTTTACCTGCAGGTCGACCTCATCACTCACCCCGCGCTGCTTCCATTTTCCTTGGGAGAGCAACGCATCACCCCATCTGTATGCATCATTAAATGCCCCCCTATCCCCTTTCCTCGCTCCTGCACCTCATCTGGCCTCTGTTTAGAACAAACCCATTTGAGGGTAGGAGTGTAAAATTGCCCATTGCCTTAAATACACATACACAGGCCTCTCACTTGCTTAAATGCCATCAACAATCTAATGGCAACATTCCTGATATCATACCCTTCCCTTTCTCAGCTTTGTTGCAGTGACAAGCTCCCCGTTCAACAGAGCATCATGGGCATCGACGGGCATTGCTGCAATCAAGTGTCCTTCATGCAGATGCTGCTGCAGGAGCCAACTAGTAGCACCCTCCAGCAGCTGCTGATGAGGATAGAGGAGGAGAGGCGTAAGCCGACAGATGTAATAGATGTTGGAAGAGTACCGCCCCCATTGCCATTGCCATTGCCGCCACTGGAGCACGAGAGCTGCATCACCCAAGTCTCGGAATCAGCGTCGGACGATAGGAACGGGCTCGTGGCTCCTGTGTTGAATGGGGGGGCCGCTGTTGGCGGGTTGGCTAAGGTGTTGGAGGAGACGAGGAAGAGGAGGAGGGCGCCGAGGAAGGCCGAGAGGACCACCGAGAGACAGAGGATGAGCCACATCGCGGTGGAGCGCAACCGGCGAAGGCTCATGAACGAGCACCTCGCCGCTCTCAGGTCGCTCATGCCCAGCTCCTACGTTCAGAGGGTATGGTGCATGCATGGGTTCTTAATTAATTTGTCCCGCTTTTGAGTTATGCGTATAATTAATGCCGAAGTAACCGCATTTGGAAGGGTAAATATATTATTATCAAATTAATGTGGGCCATTGGATAAGTTAGAATTATAACGTGCCTACGTCACAGGGCGATCAGGCCTCTATCGTTGGTGGCGCCATCGACTACGTGAAGGACCTCGAGAAACACCTTCAGGGCCTCCAAGCCGAGAAGCAACGGACGCGAGATGATGCCACGGGCTCCCGCGACCACCGCCCGTTCGAATGCTTCTTCGTTGCCCCGCAGTACGGCGGCGCCCCCCCGCGCTCCTCGACGACGTTGTCGCGCTCGTGCCAGCTGGCCTTGACTAAGCCGATGAAGGCGGAGAACGACGTCGATTGTGGCGGCGGAGTCGACGTAGAGGCTACGGTGGTGCAGACGCACGTCAACCTCCGCGTCTTCGTGCCCCACCGGCACGGGCAGCTGCTGCTCAGGGCTGTCGCCGCGCTGGAGCGGCTCCGCTTGGCCGTCTTGCACCTCAACGTCACCTCCTTCCAAGACTCTGTGCTGTACTCGCTCAATCTCAAGGTAACTTGCATTGAGCTACTGTTTAACTTATATAGTTAGATTTTGCAATATATATATATATATATATATATATATATATATATATATATATATATATATATATATAGCCGTGTCATGCTGGGAGATTCAAAGCCCGCGTCGGTGCTGTAATTATAATCTTTAGGGATAATTTACTTGAATTGTTATGAAAATAATGTTAAGGAATATAAAAATAATGTTAATTTTTAATTATATTTATTTATAGAGTAATGTTAACATTAATTGTATTTATTTAAATTAATGTTAAGTTGAAGTGTTAATCTTTGTGATATTTATTTGTTAATGGTGTTAAAAATTTAAATTAGAGGTCAAGAAAGCATAACAAAATCGTAAGATTTAAATACGAGTTTGCCTAACATCAGTAGTAATTGGTGTTAGACAAATCAATATTAAGAATTCTTAACCCTTGTTAACCAAAAGAAGGTTAACCTTTATTTACCTGACTACTTAATCCTCAATTTACTAATTCAGATTTAATTACTTTAACACGGATTTATCTAATACTAGTTTTAACTGATGTTTGTCAAATCTATATTAAAATTATATACCACTCGAATCTCTGATACCTCTTATATTTTATATGCTTAACATCACTATCAAATAAATACCATAAGAATTAACACCACAACTTAATATAAATTTAAGTAAATATAAATTGATATTAACACCACTATATAAATAAATACAATTACAAATTAACATTAACTTTTTTTTTAATATTATTTTTCTAACCTTCTAAATAAACTAATCTTAAAAAAATAATAATTTATTCCTACTTTTAAGTAAATAAAAGTAGATATTAATAAGTGGTGAACACTAGCGTGAAATAAATAAAAGCAGGTGTTTTTCTTCTTAAAGAAAATAAAAAGAAAGATATTTGAGATATAAATTTTTTCACGATTTTCCTACAAATATTCATGCGTCAAAGCATTTCCCTCTTACAAGATACGGTTCCAGTGACTTGGTTTTCCAACACTCTCTTGGGACTTATTCGTTACGTGGGATATCTAATGTTTGGTGAGATTTACGTTTGGGAGAAATTTTTAAATTTTAAGATAATTTTATTTTAAGGAAAAGATGAAATAAATTTTTTTTTTTTTTTTGGGAGACATTTACTCCATCTATCCCACAACACTTCATCGTCACTTTCTTTTAATCCAAGGCTATGCATGGTTGAATGGTGGGTATTAATAGAATTCAAGACACCATTCCTATTTTTACTTAGGGGTTGGCATTTGGGAATTGCTCATATATGCCTGTCTAAATGGGATTCGAGCTGGGATGTAAAAAATAACAATAGAAGATATATAAGGTCTTTTAGAATTAAATGGTTACGTAAAATAAGTCTGGAAACGTTGACTGAATGTCCTACTTATAGAAACAGTTAACATTACGAATTACGAATCAACTTCCTGGAAAATTGAAAAGCCAATTTGACCTCAAGTTTGATACTTGACCTATAATTCCGAGACATTATTGCAATAATTAGCGAAATGTAGTACGAAATGGCTTCTGAATCCTGATGGACGTATTTGACATGGATTCAACCTACTCTGCGTGCAGATCGAGGAGGGATGCAAGTTGTCTACAGCAGATGAGATCGCCACCGCTGTGCACCACATGTTCGCATATGTCAGCTGAAGGGCAACCAAAACTGTGGTCTTTGGATCGAGTTTTAATTATAAGGTGATTAGCACGTCTTAGAGATTAGAAAATTGTATAAGCTGCTTAATTTGGTGGTCCAACCCTTCGTCCGAGGGTCGAAAGAGCACTTACTGAGGCTGTGGGGAATCTCTGATGTTATCTTGAATCGGCCGACGTGATTAACAGATTAACAAGTGTTGTCTTCGCCTCTGCACCCCACCTTCTGTTTGTTTCTTATTTGGGGCGGTCTGAGGGTTCCAGCTTTTTTTTTTAAATAATCGAATTCGCGAATTTTTTAAGTTACAAAAATTGGAAGGAATATTTCGGGAAGAGCAGGGGAAAGCCTTCTCTTCTTTTGGACTGCTTGTGGGATGGCAACGGATCTGGATGAAGTCTACTTTTTACCTCTGCTGACACGGGTCTCTTTCGTAGAATCCAAACTCAGACTTATTGGAAAGGATGGAGGTATTAGAAAGCGTGATGACAAATGTGCACTCAAGCATACATAAAAGTGTATATTTAGGTACAAAAAGAAATATGATATCCCTTGTTCATATAATAAGTCACGAGACATGTGATTTTTTTTAATAAGGAGAAAAATATCACTGTATATATTTATGTGTACATCAATTAATTTTTTATTAGAAATTAGAGTCACAAAGTGGGAGGACATAATTGCTGGGAGCCACTAAAACGAGAAGGATACTACAGAAGAAGAAAATTCTTCCAAAGGACTTATTTATTCTTTTTCATTAATATATGCATATTTCTACAAAAAAATAATCAAATAGCTGTATTATTTTATGATAATTGAAAAAGAGTTACGGATGGAGGTCGGTAAATAGATTGTCAAAGGCTCCTTGCTAATACCCAAATTTCTCGCTTAGGACGACCAGTAGATAGAGCGAGGAATCCTGACTAGGATTAAGACTTACCTTCTCAAAAAGGAAAAAAAATGATACGAGTGTGAAAATGTATTTTGTAATATATTTTGTAATTTGCATTTAAAATAATTAATTAAAAAATTAAATAATTAAAAATTAAGTAAATCAAAATATATCGACTAGAAATGATCTTCAATCAAAAATAAAAATATATTAATATATTTTGACTTATTATTGGTAGTAAAAAAATTTTCACTTGAAATGTAAATTTTTATTTATAAAAAGTAATTTTTTATTTAAAAATTAATTTTTTATTTATGTAAAATAATTTTTATCTGTGAAAAATTAAAATACATTAATTGAAATCACAACTTTTCCTTTTATATATTACAAAATATATTGCAATATAGATTTTATTTACTTTTTAATATTATTATATTATAAAAATATTACGAGATAAGTACTAATATCATCAAACTTTTTCATTTTTCTAATAAAAAAATAACCAAATTGAAAATCATGCTCCATATTTATGTGCAAGTTTGCTCCTCTTAAATGACACAAGCCCATGTTAGAAACCTAATAATTGTTCATTAAGGTATTACGAATGATAAGGGATCTGTTTAGGTTGTTCGAGTTTGAATTCAAGTTCAATAAAAAGTTAAAAATTTAAGTTTAATTTAATTACATTGAGTATCCGATTACCTATGATCAAATTTAACTTTATAATAAAATTGAATATTACTCTATTAAAATAAATATATTCAATGATAGTTCGATTACATTTTCAATATCAAAGTTTAATGATAGTTTAAACAAGTTGAGTTCGATAATAGTGTAACCTAAAATATTTTACACAATTAAAGTGTTAATGGTCTTACATGATATTAAGGTTTGGATTAGAATTTTTTGTATTTACTTTTTACATTACTGCTGTAACATCTATGACATAAGTATATAGTCTAAACTATTAAATTATATTAAAATATTATGTATTAATATATATATATACATATATATATATATATGGAAAAAGTTTACATAGATGTATTAACATATATATATAAATATCTAATAAAATTTTATCGGCGAACCTCTCTCGAATTCATATGTAATTCATTAAGTAAATGAATCTAATTTTATGATTCATTTTCAATACATTGTCAATAGCATGAATTTTTCTCAAACCAACTTTAATCTAATTCTAATATGTTCAATTCAATTAATAACCCTAGATCTGCCTTTAATTAGAAAAGAGAAAAATGATATGAACTCTGAGTTACTACCCGCTATTATGTGCCTTAAAAACGGCCGAGAGAATAAAGTGCATGGTTGAGATGCTGCCACCAGGGTAATGATCGAATGGTTATCATCTTTAATGGTAGAGGTATGCATAATTCTCTGTCAATCCTTGGGCAGCTCAAGAGAAAATATATTAATTTTAAAATAACATAAATAAATGATTCTCGTACATAATGTCAAATACAATGTAAATGGATTTGAACATGATCCTCATTTAATATATTTTTTTATATAAAAAAAAATGATATCATCTATCAATGTTTAAAGTAACAATAAAATTATTTTATATTCATATAAATTATTAAAATTATCTTTACATCGATGTAAGATTATTTTATAATTATCTAAAATCATCGGATTATTTTTAAAATCACTTTATATTTATGAAAAATTAATTTACATCTTTTAAATAATTTTATATTGATATAAAATCATATAAAGTAATTTTATATCGATATAAAATTACTTTATATGATTTTATATCAATATAAAATTATTTAAAAGATGTAAATTAATTTTTTATTATATCGATATAAAATTACTTTATATGATTTTACGATATAAAATTATTTTATACAAATACAAAATCATTCTAAATCTATTTCATATCAACGTAAAATGACTTTACACTTGTATATTTTGATACAAAATATGGATAATAACTTTCACAGTCATTTTTTACTCATACATTTAAATTTAAAATAACAATTTCTCTTTCATTGAGCTCATCACATACATTATTTACATTTTTTTTATATTAAATATTAATTATCAAATAAAAATCACACACAACTCTCTTCTTACATTACTTTACGTCATCTACCGCGTTTCTCTTTTTTTTTTTTTTTTTTTTTTTTGACATAAATAAATTATTATGCTAACAAATTAAGGGACCTATCATAACCTTGGCTTCCTTTACGATTTAGCTAAGCCCATTTGCAAAGGACGATGATGATGGCTGTCTGGCGCTTCCTTATGAGCGAATTTCGCCAGAAAAAGTCGGGAAGTCGTCAGCGATGCCTTTGGTCGTCCTTTTCCGGTCGACGGGGAGAAAGCTGAAAAGTTGCATTCTGTGTATGACAGAGATGTCTACAACCTGTGTTTCTCCTTCCCTTCCCTTCTTCCACACCATGGACAAATGCTCCACGACAACCACGGCATCCCCCAAAAGGCCCTTTTGCTTCCAACATCATCGACGACGTTCCACATGCATCCGTACATAATACGCATAAATGCCAATTAGTAGCGCCCGACTCCAAGTGTGACCCAATCAGAAATTTGACGGTCCAAGTCAACAATCCCATCACCTAAAATCCCACAAAGGATTTGACACGGATACTTGGACACGTACATGACCATTTCCCTTGAAAATTTTGATCATGTTTCATTTAACCCTTAAAAATAATGTTGGATGGATAAAAAAAACTAAAGTCTTAAGACCCGTTTACAAGGAAAATAAATCGATAGAATAAATAAAAGAATAGAAAATTAAAATAAATAGTAAAATGAATGAGTTAAACTATTTTAATATTTTGATTGATTAAAATTATTTTACAAAATTAATAAAATAATTTATTTTTATTTAAGTTCACTCAATCCAACATAAATAAAGGATAAGTTAAATAGCAGGTTAAATATTTAATATGACATAAATTTACTTAATCCGTAAACTAAACACCTCTTAATTTATAGCATTGGTTAGAGAGTTTGGATTTTCATTTGTGTCGGTAGCATATCTTGATTATTTTTGCAAGAGGTATAGGTATAAAAGTGTAGAAGTTTATGTATTCTATGATGTAAGAAGGTGTAAATTATTGTACACGAGTATATAAATGCACCTTGCAATGCATGTTGTAATGCGTGACCTTCACTCATGCCTACGTTAAAAAAAAATAAAATACATTAGTTGAAAATCAAATAAGTCGATTGAAAATTAAAATACACCAGTTGAAAATCAAAATATATCAGTGTATTGTCACTCAACTGGTACAAATTTAAAATAATTTTCTACTAACATGACGGTTGAAAATCAAGAACACCTATAGAAAATAATTTTTCACTTGGAAAATAATTTTTACTAATGAGAAATCAAAACACACCGGTTGAAATCACATCATCTCACTATGTGTGTTGCCCAAATACATTGAAGCATGTGTTTATTTACTTTTTAGCTAAATTATTTTACACCTATGCAAAATCACTGCATAACTATTTTATGCTGTTGCAAAATAATTTTGTATTGGTGTAAAGTCATTTTATAATCATTTTACACTGGTGTAAACTTATTTTGCATCGTATCTATGTATTGCAAAATATGTCACATGATGTGTTAATTTTAAAAGTAAAATAACATGTGTTTCCATTTACAAGGAGAGGGACTGATCACCTACATGGGGTTGAGAATGGAGGTTTACCTGAACGGCTGAACCTTTCTTCTCTGTAGTAGAATTTGCAACGCAAGGATAATCCCCTCTCAAGAGGTGTTAAGGTATCCCTCACGATTAACAGGGAATAACCCTTGTTTTCGAAGGTTTTCCCCCAAAGATCATGAACTAGCGCTTCAAGATTAAAATCAAGTAGATTAATTTCAAGTAGGTGATTTTGACATTGATATATAAGTAAATTTAACGGATTCCCAAGCTTTCTAATTTCCTACAAGAGAGAATTATTTATTTCCTAATTAGGTTGCCCAGGGAAAACTACTTTCTACTTTGTACAAAGGTTGTGGAAGGCATACTCATACTCCTCACATTCTGGGAACATGGAAGAGATGACAGTCTAAGACTTGCTCATTTCCAACAAAAAATGCTCAGAAAACCAAGATCAGGGATGGAAATAACCTGTATAGGGTCACATGGAGAAAACTGATTTTCTTCATTCCATTAATTTGATCTCACGAGACCAACCATCATACTTTTTAATTAACATCATATCTTAGCATCGCAAGTGTTGCATTCCCTTCTATAAATCCATGGATAGACAAACTAATCGCTGATACACGAAAATCATTGTGATCTCTTCTTATCATATAGCTGTACCAACTACATGTCTGATGTAGACACATGTATTTAAGTTAAAATGCTTATTCATGCATGTTTCTAGGCTTAGATTTGCATTTCATACTATAAATATTGCATAACATGCATCATTCTACATTTAGAGTAGTTTGTGTATATTTTAGGTTAATTGCATACTTTTATGACCAGGAGAGAAGGAGATCTAATTCGGAGCCTCAGATTGACGATCTGACCGTACAGATCTGATCAGGACGACGATTGGAATCCAATGCCTTCGAAATCGCCTTAATTGGAGTCCCATAGTATCATATGCAATTCGAGGAAGATCAACAGTCGAGGGAGTAGGTGATGCAATCAGGAGCATCAAACAACAAATCCGACCACACAGATGGATTTAGGTCGACGATCGCAGCCTAACGGCGTGAAAATCGACTCAATTCGACCTCTATACCAACTCCTACAAAGGAAAGAAGATGAACAGCCCAGGTCACGACACATGGCGCAACCCAAGCCACCCATGCCCACGCACGTGCCACCACAACCCAGACCATCCATGCGTAGTGGCGTAGACTTGGATAGGTGTGTTAATATGGTGATTTTATCGTTATAATGAGTATAGTGGTTAACCTAAATCGAGCCTAATCATCTCTTTACAAAATTTTTTTACCTGGCCTACTTGATTTTATCTTGGTCACTTTTAGGCCGAGGGTCGAACTCAGGGAAGTGGGATTAGAAGTGAAGTTTCTATGATTTTCCTACAACGAATCTCTTCCGTTTGTTTATTGTGTTTTTGGTGTTTTTCTATTTTAGATTTTTTTCTGATAATTCTTGTCCTTGAGGCACACCCTCAAAATCAGGTTCTTGGCTTTGAGCCAAATCAGGGTTTCAAAACTGGTCTTGCTATTCGCAAGACTGAGTACCTACAAGTCAAGAATTATCTTTTCTCTTTTATATATTTTTTTTATCTTTTTACTGGCATGAAAGAGAAACAAAAATAAAGTAAATATAGTATATATATATATGTATGTATATATTATATATGTATAAAGGGGTGGGGGTGGAGGCGGAGATGGAGTGTAGCATGGTGTCGAGTCGGTCGTTGTCTAGGAAGACGCAACCAATAGGACGAAGTGCCGCGTGTAAGGTGGATTGGTGGAAGATGAGTGCGAACATGCTTTCTGTATGCGTGTATTGGGGAATATCATCAACTGGTGCAGATATTCCATGATACAACGTATGGTAGGTGATATGAAAAAATATATATATATATATGTATACATGTAAATATATATATATATATATATATATATATATATATATATATATATAAATATATATGTAAATATATGTATAGATAGATATATATATATATGTATATGTATGTATAACTATATAGATGTATATATAT
This sequence comes from Thalassia testudinum, assembly GCA_037157565.1. Classification (NCBI taxonomy): domain Eukaryota; kingdom Viridiplantae; phylum Streptophyta; class Magnoliopsida; order Alismatales; family Hydrocharitaceae; genus Thalassia; species Thalassia testudinum. The sequence goes on along the minus strand of JAZHRO010000013.1, from coordinate 89,543,046 downwards.
ATGTATATAGATATATGTAGATAGGTATGTGTGTGTGTGTGTGTGTGTGTGTGTGTGTGTGTATATGTATGTATGTATGTATATGTATGTATGTATGTATGTATCTATACTTATACTTAGTTATATAGGTAATAATATATATATATATATATGTATATAAATATATGTATATATGTAAGTATATATGTGCATATATATATATATATAAGTATATAGATATATATATATGTATGTATGTATATAGACTAATACATAGTTATATAAGTACTAATATATGTATAGATATATGTGTATATATATATATATATGTATGTAAGTATATATATATATATAAATATATATATGTACGTATATATATATATATATATATATGTATGTATGTATGTATAAAGTAGAGTATAGGTGTGTGTGTATGAGAGTGTGAGTGTGTGTGTGTAAGTGTCGGCAAAGAGAGAGTGAGAGAGTACTATGAGAGAGAGAGAGGGAGAGAGCTTCCTGCTGGAGTGAAGGAGGCGTTTAAGCCGTCTGCAGCAGTGGGGCAACGTCTGATGGCGCAAGCACCCGTGCAGGCACATAGGCGTGCGAGGACGTGCGCGCTGGGAGGGAGTGAGCGCGGGGGAGTGAATCGCAGCGCATCGCGCTACGCGAAGGGGCTGGAGCAGGCAGACGTAGGCGTGCGCGGGTGAAGGGAGCGGGCGAAGACGCGGATGGGTGCAGGCGCTGGAGCGGGATGAGGGGCGGGACGCGCACGCGGGCTGTGGCTGGTAGTGGCGCGCCAGGTGACCGGTTAAGTGAGAAACTTACCGATCACCGCACTGTAGCCACAGTGTTCCGCTAAAACGCGTGAACAGTGGCTACAGTGCCGGGGCGAGCCGCGCGCGCGGAAGAGGAATGCGCCGGCTGGGCTTGCAGGCGAAAGAGCGTGACAGAGCGCCCGGAGAAGGGCGCACGGGTGAAGGAGCGGAAGGCGAGGGCAGCCTGCAGGCACACGTGGTGGCCTGCGCGCGCTGCTGCCGTGCAGAGCTTGAGCTTCAAAGCTTGAAACTCCTGCTCCAATGGCGGAAATGGCTTGGATGTTGAAACAGAGAGAGAACCATCACTCCCACTGGCTCTCTAATGAGCTGGGTGGTGGTGGACTCACAGTGGTGGTTGTGCACCACTGTGAGGAGCTCCTGCCCGCAGAGTATCTCCCCAGAGGAGGAGGGCCTACGTATGGAGGGAGAGGGAAGGAGACGGCCTTCCGCAGAGTGGCTCCTCAGAGAGGAGAGGCTGCGTATGGAGGGAGAGGGGAGGAGGTGGCCTGGAAGGAGAAGGGCTGCTGTGTGGGTTTTTTTTTTGTGGACCAGCTCTCTTTTGCAAGAAGAAGCTGAGCTCTTTTTATAGAGGAAGAAGGCATGCACAGCCATGCCCTGGCTGTGCATCGGCTGCAGGGAGTGGCTTGCATGGCTTGGCAGGCTGTAGTTGCAGAGCATGGCGCGAGGAAGAAGAGACCATGTCTTGCAGTTGCGGGAAGAATTTAAAGTCAAATAAAATTAAAAATGAAAAGATGGTGAATTTTGCAAAGCAGCACTTGAGGAAAATGTGAATTGCGAGGCCATTTTATTCACTCTCCTCCCCTCTCAATTAAATGCATGCATGCATGTATTTTTACCAATGCAACTATGGATACCTAATATGCACTGGTGATGCTAGGAAATAGCACAAGATGACATAATTGCAGGTGTATTTTTGCGGTGAAATCATACCCTCATGCCAATCTTTTGCTATTCCCTAGCAAAATATTTTTTTGTATTGTATTTAGAAATGATCTTAAGCTGAAGATTTTCTTCCGAGGTGACATAGGTGTGTTTATTTGTTGGATATTGTGAGAACCACTTGCAGAGAAGACTATCAATACTTTAAGTCTCACATGACATAGATCATCTCTCGACTAACCAGGACTCTTGATAATTAAACCTCAAGTATGATTTCCAAGATTCAGGAGGTTTTTGCCGTACTCGAGAGCTCAAGAGATTATGGCTTGTGCTTAGTGAAGGATCAAGATTGACCAGATGAACATTAAGACTCAAGCCCAGGGTTTCACGAATTTTTAAGTAAAGGTTGGTCCCAGTTTTAGCTCGTGTCTTTGGATTGACTCTTAAAAAGATGACGAAAAACTCAACTCCCATTTTATAATATTTGTGGCTCAAAGAAGATAGGGTATTTGCGACTCGCCCTGAAGAACTTTGTAAGGGGAAGATTTTACAGATATTTGTGAGATATACTGACTGATTTGCATCTTTTTTTTTTTTTGAAACACATGTCAGTATATCTCTTACAACTTTATTTGGAGGAGCACACTTTTCTTTTTGGTGGGTGAGTTCCTTTTTGGTGGAAAGAGTCTCTCCTAAACACAAGACTAAAGCCTAGGATAAAAAGTCTACCTGCGCGCACAGGTAACGACTCCACCTTCCCTAATGAACACTAGGGTTGAATCTTATGTTCACCTAGTCTTTCTTGATATGTGTAGTGTGAACCAAGATTACTTAGGCTCTCAAGTAGAAGCAAACCAACGAATCCTGTACTGGTGTCTCAGGTACAAGAATACGTCCTTAGTTAGGAGAGATTCTGATCTATCTTGTCAATGCTCAAGTGAACTAAGTCGAGCCTGAGCGAATCAAGCTTCTGTGGCCTGGAAAGTCTTCAAAACAATGGTTGAATATCCATAAACACTTATTGTATTTTTGTTTCAGCTTTCAGATCATTACTAAACACCATTTTCATTTTCATTTTTTTCTATATAGATAGATAAAAACTGCATGACACCATAAAATACCCGGATCCTATGGATGTCTATCCACCCCCCCATGCTAAATGATGCTATGTCCTCATATGCATGCAGGGAAGGGTAGAGAAAGGACGAAAGATCGAGTAACGAGAGCTGAGGTGCCAGGTATACAACAGGGTGGTAGGGTGGGTGGATCGTGGGTGGTGAAGAAAAAGTGAAGTGAGTGTGACAGTGAAGTGAAAAGTGATGGTGGAGTGTTGTTGGGGTGCCTCCCAACGAGCGCTGAATTTAACGTCCCTAGCTGGACTCAGGATGGGGCACAAAATTAGTTATCCTCCAGCAAGGCAACAGTTTCTCCAACGGGGGCAGGTTCATGAGTAAGATAGGGTTTCAAATGCTGCCCATTGACTATAAATTTATGCCCAGATTTGGGATCTTCAATTTCAACTGCCCGTTGGGAAATGGTCTCGAGACCAGAAAAGGACCAGTCCATTTGGTCTTCAGTTTCCTAGGAAAGAATTTGAGCTGGGCATTTGATGGGTCGGCCCGGATAGGTTGTTAATATGATATTTTTATCGTTGAAATGTGTATAGTGGTTAACCTAATTCAGACCTAACCATCTCTTTAGAAAATTTTTAACCTGGCCTAATTGATTTTATGTTGTCACTTTTAGGCCCAGGGTCGAACTCAGGGAAGTGGGGTTCAAGTCGAATTTCTACGTTTTCCTTAAAACGCGTCTCTTCCGTTCGTTTATTCTGTTTTTGGTATTTTTCTTATTTAGGTTTTTTTCTGGTAATCCTTGTTCTTGAGGCACACCCTCAAAATTGTGTCCTTGGCTTTTAGCCAAAACAGAGTTTCAAAACACGTCTTGCTACTTGCAAGACGGGGGTACCTGCAAATCAAAGATTATCTTTTCACTTTTATACCTTTTTTTATCTTTTTACTAAGAAGGAAGCTAACAGATAGAAAGTAAATATAGTAGCTATAGATATATATTTATATGTAGTATATATATAAAGGGGTGGGGGTGGAGGTGACGATGGAGTGCAGCACTATGTCGAGTCAGTCGACGTCTAGAGAGACGCAACCAACACGACTAGGTGCCGCATGGAGTGTGGATGGAGGATGGATGATGTATGGGACCACGCTTTTTTGTACGCGTGTATCAGGGAATATCAGCAACTGGTGCAGATATTCCCACGATACAGCGTATAGTAAATAACGTGAAAATATATGTACATATGTATGTATATAAGTAAATATATCTATATATATATAAATGTATAGTTATATATGTATAGATATATATATAGATATATATGTGTTTATATATATAGGTGTATAGATATATATATATATATATATAAGTATATATATATGTTACTATATAGATATATATATATGTATATATGTATATATATATGTGTATAGATATGTATCTATATATGTATATAGCTATGGATATTTGTATATAAGTATATATATATATAATACTATATAGATATATATATATATATATATGTATATAAGTATATATGTATCTAGATATATATATATATATATGTGTATATGTATAAGTATATAGATATGTATATATATATATGTATATGAGTATGTGTATAGATATATATATATATTATATATGTATATGTATATATATATTATATTATATGTATGTATACATAACTATATAGATATACTATGTATATAAGTATATATATATATAGATATATGTATATATATATATATATATATATATATACATATATATATATGTATATATGTTACTATGAGTGTGTGTGTGTATGTGTGTCGGTGAATGTGTGTGTGTGTGTTGCTGTAAGTAAAGAGAGAGAGAGAGAGAGAGGGAGAACGGAAAGAGAGCGGGAGCGGGCGGAGAGATCGGCAGAGAGAGAGAGCGGGCGAAGGAGTGATCGCGGACGCGCGAACGATGGGAGCGGGGAGTCTGCAGTCGGTCGCGGAGGGTTGCAGAGGTTGGCAGGGGGCGGCGAGAGGGCCTGGCCGGCCGCTGCAGTGCGCGTAGCGGCCGGTCGCGGGTGGAATGGCAGAGGCGACAGAGTAGAGGCGGAGGCGGGGAACGGGCCTGCAGGCGCGCGCGGAGGGTTGCGCGCCTGCGGGGAAGGTCGCGGAGGAGGCGGGGGGTGCTGCTGCTGCTGCTGTTGCCGCGGTTTAGCTGCTGCTGCTGCTGCTTCAAGCTTCGGACCTTGAAGCGGCAGCAATGGCGTGGAGATGAAAATGAAGAGAAAAGAAAACACCACGCCCACCTGCTCGTTGAAGAGCTGGGCGGTGGTGTTCCCACTGTGGTGGTGAGCACCACAGTGGGTTCTCCTGCTCGTCGGGTGCCTCCTCGACGGAGGGCCGGCGTATGGGAGGGGAGATCGGGCGGGGAAGGTGGTGGACTGCAGGGTGGAGTTTTTCAGCAACTGCCCCCCCGTTTCGTCGCGAGGAAGAGCTGCGGCTTTATAGAGGAGGAGAGCATGGCGGGGAGGCATGGCAGTAGCAGGGAGAGGCGCGGAGAGTGGCAGCTGCAGGGAGAGGCGCGGGAAGGACAGCAGGGAGAGGCGCATGGCGTGGACGAAATTCAGCCGCGGGAAGAAGAAAAACCGTGGGAAGAAGAAAGAAAGATGAAAATAAAATATGGAGAGGGGACTTTTGCAAAGAGACACTTGGGGAAAAATGTAAAAATGCAAGTCATTTATTCCATTCTCTTCTCCTCTCAATTAAAAACATGCATGCAAGCGTTTTTACAAATGCAACTACAGGATTATAATATACATAGTTAATGCTAGAAAATAGCACAAGAAGGCGTTATTATAGGTGTGTTTTGAGGTGCAAACATATACCCCCATGCCTATCTTTTGCTAGTCCCTAGCAAAACCGTATTTAGAAGTGATCTTAAGCTGAAGATTTTCTTCTGAGGTGATATCGGTGTGTTTATTATCGAATATTGTGAGAACCAATTGTAGAGAAGATTACCAGTACTTTAAGTCTTACATGACAAAGATCATCTCTCAACTAATCAGGACTCTTGATATTTAAACCTTAAGTACGATTTCCAGGACCCAGGAGGTTTTGCCGTACTCGAGAGCTCAAGAGGTTATGGTTTGTGCATAGTGAAGGATCAAGACTGACCAGATGAACCTTAAGACTCACTCCCAGGGTTTCACGAATTTTTAAGTACAGGTTGGTCCCAATTTCAGCTCGTGTTTTCGGATTGACCCTTAAGATGATTACGGAAAACTCAACTCCCATTTTCGAAAAACAAATTATACAGACATTTATGAGATATACTGACTCTTTTGCAACATCTTTTTTTTTTTTTTTTTTTTGAAACATATGTCAGTATATCTCTTACAACACATTTTGAAAGAGCACACTTTTTTTTTTTTTTTTCTTTTTGGTGGGAGAGTTTCTTTTTGGTGGAAAGAGCTACTCCTAAACACAAGACTAAAGCTTGGGATAAAAAGTCTACCTGCACGCACAGGTAAGGACTCCACCTTTCCTAATGAACACTAGGGTTGGATCTTATGTTCACCTGATCTTTCCTGATATGTGTAGTGTGAACCAAGTTTACTTAAGCTCTCAAGAAAAAGCAAATCAACGAATCCTGTACTAGTGTCTCAGGTACAAGAAACGTTCTTAGTTAGGAGAGATTTTGATCTATTTCGTCAATGCTTTAAGGGAATTAAGCCGAGCCTGAGCGAATCAAGCTTCTGTGGCCTGGAAATTCTTCAAAACAGAGGTTGAATATCCATAAACACTTATTGTATTTTTTGTTTCAGCTTTTAGATCATTACTAAACACCATTTATTACTAATATATATATATATATATATTTTTTTTTTTCTTTTCTTTTTTCTTTTTCTTGCATATTTATAAATAGGTGGTAATTGTCTGATACCATAAAATACCCGGATCCTATGGATGCCTATCCACCCCCCATGCCAAACAATGCTATGTCCTCATATGCATGCAGGGAAAGGCAGAGAACGGACGACAGATCGGGTAACAGGAGCTGAGGTTCAGGGTATAAATCAGGGTGGAAGGGTGGGTGGATGGTGGGTGGTGAAGAGAAAAGCGAAGTAATCGCGATAGAGGCGTGAAAAGTAATGGTGGATGGTGAGAGATTTGGCGTTTTCTGGGACGAGAGTGTCCCAGGCGGATCAGAAAACAGATCAGGAAGAGGGAGTTGGCCCTTAGATTGGCCAAGAAGGGGGGCTTTTTGGATAGATGGATCCAAAAGGGAATAGCCCCGGTGAGTAAGATGTGGGCTCAAGGTCCCAGTGTGGATTTGCAAATCCGCCTGATTTAGCGGGAAAGAAAGGGCAATCCGGTCTTCCATAGTGTGGACCGGCGGTGAGCAGCCCGGCAATGACTCAGACCACGAGGTATGGGAAGCGGAGAAAACCTCGTCAGAAGTCTGGTCAGGAGAAGGTACAGGAATAGGGAGGGATTGGGGAACGTCACAGTTTGTGTTGGTCAGGCAGTCGTCAGGTAATTCGCAGTAGTCAGAATTGGCTCCAATTAGTTCGATACACATACTGACAGTCACGTCCTCGTCAGACGTGTCATCCTTGATGTGATCACTATCAGCATAAGAGTGCGGTGCTGCAGCGGGATTAACCTGAAATCCCGAAGGAATACTCGGAGCTTGCAGAATTTGATGAACCTGTTCCTGAGAAGGTTGTACCTGTGGTTGCGGACCACAGGGTACAAAGTTTTGCGGGTTTGGAACAGGTTGGGCGGGAAAAGTGCCCTGAGATCGAGTCGCCATGCTTAGTTGATTGATCTCAGCATTCTGCTGCGCCAAATGCTGAAGAGAGGTCATGTTTTCTTTATGGCGCTTTGACATTTCCGTCATTATTCGCATCAATTTATCAAGAGGTTTTGATGCGTGTTTGGTTTTCTGTACACAAGGGCCTGATGGCAGATTTGCCATAGGATTAGACTGGGCCCTTGGGATGACGGGTGCGGATGATCGCATTGGTCCACCAGCGGGGTTTCGACGCTGCGGGTTGTTGGACCATGCAAAATTGGGATGATTGTGCCACCCTGGGTTATACGTGGCAGAAAACGGGTTATTCCCCAGGGTGCAGGCATCTTCTATGCCAGAAGACGTGTCCGCATATGTGTCCGAGTACACGGAGGCTTGGTCCTCCATGTTGAAATACTGGCTCACAGAAGCCAGTTCCACATGACTTACCGAGTCGCTTGGCGCGACACTCGATAAGGAAGGTCTTGCAGGGTTTCTCGGGATAAGCCTGGTGTTGAAAGAATTGAAATTGTGACGAAGTGGTGAGGCGGGGGTGTGTGCCATGTTTGTGGAGGAGGAGGATGATTCGGCTCTTTTTCTAGATTTATCAGTCAATACAAGCAATTCAGGGTTTTGTGACCTCCTCCCAAACATGCACTACCGCAGGAAGAATTGGGGAGATGAGAAGGGAAAAGGGATGAGAGAAATGATGCCGCAAAGGTACACTTGATTACAAATCAATACAGTCAAGTTCCTAACCTCTACAGTGTGCCCTTAGACCTAAAGATCTAAGTTACCTACTATCACGAACTACGGAACCGAATGCGAGCACCGCGGAACCACCGGGCCAGATTGAAAGGCCGTTTGCCCCAGTCTTAGACACCCGATAGCACGCGGGAACTCTCACCAGCACGTAGTCGCTACACACAGGTAGTTAGACCTTCAATCCTTAGTAAGGGTTAAGTTACTACCAGTTTTAATTAGAGGCTTAGGGTCAAGTGCTTTTGGAATGTGAAGGGCGTTGTTTACGGGTAATGCCCAAGTGATTGATTTTAAGAGTGTGTAAGAACAAGCATGCAACGGGGAAATCTCCCCGAATTGAAGTTTTAATTGGTGAATGGTTTTTAGAGTTCAACCTTAAGTAGTATGAATTTTAGGATTTTGTTGAATTACCAATTCAACCAATCTCCGGGTTTTGCAAGAATACAGGTTTTCTTTCTAAAGCCCAAGAAACCCTTCTTCAATTATCAGTTAGTTAATGCATGCTAAAATGCAATGGGCTACCCTAAATGGAGATTTCTATGTGTGGATGCGCGAATCAATTTTATACCAATGTGAAAGGGAGCCAAAACACTTCAATTCAAGTGCTCCCAATCACCAGAAAGATATCCACACACAAGGCTTCAACCAACAGATAAAGAAAGTAAAATTGTTGGGGTTGAAGTATTCAGGATCGAATCACAGGCAAGTTTGAAAAGTCGTGGTGGGGTTGGAATCAACTCAATTCCAAATCTCCCCACCAAAAATGTGATCCTGAATTAAAGATAAGTGAGGCAAAAGAGGGATACAAGCAATCTTTTTCTTTGCCTCAAAGAATACTTCCCACGGCGAAAAATCTAAGAATCAAGATTCTAGGATTTTCGCTATGCGAAGTAAGGCAGGAAATCCCGGGGCAGTGGGAGTGAAGACAACCAATCAATCAAGTGAATTTTAATCCACTTGCCCTCAAGAAATCCCAAAAAGTTTTTCTAGTTTTTAGTTTTAAAATTTTTTTTTTTATTGTGGTGGCAAGTTAACCCTAATTTGATGAGAAAAGAAAACCTACTTGTTCGGCAACGTGTGCGAAGCTCCAATGCGATGTCGACGTCTTCACGCTCTCGTTCCCGCCTTGGATCTGCTCACGTCCTCGACTTCGTCAGCCTTCTTCTCCTTCCACCAGGTTCACCTGCACACCAAAAACAACAATACCCGTGAAGAGACAAATTTAAAGGAATTGGATAGAAACTTACTCGAAAGCGTACCTCCCCGGCAACGGCACCAGAAAAGTTATGATGGTCGGCCCGGATAGGTTGTTAATATTATATATTTTTATCGTTGAAATGTGTATAGTGGTTAACCTAATTCAAACCTAACCATCTCTTTAGAAAATTTTTAACCTGGCCTAATTGATTTTATCTTGTCACTTTTAGGCCCAGGGTCGAACTCAGGGAAGTGGGGTTCAAGTCGAATTTCTACGTTTTCCTTAAAACGCGTCTCTTCCGTTCGTTTATTCTGTTTTTGGTATTTTTCTTATTTAGGTTTTTTTCTGGTAATCCTTGTTCTTGAGGCACACCCTCAAAATTGTGTCCTTGGCTTTTAGCCAAAACAGAGTTTCAAAACACGTCTTGCTACTTGCAAGACGGGGGTACCTGCAAATCAAAGATTATCTTTTCACTTTTATACCTTTTTTTATCTTTTTACTAAGAAGGAAGCTAACAGATAGAAAGTAAATATAGTAGCCATAGATATATATTTATATGTAGTATATATATAAAGGGGTGGGGGTGGAGGTGACGATGGAGTGTAGCACTATGTCGAGTCAGTCGACGTCTAGAGAGACGCAACCAACACGACTAGGTGCCGCGTGGAGTGTGGATGGAGGATGGATGATGTATGGGACCACGCTTTTTTGTACGCGTGTATCAGGGAATATCAGCAACTGGTGCAGATATTCCCACGATACAGCGTATAGTAAATAACGTGAAAATATATGTACATATGTATGTATATAAGTAAATATATCTATATATATATATAAATGTATAGTTATATATGTATAGATATATATATAGATATATATGTGTTTATATATATAGGTGTATAGATATATATATATATATATATATATATATATATATAAGTATATATATATGTTACTATATAGATATATATATATGTATATATGTATATATATATGTGTATAGATATGTATCTATATATGTATATAGCTATGGATATTTGTATATAAGTATATATATATATATAATACTATATAGATATATATATATATATATATATATGTATATAAGTATATATGTATCTAGATATATATATATATATATATGTGTATATGTATAAGTATATAGATATGTATATATATATATGTATATGAGTATGTGTATAGATATATATATATATTATATATGTATATGTATATATATATTATATTATATGTATGTATACATAACTATATAGATATACTATGTATATAAGTATATATATATATATAGATATATGTATATATATATATATACATATATATATATGTATATATGTTACTATGAGTGTGTGTGTGTATGTGTGTCGGTGAATGTGTGTGTGTGTGTTGCTGTAAGTAAAGAGAGAGAGAGAGAGCGGGAGCGGGCGGAGAGATCGGCAGAGAGAGAGAGCGGGCGAAGGAGTGATCGCGGACGCGCGAACGATGGGAGCGGGGAGTCTGCAGTCGGTCGCGGAGGGTTGCAGAGGTTGGCAGGGGGCGGCGAGAGGGCCTGGCCGGCCGCTGCAGTGCGCGCAGCGGCCGGTCGCGGGTGGAATGGCAGAGGCGACAGAGCAGAGGCGGAGGCGGGGAACGGGCCTGCAGGCGCGCGCGGAGGGTTGCGCGCCTGCGGGGAAGGTCGCGGAGGAGGCGGGGGGTGCTGTTGCTGCTGCTGTTGCCGCGGTTTAGCTGCTGCTGCTGCTGCTTCAAGCTTCGGACCTTGAAGCGGCAACAATGGCGTGGAGATGAAAACGAAGAGAAAAGAAAACACCACGCCCACCTGCTCATTGAAGAGCTGGGCGGTGGTGTTCCCACTGTGGTGGTGAGCACCACAGTGGGTTCTCCTGCTCGTCGGGTGCCTCCTCGACGGAGGGCCGGCGTATGGGAGGGGAGAACGGGCGGGGAAGGTGGTGGACTGCAGGGTGGAGTTTTTCAGCAACTGCCCCCCCGTTTCGTCACGAGGAAGAGCTGCGGCTTTATAGAGGAGGAGAGCATGGCGGGGAGGCATGGCAGTAGCAGGGAGAGGCGCGGAGAGTGGCAGCTGCAGGGAGAGGCGCGGGAAGGACAGCAGGGAGAGGCGCATGGCATGGACGAAATTCAGCCGCGGGAAGAAGAAAAACCGTGGGAAGAAGAAAGAAAGATGAAAATAAAATATGGAGAGGGGACTTTTGCAAAGAGACACTTGAGGAAAAATGTAAAAATGCAAGTCATTTATTCCATTCTCTTCTCCTCTCAATTAAAAACATGCATGCAAGCGTTTTTACAAATGCAACTACAGGATTATAATACACATAGTTAATGCTAGAAAATAGCACAAGAAGGCGTTATTATAGGCTTGTTTTGAGGTGCAAACAGCATTGTAGAGCCAAACTTGCTGGGATGGCTCAAATTCCTTCCGCCGAATACGGCTGTCGTGAAAAGCCTTAGTGCGTTGTTTGAAAGTTAAGGCAGAATCATAGGCTTCACGACGGAGCTCTTCCAGCTCCTGCAGTTGGAGTTTCCTTTCCTGACCACACAGGTCTGGGTCGAGGTTACATTGGCGAACCACCCAATAAGCACGGTGCTCCAACTCCACGGGCAAATGACAAGGCTTCCCATAAACGATTCTATAAGGAGACATACCAAGGGGAGCCTTGAAGGTGGTCCGATACGCCCAAAGTGCGTCAATCAGCTTGTCGGACCAATCCTTTCGGTCAGGCTAAACCATTTTCTGGAGAATCTGCTTGATTTGCCGGTTCAACACTTCTGCCTGGCTATTCGTCTGAGGATGATACGGGGATGCGATACGAAGGTGGACTCCGTATTTCCTCATAAGTGCCCAAAAAGAAGCATGGGTAAAGTGGCTTCCTCCATCAGAGATAATGGCTCGAGGGATCCCAAAGCGCGCAAAGATGTGGTCTTTGACAAATCGAGTGAATATAACATGGTCAGCATGGCGCGTGGGAATAGCCTCGATCCATTTCGAAACATAATCAACAGCCACGAGAATGAATTCGAAGCCGTTGGAAGGAGGAAAGGGACCCATGAAATCAATTCCTCAAATGTCGAAGATTTCCACAGTTAGGATGGGTTGCAAGGGCATCATGTCACGACGTGACATTGACCCTAACAACTAGCACCTAGTGCAATGCTTGGCATAATTGTGTGCATCCTGGTGAAGGGAGGGCCAAAAGAAACGACACTGCAACACCTTGGCTGTAGTTTTCCTCCCAGAGAAATGGCCTCCGCAGGCCTGATCGTGGCAGAAGGATAGCACACTGGGGAATTTGTTGTCAGGAATACAACAACGGATGATTTGATCAGCACCTATCCGAAAAAGAAGTGGATTATCTTAGAAATAATACTTTGCTTCTGCCATGAGACGATCGCGCTGGCTTTTAGGCCAGCCACGTGGAAGGGATCCAGAAGCAAGGTAATTGGCAATGTCGGCATACCACGGTCCACTTGCCACATTAATTGCCAATAGGTGCTTATCAGGAAAAATCTCATTGATCGGCAGAGTAAGTCCAATATGGTCAGGGTCCAGTATGGAAGGATGATTAGCTACAACATTCTGGGGTCCGACCTTATTGCGAATCTCAATGTCAAATTCTTGGAGCAGAAGGATCCAACGAATCAGTCTAGGCTTGGCATCCTTCTTGTGCATGAGATAGCGAATGGCCGCGTGATCAGTGAAAACAATAACATGTGAGCCTAGGAGGTAAGAGCGGAATTTCTCTAGCCCAAAAATGACCGCCAGTAGTTCTTTCTCAGTGGTAGTATAATTACGCTGGGCCTCGTCCAACGTCTTACTGGCGTAGTACACCACGAAGGGGTGTCTATCGCGTCTTTGTCCCAGGATGGCTCCGACTGCAAGGTCGAAAGCGTCACACATGAGTTCAAAGTCGAGGGACCAATCAGGTGGCTGGAGAATAGGGGCCTTGGTGACAGCATTACACAGCTGCGTGAATGCTCGTATGCATTCGGGGCCCATATCGAACAGTACGTCGGTCGATAGGAGATGAGTTAAAGGTCGAGAAATCTTGGAGAAATCTTTGACGAATCTCCTATAGAAACCGACGTGTCCTAGGAAGGAGCGGATTTGTTTGATAGAGCCAGGCGACGGTAAATCAACAATTACGTCAAGCTTAGCTCTGTCAACCTCGATACCCCTATCGGAGATGATATGCCCGAGAACAATTCCCTCGTGCACCATAAAATGACTTTTTTCTCAGGAAAGCATGAGGTTTACATCAATACATCTCCAAAGGATACCGGTTAGGTTGGCAAGACAGTCATCGAAAGATGGTCTAAAGACCGAAAAGTCATCCATGAAGACCTCGAGAAAGTTACCTACCATGTCATGGAATATCGCCAGCATACATCTCTGGAAAGTTGCTGGCGCGTTGCAAAGTCCAAACGGCATTCTTCTAAATGCAAAGGTACCGAAGGGGCAAGTAAAAGTGGTTTTCTCTTGGTCCCGGAGGTCGATTGCAACCTGGTTATATCCTGAGAATCCATCCAGGAAACAGAAAAATTAATTTCCTGCTAACCACTCTAGGATTTGGTCAATGAAAGGTAGCGGAAAGTGATCTTTCTTAGTTGCAGCATTGAGTTTCCTATAATCTACACACACTCTCCAAGATGTAGGAGTGCGTGTAGGGATGGATTCGCCCCTGTCATTGACACGGATGGTGAGTCCTGCCTTCTTGGGCACAACGTGAATCGGACTCACCGAGGGGCTATCGTTGATCGGGTAGATTGTACCCACATCAAGCCACTTAATGATTTCCTTCTTGACGACCTCCTGCATGTTAGGGTTGAGACGTCGCTGCATCTCGTGGGAAGGTCGAGCCTCCTCCTCCGTATATATACGGTGAGTGCAGTAGGAGGGGCTAATGCCAGATAAGTCTGATAAAGACCATCCAATGGTTGCCTTGTGTTCTATGAGGACCTCAGTTAGTTTGCACTCTTGCTCCGTGGTCAATTTTGAACTAATGATTACGGGGAGCATTTCATTTGGTCCCAGGAAAACATACTTAAGTGTACTAGGCAGCTCTTTTAGCTTGGGAGTGGATGGTGAAAGATCTGGCATTTCTTGGGACGAGAGTGTCCCAGGCGGATCGAAGAACAAGTCAGGAGGAAGAAATTGGCCCTCAGATTGGCCAAGAAGAGGGGCTTCTTGGATAGACTGATCCAAAAAGGAATAGCCTCAGTGAGAAGTATATGGGCTTAAGGTCCCTGTGTGGATTTGCAAATCCGCCTGATTTGGCGGGAAAGAAAGGGTAATCTAGTCTTCAAGAGTGTGGACCGGCGGTGAGTAGCCCGGATATGACTCAGACCACGAGGTATGGGAAGCGAAGAAAACTTCATCAGAAGTCTGGTCAGGAGAAGGTACGGGACAAGGGAGGGATGGGGGAACGTCACAATATGTGTTGGTCAGGCAATCTTCAGTGTTTACAGGTAATCCGCAGCAGTCAGAATAGGTCTCAATTAGTCCGATACACGCGTTGATGACCATGTCCTCGTCAGACGTGTCATCCTCGATACAATCGCAATCAAAGTTCTTGGCTGCCTTGAAGATGTTAAGCTTGAGCTTTTCAGATCCAACGGCAATCTCAATACAACCCGACTTGTAGTCGATATGGGCGCGGGCTGTGGCCAAGAAAGGTCGACCAAGGATGATCGGACAATCAAAAAGTGAGCTAGGAACTTCCATATCTAAAACAAGAAAGTCAGCAGGAAAATAGAGACTATTGATCCTAACCACCACGTCTTCCACCACACCCTTTGGGATTTTGACAAAACGATCTGCCAACTGTAACGTGATAGGGGTGGGTTTTAGATTTCCCAAGGAAAATTTTTCGAGCATGATGGTTGGTATAAGATTGATGGAAGATCCTAGATCAAGTAGGGCACGGTTAAAATTGCAGCCTTGGATGCTACAGGAAATGAGTGGTGTGCCCAGGTTTTTCTGCTTCGGTGGTAGATTTAACAGTATAGCACAACTCGCATGAGGCGAGAGAACCACCGGATTCTTAGTTTTCTTTGACTGTCGCTTGGGTGTTGTGTAGTCTTTGAAAAATCGGGCGACAGTAGGTATGTGGTCGATAGCCTCTAGCAGGGGTACCTTAATTTCTACATCCTTGAACAAATTACGCAGGTTATCAAAGGCTTGCGTGTCTTTCTTCTTTCCTTTTGGCTCCCTCTATAGAGCCTCAGGGAATGGAACTGATTCTGACACCAATTTAGGTGTATCGTCCTCTCGCGAATGCGGTGCGCATCCTGAATGAGAGGGCGATGATGAAGATGGGCCAGGATTAGGTTGAGGCGGATCGACAGTCTGCTTGTTGCTCCTTGTAGTGATCGCATTGGACAATACTGGTCTAGTGGGATCATACAGCGGAGGAGGGTTCGCAATAGGGACATAAGAGTGCGGTGCTGCAGCGGGATTAGACTAAAATCCTGGTGGAATGCTCGGAGCCTGCAGAATTTGATGAACGTGTCCCTGAGAAGGTCGTACCTGTGGTTGAGGACCACAGGGTACGAAATTTCACGGGTTGGGAACAGGTTGGGCGGGAAGAGTGCCCTGAGATCGAGTCGCCATGCGTAGTTGACTGATCTCAACATTTTGCTGCGCCAATTGGTGCTGAAGAGAGGTCATGTTCTCTTCATGGCGCTTTGACATTTTCGTCATCATTCACATCAATTTGTCAAGAGGACTTGATACGCGTTCTGCTTGTAGTACGCAAGGGCTTGATGGCGGATTCGCCATAGGATTAGATTGGGCCCTTGGGATGACGGGTGCGGATGGTCACATTGGTCCACCCGTGGGGTTTTGGCGCTACGGGTTGTTGGACCATGTGAAATTCGGATGATTTTGCCACCTTGGGTTATAAGTGGTAGAGAACGGGTTGTTTCCCAAGACGCAAACGTCTTCTATGCCAGAAGATGCGTCCGCATGTAAATATACGTCCGAGCACACGGAGGCTTGGTCCTCTGTGTCGAAATACTGGCTCGTAGAAGCCAGATCCACATGACTTACCGAATCGCTTAGCGCGACACTCGGTAAAGGTCTTACGGGGTTTCTCGGGATAAGTCTGGTGTTGGAAGAATTGGAATTGTGACGAAGTGGTGAGGTGGGGGTGTTTGCCGTAGAACGAGCGAGGTTGGCCAGAAGGTCGTCCAGCTTCTTGTGCATGACGGAGACTTCATCCAATTTCTGTGCAATAAGGCTGAGATCAGTGGATGAATGGAAGGGTCCCGTGTCAACTTCGTGGACATTACGGGTCAGGCTGGTACGATTAAAGGCGACAATGAAGGCATTGTTCATTGAGTTTTCACTCATATTTTCAAACAATTCAAATGCTCCATTCTCGTCTTTATTCATGAAATTCCCTCCGCAGGAAGCGTCTATAATCTGCTTCAAAGTCTCATTTAGCCCATAGTAGAAAATCTGGGCTATATGCCACTTAGGCAGGTCGTGGTGCGGATACTTCCTGAGGAGGTCATTATATCTCTCCCATGCCTCATGAAACTGTTCGCCATTTTGTTGCGTAAATGAAGTGATAGCACGGCGAAGCGCATTGGTTCGCCCGATTGGGAAGAACTTCTTGAGAAATGCTGTTCGCATCTCTTCCCAAGAGTGGATGCTTCTCCCAAGGGTGCGTAACCACTGCGAAGCTTTGTCCCGCAACGAAAACGGGAACATTTTCATGAGGACTATAGGTAACTCGATATTTCTTGGTTTAATAGTTTCGGCCAATCGGGTTAGGTCTTCCAAGTGGAGAAAAGGATCTTCACTTGCAAGACCATGGAAGTGGAAATTAATTAGGCCAATTATGTTAGGTTTTAATTCAAAGTCGTCCCCGCCCATGGGGACCCGAATTTGTCCTATGGTCTCTGTAGCAGCGGAATTCTGATAGGAGCTAAGAAACCTAGGCTCCTCATGTTCGGGAGGGTTTTGCATTTCCTCCAATGTTTCCCTAATGGCTTCAATTTGTTCATTATACATTTCCATTTGGGCTTGGAGGCAGGTTATGGGATCTAAGGCTCCACCACCTGGTGGGTTATGAGGGCAGTTTCCTCCCTCGAGATTTGGAGGTGGGCGTGCAGCCATGTTTGTGGAGGAGGAGGACGAGTCCGCTTTTCTAGATTTATCAAACAATTCAAACAATTCAGGGTTTTGTGACTTCCTCCCAAACATGCACTACCACAGGAAGAATTGGGGGGATACGAAGGGAAAAGGAGACGAGAGAAATGACGCCACAAAGGTACACTTGATGAAAAATCAATACAATCAAATTCCTAACCTCTACAGTGTGCCCTTAGACCTAAAGATCTAAGTTACCTACTATCACGAACTACGGAACCGAAAGCGAGCACCGTGGAACCACCGGGCCAAATTGAAAGGCCGTTTACCCCAGTCTTAGACACCCGATAGCACGCGGGAACCCTCACCAGCACGTAGGCGCTACACGCAGGTAATTAGACCTCCAATCCTTAATAGGGGTCAAGTTACTACCAATTTTAGTTAGAGGCTTAGGATCAAGTGCTTTTGGAATGTGAAGGGCATTATTTACGGGTAATGCCCAAGTGATTGATTTTACAAAGTGTGTAAACCAAGCATGCAACGGGGAAATCTCCCCGAATTGATGTTTTTAATTAGTGAATGGTTTTTAGAATTCAGCCTTAAGTAGTATGGATTTTAGGATTTTGCTGAAATACCAATTCAACCAATCTCCATATTTTGAGAGAATATAAGTTTTCTTCTAAGCCCAACAAACCCTTCTTCAATGTTAGTTGGTTAATACATGCTAAAATGCAATGGGCTTCCCTAGATGGAGATTTCTATGTGTGGATGCACAAATCAGTTTTAGATTAGTGTGAAAGGGAGCCAAAACACTTCAATTCAAGTGCTCCCAATCACCAGAATGATTTCCACACACAAGGCTCAACCAAAAGATAAAGAAAATCAAATTGTTGGGGTTGAAGGATTCTGGATTGAATCTTAGGCACGTGAAAGGTCGTGGTGGGGTTGGAATCAACTCAATTCCAAGTCTCCCCACCAAAAAGGTGATCCCAAATTTGCAAATAAATGGGGCAAAGAGAGGTGGCAATCAATCTTTTTATTTGCCTCAAAGAATACTTCACACGGTGAAAGATTCAAGAATCAAGATTCTTGGATCTTCGCTATGTGAAGTTTTGCGGGAAATCCCGGGGCAGTGGGAGTGATGATAAACAATTAAACAAGTGATTTTTAATCCACTTGCCCCAAGAGATCCCAAGAAGTTTTTTTAGTTTTTTTTAGTTTTTTTTTTTATTAAGGTTACAAGTTAACCTAGGTTGCTAAGAAAGAAAGACCTACTTTTTCGGCAACATGTGCGAAGCTCCAGTGCGGTGCCAGCGTCTTTACGCTCTCGTTTCCGCCTTGGATCTGCCCACGTCTCCGTCTTCGTCTGCCTGCCTTCTCCTTGCAACTAGTTCACCTGCACAGCAACAAACAAAAATACCCGTGAAGAGAAGGGTGTGAGAAGAGAAAAAATTAAAGGAATGGAGTAAAAACTTACTTGAAGACGCACTTCCCTGACAATGGTGCCAGAAAAGGTATGGCGTAGACTCGGATAGGTGTGTTAATATGGTGACTTTATCGTTATAATGCATATAGTGGTTAACCTAAATCGTGCCTAACCATCTCTTTACAAAATTTTTTTACCTAGCCTACTTGATTTTATCTTGGTCACTTTTAGACCCAGGGTCGAACTCAGGGAAGTGGTATTGGAAGTGAAGTTTCTACGCCTTTCCTATAACTAATCTCTTCCATTCATTTATTGTGTTTTTGGTGTTTTTCTATTTAAGATTTTTTTCTGATAATTCTTGTCCTTGAGGCACACCCTCAAAATCAGGTTCTTGGCTTTGAGCCAAATCAGGGTTTCAAAACTGGTCTTACTATTCGCAAGACTGAGTACCTGCAAGTCAAGAATTATCTTTTCTCTTTTATATATCTTTTTTTATCTTTTTACTGGCATGAAAGAGAAACAAAAATAAAGTAAATATAGTATATATATATGTATATATTATATATATATGTATATATTATATATGTATAAAGGGGTGGGGGTGGAGGCGGAGATGGAGTGTAGCACGGTGTCGAGTCGGTCGTCGTCTAGGAAGACGCAACCAACATGACGAAGTGCTGCGTGTAAGGTGGATTGGTGGAAGATGAGTGCGAACACTCTTTCTGTACGCGTGTATCGGAGAATATCAGCAACTGGTGTAGATATTCCACGATACAACGTATGGTAGGTGATATGAAAATATATATATGTATATATGTAAATATATATATATATATGTATATGTATATAGATATGTAAATATATGTATAGATAGAAATATATATATATGTATATGTATATGTATGTATAACTATATAGATGTATATATATATATATGTATGTATATATATATAGTAATATATGTATATAGATATATGTAGATAGGTATGTGTGTGTGTGTGTGTATATATATATATATATGTATGTATGTATATGTATGTATAAGTAGATGTGTATATATGTATATAATATATGTATATATGTAAGTATATATATATATATATATATATATAGACTAATACATAGTTATATAAATACTAATATATGTATAGATATATGTATATATATATATAAATATATATATGTACATGTATATATATGTATAAAGTAGAGTATAGGTGTGTGTGTGTGTATGAGAGTGTGAGTGTGTGTGTGTAAGTGTTGGCAGAGAGAGAGTGAGAGAGTGCTGTGAGAGAGAGAGTGAGAGAGTGCTGAGAGAGAGAGAGAGAGAGAGAGAGAGAGAGAGGGAGAGCTTCCTGCTGGAGTGAAGGAGGCGTTTAAGCCGTCTGCAGCAGTGGGGCAACGTCTGATGGTGCACGCACCCGCGCAGGCACGTAGGTGCGCGAGGATGTGTGCGCTGGGAGGGAGTGAGTGCAGGGGAGTGAACTACAGCGCACCGCACTGTGCGAAGGGGCTGGAGCGGGCAGACGCAGGCGTGCGCGGGCGAAGGGAGCGGGACGCGGGGCGGGACACACGCGCGGGCTGTGGCCGGTAGCGGCGCGCCGGGTGACTGGTTAAGTGAGAAACTTGCCAGTCACCGCACTGTAGCCATAGTGTTCCGCTGAAACGCGTGAACAGTGGCTACAGTGCCGGGGCAAGCCGCGCAACCGGGTGCTGTAGGTGCTGTGAGTGCGGGCGGCGTGGACAGCTCGGCACACGCGCGGAAGAAGAATGCGCCGGCTGGGCTTGCGGGTGAAAGAGCGTGACAGAGCGTGCGGAGAAGGGCGCGCGGGCGAAGGAGCGGAAGGCGAGGGCAGTCTGTAGGCGCAAGCGGTGGCCTGCACGCGCTGCTGCCGTGCGGAGCTTGAGCTTCAAAGCTTGAAGCTCCTGCTCCAATGGCGGAAATGGCTTGGATGTTGAAACAAAGAGAGAACCACCATGTCCACCGGCTCTCTAATGAGCTGGGCGGTGGTGGACTCACAGTGGTGGTTGTGCACCACTGTGAGGAGCTCCTGCTCGCAGAGTGTCTCCTTAGAGGAGGAGGGCCTACGTATAGAGGGAGAGGGAAGGAGACGGCCTTCCGCAGAGTGGCTCCTCAGAGAGGAGAGGCTGCGTATGGAGGGAGAGGGGAGGAGGTGGCCTGGAAGGAGAAGGGCTGCTGTGTGGGTTTTTTTTTTTGTGGACCAGCTCTCTTTTGCAAGAAGAAGCTGAGCTCTTTTTATAGAGGAAGAAGGCATGCACAGCCATGCCCTGGCTGTGCATCGGCTGCAGGGAGTGGCTTGCATGGCTTGGCAGGCTGTAGTTGCAGAGCATGGCGCGAGGAAGAAGAGACCATGTCTTGCAGTTGCGGGAAGAATTTAAAGTCAAATAAAATTAAAAATAAAAAGATGGTGAATTTTGCAAAGCAGCACTTGAGGAAAATGTGAATTGCGAGGCCATTTTATTCACTCTCCTCCCTCTCAATTAAATGCATGCATGCATGTATTTTTACCAATGCAACTATGGATACCTAATATGCACTGGTGATGCTAGGAAATAGCACAAGATGGCACAATTGCAGGTGTATTTTTGCGGTGCAATCACGTAGCGCGCATGGGCACGCGACAAGGGCGCGGGGAGCTAGTGCCAACACAGTAGCAGCGTGTGCGCAAGGGTGTCTTCAGTGATGTTTGCGGCGGAACTTCAGTGACGTTTATGACCGTCATTAAATGTCCTATATACAAAATTGATCCTTTCCTCCACTATAAAAGGACCCCTACCCCTCCCATTTTTCTTCATCTCTTCCTTTCTTCTTCTCACCACCTCCAAGGCTCTAGAGAGAACTTATCCCAAACCCGAGATGCTCCTCTAGAGTAGAAAACAAATATTTTCCTACCTTTCATCCCCATTCATGGAGCATTCAGCAACTGTCCTCTCACCTCCTTTGGGAAGAAGATCATCGCTGCAACGACGTCCTATCCTGTCCTTCCTCCACTACCATTCTCCCTCGTCCCGCTCCTCAACACCTTCATCTGGGTGCCATCAGAGTGAGCCGTCCTCCAAGCGACCGTCGAGGGGGACTATTCTCATCTCCATCTATCTTTATTGCTTTCTAATATAGTTTTTCCGCTTTCATAGCTGTAGAAAACATTTGTTCATCAATATATTGGTATTCTCTCTCTCTCTCTACATTATTTTTGCCAATAGATTAGTTAAATAATGTTTTCATTGATCTGATCTCTTGCTTGATAAAATACCAAAAAAATTATAAAAGATAAAAACAACAGAAAGAAATAAAAGCGAAATGTGGATTTTTCAAACCAAACGTTCGCCTCCCCATGTTCAACCTGAGACGCATCTCGAGTTTCGGTTATAAATATTATCTGATCAACGGATTTCTCGTGAATCGAACTACGACGACGAGTTTTCCAAACTCAAACTTTTGCACGACGAATCTCCACCGCATCAGTGACCTTGCTCCAAAAGAGGTCATTCACTGTTCCATGGTGGGGGAGGGTCATGACTCACGACCAAGGAAAGGAGGCAACAGTCTTAGATAGAGAGAAATGATTGACGAGGGGCAAAAAAATATCCTCGAATTTAAAACTTCACGAAGGATCCAAAAAGATCCAACCTAGAAAGATTTGGATACAGGTGGATACGGGGATCCAACCCACCTACATCCAAGAAAAGTCTTGCTCACAGACGGGTCCGGGAATCCAACCAGCCCATGTGTGAAAAAGCCCAGATACAGCCTAACCCAAAGAACCATATCCGCTAAAAGGGATGGCGAACGTATAACACGACCATGCCCCTAATAAATGCTAACATGGCCGCTGCAATCAATACTTTGACAAGATACATACCTTGTTAGGCGACGTATCTGGTCAGAAAATCTTGCTAAAGGCCAACTCCAGTGCTATAAATAGCAGAGAGGGGCCCTCGAGACCCAGCCCTAGGCAACAAGAGAGAAAATGAGAGAGATTCTAACCCTATTTCTTTCTAGTGCATATTCGAGAGCATTCTCCACTCCCCAGGCGTACATCCTTTGTAGTGAAATTGGGTCATCAAATCCTTTGCCCCTTGTGCGATTGCTTAAATCTTAGGGTTGGACCCTCCATTCATGTAGGAGGTCCAATTGTTTTAATCCTTGAGTCAGATACTCCGAATCTTGAGGTTCTAATCAATGATCCTAGGGAGAAATATATTAGTCTATATACACGTATGTAGGAATGTATATATGGAGTGCATGACTTGTAGATAAACCATCTATGTCCATGCTTAAATGTTAATGCATGAGCAACATCTTAAAATAAAATTTGAGGACGATGACTAATTGATAAGTACTTGACATGTATCAAATAGTGAGTCAATTAAACATCTATGCCTTACATCAAGGGTAATCAATTTTCAACGATCTAGCGATCTAGCCATGCTTAAATGTTAATGCATGAGCAACATCTTAAAATAAAATTTGAGGATGATGACTAATTGATAAGTACTTGACATGTATCAAATAGTGAGTCAATTAAACATCGATGCCTTACATCAAGGGTAATCAATTTTCAACGTTCTAGATGATTGTCAAAATTTGATTTTCTTGATAGAGAACATAGGAGTGTCCAATGTAAATGAAATTTGGAATACTTATTTCTCATATTAATTAAATAATTTAATTTTTCAAATTTGATTGAAACTACCATTTGTATATATGAACGTAGGTATAGTTATAAATAACTTATCTACAAGACATATGTAGACTTGCAATTTACTATTGATTGAGGTCGAAGTACCTAATCAAAACAATTATTTCGAGTATGGAAGAAAGAGCAAAACATGCAAATATACTAAGATTGATAACTCAGTTCTATCAAGAAGGGTGTATATCTAGGGAGGGACTCTAACCCTTGAAATTTACACTATCTTAATATTTCCTAATATTTTGTAAAAGTTTTTTAAGTATAAGGTAGCTAGATTGGGTGATCTCTTCTCCTATACAAAGCTCCCTTTTACAGCGCAAAAGGCCCACACCCCTCAAGGGAGCCCTCTCAGGCAGCCTCCTCAAGGGAATATGTATGATGTGCGTAAAGATTGGCGAGGGGGAGCACCTACCACCGACTATTGGCTCTTTTCTAGGCCTGCTCCAAAACTGAAGGCGTAGCCTTTGTAGAAGTGGTGCAGGGGTGGTTACACAACATGCTTGAAGGCCAAGCCAAACAAAAATGACAAAAGGCGCGTGATCTAGTAGAGTCCTGCATCATTGTTGTAGTTCTTTAACCACCACTCTACTTTGCTGCTCCCACTGGTCTCGCCTCCTAGGCATTTGGTAGGCCAAGTGGGTAGGTCGGTTAAACGAGTTGAGTAGCTTAAGTAGGGATGCCACTAAGAGGCTCTAATTCTAGCCTGGCAGACCCAAGAGGGGTTGCTTAGGGACTCTTGCCAAGAGTTAGCGTCCTGACGGGGAACTGTCTAGCTCTAGTCCAACAATTATATCTGTCACTCACATTGGGCTTGTATGGTTGGGGGTCCTTCGCAAGGTTTTGAGCTATGGGCCTGTCTTTGCTTAGGTCAAAGGCTTCCTGAGCTTTTTCTTGATGGGCCAGATTTTTCCTTTCTCATCAGTTGCCCCTACTCTCAAACTTTTCTACACTAGTTGCAAGACTGAAATGCAGTGACTTTTTATTTTTTGTAACTCCCCTTACCCCAGTAGCTGTTAGTTGGCATTACTGGGGCGTAGGTACTCTATTGCCATGTCTCTTACTCCTCTAACATGGGGAGGTGCTCTTTTGCCCATCTCTCACTCAAATTGGGGGGGCGAGGATAGGGGGAGTTGCTCTTTTGCCCCCATCTCTCACTCCTTAGATGGGGGAGATGCCCTTTTGCCCCATCTCTCACTCCTTAGATG
Organism: Thalassia testudinum; assembly: GCA_037157565.1. Taxonomy (NCBI): domain Eukaryota; kingdom Viridiplantae; phylum Streptophyta; class Magnoliopsida; order Alismatales; family Hydrocharitaceae; genus Thalassia; species Thalassia testudinum. The sequence continues at coordinate 89,518,071 of JAZHRO010000013.1, read as the reverse complement.
AGGGGGGAAGGGGGGTGGTGTTATGGCAATACATCTACCTAGATATTTCAGCATTACCTTGAGGGTCCTTATTTTGCTCTCTTCATCTCCCTAGGCAGACCAACAGGCTTTAGTGGGCTAGTTCAAGTAAACTAGCCAATTTAGGTGGACTAGAATTCAGGCGGACAAGGCAACTCAGGCAGTCTAGAGTCCAAGCGGGTTACCCAGGTGGACTAGTTTGTTCTAACAACTTGACCTACTTACTTGCCACTCCTTAGGGCTGGTTCACTTCGGAGCCTCTTGGGTTTGGGCTTGCCATGGTGAGCTTGTTGCCCGTACTCTTGTAATCCTGCATCAACATCAGAGTTTCCTCCTATACTATAGGTGACAATTAGGCTAGTTTTGCTCTTGGCAAGCACTTCTAGTGATATAGCCTCTCGCACTCTCAATTAGACTATTTTAGTGGTAATGACCACCTACTCTTGCTTCAAGAGGTGGGATTTCCTATGAGACAAGAGATTAGGGAACTCATGTAAAAAATCAAGAAAACTCAAATTAAATATGTATGTGTCTTGTTTAACTCAAACTCAACCCACTCTTTGTACTTAGAGATACTAAAGTGCCTGGGTTCTCCCTAGGGCCTTTGTAAGAGGTAACCCGCAAAGACATGCCAACATTCCCTATAATTAACCTACTCTCTTGGGAGACCCAAAGTCCACTCTTGTGATGTAATGACTCGATTCCCGAATCCCTACGAGACACGAGAATCGGTCCGACTCGACTAATCCCAAGACCCAGTCGTCCAACGAGAAAGTAACCAAAAGAGCAGTAAAATAAACCACATTCACCATGTATATAACTAGCAGTAACAAAATACAGCAGTAAAGGAAGAAACACTACAGTATACACCACCACAACAGTAGAGAAATAAACATGTACATAACATGAAGCTCACAAACAAAAAGAGTACAGGGAGTAATAGAAAACTACTCACTACAGCGGAAAGAAAAGTACAGGAGGTACTACAGGTAACTCTACTGGGCTCTACTAGGCCTAGTGCCCTCTGCAGCCGCTGACTCTGGCTGCTCAACACCTGGTCCTGAAAAGGTAACAAGGGTGACACGTCAGCGAAACGCTGAGTAGAGTGGCAACTAAAAGCTAAAAGAAGCAGTAGAGTGTACAGTAGTTGTTATATTTTTAATTTCTTTATTTATATTTTTCCATTTATTCACTGTTGATTTATTTATCAGATCCTTCTCTTGATCTTGAATGTTCCTCGTGGGAACGATCTTGATTGTAGTCTTTTCCAAAAAGTAGAAGTAACATGTGGTGCTCTCCTGGCCGGGAGAGTCCCCCATGGTGGTCCTACCCTCAGTCAACCACCCCAAGGTCGCTGACAAACGTAACGGTGACTACGGCACGCGCGATAAATGCACGGGTAGCTACCCCGCACTGGCACACGGTCAGTCGTTTCCGTTAACGGGTGCACCCAAAGCACAGCACGGAACCAGTATAGGGCAGAGCCCTCTCAGTAACAGGGGTCCAGCCCCTCCACAGTAACCAAACAGGGGTCTTGCCCCTCCATAGTCCATGCACCCTCGCTTGACTACCCTGGTTTACCCAGTGGGCCTAACAAGTCGGTGCAGGGGAGCTAGCAAAACCCCAGGGCCGGTGGGGTAGCTAGTGCTCTCCCTACACTAGTAGCTCTCCTCGGTACTGTGTACACGAGGGCCAAAAGTCGGTACAAAGTGGCCAGTCCTAACCCCGGGTCCCTGGGGTGGCTAGCTCCGCTCTGCACTAAACAGGGGGACAGTCGCTTTCCTTGGTACTCCGTACTCAAGGGCTAGCTCACTTCCCCAATTCTATTCCATTCACTTTCCAGGAGTTCTACCCCTAATTCCCCGTAGGGTTCAAGCTCTTTTAACTCAGCTAATTCAGGTTTCACCGTTCTAACTTTATGTCCATACAATTCATGTGCTCAACCGTAATTATCCATTCATAACAGGCAGCTGTTAACCAATTTACAGGTAGTTATCATTTCCATTTCACTTTTCCAAGACTGCAATGTTTATATACTCAACTAGTTTTCCAGTCCTAGGATTCATGCCATACCCTAGGATCTATCATTCAATCTAGTTTTCCAGTCCTAGGATTCATGCAATTCCCAAGGATCTATCATTCAATCTAAATTCTCAGTCCTAGGGTTCATGCAATGTCCTAGACCCTATTAATTGTTTTGTAATTGTACAAATTTTGTTAAATAAATAAAGGGCCACTCTACCCGCAAAATCGGGAGTACTGGGGGCGTAGTCGGAAATCCCACGCTCCTCTGCAACCCCCAAAGCCGCAATGGAACGGGGTCCTAACACAAGGATCAACACAAGGAGTTTCTCAGAATAGTATACAATTACTGTAGACAGGTAGATGAAATAAATTCCGAAAGAACGAAACTTGAAACGCAGAAAATGGACTCCGAACGGACCCTAAACGGGCCAAAAATGACGAGTCTGTCCAAAATCAGATGTCTGGAACTTCTTCTAGATGTCTTAAAACATCGATCGGGCAATACCTTGGTCTGCACAATCCCTCAGACGTCCAGAAGCTCGCTGGATCGTCTGTACTTGGTTTCCAAATGTCCGATTGTCACCCCGGACGTCTGGAGGTCCTCTCCATCGTCTGGTACTGGTGCCAGACATTTGATCTGTGTGGGATGGCGAGCCCTCGCGCCCTCCCGAACAACACCTGTGCACACACGCAACCGCTCTCATCACCAAGAGGCGCAGAGAATGCGGCGTACGGCTGCATGGCCGTACACGCGTAAATAGAAGAAGGTAGGAAAATATAGTACCTGTCGGACATTTGGACCATCCTCCAGAAGTCTTCAGAGTCGTCTGGACGTAAGTCTAGATGTTTGATTCTGGGAAATTTTCCCAGAATCAGGACCCGGTTTACTCTCTGCCCGCGACACACGGTCGCACCGCGCCGCATTCGCCTCCTGCCCAAGCTACAGCAGCTCCTTCGTGACACCCCACGCTCGCTGCTCCCCCGCCGGCCGACTCTAGCTGCCCCGGCAAGCTCGCACCTCCGCGGTCGAGCTTTCTTCTTCCTCTCGCAACACTCCTCCTTCCCACATGCCCGCTGCAGCTGCTGCTGCGCACTCGCTCGCTCGCTCGCTCGTAGGGAGAAGGAGAAGATGAAGGCGGTGGAGTGAGGGTGAGGGAGAGGGGAAGGGTTTTAGAAGGCAGCCGCGGGGAGAGAGAGAGAGGGAAAAGCGACGCCTGCAGGGAGAGAAAGCGAAGACGAAAGCGGCGGGTTCAATCTGCGCGCGCAGGCGCGCAGACGCGAACCCGTACGCCGAAAAAATTTATTACCAGACATCTGGGAAGGGTTCCAGACGTCTGGGCCACTTCCCAGATGTCTTAAACTACGTCTGGTGCCCACGTTCGTAACAATATAACAAACTCAAAGGAAGTTTCGTCCTCGAAACTTACGCTAACTAGGGTGCGGAAAGGAATAAAATATATATATAACAAACTCAAAGAGGACCGAAGCCGGTCCGAAAAGACGTACCCGTGAAAAGCTCCGGGTACCTCTCCCTAATTGCCGCCTCAGGCTCCCAGGTAGCCTCCTCGTACCGTTGGCTCCTCCACAAAACCTTCACCAGGAGTACTTGCTTTCGTCTCAGACTGCGGACGGCTCTGTCAAGAATTTGCACTGGCCACTCAGGGTAGGTCAGGTCATCGCTCACCTCGACGCTCTCGTGACTCAGGACGTGACTGGGATCGACGACATACTTCCTGAGGTTGGACACATGGAACACGTCATGCACACCAGAAAGCTGAGGAGGGAGGGCAAGCCTGTAAACAACGGGTCTAACCCGCTCCAGGACCTCAAAGGGCCCCACAAACCTCGGCGCGAGCTTCCCTCTCACCCCAAACCGCTGCAGGCCCTTCATGGGCGAAACACGAAGGAAGACATGGTCCCCAACCTCGAACTGCACCTCTCTGCGTTTCCGATCCGCGTAGCTCTTCTGCCTGCTCCTGACAGTGCGGAGTCGCCTGTGAATCTACTCGACTACCTCCTGACTCTGCCGGATCAGCCTGGGGCCAACCTCCCACTTGGTCTCCACCTCAACCCAACTCAAGGGTGCCGTACATCTCCGTCCGTACAGAGCCTCGTAGGGAGCCATGCCGATGCTCGAGTGATAACTGTTATTATATGCAAACTCCGCCAGGGGCAAGTGCTCCTCCCAAGAGCCCCTCCAGTCCATTACACAGGCACGCAAAAGGTCCTCAAGTGTCTGTATCATGCGCTCAGACTGTCTGTCCGTCTAGGGGTGGTAAGCTGTACTGAACCTCAACCGTGTCCCCAGGACCTGCTGAAACTCAGCCCAAAACTAGGACGTAAAGCGGGTATCCCGGTCGGATACGATCTCTCACGGAACTTCGTGTAGACGTACCACGTCGTGGATATACCTCTTTGCCAACTGTGCTGGTCCCAAAGTGACAGGTTACCAGCTAATGGTGTGTTCGGGACCCGCGGAGACAACGAGATCTGCTGCACAGGCCCCCATTCCTCCCATGATACCCGGTAGAGTGCTTTAATTCAGTTATTAATATTTAAATAAGAATGTGCTTGATTGCAATAGCCGAATGGAACTCTAGGATGTGGAATGAACCCTAAGGTAGAAAATGGATGAGCTTGTTTGAGCTATACTGTTTACTTGAATGCATGATTAAGATAAATTACTAGCAAATGCCTGTATTATAATTATGAGTTGCATGTTAGAATACGAGTTGCCTGTTTTCAATTGAGAAATTACATGTGAAAACACCAGTTGCATGTTATTGAGAATCGAACTATGAAAACACGAGCTGCCTGTATATGGATGAGGAATGAATTATGAAACATGAGATGTGGATCTAGATAATGAGGTGAACATGAGAATGAACCCTACCAGGAATTAGGAGTAGAACTCCTGTGGATAAACAGAATTTGGAATGTAGACGAGAAGTATGTTGGCCCTTGAGTAAGTGGTACCAAGGAGAGCGACTGTCCCCTTTTAGTATAGAGCTGAGCTAGCCTCCCTTGGATTGAGACTCGGGGTTAGGATTGGCCACTCTACACCAACTCCTGTTGGCCCTCGCGTACGTGGTACCGAGGTGTGCTACTAGTGTAGGGAGGGAGCTAGCCACCCCACGGGGTCCGAGGTTCAGCTAGCCACCCTACACCGACTTTGTTAGGCCCTCTGGGCAAACCAGGGTAGTCAAACGAGGGTGCGCGGACTGTGGAGGGGCGAGACCCTTGTTTGGTTCTGAGGGGCGAGACCCCTATTCTGAGAGGGCAAGTCCTTATACTGTTCCATGCTGTACTTTGGGCGTACCCACTAGCGAAAATGACTGATTGCGTGTCAGTGCGGGGTAGTTACTCGTGCGCTTATCACGTGTACCGTAGTCACCGCTACGTCTTGACAGTGACCTCGGGGTGGTTGATTGAGTGTAGGACTACCACGGTGGACTCTCCCGGCCAGGAGAGCACCACATGTACCTTCTACTCTACGGAAAAGACTGCAATCAAGATTGTTCCCACGAGGAACAGGCAAGATCAAGAAATATTTGGATACTTTGAGAAATAGATGAAACAGAAACATATAAATGGCATATATTGAAATGAGAATTAAATTTGTTATTTACTATTCTTGTACTTAAATAATACAAACACCACTCTACTCAGCGTTCGCTGACTCAGTGGACTTAGTCCCGTGTGGATTGAGGCCCAAGAACCCTGATAGTGCAGACGAATGAGACATTGGGTCCTCACAAAGGAGCCCAATGTTACCACAGTATGCCGAGTCTTCGTCTTCACCATCCTCCTCTATTCAATCACAGTCAAAGTTCTTTGCTACCCTGAATATGTCAAGTCGAAGTTGCTCATTGCTTAGGGCTATCTCCATACACCTGGATGCATAATCAATGTTCGCTCGGGCTGTCGCTAGAAATGGGCTACCCAAAATAATTGGTGCATCTCGGAGATTAGGATGAACTTCCATATCGAGAATGAAAAAATCTGTGGGAAAGCAGAACTCGCAGACTTTCACAATCATGTTCTCAACCACCCCCCTCGGTGTTTTGACTGATCTGTCAGCCAGCTAAATTGTGACCGAGGTGGGCTTTAACTCCCCAAATCGAAATCGATCAAATATGGCAGTGGGAGTTAGGTTGATGGACGAACCCAGATCTAGAAGGGCGCGATCAATGGAGAATCCTGCAAGAAGCAGGATATGAGTGGGGTGCCAGGGTCTTTCGTTTTCGGTGGCAAGTCGGCCAGAATCACGGCGCTAGCCTCTTTTGACAGTACCGCCTGTCATCCAATTCTCGGCTGTCGCTTCGGGGTACAATAGTCCTTGAAGAACCTAGCGACAGTGGGAATGTGATCAATTGCCTCGAGGAGGGGGACCTGAATATGTACTTCCTTGGGCATCGATTTCAGATCCTCAAAATTTTACGTGTCCTTTTTCCACACTGCATTCTGTGTCAGAGCTTAGGAAAAGGGATGGGAATCCCAGGGTCAAGCGACCTCTTACCCTTATCTACCGTAGGTGGCTCTTGAGATGAAGAAGGAATCGATCCTGCTTGCGACGAAGGGTGGGAAAAATCAGGACCCTCCTACCTAAGTGGTGGGTCAAATGTCTTCCTTCCACTCCTCAAAGAGATAGCATGTGCATCGGCTTGCTGTCCATGAGGTGGTGGGGGAGAGGAAGGGGCAGAATACGTGGGGTTTTGCAAAGGCAGCTGGCCTTGCGCGTAACCGGGTGGTGCAGGAGGCGCCTGTAGTATGGCATGTGCCTGTCCCTGCGGTGCCTGAAACCTAGGCAGGGCGCCTTGGTTCTGCACATATTGAGGATTCGAGACGGGTTGGGAGGGCAAGGGTCCCTGCGCTCTATGCTCCTACAACAGTTGGTTTTGCGTGTTCTGTATAGTCTGTATCTGGTTAGCCATCGCCTTCATAATCTGCAAGCTATCTTGTGTAGATTTCCTCATTGATTCTTGCAGCTCCTCTTTCAGTGCCTCCAAAGGGTTAGCCCGCCTTGGAGGGCGATTACACCGCAAAAATACACCTTCAAGTGTGCCATCTTGTGCTATTTCCTAGCATTACCAGTGCATATTAGGTTTCCATAGTCGCATTTATGAAAATACATGCATGCATGCATTTAATTGAGAGGGGAGAAGAGTGAATAAAATGGCCTCGCAATTCACATTTTCCTCAAGTGCTACCTTGCAAAATCTCCATCTTTACTTTTATTTTTTATTTGTATTTGAAAATTTCTCCGCGCGGCTGCAAGGAATGGCCTCTTCTTCTTCGTGCCATGTCCTGCTCAGCCTCTCCCTGCCAGCCCTGCAGCCGCATGCATAAGATCTCCCTGCCGGCCATGTTGAGCCATGCACAGCCAGGGCATGGCTGTGCATGCCTCTTTCTTCTTTATAAAGGCACGACTACCTTCTTTGCAAAAGGAGCCTGGTCCGGCCAAAAAAAAAAACTCCACAGCATCTTCTTCTCCAGGCCACCTCCTCCCCTCTCCCTCCATACGCAGGCCCTCCTCCTCTGAGGAGCCACTCTGCGGGCAGGAGTCCATCACTGTGGTGCACACCCACCACCGCCCAGCTCATCAAAGAGCCGGTGGGCATGGTGGTATTCCCTGTTTCAACTTTTCAAACCATTTTAGCCATTGGAGCAAGAGCTTCAAGCTTTGAAGCTCAAAGCTCCGCATGCAGCAGCAACAGTAGCAAGGCGGCAGCAGCCGCAGGCCTCCGCGCGTCCCTGCAGCAGCCACCCCAGCCCTTTCTGCGCACGCCTGCAGGCGCCCTCGCCCCTCTCCGTGTGCCCTGTCGCGAACCTCTCCGCGCTTGCAACCAACCGGCACACCCCTTCCATGCGTGCGCTAGCTCGCGCGCGCCAGCCGCACTCACAGCACCGGGCTCAAATGGTTGCGCGGCTCGCCCGACCACTGTAGCCACTGCTCACGCGTTTTTGCTGAACACTATGGCTACAGTGGGGTGATCGGTAAGTTTCTCACTTATGCGGTCACCCGGCGCGCCGCTACCGACCACTGCCCGCACCCGCGTCCGCCCGAGCGTTTGCGTGCACCCTCGTCGCCCGCACCCGCCCGCTTTAGCGTCTGCGTCCGCGTCTCCCTTCGCCCGTGTACACCCGCCCGCGTACGCCCGCCTGCTTCTTCAGCGCCCGCTCTTCACGCAGCGCGGTGTGCTGCGGCCTCTCCTCTCCCCGCGCTCACTCCCTCCCAGCGCGCACGTCCTCGCGCGCCTACGTGCAGCGCGGTGTGCTGTGGCCATCAGACAACGCCTCTCCGCGTGCAGATGGCTTAACTCTCCTAGCCTTCACTCCAGTAGCGCTCTCTCTCTCTCTCTCTCTACACACACTTACACACACACTCACACTCTCATACACACACACACACACACCTATACTCTACTATATATATATATGTACATATATATATTTATATATATATATTTATATACATATACATATATATATATACTTATATCTATATATATAGTAGTACCTATATACTAAGTATTAGTATACATACATATATATATACATATATATCTATATACTTATATATATACACATATATACTTACATATATACATATATTTATATACATATATATATATATCTATATATAGATTATTACCTATATAACTAAGTATAAGTATAGATACATATATATATATATCTATATAACTATATATACATATATACATATATGTATATATAACTATATAGATGTATATATATATGTATAGATATATATAGTAATATATGTAAGTAGATACACATATCTATCTACATATATTTATTTACATATATTACTATATATATCTATACATATATATATACATCTATATAGTTATATATACATATTTATACATACATATATATATATATATATACATCTATACAAATATCTATCTATACATATATTTACATATCTATTTATATGTACATATATGTATATATATGTACTTATATATGTGTATATATATATATATATTTTCACATTACTTACCATACGTTGTATCGCGAGAATATCTACACCAGTTGCTGATATTCCCTGATACATGGGTACAAAAAGCATGTTCGCACTCGTCTTCCACCATCCATCTTACACTCTACACGGCACTTCGTCCTGTTGGTTGCGTCTTTCTAGACGACGAATGACTCGACACCGTGCTACACTCCATCTCCGCCTCCACCCCCACCCCTTTATACATATATAGTATATACATATATATCTATACTATATTTAGTTTATTTCTATTTCTCTTGCATGCCAGTAAAAAGATAAAAAAATATATAAAAGAGAAAAGATAATCCTTGACTTGCAGGTACTCAGTCTTGCGAATAGCAAGACTAATTTTGGAACCCTAATTTGGCTCAAAGCCAAGAACCTAATTTTGAGGGTGTGCCTCAAGGACAGGAATTATCAGAAAAAAATCTAAATAGAAAAACACCAAAAACATAATAAACGAATGGAAGAGATTCGTTGTAGGAAAGACGTAGAAACTTCACTTCTAATCCTACTTCCCTGAGTTTGACCCTGGGCCTAAAAGTGACCAAGATAAAATCAAGTAGGCTAGGTAAAAAAAATTTTTGTAAAGAGATGGTTAGGCTCGATTTAGGTTAACTACTATACACATTTCAACGATCAAATCACCATATTAACACACCTAACCGGGTCCCGACCATAAATCTTTCTGGCGCCGTTGCCGGGGAAGTGCGCCTTCAAGTAAGTTTTTACTCCATTCTTGTAATTTTTCTCTTCTCACACCCTTCTCTTCACGGGTGTCTGTTTTTGGTGTGTAGGTAAATCTTTTGCAAGGAGAAGGCAGGCAGACGAAGTCAGAGATGTGGGTAGATCCAAGGCAGGAACGAGAGCGCGAAGACGCCGACACCGCACTGGAGCTCCGCACACATTGCTGAACAAGTAGGTCTTTCTTTCTTAGCAACCTAAGTTAACTTGTCACCTTAATAAAAAAAAAAACTAAAAACTAGAAAAACTTCTTGGGATCTCTTGGGGCAAGTGGATTAAAATTCACTTGTTTGATTGATTGCCTTTACTCCCACCGCCCCAGGATTTCCCCCTTACTTCGCATAGCAAAAATCCAAGAATCTTGATTCTTGAATTTTTCGCCGAGTGAAGTATTCGTTGAGGCAAACATAAAAAGATTGATTGCACCCCTCTTTGCCTCATTTATCTGCAAATTCGGGATGACCTTTTTGGTGGGGAGACTTGGAATTGAGTTGATTCCAACCCCACCACGACTTTTCACTTTCCAAAGATTCGATCCCGAATACTTCAACCCCAACAAATTGATTTTCTTTATCTTTTGGTTGAGCCTTATGTGGAAATCATTCTGGTGATTGGGAGCACTTGAATTGAAGTGCTGTGGCTCCCTTTCACACTAATCTACAACTGATTCGTGCATCCACACATAGAAATCTCCATCTAGGGAAGCCCATTGCATTTTAGCATGCATTAACCAACTGACATTGAAGAAGGGTTTGTTGGGCTTAGAAGAAAACCTGTATTCTCTCAAAACTCAGAGATTGGTTGAATTGGTAATTCAGTGAAATCTTAAAATCCATACTACTTAAGGATGAATTCTAAAAACCATTCACCAATTAAAACTTCAATTTGGGGAGATTTCCCCGTTGCATGCTTGTTTTACATGCTTTGTAAAATCAATCACTTGGACATTACCCGTAAACAACGCCCTTCACATTCCAAAAGCACTTGATCCTAAGCCTCTTACTAAAATTGGTAGCAACTTGACCCTTATTAAGGATTTGAGGTCTAACTACCTGCGTGTAGCGCCTACGTGCTGGTGAGGGTTCCCACGTGCTATTGGGTGTCTAAGACTGGGGCAAGCGGCCTTTCAATCTGACCCAGTGGTTCCATGGTGCTCGCATTCGATTTCGTAGTTCGTGATAGTAGGTAACTTAGATCTTTAGGTCTAAGGGCACACTGTAGAGGTTAGGAATTTGATTGAATTAATTTGTCATCAAGTGTACCTCTGCGACGTCATTTCTCTCATCTCTTTTCCCTTCGTATCCCCCCAATTCTTCTTGCAGTAGTGCATGTTTGGGAGGAGGTCACAAAGTCCTGAACTGTTTGAATTTCCTGATAAATCTAGAAAAGAAGACGAATCGTCCTCCTCCTCCACAAACATGGCTGCACGCCCACCCCCAAATCCTGAGGGAGGAAACCACACTCAAAACCCACCAGGTGGTGGAGCCTTAGATCCCATAACCCGCCTCCAAGCCCAAATGGAATTGTATAATGAACAAATTGAAGCCATTAGGGAAACGTTGGAGGAAATGCAGAACCCTCCCGAACGGGAGGAGCCTAGGTCTCTTAGCTCCTATCAAAATCTCGCTGCTACAGAGATCATAGGACAAATTCGGGTCCCCATGGGCGGGGACGATTTTGAATTGAAGCCTAACATAATTGGCCTCATTAATTTTCACTTCCATGGTTTTGCAAGTGAAGATCCTTTTCTCCACTTGGAAGACTTAACCCGATTGGCTGAAACTGTTAAACCAAGAAATATTGGGTTACCTATAGTCCTCATGAAAATGTTCCCGTTTACATTGCGGGATAAAGCATCGCAGAGGTTATGCACCCTTGGGAGAACCATCCACTCTTGGGAAGAGGTGTGAACAGCGTTTCTCAAGAAGTTCTTCCCAATCGGGCGAACTAATGCGCTTCGCCGTGCTATCACTTCATTTACGCAACAAAATGGCGAACAATTTCATGAGGCATGGGAGAGATATAATGACCTCCTCAGGAAGTGTCCGCACCACGGACTGCCTAAGTGGCATATAGCCTAGATTTTCTACTAGGGCTAAATGAGACTTTGAAGCAGATTGCAGACGCTTCCTGCGGAGGGAATTTTATGAATAAAGACGAGACTGGAGCATTCAAATTATTTGAAAATATGAGTGAAAACTCAATGAACGATGCTTCCATTGTCGCCTTTAATCGTACCAGCCAGCCCCGAAATGTCCATGAAGTTGACACGGGACCCTCCCATTCATCCACTAATCTTAGCCTTATCGCATAGAAATTGGATGAAGTCTCCATCGTGCACAAGAAGCTGGATGAGCTTCTGGCCAACCTCTCCCATTCTATGGCAAACACCCCCACTTCACCACTTCGTCACAATCCAAATTCTTCCAACACTAGGCTTATCCCGAGAAACCCCATAAGACCTTCCTTACTGAGTGTCGCACAGAGCGACTCGGTAAGTCATGTAGATCTGGCTTCTGCGAGCCAGTATTTCGACACGGAGGACCAAGCCTCCGTGTGCTCGGACGCATACTTACATGCGGACGCGTCTTCTGGCATAGAAGACGCTTGCGCCCTGGGGAATAACCCATTCTCTGCCACTTATAACCCAGGGTGGAGAAATCATCCAAATTTCGCATGGTCCAACAACCCATAGTGCCAAAAGCCCGTGGGTGGACCAATGCGACCGTCTGCACCCGTCATCCCAAGGGCCCAGTCTAATCCTATGGCGAATCCGCCATCAGGCCCTTGCGTACCGCAAGCAGAACACGCATCAAGTCCTCTTGACAAATTGATGCGAATGATGACGGAAATGTCAAAGCACCATGAAGAGAACATGACCTCTCTTCAGCATCAATTGGCGCAGCAGAATGCTGAGATCAGTCAACTATGCATGGCGACTCGATCTCTTCCCTCCCAACCTGTTCCAAACCCGCGAAACTTCGTACCCCGTGGTCCTCAACCACAGGTATGACCTTCTCAGGGGCAGGTTAATCATATTCTGCAGGCTCCTAGCATTCCACCAGGATTTCAGGCTAATCTCGCTGCAGCACCGCACTCTTATGTCTTTATTGCAAACCCTCCTCCGCCGTATGATCCTACTGGACCCGCATTGTCCAATGCTATCACTACGAGGAGCGGTAAGCAGACCGTCGATCCGCCTCGACCTGATCCGGGCCCGTCTTCTTCATCGCCCTCTCATTCGGGATGCGCACCGCATTCGCGAGAGGATGATACACTCAAATTGGTGCCAGAATCAGTCCCATTCCCTAAGGCTCTACTGAGGGAGCCAAAAGGCAAAAAGAAAGATACGCAGGCCTTTGACAACTTGCGTAATTTGTTCTGGGATGTAGAAATCAAGGTACCCCTGCTTGAGGCTATCGACCACATACCTACTGTCGCCTAATTTTTCAAAGACTACACAACACCCAAGCGACAGTCAAGGAAAACTAAGAATCCAGTGGTTCTCTCGTCTCATGCAAGTTGTGCTATACTGTCAAACCTACCACCGAAGAAGAAAGATCCGGGCACACCACTGATTTCCTGTAGCATCCAAGGCTGCAATTTTAACCATGCCTTGTTTGATCTAAGATCTTGCATAAATCTTATACCAACCATCATGCTTGAAAAATTTTCCTTGGGAAATCTGAAACCCACCCCTGTCACATTACAGTTGGCAGATTGTTCTGTCAAAATCCCGAAGGGTATGGTGGAAGACGTGGTGGTTAGGGTCAACTGTCTCTGTTTTCCTGTTGACTTTCTTGTTTTAAATATGGAAGTTTCTAGCTCACTTTTTGATTGTCCGATCATCCTTGGTCGACCTTTCTTGGCCACAGCCTGCGCCCATATCGACTGCGAGTCGGGCTGTATTGAGATTGCCGTTGGATCTGAAAAGATCAAGCTTAACATCTTCAAGGCAGCCAAGAACTTTGATTGCGATGGTATCGAGGATGACACGTTTGACGAGGACATGGCCGTCAGCGCGTGTATCGGACTAATTGGGACCTATTCGGACTGCTACGGATTACCTATAAACACTAATGACTGCCTGACCAACACATATTGTGACGTTCCCCCATCCCTCCCTATTCCCGTACCTTCTCCTGACCAGACTTCTGACGAGGTTTTCTCCGCTTCCCATACCTCGTGGTCTGAGTCATCTCCGGGCTACTCATCGTCGGTCTACACTCTCGAAGACCGGATTACCCTTTCTTTCCCGCCAAATCAGGCGGATTTGCAATTCCACACTGGGACCTTGAGCCCATATACTTCTCACTGGGGCTATTCCTTTTTGGATCCATCTATCCAAGAAGCCCCTCTTCTTGGCCAATCTGAGGGCCAATTTCTTCCTCCTGACTTGTTCTCCAACCCGCCTGGGACACTCTCATCCCAAGAAATGCCAGATCTTTCACCATCCACTCCCGAGCTGAAAGAGCTGCCTAGTACACTTAAATATGTTTTCTTAGGACCAAATGAAATGCTCCCCGTAATCATCAGTTCAAAATTGACCAGGGAGCAAGAGTGCAAACTAACGAAGGTCCTCATAGAACACAAGGCAGACATTGGATGGTCTTTATCAGACTTATCTGGCATTAGCCCCTCCTACTGCACTCACCGTATATATACGGAGGAGGAGGCTCAACCTTCCCGCGAGATGCAGTGACGTCTCAACCCTAACGTGCGGGAGGTCGTTAAGAAGGAAATCATTAAGTGGCTAGATGCAGGTATAATCTACCAGATCAACGATAGCCCCTGGGTGAGTCCGATTCACGTTGTGCCCAAGAAGGCAAGACTCACCATCCGTGTTAATGACAGGGGTGAATCCATCTGTACATGCACTCCTACATCTTGGAGAGTGTGTGTAGATTATAGGAAACTCAATGCTGCAACTCAGAAAGATCACTTTCCACTACCTTTCATTGACCAAATCCTGGAGCGGTTAGGAGGAAATAAATTTTTCTGTTTCCTGGATGGATTCTCAGGATATAACCAGCTGGCAATTGACCCCCGGGACCAAGAGAAAATCACTATTACCTGCCCCTTCGGCACCTTTGCATTTAGAAGGATGCCGTTCGGACTTTGCAACGCTCCAGCAACTTTCCAGAGATGTATGATGGCGATATTCCATGACATGGTGGGCGACTTTCTCGAGGTCTTCATGGATGACTTTTCGATCTTTGGACCATCTTTCGATGACTGTCTTGCCAACCTGACTCGTATCCTTAGGAGATGTATTGATGTAAACCTCGTGCTTTCTTGGGAAAAAAGTCATTTTATGGTGCACGAGGGAATTGTTCTCTGGCATATCATCTCCGATAGGGGTATGAGGTTGACAGAGCTAAGCTTGACGTAATTGCTGATTTACTTGTGCCTAGCTCTGTCAAACAAATCTGCTCCTTCCTGGGACACGTCGGTTTCTATAGGAGATTCATCAAAGACTTCTCCAAAATTTCTCGACCCTTAACTCATCTCCTATTAACTGACGTACCCTTCAATATGGGCCCCGACTGCATACGAGCTTTCACGCAGCTGCGTAATGCTGTCACCAAGGCCCCTGTTCTCCAGCCGCCTGATTGGTTCCTCGACTTTGAACTCATGTGTGACGCTTCCGACCTTGCAGTCGGAGCCATCCTGGGACAAAGATGCGATAGACACCCCTTCGTGGTGTACTACGCCAATAAGACGTTGGACGAGGCCCAGCATAATTATACTACCACTAAAAAAGAACTACTGGCAGTCGTCTTTGGGCTGGAGAAATTCTGCTCTTACCTTCTGGGCTCTCACGTTATTGTTTTCACTGATCACGCGGCCATTCGCCATCTCATGCACAAGAAGGATGCCAAGCCTAGACTGATTCGTTGGATCCTTCTGCTCCAAGAATTTGACATTGAGATCCGAGATAAGGCCGGAGCCCAGAATGTTGTAGCTGATCATCTTTCCAGACTGGACCCTGACCATATTGGACTTACTCTGCTGATCAATGAGATTTTTGTTGATGAGCACCTTTTGGCAATTAATGTGGCAAGTGGACCGTGGTATGCCGACATTGCCAATTACCTTGCTTCTGGATCCCTTCCACGTGGTTGGCCTAAAATCCAGCGCGAGCGTCTCATGGCAGAAGCAAAGTATTATTTCGGGGATAATCCACTCCTTTTTCGGATGGGCGCTGATCAAATCATCCGTCGCTGTGTTCCTGACAGCGAATTCCCCAGTGTGCTATCCTTCTGCCATGATAAGGCCTGCGGAGGCCATTTCTCTAAGAGGAAAACTGCAGCTAAGGTGTTGCAGTGCAGTTTCTTTTGGCCCTCCCTTCACCAGGATGCACACAATTATGCCAAGCATTACACTAGGTGCCAGTCGTTAGGGTCAATGTCACGTCGTGACATGATGCCCTTGCAACCCATCCTAGCTGCAGAAATCTTCGACATTTGGGGAATTTATTTCATGGGTCCCTTTCCTCCTTCCAACAGCTTCGAATTTATTCTCGTGGCTGTTGATTATGTTTCGAAATGGATCGAGGCTATTCCCATGTGCTGTGCTGACCATGTTATATCCACCCGATTTGTCAAAGACCACATCTTTGCGCGCTTTGGGATCCCTCGAGCCATTATCTCGGATGGAGGAAGCCACTTTACCCATGCTTCTTTCGGGCACTTATGAGGAAATACGGAGTCCACCATCGTATCGCATCCCCGTATCATCCTCAAACGAATGGCCAGGCAGAATGTCGAATAGGCAAATCAAGCAAATTCTCTAGAAAACGGTTCGGCTTGACCGTAAGGATTGGTCCGACAAGCTGATTGACGCACTTTGGGTGTATCGGACCGCCTTCAAGGTTCCCCTTGGTATGTCTCCTTATAGAATCATTTACGGGAAGTCTTGTCATTTGTTCGTGGTGTTGGAGCACCGCGCTTATTGGGCGGTTCGCCAATGTAACCTCGACCCAGACCTGTGTGGTCGAGAAAGGAAACTCCAACTCCAGGAGCTGGAAGAGCTCCGTAGTGAAGCCTATGATTCTGCTTTAACTTTCAAACTACGCACTAAGGCTTTTCACGACAGCCGTATTCGGCGGAAGGAATTTGAGCCATCTCAGCAAGTTTGGCTCTACAATGCCCGGCTCAAATTCTTTCCTGGGAAACTGAAGTCCAAATGGACTGGTCCTTTCCTGGTCTCAAGACCATTTCCCAATGGGGCCGTTGAGATCGAAGATCCCAAATCTGGGCATAAATTTACGGTCAACGGGTAGCATTTGAAACCCTATCTAACTCATGAACCTGCCCCCGTTGGAGAAACCGTTTCCCTGCTGAGGGTAACTAATTCTTTGCCTTATTCTGAGTCCAGCTGGGGACGTTAAATTTAGCACTCGTTGGGAGGCACCCCAACAACACTCAACATCCACCATCACTTTTCACTTCACTGTCACGATCACTTCACTTTTTCTTTACCACCCACCATCCACCCACCCTACCTCCCTGCTGTATACCCTGCACCTCAGCTCTCGTTACCCGATCTTTCGTCCTTCCTCTACCCTACCCTGCATGCATATGAGGACATAGCATCGTTTGGCATGGGGGGGTGGATAGGCATCCTTAGGATCTAGGTATTTTAGGGTATCATGCAGTTTCTATATATATATAACAAAAAAAAAAGAAAAAAAAATGAAAATGGTGTTTAGTAACGATCTAAAGGCTGAAACAAAAATACAATAAGTGTTTATGGATATTCAACCTATGTTTTGAAGACTTTCCAGGCCACAGAAGCTTGATTCGCTCAGGCTCGGCTTAATTCACTTGAGCATTGACAAGATAGATTGGAATCTCTCCTAATTAAGGACGTATTCTTGTACCTGAGACACCAGTACAGGATTTGTTGGTTTGCTTCTACTTGAGAGCCTAAGTAATCTTGGTTCACACTACATATATCAAGAAAGACCATGTGAACATAAGATCCAACCCTACTGTTCATTAGGGAAGGTGGAGTCCTTACCTGTGCGTGCAGGTAGACTTTTTATCCCAGGTTTTAGTCTTGTGTTTAAGAGAAACTCTTTCCACCAAAAAGAAAAGTGTGCTCCTCCAAATAATGTTGTAAGAGATATACTGACACGTGTTTAAAAAAAAAAAAAAGATGCAAATAAGTCAGTATATCTCACAAATGTCTGTAAAGTTTTCCTCCTACAAAAGTTCTTCAGGGCAAAGTACAAATACCCTGTTTTCTTTGAGCCACATATGTCAGAAAATGGGAGTTGAATTTCCATCATCTTTTTAAGGGTCAATCCGAAGACATGAGGTAAAACTGGGACCAACCTGTACTTAAAAATTCATGAAACCCTGTGCTTGAGTCTTAATGTTCATCTGGTCAGTCTTGGTCCTTCACTAAGCACAAGCCATAACCTCTTGAGCTCTCGAGTACGGCAAAAACCTCCTGGGTCCTGGAAATCGTACTTAAGGTTTAAATATCAAGAGTCCTGGTTAGTCGAAAGATGATCTATGTCATGTGAGACTTAAAGTACTGGTAGTCTTCTCTACAATTGGTTCTCACAATATCCAACAATAAATACACCTTTGTCCCCTCAAGAAGAAAATCTTCAGCTTAAGATAATTTCTAAATACTACAAAAAAATGTTTTGCTAGGGACTAGCAAAAGATAGGAATGGGGGTATGATTGCACCGCAAAAATACATCTGTAATTGTGCCATCTTGTGCTATTTCCTAGCATTACCAGTGCATATTAGGTTTCCATAGTCACATTTGTGAAAATACATGCATGCATGCATTTAATTGAGAGGGGAGGAGAGTGATTAAAATGGCCTCTCAATTCACTTTTTCCTCAAGTGCTGTCTTGCAAAATCTCCATCTTTATTTTTATTTTTTATTTGTCTTTGAAAATTGCTCCGCGCGGCTGCAAGGAATGGCCTCTTCTTCGCGCCATGCCCTGCTCAGCCTTTGCTTGCCAGCCCTGCAGCTGCATGCACAAGATCTCCCTACCGGCCATGCTGAGCCATGCACAGCCAGGGCATGGCTGTGCATGCCTCTTTCTTCTTTATAAAGGCATGGTTGCCTTCTTTGCAAAAGTAGCCTGGTCCAGCCAAAAAAAAAACTCCACAGCATCTTCTTCTTCAGGCTGCCTCCTCCCCTCTCCCTCCATACATAGGCCCTCCTCCTCTGAGGAGCCTCTTTGCAGGCAGGAGTCCACACTGTGGTGCACACCCACCACCGTGAGACCACCACCGCCCAGCTCATCAAAGAGCCGGTGGGCATGGTGGTATTCCCTGTTTCAACTTTTCAAGCCATTTCAGCCATTGAAGCAGGAGCTTCAAGCTTTGAGCTCAAAGCTCCGCAGGCAGCAAGGTGGCAGCAGCTGCAGGCCACCGTGCATCCCTACAGTAGCCGCCCCAGCCCTTTCCGTGCACGCCTGCAGGCGCCCTCGCCCCTCTCCGTACACCCTGTCGCGAACCTCTCTGCGCCCGCAACCAACTGGCGCACCCCTTCCACACGCGCGCCAGCCGCAAGCCACCCGCACTCACAGCATCGGGCGCAAGCTATTGTGCGGCTCGCCTGGCCACTGTAGCCATTGTTCACGCGTTTCTGCGGAACACTGTGGCTACAGTGGGGTGATCGGTAAGTTTCTCACTTATCTGGTCACCTGACGCGCCGCTATTGGCCACTGCCCGCACCTGCGTCCAACCCCGTGCCTGCTCCAGTACCCGCCTACACGTCTGCTTGCGCCTGCGTCGCCCGCACCCATTTGCTTCAGCATCTGCATCTGCGTCTCCCTTCGCCCGCGTACACCTGCCTGCGTACGCTCTCCTGCTTCTTTAGTGCCCATTCTTCACATAGCGCGGTGCGCTGCAGCCTCTCCTCTCCCCGTGCTCACTCCCTCCCAGTGCGCACATCCTCGCGCGCGTACGTGCAGCGCGGTGCGCTGTGGTCATCAGACGACGTCTCTCCGTGCGCAGACAGCTTAACTCTCCCAGCCTTCACTCCAGCAGCTCTCTCTCTCTCTCTCTCTCTCTCTCTCTGCACACACTTACACACACACACTCACACTCTTATACACACACACACCTATACTCTACTATATATATATACGTACATATATATATTTATATATATATATTTATATACATATACATATATATATATATATACTTATATCTATATATATAGTAGTACCTATATGCTAAGTATTAGTATACATACATATATATATATACATATATATCTATATACTTATATATATATATATACACATATATACTTACATATATATATATAGATATATATATATATATATATACACACACACAAATATACATACATATATACATATATATCTATATAACTATATATACATATATGTATATATATACACATATCTATCTACATATATCTATTTACATATATTACTATATATATCTATACATATATATATATATAGACATCTATATAGTTATATATACATACATACATATATATATATCTATACATATATTTACATATCTATATATATGTACATACATATATATATATATACATGTATAAGTACATATATACTTATATATTTATAACAATATACACATATAGATATATTTACATATATACATATATATATTTTCACATTACTTACCATACGTTGTATCGCGGGAATATCCGCACTAGTTGCAGATATTCCCCGATACACGCGTACAAAAAGCGTGTTCACACTCGTCTTCCACCATCCATCTTACACTCTACACGGCACTTCGTCCTGTTGGTTGCGTCTTTCTAGACGACGACCGACTCGACACCGTGCTACACTCCATCTCCGCCTCCACCCCTACCCATTTATACATATATAGTATATACATATATATCTATACTATATTTAGTTTATTTCTATTTCTCTTGCATTCCAGTAAAAAGATAAAAAAAATATAAAAGAGAAAAGATAATCCTTGACTTGCAGGTACTCAGTCTTACGACTAGCAAGACCAATTTTGGAACCCTAATTTGGCTCAAAGCCAAGAACCTAATTTTGAGGGTATGCCTCAAGTATAGGAATTATCAGAAAAAAATCTAAATAGAAAAACACCAAAAACATAATAAACGAACGGAAGAGATTCGTTTTAGGAAAGGTGTAGAAACTTCACTTCTAATCCCACTTCCCTGAGTTCGACCTTGGGCCTAAAAGTGACCAAGATAAAATCTAGTAGGTCAGGTAAAAAAAAAATTTGTAAAGAGATGGTTTGGTTTGATTTAGGTTAACCACTATACACATTTCAACGATCAAATCACCATATTAACACACCTAACCGGGTCCTGACTAGAGGGTGGTTGGCAGCTTGGTACAGCTGTTGGTATAAAGAGCGGGGTTGCTGTTGCTGAGACGGGAATGGCTACTACCTAGGGTATGTTTTTTGCACATTCCCGTATTTCCTGGGCTGGCAGTGTGGATCTTGATGTGGTCTCTGTGAATTACCAAACTAGGAGAAGTTCGAATGCTGGTGCCAACCAGGGTTATACGTCTCTGAATATGGGTTATTATGCCCGTATCCTTGGATAGCACTAACATCCTTGTAGGCTGAAGATGTTTGAGACGTATATCCATCAAGGGGATATGCATTATAATCTGCGGGTGGTGTGTAACCCTGGTCGTAGGGTGCCAGATTTGGGTTATTTACGGGATCCTGATATGCGAGATCTCGTAAATACAGAGAAGATGCATCCCGAGTGAGTAGATTAACACGACCAGGAGTGGCTCAGGGTGCATAGGAGGGTCTTGAGGCGGCAGAGCTCAAGTCAGATTGACCTTGACTAATCTAGTCAATCTTTTTCTCGATTAGATTTATTCTATCCAGCTGCTTGACGATGATATCCATCTTGGCTCTAATAGACTCGGTGTGAGCCTCATGGACACCAACCCGCTGCTGACCAGGCTGTTGGAACTGGTTCATGGATGAGGCATTCATCGAGTTCTCCGTTAAAGATTCAAACAGCTCAAATGCACTGTTCTCATCTTTTGCGAGGAAATTCCCGCCACTAGATGCATCGGCTAGATACCGATGTGTGTCATCCAGCCCATGGTAAAAAATCTGAGCTAGGTGTCATTTGGGTATACCATGGTGCGGGCATTTCCAGAGAAGGTCGTGGAATCTGTCCCATGCTTCGTGTAACTTCTCCCCAGCTCCCTGGGAGAAAGTCGTGATTCCACGCTGCATTGCGTTTGTTCGACCGATTAGGAAGAACTTTTGCAGGAATTCACATCGTAATTTCGACCAGGTTCCAATTGGCTTCCCAATGGTCTTGAACCAGTTTGAAGCTTTATCCCTCAGAGAGAATGGGAAAAACTTCATTTGAACAATTCCAAGATCGATATTCCTGGGTGGAATCGTTTCAGCGAGTCGACTCAGGTCGTCAAAGTGCTGGAACGGATCTTCTCTTGAGTTCCCATAGAAGTAAGTGCTGATCAACCCAATCACATTGGGCTTGATCTCAAACGCGTCTCCGCCCGTGGGAATTCTGACCAGTTGTGTGACGATTTGTGCGGTTGGGTTGTAGAAATCTCGCAGTTGTTCTCCTCGCGGTGGGTGCAGCATCCTGTCAAGCGTCGTTAAGATGCGATCCATGCTTTGCCGATGCCACTCCTCGGATTCGACTACCCGGGCTTCCAGACGAGCCATCGGGTCCAGATTCTCGATATCTTGACCTGGTCTAGGTCCAGGTCTAGGGTTAGCCATGGTGGCTCTGGGAGTAGAAGTGGGGGGAGAAGATGGTTCCGGCGAGGTGACTTGCCTCCTTGGGAGTGGCTCCCAAGGTCCAACCAAGTGAGGTCTAAGTGACCTTCCTCGCATACATAATCCAACCCTTGGGTTGGTGTAGCTAAGCAAGACAAGGCTAAGGCCCTGTCAATCAAGTGGTCCTTATGAATCAGGTGA
This sequence comes from Thalassia testudinum, assembly GCA_037157565.1. NCBI lineage: Eukaryota > Viridiplantae > Streptophyta > Magnoliopsida > Alismatales > Hydrocharitaceae > Thalassia > Thalassia testudinum. The sequence goes on along the minus strand of JAZHRO010000013.1, from coordinate 89,495,302 downwards.
TCGGATTTTTCATTTTATGTTTTAATTCCTGAAGAAATTCGTCATACAACCGACTGAAAGCAAATCTTACCTCGTCGCTAACCCAACCAAGAGGTTGAAAACACCCAGTAGTATGACAATGAATTCGGGTTTCATTTCGTGTTTTAAAATTTGTTTTAGCCTGTTTTCTTCAGTAGGGTTTTCTCTTGGTGAGTGGCCCACAAGGTGACCAAGCTCACCGGCTAAGTGCTAGACTTGATTAAGGTTAGGTTAGCCCAAGTGTGGTCTTTAAGTTGTAACCCTAAAGATTTACCCTATAGTTCATGCACTTCCAGGGTTTTGTTCTATTTCAGTAGACCAAAAAAGTAAAATTCGTTCTCTGACAACAATTGAAATCCAATTAACTTGAAATTTGGTGAGTAGATTCGTTTTTCAATTATTTTTACAGATAATATTTTTTTGGAATTTTTACTATTTCAACCAAATTTTTAGGGATTTTTGAATGTCAGGGGGTCAGATTTGGAATTTTGACACTTGGTCGATATTTTGCTTTGAAATAGCATCAATTGACCTTCAATAATTTGGAAAAAATATGGAAAATAGAGCCAATGAGATCAGCTTTCAAACCCACCATTTGTAGTCAAAATAGATTCGTGGATTGCTTGAAATTGCTTTTTGAATTTTGAAAAATCTTGAATCTGGGTCAGTCTGACTCCCTTGCACTTCGTGAATTTTTAAAAATTTTATACCTATAATTTTTTCAAAAAAATGGTGTTGTTTGAAAGATGGTTTGAAAGTGAAGGTTTGGCCCAATTTTTGAAATTTTTTGCTCACTAAGTTTTCAACAATCAAAATTTTAAATTAGACTTTGAAATCTGGCCGAAAATCAGAAGATGGTGGAAATGCTTTTTAAAGAGGGTTTGGGTTTGAAGTCAAAGCTTTCAACCAAAAATGTTTTTTTTTTCAAAAACTTTTGTAATTTTTTTTTTCAAAAGGGAAATTTTTTTTTTCAAGGGATTTTCATAGATATATATTTCTTTTCTTTCTTTTTGATTTTTCTTTTTTTTTTCAACTACCCTAGGATTCAAAAAGAGACCTAATCTAGAATTTAAAATTTTTTTTTTTCATTTTCACGAAATTGAATAAATGTTTTTTTTCTTTTTTTTCAAAAGAACTTGCAGAAAGTAAATCTACTCCTAGGGTTCAAAAGGAAACCTAATCTAAAGAGGAGATGATGTGCACCTGATTTTTTTCTTTGCTACTCCCGTTGTGTGCGCAGTTCTCATTTTTTTTCGTATTGTCCTGCACATCCAAAACAAAGTAGAGAGTGATTTGTCAGTGATAGTTTAAAAGATCGAAATCAAAGAAAATGATGTTGCCTCCCAAGCAACGGCGCCATTTGTTGAGATTCGTATCGTGCGTTTCGATAGGAAAATGTCGTAGTATAGTGCACAATACGATCCAACAAAAATATTTAATAGAAGATAACGAGACTTTAGTCTCGGTTGTTCGTCTCTGGGAGGCGTTTGTTTCACTTTTGAATTTGATCTTTTACCGCTCTACTCTATTTAAAATCGCACGTCGGTTTCCAGTCTTTTGATTAAGATTTCACCACTTTTATTATGAACCCTGATTTCGTGCGCATGTGTTAAATAGATCACAAAGGTGAAAGTGTGAGTTTCTGTGCACACGATTCTAGTGAGGTGGTGACTGTTTACAGAAAATGCGTCTATAGTTAGATTTTCTATATTTTCAAGAAACAACATGCTTGTTGTGAAATAGATAAATGAGTGAAAACAGGCAACTTGAATCACGCAAAAAGAATGGCAATCAATAAGCTCATGGTGATTTTAAAACATATATATATATATAATGTATTTTTCATTCATTCCATTGGAGAAGTGTTTGCAACAAGAACTGTAGAGGAAAGCTTGTACAGGAATGCTTAAAATGTAAATCTAGGTACCAGAAAACAATCGCATACAAGAATCTATGGGGGGATTTTGCATGCATCATTGGGGGAGAATAAGGACTACACTACTAAGCAGTAAATGTAAAGAGCTAGCTGCTAATCTATCAGAAGTGAGGGCATTCGGAGGTGGTCTCCGATGGCCTTGGAGTGGTAGAGAGGAGAATGAGGGGCGACCAATGGAGCTTAGGCCGGCCCTTGGAGAGAGGTTGGAGGAGTGATCCAGCATCCTAGCATGGTGTCCTTCATGGTGCTGCTCAGCTCGTGGAGATGGAGTGGAGAGGGTGGCTGCTAGCCTAAGTGGAGGTGGATGGAGCCAAGCAAGTATGGCCAAAAGTGGATGGGTGAAAATGGCCACCCCTTAGGTCTTTTTATAGACCTAAGGGACTCTCTCTAGAGAAGTGTGGAACTCTCTAGAGAGAGCTCCAAGAGTGGCTGTCCAAGTGAGGATAGAAGTAGTTTTTAGATCCACAATTTATGGATCTAAGAATTGAATGCCTCTTGGTTGCTAAATTTGGCTGTCCGAGGAAGATCAATGGCTGAGGGACTAGGTGACACAATTTGGAGCTTCAAACAAAAAATTCGAGCATACGAATGGATTCGGGCCAACAATCACAGCCCAACGGCGCAAAAATCGACTCAATCCGACCTCTGAAGCATCCCCTACAAAGGAAAGAAGATGGACGGCCTAGATTGCACCACGTGTCGCAACCTAGGTCGCCCATGCTCACGTACGCACCACTACATGCGCATAGGAGCATGGGAGTGCATGCATGTGTGGAGGCACGCACGCATAGCAGTGCGTAAAGTCACACAAGTTACAGCGCACAGTGCATGGGTACGCGGAGGCGCAGTGATGGGTGCGTATCGTGCATGCACACGCGGCAAGGGCGCATAGAGCCCTCGCCAGCGCAGCAGTTGGTGGGTGCGTGGGTTGTCTTCAACAATGTTTGCGGCGGACCTTCTGTGACGTTTATGATTAACACTAAATGTCTTGTATATAAAATTGATCCTTTCCTCCATTATAAAAGGACCCCTACCCCTCCCATTTTTCTTCATCTCTTCCTTTCTTCTCCTCACCACCTCCAAGGCTCTAGAGAGAGCTTGTCCCAAGTCTAGGATGCTCCTCTAGAGTAGAATTAAATATTTTCTTGCCCCTCATCCCCATTCGTGGAGCATCACGTGGATGTCGTCTTGCCTCCTTTGGGAAGAAGGTCCTCGCTGCAACGACTTCCTGCCTCGTCCTCCTTCCTCCGCGTTGTTCTCCCTCGTCCCTCTCCTCACCACCTTCATCTGGGTGCCATCAGAGCGAGCCTTCCTTCAAGCGACCGTCGAGGGGACTCTTCTCATCTTTATCTTTCTTTACTGCTTTCTGGTATAGTTTCTTCGCTTTCATAGTTGTAGAAAATATTTGTTCATCAATATATTTATATTTTCTCTCTCTCTCTATCTGCATTATTTTTGCAAGTAGATTAGTTAGATAATGTTTTCATCAATCTGATCTCTTGCTTGATAAAAACACAAAAAAATTATAAAGATAAAAACAACAAAAGGAAATAAAAGTGAAACACGGATTTTTCAAACCAAACATTTGCCTCCCCATGTTCAACCCGGGACTCCTTTCGAGTTTCGGTTATAAATATTATATGATTGACGAATTTTCTTGCGAATAGAAGTACGATGAAGGGTTTCCAAACTTAAACCTTTTTGCAACGAATCTCCACCCCATTAGTCCCCGAAACTCGAGCGAACGTAGAGGTAAAAGAGAAAATTGCCTAGGTGTATAACAACCTTAAAGAGGAAATAACAACCTTAAAGAGAAACAACCCAGTGAGTCAAGGACTTACCTTGATGGGAACACCATCATGAGTCATAACTAGCTCATTTTGATCTAATTAAGTTAATGCTCCTACATAACTGCCAGAGAGCCATGTCACTGTATAACCATTCTGAGGGAAATACAAGCAAAAAGGATTAAAAATGCAGTTTTACCATCTTATCACGAATGCAGTACAATCACGGGTTTTCCTAGGGGGTAATTAAGGGTCAAAAGGTCCTTAAAGTCTAACAAGTGGGTTAGAACAAATAGAAAAGGATTTGCACGTGTTTTGAGAATTAAATTACTTTTGAAATCCTAAAAACAGACCCGCTTAATTAACTGAGGTTATGGTCAGTATAAAATTCACCTAAACCTTCTAAAATTCATATAAAAATATTCTCTAGGGTTTGGAACCTTCAATTTGACCATTAGAACCCGTCTTGACCCAAAAAAGAGTCAGATTGATATTTGCCCTGATTTTAATTTTTGCATAAATTACCCAATCAAACTTGGTCAAAACCTAAATCTAACTTCACCATTGTATTCCTTGGGTCAAAATTAGGTTTGTACCAAAATTTGTGTCCAATCTGAGATCATCTTGACTAAGTTTGCATTTTGGTCTAGTCAAACCTTTCTATCTCATTCGGACCCTTAACTTTTGAATTCTCTTACAAATGGCCCCCCAACTTCTTTACCTTCTTCACAAGCAGGTCCCCATGCCATTTTTGGAAGGTGAAACCTTCACCGTCGAGTTTGGAGTGAGGATTTCTCGCTCGATTCTCAACCAATCATTCTCAAAATTGATACGGGGAATCCTTGGGAACTCTCCTTCCAGTTGAGCCATTCCTTGGGTTCTAAGTCCTTCTCAAAAGGTCATATGAACCTTTCAAAGGTTTAGGTATCCATTGTTGCAACCACCTTCCAAACTTGAAAGCTTCTTTCCAAGCTTGGAACGGCATCCCATGGCCTATAAAAGAGACCCCAAGTTACGACCGTGCTCTTCAGTTAGTTTTGAGGCCAAAAACCCTCTTTCTAACCCAACCTCCGGCCTCCTCCGACCTAGCTCCAGCGAGCTCCTCCATTGTCATCCTACGGCCTCTCAACGGCCAAATTAGGAGCGTCTTCTTTCTCCCTGACTTCCTCCACCTCTCGACAGCCAACTTAGAGGCACTCTAGCCCCTTCATCCTCGCCGTCTCCCTCGTTGGAGAACCTTTCATCCATGGCGCCGGCCAACCATAGCCAACGTCGCCCTACCCCTTTCATCCTGAGATTAGGTTCCAATGTTCCCTCGTCTCCCTTACTCTTTTTCCCCTATTTATCCTTCGACTTCGATCCCTCGACACGTCGTTCTCCTCCATCGTCCTCACTTCTGGTTACTCCTCTGGTGAGCCCATCTCACCACCACAGACCACCAATCAACTCGTCGACAAGCCCACAACCTTCACCTCTCCACCCTCTTCAAAACCCTCTTCCCATTCACTACTTCGCTCACCTAAATCGCCCACCGAACAACCCACCTACTCACGGCTGTTTTCATCACCGACAAGCCACCACCCTCACTCTCATCACACGCTGCACCCACCACCGCACTCGCAACTCCACAACGATCCTTCCTGAGCCTTCTAATAGGGCCGAGAGGCCGTCTTGCTTGATTTCATGTGTACCCCCTAGTCGCCATTGATGAAGAGCTTCAAAGAAGCTTCTAGCTTGCTCTAAGTCTCATCTACCCTAGGTAGAATTCCCAGGTCATGAGGATTTGCTTCAGGTATTGCCCTAGGCGGTCAATTGGACGCTTGGACCTCAGGAGCCATGGCAATCGAAGGAAGGACTCTGCTTCAGACGTGCGAAGAAGAGGGACGCAGATAGTCCCACCTCGGAAGTCACTGCGTGCCCCTCGGCGCATAAATTGAAAAAGTGTCTATGGCTTATCGCCTCACACACTGGTGAAATTTCCCTACTTGGAGGGGTGAGATCAGCGTGACAAAAAAATGCGGAATTGAAATATAAAGCAATCTCACAAAAATCAATCGCACAAGTACACAAGTAATTTTAGGTGGAAACCCAAACCGGGTGAAAACCACCACCTAACCCTCTCGAGTTAGGATTTTCCGATCAACCTAGTTGATCAAATCCACTAACCGAATCACTTTAAAACGAGGGTGATTCAACCTCAGTACAACCACGCTACAAGTACGAGGGTAGCGTTCCTCAACCCCTTCTCTCCACGAGAAGGATTTTGTCCCACGAAGGAGACGGGAATTCGCAAAGCGAATACCCAACCAAATAACAAAGATAAAATAAACAGCAAACCTATAGAGCCAGCAAAGTAATTTAAACCTAAGCTTCTATAGGATTTAGGAAACTCCCCTTTGCAAGGAGTGCGTCGACGATGATGCGGGTGCGTGAGCCACGCAACGGCGCAATGTCGCTCTCGTAGACAACGGCGGGAGAGCGGGTGCGCGAAGGGAATGATGCTCTCAAGATGTAGAACTTGAGCTTAGAGAGCAAGAGCTTCTTGGACACAAGAGAGTGGAAATACTTGATCTTAGTGTATCTTGGTCTCTCTAGGTGTATGTCTTGTGTATTTTTGTTGCAAAGGCTCCCCTCTATTTATAGAGGCCTTAGGAAGGCTTTGGAAGGCTTGGAAAAGCTTCCATAGCCGTTGGGAACAAAGTCCAAGAGAATCAGGCCGAAATCAGGACAATGATTACATTTGACAGGGTTATCAGACGTCTAACTCTGGCATCAGACGTCTGGAAGGCCACTTTAAGACGTCTGATTTCAAGGTTAGACGTCTGATTCTATGCGGGTTTCTCCCTGACTTGAATCAGATCTAAACAGGGTTTTTGTGCAAGTCCATCAGACGACATACAGGACGTCTGGCACTAAGTATGGACGTCTGGAAACCTACTTTTACTGTGGGAATTGATTTCCAAACGTTGCAACGGCTAGAAAATCTCTGAGAAGAGATTTTGGGATAGCCGAGGCAAAATGGTCATTTATCAGACGTCTGGAAAGGCCTAAGGATGTCTGATAAGGCTCTAACGGTCATATTCTTGACTGTTTGCTAAGCCAGCCAACGGTCCACTAATTGGACGTCTGGCAAAGTCATCAGACGTCTTCTAAGACGTCTGGACTAAGGTCTGGACGTATGATTTCATCAGACAGAACTAACTATGTCCAGCCTAACAGTTATCAGACGTCTGAAACAACAGTCAGACGTCTTAAAATACTTTATCAGACGTCTGATTTTGGAATTAGACATCTGGAAGTGCTGTTTGAACCCTATATTGGTTTTCTAAGTATTCTACAGAAAACCTAAGTATCCTAGGGTTGTGCCGGTGTTCCTAGGACTACTGTTAGGGTTCTTTGAGGCTCTTTAACATGAAATATCTAAGGAAATAAAGAGCAACAAAAGAAACGAAAAATACAACAAGTACAAAAGAAGGAAATCTATCCTATTCTTCATTTCCTTCCATCTTCAATCTTTCGCTCCACGCGAACCTCCTCTGTTTTCCGTCAAGCTCCTCCAATCCGTCCTGGATGTGAGCTCGAACTCCGTCTAAACACGTCCACATTTGCAATTGACCTGAAATCTAGGACTCAAATTGCAAATGTTAAATAACACGTGTTTTGTTATCATCAAAACAAATGATCGTGGTGCTCTAGCACCAACAACTGGGGGTGAGTTCCTCGCTCACCCACTCACGTGCCTTGTCCATGATATATTTCCCACAGACCTGGTGCACCCGACCCACCTATGCCTTCACTCCTTGTTCACCACCCACAGCCGGTGATCCTGGACCCAGATGCGTGCCTACCCGATTACCCGACTATACCTTGAGTGGCCCTGGGAGGGCGAAATCGAAGAGGAGAGAAAGAGAGAGAGAGAGCAGGATAGGGGAGGGTTTTGCCCCGTGCAACACTTAGCCAAAACTTGTGATGGCTAATCTTTGTGCGTGAAGAAAGAAAGAAGAAAAGAGGAGAAGGCCTAAGCAGAAGAAGAAAAGAAGACCAGAGCCAGAAGAAGAAAATGAGAGGAAGGAAGCTGCACAGGAAGAGAAAGAGAAGGAGAAGAAGAGGAGAAGCACAGAGAAAGGAAGAAGAAGAAGAGAAGATAAGGCACAGGGGAAATAGAGAAAGAAAGGAGAAGTAGAAGAGAGACCCTTGAGTCTCTAGCACTGTAGCACAAAGCCGTTTGATATCTTTGATTACATATACTTGAAACTTTGATTTAATTGCCATTTGTGAGGAGTAATTGGTGATTTAAATCACCATTTTACTCCATTCTTTTTGCATATTGATCCTGACATTATTCTTATTGCAATCTCTATTCTTGATTTAAATTGTGATATTGAGTTTTGAATTCCATATTGCTCCCTGTGTTTGACCTAGAACTTAAAATTTGAGTAATAAATTTATTTATTTTCAAAGCGATTTCGCCTCGACAACATACCCATGAATGGTTCTAGGTACTTCTCCATCATTTCTACCTCTGATTCCCAGGTCACCTCCTCATGCTTCTGGCTCCTCTAGAGAACCTTTACCAGAGGGATCTCCTTCTTCCGCAGCCTCCAAATGATACGATCTAGTATAGACACCGGTTGCTCCTGATAAGTCAAGTCCTCCTCTATCCCCACGTTCTCATAGTTGAGAGTATGGTCTGGATCTGACACGTACTTCCGCAAACTGGAGATATGGAAGACGTCGTGGATGCTGGTTAGCTGAGGTGGTAGAGCGATTCTGTATGCTACAGGTTCGACCCTCTCTAGTATCTCAAACTGGCCTACAAACCGCAGAGCCAACTTGCCCTTCACTCCGAATCTCTGAATCCCCTTCATTGGTGATACTTTGAGGAACACCGAGTCACCAACCTCAAACTGCACATCTTGCCATCGGTGATCTGCATAGCTCTTCTGTTGACTCTGTGTAGTAGGGAGTCTCTTCCAAATCTGCTCGATGGCCTCCTTACTTTACCTGATCAGTCTGGGACCTACCTCCCACTTCACACCCACCTTATCCCAAACAAGTGGAGAGGTGCACTTCCGACCATACAATGCCTCATACGGAGCCATGTTGATACTAGCGTGATAGCTGTTATTTTAGGTGAACTCTACCAGGGGTAGGTGCTCCTCCCAAGAGCCTCTCTACTCTAGTACACAAGACCTCAACAAGTCCTCCAGTGTCTGGATGGTCCTCTTGGTTTGTCCATCACTCTATGGGTGGTAAGATGTGCTTAGGTTCAGCTGTGTCCCCAATGCCTGCTGAAAACTTCCCCAGAACTGGGAAGTGAAGCATGCATCTCTTTTTGAAATGATTTCCTTGGTCACACCATGCGATCATACAATCTCCCATACGTATAACTCTTCTAGTTGCGAAGGACCATAAGTCACCTTGATTAGAAGAAATCGAGCTGACTTCGTCAAATGATCCACAATTACCTAGACAGCGTTGTGCCCCTCTAAGTCAGTGGTACTCTGGTCACAAAGTCCATGGATATACTCTCCCATTTCCACTCGGGAATGGGAAGAGGTTGTAACTAATCGGCTGGTCTCTGATGCTCAGCCTTCACCTATTGACACACCAGCACTGTTTCACAAATTCGCCTACATCCTTCTTCATACCACGTCACCAAAAGTCCCTCTTTAGGTCATGGTACATCTTAGTGTTCCTGGGATGGATGGTGAGCTTGCTACAATGAGCCTCGGACAGTAACTTTTTTGAAGTGCTTCATCTTTGGGAACACATAATCTGCCATGGAGTTTGAGCACTCCATTCTCAAAGGTGAACTCACTAGGGTCTCCTACGAGCATCTGATCTCGGAGAATTTGTAACTCAGCATCGTCCATCTATTGGTCAACTATCCGAGAGATTAGATCAGAGAGGGTGCATTGCATCACCATCAACTCCCCCAAATGTCCTCTCACCTGCAAGAATCATACTGATCGTTCTTTGTGCCTAAAGAATTACCAATTTGGCTGGGGGCTTCCTATTGAGGGAGTCTGCCACGACATTCCCCTTCCTGGGGTGATAAACTATCTAACAGTCGTAGTCCTTGAGGAGCTCCATCCATAGTCTCTGTCTCAGGTTCAATTCCTTCTGATCGAAAAGATACTGCACCTGACACGACATGTCCTAGGAACTCCACCTGGTGTAGCCAGAATTCACACTTGCTGAATTTGGCATATAACCGATGCTCTGTCAGTGTCTCCAAGACCACCTGGAGATGTTGCTCATGCTACGCCTCATTGCGAGAATAGATGACGACATCATCAATGAACACCACAACAAAACGGTCAAGATAAGGCCTGAAAATCCAGTTCATTAAGTCCATGAAAGCGGCAGGGCCGTTCGTTAGTCCAAACGGCATCACCAAGAACTCATAATGACCATAACTAGTTCGGAAGGCAGTCTTCGATACGTCCCCTTCTCTTATTTTAAGCTAGTGGTAGCCTGAACACAGATCGATCTTGGAGAAGATCGTGGCCCCAAAAAATTGGTCTAACAAGTCATCGATCCACGGAAAGGGATATTTGTTCTTGATGGTTACCTTATTCAGTTGCTTGTAGTCAATGCAGAGACTTAGCCATCCTTCTTCACGAACAACATTGGAGCCCCCTAGGGTGAGGCACTAGGCCGAATGAACCCCTTCTCCAAGAGTTCCTGGAGCTAAGTCTTTAACTCCAACTCTGCAGGTGCCATCTGATATGGGGTAATCGATATAGGATTAGTCCCCAGAATGAGGGAGATCTCAAACTCGATCTCTCGCTCAGGCGGAAGTCCCAGGAGATCCTCAGGGAACACGTCGGTATACTTTCGTATGATAAGTAGACTCCTGTTGACGTGGTATCGATCATGTTTTAACAGTTAATTACATCGTAGTATAGGTGATCAAGCATTGTCAACAAATAAAAGTTTATTACTCGAAAACCTAAGTATCCGAGGTCGAACACAGGGAGCAATTGGAATTTACTACTAATCTCAAGAATGTAATTGAACACTTTAATTACTCAAAACTTAATTCAAATATAAATGCATGAGTTTGAAAAGTAATGGTGGCAAAAAGAAAGAATTTGGATGTCTGATCATGGGATCAGACGTCTTAAAAAATGTTTTCTCCTCTCTTGTTATGCTTTTCTTCCTTTCTTCTTTGTGCTTCTTCTTTCTTTCTTTATCTTTCTCCTTCTTTCTCTGCAGTTTCTTTCTCTCTGGTTTTCATCTTCCTTGGCTCTGCTTTCCTTGCCTTCAGCTTCTCTTCTTCTTCTTCTTCTTCTTCTGCTTGTCTTTACCTTTCTTTATTCCTTCTTTCTTCTTTAGTTCCTCTTCTCTTTTTCTTTCGCCTCTTCCTTTCCTTCTCTTTTTCCTCTGCAAAGGCTTCCTTCCTTCTGCTTCTTCTCCTTAGTGGCTAAGTGTTAGCTTCACTTCTTTTGCCTTCCCTGCACAAACCAATGAAAAGCAAAACCTATCCCTCTACCCACACTCGCATGCCTCTCTCTTTGTGTAAACCACTCTTCAGCACGCTCTCCCAGAGCCGGGTAAACGGGTCGGATCGCGTGCCTGGGTCCAGGCGCACCAGCGTAAGGGTGGTGCGCGAGGAGTGCTCAGGATAGTGTTTAGTTGGGTCACCAGATCTGTGTGGTGAACTCACAGACAAGGAGATGAGAATAGGTGAGGGACCTCACCCCAAGTGTAACTGGAGGCAACCGGCTCATATCACAAAAACATTATAAAGGATACACGTGCTTTGTGACTTACCGATGTGGGACTAATGCCCACCGCTTTCTCTTGTGCGCCCGCAGTGGACCGTGCCTTCAATTCCCACAACTGCAGGCTCTGTGGCGTCACTTGCTGGGACAGATGTCTTCGTGATGCCTCCCCGAGTTAGCTACACCTGGAGCCCTGAAGAATTGTAGCCTGGAGTAAGTAAGAAGCTTCCTCGAGTCACCGTTAATGGCGGTCGGGGCGTGAAATCTGTCTGACACGAAAAGAGCCTTGCGGCTTAATCAGATCACCAGGGGACCTTCGCCGTGTCACGGAGAAGGTGAGGAGCTAAGTGGCAAGCCGCGGAGTGGCCTAGGCGTGCGTGCCTAGGTCGCCCTGTGGTCGGATGGATGGGTGTGTTCGAGGGGTTGTTGTGGAGGCGTAGAGGGTCTATGGATGGGTGGAGGTTATTCAGTGAGGTGAGGTAGAGGTTATGCGATGGTCGGCGAGGCGTGTGGGGCTGCAGAGCGATCGGAGCGTCTTGCCGGAGGGTGGCCGGAGATGAAGATGGTGGTGAACAGCGGCGGTCGAGGGGCGGTTGTGTGAAATAAAGTGAGGGAAATGAAAGAGGGGATAGAGAAGAATAGTTTTAACCTAACTAAAGGGACGAGAAGGTGGCCAGCAATACCTGCTGTCGCCGGAGAAGAAAGTGTCCAGTGGAGGAGGGCGGCGGCGATGACGGGGCTAGGGCAGCTCGCGCGGGTGTTGCACGACGCGGAGGAGGGTGAGGAGGACAGTTCTGCCACTGGTTTTGTGGAAGAGTGACGAGGAAGAGGAGGGGGGCTCGCTGGACCCCTTGGTCGAAGAAGAAGAAAAGGAATTTGAGGTGGAATCCCAGCCAAGTTCAGTTGAGGAGGTGCGGCCGGAGTTGGGGGTTAATTTATAGGTGCTGGCCAAGCTTCTGGTGCGTGGAGGGCACGCCTTCTGCCACCGACGTCTCGCCAGAGATGGAAGGTAGTTAGATACCCAAATCTCTCGTGCGTTCGCATGAGAGATTGGGTGCAAATCAGGGATCATGATTAAGTTCAGATGGAAGGGCATTCCTCAGAGAATCTCCCTTCCAAATCTGGGAGGAGATCTCTGAGGAATTAGAGAGTATTCCCTCTCTAGTCCTTGCCAGAGTAGGATCTCTCCCCAATAATGGTAGAGGGACCTACTTGCAAGAGTGGCGAGGAAGTTAGGGGGGTGATGCAATGGCTTTCAAAAGATAGGGACCAAAATGTGATTGGGTGTACTAAATTGCAAAGTAGGTCAAGATGACCTCCCCTTAGGTCCAAATTTTGGTACAAACCTAATTTGGACCTAAGAAATCCAATGGTGAAGTTGTATTTTAGGTTTGATCATGTTTGACTGAATATTTTGCGTAAAAACCCAAATTAGGTCAATTGATGAGCTAGGACCCTAATCTAGGTCAAACTAGGTTCCAAAAGCCAAATTGAATGTTCTAAACCCTAGGGGATATTTTTCCATGAATTTTAGAGGGTTTAATTGATTTTTATCTGACTGAAACCTTGTTGAATTAAGCGGATCTGTTTTAGGGTTACTAGATGTCATTTAATTCCTGGTTTGCACATAAACCCATTTCTGATTGCATCAACCCACTTTTTATCTTATTTAGACCATTTGACCTATGTTTTTCTCTGAGAAATCCCATTTATGTACTGCAATGGTAAAATTACAGTTTTAACCTTTATTTAATGTTTTCCTCTCAGAACACTTATTCCTTCAATTAAGCCTTCTTCTAAGTTATGTAGGAGCTTTTATTCTCTTTATTAGGTCATAATGAGCTAGTTATGGCTCATGATGAGGCTCTCATCAACTCCCCATCTTCGATTTCTCTCCGGGGGTTGTAGATACATAGGCGAGGTATCCACTGCTCCCTCCCTTCACTAGCCTAACTGCCTACAAGGCTGAGATACACTTGATTGGTCTACTCTCGGATCTGCCATGATACTCCAAAAGAGGTGCTCCAGGAATCAAGAAAACAACCCTCTTCTTGAAACAGTCCACCAACGCATGGTGTCTTGATAACCAATCCATGCCAAAGATGGCATCGAAATCCTCCATCTTGATCTTCATTAGGTCGACTAACAGAATATAGCCTCTGATGTCTACCTTACAACCTCTAAATATCGACTCAGCTACCAATAGCTGCCCTGCTGGACCCTTGATGATTAACGGTTCATCTAACAGTATTGGTTGTTTCTTTGGTTTCGCAGAAAACTCAGGTGATATAAAGGAATCGGAAGCGCCGAAGTTAAACAAGGTAAACACCAAACGTTGGTTAATAGTCACCATACTTGCCACCACGGATGGTGAAGCCTGTGCATCCCTCAAAGATAGTGCATATACTTGTCCTGTGGATGGGGTTCCAGAGGAACCGGCCATGCTCTGAGTAGGCCTTTGGCCAAGAGCATTCCCACCTCCACGAGAATGCTGGGAATCCCCACCACGGGTCTGGTATGTACGAGATGCTCCCTCATTCTGAACACCCTAAGTTACTATCTTGGTTGGGAAATCCTTCTTATGGTGGCCCTGCTGGCCACACTTGTAGCAAGATCTCAGCTCCTGTCCTGATCGCGTTCACCCCACGGGGCCTTGAGTTTGAGTTGGCGCACATGGTGGGACTGAGTGTACCCTAAAGCCATAGTTAGTGCCTGCTGCGAAGGGGTATAGGTGGTGGTGCTCTATATGGCTGGTACCTCTGTTCTCTCCGCTTCTGGAATCGGCCTTAAAATTCTGACCTTGGAAACCTACCACGAATCCTCGACTTCTGCCCTGGTCCTCCGCTAAAACTCCTGAGGGTCTCAGCATCGCCCTACTCATACTACATAGTCTTGTCCATGACCTAGTAGAAAGTGTCCAATGGAAGTGGGTTGACATACTTCTGTATCTTCGACCGAAGTCCCTAAATGAACTTCCAGTGTTTGTCTGCCTTCGAAGCTATTGCAGTTGGCTTGAAGTGTGAGAGCTCAATGAAACCAGTCTAATACTTGCTAACCATCATCAGACCCTACCTTAGGTTGTGGAATTCGAGCCTCCTTTGGTCCTGCCAGGTCCTGGGGTAATACTGGTCTCTAAAAAACTCGAGGAAGCAACCCCAGAACACCACCCGGGCACCCTCTTGCTCACAAACAGACACCCACCAACAATGAGCTACATTGGTGAGTTGGTATGTCGTGAAGGGTACCCTGCAGTCCTCCGGTGGGTGGATAGTATCAAAAGCTTTCTTGATCTGCTGTATCTAGTCCATTGCCCTTGTAGGGTCCTCATCTCCCTTAATGGTTGGGGGCTTTGATGCGTACTCGAATAGGCTTTATTAAAATGGTGATATTAATATCAAAGTGAGTACAGCGAGTTAACCTAAATCGAGTCTACACCAGTTTCACAAAAAAAATTTTAACCTGGCCTACTTGCTTTTAGCTTGATTGCTTTTAGGCCTAGGGTTGATCTCAGGGAGGCAGGGATTAGGAGAATTGTGAAGTTTCTACACCTTTCCTAAAATGTATCTCTTCCTTGCGCTTATTATGTTTTTGGTTTTCTTGATTTTTAGATTTTTTTCTGATAATCTTGTTCTTGAGGCACACCCTTAAATAGGTCCGTGGCTATATGCCAAAATACAACGAGTCCTGTCTCACCACATGCGAGACCATGTGCCTGCAAATCAAGATTTATCTTTTTTATTTTATATATTTTTTTAGTATTTTTTAGTAGCAGGAAGAAAAGACAAATTGAAATATAATGTAGTGAAAAGAATTACTTAGCTTAGTATATCTCTATATATGTATATATAGTAGATATAGAATATGCATATTTATATGGATGTTATATAGATAGGGGTGAAGATGGAAATATTACTGGAATGTAGCACAATGTCAAGTTGGTCCACGTCTAGTAAGTCACAACTAACAAGACTAAGTGCCACGTGAAGTGTGGAGTGGATGTGTGTGAGTGAGGGTGGAGGTGCTTGCTTTGCGCGGATATTGGGGAATATCAGCAACTGGTGTGAATATTCTTGCGATATGATGCGCGGTGGAGGGGCGAGTGCACGGGAATATAGGTGGTGTTTGTGAGGTGTATAGAGGGATGTGGGTAAGTGGATGTATATATAAGTATATATATGTTTATATATATATATCTATAACTATATATGTATATATAGATGTATATATATATATATGTATATATATATAAATATGTATATATATTTATGTATATGTAAATATACTTAAGGGTGGGAGTATGTGAGTGGATATATATATATGTGTGTGTGTGTATGCATGAGTGTATGAGTGTGTTTGTGTATCAGTGTGTATGTGTGTGCGGTGGAGGAAGGGGCGGCAGTAGTTAAGTCGTCTGCCACACTGGGCCGACGTTTGGATGCGTAGGGGTGCGCGGGCGCGGAGTTGAGGCGTGCACGCGCGTGGCCGAGTGAAGCGCAGCGCACTGCTGTGCGGGCGGGGATGCGGTGACCGGCTGAGCAGGTGTAGGCGAGGAGAGAGAGCGTCGTGCCACCGGCTATGTGAGAAACTTCCCAGTGGCTACAGTGTCGCGCAGACCGTGCACTATAGTCGCTACAGTGCGCGCGCGGTCTGCTTGGCTGCGTGATGACCGGCTGGAGCTGCAGGCGGTGCATGGGCTAGCTGGAGCTTCAGAGATTCAGAGCTTGAAGCTCAGTGCTAATGGTGGAGGAGACGAAAAGAAACGAAATGAGAAGCCACCACTTCCACCTTCTCACGAAAGAGCTAGGCAGTGGTGGAACTCACAGTGGTGGTCTGAGACCACTGTGAGTTTTCTCTTGTGCACGGTGTGCCTCTTGTCAACTTTTGAGAAGAGGAATTATGTATGGAGAGGGAGAGGGAAGGAGGTTGGACAACTGTTGACTGAGAGTGTCGGTGGTCTGTGGATGGATGCAGCTCGCAACAAGGGAGTACAAGGTGTTTTAAAGAGGGATGGCACGCCTCATGCCATGCTGCTGGCAGGAGGACTGGTGAGGAGAGGTGCGGGCACCATGCCCTGCAGCCGCACAAAAGAAAAATGAAAAATGGTGAAATTGGAATGCCATACTTAAAGAAAATGTTAATAATAGAAGTGGATTGGTTGGCCAATTATTCTCACTTTCTTCCCCTCTTTGTAAATGCATGTAGGTGTATATTTACAAATGCAGGTAGGGCTACATAAGATGCAATGGCAGTGCTAGGAAATAACACAAGATGGCATATTTATTGGTGTATTTTTGCTATGCAAACATACCACCATGCCTATCTTTTGCTAGTCCCTAGCAAAACATTTTGTATTGTGTTTAGAAATGATCTTAAGCTGAAGATTTTTTTCTGAAGCGACATGAATGTGTTTATCCATTGGATATTGTAAGAACCAATTGTAGAGAAGACTACCATTAAGTCTTATATGATATAGAACATCTCTCGACTAACTAGGACTCTTGATATTTAATCCTTAAGTACGATTTCCAGGACTCTGAGGGTTTTACCGTACTCGAGAGCTAAGAGATTATGGTTTGTGCATAATGAAGGATCAAGACCGACTAGATGAATATTAAGGCTCAAGCCCAGGGTTTCACAAATTTTTAAGTACAGGTTGGTCCCAACTTCAGCTTGTGTCTTCGGATTAACCCTCAAAAAGATGATGGAATAACTCAATCCTACTATTACTATTTTTGTGGCTCAAAGAATTTATGGTAGAACAGGGTATTTGTAACGTGTCTTGTGAACTTTTTGGGGAGAAGAATTTATAGATATTTGGAGAATATACTGACTTATTCGTAATTTTTTTTTTTTGAAATAGGTGTCAGTATATCTCTTACAACTTTATTTGGAGGAGCTCACTTATTTGGTGGGTGAGTATTTTTTTGGTGGAAAGGATTTCTCCTAAACACAAGGCTAAAGACTGGGATAAAAAGTCTACCTATGTGTGCAGGTAAGGACTCCACCTTCCCTAATGAACACTAGGGTTGAATCTTATGTTCACCTAGTCTTTCTTGATATGTGTAGTGTGAACCAAGATTACTTAGGCTCTCAAGTAGAGGCAAACCAACAAATCCTGTACTGGTGACTCAGGAACAAGAATACGTCCTTGATTAGGAGAGAATTTGATCCATCTTATTAATGCTTAAGTAAATTAAGCCAAGCCTGAGCGAATCAAGCTTCTGTGGCCTAGAAAGTCTTCAAAATAGCGGTAGAATATCCATAAACAGTTATTGTATTTTTGTTTCTGCTTTTAGATCATTGCTAGATACCTTTTTTCTGTTTTTGAATTAGGCTATGTACATATTTATAGATGGATATGTATAATGGATGTAGAAGCTGCATGATACTCATATAATACCCAGATCCTATGGATGCTTATTCACCCCCCCATGCCAAATGCTGCTATGTCCTCATATGCATGCAGGGTAAAGCAAGGTCAAAGGATCATGGTACAAGAGCTTAGGTGCGAGGTATATAGCAGGGTGGTAGGGTGGGTGGATGGTGGGTGGTGAAGTGAAAAGTGAAGAAGTGCAAAGTGAAGTGAAGTGTAGGTGATAGTGGAGGAGTATTGCTGGGGTGCCTCCCAACGAGCGCTAAATTTAATGTCCCCAGCTGGACTAAGAATGAGGCATGAAGTTAATTACCCTCCAGCAGGGTAACAGTTTAACCAACGGGGGTAGGCTCATGAGTAAGATAGGGTTTTAATTGCTGCCCATTGACCGTAAATTTATGCCCAAATTTGGGATCTTCAATTTCGACGGCCCCGTTGGGAAATGGTCTCGAGACCAAGTAAGGACTAGTCCATTTGGACTTCAATTTCCCTGGAAAGAATTTGAGTCGGGCATTGTAAAGCCAAACTTACTGAGATGGCTCAAATTCCTTCCGCCGAATTCGATTGTCGTGAAAGGCCTTAGTGCATTGTTTGAAAGTTAAGGCAGAGTCATAGGCTTCACAATGGAGCTCTTCTAGCTCCTGGAGTTGGAGTTTCCTTTCTCGACCACACAGGTCTGGGTCGAGGTTACATTGGCGAACCGCCAAATAAGCGCGGTGCTCCTACTCAACGGGCAAATGACGAGGCTTCTCGTAAACAATTCTATAAGGAGACATACCAAGGGGAGCCTTGAAGGCAGTTCGATACACCGAAAGTGCGTCAATCAGCTTATCAGACCAATCCTTACGGTCAGGCCGAACCATTTTCTGGAGAATTTGCTTGATTTGCCGGTTCGACACTTTAGCCTGGCCGTCCGTCTGAGGATGATACGAAGATGCGATACGATGGTGGACTCCATATTTCCTCAGAAGTGCCTAAAAAGAAGCATGGGTAAAATGACTTCCTCCATTAGAGATAATGGCTCGAGGGATCCTAAAGCATGCAAAAATGTGGTCTTTGACAAATCGAGTAGATATGATATGATCGGCATGGCGTGTGGGAATAGCCTCGATCCATTTCGAAACATAATCAATAGTAACGAGGATGTACTCAAAGCCGTTGGAAGGAGGAAAGGGACCCATGAAACCAATTTCTCAAATGTCAAAGATTTCAGCAGCTAGGATGGGTTGTAAGGGCGTCATGTCACGATGTGACATTGACCTTAACGACTGGCACCTAGTGCAATGTTTAGCATAATTGTGTGCATCCTGGTGAAGGGAGAGCCAAAAGAAACCGCATTGCAATGCCTTGGCTGCAGTTTTCCTCCCAGGGAAATGGCCTTCGCAGGCCTGATCGTGACAGAAGAATAGCACACTGGGGAATTCGCTGTCAAGAATACAGCGGCAATTCGTCTGGTCAGTACCTACTCGAAAAAGTAGTGGATTATCCCAAAAATAATACTTTGCTTCTACGATGGGACGTCGCACTGGTTGTTGGGCCAGCCATGTGGAAGAGAGCCAGAAGTAAGGTAATTGGCAATGTCAGCATACCAAGGTCCACTTGCTACATTAATTGCTAGTAGGTGCTCATCGGGAAAAACCTCATTAATCGGCAGGGTAAGTCCAATCTGATTAGGTGTCCAGTCTTGAGAGATGATCAGCAACCACATTCTGGGCTCCAGCCTTATCATGGATCTCCAGGTCAAATTCTTGGAGTAAAAGGATCCAACATATCAGTCTAGGCTTGGCATCCTTTTTGTGCATGAGATGACGAATGGCCGCATGATCAGTGAACACAGTAACATGCGAGCCCAGAAGGTAAGAGTGGAATTTCTCCAGCCCAAAGACGACCGCCAGTAGTTCTTTCTCAATGGTTGTATAATTACGCTGGGCCTTGTCCAACGTCTTACTGGCGTAGTACACCACGAAGGGGTGTCTATCGCGTCTTTGTCCCAGGATGGCTCCGACTGTAAGATTGGAAGCGTCACACATGAGTTCAAAGTCGAGGGACCAATTAGGTGGCTGGAGAATCGGGGCCTTGGTGATAGCCTCACGCAGTTGGGTGAATGCTCGCATACAGTCAGGGCCCATATCAAAGGGTATGTCAGTCGATAGGAGATGAGTTAAAGGTCTAGAAATTTTAGAGAAGTCTTTGATGAATCTCCTATAGAAATCGACGTGTCCTAAGAAGGAGTGGATTTGTTTGACAGAGCTAGGCACAGGTAAATCAGCAATCACATCAAGCTTAGCTCTGTCAACCTCAATACCCCTATCGGAGATGATATGACCGAGAATAATTCCCTCGTGTACCATAAAATGACTTTTCTCCCAAGAAAGCACGAGGTTCACATCAATACATCTCTGAAGGATATGGGTCAGGTTGGCAAGACAATCATCAAATGAAGGTATGAAGATTGAAAAGTCATCCATGAAGACCTCAAGAAAGTCACCCACCATATCATGGAATATCACCAGCATACATCTCTGGAAAGTTGTTGGCACATTACAAAGTCCGAATGGCATTCTTCTAAATGCGAAGGTGCCAAAGGGGCAGGTGAAGGTGGTCTTTTCTTGGTTCCGGGGGTCAATAGCCACCTGGTTATATCCAGAGAATCCATCTAGGAAGCAGAAAAATTTATTTCCTGCTAACCGCTCTAGGATTTGGTCAATAAAAGGTAGCGGAAAGTGATCTTTCTTTGTTGCAGGCTTCAGTTTCCTATAATTTACACACACTCCAAGATGTAGGAGTGCGTGTAGGGATGGATTCGCCCATGTCATTGACACGGATGGTGAGTCCCACCTTTTTGGGCACAACATGAATTGGGCTCACCTAGGGGCTATCGCTGATCGGGTAGATTATACCCGCATCAAGCCACTTAATGATTTCCTTTTTAACGACCTCCCGCATGTTAGGGTTGAGACGTCGCTACATCTCGCGGGAAGGTCGAGCTTCCTCCTTCGTATATATACGGTGAGTGCAGTAGGAGGGGCTAATGCCAGTTAAGTCAGATAATGACCATCCGATGGCTACCTTATGTTCCATAAGGACCTTTGTTAGCTTTCACTCTTGCTCCCTGGTCAATTTTTAACTAATAATTACGGGGAGTGTTTCATTTGGTCCCAAGAAAATATATTTAGGCGTGTCAAGTAGCTCTTTCAGCTCGGGAGTGGATGGCGAAAGATCTGGCATTTCTTGGGACGAGAGTGTCCCAAGCGGATCAGAAGAAAGAAGGGCAGGAGGAAGAAGTTGTCCCTCATATTGGCTAAGAAGAGGGGCATCTTGGATTGATGGATCCAAAAAGGGATGGCCCCAGTGATCAGTATGTGGGCTTAAGGTCCCAGTGTGGAGTCGCATGTCTGCCTGATTTGGCAAGGAAGAAAGGGCAATCCGAGCTTCAAGGGGGTGGATCGGAGGTGAGCAGCCCGAATATGACTCAGACCACGAGGTGTGGGAAGCAGAGAAAACCTCGTCAGAAGTCTAGTTAAGAGAAGGTAAGTGTGAGGGGAGGGATGAGGAAACGTCACAGAATATGTCCGGCAGGCAATGGTCTATGTTTAGGGGTAATCTACAACAGTCAGAATAGGTTCCTATTAGTCCGATACACGCGTTGACGGCCGTGTCCTCATCAGACGTGTCATCCTTGATGCAATCGGAATCAAAATTCTTGGTGGCTTTGAAGATGTTTAGCTTGAGCTTCTCAGAGCTAACAGCATCTCAATGCAACCCGACTCAGTTGATATGGGCGTGGGCTGTGGCCAAGAAAGGTCATCCAAGGATGATTGGACAATAAGAAAGTGAGCTAGGAACTTCCATATCCAAAACAAGAAAGTCAACAGGAAAACAAAGACTGTTGACCCTAACCACCACGTCTTCCACCACACCCTTCAGTATTTTGACAGAACGATCTGCTAACTGCAACGTGACAAAGGTGGGTTTCAGATTTCCTAAGATTGATGGAAGATCCTAGATCAAGCAGAGCACGGTTAAAATTGCAGCCTTGGATGCTGCATGAAATAAGCGGTGTGTCCGGATCTTTCTGCTTCGGTGGTAGATTTGATAGTACAGCACAACTCGCATGAGGAGAGAGGACCACCAGATTCTTTGTTTTCTTTGATTGTCGCCTGGGTGCAGTGTAGTCTTTGAAAATTTGGGCGACAGTTGGTATATGGTCGATAGCCTCCAACAAGGGTACTTGGATCTTAACATCCTTGAATAAATTATGCAGGTTATCAAAGGCCTGCGTATCCTTTTTCTTGCCTTATGGCTCCCTCAGTAGAGCCTCAGGGAATGGGACCTATTCTTGCACTAGTTTGGATGTATCATCCTCACGAGAATGCAGTGCGCATTCCAAATAAGAGGGCGATGAGGAAGATGGGCCAGGATCAGGTCGAGGCAGATCGACGGTTTGCTTACCACTCCTTGTAGTAATCGCATTGGACGTCGCGGGTCTAGTGGGATCATAGGGCAGAGGAGGGTTCGCAATGGGGACATAAGGGTGATGTGTTGCTGCAGGATTAGCCTGGAATCTCAGTGGAATGCTCAGAGCTTGCATAATCTGATGAACCTGCCCCTGAGAAGGTTGTACCTATGGTTGCGGAGCACGGGGTAAAAAATTTTGCGGGTTAGGAACAGGTTGGGCTGGAAGAGTGCCCTGAGATCGAGTCGTCATGCGTTGTTGACTGATCTCAGCATTCTACTGCGCCAATTGGTGCTGAAGAGAGGTCATGTTTTGTTCATGGCGCTTGGACATTTTCTTCATCATTCGCATCAGTTTATCAAGAGGACTTGATGTGTGTTTTGTTTAAGGTATGCAAGAACCCGATGGGGAATTTGCCAAAGGATTAGACTGGGCCCTTCGGATGATGGGTGCAGACGGTTGCATTGGCCCACCTGTGAGGTTTTGGCACTACGGGTTACTGGACCATGCAAAGTTAGGATGATTTCGTCACCCTGGGTTATAAGTAGTAGAGAACGGGTTGTTCCCCATGGCACAAACGTCTTCTGAGCCAGAAGACGAGTCCGCATGCATATATGCATTTGAGCCCACGGAGGCTTGGTTCTCCGTGTCAAAATATTGGCTTGAAGAAGCCAGGTCCACATTACTTACCGAATTGCTTGGCATGATACTTGGTAAGGTTGGTCTCACAGGATTCTTGGAAATCAGCCTGGTATTTGATGAATTAAGGTTGTGACGGAGTGATGGGGTGGAGGTGTTTGCCATAGAGCGGGCGGGATTGGCCAGAAGCTCGTCCAGCTTCTTGTGCATGACGGAGACTTCATCCAATTTTTGTGCAATTAAGTTAAGATCTGTGGATGAATGGGAGGGTCCTGTGTCAACTTCGTGAACATTGCAGGGCAGGCTGGTACAATTAAAGGAGACAATGGAGGCATTGTTCATTGAGTTTTCACTCATGTTCTCAAATAATTCAAATGCTCCATTCTAGTCTTTATTCATAAAATTTCCTCCGCAGAAAGCGTATGCAATCTGCCTCAAAGTTTCATTTAGCCCATAATAGAAGATCTGGGCTACATGCCACTTAGGTAGACCATGGTGTGGACATTTCCAGAGGAGGTCATTATACCTTTCCCATGCCTCATGAAACTGCTTACCATTTTGTTGCGTGAAAGAAGTTATCGCCTGACGAAGCACATTGGTTCGCCCGATTGGGAAGAATTTCTTGAGAAATGTTTTTTGCATCTCTTCCTAAGAATGGATGGTTCTCCCAAGGGTGCACAACCATTGCGATGCTTTATCCCGCAAAGAAAATGGGAATATTTTCATGAGGACAATTGACAACCTGATGTTTCTTGGTTTAATAGTTTCAGCTAATCGGGTTAAGTCTTCCAAATGGAGAAAGGGATCTTCACTTGCAAGACCATGGAAGTGAAAGTTAATTAGGCCAATGAAATTAGGTTTTAATTCAAAATCGTCCCCGCCCATGGGACCCGAATTTGCCCAATGGTCTCTGTAGTAGCGGGATTTTGATAAGAGCTAAGAGACCTAGGCTCCTCCCGTTCGGGAGGGTTCTGCATTTCCTCCAAGGTTTCCTTAATGGCTTCAATCTGCTCATTATACAATTCCATTTGGACTTGGAGGCGGGTTATGGGGTCTACGACTTCACCACCACCTGGTGGGATTTGAGGGGGGCGGTTTCCTCCCTCGGGATTTGGGGGTGGGCGTGCAGCCATGTTTGTGGAGGAGGATGGCGATTCAGTTTCTATCCTTCTAGAATTATCAGACAGTTCAAACAATTCAGGATTTTGTGACCTCCCAAACATGCACTACCGCAGGAAGAATTGGGGAGATAAGAAGGGAAAAGGGGATAAGAGAAACAACGCCGTAAGGATACACTTGACGACAAATCAAAGTAATCAATTTCCTAACCTCTACAATGTGCCCTTAGACCTAAAGATCTAAGTTACCTACTATCACTACCTATGGAACCAAATGAGAGCACCGTGGAACCACTGGGCCAGATTGAAAGGCCGTTTGCCCCAGTCTTAGACACCCGATAGCACGCGGGAGCCCACACCAGCACGTAGGCGCTACACATAGGTAGTTAAACCTCCAATCCTTAATAGGGGTCAAGTTGCTATCAGTTTTCATTTGGAGGCTTAGGATCAAATGCTCCAGGAATGTGAAGGGCATTGTATACGGGTAATGCCCAAGTGCGTTGATATTAAAAGTGTGTAAATCAAGCATGCAACGGGGAAATCTCCCTGAATTGGAGTTTTAGATGGTGAATGGCTTTTAGAATTTTATCCTTAAGTAGTATGGATTTTAGGATTCCATTGAATTACCAATTCAACCAATCTCTGGGTTTCGAGAAAACACAAGTTCTTTATGCCAAACAAACCCTTCTTCAATGTGAATTAGTTAATGCATGCTAAAATGCACTGGGCTTCCCTAGATGGAAATTTCTAAGTGTGGATGCACGAGTCTATTTTAATTTAATGTGAAAGTGAGCAAAAATACTTTCATTCAAGTGCTCCCAATCACCAAAATGATAATCCACATAAGGGTCAACTACCAAATGATGTCAAAAAATGAAAATGTTGGGGTTGATAGATTCGGGATCAAATCTGAGGCAAATGAAGAGTCGTGGTGGGGTTGGAATCAACTCAATGAGGCAAGGAAGAATGGAAATCAATCAATTTTTATCTTGCCTCAGAGAAAATTTCACACAATGAAAGATCCAAGAATCCAGATTCTTGGATTTTCGCTATGCGAAGTTTGTGGGAAATCACGGGGCGGTGGGGGTGATAGCAAACAATCAACAAGTGGTTTTAGTCCACTTTCCCCAAGAAATTCCCAAGAAGTGTTTTTAGGTTTTTTTTTTTAGAGTGGCAAGATGACCTAAGTTACTAAGAGGGCAACACCTACCTCCTCAGCAATGTGGGCGAAGCTCCAATGCCGTGCTAGTGACTTCATGTTCTCTCACCTGCCTTAGATTTGCCCATGTCTCTGACCTCCTCTACGTGCTTCCTCCTTGCAACAGGTACACCTGTACAAAAACAAACAAAAACACCTATGAAGTGAAAGGTGGACGAAGAGAAAATCAAAGGAAGAGAGTAGAGACTTACTCCAAATAGCGAGCGAATCCCCGGCAACGGTGCCAGAACAACGTAATGCGTACTCGAATAGGCTTTATTAAAATGATGATATTAATATCGAAGTGAGTATAGTGAGTTAACCTAAATCGAGTCTACACCAGTTTCACAAAAAATTTTTTAACCTGGACTACTTGCTTTTAGCTTGATCACTTTTAGACCCAGGGTCGATCTCAGGGAGGCGGAGATTAGGAGAATTGTGAAGTTTCTACGCCTTTCCTAAAACGTATCTCTTCCTTGTGCTTATTATGTTTTTGGTTTTCTTGATTTTTAGATTTTTTTCTGATAATCTTGTTCTTGAGGCACACCCTCAAATAGGTCCTTGGCTATATGCCAAAATACAACGAATCTTGTCTCGCCACACGCGAGACCGTGTGCCTGCAAATCAAGATTTATCTTTTCTATTTTATATATATTTTTAGTCTTTTTTAGTAGCAGGAAGAAAAGACAAATTGAAATATAATGCAGTGAAAAGAAATACTTAGCTTAGTATATCTCTATATATGTATATATAGTAGATATAGAATATGTATATTTATATGGATGTTATATAGATAGGGGTGAAGATGGAAATGTTAATGGAATGTAGCACAGTGTCAAGTTGGTCCACGTCTAGTAAGACACAACCAACAAGATTAAGTGCCACATGAAGTGTGGAGTGGATGTGTGTGAGTGAGGTGGAGGTGCTTGCTTTACACGGATATCGGGGAATATCAGCAACTGGTGCGAATATTCCTATGATATGGTGCATGGTGGAGGGGCGAGTGCACGGGAATATAGGTGGTGTTTGTGAGGTGTATAGAGGGATGTGGGTAAGTGGATGTATATATAAGTATATATATGCAAATATATATAAATATCTATAACTATATATGTATATATAGATGTATATGTATATATATATGTATATATATTTATGTATATGTAAATATACTTAAGGGTGGGAGTATGTGAGTGGATATATATATATATGTGTGTGTTTGCGTCAGTGTATGAGTGTGTGTGTATCAGTGTTTATGTGTGTGCACTGGAGGAAGGGGCGGCAGCAGTTAAGTCATTTGCTGCGCTGGGCCGACGTCTAGATGCGCAGGGGTGCGCCGGCGCGAAGTTGAGGCATGCGCGCACGCGGCCGAGTGAAGCACAGTGCACTGCTACACGGGCGTGTGAGCGCAGCTCGCTGTGGAGTGCAGTGCACAGTGCTGCGGGCAGGGATGCGATGACTGACTGGAGTGGGTGCAGGCGAGAAGAGAGAGCGTCACGCCATCGGCTATGTGAGAAACTTTTTGGTGGCTACAGTGTCGCACAGACCGCGTGCTACAGTGCTCGTGCGGTCTGGCGATCGGCTGGAGTATGTTTTGCATGTGTAGCACGTTGTGGAGCACCTATGCACGCGGGAATAGGTCGTGCGCTGTTTGCTTGGCCACGCTGTGACTGGCTGGAGCTGTAGGCAGTGCGTGGGCTAGCTGGAGCTTCAGAGCTTGAGAGCTTGGAGCTCAGTGCTAATGGTGGAGATGAAAAGAAACGAAATGAGAAGCCACCACACCCACCTGCTCACGAAAGAGCTGGGCGGTGGTGGAACTTACAGTGGTGGTCTGAGACCACTGTGAGTTTTCTCCTGCTCACGGTGTGCCTCTTCTCAACTTGTGAGAAGAGGAATTGTGTATGGAGAGGGAGAGGGAAGGAGGTTGGCCAACTGTTGATTGAGAGTGTCAGTGGTCTGTGGATGGATGCGGCCCGCAGTAAGGGAGTGCAAGGTGTTTTAAAGAGGGAGGGCATGCCTCACTCCATGCTGCTGCCAGGAGGAATGGCGAGGAGAGGTGCGGGCACCATGCCCTGCAGCCGCACAAAAGAAAAATGAAAAATGGTGAAATTGGAATGCCATACTTAAAGAAAATGTTAATAATAGAAGTAGATTGGATGGCCAATTATTCTCACTTTCTTCCCCTCTTTATAAATGCATGCAGGTGTATATTTACAAATGCAAGTAGGGCTACATAAGATGCAATGGCAGTGCTAGGAAATAACACAAGATGGCATATTTACTGGTGTATTTTTGCTGTGCAAATAGGCTTCAGCTTCCTGAACTTAGTGAAGATCTGCCAATACCGATGTAGAGGATTCACCGGTTCGTCCTTCGGTGGGGTAGGCTCATGGTTCTCCTTGCTCTCCTCCCATAGAGGAACACTTACACTCGGAACCGAGGGTTGCTCCTGATCCCCACTGCCCCCTCCCCCTGACTGAGGTGCGGGGGGTAGTCTTTGCTCCAACATCCTAAAGAAATTCTCTGTAAAGAGCTGAAACTGGGCTGCTAGATCTAGAGCCTACTGAGAGGTATCCACCTAGTGATCTTCATCTGCTCAACAAGTGGCACTAGCCTGCTTGGACCTACATGGAGCAATCTCTCTCTATACGGTGAAAACCAAAAGTCAGTAACCATAGGTCTGCAAAATGTCCAGGATATGCAGAACTCATGTGAATTGGGTTTCCCATTGATCGGAGAATGAGGTACTCATCATTCAATGCATTTTGAATGTCTGTATGGCTCTTTCGGACCGTTCTATGACTCAATGGGGTGACATTGCTCTGATACCATCTGTAATGACCCGAGTCCCATCAAACGATTAGACTCGAGTCGCTTTTTGCTAACAACTAGCACAAAAACCCACAAGATTGCAGTCACCCAACATAAAATCATAAAAACATCAATAGCCAACATTCATTCATAAAGCATTAAATGAAAAAAAAAGTGCTGACAATAAAAGCAAAGTTCACTTAGAGTAGAAATAAATGAGAGTCTCATACAACTAACAAGAAAGCAGGAAATAAATTTCTACTTATGAAAAAGTAACTACAACTATGAGCCATCAACTTAGTATGGATCGTCTACTCAAAGAGGACCCGGTGCTGTGAAGGTCTGACCAGCAGCAGCCGTGGCACCCGACTGCTTAGCAACACTTGAGTACGGAACCCAAGATAAATGTCAGTGAAAACTGAGTAGAGTAGTACAACTAAACAAGTAACTCAGGTAACAGAGTACATGAAAAAGGGCACTATCTTGATAGTTTGTCTATTTATAATCTATGCTATATCCAGTCCCTGTTATGCATTTTGCCATATTCTTATTGTTCACAAACTATTAATCAACGTCTCGGGCATTAGACGATTTCATGTAACTTCCTGTGGTGTAAGATCGATATAGGCCACCCCTTGGCTGGGAGGTGATGAGTCAATTTTAATGGACTATTGTTACGCCTAAGTAATTCAATTCTAACATTGTATGTTTGTTAATAATCACATTAGGCCATTAAATGATTGCATGTGTCATTATTTAAGTTTACATTTATTCTATTGCTTATTATGTAATTATTTTATATTTCATGAAGGTCCCGCAACGGCGCACTCGTTACATCTCCTCCACTTAATCTACTCCATCAGGTTAATAATCGGGAAGAACAGGGAGGAGGATCAATTGTGGAAAAGAACAGGGGGGTGAAAAGATATTTTCCCCCCACAAATCTCTCAACCTATGGCCGGACTCAACAACCCCATCAATAGCCGCCGGCCATGTTTAGTAAGGGATTTTGAAAATCCCTTGACTTGCGTGGGGGGAGGAGATAAAAAGAGAGAGGCGAAGGGGCTTGGGAGAAAGGAGACCATCGTAAAGAAGAGGGCGTGCATTGTGCGCACCAACAACTTCCACCGCCAGCCCACCTTTCTAGCCTCCCCCCTCACCGCACCAAGAAGCCACCAGCCCTTGCCAGCCACCCACCGCGCGCACTGCACCAACAACTCCCACCGCCAGCCCAACCTGCCTTCACCATCCTCCTGTACTATCGTAGCACTCCCACCGCAGCTGTGCACCTTGCAAGCAACACCACCCATCGCACGACCTGCAGGCGAGCCCTCGCAAGCTTGCAAACCGCGCCCTCGCCAGCCTGCCCTCACCGCACCCGCGTGTTGCTAAGCCACGCCCGCAGGCAGACTGCACGCAAGTAGACCGCCCTTGTGCAGCCACGCCTGCAGCGCAGTCCAGCACGCCCACAGGCATGCCCTAGCATGCCCTTGCATGCGTGACCAAAGCGCAGCAGCCCCGCCAGTAGGTAGCTGCTTTTCCTCATCTCCACGCTCGGTTCTTCTCCTCCAACAGAGCCCATCAGGCCGGCGGCTGTTCTCCATCGTTCGATCGTCGCCAGCCACCTTCGGCTGCCGCGCCACCATC
Organism: Thalassia testudinum; assembly: GCA_037157565.1. NCBI lineage: Eukaryota > Viridiplantae > Streptophyta > Magnoliopsida > Alismatales > Hydrocharitaceae > Thalassia > Thalassia testudinum. The sequence goes on along the minus strand of JAZHRO010000013.1, from coordinate 89,465,586 downwards.
GCAAAGCACGCGTTGAGGTGTACCATCCCTTGACTCTCGTCGCCAACCGCGCACGACCGTTCAAGCGAGGAAGAGAGAGGTGAAATCCTCTATTTTTGCCCCAACTAAAATTTACATTGCATGCCATTGCCATTTTAATATTATTATTTTATTCATGCCACATTGCATGGATGCACTTATAGTTTCTTGAATTTTCTTCACTTGTGTTATGTGCAGCAATCTACAATGAAATTCAAATCAGATTTGCATCCAAATCAAATTTACATGATATGCCACTACACATGCATCATATACATATTTTTGGGAGCTTAATTCCTGACGTGAAAATTGCATAAATAGCCTTAAACTTTTGAGGAAATTGCAAGCTCCATTTAGAACAGCATATTCCTCGCATTGAAGTCGCGAAAGTGTCTGCAAACAGTATAATCCTGTACTCGTGAATTTATTGGTTCTATTCCTCCCTGTGGATGCGACATTTTTATTGTGGTTAAATTTGATATTTATTTTAATTTTTGATTAAGAGATTTTCCACCACATAAAACACAACGACATATCACTTTATTGCTATCATCTTCATAAATAAGTGAGAACCCCTCGGGGAGACAACAGACATAATAGATTCACTTTATTATTTTTGAATATTCTGAGTTGTACAATTATCTGATCATTCTTTATCTTATTGTGTGAGGAATCTGACAGGGCGACACGCACAACAGAGCGGCTACATCAACCTCAAGCTAAGCCATACGAGGAATAGATGCAGGAGACCTAGATCCCGCTTTCACAGGGAATTCTCCGTCATCACAAAATTTATTTCAGTCTTCTCGCCCTTGTAGTAATTGGGGCTGAATTTTTGGGGGTCTGTCCCCACATTCTTTAGCTACTAGGGTTTACATTTTTCCGCATGCGTGATTCCATTTTCTGCTTGCTTTCCTTTAAAACCAACAAAAGAAAATATCGAGCTGCCTGTTTAGGAGTTGCATGCCCTTAGCTGTGCTCATTTAGGGGTGATTGAACAGCACATTAGATCTTATTATTGCATTGCAAGTATATTAGCACGAAGATTGCTGGAGACAGGTACACCTTTCTAACTTTTGCATCCAGCTCTTGTTCACACATTTGCATTCAAATTAAAATTCAAAACCACCAAGTTGTTTGAATTTACTAATTCAGTGGTGGCATAACTAAAAGTGGGACTGATAATCAGATTTGACCTTAAAATCAATTCACATTTGATTTGATTCTAAGGGACTTGTCTGTGTTTTCAAATAATTAAAAAGATTTGTGGTGTGATGCACACTTTTGACACTGAGCACGCACATTAGGCACTGCACTAAGGCCCTATCCCTTAAGGCTATAGGCACTGATCTCTTTATCGGTGCAAACCCTCCTATTATGCTTTGCGGTGGTGGTGGTACTATCTCTTGACCAAGTGTTTTGATACTTCACGGAGGGGGACACCCCTTAAAGGAACAAAAGGGTAGTTAAGGGGCATCGCATATGCATTGCCTCAGAGGAAGTGTTCGCCCTACTTGCATCCCTTTGTTCGTCCTTGGAGTAACTTCTCACTTGATCACCTGGGAGTATCATCCAAGCAAAGTATAGGTCCTAGGGCACTCGAAGGTTGAATTAAGTCACGTAATTGCAGTGAAAAACTTGTTTGGCAATCTATATCAACCAATTCGACCTCCGCAACAAAGAAGGTTAAGATTTCAAGTCGTCACCCCTCTTATACCACTTACGTGGGAATGGAGGGATAAGCCTTGACCTTTTCACTTATCTTTGGAGTGGAGGTTTCACTTACTCAATCAATAAGAACCTGAATTGTGATTGATATTGTATGCTTGGTAGACGCTCTGTTGAGGGTAATCTAGTGTTTGATCCTGAGCCTGAGAGAATTCTTAGGAGAGCTCACTTAGGAGAGAAAAGAGAAGGAATGGCTGATCAAGGAGCAAATCAACAAAGGATCCTAAGGGACTATTTTATTCCAACTAACCAACCCGCACAAGCACTGAGACGACCGGCAGGGGATAATCCATATGAGATCAAGAGCAGTACCATATCTTTGTTGCCCTCCTTTTATGGTACTTCTAGGGAGGACCCCTACCAGCATTTGGAGGAGTTCGCCGAGGTCTATTCCACAATGAAGCTCCAGGGCTTTACTGATGAAGCCTTGATGAGGACTTTATTTCCATTCTCCTTAAAGGATAAGGCCAAGCATTGGTATCATACCCTCGATGCAAGGGTAAATGATTGGGCCACCCTTAAGGGAGAATTTTTGAAAAAGTATTTTCCTATGAGTAAGACCAACCATTACAGAAGAGAGATTATGGGTTTTACTCAACAGGAAGGGAAGCAATTTCATGAGAATTGGGAGTGCTTTAATGACCTTCTTAGGTTATGCCCCCACCATCAGGTGCCAAGATGGTAGTTGGTCGAAAGGTTCTATAACGGATTATCTGAAAGGCATAGGCAAACCATCGATGCAGCCTGTGTAGGAACCTTCATGACTAGAACTGAGGATGAAGCCTGGGCATTATTTGAAACATTAAGCGACAATTCCATACATTTGTCCTTTGCCTCTCAAGAAAGGAAACCATCAATCTTGCAGAGGAAGATAGAGGTCCATGAAGCTGAAGCTTCTCAGGATTTGGTTTATCAGATTCAATTATTGAATAAAAACTTTGATAGGCTTTTAGCAAACCTTGGAATGAACTCGCAAGCAGCCTCTATCTTTCAGGCTTCAAGAGAATGCTCCATTTGCCAAAGCATAACGCATGCCATTGCGGAGTGCCATTAGGAAAATCAATTCCCTGAGTTGATTTAGGCCGACTTGAACGCAGCCCAAGGTTTCCACCCTCCTCCTCGCAATAACCCTTATTCTAATACCTATAATCCAGGGTGGCGGAACCATCCAAACTTCTCTTGGAAGCATGGTGATGCTTCTAACTCAGGGAATACAAGACCCTTACCTCCCCAACCCATATACCAACCATCTTATGAAAACCCTCAGAATAAGCCCTCTGAGATGGATGAACTTAAAGCCATGATGAAAGTGATGCAAGAGCATCAGAATATGGTCATCCAATCTCAGAATAAGATGATTACTGATATGCAATCCCAAATTGGTCATCTTACTGAGGCAGTTAAGCAACGTGATTCGAGGAAGCTGCCTAGCTCTTCTGAGGAGAACCCTAAGGGCAAGGGGGTCGTATTCAGGGAGCACGCCCAAGTAGTGACCGTGTTGAGGAGTGGAAAGAAGATTGGCAATCCTGATAACACTCCTACGGTTACGTCTCAGAATTCCCCTTTTACACTTGACCCTAGTCCAGTAATCCTCCAGGTTGTAGACAGATCACTTAAGACACCACAAGGATTGTTGGAAGATTTCCTTGTGAGAGTGGAGGATTTCCTCTTCCCTGTTGACTTTCTGGTGCTTGATACTGACCCATCAAATAAGCCTACAAAGCCGTCCATTATTTTGGGACACCCCTTCTTGGCCACAGCCAATGCCTCTATAAATTGTAGATCTGGGGCACTTAAAATGGGCTTCGGGAATAAGAAGATCCGATTGAATGTTTTTAATACTTACAAGCAATCCGGATTTGAAGTTTGTTCTCAGATTGAGGTCGTTGATGAAATAATTGAAGAGACTAGTCCAGCACTCTTATGTATAGATCCCATTCAAAAGGTCATATCTAAGGACCATCCCCCGATTATTAAAGAAACTGAACGGGAAATGCTCGAATTAGAAGAGTTGCTGGGGATACACACTGAGTCTCTGTCCCCACCCTGTACTGTCAAGGTAGATCTGCTACCTGAGGTGGGGACATCTCAACTTAAACCCTCAATCCAAAAGGCTCCTGAGTTGGAGTTGAAACCCCTCCCGAGCACATTGAAATATACTTTCCTTAGCCCTAATAACATCTCCCCGTTATTATCTCGTCTACATTATCTGAATTGCAGGAGGGAGCTCTGCTTGAGTGTTTACAAAGGCACAAGGAAGAAATTGCCTGGCTAATTGTTGATATTAAGGGTGTTGATCCCTCTTTTTGCATGCATCATATATACACAGACTAGTCCATGAAACCTTTCCGAGACATGCAGAGAAGGCTCAATCCAAATATGTGGGAGGTTGGTAAAAAGGAGATTCTGAAATGGCTGGATGCATGGATTATCTATCCCATTTCAAATAGTAAATGGGTCAGTCCTATTCATGTAGTACCCAAAAAGGTAGGAATCACTGTGGAGGAGAATGACCAAGGAGAGCTGGTGACCACTAGACCCTCAACTGGTTGGAGGGTCTGCATTGATTACTGCCATTTGAACACGGCTACCTAGAAAGATCATTTCCCCTTACCATTTATCGATCAAATTTTGGAATGATTGGCGGGGAACAAGTACTTTTGTTTTCTTGACGGGCACTCTGGGTATAATCAGATAGCCATTTTTCCTGACGATTAAGAGCGTACCACCTTCATGAGTTCGTATGGCACATTTGCGTTCCGTCGAATGCCATTCGGGTTATGTAATGCTCCTGCCACTTTCCAACGTTGTATGATGGCTATCTTTTCTGATATGATCGATGAGTTTGTTGAAATTTTCATGGATGACTTCTCCATTTATGGCTTGTCATTTGACCTATGCCTTTTGCACCTTGATGAAGTCTTAACCCGTTGCGAAGAGGCAAAGCTGGTGCTTAGCTGTGAGAAAAGCCACTTTATGGTCCAGCAGGGCATTGTGTTAGGCCATATAGTTTCCGAGAGAGGATTAGAGGTGGACACCGCAAAAATTGATTCCATCTCTAAGCTTCCATTGCCTGCCAATGTTCGTCAAGTTATATCTTTCCTTGGCCATGCTGGATTTTATAGGCGCTTCATTAGAGATTTTAGTAAAATCTCTAAGCCACTCTGCGACCTGTTAGCGAAGGATGTCTCCTTCGATTTTGGTGATAGATGTGGCGAGGCTTTCCAAGTCTTGAAGAAAGCCCTTATTATCATGTCAATTCTCCAAGCACCAAATTGGACCCTCCCGTATGAGCTAATGTGTGATGCTTCTGATTTTGTAGTGGGAGCGGTCTTAGGTCAAAGGGTTGATGGCAAACCTCATGTGCTACATTATGCCAGCAAGACCCTTACGGATCCTCAGCAAAACTACATGGTCATTGAAAAGGAACTTCTTGCTATAGTATTTGCTTTGGAAAGTTTCGATCTTATCTTTTGGGATCCGAGGTTGTGGTGTTCACTGATCATTCTACCCTAAAGCATCTTCTTGCTAAAAAGGACACCAAACCTCGCCTAATTCGTTGGATTCTGTTACTCCAGGAATTTGACATGGAAATTAAAGACAAGAAAGGAGTTGAGAATGTGGTAGTAGATCATCTATCTAGGATCCCTATTGAGGCATCAAGCCCTGCTGGCGGTATTCAAGAGACTTTCCATGATGAGTCTCTGATGGCCGTGGAAGCTAAAACTTCTTGGTTCGCTGAAATAGTGAACTATCTGGTCACGGGCATTACCTCCAGTACTTGGGACAAGCAAAAGCGAGATAGGTTTCTTGCTAACGCTAAATTTTATCATTGGGAGGAACCCGAGCTTTTTAGAGTAGGCCCTGACCAGCTTTTTCACCGTTGCGTCCCTGATGAAGAACAAAGAAGTGTTCTGAGTTTCTGCCATGACCTCCATTGTGGGGGACATTTTAGTGGGAAGAAGACTGCTCATAAGGTTCTTTAGTCTGGCTTTTGGTGGCCCACATTATTCCGAGATGCACATACGTATGTGGGTGCATGTCTACGTTGCCAACAGATGGGAACCATTGGAGAAAGGGATGAGATGCCCCAACAACCTATCCTCCCTGTTGAGATTTTTGATATTTGGGGCATTGAATTCATGGGTCCCTTTCTTGTGTCCTTCGGATATGATTACATCTTTGTGGCTATAGACTATGTATCGAAATGGATAGAAGCCATACCTATGCGAACCAATGACCATTCCGTGGTCTTGGGCTTTGTTAAGGCTAATGTCATTTCTCGGTATGGGTGCCCAAGGACAATCATAAGTGATGGAGGACATTATCCAAAACTTAAGTTTTGGATAATTAGATGATGATACTTCAGAGTTAGGCGTAGTTTTCGCTCTCTGTTCCTATGTGCATACTTTGTGTGAATTCTTGAGAGTCACCAAATAAGGCAGATACACAGAGATTGAGTCTTAATAAAGCTATGACTATGGTGGATGGTTACGACCGTCTTTCATAGAGTCCTCGGCTGAAGGAGGATAATAGTGTCAAAGGTAAGAAATACGCCGGTCCTATCCATTCCTTCTCGGTGCCTAGAATAGGCACTTCCATCAAATAAGCCACACAATATCTTCTTAACCATCATCATCCCTAATAATGCCTCATAAATAAAAGTCTGTGTCGTGTTATGTTGATTTATAAAAGAAAAAAGAAAAGAAGAAGAAGAAACAATTATATTACAAAAAAAAAGGAAAAAAGAAAAAGAAGAAGAAGAAAAGGGAGAGAGAAAAGAAAAAGAAAAGAGTCCAGGTTTATAATGTTATCTTTGTAACATTGTCTTTGTGGCAACAAAACACCTATCGCAATCCACCAAATATGACCCATGCCTACCTTTCAGTATTTCTGATCTCCTGAATACTGGCTAAGGATTCTAACTTAGTTGTAGAGTTATTAGGACTTTAATTGAAGTGTGAATGTCATGTGAGGCCACCAAACAGTGAGTACACTTACTAAATCTGGCAAGATTTTGGTTCTCAGAAAGAAAAGAAAGAAAAGAGTGAGCGCCAAGGAACATCAAGGGAGCACAGTTGTTTAGCCTCTCTTTGAGTTGACTTGTTTAATAATCTAGAGATCTAGAGTTTGTAGTACTAGATTATATGTAGCACCAGATGAGTGTGTGCCACCAAATACAAATCCATTCAACTCGATATCTCCTACCTAAGCCAAAAGCCAGGGTCAAATTACAGATTATCTGCTGCTTTATCCCTGAGGGAAGTAGTTGCCTATCTCGACAAAAATATTTACCAAGGGTAAAGTATGAAATCTCGATGTGAATTGTTCTTTCACTTGGATCTGCTACCTAGGCCATCATCGCTTCACATTTGTCTGGATCTCTACAGTTTTGAAATAAGAAAAAAAGAAATCTTCTGATTACTTCTATTATTTTTCATTTTTGCTAGGGACTAGCAAATGTTAAGCATGGGGGTATTTGATGAGTCCATTTTAATGGACTATTGTTACGCCTAAGTAATTTAATTCTAACATTGTATGTTTGTTAATAATCATATTAGGTCATTAAATGATTACATATGTCATTATTTAAGTTTACATTTATTCTATTGCTTATTATGTAATTATTTTATATTTCATGCAGATCTTGCAACAGCGCACTCGTTACATCTCCTCCACTTAATCTACTCCATCAGGCTAATAATCAGGAAGAAGAGGGAGGAGGATCAATTGTGGAAAAGAACAGGGGGTGAAAAGATATTTCCCCCCCATAAATCTCTCAACCAATGGCCGTCCTCAACAACCCCATCAACAGCCGCCGACCAAGTTTAGTAAGGGATTTTGAAAATCCCTTGACTTGCATGGGGGGAGGAGATAAAAAGAGAGATTCGGAGGGGCTTGGGAGAGGGGAGACCATCGTGAAGAAGAGGGTGTGCACTGTGAAGAGGGCGTGCACTGTGCGCACCAACAACTTCCACCGCTTGCCCACCTTGTCAGCCCCCCCCTCACTGTGCCAAGTAGCCACCAGCCCCCACCACAAGCGCACGCCAGCCTGCTCTCGCTAGCCACCAACTGCACGCATTGCACCAACAACTCCCACCGCTAGCTGAAAAGGATGGTGATCGGACCCGGTTAGGTTGTGTTAATATGGTGATTTTATCGTTGAAGTGTGTATAGTGGTTAACCTAAATCGAGCCTAACCATTTCTTTACAAAATTTTTTACCTGGCCTACTTGATTTTATCTTCGTCACTTTTAGGCCCAGGGTCGAACTAATGGAAGTGAGGTTAGAAGTCAAGTTTCTACACCTTTCCTACAACGAATCTCTTCCGTTTGTTTATTGTGTTTTTGGTGTTTTTCTATTTAAAATTTCTTTTGATAATTCCTGTCCTTGAGGCACACCCTCAAAATTAGGTTCTTGGCTTTGAGCCAAATCAGGGTTCCAAAATGGGTCTTGCTATTCGCAAGACTGAGTACCTGCAAGTCAATGATTATCTTTTTATTGGCAGGAAAGAGAAGCAGAAGTAAAGTAACTATAGTATATATATATGTATATACTATATATGTATAAAAGGGTGGGGGTGGAGGCGGAGATGGAGTGTAGCATGGTGTCAAGTCGATCGTCGTCTAGAAAGACGCAACCAATAGGACGAGGTGCCGCATGGAGTGTAGGATGGATGGTGTAAGATGTGTGCTAACTTGCTTTTTGTACGTGTGTATCGGGGAATATCAGCAACTGGTGCAGATATTCCCGCGATACCACGTATGGTAAGTAATATGAAAAAATATATATATATGTGTATATATGTAAATATATCTATATGTATATATGTTTATAAATATATAGGTATATATGTACTTATATATGTATGTATATATATATATATGTATATATATATATATAGATATGTAAATATATGTATAGATATATATATATATATGTATATATGTATGCATGTATATGTATAAAATACTTTATAGATGTATATATATATGTGTATGTATATAGTAATATATGTATATATATATATATATATATATATGCATGTATGTATATATAGTTATAGATATATTTGTATATATGTAAATATATATATGTGTGTATATATATATATATATGTATATATGTACAATAATACTTAGTTATATAGGTACTACTATATGTATAGATATAAGTATATATATATATGAATGTATGTATATATATATATAAGTATATATTAGTGTATAGGTGTGTGTACGAGAGTGTGAGTGTGTGTGTATGTGTATTTGTAGAGAGAGAGGGAGAGAGTGCTGTGAGAGAGAGAGAGAGAGAGAGTGAGAGCGCCTGCTGTGAAGAAGGCAGGAGAGTTTAAGCCGTCTGCAGCATCAGGGCTGACGTCTGAGGCTTCACGCGCGCACGCAAGCGTGTATGCACGCAGAGAGGTGCGCACTGAAGGGAAGTGGGTGCAAAGAGAGGACCGCAGCGCACTACACTGCGCGAAGGGGCTGGAGCGGGCAGACATAGGCGCACGCGGGTGAAGGGAGCAGGCGAAGACGCGGGTGGGTGCGGGTGCACTCAGACGCGCGGGTGGGCGCTGGAGCAGGACTCGGGGTGGGACGCTTGCACGGGCTGTGGCCGGTAGCGGCGTGCTGGGTGATCGGATAAGTGAGAAACTTATCGGTTACCGTACTATAGCCACAGTGTTTCGTTGAAACCCGTGAATAGTGGCTACAGTGCCCAGGCGAGCCGCGCAACTGCTTGTGCCCGGTGCTGTGAGTGCAGGAGGCTTGCGGCTAGCGCGCTCATGGAAGGGTTGCGCCGGCTGGTTGCGGGCGCGGAGAGGTAGGCGTACACGAAGAAGTGGAAGGCGAAGGCAGCCTGCAGGCGTGCGCGGTGGCCTGTTGGCTTGCGTGGTGGCCTTGCGGCTATTGCCATCTTACTGCTGCTGCTGTGTGTGGAGATTTGAGCTTTAAAGCTTGACGCTCCTGCTTCAATGGTTGAAGTGGCTTGGACGTTGAAACAGGGAAAGAACCACCACGCCCACCAGCTCTTTGATGTGCTGGGCGGTGGTGGACTCACGGTGGTGGTTGTGCACCACCGTAAGGTACTCCTGCCCGCAGAGTGTCTCCTCAGAGGAGGAGGGCTTGCGTATGGAGGGAGAAGGGAGGAGATGGCCTGGAGAAGAAGAGTTGCAGAGTGTTTTTTTTCGTGGGGACCAGGCTCTCCTTTGCAAGAAGGAGCCGCACTTATTTTATAGAGGAAGAAAGCATGCACAGCCATGCCCTGGCTGTGCATGTGGCTGTGTATGGCTTGGCATGGAGAGGCTGTGCGGAGCATGGCTGAGTAGGACAAGGTGCGAAGAAGAAGAAGCCATTCTTTGCAGCCGTGGGAAGCATTTCAAAGTCAAATAAAATTAAAATAAAAAGATGGTGAATTTTGCAAAGCAGCACTTGAGGAAAAAATGTTATTTGTAAGGCCATTTATTTCACTCTCCTCCCCTCTCAATTAAATGCATGCATGCATGTATTTTTACAAATGCGACTATGGGTACCTAATATGCACAGGTAATGCTAGGAAATAGCACAAGACGGCACAATTGTAGGTGTATTTTTGCGGTGCAATCATACCCCCATGCCTATCTTTTGCTAGTCCCAAACAAAATATTTTTTTTGTTTTGTATTTAGAAATGATCTTAAGCTGAAGATTTTCTTCTGAGGCAACATAGGTGTGTTTATTGTTGGATATTGTGAGAACCAATTGCAGAGAAGACTACCAGTACTTTAAGTCTTACATGACATAGATCATCTCTCGACTAACCAGGACTCTTGATATTTAAACCTTAAGTACGATTTCCAGCACCCAAGAGGTTTTTGCCATACTCGAGAGCTCAAGAGGTTATGGCTTGTGCTTAGTGAAGAATCAAGACTAACCAGATGAACATTAAGACTCAAGCCCAGGGTTTCATGAATTTTTAAGTAAAGGTTGGTCCTAGTTTCAGCTCATGTCTTCGAATTGACCCTTAAAAAGATGACGGAAAACTCAACTCCCATTTTCTGACATTTGTGGCTCAAAGAAAACAAGGCATTTGTAACCTGCCTCGAAGAACTTCTTGTAGGGCGAAGACTTTACAGACATTTGTGAGATATACTGACTTATTTGCATCTTTTTTTTTTTTTTTGAAACATGTGTCAGTATATCTCTTACAACATTATTTGGAGGAGCACACTTTTTCTTTTTGGTGGGAGAGTTCCTATTTTTTGGTGGAAAGAGTCTCTCCTAAACACAAGAATAAAGCCTGGGATAAAAAGTCTACCTGTGCACACAGGTAAGGACTCCACCTTCCCTGATGAACACTAGGGTTGGATCTTATTTTCACCTGTTCTTTCTTGATATGTGTAGTGTGAACCAAGTTTACCTAGGCTCTCGAGTAGAAGCAAACCAACGGATCCTGTACTGGTGTCTCAGGTACAAGAATACGTCTTTAGTTAGGAGAGATTCCGATCAATCTTGTAATGCTCAAGTGAATTAAGTCGAGCCTGAGCGAATCAAGCTTCTGTGGCCTAGAAAGTCTTCAAAACAATGGTTAAATATCCATAAACACTTATTGTATTTTTGTTTCAGCCTTCCGATCATTACTAAACACCATTTTATTTTTCATCATCATTTTTTTTTTTTATAGATAGATGGAAACTGCATGATACCCTAAAATACCTAGATCCTATGGATGCCTATCCATCCCCCCATGCCAAATGATGCTATGTCCTCATATGCATGCAGGGTAGGGTAGAGAAAGGACGAAAGATCGGGTAACGAGAGCTGAGGTGCAGGGTATACAGTAGGGTGGTAGGGTGGGTGGATGGTGGGTGCTAAAGTGAAAAGTGAACTGATCGTGATAGTGGCGTGAAAAGTGATGGTGGATAGTGAGTGTTGTTGGGGTGCCTCCCAACAAGCGCTGAATTTATCGTCCCCAGCTGGACTCAGAATGAGGCACAAAAATTAGTTACCCTTCAGCAGGGCAATAGTTTCACCAACAGGGGCAGGTTCATGAGTAAGATAGGGTTTCAAACGCTGCCCATTGACCATAAATTTATGCCCAGATTTGGGATCTTCAATCTCAACGGCCCCGTTGGGAAATGGTCTCGAGACTTGGAAAGGACCAGTCCATTTGGACTTCAGTTTCCCAGGAAAGAATTTGAGCTGGGCATTGTAGAGCCAAACTTGCTGAGATGGCTCAAATTCTTTCCGCCGAATACGACTGTCGTGAAAAGCCTTAGTGCGTTCTTTGAAAGTTAAAGCAGAATCATAGGCTTCACGACGGAGCTCTTCCAGCTCCTGGAGTTGGAGTTTCCTTTCTCGACCACACAGGTCTGGGTCGAGGTTACATTGGCGAACTGCCCAATAAGCGCGGTGCTCCAACTCCACGGGCAAATGACAAGACTTCCCGTAAACGATTCTATAAGGAGACATACCAAGGGGAGCCTTGAAGGCGGTCCTAGTGCAATGCTTGGCATAATTGTGTGCATCCTGGTGAAGGGAGGGCCAAAAGAAATCGCACTGCAATACCTTGGCTGCAGTTTTCCTCCCAGAGAAATGGCCTCTGTAGGCCTAATCATGGCAGAAGGATAGCACACTGGGGAATTTGCTGTCAGGAATATAGCGACGAATGATTTGATCAGCACCTATCCGAAAAAGAAGTGGATTATCCCAGAAATAATACTTTGCTTCTGCCATGAGACTCTCGTGCTAGTTTTTAGGCCAGCCACATCGAAGGGATCCAGAAGCAAGGTAATTGGCAATGTCGGCATACCACGGTCCACCTGCCACATTAATTGCCAATAGGTGCTCATTAGGAAAAATCTCATTGATCGGCAGAGTAAGCCCAATATGGTCAGGGTTCAGTTTGGAAAGATGATCAGCCACAACATTCTGGGCTTCGGCCTTATCGCGAATCTCAATGTCAAATTCCTGGAGCAGAAGGATCCAACGAATTAGTTTAGGCTTGGCGTCCTTCCTGTGCATGAGATGGCGAATGGTCGTGTGATCAGTGAAAACAATAACGTGTGAGCCCAGAAGGTAAGAGCGGAATTTCTCCAACCCAAAGACGATCACCAGTAGTTCTTTTTCAGTGGTAGTATAATTACTCTGGGCCTTGTCCAATGTCTTACTAGCGTAGTACACCACGAAGGGATGTCTATCACATCTTTGTCCCAGGATGGCTTCGACTGCAAGGTCGGAAGCATCACACATGAGTTCAAAGCCGAGGGATCAATTAGGTGGCTGGAGAACAGGGGCCTTAGTGACAGCATTACGCAGCTGCGTGAATGCTCGTATGTAGTCGGGGCCCATATCGAAGGGTACGTCGGTCGATAGGAGATGAGTTAAGGGTCGAGAAATCTTGGAGAAATCTTTGATAAATCCCCTATAGAAACCGACATGTCCTAGGAAGGAGCGGATTTGTTTGACAGAGCCAGGCACTGATAAATCAGCAATTACATCAAGCTTAGCTCTGTTAACCTCGATACCCCTATCGGAGATGATATGCCCGAGAACAATTCCCTCGTGTACCATAAAATGACTTTTTTCCCAAGAAAGCACGAGGTTTACATCAATACATCTCCTAAGGATACGAGTCAGGTTGGCAAGACATTCGTCAAAAGATGGTCCAAAGATTGAAAAGTCATCCATGAAGACCTCGAGAAAGTCACCCACCATGTCATGGAATATCGCCAGCATACATCTCTAGAAAGTTGTTGGCGCGTTACAAAGTCCAAACGACATCCTTCTAAATGCAAAGGTGCCGAAGGGGTAGGTAAAAGTGGTTTTCTCTTGGTCCCGAGGGTCAATTGCCACCTGGTTATATCTTGAGAATCCATCCAGGAAACAGAAAAATTTATTTCCCGCTAACCGCTTCAGGATTTGGTCAATGAATGGTAGCGAAAAGTGATCTTTCTTGGTTGCAGCATTGAGTTTCCTATAATCACACAGACTCTCCAAGATGTAGGAGTGCGTGTAGGGATGGATTCGCCCCTGTCATTGACACGGATGGTGAGTCCTGCCTTCTTGGGCACAACGTGAATCGGACTCACCGAGGGGCTATCGTTGATCGGGTAGATTGTACCCGCATCAAGCCACTTAATGATTTCCTTCTTGACGACCTCCCGCATGTTAGGGTTGAGACGTCGCTGCATCTCGCGGGAAGGTCGAGCCTCCTCCTCCGTATATATACGGTGAGTGCAGTAGGAGGGGCTAATGCCAGATAAGTCTGATAAAGACCATCCAATGGCTGCCTTGTGTTCTATGAGGACCTCAGTTAGTTTGCACTCTTGCTCCCTGGTCAATTTTGAACTAATGATTACGGGGAGCATTTCATTTGGTCCCAGGAAAACATACTTAAGTGTACTAGGCAGCTCTTTTAGCTTGGGAGTGGATGGTGAAAGATCTGGCATTTCTTGGGACGAGGGTGTCCCTGGAGGATCGAAGAACAAGTCAGGAGGAAGAAATTGGCCCTCAGATTGGCCAAGAAGAGGGGCTTCTTGGATAGACTGATCCAAAAAGGAATAGCCTCAGTGAGAAGTATATGGGCTTAAGGTCCCCGTGTGGATTTGCAAATCCGCCTGATTTGGCGGGAAAGAAAGGGTAATCTGGTCTTCAAGAGTGTGGAGCGGCGGTAAGTAGCCCGAATATGACTCAGACCACGAGGTATGGGAAGTGAAGAAAACCTCATCAGAAGTCTGGTCAGGAGAAGGTACGGGACAAGGGAGGGATGGGGGAACGTCACAATATGTGTTGGTCAGGCAATCTTCAGTGTTTACAGGTAATCCGCAGCAGTCAGAATAGGTCTCAATTAGTCCGATACACGCGTTGATGACCATGTCCTCGTCAGACGTGTCATCCTCGATACAATCGCAATCAAAGTTCTTGGCTGCCTTGAAGATGTTAAGCTTGAGCTTTTCAGATCCAACGGCAATCTCAATACAGCCCGACTCGCAGTCAATATGCGTGCAGGCTGTGGCCAAGAAAGGTCGACCAAGGATGATCGGACAATCAGAAAGTGAGCTAGGAACTTCCATATCTAAAACAAGAAAGTCAATAGGAAAACTGAGACTGTTGACCCTAACCACCACGTCTTCCACCACACCCTTTGGGATTTTGACAGAACGATCTGCCAACTGTAATGTGACAGGGATGGGTTTCTGATTTCCCAAGGAAAATTTTTTGAGCATGATGGTGGGTATAAGATTGATGGAAGATCCTAGATCAAGCAGGGCACGGTTAAAATTGCAGCCTTGGATGCTACAGGAAATAAGCGGTGTGCCCGGATCTTTCTACTTCGGTGGTAGATTTGACAGTATAGCACAACTCGCATGAGGCGAGAGAACCATCGGATTCTTGGTTTTCTGTGACTGTCACCTGGGTGTTGTGTAGTCTTTGAAAAATCAGGCGATAGTGGGCATGTGGTCGATAGCCTCGAGCAGGGGTACCTTGATTTCTACATCCCTGTATAAATTACGCAGGTTATCAAAGGCCTGCATATCTTTCTTTTTGCCTTTTAGCTCCCTTAGGAGAGCCTCAGGGAATGGAACAGATTCTTGCACCAATTTGGTTATATCGTCCTCTCGCGAATGCTGTGCGCATCCCGAATGAGAGGGCGATGTAGAAGACGGGACAGGGTCGAGGCGGATCGACGGTCTGCTTACCGCTCCTCGTAGTGATAGCATTGGACGATGCCGGTCCAAGGGGATCATACGGCGGAGGAGGGTTCGCAATAGGGACATAAGAGTGTGGTGCTGCAGCGGGATTAGCCTGAAATCCTGGTGGAATGCTCAGAGCCTGCAGAATTTGATTAACCTACCCCTGAGAAGGTCGTACCTTTGGTTGAGGACCACGGGGTACGAAATTTCGCGTGTTTGGAATAGGTTGGGCGAGAAGAGTGCCCTGAGATCAAGTTGCCATGCGTAGTTGATTGATCTTAGCATTCTGCTGCGCCAATTGGTGCTGAAGAGAGGTCATGTTCTCTTTATGGCTATTTGACATTTCCGTCATCATTCGCATCAATTTGTCAAGAGAACTTGGTGCGTGTTCTGCTTGCGGTACGCAAGGGCCTGATGGCGAATTCGCCATAGGGTTAGACTGGGCCCTTGGGATGACGGGTGCGGATGGTCGCATTGGTCCACCTGCGGGGTTTCGGTGCTGCAGGTTGTTCGACCATGCGAAATTTGGATGATTTCGCCACCCTGGGTTATAAGTGGCAGAGAACGGGTTGTTCCCCAGGGCGTAAGCATCTTCTATGCCAGAAGACGTGTCCGCATGTAAATATGCGTTCGAGCACACGAAGGCTTGATCCTCCATGTCAAAATACTAGCTCGCAGAAGCCAGTTCCACATGACTTACCGAAATGCTTGGCGCGACACTCGGTAAGGAAGGTCTTACGGGGTTTCTCGGGATAAGCCTGGTATTGGAAGAATTGGGATTGTGACGAAGTGGTGAAGTGGGGGTGTTTGCCATAGAACGGGCGGGGTTGGCCAGAAGCTCGTCCAGCTTCTTGTACACGATAGAGACTTCATCCAATTTTTATGCGATAAGGCTGAGATTAGTGGATGAATGGGAGGGTCTCGTGTCAACTTCGTGGACATTTCTGGGCAGGCTGGTACGATTAAAGGCGATAATGGAGGCATTGTTCATTGAGTTTTCACTCATATTTTCAAATAATTCGAATGCTTTATTCTCATCTTTATTCATAAAATTCCCTCCGCAGGAAGCGTCTGCAATCTGCTTCAAAGTCTCATTTAGCCCATAGTAGAAAATCTGAGCTATATGCCACTTAGGCAGACCGTGGTGCGGACACTTCCTGAGGAGGTCATTATATCTCTCCCATGCCTCATGAAACTGCTTACCATTTTGTTGCATGAAAGAAGTTATCGCCTGGCGAAGCTCATTGGTTCGCCTGATTGGGAAGAACTTCTTGAGAAACGCTGTTCGCATCTCTTCCCAAGAGTGGATGGTTCTCCCAAGGGTGCGTAACCACTGCGATGCTTTATCCCGCAATGAAAATGGGAACATTTTCATGAGGACTATAGGCAACCTGATATTTCTCGGTTTAACAGTTTCAGCTAATCGGGCTAGGTCTTCCAAGTGGAGAAAAAGATCTTCACTTGCAAGACCATGGAAGTGAAAATTAATTAGGCCAATTATGTTAGGCTTCAATTCAAAGTCGTCCTCGCCCATGGGGACCCGAATTTGTCCTATGGTCTCTGTAGTAGTGGGATTCTGATAAGAGCTAAGAGACCTAGGCTCCTCCCGTTCGGGAGGGTTCTGCATTTCCTCTAATGTTTCCCTAATGGCCTCAATTTATTCATTATACGTTTCCATTTGGGCTTGGAGGCGGGTTATGGGATCTAAGGCTCCACCACTTGGTGGGTTTTGAGGGTGGTTTCCTCCCTCGGGATTTGGGGTGGGCGTGCAACCATGTTTGTGGAGGAGGAGGACGATTCGGCTTCTTTTCTAAAATTATCAGGCAATTCACACAGTTCAAGGTTTTGTGACCTCCTCCCAAACATGCACTACCGCAGGAAGAATTGGGGAGATAAGAAGGGAAAAGAGATGAGAGAAATGACGTCGCAAAGGTACACTTGAAGATAATTCAATTCAATCAAATTCCTAACCTCTACAGTGTGCCCTTAGACCTAAAGATCTAAGTTACCTACTATCACGAACTACGAAACCGAATGCGAGCACCACGGAACCACCAGGCCAGATTGAAAGGCCATTTGCCCCAGTCTTAGACACCCGATAGCACACGCAGGTAGATACACCTCCAATCCTTAATAAGGGTCAAGTTGCTACCAATTTTAGTTAGAGGCTTAGGATCAAGTGCTTCTGGAATGTGAAGGGCGTTATTTACGGGTAATGCCCAAGTGATTGATTTTTCAAAGTGTGTAAACCAAGCATGCAATAGGGAAATCTCCCCGAATTGAAGTTTTTAATTGGTGAATGGTTTTTAGAATTCAGCCTTAAGTAGCATGGATTTTAGGATTTCGCTGAAATACCAATTCAACCAATCTCCGAGTTTTGAGAGAATACAGGTTTTCTTCTAAGCCCAACAAACCCTTCTTCAATGTCAATTGGCTAATGCATGCTAAAATGCAATGGGCTTCCCTAAATGGAGATTTCTATGTGTGGATGCAAGAATCAGTTTTAGATTAGTGTGAAAGGGAGCCAAAGCACTTCATTTCAAGTGCTCCCAATCACCAAAAATGATTTCTACACAAGGCTCAACCAAAAGATAAAGAAAATCAATTTGTTGGGGTTGAAGTATTCGGGATCGAATCTTAGGCACATGAAAGGTCGTGGTGTGGTTGGAATCAACTCAATTCTAAGTCTCCCCACCAAAAATGTCATCCTGAATTTGCAGATAAGTGAGGCAAAGAGGGGTGTAATCAATCTTTTTATGTTTGCCTCAAAGAGTACTTCACACGGCGAAAAATTCAAGGATCAAGATTCTTGGATTTTCGCTATGCGAAGTAAGGCTGGAAATCTCGGGGCGGTGGGAGTAAAGACAATCAATCAAACAAGTGAATTTTAATCCACTTGCCCCAAGAGATCCCAAGAAGTTTTTCTAGTTTTTAGCTTTTTTTTATTAAGGAGACAAGTTAACCTAGGTTGCTAAGAAAGAAAGACCTACTTGTTCAGTAACGTGTGCGGAGCTCCAGTGCGGTGTCGGCGTCTTCACTCTCTCGTTCCTGCCTTGGATCTGCACACGTCTCCGACTTCGTCTGCCTGTCTTCCCCTTGCAACAGGTTTACCTGCACACCAAAAATAGAGACACCCGTGAAGAGAGAAGAGAAAAAAAATGAAAGGAATGGAATAGAAACTTACTTGAATACGCACTTCCCCGGTAACGGTGCCATGAAAGGGATGGTGGTCGGACCCGGTTAGGTTGTGTTATATGGTGATTTTATCGTTGAAGTGTGTATAGTGGTTAACCTAAATCGAGCCTAACCATCACTTTACAAAATTTTTTACCTGGCCTACTTGATTTTATCTTGGTCACTTTTAGGCCCAGGGTCAGACTCAGGGAAGTGGGGTTAGAAGTCAAGTTTCTACTCCTTTCCTACAACGAATCTCTTCCGTTTGTTTATTGTGTTTTTGGTGTTTTTCTATTTAGATTTTTTTCTGATAATTCTTATCCTTGAGGCACACCCTTAAAATTAGGTTCTTGGCTTTGAGCCAAATCAGGGTTCCAAAATGGATCTTGCTATCCGCAAGACTGAGTACCTGCAAGTTAAGGATTATCTTTTCTCTTTTATATATATTTTTTATCATTTTATTGGCAGGAAAGAGAAGCAGAAGTAAAGTAACTATAGTATATATATGTATAAAGGGGTGGGGGTGGAGGCGGAGATGGAGTGTAGCACGGCGTCGAGTCGATCGTCGTCTAGAAAGACGCAACCAACAGGACGAGGTGCCGCGTGGAGTGTAGGATGGATGGTGTAAGATGTGTGCAAACATGCTTTTTGTATGCGTGTATCGGGGAATATCAGCAACTGGTGCAGATATTCCCGCGATATCACGTATGGTAAGTAATATGAAAAAATATATATATATATGTATATATGTAAATATATCAATTTGAATATATGGTTATAAATATATAGGTATACATGTACTTATATATGTGTATATATATATATGTATATGTATGTATATAATACTATATAGATGTATATATATATGTGTATGTATATAGTAATATATGTATATATAGATATATGTAGATATATATATATATACATACAAATATATATATATATATACATATATATACATATATATAGATATATATATAGATATATACATACATACATACATATATATATATATACACACATACATACATATATAAATATATATATGTGTGTATCTATATATATGTATATAGATGTATATATATATATATAATAATACTTAGTTATATAGGTACTACTATATGTATAGATATAAGTATATATATAAATATATATAAGTATATATTAGTGTATAGGTGTGTGTACGAGAGTGTGAGTGTGTGTGTATGTGTATATGCAGAGAGAGAGGGAGAGAGTGCTGTGAGAGAGAGAGAGAGAGAGAGAGAGCCTGCTGTGAAAAAGACAGGAGAGTTTAAGCCGTCTGCAGCATCAGGGCTGATGTCTGAAGCTTCACGCGCGTGTGCAGGCGTGTATGCGCACAGAGAGGCGCACGCTGGAGGGAAGTGGGCGTGGAGAGAGGACCGTAGCGCACCGCGGTGCGTGAAGGGGCTGGAGCGGGCAGACGCAGGCGCACGCGGGCGAAGGGAGCGGGCGAAGACGAGGGCGGGTGCTGGCGCACGCAAACGCGCGGGCGGGCACTGGAGTGGGATGCGGGGTGGGACGCACGCGCGGGCTGTGGTCGGTAGTGGCGCGTCGGGTGACCGGATAAGTGAGAAACTTACCGGTCACCGCACTGTAGCCACAGTGTTCCGCTAAAAGGCGTGAACAGTGGTTGCAGTTCCCGGGCGAGCCGCGCAACTGCTTGCACCCGGTGCTGTGAGTGTGGGAGGCTTGCTGTCGGCACGCGAGAGCTGGCGCACGCGTGGAAGGGTTGCACTGGCTGGTTGCAGACGCGGAGAGGCGGGCGTACGTGAAGAAGCGGAAGGCAAAGGCAGCCTGCAGGCACGTGCGGTGGCCTGCTGGCTTGCGCGGTGGCCTTACGGCTGCTGCCGCCTTGCTGCTGCTGCGTGTAGAGCTTTGAGCTTCAAAGCTTGAAGCTCCTGCTTCAGTGGCTGAAGTGGCTTGGACGTTGAAACAGGGAAAGAACCACCATGCCCACCGGCTCTTTGATGAGCGGGGCGGTGGTGACTCACGGTGGTGGTTGTGCACCAACGTGAGGTACTCCTGCCCGTAGAGTGTCTCCTCAGAGGAGGAGGGCCTGCATATGGAGGGAGAAGGGAGGAGATGGCTTGGAGAAGAAGAGCTGCAGAGTGTTTTCTTTGTGGGGTCCAGGCTCTCCTTTGCAAGAAGGAGCTGCGCCTGTTTTATAGAGGAAGAAAGCATGCACAGCCATGCCCGGGCTATGCATGCAGCCGTGTATGGCTTGGCAGGGAGAGGCTGTGCAGAGCATGGCTGAGTAGGATAAGGTGCGAAGAAGATGCTATTCTTTGCAGCCGCGGGAAGCATTTCAAAGTCAAATAAAATTAAAATAAAAAGATGGTGAATTTTGCAAAGAAGAACTTGAGGAAAAAATGTTAATTGCAAGGCCATTTATTTAACTCTCCTCTCCTCTCAATTAAATGCATGCATGTGTGTATTTTTACAAATGCGACTATGGATACCTAATATGCACAGGTAATGCTAGGAAATAGCACAAGACGGCACAATTGCAGGTGTATTTTTGTGGTGCAATCACTAGCCCAGCCTGCCTTCACCATCCTCCCGTAGTACCGCAGCACTCCCACTGCAGCCACGCGCCCTGCAAGCAGCACCACCCACTACATGCCCTACAGGCGCGCCCTCGCAAGCTTGCAAACCGCGCCCTTGCCAGCCTGCCCTCACCACACTCGCACGTGGCTAAGCCATGCCCGCAGGCAGCCAAGCGCCCGCAGGAAGACTGTACGCAATTAGACCTCCCGCGCGCAGCCACGCCCGCAGTGCAGCCCAGCATGCCTGTAGGCGTTCCTTAGCGCGCCCTTGCACGTGCGACCATAGCGTAGCAACCCCGCCCGCAGGCAACTGCTCTTCCTCCTCTCCATGCTCGGTTCTTCTCCAACATAGCCCAACAGGCCGACGGCTGTTCCCCACCATCCGGCTGCCACCGACCACCTCCGGCAGCCCCGTCACCACCATCGTGAAGCACGCGTCGAGGCGCACCATCCCGTCGACTCTCGCGGCCAACCGTGCACGACCGTTCAAGCGAGGAAGAGAGAGGTGAAATCCTCTGTTTTTGCCTCAATTAAAATTTACATTGCATGCCATTGCCATTTTAATATTATTATTTTATTCATGCCACATTACATGGATGCACTTATAGTTTCTTGAATTTTCTTCACTTGTGTTATGTGCATCAATCTACAATGAAATTTAAATCAGATTTGCATCCAGATCAAATTTACATGATATGCCATTACACATGCATCATATACATATTTTTGGGAGCTTAATTTCTGATGTGAAAATTGCATAAATAGCCTTGAACTTTTAAGGAAATTGCAAGCTCCATTAAGAATAGCATATTCCTCGCATTGAAGTCGCGAAAGTGTCTGCAAATAGTATAATCCTGTACTCGTGAATTTATTGGTTCTATTCCTCCCTGTGGATGCGACATTTTTATTGTGGTTAAATTTGATATTTATTTTAATTTTCGATTGAGAGATTTTCCACCACATAAAACACAACGACATATCACTTTATTGCTATCATCTTCATAAATAAACAGGAATCCCTCCATCAGGAGGGCTGGTCATATCCATCAAGTTGCCATGCTCCATCACCCTGGGGTTATCGTGTAAAGGGGTGGCGGCTATGTCGTGTAGCGTGAACACGTACTAGTGTTGTGTACGCTAAACTACAGACAGCTAATGACCCACCCACCAGTCGAAAGAACTGCTTCAAACCTCGAGCCTTGCGAATCCGCTATACCAGTTGGCTGATAAGCTTAGCCAAAGGATTCTAGGGAGGCCAACGACTCCCTAAACTATCCCCTGAACCTGGTCTAAGAAGACCCAAAGCTATAGCCAAAACCTGGCAAGTGGCATGGCTGAAAACCAGTTATCTAATCCTATTACTTCCAGACGTATCTGTTGTATTATATAATCAATTTCTTGATAACTGTATCTCTTATTTTGTTAATTCAGAGAATCCTTAGTAATTTCATTATACTAATTATAGGATTTGTAATTATTCACATTATCCTTCAACTTATCCTTTTACAAGTAGATTCAATCTTGTGACTGTGGTCCCATGTTATTTAGAAATTACTGAAAATAGCAGAACTTATTTTACCGAAAATGGAGTTCATTTCATGCATTGGATAATAAGGGTACGTGTGTGTTTAAGCGATCTATCAGGGATTTAATCAATGTATTGTCGTCATAGTTTGAAATCCACAATAAATTGAACAACAGATAAAATTTATAACTCGAATGTTAGAAATGAAGTCCGAGGTAAATCTAATATGCACAGATAAATAGAAATGAGGTTGTTCGTTTCATGCACAAATCTCAATATATAATGTAAATGAGCACAATTAATTACTCAAAATCTAATATGCAATGTATGGTATGAGTATATGAAGAGTAAAAAGTAATCTAGACAAAATAATGGTGATTTGGATCACCAATTATTAGTCTAACACATGTAGCAATTACTCAAATATTAATCAATATGAAGGAACAGACAATCAGGAAATCAGATGTCATAAAATGTGTTGCTACAATGATTCCTCTTTTCTTTTGCTTCTGCTATTCTTCTTCTTCTTCCTTGCCTTCTCTCTCTTCTTCTTCTTTTGTCTTTCTTTGCATGCACAGGCCTTCTTCCATCTCCTTTCTTTCTTCTATCCTCTGCTCTTCCCTTCAGCTCCTTCCTCTTCTTCACTTTTCCTTTATGCACAGGGGGGCACTCTTCTTCAGATGCGGCTAAGTGTTAGTCGTTACACAATAGAGAAAAACCCCCTTAACCCTGTGCACTCTCTTTCTTTCTTTCTCTCTTATTTCTCCTCTTTCATGCCCTCCCAGGGCCATGCACAGTACCGAGTATTTGGGTAATCGGTCTAGAGTTCACTCGGAACTAGGGTTGCTAGCGTGGGGTAGCAGTCGAGGTGTGCACAGGTGTAGGCGGGTATACGGGTCAGACCAAGTCCGCATGGATAGTGTTGTGGGTGAGGTGTGTGAGGGGAGCACGTGGGGGACCTCACCCCTTGTGTGGATTGAGGCCAGGAGCCTCTCACTTTTCCCTTTTATGCCATTGGGGGCGCTCAGTGGTTAACGATGTGGGACTAAAGTCCTTGTCCTTTTGCTCGTGTGGTGCAGCGAAGGTACTTCCACTCAATTGGATGGTTGTAGTTGATGGAGGCCTCAATCAAAGTCCTGGGATGATTCCTGGGATGTAGTTACGTCACCTGGAGGTGGTGCCTAGGATTTATAGCAGCTGGAGAATGCTTCAAGCTTGCCTACTGATAAGTCCACTTTCGCGGACCATTATTTGACCTAAGTACCCTTTAATTAGTCGTTCTTAGTTGATATTTGATTAGGAATTAAGTGGGAATTCAACGTAGTCTACGTATCATCTTATGCACCAATTTTATGTTTAATAACATATGATATGTTATGATAATCATTTGGTGGATGCAGGCTAGGCACATGACACCTGAAGACATCAGGCAGATAACCAAAATCACTCTACAAGACGTTTGAAGTTTAATTTGGATGCTCGAGAATCTCCATCGAGAACTACTGCTTTCTACACATTTTAAGACGTCTGGAGAATTTATCGGACGTCTGATGAAAAACCATTGGAACTTATCTTGTCGTTCCAACCACTCGAGATCTTCGCCGAGTGGTTGGAGAGGCTTCAGGTCGAAGAAACAAATAGATGGAGTTCTTAAAGGGAAGGATGGCCATCTTCTTCACAATCTTTGGCCCATGCTGGGGATGTCTCCTCCATCCTGCACCGTGCAACAGGCGTGCACCGTGAACCAGACCTGCACCATGTCCTGAGCTCTCCGCCATCGCTCTTTCCTTGTTGTGGTGTGTGCGGTGACAACGCGCACACCATCACCACCGTCAACACCATCGTCTGCAACCCCCCCCCACTTCTTCCTATTCTTCAGTTGTTTATCTCTGCCACCACGACCTGCAACTTCACCAAAGAAACCTAAACTTCCACCACCGTCCACCCTCTTACTTCACCGTAGCCATCATGCAAGCCACTTCCCAATTCCACCGTCAGCCACCATCAACAGCCGCAATGCTTCCTCCTTGAGTGCACTGCACGCTTGTGCCCACAGCCAAAGCAGCCGGCGCCGCCAGCCCGTGCACACGCCTTCTTCTTCTTCTCTTTCCTCCCTGCACAGCCAAAGGAACCCAAAGCTTGCAGCCACCTCCTCGCCGGCCAGCCATCTCCGGCCACCCGTTCCCCACGACAACACCACTGGGGATCTCCACGCAACACGCCAACCTCTTCCACGCCTCCACACAAGCCACAGCAGTCCACGCAAGAGCACTCACAACCCGCCATCGACGAGATCCTCCTCCATCGGCCAGCCAGCTTCGGCCATCGTGCGCCGCCACACCACCATCAGGGCATTCCTCTCCACTAGCCCTACTCCGACGAGCCGCGCCACCAACCGCGGCTCCCTCTGTGTGCACGCCAAGGGGAATCAACCTCCCCTGTTTCTCTACAGTAAACAATGAATTAAAATTTACACTTCATGCCATTATGGAAAACACTATTGTGATATTTATCTGATTATTAAATTACAGTAGATTTGCATGAATATCCCTCATGTTTATTTGAATTACGGATAGTTGAATTCTTCTCATGAACAATAGAGTATGGGGTATTGGTTATAGGGAGTAGGTTTTGTTTTAATTATTATTGACAGTGCTTGTTAGTAACAAGATCATAATTCACGTAATTCCATGGTGGTGATTTTGCATGTGCACACCTATGTTCTTGATTAATTATCTAGATTGAGAATCCATGAGAGCAACGAGTTGCACTAAAGAATAGGCGCACCAGTTGAGATTCTCGAATAAATGAGTCACCACTCACTAATTCAATTGGCTAATTCCTCCCCATGGAGATGACCTAACTATTTTCGTGGTTAGTTTTTGAATATTAAATGTTTTGAAAAGTGATTTTCTATTACACAATGAACTATAACGACACATCATTTTATGTTAAAATTTTTATTTTGAACGAAGATCTCTCTTTCAAATAGCACCGTTGTCGAGGAGGAAACATGCCTATTAAATTTTTTGGAGAATTTTTGTCATTTTTGGGCTATTTCTGAAGCTTTTCTGAATTACTGACTGTGGATCTTTTTTTGTGCAAAAACAAAATATGAATGCGGTGGGTGCGCATGGCAGATATTTTTGGTGGACCTTGACACCACCTGGAGGCCAGCAACAGGTGCTTGTGGGCCTTGATCCGACGCACGTGAAGGTGTACGAAGGAGCCTTCCCTGATTTAGTCATTAGATCTTAGTTTAGATTTAGGTTAGATAGGCATTAGTCGTTTAATTTCTATCTTTTGGACCCTTGTTGGGCATTTTTGGGAAAGTGCTCCCAGTGCTTTTTATATCTTATTGCTCTTGTATGCGGGAGCATATTTTTGGGAGTGTGTTCCTATTTTATTCAGATTATAGGTTTATTTGAATTGCATGTTAGTTAGTTAGATTAGGTTTGTTTTCTTATTAAAAAAATAAAAAATAAATAAGTATTCGAACTGCTTGCTAGAAGCTGCATATCAATAGGGTGACCATCTAGGATTGAATGAGCAGCATATAGCTTATATTTCTGCTTCGCATACATCCTTACACGAAGAAAGCTGGAGTAAGGTACGTCTTCTGATTAGCATCAAATACCTGTCATGCATTTGTATTGGACTTAAATTCAAGACCGCCAAAGTGTTTGGATCGAATTAATTCAGTGGTCACTTTAAAAATTGGGGTTGTTAAGAGGTTGGACCTTAAAATCTGTGACTTGAAATTGTGTGCAAAAGGATCTTGTTTGTGAGATTTAAAAATTCAAAATGCGAACGCGTGTTGCACACGTGAGACACTGTGCACATCACACATAAGGTCACTAGATAAATTTCTACTTTTTTGCACCACAAGGGAAGTTAGTCAGAAATCAACAAGCCTATCCACCAAGTTACTTCGATTCCTTGTGAGTGGGCTCGATTCGAGACTTCCATCCCTTGCGAGTAGGTTGTAGGCACTAATGAAGATTAGCCTAGGAAGCGTAATTCTTGCAAAACTTGTTTGGCCACCAACTGAACACTTAATTCTAAGACCTAGAATCTACTAAAAACAGATCCCACTGTATTTGTGTTTGTTTTGACAGTTGTAGAACTCTCTAGGAAGTTTCTTCTTGTGTTCTGATTTCTTCTAAATCCAAAGAGAGTTAAACCTGTTTGGCTTAAAGAAATGGATCACCCTTACTCCTATCATTCAGATTATCAGAGTCAATTCTTCCCATCTTTTAACCAGGATCCCATGCCCCGAGCATATCCATCCTTTGATGGGTACAATGACAATTCATGGGATCAATCATATTCCTATCCTGGGAGTACTGGCCTGGTAGCTCCCACTTTTGAGCAGAGCCCAGGAGTAGGATTTTCCACCCATGGAATCCCTACTACTATGCAAACACCCAACCCTCCCACCCTTCATGATTTTCCTTATCGAGGTTGGACCGATACCCCTAGGCAACTAGAGACTGTGATTGACTATCATCCCTAATCCGATAGTAGTAGTCTCTCCTCTTTTATGATAGAAATGCAAAAAGAACAAAAAGAAATGATGGAGTCTATAGGAGAAAAGTTGAGTAGTCAACAATTGAACAAGGAAATTAGATAGCTTAGCTACGCTCTTACTAGTGATTCTGATCCCTAGCCGTATGATCGTGTTTTTGTGCGATTTGTTAAATTGGGGTTTTAAGTCAATGCAATGTACAAAAATGGATTCACTTTTAAAATTTATAAGACCTAGATAATGGGGTATCTAGGGCTGTCCAGGGAGGCAAGTTTGCAAATCAAAATCCCTTGCTTTAAAGATGGAATTCAACTTTCTTTTTGATGTTTTTGAATATATAGTTTTTATGATTTTGAAATAACAGCAACACATGAGTTTTTGTTGATAGCAAGTAAACAACTAAAACCTATTTCAATAAAGCTAACCCTAAGGTGACAGGTAGAGCCTCTTCCTAAGCTCACCCTAGGCACGTGGAGGCCTAGAATAATTAAGGAGAGGGAGTGAAACAAATGCTAGGCAAAAATTGTAAAAAGCCATGCAAGAAAAATTGAAAGAAGGCAACTTGAAGTAAAATGAACTTGTTCTACACAAAACTCATAGAGGAAAGCTTCTAATCTACTTGAAATGCAAGAAGATAAAAACATGGTGAAGAAGATGATGGCTTCTTGCTCCCAGCCTGGTAGCTCCCAGGCTTGAAAAGAGTCCTCCAACTCCCTTGCTATGCTCCTCCAAGATAGTGTCCTCCAAGGTGGAAGCTACCACCTTCAATTCTCCTCCTCCAAGGGTGGTGTCCACCCTAGGTCCTTCTCCTTCGCCTGGCCGTCCTCCTTGAAGTAGAATGGCTCTCCTCCTTGGCGTGGCACAAGTTGAAGAGAGTGGGGAGAAGAGGGCACCAAAGAGGCTGGTGATGTGCCCCGTTAATCTTCTTCTCTACTCCTTCTTCTTTGTCTTAGGTGTAGGTGGTTATAGGTAGAATAAAACACTAATGGAGGATGATTTTTATGTGGTGATATGGTGGGTTTATATAGAGGTGGAGAGGGGGGTAGTTGGCGTGAATAGGTGGAGGGCTAGGATGAGTTTGGTGGTGGTTATGGGTGGTTAGAATGATCCTAGGGCTAGGGTTAGTTGGTGCCAACTAACCCTAGCCCTAGGCCAACTAAAGGGGTGCCATGGGGTGGTTATGTGGTGAAAGGGCACCTATCTTTGGTGCCAACGATGATGCTTCTAGAAAGTAGGTGATGTGGATGGTGGAGATGATTTTAAGGAGAGGTGTATGGTGGAGATGAAGGGAATTTTGGAGGGAAAGTTGGCACCAAAAGGGAAGGGTTCTAGAAGGTTATTTTGGAGGGAAAATAGGTGGCTTTTAGTAGTGGTGATGGGGTGAAGGGGTGTGATGGTGGTGGACCAACTTGGAGTAGGATAGCTAGCTTAGGTGAGCTTAGTTGATGGAGCTCGCTAGGGTTGAGTTGAAGGTGGTGGATGGCCAAGGAGCTGGATGCTAGCTAAGATAAGTTAAACTAAGCTATCTTAGCTAGCTATGGAGTAGAGGAGTAGGTAATGTGAGCTAAGGTTTGAAGAGAGGAGCTGAAGAGGAGAAGTCTGGAGCTTGAACTGGAGCTGGTAGCTGCTGAAGAGGGTGGCATGGAGCTATTCTAGCTGGCCTAGCTTGCTAGTTCTTTGCTTGCTGCTAAGCCAAGCTAAAGTGAGCTGGCTTCTACCATAGTGAGCTGAGGTGAGTTGGGTCTGGTGCTCCTGGGGAGGATCAAGCTAGTTGAGGTAGCATAGGTAGCTTAGCTCAACTGAGTTGAGCTATGCTGAGTCCCCAGGAGCTGGACTTGAGCTTCCTAAGCTGGAATGAAGTCATCTTCAGTAGTCTAGAGTTGAGTGGAGCTGGATGTAACTAGACCTGAGCTGGGGTGAACTCCAGTCAACGTAGTTGAGCTAGCTAGAGCTCCCTGTGGACTAATGGGAGTTGAGATGAGCTAGACTCAGCTAAGTTGAGCTGGATCTGAGCTGACCTGAGCTAGGGTGAGCTAAGATGAGCTCTCTTGAGCTGCCATTCAGCTGAGATGAGCTGAATGGAGCTATGATGAGCTGACCCTAATCCAAGTGAGCTGGATTCCAGCTATGGTGAGCTGGATCAAGCTGAGTTCCAACTAGTTTGAGCTTCTCCTTCACCTGTTTCCTTCCTGAGTGCTAGGGTTCTAAGGATCTGTTAATTTGTTTATCCCTAACACTCACAAAAACACATTAAAAAGATAATAAAAAATGCAATGCATGCCTAACCTAATTAATGCCTAAATGCAGCCCAAAAACCCATTTGCGGAGTAAAATCCTAAGAATTAGGTTTGTTTTAATGCATAAGAATGATAATAAACTGACGTTTATCATCGTACAACCGTGAGCATGAAAATAATTCTAAGGAAACCGTTGACAATAGGGATCTCATTTTGAGTAGCTATCAATTAGACTCTCCCCATGAGACATGGCCACTAAAGGAGAACAATCCTAGTGATTATCCACCTGAGATATATTGGAATCAAAAGAAAGGGAAGATGGTACCTCTTGAGGACCTTGAACCTGATGACAGTATTTTCCTTACCCTTGATAACTTGGGTCTAGGTTGTATTGTTCATGCCACTTCCCCTATTAATCATGTGGTAGAACCTCATTCTACCCTTAGCGAGACTAATCTTGACCCTCCACTTAGGGAATCAACACCTACCATTCAGCATTCTGAGGATTTAAATGTACCTAATGAAGGTGACCCTAAGGAAATGGAGGATGAATTGGATCAATTCTAGTCTCAGGGATACAAAGAGTCTATTTTAGAGGAGATGATAACCAGATGGAGGAACTTGACCTTAGAGTTTTGAGTGAATCACAAAGGGATTATGTGTTATTCATGGACTTACCCCCTGAGGATATAAATAATCTGGTGAAATTTGGATTCCTCCCTTCTTTTGATTTTGAGAGTCATCCTTCACAAAACCAGGAGTTGATATTGGAGGAGGACGAACACAATAGTGAGAAGCCTAGAAGAGACTCTCAGGGACAATACACATCAATTGAGGATTTATGTCCCGAGAAGAACAAAGAATTGAGTGATATAAGCTTACTCCAAAACATTAAGAATGATCCTCCAAAAATAATTGAGGATATTGAAGCAACTCCTTTCTTTACTAGTGAATCACATATACACCCCGATAAAAACTTGAGTGAACCAAAAGAATCCAGGGATGAAATTAATGAAAAAGATTCTGTTGCTTCGACCCTACCATCAAAGGAATTTGATTTGGAGTCCACCATTGATTCACATATACTGGAAGGTGAAAATATGACTTCGATCATTAATGATAGGCAGGGTGACATGAATTTTTCTACAACTGTTAGGGAGAATAATACAGAATTTGAATTGTTGGACTTGACACAAACCAAGCCCTCCTTGGACTTAACCATTACCGCCCAATGCCACAAGCAACCCTTACACTCCCTAACCGATCCTTGGCTCAGGTCTCTGCTCACTTACATTCTTTATGGGGAGCATATCAGGCTAGTACATCCTCGGGTAGAATGGCGAGTGTGGATTGATGCTTGTACTTTTAGTCTCGCCATTCAAGGGTTTGAAATAATTATGTTTATATCTTTTAAAACCCTTCCTGCTTTGGAGGATCCTTGGTATCCTCCACTTATTCCATTTTGGGAGGTCCCTTCTGATGTTCCTTTTGTTATTCTTAGACCTCTTCGGTAGCCTATGAGGTTGTCTATTTTCATGTCTTCTGGCGAGCCTTTGGAATCATGCTGCATCATCAGCTCGCCAACATCCATGGTTACCTGTTTTCTAGACTCGAGCTGTTACACATATTTTTAGGGCCTAGCTCTTTCTGTCTGGAACCAGACTTACAGGTTTCCTATAAGTTTGGCTGTCGACAGAAAATGCAGCGCTTGTTTGGAGGCAGCCTAGCGTTCAGAATAACACCATCATCAGGTGATTTCCTACCTTTCTCCCCATGTTTTAATTTTACAATGAAGACATTGTAGGATTTAGGCATGAGGGGGTGCTTTTTGCATTTTTAGGTAGTATTCATGCATTTAGGTTAGGTACATTAGCATAAAAAAAATCTCTTTTGAGCTGAATTTGTTAGTCCTTAGCAGAAAATTTTTATCAAGGAGGTGTCATTAAAGATTTTCTTCTTAAATTGTTTCTTATGTTTAGAATCTAGTACAGTTACTTCACTTACATGTAGATTGGGTAATGGATCTTTGAAGAAAACCAATAAGCATTTTTAGTCTACTGAATCCTTGGGCAGTTAATAGGGGGTCAGGTATACTATCTTCTATTAGATCCACCTAATATTTGTGAGAAGTAGAGAGACTACTAGTGCGCTAAGTCTAGTGCAGGGACTCTTAAGTTCTGGATAATTAGATGATGATACCTCAGAGTTAGGCATAGTTTTCTCTCTATTCCTGTATGCATACATTGTATGAATTCTTGAGAGTTACCATATAAAGCAGATACACAGAGATTGAGTCCTAATAAAACTGACTATGGTGGATGGTTATGACTGTCCTTCATAGAGTCCTCGATTGAAGGAGGGTAATAGTGTCAAAGGTCAAAAATACATTTGTCCTATCCATTCCTTCCTGGTGCCGAGAGTAGGCACTTTCACCAAATAAGTCACACAATATCCTCTTGACCATCATCATTCCTAATAATGCCTCATAAATAAAAGTATGCTTCATTGTGTGTTAGTAGTTGAAAAAAAAAAGAGAGAAAAAGGGAAATATTTATATTTAGAAAAAATATAAAAAAAAGAAGAGAGAAAGAAAAAGAAAATAGTCCAAGTTTGGAGTTTCATCTTCTTGTCATTTTTTCATTATATGTCGATTTTGAGGCAACAACAAAAACACCCATTGCCATCCACCAAATATGACCCATACCTACTTTTCAGTATTTCTGATCGCCCGATTACTGGCTGAGGTTCTCTAACTTAGTTGTAGGGTTATTAGGACTTTGATTGAAGTGTGAATGCCATGTGAGGCCACCAAACCATGAGTACATTTACAAAATCTGGTGAGATTTGTGATAGAAAGAAAAGATGAAAAAGAGTGAGTGAGCACAGGAACGGAAAGAGAGCATAGTTTTTAGTCTCTCTCTAGGGTGACTCGTTTGATAGTTTAGAGATTTAGAGTCAGTAGTAGTAGACAACAAGTAGCACCAGATGAGTATGTGACACCAAATACGAATCCATTCATCTCAGTATCTCCTACCTAAGCTAAAAAGCCAGGGGTCAAACTACATATTATTTTTTGCTTTATCCCCAAGGGAAGAAGTTGCCTATCCTAATAAAATGTTTACCAAGGGATAAGTATGAATTGTAACTGTAAGTTGACTTTTCACTTGGATCCATTATATGGGCTACTATCACTTCACATTAGTCCGGATCTCTAAATTTTTGGAATAAGAGAAGAAGAAATCCTTTGGTTACTTTCATTGTTGTTCACTTTTGCTCGGGACTAGCAAAATTAGGCATGGGGGCATTTGATAAATCCACTTTTGCGGACCATTATTTGGCCTAAGTACTCTTTAATTAGTCGTTCTTAGTTGATATTTGATTAGGAATTAAGTGGGAATTCAATGTAGTCTGCGTATCATCTTATGCACCAATTTATGTTTAATAAAATATGATATGTTATGATAATCATTTGGTGGATGCAGGCTAGGCACATGACCCCTGAAGAAATCAGGCAGGCAGCCAAAATCACTCTACAAGACGTTTGAAGTTTAATTTGGAAGCCTGAGAATCTCCATCGAGAACTACTATTTTCTACACATTTTAAGACGTCTGGAGAATTTATCGGACGTCTGATGAAAAACCATCAGAACTTATCTGGTTGTTCCAACCACACGGGATCTTCGGCGAGTGGTTGGAGAGGCTTCAGGCCGAAGAAACAAACAGACGAGGAGTTTTTAAAGGGATGGCTGGCCATCTTCTTCACAATCTTCGCCCCCTGGCGGGGACATCTCCTCCATCCTCCACCGTGCAATAGGCGTGCACTGTGAACTAGACGTGCACCATGGCCTGAGCTCTCCACCGTCTCTCTTTCCCTGCTATGGTGTGTGCGGTGACAGCACGCACACCATCACCACCGTCAACACCATCGTCCACAGCCCCCCCCGCTTCTTCCTATTCTTCAATCATTTATCTCCGCCACCACGACCTACAACTTCACTAAAGAAACCTAAACTTCCTCCACCATCCACCCTCTTCCTTCACCATAGCAATCAAGCAAGCCACTGGCCAATTCCACCGTCAGCCACCATCAACAGTTGCAATGCTTCCTCCTTGAGTACACGTGCACGCTTGCACCTACAGCCAAAGTAGCCGGCGTTGCCAGCCCATGTGTATGCCTTCTTCTTCTTCTTCGTCCTCCTCCCTAGACAGCCGAAGGAACCTAAAGCTTGTAGCCAACTCCTCACCGGTCGGCCATCTCCGGCCACTCGTTCCCCACGACAACACCACCGGGGATCTCCACACAGCATGCCAACCCCTTCCACGCCTCCACGCGAGCCACAACAGTCCACGCGCAAGCACGCACAACCCGTTGTCGACGAGCTCCTCCTCCATCGACTAGCCAGCTTCGGCCACCGTGCATTGCCGCAGCACCGTCGGGGCATTCCTTTCCACTGGCGCTACTCCTCCGATGAGCCGCACCACCAACCACGGCTCCCTCCGTGCGCATACCAAGGGGAATCAACCTCGCCTGTTTCTCTATAGTAAATAATGAATTAAAATTTACGCTTCATGGCATTGTGGAAAACACTATTGTGATATTTATCTGATTATCATATTATGGTAGATTTACATGAATATCCCTCATGTTTATTTGAATTACGGATAGTTGAATTCTTCTCATGAACAATAGAGTATGGGGTTTTGGTTATAGGGAGCAGGTTCTGTTTTAATTATTATTGACAGTGCTTGTTAGTACCAAGATCATAATTCAAGTATTTCCATGGTGGTGATTTTGCATGTGTACACCTATGTTCTTGATTAATTATCTAGATTGAGAATTCATGAGAGCAACGAGTTGCACTAAAGAATAGGCGCACCAAATGAGATTCCTGAGTAAATGAGTCACCACTCACTAATTTAATAGGCTAATTCCTCCCTGTGGAGATGACCTAACTATTTTTCGTGGTTAGTTTTTGAATATTAAATGTTTTGAAAAGAAATTTTCTACCACGCAATGAACTACAACGACACATCATTTTATGTTAAAATTTTTATCAAAAACGAAGATTGCTCTTTCACCTGCTAATGGCGGTGGTGGCGGTGAATCTGAAATGAAGAACACGGCCTTGCAACCTCGTCAGATGGTTTAGCAGGATCGCCGTTGGACGGCGAATGTGGTGGTGGGTGTGATGTAGCGCAAGGATGCGTGTAGGTGGCTGGTGAAGGCGGAATTGGTCGGAGATAATGGGTTTGTTCGATGGAGGGTTCGGGTGGATGGTGAAGCAAAATAGGATAGGGGTTTGATTGGTGGAGTCATGGCAAAGGTTTTGGGAGTTGTGGTGAGGTGTGTGGAGTGGTATAGTGATGGGAGTGCCTCGCCGGAGGAGCAGCCGAAGACAGGGAAGACAAGGGTGATAGCGTGTGTCGAGGGGTTGAAACAGGGATAAGAAGAGAGGAATCTAACCTAAAAGTGGATAGAAACTAATCTAACCTAAGATAATCAGACGAAAGGAGGGAGAACGATGTTGGGGGTATGTCAGCGCCGGGGAAGAACGTACTCCGATAGGGTAGAAGCGGCGACGATGAGGGGAATTGAGGATGCCCGCTGGTATGGCGTGATGCGAAGGAAGGTGAGGAAGAAGAATCCGCCGTCGGTATTGCAGTTGGATGATGAGGAAGATCAGGAGGAGTCATCGAACGTCGAGGAGTCTCTCGTCCGGAGAGGAGAGATAAAATAGAGGTGTTCTAAGCCGAAATCGAGCATGAAGTGCTCTGAGGTTCTTTTTATAGGTCTCTAGAGGGTGATTAGAGCTTGGGAAGCTTGGAAGGCCACCAGAGTAGGAAACCCAAATCTCTCATACGTTTGCATGAGAGATTGGGAAAGAATTGAAGCTCAAGAATTGGTTTGATTGGAAGACAATTTCAAGAGGGATCTTCGATTCAAATTTGAGAAGGTTTGATTGAGAATCGAGCGAGAAATCTCTGCTCGAATCTCGTTGGAGAAAATTACGTTCACACCAATTGTGGTAGGGACCAATTTGTAAAGAAGGAGATGAAGTTAGGGGGGTAAATGCAAATACTTCCAAAAGCTAGGAGTACAGGTGTGAGAGAAAGAATCAGACTGGACTGAAATGCAAACTTGGTCAAGATGATCTCAGATTGGGCCCAAATATTGGTACAAACCTAATTTGGAACCAAGGAATCCAATGGTGAAGTTAGATTTAGGTACTAACAATGTTTGACTGGAGAACTTGTCCAATTACCCAAATTATGGAAAAAGTATGTCTGTGGCTTTGTTTTAGGTCAAGATAGGTTTTGATGGTCAAATTGAAGGTACCAAACCCTAGAGAATATTTTTATATGATTTTTAGAGGATTTATGTGAATTTTATCTTGACCAGAACCTCAGTAAATTAAGTAGGTCTGTTTATTGGGATTTAGATGTCATTTAATTCCTGAAATGCGTGAAAATCCATTTCTGTTTGCATGGACCCACTTGTTAGACATTTAAGACCATTTGACCTTTATTTAACCCCTGTGAAAACCTGTGGTTGTTCTGTAATTAAGTTGTCCTGTTAAAAATGCAGTTTTACCCCTATTTTCATGTCTATTTCTTAGAATGGATGTGCAGTGAATTACAGTCCTCTGGCGGTTATGTAGGAGAATTTATTTCTTGATTATGACTAATTAAAGCTAGATATCACCGATGATGATGTTATCATCAATGTGATCATTAATCCACATCATTTACATAAAGCATATTATTTCTCTTTTAAGCACCCATAAATTAGGGAAAAACATTGGAGGAGTTCCAAACTCAACAAAAAGAACTCGTGCTGACCATGGTGATATATGGAGAAAGATCACATAGGATGGGTCCATAGGTACTTGAAAAATCGGTTAAATCGAAAAATGATAGACTACTCTACCTAATATCACCGGAGGGTCACGGTGACTCTAAACTATGTGCACTAGGCTTGGAAACAGTCTCCACGCCTGCCTTGGGATCCATGCACACATAGGGAATCAATCAGACCCACGATGGGGTTGTAGACACCTAATTACATTTCTAATTTTTCAATGAGGACAATGAAATCAAAAGTAAAATTAAATCATACCAACATGTAGTACCGGTCGATACAATTCCAATGGTACCTTGTTTGTCAAAATTCGAGGTCGGGAAGGCCTCAAACCAAATGAAACAACGTGAGGGGGTCCAGATTTAGACCAGACGTTCCACTAGATGCACCCACGCATGCGCCTCCACATGCACCACGTGTTGCATGCCTATTCACTCGTGTGCTCGCTCGTGGATCATCGCCTGCACGCATCCGCACCGTTTGATAGCACCACGCAGTGGAATCTGACACGCTCGCACTAGAAAACGTGAACGCGTGCATTTACAAATCGCCCTACGATGCGTTAGCAGTAGGTGTGTTGCATCACACGTCACCTCCGCGTGAGCTGCCGTCGCCATGCGTCGTACACTCGCTACACGCCGCCACCACCTTCGTGACTTTTATGGTTGGAAACCTAGACTTCTTGTCATTACAAGAGGGTCCCGACAAAGAAAATTTTAATTTTTGAGAAGGAAAAGCCTAGATTTTCCCTCTCTCTTCCTCTCTTGATTTGAGAGAGTTGGAGGATAGTGACGACCCAAGGGACCTAAGGGGTCCTTAAATAGGCCTTAAGGGTGGTTTTGAGCAGTTTTAGTTGGGTGAAATACCCGAATTGTCCTTAGGGTTGGGATTACCATACATTTAGGTCCCTGGTGACTTCTTTTGACCCTATCTTGAGCTATACAGAATCATACGAAACAAATGTTGTCGAAAAGATTGCGATGAGAGGAATCTAATGATATCACATATGGCACCATTTTGACAAATTTTGACTAGGGTTGACTCGAAATACACGATTCCTAGCAATTTAAGGGGGCTCTGACACCAGCACCAAACCCTAACTGGGTTTTCAGGTTCGAACTGATCTGAACCTCTTTGAAATGACTCAAAGACTGCATTTTGGGATGTTACATGGGTGAAAGCCTTGGTGTCGTCCTCCCCCCATCGAAAGGTCCCTTAAGTAGGAGGCGATTGTTTGGCTTCGCAAAATGCGTATTTGATTAAAAGAGCGTCGTAGTATGGTGTGGATCACGACTCAGACAAAAAATTAATAATGATACGGTGAGTCTTGGTCCATCTCAGGGAGGCAATTAATAGCAAAATTGATTTTGATTTTTCCTTCCTTTACGTGTGTATCATTATTAGTACGAGTAAATGATGCATCAGTCACATTGTTAACACGTAAAACATGTGCGTGAGTTAGGTAAATCACAAATGTGAATGTGTTTTTCGGTACGCACAACCTCTTTTATGCGATGGCGACTAGTGGAAAATGAATATATTACCAAATCATTCACATCCTCTGGAACCGACATGTTTATTACACTATATATGGATGAAATAGGCAACTGATGATTTTTATTCCTTCCAAAATATTGTCATTACACTGCTAGAGGGATGCTTTTACATGGAACTTGAAATACTATTCTAGCTAACAGAAAAGATATGCATGCATGGATCTAAGGTAGATTATGCATGCATTCTTAGAGAGAGTGTATTACTACTATTACTAGCAAGATATTAATGTAAGAATCAAAACTATGAAGAACAGTAAGCTAGCTAAGAGAAAATAGGGCATTGGAGGTGGTCTCCAATGGTTGAGTGGCTTGAGGTGGTGGGAAGGGAAAGAGGGATGGCCAAGGTGGGTGGCCGGCCTCTTGAGAAGGTGGTGGAAAGCTTTTTGGATCTTGGACTTTCAATGGTGGAGTGGAGATGATGGTGGTGCTCGTGGAGAGAGTTGTGCATACGAAGATGGCATCCAAGATGGGGTTTCTCGGCCATCCAAGGGGAATCTTATATAGATTCTTGGACGGCCAAGGTTCTCTCAAGAGAAGTCTCTAGAGTTCTCTAGAGTGGCTGGCCACGAGGTCTATATTTAATCTTCTTAGATCCACTTTTTGTGGATCTAAGAATGACCATGTATGGCCATTCTAGAGTCTTCTCTAGAGTTGGTGGCTAGGTGTGTGCTTCAATTGGTGGTCAAGTGGACCACGTAGGTCCATGGCTAGGTTGGGCCTAGGTTGGTCTAAATAAGTTTCTAAAAATAGGTATGTGTAACTTATTACTAAGTGATTGATCCAATTAAAATTAACCAAGTTTAATTGGGTCATTGTATGTGTACTTGGGAGAGAGAGTTCCCAATTAGATTGGGCTTGAGTCAATTGGACTCTCATTGAGTCTAATTAGACTTGTGTTGGTTGAGATTTGAGCTCAATTAGGCTCTATGAGTACAATTGACTAGGTGAAGTGTAATTGACTTAGATCCAAGTCAATTGGGTATAGTGAGAACCTAATTAGGTTCTTGGGAGGGTGTTAGGGTAGTGTATGAGGCATAGGATACTACTAGAAAAATGGGATATCCTGTTGTTTATTTGCCATCGATTTTATAAAGCGAAGGAAAAAATATTTTTACCATCGGTTATTTAAATAAGAGACGGTGAATGCCTGTAATCCCCCTTACATCAATTGGAAAAAAGTGATGGGCGCACGGTTGTCATTAATATTTGCCATCGGTTACTTAAGCGATGGAAAATATATTTGCACAGTCGATTAGTATAATAAGCTACAGTGAAAAGTTAATTAAAATTAGCAGCTAAAATTTAAGCGGGATGAAGGATTTAATTTAGAATTATATCGTTGGTTATTATAATAAGCGACGGTGAAAAGTTCAGTGTTAGGAGGGATTTAATTTCTCATTTTGCCATCGATTTCTAATAGAACCAACAGTAAATGTTTACTCGTCATCCTCACGCGCCGAGTCCTTTCCAACCCCTACATCTCATAGAACCCTCGTAGCTCCTCCTCTCCTGATCCTCCTCGTCTACACCCTCCTCCGCCTCGGTCGTCTGTGTCCCCTCTCTTTGTCCTCCATCAGTTGCTGGTGGACCTTGTCCTCCTCAGGTATCTCTTCACTGCCCCCTCCTCCTCCTCCTCGTCCTCGCCCTCTTCAGTCTCTCCTCCTCCCCACCCTTCTCCTCCTCCTTGATGCATGGTGGATTCGCACGCGTAAAGGGTTCGAGTTTGGAAAACCCGTCGTCATAGTTCGATTCATGAGAAAATTCGTTGATCAGATAAAATTTATAATCGAAACTCGAAAAGTGAGTTCTGGGGCGAACACGGGGAGGCAAACGTTTGGTTTTGAAAATCACATTTCTCTTTTATTTGTTTTTGTCATTTTTAATTTTTTTGGTATTTTTAGCAAGCAAGAGATTACGTCTATGAATTCTTATCTAATTGATCTACTTGTAAAATATAAGAGAGAGAGAGAAACGATCACATATATCTCAATTAGTATTTCTACAACTTTGAAAGCGGGAAAAACTACATTAGAAAGTAGTAAAGATAGATGGAAATGAGAAGAATCCCCCTCGACGGTCGCTTGGAGGACGACTTGCTCTAACGACTCTCGGACGAAGATAGTGAGGAGTAGGATGAAGGAGAACGGTGGCAGTGGAAGGAGGATTGGATGGGACATCGTCACGGTGAGGATCTACTTCTCGAGGTAGGTGAGAAGATGGCTACAGGATGCTCCGTGAATGGTGATGAGGGGAGGGGAAAAATATTTGATTTCTACTCTAGAGGAGCATCCCGTGCTTGGGACAAGCTCTTTCTAGAGCCTTGGAGGTGGTGAGAGGAAGAAAGGAAGAGATGAGGAAGAATGGGAGGGGTA
This sequence comes from Thalassia testudinum, assembly GCA_037157565.1. Taxonomy (NCBI): domain Eukaryota; kingdom Viridiplantae; phylum Streptophyta; class Magnoliopsida; order Alismatales; family Hydrocharitaceae; genus Thalassia; species Thalassia testudinum. Next base: position 89,425,349 of record JAZHRO010000013.1, on the reverse strand, counting down.
GGGGTCCTTTCATAGTGGAGGAAATGATCAATTTTGTATATAGGACATTTAGTGACGGTCATAAACATCGCTAAAGATTCGCTGCAAACGATGCTAAAGACAGCCCACATGCCCACCAATTGTTGCGCTGCCATGCTCTCCATGTACTCGTGTCGCGCACCTCTGCGCCCGCACCCATGCGCGCTCGCTGCATTGATGCGCATGCGTGCCTCCGCGTGCGCACGTGAGCGTGCACTACTGTGGTCGTGCGGTGGCACGTGCATACGCATGGGCGGCTTGGGTTGCGTGCGTGGCGCGATCTGTGCGGGCTACTATAGAGGTCGGATTGAGTCGATTTTCAAGCCGTTGGGCTGTGATCGTCGACCCGAATCCATTTGCATAGTCGGATTTGTCGTTTGAAGCTCTGAATTATGTCACCTAGTCCATTGTCCTTAGATTGCATATGGTGCTATGGGACTCCGATCAGGGAGATTTCTGAAGTGTTGAACTCCGATCATCATCCTGATCAGATCTGTACGGTCAGATCGTTAATCTGAGGCTTTGAAATAAATCTCCTTCTCTCCTAACCACAAAAAGGATGCAATTAACCTAAAATATGCACAACTCTAAATGCAGAATGATGCATGCTATGCAATGTTTATAATATGGAATGTAAATCTAAGCCTAGGAACATACATAAATAGGCATTTTAACCTAAATGGATGTGTCTAGATCACTTCGCATCCTCTCCCTCCTCTGCCTCTCCTCCTCCTCTCCACCTTGCCACCGTCCTCCTTGATGTTCCTTGCCCTTCCTCCTCCTTCGCCTACCATTCCCCTCCTCCTCCACCTCCTCCTACTACTGCCCCTTCCCTTCCTCCTTCGCCTCATCCTCCTCATCCTCCTCCCAACTGCCTTTCCCCTTGTCCTCATCCTCCTCCACTACCCCTTCCCTTCCATCCTCCTAGAATTATCATTCCCCTCCTCCTCATCCTCCTCCACTTCCCCTGCCCATCCCCTCCTCCTCATCCTCCTCCAGTGCCCCTTTCCTTCCTCCTCCTCCTCCCTGCCCTTCCTCCACTGCCCGCCCCTCGTTTTTCTCCTCCCAACTACCATCCCCCATCCTCCTCTCCTCCCTACTTCCACCCTCCGTATCCTCCTCCACCTGCCCCCTCTTCCTCATCTCCTTCTCCTATTGCCACCCTCCTCCTCATCCCCTTCTCATCTTCCTTTCCTTATATCAAATTAATTACTTAAGTTATTAATAACATAATAGTTGGTCGGGCATGTTAGAAATCAAGGTTACAAGTAACCCATCGTCGTAGTTGCAAAACACGTCAATCAGATAAAATTTATATCAAAACTCCAAGGGAGTCTCAGGTCAAACATAGGGAGGCGACGTTTACTTTACATGCAAACCGCACTTCAATTCATTTCTTTTTGGTATTTTAGGGTTTTGTTATTTTTTTGTATTTTTGTAAGAAGAAACAAGCAAACGAATCACAAGATAGAGATGTGGAATGAAAGTGGTATATATATCAATTCAATGTCTATTACAATCTACTTTGAAAGCATAAAAAGAGCGTGAGGTGAGAGGAAATCTCCCGAATTGGCTGTTCGACGAGACGACGGCGCCTGGCGGAAGCTCGGACAAAGGAGGTGAGGAGTGGGATGACGGAGGTGAGATGTAGGAGGGGTCGTGTTGGGGAAAGCTTCGACGTGGTGTTGGTGCTAGAGCACCACGATCATTTATTTTGATGATAACAAAACACGTGCTATTTAACATTTGCAATTTGAGTCCTAGATTTTAGGTCAATTGCAAATGTGGACGTGTTTAGACGGAGTTCTAGCTCGCATCCAGGACAGATTGGAGGAGCTTGATGGAGAACAGAAGAGATTAGCGAGGAGCGATATATTGAAGAAGGAAGGAGATGAAGAATAGGATAGATTTCCTTCTCTTGTACTCATTGTATTTTTTGTTTCTTTTGTTGCTCTTTATTTTTGTTACTTAGATTTCTGTTAAAGAGCCTCAAAGTACCCTAACAGTAGTCCTAGGAACACCGGCACCACCCTAGGATACTTAGGTTTTCTGTAGAATACTTAGAAAACCAACATAGGGTTTAAACAGCACTTCCAGACGTCTAATTCCCAAATCAGACGTCTGATAAAGTATTTTAAGACGTCTGACTGTTGTTTCAGATGTCTGATAACTATTAGGCTGGACATTGTTAGTTCTGTCTGATGAAATCAGACGTCCAGACCTTAGACCAGACGTCTGATGGATTTTCCAGACTTCCAATTAGTGGACCGTTGGCTGGCTTAGCAAACACTCAAGATATGACCGTTAGAGCCTTATAAGACGTCCTTAGGCCTTTCCAGACGTCTGATAAATGACCGTTTTGCATCGGCTGACCTAAAATCTCTTCTCAGAGATTTTCTAGCCGTTGCAACGTTTGGAAAATCCATTCCCACAGTAAAAGTAGGTTTCCAGACGTCCAGACATAGTGCCAGACGTCCTATATGTCGTCTGATGGACTTGCGCAAAAACCTTGTTTAGATCTGATCCAAGTCAGGAAGAGACCCGCCCAAAATCAGACGTCTGACCTTGAAATCAGACATCTTAATGTGGCCTTACAGACGTCTGATGCCAGAGTTAGATGTCTGATTACCCTGTCAAATGTAATCATTGTCCTGATTTCGGCCTGATTCTCTTGGGCTTTGTTCCCAACGGCTATAGAACCTTTCCTAAGCCTTCCAAAGCCTTCCTAAGGCCTCTATAAATAGAGGGGAGCCTTTGACACACCAACACACACTTGGATACACTTAGCTACACACTTTCACTCTTTTGTGTCCAGAAAAGATCTTGCTCTCTAAGCTCAAGTTCTACATCTTGAGAGCATCAAGCTTCGCGCACCCGCTCTCCCGCCGTTGTTTACGAGAGCGACATTGCGCCATCGCGTGGCACACGCACCGCGTCATCAACTCGACGCAGTCCTTGCAAAGGGGAGTTTCCTATTTCCTATAGAAGCTAGGTTTAAATTCCTTTGTTGGCTCTATAGGATTACTTGTTTTATTTTATCTTTGTCTTTTGGTTGGGTATTCGCTTTGCGAATTCCCGTCTCCTTCGTGGGACAAAATCCTTCTCGTGGAGAGAAGGTGTTGAGGAATGCTACCCTCGTACTTGTAGCGTGGTTGTACTGAGGTTGAATCTCCCTCGTTTTAAAGTGATTCAGTTAGTGGATTTGATCAACTAGGTTGATCAGAAAATCCTAACTCGAGAGGTTAGGTGGTGGTTTTCACCCGATTTGGGTTTCGACCTAAAAATTCTTGTGTTCTTTGTGTGATTGTCTTTTTGTGTGATTGTTTATTGCTTTATATTATTTCCGTAATTATTTACGTCACACTGATCTCACCCCCTCCGAGTACGAAAACTACACGTGGCTCTGGAATGGAGGTGAGAAGATAGAGTTGATCTACTACCAGAATGGAGGTGAGAGGACGGCTCCAAGGCGAGCTATGAAGGGGGATGGGAAGTTGGAGGAATATTTTGTGGGGCAGAGGTTTGCTAAACTAATAGGAGGCTTGGGAGCTTGAGAACAAGCTCTAATGGAGCATTGGTAGGCTTGCTAGAGCTTGGGAGTAGGTGGGAGTAGAGTAGGTAGAGATAGCTTGAAAGGGAGGGGGTGTAGGTCCTTTTATAGTGGAGAAGAAGAGGCAAAAATAGGTATGGGACCATTAGTGACATCTAGATCATTACTGGAGGTGTCACTGTAGGCAGCTCATGCCCGCTCACACCCAAAGTTGGCTTTGATGGCGCGTGAAGAATTAGTGACGACTGTAAGTGTTGCTGTAAATCTAGCTCATGCGTCGCTGTTGGTCCAGCTCATGCATAGCTGGCGTTGCGCTCCTGCCTTGCTGCACGCGTGCATGCCCACGTGCTGGTGCTACGGGAGCGTTGCGCTGCGTGCATGTGCGCTTGCATGCGTGCACGCACTCGCATTGCTGCGCGCGTGCGGTGCTACGTGCATGCGCTGGCGGTCTGGGCTATGCCACGTGGCGCAATCTAGACCGTCCATCTTCTTCTTGTTGTAGGGGCTGCTATAGAGGTCGGATTGAGTGAATTTTACGCCGTTGGGCTGCGATTGTCAACTGGAATCCATCCGCGTGGTCGAATTTATCTTTTGAAGCTCCGAATTATGTCTCCTTGTCCCTTGGCCGTTGATCTTCCTTAGATTGCATATGGTGCTACAGGATTTTGATCTAGGCGATTTCAGAGGCGTTGGACTCTGATCGTCGTCTTGATCAGATCTATACGGTCGGATCGTCAATCCGAGACTCCAAAATAAATATCCTTCCCTCCTAACCACAAAAAGGATGCAATTAACCTAAATTATATACAACTACTCTAAATGTAGAATCATGCATGCTATGCAATATTTATAACATTAAATGTAAATCTAAGCCTAGGAATATGCATGAATAGGCATTTTACCCTCAATAAATGTGTTTACATCAATAGTTTATTATTGAATTTATTATGCGCTATTGAATTTACAGATTATTGGTAATAGTCACGCTTAGAGGTTGTAGTACATCGAAGGTATAATTTTAGTTTTTATAATTTATTTTTATGATATTTTAGGACCATATTTGATGTGGGGTGTGCCCACATATTGTCATTTTTTTGAATGTTTGGTGGGGTGTACCCACTTTTATATGTTTAGAATTCATTATTATTGTGGGATGTGCCCACTTTTATTGTGTGTTATTTTGATATGCAGGTTTAAGAAAAAAAAAATGTAAGGGGAAACTCTGTCAAAATTTTTAAAATTCTTTAATGTTCAATGTATTGGTTGGTTAGGGATTTAGGGTTAGGTTGGGCTTTGGTTAGGTTAGGCTAGGATTTGGGTAGGATGATGGTTAGATTTAGGATGGAGTTGGGATGGTTTAAGATGGTTAGGTTATGGTTGAGATAGTTAAGACTTACAGTTGGGGTTTAGGTTGGGTGATGATTGACTTGTGTTGGGTTGGGTTTAGTATAAGTTGTTTAGGTTTGGTAATGGGTTGGGTATAGGGTTAGGGTGGTTGGGTTGGGCTAGGGTTTAGGGATTGAGTTAGGTTTTATGCTTAATCTATGCCTCATATAGAAATCTCATCATGAATCCGGACAAGATTGCAGTTCAAATTCTGCCACACAGAAAATGTTTTGTGAAGAAAACTATCGGATTTCCTCATTGGTTCTTGACCTGAACATGCTTCCCAAATTGGTCTCTCACATTAAGTTGATGAACAAGTGGTCAAGAAGAGAATGCAACATCTTCATTTCACTTGTGTAAAACTGAAACCTGATAATTTCTAGCTTCTTTTATGAATTCTCTCCCGTTATAATTAAGCATGATATTATAGCAATTCTCGAGGAGTAGAACCCACACTAATTTTTCTCGAGGAGTAGAACCCACACTAATTTTTACTTAAACAAACCAAAATACATTTGAATAATATCTTTATCACTTTTGCACCGAACAAGGGTAACCCCTATGTGATTACAACTATGGACCTATACATCTAATCAACACCTCAATTAAAATTACCTTTGAGATACAAGTTAAAAGATTGCCTAGAAAGCTGAGAGAAGATGGGCCACCAAATCAATTTGCTTTTTTAGAGGGTAGGAATGGCATGGCACAGAAACAGGGGTGGGGCCCTCAGCAAAACCAACAGGTTCCTATGGAAAAACATAACCCCCTCCTGACTTCACCTAAATCCTGATTCCTGATTTAGTCCATCTTGAACCAGATTCGCTTGGTGGTGGATCATTTGGGACCGAGCTGGTAGTCTACTAGATGTATCACCTTCTATCTTTTTTTGTGTAACTTGCGAATGCCCGATTCCTGATTCAATTTTTGTAACTTGCACATGTGCTTTGGTCCTTAGGACTGTGATTTATCTATCAGGCATAAATAAAGTTAGGGATTGAGTTGGGCTATAAAGTTCTGAAGTTACCTATGTCTATAAAGTTCGAAGCTCTATAGAGCTTATTTGAATCATGTTATGATAAAATACCATTTTTATATTTCTTTTTAGCATTCAATACAAATAATTTTATTTCTTATCAGATGATTGCTTATGTTTATGTCAATTTCTTTGCAACTATGAGAATTATTTTAGATACACACACTTGCTAAAGAAGAAATATGTACGCGAGGCCAAACATTATGTATTTTAATCCCTAGGGTAAAAGTCCTCCAAGTCAAATTATATCCAAATTACTTGCCCGTCGAGAATTATGATCATGTTATACGGACAATGTAGGAAGTGTATGTATGCCTCACTTACATGCATGATGTGTTGTCTTTGTAGCATGCCATAAGACTCGATTGACTTTTATTTGGTGAAGTACTGAACTAAAGAAGGTCCTTAAAGATTTGATCACACCTTAGTTTTGCTCGTTACATGTAACCTTGTATAGTGAAATTTTGGTTGCCTCTTCTTTCCCTTCTTTGGTATACCAACTAATCTTATCTAGTTTTCTACGGTGCCCTTAATTGAGTGTTAAAGGAAATCTTGCTAAGGTTAGTATTAGGGGACATATTGGAGAAGTGCGAGGAGATGCTGCCGATATTTCACTACACTAAGGTTACATGTAATGAGCAAACCTAGGTTGTGATCAAATCTTTAAGGATGGGCTATAAACTGAAAATCTTAATCAATATACATATCATTCAATCCTTTCCCTTCCTAATAAGTGATTTGTTTACATTAAATTTAGGTTATAATGGATAAATCTTGGATTGGATTGCGGGGTTAAGATTACACTAGATATAAGGATGGAGTAATTTCATTCCTGGATTGGGCCTTTGATGACAATAGAAAGATATTTAGGCGAGGAAGTCAACTTGATAATTTCTTCTGCCCATGCAGAAGATGTTTGAATGGTTCCTTGCATGATCGTAATACTGTGCTCGAGCACTTGATCTGTAGTGGGTGGTGGCAGCATTACACTACTTGGGTAGCTCATGGAGAGGAGTTGATTGAGAAAGTCAAAAACAATGAGAACACTATTGACTTTGAGATCGACGAGGAAATTGCTGATAGTGGAGGTGAAGAAATACAAGAAATGTTGAACAAGAGGAGAGTAGGAGAGGATATAAATACAGATGAGGAAGATCTATTCCGTTGTGATCCATTCTATGATGCTGTTAAGGCGGTTGAGGATTTTGTTGCTCTTGGTGTTATGAAAATGTCAAAGTTGTCATTTTTGTTGAAGATGTTTTAACTGAAGGTTATGAACAGAGCTAGTGCTAAATTCATGTCAGAAATACTTCAGTTTATTGTTGAGCTATTGAATAACCTTAATGATTTTTTGGCTTCATGGTATGAGGCAAGGAAACAGAATCGCAAGCTTGGTTTAGATTGTCAGAAGATAGATGCATGTCTGAATGACTGCATTCTTTTTAGAAATGAATTCGTAAACTTGAGTAATTGTCCCGAATGTGGACATGAGAGATATAAGGAAGGTAAAAATGAAAGTAAGAGAAAATAATCTTAAAAGGTTCTTCGTTACTTCTCACTGACACTTAGGCTTTAACACCTTTTTATATCAACTAAAACTGCACGGTGGATGACATGGCACCAAGATTGTAAATCTCAAGATGGAAGAATATGTTATCTTACTGATTCAGAGGAGTAGAAGGGATCTGACAAAAGAAATAATTCATTCGCTTTAGAAGCAAGGAATATGTGGTTGGGTCTTGCAAGCGATTGATTCAATTCATTTAAAAGTATGTACCTATCATACTTTATATGGCCAGGTAATAGTCACTTATAACTTACCTCCCTAGTTGTGTATGAGATCGCCATTAATGATGCTGACTCTATTAATCCTCGATCCAAAACAACAAGGAAGTGTAATGGATGTTTATCTCTGGCTATTAATCGATGAACTAAAATAGTTGTAGTACACCGGCGTGAAGGCGTACGATGTAGAAAAGAAAGAATTTTACAATATGCAGCAACATTATTGTAGATGATAAATGACTTCCCAATGTATGCAAATTTATCAGGTTGCAGCACTAAGGGAAAGCTTGCTTGCACAGTTTTTATGGAAGACACTCATCACCTATGACTACTGGAAAGTAAGAAATTCGGTTACTTAAGACATCGCAAATTTCTACCTATTGAACATAGATGGAGAACATCATAGTTTAGGAGTAAATTCGATGGCAAGACTTGTCGGTATTCAAACAAAAATCTAAAGAATAAATTTAGTACAGATTTTATCGACTTGCCAGGTCAAGTTATAATGGAGAGATTACAAGAAATGGGTGAGATACAGTTGAGTTGACCTTTCAAACAAGACTAGATGACCTCGAAGAATTCAGGATTTCAAAAGAAAAGCATTTTCTTTATGGAGCAGCCATATTGAAAAGATCTTACAATACGTCATAATTTAGTTGTTATGTACATCGAAAAGAATGTGATGGATAACATCCTAGATGTATTAAATCTGATGGATGATCCAAAGGAGTGTATCATAATCTCTAAGTACACTACACATTAAAATTGTAACTCTAAGTACAACAGCCTTCGAGTATGCCCGTCATTGAATAGATGTGGAGTGTATCCACTTGTATTACATGTTTTATTTGGATGGATGTGAGGTGTACCCACTTGTGTTGCATGTTTATTTGGATGGATGTGTGGTGAACCCACTTTTTTGTATGTTTTATTTGGATGGATGTTGGGTGTACCCATTTGTTTGCATGTTTTATTTGGATGGATGCAGGATATACCTACTTGTTTGCTTTATATTTCATTAATTTGAATGGATGTGGGGTGTACCCACTTTTGTACTATGTAGGTTTATAGAAAAACTTCAAATTTTAAGGGGAAACTCTGCCAAAATTTTTTAAATGACATTGCCACATCACCTAGAGGTAGAACCTAGAGGGGAGAACCTAACTACTAGAATGGAGGTAGAACCTAGAGGGGAGAGGGAGAGTGTATCTAAAGATCAAAACTTCCTTGCAAAGTGCTTTTTCATTTTGAATCTTTTTAAAGCTTTCTTAATATATGCCTCATGAAATAATTCTATCAGTGCTTATAATCTTTGCTAAATTTTCTATTCCCATGAGATACCATGACTTACTCATGTCCTTCATTTTGAAGTTTTTATAAAGAAACTAACAAAATTAGATCTTCCCAAGTCACCCAAAGGATCAACCTAAGAAAAATCTATGCTTGAAACTAGGACGAGATAAGCCTTTTTGAACTTAGCTGAAGTTAGCCAAAGGATATAGATGTTGAACAAGGAGCCTAGGGAACCTAATAGACCTCCATTCTCCACCCTTTCCTAGCATCCAAATTCACTAGGAAGCCCCACAATCAAGTTGGATACCTCCAACAAATAAGGGAAAAGTTTTTATCTCCAATCAAATTCTCAGACAATAAAGCCTACCCAACTACTACAAAATGCATGCTACATGAAAAGGGAGATAACCTGAAATAGCATAAAAGGGGAAACCTATGCAAAGAAAGGTCACGAGGAGGTCTTGTCCCCACAAGGAAGCCTTTGCTCTCTCCTACTAGCCTTTCTAGTTAGCTCAGCTTCTCTTCTTCTTCATTTCCAGTTAAATATGCAAGTCCTTGTGGTTTGTCTTTAAACTTTTTTTTATGTGGGGTGTGCATACTTTCATTTTAATATGCTGGTTTATAGAGAAACCTTCAAATTTAAAGGAATAGTCTACTGAAAGTTTTAAATATTTTTTTTATGTTTGGCAAAATTTTTCATTAATGATTTATATATTAATGATTTTCAACTATATTAATTATTGCACTTTTTACATTTTACAAATGAAGTTGTTTCAGAAAAAATCCAAAAGAAAGGGTCCTCTTAAGGCATACCCATCCACTCAGGTTGATTCGTCTCCTCAGGCTCAGCCACCCCCTGACAGCAGGTTCAGCCACCCCCTGGCTCCAGGCTACCCCCCAGTTGATCGAGGGCATTATAACGGTGTTCAAAATATGATTTAAGATTGCATTGTAGTATAGAAATCGAGTGGTAAAATGCGCAATCAAAATAGATGCAAAATAAATAACCACTCACAAGAGAGCGAGTCGTCTCCACAGGGAGGCTTACACCTGTTAAAAACTTGCACACGTCGAAAACTATATGTTCATAATGAGTAGCCATAGAAATTGAGCCAAAATCCCCTTTTAGATTAAGAAATCAATGCGAGTTAATTGGTCGGGAGTGTTTCGCATGTTGGAAATCGAGGTTACAAGTAACCCATCGTTGTAGTTGCAAAACACGTCGATCAGATAAAATTTATACTGAAACTCCAAGGGAGTCCCGGGTCGAACACAGGAAGGCGACGTTTACTTTACGTGAAAACCGCGCTTCGATTCGTTTTATTTTGGTATTTTGGGGCTTTGTTTTTTTTGTATTTTTGAAATAAAAGAAAACAAGCAAACGTATCACAAGATAGAGATGTGGAACAAATATGATATATATTACTTCCAATGTCAATTACAAGAAACTATGAAAGCATATAAAGGAGGGAGGTGAGAGAAAATCTCCCGAATCGGCTGTTCGGCGAGATGACGGTGCCTGGCGAAAGCTCGGACGAAGGAGGTAAGGAGCGGGACAATGGAGGTGAGATGCTGGATTACGTCAAGTTGAGGAAAGCTTTGGCGTAGCTCTAGAATGGAGGTGAGAAGACGAAGTTGATATGCTACCGGAATGGAGGTGGGAGGACGGCTCCAAGGTGACCTATGAAGGGAGATGGGAAGTTGGGGGAGTATTTGGTGGGGCAGAGGTTCGCTACACTAATAGGCACCTTGGGAGCTTGAGAACAAGCTCTAATGGAGCTTTGGTAGGCTTGCTAGAGCTTGGAAGTAGGTGGGAGTAGAGTAGGTAGAGATAGCTTGGAAGGGAGGGGGTGTGGGTCCTTTTATAGTGGAGGAGAAGAGGCAAAAATAGGTATGGGACCATTAGTGACATCCAGGCCATCGCCGAAAACGTCGCTGTACGCAGCTCATGCTTGCTGGTGCCCACAGCTGGCTTTGCTGGAATGTGATGAATTACCGACGGCTGTAAGCGTCACTGTAAGTCCAGCTCATGCGTCGCTGTAAGTCCAGCTCATTCGTCGCTGTAGGTCCAGCTCACGCTATGCTGGCGCCGTGCTCCTGCCTTATCACGTGCGTGCGTGCCCATGCGTGCGCGTTGCGCTGTGGCTGCGCTGGCGCTGCGTTATGCACATGTGCGCCTGCGTACGCACGCGCACCTGCGCTACTGCGTGCATGCGGTGCATCATTCGTGCGCTGGGTGGCTTGGGCTGTACCACGTGGCATAGTCTGGGCCGTCCATCTTCTTCTTGTTGTAGAGGCTGCTACAGAGGTCGGATTGAGTCAATTTTCACACGGTTAGGTTGCGATCGTCGACCTGAATCTGTTAGGGGCTGCTACAGAGGTCGGATTTTTCATTTGATGCTTTGAATTATGTCTCATAGTCCCTTGGCCGTTGATCTTCATCAGACTGCATATGGTGCTACGGGACTCCGATCGAGGCGATTTCAGAGGCATTGGACTCGGATCATCATCTTAATCAGATCCGTATGGTCGGATCATCAATCCGAGGCTCCAAAATAAATATGCTTCTCTCCTAACCACAAAAAGGATGCAATTAACCTAAATTATATACAACTATTCTAAATGCAGAATGATGCATGCTATGCAATATTTATAACATGAAATGCAAATCTAAGCCTAGGAACATGCATGAATAGGCATTTTACCCTCAACAAATTTGTTGACATCATACCCCCATGCCTATCTTTTGCTAGTCCCTAACAAAATTAAACTATATGCTTTGTATAAAAGTAGAATTAGGATTAGATGACTTAGGCCTAAGTCGTTTATTAACAATAGAAAATTTCAACTAAGGTCCTAAACTAGGAAAACTCAACAGTACCCGGGTGTCTGCCAGAATACAGACCACCTAAGTTCTCGCCTTATTTGAGAAGGGAAGATATATATATATATTTTATTTTTTTTCTTTTCTAATTTTTTTGTACTTTTGGAGTTTGAGTGACCCGACCCACCCAAGACTCGAAAAGGACTCTAAGTAGTAAGCATCTTGTGAAAATAGTGAAAGACTCACTAGACAGCCGTTAAAACGGACTTCGGGTTTCTACGACCCTAGGTGACCTTTCCTAAAGGTTTATCTTTACGATCGGTAGCTTTCTCCCTACTTTCTTTTATATGGTGTCATCATAAGGGCGAACCTAGTGTATATCTCCCCAGTTTATTCTACTTCCCCGCTTCTTCCCTAGGTGTTTTGGGAATTATTATGCATTTTTTTTTGTGAGCTGGGCTTTGGACAACCGGCCGATGAGCTGTTACTATTGACAACTTTCCAGCCATAGTCGTGCGGTGAAGTGTGGTTTTATTTTTTTTTTTATTTTCTCTTTTTTTCTTTCTCTCTATTTTTTTTTTAGGTAGGTGGCTTTCCTGATCTAAGATTTACCTAAAGGCAGTACAATGAAAACGGTCTTGTGGCTGGGCTCTGGACAACCGGCAGATGAGCTGTTACCACCGACAACTTGCCAGCCATACTAGCCAAATCAGTCCATTAGCTACCCAATTTCCGTAAAAACTGCCGGAAAGTGAGTTAGTGTAAAAAATGTGCATAGATGCTTAGGCTTAAAGTCCCCCCAAATCAGAGGGCGGGTTGATAAGTCACATACTTATCATCCCAAATTATTTACTAAATTAAAATAAATTTTAATTGGCGAGAACTCGAGACTAAATTCACATTCGAGTGGACACCTGGGCTAATTAAGCTCGAAGACTTGAAGAGTTTAAGTGTTTAGGTCCTCTCGTATCATTTCCTAAAGTTAATAACTTCCAAATGCCTAAGTTCTCTTTTCCTAATTTCTTTCCTTCTTTTTTATCTTTTTCAAATTTTTTTTTTAAATTTTATAAGAAAGTAAAAGAAATTCTAGGGAGTTAACTAATGATTTCATGAATTGATTATCCGCCCCCCATGACTAAATGATGCAATGTCCTTGATAAACGCTAGTTTATCATCATTCTTATGTATTAAAACAAACCTAGCTCTTAGGATTTTACTCCGCAAATGGGTTTTTTGGGCTGCATTTAGGCATAAATTAGGATAGGCATGCATTGCATTTTTTATTGTCGTTTTAATGTGTTTTTGTGAGTGTTAGGGATGTACAGATGCACAGATCCCTAAAACCCTAGCACTCAAGAAGCCAAATGGTGAAGGAGAAGCCCAGACTAGCTGGAACCCAGCTTGATCCTGCTCACCACAGCTGGAACCTAGCTTACTTGAACTAGGGTTAGCTCATCCCAGCTCCATTCAGCTAGTCTCAGCTGGATGGCAGCTCAAGAGAGTTCACCTTAGCTCACCCTAGCTCAAGTCAGCTCAGATCCAGCTCAACTTAGTTGAGTCTAGCTCATCTCAGCTCCCACTAGTTCAAAGGGAGCTCTAGCTAGCTCAGCTAAGTTGACAGGAGTTCACCCCAGCTCAGATCCAGCTACATCCAGCTCCACTCACCTCCAGCCAGCTGAAGAAGAACTCATCCCAGCTCAGGAAGCTCAAGTCCAGCTCCCAGGGACTTAGCTTAGCTCAACTCAGTTAAGCTAAGCCACCTTAGCTGCCTCAACCAGCTTGATTCTCCCCGGGAGCACCAGACCTAGCTCACCTCAGCTCATTTTGGTAGAAGCTAGCTCACTTTAGCTTGGCTTAGCAACTAGCAAAGAACTAGCAAGCTAAGCCAGCTAGAGTAGTCCCATGCCAGCCTCTTCAGCAGCAGCCAGCTCCAGCTCCAGCTCCAGACTTCTCCTCCTCAGCTCCTTTCTCCAAACCCTAGCTCCAACACCTTCTCCTCCACTCCACCTTTAGCTAAGCTAGCTTAGCTTATCTTAGCTTAGCTTAGCATAGCTAACAACCAGCTCCTTGGCCATTCATTACCTCCAAAATCAACCCTAGCTAGCTCCACCAACTCAAGCCTACCTAAGCTAGCTACTCTACTCAAGTTGGCGCCACCTCCTAGCCATCCCTTCACCCCATTATCTCCACCAAAAGACACTTCAAGTTGGCGCCAAAAACCACCCCTAACCACCTCTATATTGGTGCCACTTTCAGCCCCTTAAATCCACCCTACACCTACCCACATAAGCCATCCTAGCCATCCACATACCCCCCCTTCTAGAACCTTAAGGTGGCGCCACCTAATCGCCTTCTAGAATGCCCATTTTGGTGCCAACACCAAAGGGTGTCAACACCCATAACTACCCCTTGGTGCCCTTTAAGGTGGTGCCAACTCTCCTTGGCCATGGGATCTCCAACCACCTCCATCAACTCATCTTGGCCATCCATTTCAAAGGTCACCATAGCCCCCCTCCTATTCTATAAAAAGCCACCACCTACCACCATTTTTGGGCATCCTCCATTAGTGTATTTTGCTACCTATACCACCTATACCTACGGCCAAGAAGAAGGAGTAGAGAAGGAGATTAAAGGGGCACATCACCAGCCCTTTTGGTGCCTTCTTCTCCCCACTCTCTTCAACTTGGGCCACGCCAAGGAGGAGGACTCTTCCACTTCAAGGAGGACGGCCAGGCAAGGGAGAAGGACCTAGGGTGGACGTCCACCCTTGGAGAGAAGCTTAGGGCACGCCCCCTTAGGGCTTGCCTTGGAGGACATAACCTTGGCGGAGCACTGCAAGGAAGGAGTTGAAGGACTCTTTTCAAGATTGGGAGCCACCAACCTTGGAGCAAGAAGCCCTCTTCTTCACCATCTATCTAGAGGATTTGTGTTTTCTTTTCTTATTTTAATTTTTCTAGTAGTAGAAGCATTCCTCTACTAGGCTTCCTTTTGTAAAACACTTTTCATCAATCAAGTTGCCTTCTTTGCAATTTTATGTTTTGCATTTCTACTTGCTTTATTTTTTTTAGCATTTTTCACTCCCTCTCCCTAATTATTCTAGGACTCCACTTGCCTAGAGTGAGCTTAGGGAGAGGCTCTACTTGCCACATAGAAGTAGTATTTAAATTGAAGTGTAAATCACCTTTTCCGCCAGCAGTGCGCATGTTGCCTTAGCTTAAAAACAAAAAAAAAGATATATTGAAAAAATACAAAAAAGAAAGTTGAGATTGTATTCCAAGCAAGAGAATCACTATTGCAAACATTTGGCCTCCTTGGACGACCCTAGATACTCCCCTATCTAGGAATATAAATTTAAGAGTTGATCGATTTTGCGCGTTACAACGACGTATTTAACAAACCGCGTGAAATCGCTATCAGTCCTCATTGTAAAAATAAAGGCATGAAAAGGGCGGAGTAAACAGAATATCACCTGAGTGTCATGAAAATTCGGTTAGGTCCGCAGAGAGAAGAGTGTATATACACACGCTAAGTTTAATGCCTTCATCTAGGCATAACATACATACAAAGAAGGAATTGAGAATTCACAAGTGCGGGTTAGAATCAAAATCAAAAGGTTGATCTTGAAACCCGTCCGCAGAAGATGTCCACAGATGTGGACAAGATTATGGTGCAGACCCATGCCCCAGGGTCGAGTGGTTCTCAGGCTCTGGATGAAAATCACCCAGAATCAAAGGTTGTTGTGTTTGTGAGGCTGGGCCTGCAATTTAGTGGTGTGCAACCTAAGACCAAGGTGTTGGACAACGAGTAAAGATGGTTCAATAGGTGCAGTTGTCCACTTAACATCTAGCTCAGAAAAATAATCAGTTATTCCAAGCTTGGGTCGCACGTGAAAGATATCATAAGGGTCCATATAGAAGATATGTGGTTTCAGGTCAATAGGTACCCTTATATCCAAACTTGTTTTTCCCTCAAAATTAACCTCCCAAATTTTTATTTCCAACTTCCTATCCTCTGAACTCAAGGTTTTCGGAACCTCCAGATCATTGTACACCCCATCTAAAGTACCCAAGTCCAACAATTGTGGCTAAATCAGGATTGACTTGGGCACAATGATATCAAAAGTATGTTCATTCAGCTCTTCGGGGTGTAGTTGAGGAATGGGGCTACTAATTGAGTTGTTGGGTATCGGATCCTCCAAGTTAGCCCCAACCGAATCAGAATCTTCAGCAGTCGAGCTACCAAATTGGTCGTCATTCTCCTCAAGCCCGTATGTCTCACTAAAATCATTCTCCTCAAGCTTAAGTGAGACTTCACTAAGAGGTTCCTCACCCTCAAAATCAAAGAATTCATGATCCTCATTTGTATATGTCTCAACATCACAAGTCATTTCATCATCCAAAGAGACATAATTTTCTTCGTTTCCTTACTTGGGGATCTTGGGTAAATCAATCGGTTCATCCTCAAAGGGTTGCTCTAGACCAATCTGGTCATCTCCAATCTCTGAATATGTATCCCCCCTGATAGGCTCCTGAGTGGGTTCAGACATTAGCTCTCCTGAAGAGGGTTCCTCTTGAGAATCATCCCAAGATTTGACTAGTGCAACCACAAATTTCATCCTCAACCTCGATAATTTCCCAAGAAGAAACTTACCCTGGTCCGTATCCCTAACACTTTGGAGCAAATCCAATAGAGAACTATTAAGTTCATCAATCATTTTGATTATAAGCTTCAGTGCTTCAGTGCATGGTGTTGGCTGAGATTCTAAAGATTGTATAGTGTTCCTCAAATTAGCCAACACCCTATCCTAGATCTGGTTCACTTAAATTGACTGGTTTGATTCAGGTTTGGGTTGGTTTGGGTTGAATCTAGGGGAGTCAAGGTGTCGAGGTTCTCGGGTCCCTCCTTGATAGTAGGTCGTTTCAGGTTGTTAAAAGGTTAGTGGCGACCTAAATTTAGCATAATTCTGGGAAGGGTAAGTGTTATAATCAACATATCCTTCACGGTTGTTGTTCTGGTTAGGTTGATCATCAAAGGATGGAGATTTATAATTATTGTAGCTCTGGGAAGGATAGTAATCATAGTCTTGTTGTCTAGGGTTAAGCCCTGGACACTGAGGTCCGGATTCGTATCCCCAATCAAAGTCATCCCGGCTAGTGGATGGATAATTACAAGTTAAGTCGGGATTGTAATCATCTTGGGGGTAAGTGGTGGTAGGAGGATAGGATGTGAAATGTGTGTAGGATGTGGAAGCGTACATGGTGAAGTAAGGAGGAAAATTAGAAGAGAAAGGAGCCCTGCAATACAAAAATACAAGCCTATCCTTAGGTTGGGTAGCCTAAAGGTCTATAGACTCTCAGAATCCATCCTAAGTTTATAGACGATTTACTCTACTTATGTCCAGGCAATCCAACCAGTTAGAAGGAGGGACTGGGGAGAAGGTTCTTCCTTTGGCTTGCGCTTCCGGTTCCTAGTGTACCCCCTAGTCGCAGTCGTTTTACGCTACTTCCCTAGCTAGATATCAGATTGACTAGTATAAGCAGGTTAATCGTGAACAATCACAATCTGGATCCCGACGAGCGAACTAGTCCATAGGGCCAACGTCTAATCAATTTTAGTTAGGCTTGGGACAATGGTGCTTCAGGAATGTGATGGGCCCTTTAGATGGGTTGTGCCCTTAATGTTCAGTTAAAATGTGTGTGCATGCACAACCAGGGTTCTCAAGCAAGGTTACTTGATGATGTGTCTTTTAGGATTTAACCTTGTTTAGTAGCTTTTAGGGTTTAATTCTTAGGTTGGTTCAATCAAGGTTTAGTAGAACACTCCAAGTTTTGAAAGCACGGGTGATGATATGTTCCTTTAAAAATAAAAAATAATGTGGAGTGCCTGGTTCAGCCCTAAGAATCAACCCTAAGTGGCAAGCTACTTGATGGATTAGTTTTAGATTGAGTGGTGCGGCCCAAATAACTCAATCATTGGCCTATTGCACCACTTAGTTAAGGCACACAAGAATGCTTAACCTATTCAGATTTCTACTCACTTTTGTGTATTTAGTTGAACTGTACTGGGTCCACAGGCTAGATCCCAGTTAAGTGGTAGAATCAAAGTGATTGTGTGCCTTAGGATAAGAAGTTGTGGGTGTTAAGTGTGTAGCTTTCAGAAAATCCCACAATCAGATAACACTTTATATATATATATATATTTTATTTATGTGGATGGCGAGGTGAGTGGAGGTGGCAAACAAACAACCAAATCTATCCTAGGGTTTATAAAAAGCACCCAAGTTGATTTGGGTTGGTGTGGGGGACACTTACAAAGCACTCTACCAGCACTTTACTCGGTCCACCGCACTTGGATCTCTATGCTAGGGTACCTACAAGACAGTAGATCAAAGACAAGTAGGGTTAGTGCTATGTAAATTCAAAGAAACACAATAAACAATAAAGTAAACTCCGTTGCCTCCCCGGCAACGACGCCAAAATGGCGGGAGTGTTTTGCGTGTTAGAAATCGAGGTTACAAGTAACATGTCATTGTAATTGCAAAACACGTCGATGAGATAAAATTTATACTGAAACTCCAAGGGAGTCCCGGGTCGAACACAGGGAGGCGACATTTACTTTTCATGAAAACCGCGCTTCGATTCGTTTCTTTTTGGTATTATGGGGTTTTGTTATTTTTTTTTGTATTTTTGAAATAAAAGAAAACAAGCAAACGTATCACAAGATAAAGATGTGGAACAAATATGATATATATTACTTCCATTGTCAAGTACAAGAAACTATGAAAGCATATAAAGAGAGGGAGGTGAGAGGAAGTCTCCCGAATCTGCTGTTCGGTGAGACAACGATGCCTGGCGGAAGCTCGGACGAAGGAGGTGAGGAGCTGGACGATGGAGGTGAGATGCTCCAGGACGTCAGGTTGAGGAAAGCTTTGGCGTAGCTCTGGAATGGAGGTGAGAAGACAGAGTTGATCTGCCATCGGAATGGAGGTGGGAGGACGACTCCAAGGTGACCTATGATGGGAGATGGGATGTTGGAGGAGTATTTGGTGGGGCAGAGGTTTGCTACGCTAATAGGCACCTTGGGAGCTTGATATCTTAATATCTAGGCATTCACATACTTAAATAGTCCACAAATATGGGCTAATCACCAATCACGTTTTGTACGACTTAGGCAAATTGTACGTTTACTACATGTGGGGGGCGGGCGGGAGGGAAAGGGGAAGGAGATTGCTCAAACCTTGCCAGAGCGAGTAGAAGATAATCCAGATAATGGAGCATCAGATGAGGAGGGGGAGGAGGAGGGAGAGGAGTAGGGGGAGGAGGTGGAGGTTGAGATGGTGGGGAGTACGTCCCCAGTTCATGTGAACCCCTTGGTGGCAGGCACAAGTTTTGGTAAGAACTCATATACCTTTAATTATGTAAATTACTTATATATTTTAAAGTTTATTATAACTTCAGAAATATATAATAAATATGATTAATGTTTACACAGGTAAAGTAAGAAGAGAATAGGGGAAGACAAAGAATCTAAACCTCTAGCATGTCCCCAAGGACCTGAGAATAACGATTAGACTTAGAACCACAGTGGAGGCAGAGAATTACCCGGGCTTCATCAGTTGAGTGGGCACAATTGTTAAGTCCATTGTACCCATTTGCTACTTCGACTAGAGGAAGGTGCCTGCAGAGTTGAGAGGCAATTCCTCCATCAGTTGGAGGCAATTTTATTTATCAAGGTTATTTCTTTCATAACTTTATCTTAAAATTATTATAAAGTAAGATTGACATATTTTTCTTTAAAATTACTGTAGGCAAATTACGATTGGGATGACGACACCAATGCCTCTCGATATATCCTTAAGCACACCACCAAAATCCACAGAGATTGGAGGACGGGGACCAAGAGAAATGTCATAATTTTTAAACATTTACATTTTTATTATATACACAATTTCATATATTATTTCTAACAATTTATATTTGGTATTTAATTTTTCTCGAACTGCAGTTTACCTAAGGAGGTAATTGAGAATTATCCTCCTGATGTCATGCCTAATGATTGGAAGAAGACATGTGAGCATTAGCTGGGTCCCAAGACAGATGTTAGTAAATGATTAAAAATTTTTCTATTAAATTGTAACGACCCGGTTCCCGAGTCCCTACGAGACACGAGAACCGGACCGACTCGATTAATCCCAAGACCTAGTCGTCCAATGAGGAAGTAACCAAAAGAGCAGTAAAATAAACCACATTAAGCATGAATATAACTAACAGTAAGAAAGTACAGTAGTAAGGAAAGAAACTACTACAGTATATACCACCACAACAGTAGAACAACATTTATCATATACATGAACTGCCCAGACGTATTTTAAGACGTCTGGGAGGTGGTCCAGACGTCTGACTAGACGTCTGGGATCGCTTCCAGACGTCTGGAAATCCGTTAATTTCGACACGCGCGAGTCGTCTGCGCGCCTGAGCGTGCAGACCGGATATTCGCTGATTCCCTCTTCCCTGCGGCTGCAGACGCTTGCCGCGTCCTCTCTCTCCTCCTCGCGTGGCCTTAAAGGGCCACGCGCTCCCTCCCGTCGTCTCCACCGTCTCCTCCCTCTTCTCCTTCAGCCAGTGAGCGTGAGCGCGAGCGCGAGGGTGGCAACGGCGACCGAAGTGAGCGCGGAGGAGGTGCTGCGTGCGAGAGCGGAGCTCTGCCGTGAGGGCGAGCTCGCCGGGGCTACTAGGGCCGGCCGACGGAGGGCGCAGGGGGTGCGGAGCGACGCGGAGGGGGGACTGCTGTGGTCTGAGCAGCAGGCGCGCGAGGTGCGACGCGGGCGGCGTCGCGAGCGGAAGCTGGGTGGTGCCCTGTTCTGGAAAAATTTCCAGAATCGGACGTCTGGGTTGATAGACAGACGGCGAGGGCGACGTCTGGTAGATCTTCCAGTCGTCTGAAAGGTGAGTTTTCCATCTTCTTCTTCCATCCTATCGACTGACCATACTGAGGGAGGGAGATGGGTGTGCGCAGGCTCGGTGATTCGCCATCCAACGTGAATCAGACGTCTGGCTGTTGTACTAGACGGCGGGAGTGACCTCCAGACGTCCGGGGTGACCATCGGACGTCTGCGAGATAGGACAGACGTCCCCGCAGACTTCTGGACGTCTGGGAAACCATGCTGAGCAGGTAATTCTCTGATCCACTTTTTAAGACGTCTGGAAGAAGTTACAGATGTCTGATTTTGCACAGTGTGGTCGTTTTTGACCCGTTTAGGGCCTGTTCGGGTTCCGTTTTCCGCGATTCAAGTTGCGTTCTTTTCAGAATTAATTCCTCTACCCGTCTACAGTAGCTATACACTGTTTTGAGACACTCCTTGTGCTTGATCCTTGTGATAGGACCTCCTTCAGTTGCAGTCTTGGGAGTCGCGGAGGCACGCGGGATTCCCGACCACGCCTCCATTACTCCCGTTGTACCTGGTAGAGTGGCTTTAAGTTATTAATAAAATCTGTTAAAGTATGGAACCATAACTAGAACCTAGGACGTTGCATGAATCCTAGGAATGAGAAATATATGATAGCTCCTAGGTGTTGCATGAATCCTAGGGCTGGAAAACTAGATTGTATGATAGATCCTAGGATATGGCATGAATCCTAGGATGGGAGAAACTAGTGGAATGTATAATACTGCAGTCTTGGAAAATGGAAAGAGATATAAAGCTGCCTGTAATTTGAATTAACAGCTGCCTGTTGTGAATAAATAACGTGGTTGAGAACATGGATTGTAAGAATGTGAAACTGGAAAGTGAAACCTGGACGTTTGAGTAAAAAGGATGGAACCCTACAGGGAAGTAGGAGTAGAACTCCTGGAAGGTGAATGGAATAGTGTTGGGGAAGTGAGCTGGCCCTTGAGTACGGAGTACCAAAGAGAGCGACTGTCCCCCTATTTAGTGCAGAGCGGAGCTAGCCGCCCCAGGGACCCGGGGTTAGGACTGGCCACTCTGTACCGACTTGCTGGCCCTCGCGTACGTAGTACCGAGGAGAGCTACTAGTGTAGGGAGGTACTAGCTACCCCACGGGCCCCGGGGTTCTGCTAGCCTCCCACACCGACTTGTTAGGCCCGCTGGGGCAAACCAGGGTAGTCAGGCGAGGGTGCGCGGACTGTGGAAGGGCAAGGCCCCAGTTTGGACTGTGGAGGGGTTGGACCCCTGTTACTGAGAGGGCTCTGCCCTGGAATGGTTCCGTGCTGTGCTTTGTGCGCACCCGTTAACGGAAACGAATGACCGCGTGCCAGTACGGGTTAGCTACCTATGCGTTTATCGTGCGTGCCGTAGTCACCGTTACGTCTGTCAGTGACCTTGGGGTGGTTGACTGAGGGTAGGATCACCATAAGGGACTCTCCCGGCCAGGAGAGCACCACGTGCTACTTCTACTTTTTGGAGAAGACTGCAATCAAGATCGTTCCCACGAGGAACATTCGAGATCAAGAAAAAGATCTGGGGAATAAATGAAATAGTGAGACAATTGAAAAATGTGAATAAAGAAAGTAATAGAACATAACAGCTACTGTACACTCTACTGTTGTCTTTAGGTTTAGTTGCCACTCTACTCAGCGTTTTGCTGACGTGTTACACTCGTTACCTTTTTCAGGACTAGGTGTTGAGCAGCCAGGGTCAGAGGCTGCAGAGGACGCTGGGCCGAGTAGGGTCCAGTAGAGTTACCACTGTCTTTTGTACCTTTTTGTTTCCGTTATAGTGAGTAGTTCTTGTTTCTGCTGTACTTTTCTTTACCTGCAGTTCATGTTATATGATAAATGTTGTTCTACTGTTGTGGTGGTATATACTGTAGTAGTTTCTTTCCTTACTGCTGTACTTTCTTACTGTTAGTTATATTCATGCTGAATGTGGTTTATTTTACTGCTCTTTTGGTTACTTCCTTGTTGGATGACTAGGTCTTGGGATTAGTCGAGTCGATCCGGTTCTCGTGTCTTGTAGGGACTCGGGAACCGGGTCGTTACAAGATGGTATCAGAGCAAGGTCGTCCCGAGAAGTGAATCAATTGACTGAAAAATAACCAATTCACATGTTTATAGCTAGAGTAGCCACCACAACATATCTCTTGACATGAGCTTTTAGAAGTTTTGTTAGGTACCGTCTGTTTTGACGTTTCCATTTTGTTTTGCGTCTCCTTGCAGGAGATGCCTCGTCGCGGGACTGGTGAGACTGGCCGCGGGCGCGGCCGAGAGCGAGGTCGGCGAGGTGGACGTACTGTTGTTGACGTCTCGGTGGACCAGCCACCACTCCCGGGCATCCAGGCCCAGGCCCTCGCCAGACTGATACGAGATATTGTACGAGAGGAGCTCCACCCACCGCCCTGAGCGCCTCCTCCTGGGGCTGCAGAGGGGGAGTCCTCTGTGGGACCACGCGACGGACACGGCGCTGGACACGAGGGAGGGGATGGGCTGTTGCCGCCCCCACCTTCCTCCGACACTTCTGTACACGAGGCACCTTCGCTTGGAGGTGCACCAGCACCTCCCCTACAGTGCCACTTCGAGCTTTTCGGATAGTTCTGGAAGCTGAAGCCCCCCTCCTTCAAGGGGGATGAGGACCCGACCGAGGCAGAGGACTAGCTTGAGTAGCTAGAGAAGATCTTCGACACCCTTCGCCCCCCGGTGGAGTGCCGCATGGCCTTTGCCACGTACCAGCTAGAGAGTGCGGCACACTGGTGGTGGAGGGCGGTCCGGGGACAGGAGAGGGACGAGCCGACGTGGGACCAGTTCGTCACCCTCTTCTGCGAGCAGTACTTTTCCCAGACGTGGCAGGACCAGAGGAGGCGGGAGTTCCACACTCTTCGCCAAGGGACGATGACTGTGAGCGCGTACCGCACGCGTTTCTTGGAGTTGTCCCGCTTTGCAGCGACAGCGGTAGCCACTGAGGAGGAGCGCCTTTGGAGGTTCACTGAGGGGCTCCGGCCTGCAATCCGGGGGTATGTCAAACCCCTGAAGCTGCCTACATTTTCGAGGGTGGTAGAGGCAACTATGACTTACGAGGAGACCAACCCGTCCGCGCGAGACACCGACGGTGGGCGGAAGAGGCCCTTTCAGCCAGACTTCTCACAGGGCCGGCGAGAACGGAGACACGTGGCGTCCGCAGGAGAGCCGTCACGTTGTGCAGGGCCATCAGTGGCCTTTGGGGGCCCTCGACAGGGGCCAGTCGCCAGCACCGGACCCCCGCCTAGTCGACAGCAGGGACCCACTGAGGGCGGGAGTCGGGTTCCCCTCTGCTACCAGTGTGGCCAGCCAGGCCACGTCAGGAGGGACTGCCCATCTAGGGCAGGAGGTCAGCAGATACTCCCCGCACAGAGCACTGGAGGGCGCGCAGGAGGCCGCGGTTCCCAGGCACGAGGAGGAGGACAACAGTCGCGAGGAAGGTACCGGCCAGCACCTACCCGTCCGACGCAGAGTGTGGCTGCTTCGTTCGCACCTAGAGCTGAGGAGCGTATCAACGTCCTAACACACAGGGATGCCAGAGCTTCGGGATCGGTGGTAGCAGGTATGGTTTCAGTTTCTGGCAGACTCGTTTACACGCTTTTCGATTCCGGCGCTACGCACTCGTTTGTCGCAGCCAGTTTCGCAGTTAGTTTGGACCAGGATTATACACTGTTAGAGAATCCGTTCATAATCAGAGGTCCGAGTGGTCAGCTGTTTGTAGCTGAGGAGGTGTACACGGATTGCGAGGTCAGCGTCAGAGGACATAGCCTGCCAGCTGACCTGATTATGATCCAGATGGAGGACTTTGGAGCGATTTTGGGGAAGGATTGATTGTTCGCTTACCACGCCTTGGTGGATTGTTTTGAGAGGAAGACTGTCTTCTCCATTCCGAGTTGCCTTCTTTCGAGTTTCACGGACAGCCAGTGGACGGAGGTTTCAGGTGCATTTCGGCACTTCGGGCGGCGAGACTTTTGAGCCAGGGGTGTGAGGGCTTCCTAGCATGTGTGGTGGCAGAGCCCAGCCCTGTGGCAGACTTCCAGAGCATCCCGGTGGTCAGAGAGTACCCTGACGTGTTTCCAGACGAGTTACCAGGACTACAGCCCGAGCGTGAGATCAAGTTTGAGATCTCACTAGTACCAGGGACCAGCCCCATCTCCACCGCGCCATACAGGATGGCACCGCTTGAGCTGCGAGAGCTCAAGTCTCAGCTGCAGGACCTTCTGGAGAAAGGTTTCGTGAGGCCCAGTGCGTCTCCCTGGGGAGCCCCGGTACTGTTTGTGAAGAAGAAGGATGGGACCCTACGTCTTTGTGTGGACTACCGGCAGCTGAACAGGGTCACCATCAAGAACAGATATCCGCTGGTGAGGATCGACGATTTGTTTGACCAGTTGTGGGGTGCCACGGTGTTTTCCAAGATAGACTTGAGGTCTGGATACCACCAGTTGAGGATCAGGGAGACCGACGTCTCCAAGACAGCTTTCCGCACCCGGTACGGACACTATGTGTTTTTGGTCATGCCGTTTGGGCTGACCAATGCCCCCGCTGCTTTCATGGACCTGATGAACCGGGTGTTTAGACCGTACTTGGACCAGTTCGTGGTGGTTTTCATAGATGATGTACTCATCTATTCTAGAGATCGGACACAGCACGGACAACACTTGCGGATGGTTTTGGACACTCTGAGGCGACGCAGGCTGTACGCCAAATACAGCAAGTGCGAGTTCTGGTTGAGGGAGGTGACCTTCTTGGGTCATGTGATCTCTAGAGATGGCCTGGCGGTGGACCCAACCAAGGTCGAGGTAGTGCTCAGGTGGGAGAGACCGTGTTCAGTCACTGAGATCCGCAGTTTCCTGGGACTAGTTGGCTACTACAGATGGTTCATCAGAGGATTTTCACAGATTGCGTGCCCTATGACATAGTTGACCCGGAAGGACGTGCCTTTCGCTTGGACAGATGCCTGTGAGGCATGTTTTCTGGAGCTGAAGGAGAGGTTGACCTCGGCTCCCGTGCTCACCATTCCTGACAGTAGTGGCGGGTTCGTTGTGTACACGGACGCTTCCTTGCAGGGGTTAGGAGGTGTGCTCATGCAGAGGGGTCACGTTGTCGCTTATGCTTCGCAGCAACTGAAGCCCCCTGAGCATACCTACCCTACCCACGACCTAGAGTTGGCAGCTGTTGTCTTCGCGCTAAAGACCTGGAGGCACTACTTGTACGGTGAGACCTTCGAGATTTTTACAGATCACAAGAGCCTCAGATACCTTTTTGATCAGAAGGAGCTCAACATGAGACAGAGACGTTGGTTGGAGCTCCTGAAGGACTACGACTGCAGCATCTCCTACCACCCGGGAAAGGCCAATGTGGTGGCTGACGCCTTGAGCCGTAAGGCACCCGCACGCTTGGCCAGTCTACAGTTACAGATTTGGAGCCTTTTGGAGGAGGTGGGCAGTTGGCGACCTCTAGAGTTACGAGGGTACTGTGGGGCAGTGACGGTGACACGACAGACTAGGCCAGAGTTGATGGACCACATCATCACAGGACAGATGGTCGATCCGTACTTGCGGTCTTTGTGCGACAGAGTACTGTCTGGAGATCCAGGTGACTTCTCTTTCACAGACCAGGTGCTACGTTTGAGGGGACGGTTGTGCGTTCCCAGAGACGAGGAGCTGTTGAGAGAGCTCCTGACTGAGGCACACGGTTCCAGATTCACCATACATCCCGGGAACACGAAAATGTACCACAACTTGAGACGCGAGTTTTGGTGGAGAGGGATGAAGTGGGATGTGGGTGAGTTCGTGCAACAGTGCTTAGTGTGCCAGCAGGTGAGAGCCGAGCATCAGAGGCCTGCAGGGCCGCTTCAGCCGCTTCCAGTGCTAGAGTGGAAGTGGGAGAGCATCACCATGGACTTGGTGGTGGGCTTACCTGTTACCCAGCGGGGACACGATGCAGTCTGGGTAACAGTGGATAAATTGACGAAGACGGCGCGTTTCTTGCCGATCTGAGTCACTTTGGGACCAGCACAGTTGGCAGAGAGGTATATCCATGATGTGGTACGACTACACGGAGTTCCGCGGGAGATCGTATCCGACCGGGATACCCGCTTTACGTCCCAGTTTTGGGCTGAGTTTCAGCAGGCCTTGGCGACGAGGTTGAGGTTTAGCACGGCTTACCACCCCCAGACGGATGGACAGTCTGAGCGCACGATACAGACACTTGAGGACCTTTTGCGTGCCTGTGTACTGGACTGGAGGGGCTCTTGGGAGGAGCACCTGCCCCTGGCAGAGTTTGCATACAACAACAGTTATCACTCGAGCATCGGCATGGCTCCCTACGAGGCTCTGTATGGACGGAAGTGTACGGCACCCTTGAGTTGGGTTGAGGTGGGGACCAAGTAGGAGGTTGGCCCCAGGTTGATCCGGCAGAGTCAGGAGGTAGTTGAGCAGATCCACAGACGACTCCACACTATCAGGAGCAGACAGAAGAGCTACGCGGATCGGAGACACAGAGAGGTGCAGTTTGAGGTTGGGGACCACGTCTTCCTTTGTGTTTCGCCCATGAAGGGCTTACAGCGGTTTGGGGTGAGAGGGAAGCTCGCGCCGAGGTTCGTGGTGCCCTTTGAGGTCCTGGAGCGGGTTGGACCCGTTGCTTACAGACTTGCCCTTCCCCCGCAGCTTTCTGGTGTGCACGACGTATTCCACGTGTCCAACCTCAGGAAGTACGTAGCCGATTACAGTCATGTACTGAGTCACGAGAGCGTCGAGGTGAGCGACGACCTGACCTACCCCGAGCGGCCAGTGCAGATTTTAGATCGAGCCGTCCGCAGTTTGAGACGAAAGCAAGTACCCTGGTAAAGGTTTTGTGGAGGAGCCAGCGGTACGAGGAGGCTACCTGGGAGGCTGAGGCAGCAATGCGGGAGCGGTACCCGGAGCTTTTCGCGGGTAAATCTTTTCGGACCGATTTCGGTCCTCTTTGAGTTTGTTATGGTTATTTGGACGTATTTTCCCGCACCCTAGTTGGCGCAAGTTTCGGGGACGAAACTTCCTCTGAGTTTGTTATATTGTAATGAACGCGTGCCCCAGACGTATTTTAAGACGTCTGGGAGGTGGTCTAGACGTCTGACCAGACATCTGGGATCGCTTCCAGACATCTGGAAATCCGTTAATTTCGACACGCGCGAGTCGTCTGCGCGCCTGAGGGCGCAGATCGGATATTCACTGATTCCCTCTTCCCTGCGGCTGCAGACGCCTGTCGCGTCCTCTCTCTCCTCCTCGCGTGGCCTTGAAAGGCCACGCGCTCCCTCCCGTCGTCTCCACCGTCTCCTCCCTCTTCTCCTTCAGCCAATGAGCGTGAGCGCAAGCGCGAGGGCGGCAGCGGTGGCCACAGTCAGCGTGGAGGAGGTGCTACGTGCGAGAGCGGAGCTCTGCCGTGAGGGCGAGCTCGCCGAGGCTGGTAGGGCCGGCCGTTGGAGGGCGCAGGGGGCACGGAGCGACGCGGAGGTGGGATTGCTGTGGTCTGAGCAGCAGGCGCGCGAGGTGCGACGCGGGCGGCGTCGCGAGCGGAAGCCAGGTGGTGCCCTGTTCTGGAAAAATTTCCAGAATCGGACGTCTGGGTTGATAGACAGACGGCGAGGGCGACGTCTGGTAGATCTTCCAGTCGTCTGAAAGGTGAGTTTTCCGTCTTCTTCCATCCTGTCGACTGACCGTACTGAGGGAGGGAGATGGGTGTGCGCAGGCTCGGTGATTCGCCATCCAACGTGAATCAGACGTCTGGCTGTTGTACCAGACGGCGGGAGTGACCTCCAGACGTCCGGGGTGACCATCGGACGTCTGGGAGATAGGACAGACGTCCCCGCAGACTTCTGGACGTCTGGGAAACCACGCTGAGCAGGTAATTCTCTGATCCACTTTTTAAGACGTCGGGAAGAAGTTACAGACGTCTGATTTTGCACAGTGTCGTCGTTTTTGACCCGTTTAGGGCCCGTTCAGGTTCCGTTTTCCGCGATTCGAGTTGCGTTCTTTTCAGAATTAATTCCTCTACCCGTCTACAGTAGCTATACACTATTTTGAGACACTCCTTGTGTTTGATCCTTGTGATAGGACCTCCTTCAGTTGCAGTCTTGGGAGTCGTGGAGGCACGCGGGATTCCCGACCACGCCCCCATTACTTCCGTTGTACCTGGTAGAGTGGCTTTAAGTTATTAATAAAATCTGTTAAAGTATGGAACCATAACTAGAACCTAGGACGTTGCATGAATCCTAGGAATGAGAAATATATGATAGCTCATAGGTGTTGCATGAATCCTAGGGCTGGAAAACTAGATTGTATGATAGATCCTAGGATATGGCATGAATCCTAGGATGGGAAAAATTAGTGGAACGTATAATACTGCAATCTTGGAAAATGGAAAGAGATATAAAGCTGCCTGTAATTTGAATTAACAGCTGCCTGTTGTGAATAAATAACGTGGTTGAGAACATGGATTGTAAGAATGTGAAACTGGAAAGTGAAACCTGGACGTTTGAGTAAAAAGGATGGAACCCTACGGGGAAGTAGGAGTAGAACTCCTGGAAGGTGAATGGAATAGTGTTGGGGAAGTGAGCTGGCCCTTGAGTACGGAGTACCAAGGAGAGCGACTGTCCCCCTATTTAGTGCAGAGCGGAGCTAGCTGCCCCAGGGACCCGGGGTTAGGACTGGCCACTCTATACCGACTTGCTGGCCCTCGCGTACGTAGTACCAAGGAGAGCTACTAGTGTAGGGAGGTACTAGCTACCCCACGGGCCCCGGGGTTCTGCTAGCCTCCCACACCGACTTGTTAGGCCCGCTGGGGCAAACCAGGGTAGTCAGGCGAGGGTGCGCGGACTGTGGAGGGGCAAGGCCCCGGTTTGGACAGTGGAGGGGTTGGACCCCTATTACTGAGAGGGCTCTGCCCTGGACTGGTTCTGTGCTGCGCTTTGGGCGCACCCGTTAACGGAAACGACTGACCGCATGCCAGTACGGGTTAGCTACCTGTGCGTTTATCGTGCGTGCCGTAGTCACCGTTACGTCTGTCAGTGACCTTGGGGTGGTTGACTGAGGGTAGGATCACCACGGGGGACTCTCCCGGCCAGGAGAGCACCACGTGCTACTTCTACTTTTTGGAAAAGACTGTAATCAAGATCGTTCCCACGAGGAACATTCGAGATCAAGAAAAAGATCTGGGGAATAAATGAAATAGTGAGACAATTGAAAAATGTGAATAAAGAAAGTAATAGAACATAACAGCTACTGTACACTCTACTGTTGTCTTTAGTTTTAGTTGCCACTCTACTCAGCGTTTTGCTGACGTGTTATACTCGTTACCTTTTTCCGGACCAGGTGTTGAGCAGCTAGGGTTAGAGGCTGCAGAGGACGCTGGGCCGAGTAGGGTCCAGTAGAGTTACCACTGTCTTTTGTACCTCTTTGTTTCCGTTATAGTGAGTAGTTCTTGTTTCCGCTGTACTTTTCTTTACCTGCAGTTCATGTTATATGATAAATGTTGTTCTACTGTTGTGGTGGTATATACTGTAGTAGTTTCTTTCCTTACTGCTGTACTTTCTTACTGTTAGTTATATTCATGCTGAATGTGGTTTATTTTACTGCTCTTTTGGTTACTTCCTCGTTGGACGACTAGGTCTTGGGATTAGTCGAATCGGTCCGGTTCTCATGTCTCGTAGGGACTCGGGAACCGGGTCGTTACATAAATGCATATATCTTAATTTCGTAAAAAATATTATTGTGTATATCTACAGGAGAAAGTAAGAAAAAATAAGGCTAATAGAGCCAAAGCTCCACCATTGACCCATTGTTTAGGTCGAAGGAGCATCGTGATGGTCAGGAGCCATTATGTAAGTGTTGGAATTACTTTTTAGTTTAATATTACTTAATTTTTAACTTATTTTAATATAATGTTTCTGTTTTAATATTTTCAGTCCACTACACATGATGGGATGAAAATGAGTAGGATGGATATCTACAAGGTCACCTACAGTAAGGCTGCAGTTGAGGGTGCTCGTAAGTGGATTCATGTGTCATATCAGGAGAAACTCGTAAGTTTCCTAAACTTAAAAAATTTATAACTTTGTATATATATATTCTAATAATATTTTTTAATATATGTAGGAGAAAATGGTACAATTAGTACATCCCCTCACGAACGAGACCTCTAACAGCGTCCACCTGCCTTTGGATCCAGGAGAGGCATTTAGGAGAGTGATGCCATCAGACCATGGTGGTTTCATTCATAGTACGGGGAGGGCACACACGTTATCCACCTGTCTCATCTAGTGTTGTCGATCAGCTGCATCAAAAAATTGATACACTACAGAGACAAGAGAAAAAGAGGGAGAAGAGAGAGACAGATATGAAGAATCAGATGGAGGCTTCTAACCCTTCTTCTAAAGAAGGGTCAGTCAGAGCATCCATCTTCATCAGATCCCAGCATATATAGACGAGACGACAACAATGACATGGTGGTGTAGGTGGCGCTAGTGGCATCAGGGTAGCTGCATTCTGATTTTTATCCATTTTCTTTTGTTATGTTTTTCTTCTTACCTTTTTTATGTAGATATTTCATTTTCAAACTTTTTATGTACTAGACTTTATCCATTTTCTCTTCCTTTTTGTTAGTTGTTTTTGTATAAAAGTAAGTTTTTTAAGTAGGTTTAGTAGGTTCCCATTATTTTGTATTTTTTTTTTAAAAAAAACCCATACATTTGTCGTCACTTATTTGAATAAGCGACGACATCCCTTCTCGTAATAAGCGACGGCAAAAATGTTCTTGTTGTCACCTCTATGCCATCTCTTTGAAGGAAAGTGATAGCAAAAATATTTTTGCCATCACCTTTGTGCTATTGCTTTTAAGGTAAAGTGACGGGTAAACGATGGCAAAAATTCAGAAAGGGCATGTAAAGGCAGGAAAAAGTGACTTATAAATGCCATCACTTATGAAATAAGCGATGGCAAAAATAATTACCGTCAGTTTTAAAACGACGTCGAAGCATCCAATCCGTCTGGTGGTTGAACACTATTTTGCTGTTGCTTATAAAAGAACTGACGACAAATACAATTACTATCAGTTTTAAAACGACGTCGAAATATCAAATCCGTCCGATGGTCAAACACTATTTTGATGTCGGATGTGCCCTCTAACCGACGGGGAAACGAAATAGTGATGGCAATAACGGTGTCACGTAATGGCGTTGATTAGATGGGTTTTTCCGTCGGTTTCCAACCAATAGCAAAAGTAGAGTATGTTGTAGTGTGATACCTTAATTTTTCCCTAAGGTGTAGGATTGGGTTTAGGGGCCTAAGAAATCAAGATCTAGGCTTAATTTCGAAAACAACATCTGGAGAGGGGTTCCATACATTTGATTTAGTAATGAGACGACTTATAATTCAAAATCAGAAGCCTAAGTCTCTAGTCTAGACATCCAATGTTGAATCAGGGTGAAGTTGAGGTTCTATCTTGGGTTCTTGCAGAAATGGGACATCTGACACCTTGTCTGGACATCCAATATTCCAGCAAATTGAGTTCTAGGTTCTGTGGGTGGTGTCTAAGGGTCTTGGACGTCTAGCATCCTACGTGGACGTCCAAAGATGGGCTAGAATATGTGTTTTGAGGTATTCTAGGCTAAGGTGAGCTATTTTAAGGGTGGATAAGGTTTGGGAGGGTATCTAAGGCTGTCCTAAGGCTAAAAATAGGTCCTATCTTCTTCATAATTTAATTTAAACATTAAAATCCTATAAGTAATGTCGTATACTGTTGTTAAGACCATAGGACCTTTCCTAGCCTTAGGATAGCCCTAAAGAACTTCTTAAACCCTAACCACCCTTAGATTAGGTCACCTTAGTCTAGGATACCTCAAAACCCTTATTCCAGCCCATATCTGGGTGTCCAGGCAGGTTGCTGGACGTCTAGGACCCTTAGACACCACCTGCAGAGCTAGAACCTAATTTTGTTGAAATATTGGACGTTCAGACAAGGTGTCAGACATCCAATCTCTACAGAATTCCAAGACAAAAACTCAACTTCACCCTGATTCAGCATGGACGTCCAGACCAGAGAGTTGGACTTCTGATTTTGAAGTATCAGTCGTCTGATTAATAAATCTACCATCTGGAACCCTTCTCCAATCACTATTTTTGAAATCAAGCCTAGATCTTGATTTCCTAAGGCCCTAAACCCATTTCTACACCCTAAGAAACCTAAATTAAGGTGCCCTAAGTCTAGTACGCTACCTTAAGACCTTCCTACGAATTTAATTAGGTTCTCACTAAATCTAATTGACTTGGATCTAAGTCAATTACACTCCACTTAGTCAATTGGACTCATAGAGTCTAATTGAGCTCAAACCTCAACCAACACAAGTCTAATTGGACTTAGTGAGAGTCCAATTGACTCAAGCTTGACCTAATTGGGAACTTCCTCTCCCAACTAGACACACATCCACTCAATTAAACTTGTAAATAGTTTAATTGCACTTATCACTTTAGTATTAGGGTTTATAACCCTATCTCTAGAAACCTACCTAAACCCAATCACTTAGACCTATAAGACTCGACCTAAACCACCTAGCCACACCCACATATTCACACACACACCCAGTTGCCTACTCTAGAGTCCTTTAGAATC
This sequence comes from Thalassia testudinum, assembly GCA_037157565.1. Classification (NCBI taxonomy): domain Eukaryota; kingdom Viridiplantae; phylum Streptophyta; class Magnoliopsida; order Alismatales; family Hydrocharitaceae; genus Thalassia; species Thalassia testudinum. The sequence continues at coordinate 89,391,842 of JAZHRO010000013.1, read as the reverse complement.
TTCACCATGTGGTGCCACCTCTTAAAACCCAAAAATAGCAAACCACTCAGTTCATTCTTAGATCCACAATTTATGGATCTAAGAAGACCCAATTTCATCCATCTTGACGCCAAGATGGAGGCCCTTCTAGAGAATTCTATAATTCTCTAGAGAGCCAAGCCCTTGGTCTATCTAAAGACCATCATGGATGGCCAAGGGACCCATCTCTAGATCTAGTTCTTCGAATCCATTCATGTGCATGATGAGAGACTCATCATGGCCCTTAAATACCCCTAATCAACTAGTTTCCCTAGTTAATTAGCTAGGAATATGCTTTATTAGGGTTTAATTATGATATAAGGGACAAATTAATAAGGACCCTAAAAATAACTTAATAATATAAAATTAAATGTCAATTAATATTATTATTAATTTAAATAATAATTTGGACTCGAATTATAAACATTTAGCTACCTAGTTAATATTTAATTTAACATTATAAATATTTAACACTAAATATGTAATAACTTAAGTAATTTAATTAATTAAATAAATAAAGCTAAATAGGCCAAAAATGTAAATTCAAGGCATTTATATAATATTTATCTAATTTATACTCATATATAAAAAGTTGAAAAAGAATTAAATTAAATTAAGTTTAAAATACCACAAGTTACATTTTGATCCTTAGAAATCATTTCAATCGAGTTCTTTTCTTCCAAAAAGCTCCCTAGTTTTCATTACTTTGCATCCTTGTGAGCATCATCTTCTTCTTCCTCTTTTCTTCTTCATCCATCTGAACGATCCTCATTAGCCAGTCACTGCACCACCTGATCACTGCTCATCTACCATCAGAACTCCTTTGCTTGAGTTGCTGAGCTTCGGCTCACCTTTCTCTCCTCATCCAACAGTGTGGATGCATTGTTAATCCTAATTAGGTTAGGCATTTAAGCTCACCGGCATCGGGGATGACGCCGATGGTTATCATGCACCTAAACCTCCATCCGTCCAGGTTCATAGCCTTGACCTCTAGCGAAACCTATAAATAGCCCTCAGCTCCTTCGGTTCGCGTATATCAACCCCCTTCCCTCTCTCCCACACCGTGGTTGATTGTAGGATTCCTTCGCAACTTCGGTGTCTTCGTTCTCCTTCTCGAGCACTGCCACCGAGGGAGAGCTGCCTCTCTCACCCCTCTTCCTGTCTTTCGCCTTGCCAACGGCGATTGAGCCCACCATCTTCTGATCTCTCTGCTTCGATCGGCAGGAGCTTCTCTTCTCACCAAAGTCTAGATTTCAATCTCGTTTCTGCCCTGGCAGCGGTGGATTCCCTCACCTCCTTTGTCAAGTAAGTAGAGCTAACTCTTAGGAGTATATTTAGCTAGGTAATTAGGTAGGATTAGGTTAGTTTAGCTTAGCTTCAATAGCTTCTTCTCCGACTCCGGCGAAGCCAAATCTAGCTTCATTGGACTTCTAATCATCTTTCCGTGAACCTGTCCACTTTCTTCTTCCTTTCATCATCATTTTACACTTCTTTCTTACTCAATTTAGCAGCTTATTCGATTAATCCACTTCACCTTCATCGGTGACCTCCGCTGTCCACGGTAGAGGACTTCGAGCTTAGATCACCCCCATTTGGGGCCCTCCGTCGCCTTGTCATCACTTAAGGGCCCTGATCGACCTTATAATTAGTTAAATTGTCGCATAAATCACAAACGCCCAAATTTCCTTCAACCTTTGAGCTCACTGTCAATGGCGAGCTCAGAGGAGTAATTCCACTTAATTAATCATATCATCACCTTTGCCACATCTTAATGAAGTGTTCCCCTCATTCAATTTTGAGGGAGATCAGTTCTTGAGTTCTATAGAACTCAAGAAGTGATTCCACTAAATTCTTGATGAATTCAGTGTTAAGCCCTTCAATTGAGGCATCTGTCATCTTCTTGAGGTTTCTTGTAACCTCAGGAACACGTTGAGGCCATTCTTGGCCTATTTTGTTGAGATTTTAACTTTTGCATCCATTTTTGGACTCACTAGAGCTCCGGCAAGCTCCGGTGAGATAATTTTTTAGCTTCAGCCATTAGAGCTCCTCGTGAAGCTCTAGATCACTTGAAAGGGTCTAAGGATGAGATTCTAGTAGCTAGAATTGTGTTTTAATGATTAAATCTTCCTGTTGAGCTTTGTCTTCTTCAACTTCGGTGGAGTTGGAGGGGCTAAAATACTAGGGTTTAGAGCATGGAATTTGATCCTAAAGCATGAGGAGCATATTGGGAATCCACATAGGCCTTTAGATTGGATTGGGAACATCTAGGTCTCTCTGTCGAACAAACCTATTTCAGGCCTAGGTGGCAGTGCCTGTTGGCCCTGTCTGAACCCTCAAAATCCTAATATGAAGGGTTAAATCAATTCCTAAGGATTAAGTGAACCCATCTGGGTCATTAATTTGATTAGAAAGGATTTGGATGCAAGAGTCAACCCTGAACCTATCATAGTCAAACTTGAGTTCAATAGGGTACTTAAAGGATTGATTCAATTATTTAATAGGTTAATTAGGATTCTGGGATGATTTAAAGCTTGTTTAGACTGATTTAAGTGAGTTTTATTGAGAATTAGCTGAGATTGGATTCACTGCACAGTTTGGGTTCAAACTGGAACCCAACTTGTCCTTGAGTCTTTTTGTCAAGATTTGAATCCAAATTTTATCCAGATCTCTTATTTAGGACCTCCTGAATTAGTTCAAATCCTTCCCTAAGTATTTTATCTATTTGTTGGTCAAATCTAAGTACAAATTTAAGCTCTGAAGCTTCTGGTTGAGCTTCCTCACCTTTTGTTGCTCCTTAAGACCTTTTCAGGCTCTCCTTTCTCACTTAAATGATGTGGAATTATTCACTGAAGGCATTCAAGCCTTCAGTTGAGAGGAATTCTCTCTCTGTAGGTTGATAGACCTGAAACTCCTCACTCCAGGCCATCTCGACCATGGCAGACAGCCATGTTTCATCTCTGGAATAGTTGGATTAGAGTTGATCTAAACACCAAATTGGTGTTACAATTAAATAGAGCACACAAACAGCTCTCGATTGAGCCTTTGCTTGACCGAATTGGTCAACTGAGTCAGTTGAATTCCTTGATTGAAGTTCGGCCTGGAAATGCTAGAAAAGTTCAACCTCAGTTATCTTGGCTGCACGAGTTGGTATAAGTTGCTTTTGCACTACGACCCCTCAGTCGTCAGCGCAAGGTGCGAAATAAACTGAACATATGTGTGAGGGTGCGCGCGTATGCGTGTGTCTGTGCGTGGGTGTGTGCACCTATGGGCGTGGATGTGTGTGGGCTTGGAATGGGTCAATACTGTGCAATGCTAAAATATGAAAAATCTATAATTAATAAACTAGGCACAGGCCTAGTAGGGTCTGGTCCTGCCCCTAGTGGGCGCTGTGTATCCTCGAAAAGCTCGTGTTGCCCATTAAACAAAATTTTGATTAAGTAAAGCTAAAGCATTGATGTGCATACATCTGAATAGCCAAAAATGTCTATTAATGCATGTTCTTAGTATCATATTAGCATCAGGCATTGTAAATATTGCATAACATGCATCATCATGCATTTATGTTAAATTGTACAAATTGTATAATAATTTCTTTTTGGTGGCTAGAGATAGGGCGACTTTTAATCGGGGCCTCGGATCGAAGATCAAACCATACGGATCTGATCAGGATGACGATTGGAGTTCAACGACTCCAAGATTGCCCTGATCGGACTTCCATAGCATCAAATATAATCTGAGGAAGGTCAGAGATCAAGGGCCAAGATGGTGTCAATCCGTACTTCAGATGACAAATCCGATCGCACGGATGGGTTCGGATTGATGATCGCAACCTAGCGGCACGAAAATCGGTCCAATCGGACATCCGTGCACCACCTACGACCATATGAAGATGGACGGCCAAAATGGTGCCATCTGGCATCATCCCAGCCATCCAAAAGCACCATCAGCCCATGCCTCTTCCTCAAAGGCCTCTCCATCGCACGATCTCAGTCGTTGGATCAAGATCCAATGGCCAAGATTTACCCTAGGCCATGCCCCCTCCTTATCTGAAGGTATAGGATCGGATGATCTCAACTGTTGGATCACCATCTAACGGTTGTGAGCATCCGCCCTTTAAAATATCTACGTGACCAAAAGCACACCATAGCACAGCGGTTGAAGGCATTTTCGTGAAGGAAGGGTGCACGTTCGAGTCTTGCGTCTGCACCTCTCTCATCGCATGCAAGGCTCAATCTAGCCACCCGATTTGGCACAAACAGCCCAGATCTTTGGATCAGGAGAACAAGAGGTTGGACACTCAACTCGCACGCCCGATCGTATGCATGGGTGGGCGATGAAGGTGCGGGCACGATGGCTTTTAAGCCATCCAATCTCACGATCGGACGGCTGATAGCCCATCTACGTGCACGTCCATTAGGTGCTCGGGAGAGGAGGAGACGGTGGGCGTGTCCGCACGTCACCCACGATCTGGGCTTTAGTGATGGTTTTATCTGACACTAAAGGCCCATGCATTAATTTTTTAACATAAATTGACCTTATTGCCCCCAACCTCTACACCTATAAAAAGGCCTATGCCCCCTACATTTCAATCATTCCTTCCTTCACTTCTCTCCATCTCAAAAGCTTTAAAGAAGCTGGTTCCAAACCCGGGATGCTCCTCTAGAGTCAAAATCAAAGTTCTCTCTCCCCCATTTTGGAAGTGGATCCCGCGATGACGACGATGCCCTGCCTCACCCTCGGTTCTTCCTACTCCATTCTTCGTCTTTCGTCTTCTAGGCATTGCTCCATCCGGCTCATCCTGCAAGCAACTGTCTAGGAGGATAACATCTCTCTCCCTTTATCGCTTTCTAGAATAGAATTTCCCGCTTTCTAGTTGTAAAGTGATTGTTCTCTCTCTCTCTTAGTGTTAATATCAATGTCATTGTGATTATCTTGCTTTTGAGACAAAAATACCAAAAAAATATAATTGCAGATTTTAGATCGACGTAGCCTCCATGTCTTCGACCCAGAATTTCTTTACGAATTTCGGTATAAATTTATTTGTTGACGGATTTCTTCGCAAATCATACTACGATGACGAGTTTTTCAAAATCCAATCCCATTTGCGTACATCCTCTTCTTCAACATTTTGGCATCATTGCCCGGGGGCAACGATTCTCGATTTTCTTTTCGCATTTCGCGTACTTTATTGTTTTCTAACTTGCTTTTATTTCTCTTCTATTGTTTTGCAGGTACCTCAACAGGAAATCTTCAAGCGGTAGAAAGGAGTAAAGTACAGTTGAAGATAACTGTAAGTGCTCCCCATTCTTCTCCCCTCCATAGATTTCATTCCACAATCTTAATTCAAAACCCAATTAACCTAGGTGTTCGTGTAAACCCTTGGATTAGTTTGGATGCTTTGATTTCCACCTCCACTCATCTCATCTTTGTAAAAAAAAAAAACAAAACAAAAAGATACTTCTTGTGGGATAAATCAATATATACACTACATACACCCACATTCAAGGCACATACCTAACTTGATTTTTATCTGCTCAATCAGGATTCCGACGTGTGGAACTGGTACATGTAAATCAACACGTAAGAGAGTAGGAATAAGTCTAGGTTAATCATCTTGTGTGCCTAACTCAGTGGTGCATTTCGGCCAATTGTTTGAGTTATTTGGGCCGCACCACTTCATTTTAAAATCAACTCATCAAGTAGCTTTCCCTTAGGGTTTACAATTTAGGTCAATACCAGGCACTCCACTTTACTTCTTTATTTCAAAAGGAAAAGATCTTCACCCGTGTTTGAACATCTGGTCTGCCTCTGAAACTTGATTGAACTCACCTAATTCTAACCCCTAAAGCTTGATTTGAACATTAAAATGCACGCATCAAAATAATCTTGCTTGAAAACCCTGATTGTGCATGCACTCACATATATTCAATCAATCATTAAGGGCACAACCCATTTTAAGGGCCCACCACATTCCATAAGCACTACAATCTTAAGCCTAAGTAAATTCAAGTAGACGTTGGCCTTAAGGACTGATTCACTCTTCGAGGCCCAGACTGAAATTGTTTACGATTAACCTACTTGTACTAATCAATCTGATGTCTAGCTAGGGGAGTAGAATCAAACGATCATGGCTGGGGGGTATACTAGGAACCGGAGGTGCAAGCTGAAGGAAGAACCTTCTCCCCAGTCCCTCCTAAAAACTGGTTGGATTGACTGGATACAAGTAGAGTAAATCATCTATAATCTTAAGACGGATTTTGAGAGTTTGTAGATTCTTAGGATACCCAGCTTAAGGATAGGCTTGTTTTGTTGTGCTGCAGGGTTCTCATCTTCAGTCCTTCCGACCTCTTTCTAGTTTATGCTTGGAAGGAGGTCATTGAATCCCTGATTGGAAGGCACATTAGATCATTCTAGGAGGTGTAGATTGAATTTTGGCCAAATTGTTCCCATGGCCGATCAGCAACCTCCTCTGCCTCAGGATCAACACGAGATGTTTCAAAGGCAGATGGAACAAATGTAGAGAATGCAAGAATGGTTCCAGAGAGTGCAGGGCGCTTAGCCCTTGACAGATTTTTATGATCCTTCAAATTATGGGGAACGTCCCGACATCCAGATTCTTGCTGGAGACGTAGAAATCAAACCCCAGGTGTTAAGCCTGATCAAACATTTCCGTGGTCTTGGCTTTGAAGACCCGTTTCAGCATTTGGAGGAATTGACCACTTTTGTCTAGACCTCCAAAGCGCGAAACGTGAATGAAGAGCAGATGATCATGAGGCTCTTTCCTCACTCTCTTAGGGATAAACTTGATACAACATGGAATGATATGAAATCACCTTTTCTGAAGAAATTCTACCCTGTTGGAAGTACCAATGCTTTGAGACAGGTGATTACTACCTTTGCCCAGCAGCCGGGGGAGCAGTTTCATGTTGACTGGGAGCGATTCCAAGACTTATTGAGGAAGTGTCCACACCACGAGGTGTCGAAATGGTAGCTCGTGCAGATCTTTTACCACGGGTTGACTGAGCAACTTAGAAATCACGTGGATGCTTCTTGTGGAGGCAATTTCCTCAACAAAGATGTAGATAGCGCGCACGATTTGTTTGAGGAAATGAGTAAAAATTCAATCAACCATGCCTCTATGGATACTTTTAACCAGTCCCAACAACCCAGATCGAATGTTAATGAGATTCATGACTCTCATTCATTCGATATGGAGCTGATTTGTAATAAACTTGATAAGGTGGACTTGGTTACCAAAAGGATGAAGGAGTGGATGGCAGAAAACTCTGCAAACAATTCTTGATCCACTCAATCCTAGAATTTAGGATTCCATTCTTCGCGAGCTCGTTCTGGACGGGAGTTCGTGAGTCAATTGGATGCAGCTCAACCTGTGAGACAGCATTGTTGGGAACCCCACGGGTTCCAAACTGGGACCTTTGATCCTACTTTCTCTGATCCTTCCTTTTCTTTCTCTCCATCCTCGCCCTATGAGGATGTCTATGCTATAGAATGTTAGGTTCAACCCTTACTCGAATGCTTATAATCCAGGTTAGAGGAACCACCCTAGCTTCTACTAGAAAAACCTGGGGTAGCTGACCAAATTCCGAGACAGCAACTATGCTCAGCAAAGACAGATGGGTTAGGGTCATGTTTACACCCAGTTGCCCCCAAATCAGGTCAATCAGCTAGCTTGGAATGGCCATCAACCTGTAGGGCAGGCTAATTTGAACCGTCAGATGATAGAGATGCAAGGATTTATGCTCCAGTTCATGCAGCAAATAAAAAGCCTTGCTGGACAACTTGCAAACTAGGTTCATTACTAATTCTTGACAACTCGGATCTCTGTCATCTCAACCCATACCTAACCCACATAATGTACAGAATCCGGGCAATCAAGCCTAAGGGTATGGCAATCAAAGGGACCCACACGCATTGACAGAAGGCGTTCTCATGCATTTGAAAGTCGTCGGAAATCGTAGTATAGTCACGCAAAGACGTTCGTCAAGAAATGAGTTTGTAAAAATAACAAGACTTTGCGTCCTGGTCGTTCGTCTCTGGGAGGTGTTTGTTTAATTCTGAAATCAATCTTTTATCGCTCTACTTTATTTAAAATCGCACGTCGATTTCCAATCTTCGAATTAAGATTTCACCACTTCCATTATGATTTCTGATTATGTGCGCGTGTGTCAGATAGATAACGAAAGTGATGGTGTGAGTTTCGGTGCACACAATTCTAGTTACGTGGTGGTTGTTTACAGAAAATGCATCTATAGTTAGGTTTTCTATATTTTCTGGAACCAACATGCTTGTTGCAAAATATATATATAAGTGAAAAATCGGCAACTTGAATCACGCAGAAAAGATGACAACCAATAAACTCATGGTGATTGCGAACATAGAGATATATAAAAAAATGTATCTTTTATTCATTCATTCAGAGAAGTGTTTGCAACATGGAATGTAGAGGAAAGCTTGTACAGGAATGCTTGAAAATGTAAATCTAGCTACCAGAAAATGATCGCATACAGGAATCTATGGGGGGATTTTGCATGCATCATTGGGAGAGAATAAAGAGCTAAACTACTAAGCAGTAAATATAAGCAGTAAAACTATGAAGAGCTAAGTTACTAATCTAGCAGAAGGAAGGGCATTCAGAGGTGGTCTCCGATGGCCTTTGAGTGGCTGAGAGAAGGAGGGGAAGCCAATGGTGCTTAGGCTGGCCCTTGGAGAGAGGTTGGAGAAGTGATCCAGCATCCTGGCGTGGAGATGTTGGCCTCCATAGTGGTGCTCCTCGTGGAGGTGGAGTGGAGATGAAAAGTGGCTAGCCTAAGTGGAATGAATGCTAAGGAAATGGATGACCAAGAGTGGATGGGTGCAAATGGCCACCCCTTAGGTCTTTTTATAGACCTAAGGGGGTCTCTCTAGAGAGAGCTCCAATGAGTGGCCGGCCAAGTGGTTTTGAGATCCACAAAAAGTGGATCTCAATTTGAATGCCTCTTGGTTGCTAATTTTGGCAACCAAGAGTGGCGCCACTTGGAGAGAGTTCTAGAGAACTCTAAATGTGTGGGAGTGCATGAATGGGTGTGTGTGAGAGTGTGTATGGTCATGACCTAGGTGGCTAAGAGGTATAGGTTAGGCCTTAAGGGGTTTAGGTAGGTGTATGCCTTGAATTAGGGTTGCAAACCCTAATTGCTAAGGGGAATTTGTAATTAAACTTAACCCAAGTTTAATTGAATGAGTGTTGACAAGTCGATTTTCACTTTTGAATAATGTATTAAGATGATTTATCGTTGTAGGATCAAAGTGGTGGAAAACTGCTTAACAAAATAATTAAAATTAAAATTAAACCACCCGCAGAAGAGCGGGTCATGTCCATAGGGAGGCAATGCCCTATTAAGACTCACTAAATTTGACAATAATAATGTTCGCAATTAGTTTCCCTAAGTAAGCAAGCTAAAAACCCCTTTCTAATTAGGATAACAATGCATGTAATCGTTGAACTTTCATTTCAATGAAAGATAAGGGTGTTCTTATAAAATCACTAGAATATAATATTATTAAATCAAAAAGTATCCTTTTGCAATGGCAGTGAAATATAAAAAGAAATCGAATGCAAAATAGGGGAAATCCTTCCCCTCCACCGTGCGCGACAAGGAGGGCTTGGTTGGAGATGCGAAACACGTCGGAGGTCCTTCGAGCTGGGCCGCACTCGATGGTGGGAGTAGCTTGGCGCGAGGTGGTTGGAGATGAGAGAACAGAAGAGAGGTTGATGGTGGGTGGCGGCTGGTTGAGCATTGTTTGCTGCTGGAGCTTGCGAAGGTAAGGAAATGCTCGCACGCTGGGTGTACGGGCGTGGGTGGAGAGTTTCGCGCGGGTGAGGCTGATCAGCGAGGGATGCACGCCCTGTCCGTTGCGCGCGTTGGAGGTGTGTGCGGTCGGAGTTGTTGGAGGTGCTTTGTTGCTGCTGGAGCAGTGCTTGGAAGGATTGCAGGCGGAAGTGTAGCTCGCTCTACACGCGGGCAGAGCTACTATTGGTGATGCGTGCGTGCAGCTGCATGGGGAGCCGACGGATCTCTTGCGGCATGCGTGGTGATGATGGAGGCGCGCACTGTTGCGTGCGGTGTCTGCAGCATGGAGGCTGCTGGAGGACACACGTGGGCGCTGGGGGCTGCAGGCACACGCGGGGCGTGGGTGCGTGGAGGAGCGGCGCTCTGCGGGCGCAAAGGTGCGCGTGGGTGGACTAGAGATGAAGGTGCGGGCAGGGTCTGATGGCGTGAGGCAGGATGTGTAGGTGCGGAGGCTGCTGACGCGTGGGTGGATTGCTGGCTGTGCGTGGTGAGGACTGCAGGAGGTGTAGGGAGCTGATGAAGAAGAAGCATGGTGATGGAACGGTGGCAAGTCGTGCATCAGTAGATGCACTCACGGTAGGCGAGCTTCAAAGAGCTCATACACGGTGGCGACCAACTCCATCCTCTTGGCATGGTGGTCTGTCACCCCACCGACCCACAGTATGATGGAGTTTGGCCGTGGAGGCCCACGGTGGTGAAATGCTGCATGGTGGTGAAATGGGATGATGGCCTCCCCGAGCTCGGCTGCCTCCTCCTCTCCCTTGTAGTCTTAGCTGCCCCGACCAGGTCCAACACACTCGCTCCTCCGTGAATGAGGTCTTGAGTGCAGGCAGCTGGCGAAGATTGAATGCAAGCGGAGGAAGTGGAATGGTTGCCTGCGGGAAGAAGAATAATTAATAAAATGAAATATTTGGATTATTTATACATAAATCTTTAACTTTTATGTTAATTAAAACAATACATGTAATGCACCTAGTGCCATTCTAAGTCAATTTCAAATGCCTTTAGTTATGAATGCAATGCATGAATTATGTAATTAAATCAGAAATATGAATTAATCTATTCACATCCTAATGCATGTTACCTAAATGTTAAAATTAATTTAATGTCTAGACATTTAGATACTTAAATAGCCCACGAATATGGACTAATCAAGTGTGAACCCAATTTAGAGTGAGATAACTCAATTAGGTTGGGCTTAGGTCAATTGGACTCTCACTAAGTCCAATTAGACTTGTGTAGGTTGAGATCTGAGCTTAATTAGACTCAATGAGTCCAATTGACTTAGGTGATGGTAATTTACTTTGATCTAAGTCAATTGGGTTTGGTGAGGACATAATTAGGTCGTTAGGGAGGTCTAAAGGTGATGTACTAGGGTTAGGGCACCTTAATTTGGGTTCCTATGGGGTTGGAATTAGGTCTAGGGAGCTAGAGATCCAAGATCAAGGCTTGAATCTCAAAACAGGAATTGGAGAGCAGTTCCAGACATCCAAAAACATGATTAGATGACTTATACATAAAAATTAGAAGTCCAGACTTCAGTTCTGGACATCCAATCTGAGTCAGGGGGAATTCTAGGTTCTGTTTTGGGTATTCTGCAGAAATTGGACGTCTGACAAAGTGTCTGGACGTCCAATAACACTGCAGAAGTGGGTTTGAGGTGTGCGGGAGTTGGCTAAGGGTTCTGGACGTCCTATACCTTATCTGGACGTCCAGATAAGGGTTGGAACTAGGGTTTCCTAGGGTGCTGTGACTAAATCTAAGGGTGGCTAAGGCTTGGGGGAAGTCTCTAGGCTATCCTAGGGTTAGGATGAACCTAAGCTCTTCACATTTTACTACTTTATTCCTACTTAATAGAATAGCATGCCTTAACTTCCTGACATTATTCTCTCCTACATCTAATCTAAGTCTTCTGCTCCAGTCCTGCTGCAACACCCATTATTCCTGATCCAGCTTCAAATCCAACTCCAGATCTAGCTTCTGATCAGCTTATTGCCTGCAATTGACACAATGCACTTAATCAGCACATTATAGCATTATTTTATACATAGCTAAAAGAAAGCAGTAAAGATGCAGATAATGCTTATGCATGCATGAATTACCCTAACTTATGCTAAGTTCTAGCCTAATTTAGGTCAATTAAGACCTATGATTGTTGCGCAATCACTCACATGCTCAGGTGGATGAGCAGGGTCCTTCCTCTTCTGGTTCTTCATCAAATCTGAGGTTTGTGGCTAACGAAGCCCCTCCTATCTTTCCTAACCCTCCCTAAGACCCAAACCCATATGCATCTGCTAACTCTGTTACCTTGAGGAATGGAAGGCAAACCCAAGACCCAAAACTACCTTGTTCTAATCTACCAAATCTTAGAGAGCCTGAGGAGAGAAAGGAGAACTCTAAAGAAGAAATCAAGACTTAGGAGCTTGATTCCAAAGATCTAACCCATGTTCCTTTTCCTGAGGCCTTGATTAAACTTAGGAAGAAGAAGCCTGTTGATAGTAACGAGGAGCTCTTGAATATATTCAAGAATGTCGAAATCAATATCCTGCTCCTTGACGCTATCAAACACATACTGTCTTACACTAAATTTTTAAAGGATTTATGAATATAGAAGTGTAAGTCGAGGGAATCTGTTCTAAGGAAGGTGATACTCTCCGAGAAGGCTAGTTCTGTTATCCTGCATCACCTTCCTCCGAGAAAGAGAGATCTAGGTGCCCCTTTGATTTCTTGTGTCATCAGAAATTACACCTTTGATAGGGCACTTTTGGATCTAAGTGCATCCATTAACCTAATTCCGACTTCTCTTTACGAGAAGTTCGGATTAGGTGAACTTCAGCCAACCTCAGTAACACTGCAGTTAGCAGACCGTTCGGTCACAAATCCGAGAGGCGTTATTAAGGATTTTATTGTCAAGGTTAAGGACTTCTATTTTCCTGTAGATTTCCTTGTCCTTGACATGGATGCACCTGAGAATTTAATGAACACGCCCATCATTCTGGGGTGTCCATTCCTGGCTGCTACTAAGGCCAATATCAACTGTGAGAGCGGTAGCATGGAAATCGCCTTTGGGTATCAGAAATTAAAATTGGATATTTCTAAGGCGATTAACAAATTTGAGGATTGTGGATTTATAGAGGAACTTGAGGAAGATAACTTGAATATTGAAACATGTATAGCGGTTTCTATAATTGAAAGTTCCTCCTGTCTTGATGGAGCTGACCTGCAACCTTCTGTGGCAAGCCTGCCACATTTTGAAGTGGTTATTGATTTTGTTCACTATCAACCTCTTCGTCTTGATGAATCTTCATCAGCATCATCCTTACTTTCCATCCTAAACTTTCCCCAGCTCAAATTGAAGCCATTGCCTGAGAGTTTGAAATATCAGTTTTGGGACCTCAAAAGACGCTCCCTGTGATTATCAGTGGTAGATTAACTAAGGAGCAGTAGATTAAACTGATCAAGGTCCTAAAGGAACACAAGGAGGCAATTGGTTGGATCATTCATGACCTTAGGGGGATTGAGCCATCTTATTGCAATCACAGAATATTCATGGAAGATGGATCCCGCCCTACTCGCTAGGTGCAGAGGAGATTAAACCCTCACATGCGAGAAGTGGTCAAGATGGAAATAATTAAGTGGCTCGACGCAGGAATCATCTATCCGATCTCAGATAATCCTTGGGTAAGTCCCATGCAAATTGTTCCCAAGAAAGCTAATATTACTGTTGTGACTATTGAGAAAGGAGAATCTGTCACAACTCGTTCAGCTTTCTCGTGGAGGGTCTGCATTGATTATAGGAAGCTGAACACAGCCATAAAAAAGGATCATTTCCCTTTGCCCTTCATTGATCAAATCCTTGAAAGACTAGCTAGGCAAAGTACTTCTATTTCCTAGATGGTTACTCGAGATACAATCAAGTCCCTATCCATCCCGAGGATCAGGAAAAAATGACTTTCACTTGTCCCAACGGAACCTTTGCTTTCCGTAGAATGACATTCGGCTTATGCAATGCACCTGCGACTTTTCATAGGCATATTTAGCCATATTCTCTAACATGGTGGGAGAGTTTATGGAAGTCTTCTTGGATGATTTCTTTGTTTTCGGAGAATTTTTTGATTCTTGCCTGGCTAATCTTGAAATGATCCTTAAAAGATGCATCAAAACAAGATTGGTCCTTAGCTGGGAAAAGAGTCATTTCATGACACAAGAAGGCATCGTCTTAGGTCATGTTGTCTCTGAACAGGGAATTGAACTTGACAAAACTATGGTTGATGCTATCTCCAAACTTCCTCCTCCCACATCTTTCAAACAAATTCGATCATTTCTTGGTCATGTGGGATTCTATAGGTGGTTCATCAAGGAATTCTCTAAGGTTGCTTGCCCTCTGAGCAACCTTCTCGCCAAAGATACGCCATTTGATTTTAACGAATCATGTCGTAAGACATTTTTTTCTTAAAACGGTAGTCACTTGTGCTCCAGTGTTGCAATCACTGGTCTGGATTGCCCCATTTGAGATCATAATCGATGCTTCTGATTACGCGGTCGGAGCTGTTTTGGGTCAAAGGATTGACAAGAAGTCCTTTGTCATCTACTACGTTAGCAAAACTCTAGACGAGGCCCAATGGAATTACACTATTACTGAGAAGGAATTGCTAGCTATAGTGTTTGCTTTGGAGAAATTTAGGACTTATCTCTTAGGGTCTCACATCATAATTTACACCGAGCACTTAGCCTTGAGACATCTCTTGGTCAAAAAGGATGCCAAACCCCTACTTATCCGATGGATTCTTCTACTTCAAGAATTCGATCTTGAAATCAAAGATAAATTCGGGGCATAGAATGTGGTGGCCGATCATCTTTCGAGACTTCTAAGTGATTCTTCTCATCCGGACATTCCGATTGCTGATACTTTTCCAGACGAAACTATTCTTACAGTATCAGGTGTCTAAACCTCATGCTTTGTAGACATTGTAAATTATTTGGTCGTTGGTCAAATCCCCCAAGATTGGACCAAGCAACAATGAGATAGACTCAAATCTGAGGCCAAATATTACTTCTGGGAGAACCCTGAATAGTACCACATCGGCTCTGATTAGATTATTCACTGATGTGTTCCAGAGAATGAATTCCAAAGTATACTCGAGTTCTGCCATGCATCTACGTGTGGACATTTCTACTAGAAAAAGACGGCTGCAAAAATTTTGCAACCTAGATTCTCTTGGCCATCTTTATTCATGGATGCCTAGGAAATCTCGAGGTCATGTTCCCGATGCCAGGCACTTGGGAGCATAACCAAGAGAGAGATGATGCCTCTAAACCCAATTCTTCCCATCGAAATCTTCGACGTTTGGGGCATCGATTTCATAGGATCCTTCCTCCCTTCGTTTGGACACCAGTACATTCTCGTCGCTGTTGATTACGTGTCCAAGTGGATTGAGGCTATTCCCACCCGAACCAATGGCCACAAGGTGGTCATCGATTTCGTCAAGAAGAACATCTTCAGTCGGTTCGGGATTCCGAGGACCAGCATCAGCGATGGTGGTACCCATTTCACTAATGTCCAGTTCCGTAGTTTACTGGAAAAATATGGGGTAAATCACAGAATCTCCACACCTTACCACCCCCAGATGAATGGACAGGCCGAGATCTCCAATTGGGAGATCAAGAATATTCTGTAGAAAATGGTTAGAGCTAATCGTAAAGATTGGACTCACAAGCTTGAGGATGCTCTTTGGGCCTACCGTATGACGTACAAAAGGCTTGTTGGTATGTCACCGTTTCGTCTGGTGTATGGAAAGGCATGCCATTTACCCATAGAGATTTAACATAGGACATTCCAGGCAATCAAGCAATGTATTTTGGATTTGAGTTTAGCTGGAAAGACCTGGAAACTCCAAGTATCTGAGTTGGAGGAGCTTAGAAACGACACATACGAGAATGCCAAGATTTATAAGGCTCAGACCAAAGCTCTTCATGACCAATTGATATCCCAAAAGAGCTTTGAGCTGAACCAGAAGGTCTGGCTCTTTCATTCACGACTTAAGCTCTTTCCCAGCAAACCTAGGTCAAAATCGAATGACCCGTTCATCATCGATCAGATATTTCCAAATGGGGCTGTTTAGATCTCTGAACCAAAGACAGGCATTTCTTTTAAAGTCAACGGTCAACGTCTGAAGCCTTTTGTTGATCGTATTGTTCTAGAACCCATCTCAGACACAGTTGCTCTACTCATATCGTGATTTCTTTGGCTGGAATTTGCCTAGCTGATGGCATTAAACTCAGCATTTGTACAGTCTGACTCAGAGCTGACCCGAGCATCATATGCAAGTGTTATCTTCTTCATTCTACCTTGCTTCTCATGCTTTTTATTTTCAATGAGGACATTGCATTAGCTAGGCATGGGGTGGTGGATTCATTTCTGAATCATTTTATCAGCTCTGTGGAATTCTTGTAAATTCTACTTATTTTTTCCTCTTAAAAAAAAAGAGACAAAAAAAATTGAATTAGGGAAGAATAATTGGGCATTAGGATTTTTCAACCTTCGGGAATAATACAGTAGGATCTGAACACTTAGACCCTTCAGGTCTTTGGGCTTAATTAGCATGGGTGTCCACTAAAATGTGGGTTTGTTTATTAAGTCTTCGCCATTCTGAATTTACTTCAAATTGGTTAAATAAGTTGGGGTGATAAGTACATGACTTATCAACCGACCCTCTAATTTGAGGGTATTTTAAGTCTAAGCATCTACACACTATTTGCACTGACTCACTTTTTGACGATTTTCACAAAAATTAGGTAACTAATGAACCTTCTAGTGTGGTTTGGTTGGCAAGTTATCGTGGGTAACAGTCGATAGGTAGGTTGTCTAGAGTCCAGTTACATGACCATTCTTTTCCTGTTGCCTTTAGGTAAATTGTAGATCAGGGAAGTCACCTACTCAAAAAAAAGAGAAAAGAAAAATATTCAAAAAGAAAGAAAAGGAGAAAGGAAAAGAAAAAGAAATAAGCCACACTTCACTACACAAGTATGGCTGGCAAGTTATCGTGGGTAACAGCCATAGGTAGGTTGTCCAGAAACACTTAGGAAGAAGCAGAGAAGTAGAATAAGTCAGGGAGATATACACTGGGTTCACCCTTGTGTTGACCCCATAAAAATAAAAGTAGGGAGAAAGCTACTGGTCAAATAGATACACCTTTAGGAAGAATTTCTTTTGAAGGTCACCTGGGGGCGTAGAAACTCGAAGTCCATTTAATCACCGATCAATGAGTCTATCACACTTAACATAAAAATGCTTATAACTTAGGGTTTTCTTTGAGTCTTGGGTGGGTTGAGTGGCCATATAAAGCTGCTCCGAAACCCTAAACTCAAAAATCCAAAAATATTAGAAAAGAAGAAAAGAAGAAAAAGATCCTCCTTTGAATAAGGAGAGGGCTTGTGGCGATCTGCATTTTGGAATACACCCGGACGCTGTTGTGTCTTTGTAGTTTAGGTTATTAGTAAAAATCTCCTAGTGTTGAAGAATAACTTTTTCTCAAGGAATCCGACCTAATTCTTTTATAAATAGCATATAGTTTTTGCTAGGGACTAGCAAAAGATAGGCATGGGGGTGTGATGTGCATACATCTGAATAGCCAAAAATGCCTATTAATGCATGCTCTTAGTATCATATTAGTATCATGCATTGTAAATATTGCATAACATGCATCATCATGCATTTAGGTCAAATTGTATAGTAATTTCTTCTTTTTAGTGGTCAAGGACAAGGCAACTTTTAATTAGGGCCTCGGATCGAAGATCCAACCATACGAATCTGATCAAAGTGACGATTGGAGTTCAATAGCTCTAAGATCGCCTCTATCGGACTTCTGTAGCATCAGATATAATCCGAGGAAGGTCAGAGATCAAGGGCCAAGATGGTGTCAATCTGCACTTTAGATGACAAATCCGACTGCATGGATGGGTTCAGATCGATGATCATAGTCTAACGACGTGAAAATTGGTCCAATCCAATATCCGTGGCACCACCTATGAGCATATGAAGATGGACGATCAAAATGGTGCCATGTGGCATCATCCCAGCAATCCAAAAGTGCCATCAGCCCACGCCTCTTCCTCAAAGGCCTCTCCATCGTGTGATCTCCACCGTTGGATCATGATCCAACGATCGAGATTTACTCTAGGCCGTGATCCCTCCTTATCTGAGGGCATAAGACCAGATGATCTCAACCGTTGGATCACCATCCAACGGTTGTGAGCATCTACCCTTTAAAACATTTGTGCAACCAAAAGCTCACCAAAATGCAGAAGTTGAAGCCATTTTTGCGAAGGAAGGGTGCGCATTCGAGTCTTGTGTCTGCACCGCTCTCATCGCACGCACGACTCAATCCAGCCACCCAATCAGGCACCAATGGCCCAGATCTTCGGATCAGGAGAACGCATGATTGGGCGCTCAACTTGCACGCCCGATCGTATGCGCAAGCGCTCGACGAAGGTGTGGGTGCGATGGCTTTTAAGCTGTCCAATCTCTCGATCGGACGACTAATTGCCCCTATACGTGCGCGTGCATTAGGCACGTTGGAGAGGAGGAGACGGTAGGTGCATTTGCACGTTGCCCATGAACTGGGCTTTAGTGACGGTTTTATCGGTCACTAAAGGCCCTTGCATTAATGTTTTTAACATAAATTGACCTTATTGTCCCCAACCTCTACACCTATAAAAAGGCCTATGCCCCCCACATTTCAATCATCCCTTCGTTCACTTCTCTCCCTCTCCAAGGCTCTAAAGAAGCTGATCCCAAACCTGGGATGCTCCTTTAGAGTCAAAATCAGAGTTTTCTCTCCCTATTTTGAAAGTGGATCCCGCGACGATGACGACGCCCTGCCTCGCCCCTCGTTCTTCCTGCTCCGTTCTTCATCTTCTGGCTTTGTCCTCTATCTTCTAGGCATTGCTCCGTCCGGCTCGTCCTCCAAGCAACTGTCGAGGAGGATAACATCTCTCTCTTCTTTATCGCTTTCTAGAATAGAATTTCTCGCTTTCTAGCTATAATTATTTCCTGCATTTTAGTTGTAAAAATAGTATTCAGTTTCAAAGTGATTGTTCTCTCTCTCTCTCTTAGTGTTAATATCAATGTCATTGTGATTATCTCGCTTTTAAGGCAAAAATACCAAAAAATTATAATTGCGGATTTTAGACCGACGTAGCCTCCCTGTGTTCGACCCGAAATTTCTTTACAAATTTCGGTATAAATTTATCTATTAACAGATTTCTTCGTAAATCATACTACAACGACGGGTTTTTCAAAATCCAATCCCATTTGCGTACATCTTCCGCTTCAACAAGCATTAATGGGTTAAGTGTTTGTGAGAATGGCTAAGTGTGGGTAGTATAAAAGCATAGTTAAGAAGAAAGAAATGGAAGAAGAATGCTTAATCAAATGGAAGATTTAAGAAGAAGAAATAGAGAAAGAGAGCTAAGAAATATAAAGGAAAGGGAAAGCTTAAGAATAGGAAGAGCACGAGAGAAAAGGAGAGCACAAGAGTAGAATAAATGAGAAGTGCTGAGAAGAAACAAGAAAAATAAGTTTGAAAACTTAAGAGAGAATTCAGACGTCTCTTTCATGTATTAGAAGTCTGATTTGTATTTTTAAGTCATCTAACATTCTTTTTTGATGTCTGATTTCAGAGCTGGAGTTATATTTGATATGTTTTGAGATTTTAATGTTGTAATAGGCAATGATAACTCTTGTAATACCATTTCTTTCCTTATACTTTTGTAAGAGATTTTAATAAACAATGATTACTTGGTTTTAAATGTTAGATATCTTTTGTAAACTTGTTTTCCTTCTAATGAAATTTTGCATGCTTTTACTTGTTCAATCTTTTGTGCAAGATTCATATGCTTAAAGTAATTTAATTATAATCTAATTGATTAAGTAGTTAGTAATTTATGCTTAGGGATTAATGATGAATTAGGATTCAATTATGCCTCCCAGTGAACAACCTGGACTCAATCAGTTAAAAAGAACTTAAAAATCTGAAATGTCAGGTTAACTTGACCCTATACTACATTCATGATATTAATTCGAGTTAACCTAAGTTAGATACTTGTGCAATTAATTAAGTCTAATTAACTTAATTAACTGTGTTGAGAATTAACCCACTATTTTAATGGCGCCGTTGCTAGGGAGTGCAATATTTTGTTTCATTTTATTCACCAAAACATTTCCTTGCATAATTTTGTTAAGTAGGGAAATCATTTTAATGGCATCATTGTCGGGGAGGTAATTATAATTTATATTCGCCATTATTTGTAGTTTGTAAATATTTATTTTTTCTAATTAGCTTTGTTTTATTTTGTTTCTATCTTCTTTTCAGGGATATCTTTGCGTGTATCCTTAGGAAAAAAGGCAGGTTTTCTGTTTCTATTTTTCGTATCCATTATGCATACCATTGTGAGTATTTCTTTTCCTAGTCTTTAGTTTAGTTTGCTTGTTGCATTTAGTTAGGAAAAATTAAAATATACAAAAAATATGCATATCTTCTAACTAGCAGCAACATTTATTAGCCATACACTCCTAAGAGTGCACATTCCTGCTCGTACTTTTGCGATCTGACTCAGAATTTTTTATTCTATTATCTCACATCAGCAGGAAAACACATGCCAAAATCTGCGTAGATTCCTGTCTTTGGAATTTAAGAAAGACCATATAATTGATTCAAAAGACATAAAAAGCGATCACATTTACTTCTTTCTATCATTTTTCTAAAAAAATTAACTAAAAGAGGACTTTTAAAACTCGTGACATATAATCTGTTTGTAGATTGCATGCGGGTTTTTTATCATACACGTCTGTTGCATGCTATCACGCACACGGTGCGATCACTAGAGTTACACGAGTCTTATACTTCTACTTCTTCTCTTTGCACCTCTTAGGGCTTTGGTCGAAGATCAACTAGTCTATCTCACTTCTAAAGCCTCAAGGAGCCAGTAGTGAGCGGTCTCGATCCTAGACCTTAGACTTTAAGCCTTAAGGATACGCACCTGTGTAGGCATGATTTAGGACGCGTATTTTGGATTGATATTGTATTTGTTTGCGACAAATTACTTTCTGTGTGTTCTAGGATTCTTCTTTTCCTTTGAGAAGAAGAAAAAAACCCGCTTTCGCATTGTTTTTTGGGTTTTTCTTGTTGCTCTTTTATTGTAGTGGTGTGAGTGTGCCTTTGCACATTTTTTCTGGTTTATGCACGGGAGGCGATCCTTGAAAGCACCTCTCATATCTCCTTTGACAGGTCTACTTAGACTGGTCGCATCTAAGCAACCCATTTTCCCGTCCGGTACATCTGCTTTTTCTGTATTTGATCCTATGGACCAAACGCAGAATCTAAATCCCTAGATCCCTTCTTCTGATCAGGGGGAGATGCCACCTTTTGATATCCATGAGGCGCTCCTGAACCAGAATCAAGTTAGCATATGCCTCAATATATCCATAGTATTTAGAACCAAGCACGAGGACTCACCAGACATTGCCAAAGGATATTAGACGGCTTAAACCATCAAGGCACAGAGCGTCAGCAAAGTAAACGCACAAGGGCACCAAGCACAATGCCTCAGATATAGCTAAGTGTAGAACATATAGGCACACATCTCGAGGATGCATAGTGCAAAACCCTCCCCCTTCCTCAGAATTTTCATTCTTCCCTCAAATTAGAACCAAGCATTTAATCAGGATACAGGTAATCAGATTTGGGCATAGGGACCAGACCCATCGGCATGAGAGGCGAGCGAGGTGTGCATGGGGGACCTTACCCCTGTGTGCTTGAGGTGATAAACCCAATACATGAAAATAATTTATGTGCCTCATCGCGTTTGTTGTATACGAGTGGGACTAAGCAGGGGCTATCTTCTTTGTGCAGTTGCAAGGAAACCTCCTCACTCAATTGAAGCTGATGGAGTTGCTTCCTATCCAATCGTAGTTGCAGTTGTCCTCCTGGGATGTGCCTACATGGGTTGAGAGTAGTAGAGCAGCAATGATGGTCGGAGGAGGGAGGATAGTGAAGAAGAAGACGGTAGGCAGTGGCGACACCTAAAACCATAAACATGGGTCTTAATCCCTAATTAAACCAGCTAAGGATGATCACCATGAGTTGTGGAGTGCAATGGTGGCGTCAACGTGGTGATTGGTGGTCGATGGGGGGTTGCTGATGACGGAGAGGATGAACGAGAGGTGGGTTGCTCAGAGGGGTTGTAGAGTGAGTGGAAGGTGAAATAAAGAGAGGGCTTTTGATGGTGGAGTCACGATGAAGCTTTTGGTTGTGGCGGTGTGGTGTTTGGGTGTGTGTGGTGGTCAGACGTCCACGCCGGAGGCGAAGAAGATGAAGTGGGAGGCAGGTGTACGGTGGTTGAATTGAGGTGGGAAAGGGTTGGTTCTAACCTAAAGGAGGAGAGAAGGAAGAAGAGCTATTCTATTGGTCAAAAGAGGGAGAGAATAGTGGCGGCTAGCCTGGCCGATCGTGGGGAAGGTGAGACCTCTGGTAAGAGAGAACGATGGCAATAGAGGAGGTGGGAGCCCCTGCGATGGTAAGCAAGGAGCGGACAAATGTGGTGAAGATATTGGGACACCCAATTTGGTTGTTGGGTGGTCGGAAGGAGATTGAGGAGGTCCGTCGGAGTTGCGGTCGGAGACGGCCGAGGAAGAACATGTTCTATGGCCTATAACCGAGTTGAGGAGAATGGTTGTGACAAGAGGGCTCTTTATAGAGGGATCTAGGACCTTGAGAGGCACAAAATCAGTGCAATTTCATCACGAAAATCACAGAGAGCTTTCTCTAAAATCATAGGTTTGTTGGCGGTGTAGGGATTAGATCAGGCCTCTTGGCCTTGCTTGCTTGATAGAGAATCTTTTGAGGATCATTCCCTCCAAATTTGGAGGGATTTGGTCCTCAATCATGAGAGCTTTTAACACTTGAAGGTCGACGAGCTTGGGTTTACACTTGCAATGGTAGTAGGGACCTATTTGAAGAAAATAAAAATAAGTTAGGGTGGTAAATGCAAAGAACTTGAAAGTTAGGGGCTTGATTGAGAGAAATAGAGATTTAAAGGACTGAGATGCAAACTAGGCCAAGATGGATTCTGATTGGGTTCAAATTTTTGTACAAGCATAATTTGACCCAAGAAATCTAATGGTGAAGTTGGATTTGAGTTTTCACCATATTTGACTGGGCAATTTGCATAAAATCCCAAGGGTATCAAATCTCTCAGAATATTTTTCTATGAAGTTTAGAGGTTTAAATGAATTTTATCCTGACCAAAAACTCTTCAATTCAAGTAGGTCTAAAATTAGGGTTTGGTGTTGTGAATCGATTCTCGAAATACGTGAAACCTTATTTCTATTTGTGTGGACCCATTCTTTGAAGTTTAATGCTCATTTGACCTTTAATTAACCCCTGACAAATCCCATGGTTACTCTACATTTATGATGTGATGTTAAAACTGCAAAATTAACCCTTATTTAATGTTTTATCCTAAAAACGGATCTGAGTGGAATTATGACTCTCAAGCGGTCATTCAGGAGCATTTGTCTCTTGATTCTTACTAATTAAAGTTAGTTACAACTAATGATGGTGTTACCATCATATACCTCTTCCCTACATTATGTCTTCATCTTTATTCCTAAGGCTTCTGCTCTAGCTCTGCTGCAACTCTAGCCTCTTCTTTGCTTCAGATCCAGCTTCAGCCTTTCTTTTGAGCTTTACTATCCTAGAAACCAAATAATACACTAATCAGTACATTATTATAGCATTATTTCATGAATATTTAAGTAAAGCATGAAAGATGCAATGTATGCTACTAATACATAAATTATATTGCAATTATGCTAAGTTCTAGCTCAATTGAGGTCATTTAAGTTCTATGATTACTGCACAATCATACCCCTATGCCTAAATCTTGCTAGTCCCTAGTAAATGCATAACTAAGTTATCTTCAAGTGGGTCCCTAGAGGACTTGGTTATTTTTATCAAGTGTACGACTAGAGATTCTTTTCCTTTTTTTTTGTTTTCATCCTACAATCTAGAAATCTAGACAATTGTGAAAGTACAGCTATTAGCTTATGCAACGGATTCGAGTGAAAAGTCGATTTACCTCTAAAGCTTGCACTTGACCACTAGTAAAATTCTAGCAGGATACTCAAACTTCTTCCCTCGAGGTATAACAAAGTATTCGATAATTTCTACTTTGGCTTTTAGCTTAGGTAGAGAATGTCTGAGGCAAGTGGGTTTGTATTTGGTTGCTCATACTCATTTGGTGCTACATATAGACTAGTACTACGGAATCTAGATTTTCAAACTATCAAGTAAATCAACTCTAAGAGAAGCGGGGAAAAGTATGCTCTCTTTGTTTCCTTTGTACTTACTCTCTTTTCTTTTATTTTCTTTCGAGTTCATAATCTCACCAGATTCATACTTATAATTCATATTTGGTGGTCTTGCATGGTATTAATACTTTAATAAAGTTCCAATAACCTTAACACTAAGTCAGAATTTCTCAGCCAGTGTTCGGGCGGTTAGAAATATAGAAAATTAGGCTAAGGCCATATTTGGTGGATCGCAAATGTGGTAGGTAATGTTCCTTCAGTGCTATTGAAATAAACACTAAATGCATTTATAAACTCTTTTTTTTATGCTTTTTCTTTTTTTAAAAAAAAATTCTCTCTTTTTTCTATATATACATTTTTTCTTTTTTTTTGTTTTTTTTTCAACACGTTGCAATAAAGCATATGACATAATCAACTTTTATTCTAAAGGCATTATTGGGGTTTGGTGGTGTTCAAGAGGATATTGGGTGGCTTATTTGGTGGAAGTGCCTACTTTCAGCATTGGAAAAAAAATGAATAGAATAGCATATTTTTGACCTTGATATCAACACCCTCCTTCAGCCGAGAATTCCATAAAGGACAGTCGTAACTATTCACCTTAGTCCTAGTTTTATTAGAACTCGATCTCTGTGTATTTGACTTATTTGGTGGCTCTCAGGAACTCACACAAAGTTCATACGTGGGAACTGAGAGAGAAACTATGTCTAACTCCGAGTATCATTACCTAATTATCCAGAAATTAAGATTCCTTGCACTAGTCTTGGAGTACCAGCAACACTCTACTCTTACCTTACACTATTTAGTGGATCTTCTAGAAGAAGGTTTGCCTGACTCCTTAACCACTATTCAGGGGTTCAGAAAAAGAAGCCTTGCTTCTTCTCGATAAACCAAAGACATTTATTAGTCTTCACCGTGAATCCATTGTAAAATCTACATGTGAGTGTGAAAATTATATCGAATTCTAGATTATAGGAATCAGCTAAAGAATAAAATCCCTAATTCAACCTCTTGATAAAAATCTTTATTCATGGATGCAATATATATATGCTATATACAATTAGCCACTTATGGTTGTACTTTGATATTGCTCCCTTATCAGGTTACATTTAGCTTAGTCCTAATTTACAACAAAAAGTGAGCAAATGAGTCAGAAGTGGTTGTTGCGGATGATTTCTAGCTCCAATATGAGCATTGGAGGTGGAGTTAGTTGTTCCTAAATTATGGACCCTAAAGTACAATTAACATACTGCTCAGAGGTTTTTCTACGTGTTGGCATAAATTTTTCAGTATAATGTATACTAGCCCCCCATTCTTAAGTTCTTGCATATCCTCATGCATGAATTTAACAGAAATAAATTACGATAGGGAGTAAGTTCGTAGAAATCACCTAAAATCTCTCTTGAATTTTTCGTTCAGCATAAGCCAACATCTTGATGTATATAATATGTAGAAAAATATGCTATATATAAAAAAGGATATGTATATATGTATACGTGCTGAGTTTAATGCCTCTAGCTAGAGGAAAACTTGATTACATGTCCTTAATTAAATTAATGATTTCGTCAGCAGGAGGAGGTTCCTGGGCCATAAGTGGCTTGAGGCGCTGGCCATTTACCGTAGAAACATGACTAGATTTTGGGTCCATGATTTGGACTGCCCCATTAGAGTAGGGGTGAATCACAATGTACAGGCCAGTCTACTTGGACTTGAGCTTTCCCGCGAAGAATTTAAGGCGTGAATCGAATAACCAGACTTGCTGGTTAGGCGTGAATTCCTTTCTCCAGACGTGGTGGTCATGAAAGGCCTTCCTCTTGTCTTTGTAGATTTTTGCATTCTCATAGGCCTCCCACTGAATCTCTTCTAGTTCACTGAGCTGGTGCTTCCTTTCATAACCTCCTGCATCAAGATTAATATTACATTTTCGCACCGCCCAAAGGGTGAGGTGCTCTAGCTTGACAAGAAGGTGACAGGACTTTCCATATATAATACGATATGGCGACATTCTAAGTGGGGCCTTGTATGCGATCCGATATGCCCAAAGTGCGTCAATTAATCTCTCGGACTAGTCCTTCCTATCTGCTCTAACCGTCTTCTTGAGAATCAGCTTGATTTGATGGTTAGACACTTTAGCTTGCCCATTGGTCTGCAAATGATATGGGATGGCAATACAATGATGTACCCCATATTTCTTTAGTAATGACCTGAAATGGGTGTGGATGAAGTGGCTACCCCCATTACTAATCAGAGCATGAGGTACACCGAATCTTGCAAAAATGAATTCATGCATGAAAGAGTTGGTTTTATGATCGACTTGTCTCATCGGGATGGCTTCAACCCACTTCGAGACATAATCAACAGTGAGAAGTATGTACTCAAAGCCATGTGAATTCGAGAAAGTGCCTAATAAATGCCATTTTATCATCATTAGCTTTAAAAAAAACCTAGCTCATAGGAATTTTACTCCGCAAATAGGCTTTTGGGATGCATTAGGCATAAATTAGGTTAGGCATGCATTACACATTTTATTATCTTTTTGATATGTTTATTTGAGTGTTAGGGATAGGTAGATAGTCAAATCTTCAGAGACCTAGCACTCACGAAGGCAACTGGTAAAGAAGAAGCTCAAACCAACTGGGACTCAGCCTAATCCAGCTTATCATAGCTGGATACCAACTCACTTGAATTAAGGTTAGCTCATCCTAGCTCCATTCAGCTCATCTCAACTGAATGGTAGCTCAAGATAGCTCATCTTAGCTCACTCTAACTCAAGTCAACTCAGGTCTAGCTCAACTTAGTTGAGTTTAGCTCATCTCAGCTCCCATCTGTTCACTAGGAGCTCTAGCTAGCTCAGTTAAGTTGATTGCAGTCCACCTCAGCTCAGGTCCAGCTACCTCCAGCTCTACTCAACTCAGGCCAACTGAAGATGACTTCACCCTAGCTCAGGCCAGCTCAAGTCCAGCTCCCGGGGACTTCACCTAGCTCAACTTAGTTGAGCTAAGCTACCTTAGCTACTTCAGTTATCTAGGTCCTCCCCGGGAAGATTAGACCCAGCATACCTCATCATCTTTCAGCAGAAGCTAGCTTACTTTAGCTTGGCTTAGCAGCTAGCAAAGAACTAGCAAGCTAAGCTAGCTAAAGTAGCTCCTTGCCATTTTCTTCAGCAGCTATTAGCACCTATGCAGCACCATACAACTCTCCTTCTACTCTTCTTCAAACCCTGATTCCTCCTACTTCTCCTCTACTCACCTACTAGCTTAGATAAGTTCTCCACTCCTTGGTCATCCACCTTAGCTAGCCCTAACTCCACCCACATAAGCCTCCTCTTCAAGTCCTCCTAAGCTCCACATGAGCTACCTTACTTGGTGCCAACTCAACCACAACCCTTCACACCACCACCACCTCCAAGAGACACCATCATGTTGGCGCCAAAACCCCCCTTAACTACCCTTAAAATTGGCACCAACCTCCCCCTTCATCTCCACCATACAACTAACCTCCCAAGTCATCTCCACCATCCACATATTCCCTTCTAGAAGCCCCCATAGTTGGCGCCAATACCATGGCACCTCTCCATGGTTGGTGCCAAACTATGGTGCCTCTCCACCACCATAACCAACACCATCACACCCCTTAAGGTGGCGCCACCCATCCTACACCTTAGGATCCCCATAACCACCACTAACCACCTACCAAATCTAATCCTAGCTCTCCACATGTCCACGCCAACAACCCCCCTCTCCACATCTATATATACCCACCATATACCACCAAAAAAGAAGGATCCTCCCTTAGTTTTAATTCTACCCTAAGCCCACCTATAACACACGACCAAGAAGAAGGAGGAAGGAAGAAGATTAAGGCGGCTATCCCTTGCCTCCTTGGTGCATTCTTCCTCTCCATTTTTCTCCTTGTGCCATGCCAATAGGAGGAATGAACTCTTATCAAGGAGGACGGCTAGACATTGGAGGAGAAACTAGGGTGGAGCACACTCACCCTTGGAGGAGAAATTAAGGTGGAAACTATCCACCTTTGGAGGAGCTAAGGCACACCCCCCCTTGGGCTTTCCAGGAGGAGGCCATACCTTGGATTCAAGAAGAAGGAGAAGGAGGAGCTCTTTTCAACTACGGAGCAGCTGCAATTGGAGTAAGGGCTTCATCCTCTTCACCATCATCATCCAAGATTTTCATTTTAGTTGCTTTGTAGTTTTATTTTGTAGTAGAAGCTTTCCTCTACAACATAATTGTAAAGCAGAAATCCTTTTTATATAAAGTTGCCATTCCTATTTTGCCGTGCATCTTTGTTCATGTCTTTATTTAGCACCTTCACTCCTTTCCAATTATCCTAGGACTTCACGTGCCTAGGGTGAGCTCGGGAAGAGGTCATTTTTGTCACCTAGTTGCTAAGTTAGGTTTATCCTTTTCCACTCTCAAAATTGTTGTTGCCTCATTATTTCAAAAACCCTAAAAACTTTATATTTAAAAATTCAAAAAGAAAGGTGATTTCCCATTTTCAAGCAAGAGATTTATATTTGCAAAAGTTGCCTCCTTGGACAACCATAGATACTCCACTATCTAGGTATTAGAAATTTAAAAGCGAATCAATTTTGCGTATTGCAATGACTTCTAAAACCCTAATTTTACAAATTGCATAAAATTACTATTAGGGACCATGAAATCGATGCCCCATACGTCGAACACTTCTATAACCAAAATGGGTTGGAGAGGCATCATGTCTCTTCTGATCATAGAACCGACTGACTGGCATCGCTTGTAGCATTGGGAAAATTCATGTGTATATCTAAAAATGGTTAGCCAAGAAAAAACTGACTACAAAATCTTTGCAGCGATTTTTCAGCCTGAAAAATGACCACCACAGGCTTCATTATGGCAAAAAGATAATACACTAGAGATTTCAAAGTCGGGGATGCACCTCCTGATAATCTGATCGGCTCCAATGCGGAAGAGCAAGGGGTCGTCCCAAAATAGAATTTGGCTTTAGATATAAACTTGAGTTTTTGATCCTTGGATATTTGCGGGAATCTTGCCTGCAACAAGATAATTCGCGATATCCGTGTACCAGGTGAACTAGACAGAATTAATTACCAATAGTGACTCATCTGGGAATTGATTTGAAATAGGCGGGGAATAAGGAATGTGGGCTGGGTCTACTCGAGATAAGTGATCTGCCACAACATTATACGCTTTAGCTTTGTTGCGTATTTCAACATCAAATTCCTACAAAAGAAGGATCCCTCTGATAAGATAGGGTTTGGCATCCTTCTTTGCCAACAAATACTGAAGGGTGGAATGATCTATGAAGATTATTACCATGGACCCAAGTAAATATGATCGGAATTTCTCCAACCCGAATACTACTACTAGAAGTTCTTTTTTGGTGACTGTATAATTACGCTGAGCCTCATTCAGTGTATTGCTAGCATAGTAAATTACAAAAGGATGTCGCTCTTGACGTTGGCCTAAAACAGTTCTGACGGCGAAATCAGAGGCGTCGCACATCATCTCAAAATCGAGAGACCAATCAGGTGGTTGGAGAATTGGGAAATTAGAAACAGTGCTTCGTGCATTCTCAAAAGTGCTGAGACATGAGACATCGAAGTCAAATGAGACATTGGCTACCAAAAGATTTGTCAATGGGCATGCAATTTTCAAAAAATCACGAATAAATCTCTGGTAAAATCTGACATAACCCAAGAATGATCAGATTTTTTTAACCAAGCTAGGTGGAGGTAATCGAGATATGACTTTCGATTTAGCTCGATCAACCTTGAGTCTGTTAGATGAGATCCTGTGACCTAGTACAATGCCATCCCTCACCATAAAATGGCTTTTCTCCCATGAGAGTACTAGGTTTACTTCAATAGACTATTTCAGGATCTTAGTGAGGTTATCAAGACAAGATGAGAAGTTGTCTCCAAAAATGAAGAAATCGTCCATAAACACTTCCACATAATCCCCAATAATGTTAGAGAAAATGGCCATAATACATCGTTGAAATGTTGCTAGTGCATTGTAAAGGACGAAGGGCATTCGTATAAATGCGAATGTTCCAAAGGGGCTTGTGAAAGTGGTCTTGTCTTGATCTTCCAGGTTAATCGCTACTTGATTATACCCGGAGTATTCATCCAAAAAGAGAAAGAAACTATTCCCAGCTAACCGTTCTAAGATCTGATCAATGAACGGTAAAGGAAAATGATTCTTCTGAGTAGCCATATTCAATTTCCTATAGTCGATCCAAACCCACCATGAAGTCGCGGTGCAGGTTGGGATGGATTCGCCCTTGTCATTTTTTATGATGGTTAGTCCTGCTTTCTTGGGCACAATCTGAATAGGACTCACCCATTGGCTGTAAGAAATTGGATATACAATGCTCGCTTCCAGTCATTTAATGATCTCCTTCTTAACAACCTCTAGCATATTCAGGTTCAACTGTCTTTGAGGTTGTCTAAAAGGCTTCACCCCTTTATTTGTGTCAATGTGATGAGTGCAATACGAGGGGCGAATCCCACAGAGATCAGCAATGCTCCAACCAATAGCAACCCTGTGGCCTTTTAAAACTGAAATCAATTGATGCTCCTATTCCAGGATCAAGTGAGAATTAATAATAACCAGGTATGTCCCATTTTCACCCAAAAACACATATTTTAGTGAGTCAGGTAAGGGCTTCAGTTCAATTACGGGTGGGTCAGAATTAGAATCGCGAGTGGGAGGGGTAGAATCAATAGCGGAAATCTGCTGATCTTGATATGCGTGAATTCCTGCTGATTCGCCACCGGCAAAATAGTCAATCGTGACTGCATTAGTGAGAAACTCGTTTGTCATAGTCACACCTTCCTGTGTCAGCCGAGGCAATTCAATAATTGATGGATTAGGATAATTAGAGTCAGGGGTGTCGTTATCAAATGAGCACCTTGTTTGCACCTCAAAATACGCCTGCAATAAAGCCTTCTTATGCTATTTCCTAGAATTAACATTGCATATTAGGATTCTATAGTTGCATTTGTAAAAACACTTGCATTAATGCATTTAATCAAAAGAGGAGGAGAAATGAAACAATGACTTGCATATTTACATTTTTTCTCAAGTGCCTCACTGCAAAATCCACATCTTTTTTATTTTCTCTTGATTTTCTTTTTTCTCTTCCCGCGGTTGCACCTCTCTTCCCGTAGCAGCTACATGCATTTACTCCACGTCATTTCTCCCTGCCAACGCCACTCCCTACAGCTGCAAATCCCGCGCCCTCTCCCTGATGCAACCAGCACGCCACTCTCTCCTCCTCTATAAGAAGCTGCAGCTTCTTCCTCGCGAGACAGACGCTACTGCACGAAAAAAAAAACCCGCAGCCACCTCTTCCACCGTCTTCCCCTTCCATCCGTCAGCCCTCCGTCGAGGAGGCACCCGGCGAGCAGGAGTACCCACTGTGGTGCACACCACCACAGTGGGAACACCACCGCCCAACTCTTCGACGAGCCGGTGGGCGTGGTGCCTTCCCTCGTTTTGTTTTTTTCCTTTCATGCCATTGCCACCGCTTCAAGCTTCGAAGCTTGAAGCCGTGGCAGCAGCAGCCAAGCGGCGACAGCAGTAGCAGTAGCCCCCGCCTCCTCCGCGACCTTCCCCGCAGGCGTTCAGCTCTCCGCACGCGCCTGCAGGGCCTCCTCCGCTCCGTTCTCCGTTTTGTCGCCTCCGCCGTGCACCTGCAACCGGCCGCTGCACTCACTGCAGCGGCCGGCCATGCCCTCTCGCCGTCCCCTGCCCTCCTCCACGCTCGCTCCTCCGTGCCATCGCCCGCTCGTCGTCTTCACGTGGGCCTGCAGAACCCTACGCGAAGGCGCGCCCCTGCACCCGCCATTTTCAGACGTCCGCCTCCGCCTTCAAACGACACGGCGCCAGACGTCCGCCGCCTCCGGCAGACGTCTTAACTCGCGCGTTCGCCAGCTCTCCCACCCGCTCTCTCTCTCTCTCTCCTGCTGTCTCCTACTCTCTCTCTCTCTCTTTCACTCACTCTCAATACACTACACCAACGCACACACACATCTTCACCGACACTTCCACACACCCACACACACATAAACACTAGTATAAACATATATCTATACGTATACATATATATAGTAACATATATATATATACATATATATAATATATGTATATATAAATATATACATATATAATATATATATATAAATATATATATATACGTATATATATATCTATATACTTACACATATACTTATATACTATATATATATACATTTATATAGTATTATATATATATATATACTTATATACATAGTATATCTATATAGTTATGTATGCATACATATATATATAATATATATATAAATATATATATACGTATTTATATATCTATATACTTACACATATACACGTATATATATATATATACACATACTTATATACATATATATATATACATATCTATATACTTATATATATATACATATATATCTAGATACATATACTTATATACATATATATATACATCTATATAGTATTATATATATATATACATATATTTATATACATATATACATATATAGCTTATATATACATATATACATATACACCTATATATATATATATATACACATATATATCTATATATATCTATACATATATACCTATACATTTATATATATATATAGATATATTTACTTATATACATACACATATATATATATTTTCACGTTATTTGCCATACGCTGTATTGCGGGAATATCTGCACCAGTTGATGATATTCCCCGATACACGCGTACAAAAAGCATGGACCCATACATCATCCATCATCCATCTACACTCCACGCGGCACCCAGTTGAGTTGGTTGCGCCTCTCTAGACGACGACCGACTCGATACAGTGCTACACTCCATCGCTGCCTCCACCCCCACCCCTTTATAGATATAATATATATATATATACATACTATATTTACTTTCTATCTGTTTGCTTTTCTGTTAGTAAAGAGATAAAAAAAATACATAAAAGAGAAAAGATAATCTTTGACTTGTAGGTACCTCGTCTTGCGAGTAGCAAGACTTGTTTTGGAACTCTGTTTTGGCTAAAAGCCAAGGACACAATTTTGAGGGTGTGCCTCAAGGACAAGGATTACCAAAAAAAAATCTAAATAAGAAAAAACACCAAAAACATAATAAATGAACGGAAGAGACACGTTTAAAGGAAAACGTAGAAACTCGACTTGAACCCACTTCCCTGAGTTTGACCCTGGGCCTAAAAGTGACAAGATAAAATCAAGTAGGCCAAGTTAAAAATTTTGTAAAGAGATGGTTAGGTCTGAATTAGGTTAACCATTATACATATTTTAACGATAAAAACATCATATTAACAACCTATCCGGGCTGATCAATCAATCTTTTCTGGCGCCGTTGCCGGGGAAGTGCGCCTTCAAGTAAGTTTTTATTAAATTCCTTTCAATTTTTCTCTTCTCTCTTCATGGGTATTGTTGTTTTTGGTGTGCAGGTGAACCTGGTGGAAGGAGAAGGAAAGTAGACGAAGCCGAAGACGTGAGCAGATCTAAGGCGGGAACGAGAGCGTGAAGACGCCGACACCACATTGGAGTTTCGCACACGTTGCTGAATAAGTAGGTTCTCTTTTTCTTAGCAAACTAGGGTTAACTTGCCACCTCAATAAAAAAAAAACTAAAAAAAAACTTCTTGGGATCTCTTGAGGCAAGTGGATTAAAATTCACTTGTTTGATTGGTTGTCTTCACTCCCACTGCCCCGTGATTTCCCGCCACACTTCGCATAGCGAAAATCCGAGAATCTTGATTCTTAGATTTTTCGCCGTGGGAAGTTTTCTTTGAGGCAAAGAAAAAGATTGCTTGCATCCCTCTTTTGCCTCGCTTATCTTTAATTCAGGATCACATTTTTGGTGGGGAGACTTGGAATTGAGTTAATTCCAACCTCACCACGACTTTTCAACTTACCTGTGATTCGATCCTGAATACTTCAACCCCAACAATTTGATTTTCTTTATCTTTTGGTTGAAACCTTGTGTGTGGAAATCATTTCTGGTGATTGGGAGCACTTGAATTTAAGTGCTTTGGCTCCCTTTCACACTGATATAAAACTGACTCGTGCATCCACACATAGAAATCTCCATTTAGGGTAGCCTATTGCATTTTAGCATGCATTAACTAACTGATATTGAAGAAGGGCTTCTTGGGCTTAGAAAGAAAACTTATATTCTCACAAAAACCTGGAGATTGGTTGAATTGGTAAGTCAGCAGAACCTTAAAATTCATACTACTTAAGGCTGAACTCTAAAAATCATTCACCAATTAAAAACTTTAATTCGGGGAGATTTTCCCGTTGCATGCTTGTTTTACACACTCTGAAAATCAATCACTTGGGCATTACCCGTAAACAATGCCCTTCACATTCCAAAAGCACTTGACCCTAAGCCTCTAATTAAAACTGGTAGTAACTTGACCCTTTTTAAGGATTGGAGGTCTAACTACCTGCGTGTAGTGGCTACGTGCTGGTGAGAGTTCCCTCATGCTATTGGGTGTCGAAGACTGGGGCAAACTACCTTTCAATCTGGCCCGGTGGTTCCGCGGTGCTTGCATTCGGTTCCGTAGTTCGTGATAGTAGGTAACTTAGATCTTTAGGTCTAAGGGCACACTGTATAGGTTAGGAACTTGACTGTATTGATTTGTAATCAAGTGTACCTTTGCGGCGTCATTTCTCTCATCTCTTTTCCCCTCTTATCCCCCCAATTCTTCCTACGATAGTTCATGTTTGGGAGGAGGTCACACAACCCT
Organism: Thalassia testudinum; assembly: GCA_037157565.1. Taxonomy (NCBI): domain Eukaryota; kingdom Viridiplantae; phylum Streptophyta; class Magnoliopsida; order Alismatales; family Hydrocharitaceae; genus Thalassia; species Thalassia testudinum. The sequence continues at coordinate 89,356,786 of JAZHRO010000013.1, read as the reverse complement.
GAATTGTTTGAATTGACTGATCAATCTAGAAAAAGAGCCAAACCCTGCTCCTCCTCCACAAACATGGCACACACCCCCTCCTCACCACTTCGTCACAATTCCAATTCTTTCAACACCAGGCTTATCCCGAGAAACCCTGCAAGACCTTCCTTATCGAATGTCATGCCAAGCGACTCGGTAAGCTATGTGGAACTGACTTCTGCGAGCCAGTATTTCAACACGGAGGACCAAGCCTCCGTGTGCTCGGACACATATGCGGACACGTCTTCTGGAATAGAAGATGCCTGCACCCTGGGGAACAACTCATTTTCTGCCACGTATAACCCAAGGTGGCGCAATCATCCGAATTTCGCATGGTCCAACAACCCGCAGCGCCAAAACCCCGCTGGTGGACCAGTGCGATCGTCCACACCCGTCATCCCAAGGGCCCAGTCTAATCCTATGGCAAATCCGCCATCAGGCCCTTGCGTATAGAAAACCAAACACGCATCAAAGCCTCTTGATAAATTGATGCGAATGATGACGGAAATGTCAAAGTGTCATAAAGAGAACATGATCTCTCTTCAGCATTTGGCACAGCAGAATGCTGAGATCAGTCAACTAGGCATGACGACTCGATCTCAAGGCACTCTTCCCGCCCAACCTGTTCCAAACCCACAAAACCTCGTACCCTGTGATCCGCAACCACAGGTACAACCTTCTCAGGAACAGATTCATTAAATTCTGCAAGCTCCGAGTATTCCTCCGGGATTTCAGGTTAATCCCGCTGCAGCACCGCACTCTCATGCTGATAGCGATTACATCAAGGATGACACGTCTGACGAGGACATGACTGTCAGTATGTGTATCGAACTAATTGGAGCCGATTCAGACTGCTGCGAATTACCTGATAACTACCTGACCTATACAAATTGTGACATTCCCCAATCCCTCCCTATTCCCGTACCTTCTCCTGACCAGACTTCTGACGAGATTTTCTCCGCTTCCCATACCTCGTGGTCTAAGTCATCGTCGGGCTGCTCACTGCTGGTCCACACTATGGAAGACCGGATTGCCCTTTCTTTCCCGCCAAATCAGGCGGATTTGCAACTCCACACTGGGACCTTGAGCCCACATCTTACTCACTGGGGCTATTCCCTTTTGGATCCATCTATCCAAAGAGCCCCTCTTCTTGGCCAATCTAAGGGCCAACTTCTTCTTCCTGATCTATTTTATGATCCGCTTGGGACACTCTCATCCCAGAAAATGCCAAATCTCTCTCCATCCTCCATCACTTTTCATGCCCCTATCACGATCACTTCACCACCCACCATCCACCCACCCTACCACCCTGATCTATACCCTGAACCTCAGCTCTTGTTACCCGATCTTGCATCCTTTCTCTGCCTTTCCCTGCATGCATATGAGGACATAGCATTGTTTAGCATGGGGGGGTGGATGGGCATCCATAGGATCCGGGTATTTTATGGTATAATACAGTTCCCATCTATTTATAAATATGCAAGAAAAAGAAAAAAGAAAAAAAAAATATATATATAATAATAAATGGTGTTTAGTAATGATCTGAAAGCTGAAACAAAAATACAATAAGTGTTTATGGATATTCAACCTCTGTTTTGAAGAATTTCCAGGCCATAGAAGCTTGATTCGCTCAGGCTCGGCTTAATTCACTTAAAGCATTGATGAAATAGATCAAAATCTCTCTTAACTAGGGACGTATTCCTGTACCTGAGACACCAGTACAGGATTCGTTGGTTTGCTTTTTCTTGAGAGCTTAAGTAAATTTGGTTCACACTACACATATCAGGAAAGACCAAGTGAACATAAGATCCAACCCTAGTGTTCATTAGGGAAGGTGGAGTCCTTACCTGTGAGCGCAGGTAGACTTTTTATCCCAGGTTTTAGTCTTGTGTTTAGGAGCGACTCTTTCCACCAAAAAGAGACTCTCCCACCAAAAATAAAAATAAATGTGCTCCTTCAAAATGTGTTGTAAGAGATATACTGACACGTGTTTCAAAAAAAAAAAAAGAAGAAGAAGAAAAAAATGTTGCAAAAGAGTTAGTATATCTCATAAATGTCTGTATACTTTTTGTAAGCCACAAAAAAATCAGAAAATGGGAGTTGAGCTTTCCGTAATCATCTTAAGGGTCAATTCGAAAACACGAGCTGAAACTGGGACCAACCTGTACTTAAATATTCGTGAAACCCTGAGAGTGAGTCTTAAGGTTCATCTGGTCAGTCTTGATCCTTCACTATGCACAAACCATAATCTCTTGAACTCTCGAGTACGGCAAAACCTCCTGGTCCTGGAAATCGTACTTAAGGTTTAAATATCAAGAGTCCTGGTTAGTTAAGAGATGATCTTTGTCATGTAAGACTTAAAGTACTGGTAGTCTTCTCTACAATTGGTTCTCACAATATCTGATAATAAACACACCTTTATCACCTCAGAAGAAAATTTTCAGCTTAAGATCATTTCTAAATACTGTTTTGCTAGGGATTAGCAAAAGATAGGCATGGGGGTATATGTTTGCACCTCAAAATACGCCTGTAATAAAGCCTTCTTATGCTATTTCCTAGAATTAACATTGCATATTAGGATTCTATAGTTGCATTTGTAAAAACACTTGCATTAATGCATTTAATCAAAAGAGGAGGAGAAATGAAATAATGACTTGCATATTTACATTTTTTCTCAAGTGCCTCACTGCAAAATCCACATCTTTTTTATTTTCTCCTCTTGATTTTCTTTTTTCTCTTCCCGTGGTTGCACCTCTCTTCCCGTAGCAGCTGCATGCATTTACTCCACGTCATTTCTCCCTGCCAACGCCACTCCCTACAGCTGCCAATCCCGCGCCCTCTCCCTGCTGCAGCCGGCACGCCACTCTCTCCTCCTCTATAAGAAGCTGCAGCTTCTTCCTCGCGAGACAGACGCTGCTGCACGAAACAAAAAACCCGAAGCCACCTCTTCCACCGTCTTCCCCTCCCATACGTCGGCCCTCTGTCGAGGAGGCACCCGGCGAGCAGGAGTACCCACTGTGGTGCACACCACCACAGTGGGAACACCACCGCCCAGCTCTTCAACGAGCCGGTGGGCGTGGTGCCTTCCCTCGTTTCATTTTTTTCCTTTCACGCCATTGCCACCGCTTCAAGCTCCGAAGCTTGAAGCCGTGGCAGCAGCAGCCAAGCGGCGGCAGTAGCAGCAGCAGCAGCCCCGGCCTCCTCCACGACCTTCCCCGCAAGCGCTCAGCATTCCGCGCGTGCCTGCAGGGCCTCCTCCGCTCCGTTCTCCATTCTGTCGCCTCCGTCGTGCACCCGCAACCGGCCGCTGTACTCACTGCAGCGGCAGGCTAGGCCCTCTCGCCGTCCCCTGCCCTCCTCCGCGACCTTCCGTGGCCGCCACAGATCCTCCTCCACGCTCGATCCTCCGCGCCATAGCCCGCTCGTCGTCTTCGCGTGGGCTTGCAGAACCCTACACGAAGGCGCGTGCCTGCACCCGCCATTTTCAGACGTCCGCCTCCGCCTTCAGATGACGCGGCGCCAGACGTCCGCCGCCTCCGGCAGACGTCTTAACTCGCGCGTTCGCCAGCTCTCCCGCCCGCTCTCTCTCTGGCGCGAGTATTCCCGCGCGCGTCCGCCCTCTCTCCCGCCCGCTCTCTCTCTCTTCCGCTCTCTCTCTCTCTCTCTCTCTCTCTCTCTTTCACTCACTCTCAATACACTACACCAACGCACACACACATCTTCACCGACACTTCCACACACCCACACACACATAAACACTAGTATAAACATATATATATATCTATACATATACATATATATAGTAACATATATATATATACATACACACACACACACATATATATATAGTATATATATATATACGTATATATATATCTATATACTTACACATATACTTATATATATATATACACATACTTATATACATATATATATATATACATATCTATATACTTATATATATACATATATATCTAGATACATATATACATATACACCTATATATATATATATATACACATATACATATCTATATATATCTATACATATATACCTGTACATTTATATATATATATATAGATATATTTACTTATATACATACACATATATATATATATTTTCACGTTATTTGCCATACACTGTATTGCGGGAATATCTGCACCAGTTGCTGATATTCCCCGATACACGCGTACAAAAAGCGTGGACCCATACATCATCCATCATCCATCCACACTCCACGCGGCACCCAGTCGAGTTGGTTGCGTCTCTCTAGACGACGACCGACTCGACACAGTGCTACACTCCATCGCCGCCTCCACCCCCACCCCTTTATAGATATAATCTATATATATACATACTATATTTACTTTCTGTTTGTTTGCTTTTCTGTTAGTAAAAAGATAAAAAAAAAACATAAAAGAGAAAAGATAATCTTTGACTTGCAGGTACCTCGTCTTGCGAGTAGCAAGACTTGTTTTGGAACTCTGTTTTGGCTAAAAGCCAAGGACACAATTTTGAGGGTGTGCCTCAAGGACAAGGATTACCAGAAAAAAAATCTAAATAAGAAAAAACACCAAAAACATAATAAACGAACGGAAGAGACACGTTTTAAGGAAAATGTAGAAACTCGACTTGAACCCACTTCCCTGAGTTCGACCCTGGGCCTAAAAGTGACAAGATAAAATCAAGTAGGCCAGGTTAAAAATTTTGTAAAGAGATGGTTAGGTCCGAATTAGGTTAACCATTACACATATTTCAACGATAAAAACATCATATTAACAACCCATCTGGGCTGACCCAACACACCCCAGACAATTGGATCCGCGGGAGAAAATGTGCATTGCAGTGGTCTTAGTCCCATGTGGATCAAGGTCTAATAACCGTAACAGTGAAGACGAATGTGGCATAAGGTCAGGAGCCCAATGTTTCTACAGAAAGTCGATTCTTCATCTTCACTGTCCTTGATTTGATCACAATCAAAGTTCCTTGATGCCTTGAATATATGAAGTCTAAGTCTTTCATTTCCTAGGGCAATCTCCATACACCCAGATGCACAGTCGAATTTCACTCGGGTTGTCGTCAAAAATGGGCGACCTAAAATGATTGGTGCATTACGGAGATTAGAAGGGACCTTTATATTGAGAATGAAAAAGTCCGTGGGAAAGCAAAATCCACAGACCTTAACGATCACGTTCTCAACCACCACTCTCCTTGTTTTCATTGATCGATCAACCAGCTAAATAGTAATCGAGGTGGGTTTCAACTCCTCGAATCGAAAACGATCATATACGGCAGTGGGAGTTAGTTTGATGAACGAACCCAGATCAAGAAGGGCCCGATCAAATGGAGAATCTAGCAAAAAGCAGAAAATGAGTGGGGTATCAGGGTCATTCTTCTTAGGCGGTAGGTCAGCTAGAATCATGGTGCTAGCTTCCTTTGACAATACTGCCTGATTGTTTTTCTACTGTCACTTTGGGGTACAATAGTCCTTAAAAAACCTAGCGACAGCAGGGATGTGATCTATAGCCTCGAGGAGAGGGAATTGAATACGAACTTCCTTGAACATTGATTTCAGGTCCACGTACCCTTTTTTCGTGCTACATCTCGATCAAAGCCTCAAGAAAAGGGACGTGAGTCACAGGGTCAATTGACCTCATGCTCTTATCTACTGTAGGTGGATCCTAAGATGAGGAAGGAGTCAAACCATCTGCGGTGAAGGGCGCAAAAAATTAGGATCCGCCAGCCTAAATGGTGGGTTGTGTGTCTTCTTCCCACTCAATGAAACAGCTTTCGCATCAGCATGTTGTCCAGGAAGTGGTGAAGGAGTGGAAGGGGCAGAATACATGGGGTTCTGCAATAAAGGTGGCCAACCTTGATGATAACCAGGTGGTGAAAGTGACGCCTTTAATATGGCATGTGCCTATCCCTGTGGTGCCTGGAACCTAGGCTGGGCACCTTGGTTCTACACATGTCATTAGTTAGGGACAGGTTGGGAGGGCAAGGTTCCCTATGTCCTATGCTCCTGCAACAGCTGGTTTTGCATGTTTTGGATGCTCTACGTCAGGTCAGCCATTGCCTTCATTATCTGCAAGCTATCCTACATAGATTTTCGCATTGATTCTTGCAGCTCTTCTTTTAATGCCTCCAAAGGGTTGGCCTACTTTAGAGGGTGACCAACAACTTAATGTAGTGACTGATATATAGAATGGGATTGCTACTGGGACAGGAATGGTTGTTGCCTTGGATACATTTTTGCGCATTCTCATATTGTCTAGTCTGGTAGTGTGGATCTTAATGTGGTCTCTGCGAGTTACCAAACTAGGAGAAATTCGGATGCTGGTGCCAACCAGGGCAATACTTTTCCGAGTATGGGTTATTACACCTCTATCCATGAATAGCATTGATGTCTTCATAGGTTGACGATGTCTGAGATGTATATTCATCAATGGAAAATGCATTAAAATCATCATGTGGTGGGTAACCCTGATTATGTGGTGCCAGATAGAGATTATTCACAGGTTTTTGAGATGCAGGATCCAGTTGTTGCTCGCTCTAAATCGGTGTTTTAAAAGTAATGCGCTGTACTATAGCCGATAAATTGAGAAGAACACTTAAAATTTATAACTCAAAAGAAATCCAAGGTCTAACACAAGGAGCAATATCGCAACATATCTCAAGATCACAATTTTAAGCAAGAATACAACAATGTAATAGCAATTTCAAGCACAAATGATGTAAATATAAAATCAAGAGTCAATGTTGCAAAAAAGATTAAGGTAAAATGGTTATTTGAATCACCAAATTACCTTATTACAATTATACCTAAATAATGCAATAGTATCTGTCAACCAAAGCCACGTATGATGAGTGTACAATGCACTTCTCGCTGATGCTACAGTGCGTAAGCACTGTTCCTCTTTTTGTTGCTTCTTCTTCTCTTCTTCTATTTTGGCTTCTTCTTTTCTTTCTTTTCTCTTCACGCACAAAGGGGGGGATACTTCACGAATTTCACTAAGTGTTAGGAGCTCTCTGAAGCAAAACCCCCTTAACCTCGCACGCTCTCTCTCTCCTATTCTCCTCTTGTCTTTCTCTCAATCAGGCAGGTATTCGATCAATCGGGTACGTAGATACCTGGGACCAGGTCCGCGTGGTGTGGGTCGCGGACGAGGTGTGAGAGAGTAGGTGGGCAAGTGAGTGGGTAATGGGGACCTGACCCTTGTGTCTTGGGTGATGGGTCGGGGTGATAAATTCCTTTTATCTCGCACTAAAGGCTTGGTCATGCACGATGTGGGACTAAATCTCCCACATTTCTCCTCGCAAAGTTGGTGACGATGGTTCTTCCAATTGTGGTCGGAGACGAGTTCGTGGCTTGCAATTGAAGTCCTGGAGGGTGACCTGGGGTCCTTCTACACGACCTGGAGCGAGAACCTGAGTTCTTCGTGGTTAAAACACCACGAACTCTACTGTTGAAGTCGTCGCGGTGGCAAAGCTCCGGTGGAAGACCTCGAATCAAGAATATGGGCACACAGCCCCAATTAAAACGTTCAAGAGGATCACCATAGGGCGTGGAATGTGATGGCGGCATCCATGGGGTGATTCGTGCATGGATGATGGCAGACGGTGACGGAGATGGAAGCAAGAAGGTGGGTTGTTTGATGGATCATTTGGGTGAGCAGAGTGGCAAGTAGGGAGAGAGGTTTTAATGGGCAAGTCATGGTGGAGCTTATGAGGTGGTTGGCGAGGTGTTTGGAGCGGTGGAGTGTGCGGAAGACCTCGCCGGAGTGGTTGCCGGATAGGAGGGAGATGAATTCACGGGAGGTGATGCGGTGGTCAGGTCGGAGTGGGGAAGACGAAGTTGTGAAGTAGCGGAGCTAGGGAGTTGATCTAAGTAGGTAGCGGACGACAAGTAGGAGGAGCGACGCTGGGTCTGGTATGGCCGACACTAGAGACGATGGGTGCTCCGGTGGGAGAGAACGGTGACGACGAAGGGAGAGGAGGTGCCTTGAGGGTATGTCGAGGTGTTGAAGAAGCTAGGAAATCGAGACCGGCCGGCTATAGTCTGTGATGGCTGGTGAAGAAGCTTGGAGGAAGGGGTTGCTGGAGCAAGGCGGAGCGAGTCGAGGAGGAGGGGAAATAGGGCTAGATTTGGCTTAATTTCTTGCTAAAGAGGTAAGGAATGCCATGGGGGTCTTTTATAGGCCAGAGGGCGAGCTTTCAAGCTTAGAAACTAAGCTTGGAAGCTCCCAGGATTCCCGAAATAGGAGATTTGAATCTTTGAAGTATTTGCACGAGCTTTTTAGAGAGATTTGGAGACTTGGTCATAGCTCAATAGGAAGGAGATTACCTGATGAATCTCCCTTTCAATTTTGAGAGGGATTTGTCATGTAATCATAGAGTTCTTGCCAAATGAAGTTTGCCGGAGTAGGACTTCTCCACGAAAATGGTGGAAGGACCTTCTTTTAAAGAGAGATGACAAAGATAGTGGGTATTTGCATGGCATTTCAAAAGCTGAGGGGTTGAATGAGAGAAAAAGAGTCAAATTGGACCAAATTGCAAATTAGGTCAAGATGATCTCTGATTGGGCCCAAATTTTGATACAAACCTTATTTGGACCTAAGGAATCCAATGGTGAAGTTGGATTTTGGTTTTGACCTAGTTTGACTTGGTAATTTCTACAAAAATTCAATTTAGGGGAATAGTCTGTCTGTGACTCTATTTTGGGTCAAAATGGGTTTTGATGGTCAATTCAAAGATGCTAAACCATAGAGAATATTTTTCTATGAATTTTAGAGGGTTTATGTGAATTTTATCGTAACCATAACCTCAGTAGATTAAGTGGGTCTGTTTTTAGGATTTTAGATGTCATTTAACTCTTGAAATACGTGAAAACCCATTTCTGTCTGCATGGACCCCCTTATTAGACTTAAATGCATTTTTGACCTTTAGTAACCCCTGAAAAATCCCCTAGTTTATTTTGTATTTGTGGATTACTAGTAAAATTGCAGAAATAAACTTTTATTCTTTTTTTCTTCTCAAAATAACGAAACTTGCCCAAGAGACCTTCTGACTGAAATGTAGGAGCTTTTATTGACTTTATCAGATCAAATTGAGCTAGTTATGGCTCTTGATGGTGTTCCCATCATACCCCCATGCCTAGATTTTGCTAATCCCTTAGCAAAATTCTATGAATCAAACCAGTTATCTAGGTCAGATGTAACCATCAGGATGCCCTACTAAGCTGTATCTCTAGGAATCAGATCTTAATACCAATAATTTGCCTAGAGGTACTCAAGTACTAGTCCAAATCCAGACCTAAGTAGCTTTCACCTCAGTCTGCCGCGAAGGTGTCTAAGACCCACAGGAACTAACCTAAAGTTCATTATATCCAGCAGTTAAAGCACCTGTGCTTGAAGCATGGTTAGTCCAAGTTTAGTTTGCTAGTGCATTTTTTGTTTGTGGAGAGCTTTCTCTCTCTTTTCTTTTTCTTTATATTTCTCTTTAGATCCATCCTTAGATTGGCTCTAAACACGGTCTGTATCGGATTTCTTGTCCCTACCATTAATCCTCGAAGGGTCCCTAGCTTTCGATGTTTCAGGTTAACACCGCCCATGGCAACCTCCAGAACCCTGGCTTTCAACACTTCGGGATAGTGCCACCCATGGCGTTCTGTAGCTAAATCTAGGCCCTGGCAATCGACATTTCATGATAATTCCGCCCATGGCACCTAAACTAGCACAAGGTGCTTGCATGCCCCCAGTAGGATATGTAGATATCCTAGGAGATAAGCACCGAAGAGATGATATGTTATTGCACATTTTTTAGGGGAATTCCTTGCCTCTCTATGCCAGGAACTCATCTAAATCAACTTGTGTTTTTGAGTCGGTTTGAATCTAAATCTTAGGACCATTTTCAAAATAGATTAAATGTCCTTTGGCATGATTTTATTATTTAAAGCGCACTGAACTAGATTGTGTGTGATTTTAGGGTGCTTAAGTTACTGAGTCCCATAAACCAGAGGTCAATTAACGAGGTCGAATACTCCCTAAGCCTTAGACTTAATACATAAGCTTTGCATTTTCCTCAACCTCTTGAGGATTAATCTGGATCTTGACAAGTAAGTGAGTGTTTAAATCTCAGAATAGATCTAAGAGGCCTAAGGTCGATAATAGCCACTAATCCCTTAAGTTTTAGCCTTCCAAGTCTTAATTCATCATTCGCTCCAACCTAGAAGGTAGGTAGGTTCCATATTACTTTGAAGGAACTCAATTTTTTTCTTTATCTTTTAGCTCCTTTCTTTTTCTTTGTTAATTTTCCTCCCTCTTTTTCTCATTTTCTCTAAAATGGCTCTTCTTTCTCCTCAACCTCCTTTTCTCTTTTTTTTTTCTGTTACTCAAAAAAGAATTTTCATTTTTCTTGTTTCTGGAATATATATATATATATTTTCATGAAACCCTTTTTGTGAATTGATTCTCACGGCATTTTACACTTTAATGTCCCCATGTCTACGATTTACATTGTCCTCATTGTTAATTAGGTGGGTTTGAGTTCAACTTAGATCGTACATCAGAACAGGGTCAAAAGGGTGGGTGAATGGGTTGGGACAACTGTTGCGGATGATTTCAAGCTCTGGTACAAGTACCAGAGGTGGAGTACGTTGTTCTAATGGACGAACCCTAAAGTACAATATGAGTTCAGCAAAGAAATGTGCCAAAAGGGTTTTGGTTTTTTCAAAAGATGACTAGTTGACTCCTATTAAGTGCTAAGTTTAACGCCATCAGCCGGGCGCAATCAGCTCAGGGAGAATGGAGATTAAAGGATAATGCAGCCAAGTTTGCATCGGTAAGTTCGATGAATGCCTTGAGTCACTGGCCATTCACAATGAAAGGTCAGAATCAAGGCTAGGTTGACTGATTTTGATGGCTCCATTTCCAAAGATTCGTCTCACCAAGAATGGTCTAATCCATTAGATATGAGTTTGCCTGGGAAAGGTTTTAGCTTGGCATCAAAGAGTAGGACCTTCTGACCAGGATGAAAAGTTTTTCTAGGTATGTGTTTGTCCTGAAAAGGCTTCACCCACTCTTTGTAAATTTGCGAGTTCTCGTAACGTCATTGCATAGTTCCTTGATCTCGCTCATTTGAAGTTGATGGTGGGTTTCAGCCTTAAGCAGATCTAAATTGCCCTTCCGTACTGCCCAATAGGCTTTGTGCTCCATCTCAACGGGGAGGTGACATGTCTTCCCGTACACCAATCTGAACAAGGACATACCTAATTGGGTCTTGTGGGTGGTTCTATAAGCCCATAAAGCTTCTCGAAGTCGGGTCGACTAGTCTTTCTTGTCAGGCCGAACAGTGACCTGGAGGATTTTCTTGATCTCCCGATTAGATAGTTTAGCCAATCCATTGGTTTGGGGGTGGTAAGGAGTCAAGATTTGGTGCGACACCCCATACTTGGTCATTAGGGATCTGAATTGTGCATTTGTAAAATGGGTCCCTCCATCAGAGATAATGGCATGCGGGACGAACCAAGAAAAGAAGTGCTGATGAATGAACTTGATTACCACCTTATGATCATTGGTTAGGGTCGGGATAGCTTTGATCCATTTAGACACGTAGCATACAGTGAAGAGAATGTACTCGAAGCTGTCTGATTTAGGGAAGGGTCCCATGAAATCAATCCCCCATATATCGAAGATTTTTTATATGAGAATCGACTGTAAAGGCATCATATCGCAGTGGCTCATGTTGACTAAGGTCTAGCAACGAGCACATGCCTTACAGTAATCATGTGCATCCTTGAAGATTGTGGGCCAATAAAAGCCTCATTGGAGGACTTTAGCTGCGATTTTATGTTCGGAGAAGTGTCTGCCGTAGGCCTGGTTATGGCAGAAGGATAGAATGTCCTGAATTTCCCCTTCTGGGATGCATCATTTGATGATCTGATCAGCACCAATGTAGAAGAGGTACGGGTTTTACCAGATGTAGTACTTGGCATCAGAAAGCAACTTGTCATTTTTGACCTTCAGCCAATCATACGGGATCTGATGTGACGCCAACTAGTTAACCAAATCAGCGTACCAGGGAAGTCTTGCGTCGATAGTAAGGAGGTGCTCATCAGGAAAGTGATCTATGATTGGTCCGGAAGGGTCGATGATATTAGAAGGAAGGTGGGACAAGTGATCAGCTACCATGTTCGGTTTTCCCTCCTTGTCGTGAATCTCAAGGTTAAATTCTTGCAACAGTAAGATCCAGTAGATTAGTCGAGGAGGTGCCTCACAGTGGTGTGATCCGAGTATATGATAACACGGGAACCTAAAAGATAGGATCGAAATTTTTCGAGGCCAAATACTACAGCTAGTAGCTCTTTCTTAGTAACTATGTAGTTACGCTAAGCCTCCTCAAGTGTCTTGCTAGCATAGTAGGTAACCACGGGTTTCCCGTCTATTTTCTGCCCAAGTACCGCACCCACTGCGTAGTCAGATGCATCGCACATGATCTCAAAGGGTAGAGACCAGTCAGGGGATTTTAGGATTGGTGCTTGAGTAACTCGATCACATAGGCTCTCAAATGCATGAGTGCACTCCTCGGTAATTTCAAAAGTGACATCCTTTGAGAGAAGATTAGTTAGGGGGCACGCGATTTTCGAGAAATCAGGAATGAAACAACGGTAAAAACTGACGTGCCCCAAAAAAAAGTGGACGTTCTTTACCAAGCTAGGCATGGGTAGTTTGGAAATCAAATTAACCTTAGCTCAATCAACATTGATGCCTTTTTCAAAGACAAGGTGACCCAGGACAATTCCCTTAGGTACCATGAAGTGGCTCTTTTCTCAGGAAAGAACTAGATTCACATCGATACAATGCCTGAGGATTTGGACCAAGTGCAGCAGGCAATCATCAAAAGATTGCCTAAATATCGAGAAGTCATCCATGAAGACTTCAAGGTATTCACCTACCATATCTAAGAATATGGCAAGCATGTACCGCTGAAAGTGGCAGTGCATTGTAGAGATGGAGCGGCATCGTACGGAATGAGTATGTCCTGAAGGGGCAGGTGAACGTAGTCTTCTCTTGGTCTTCAGGATGGATTTGCACCTGGTTATAATCGAAGTACCCATCCAAGAAGAAAAAGAATCAATTCCTTGCCAATTTCTCGAGTATCTGATCAATAAATGGCAGTGGGAAATGATCCTTTTTCAAGGAGACATTCAATCTTCGGTAATCAATATAGACTCTCCATGAGTTCGTTATACAGGTCGGTATAGTCTCTCTGATTTTAGTCGTAATGACGGTGAGTCCTGCCTTTTTGGGCACAACCTAGATTGGACTCACCCAACGATTGTCAGAGATCAGATAGATGATACCTGCATCTAACCACTTGATGATATCCTTTTTCATGACATCTTGCAGGTTCGGATTCAGGCCTTTCTATATTTCACGTGGTGGTCGTGAGCCCTCTTCAGTGTAGGAGTGATCCGTGCAATATGAGGGGCTGATGCCAGTCAGGTCATCGAGAGTCCACCCAATGGCTCTCTGATGCTGCTAGAGGACATAAATCAAGCGGGTTTCCTAATCAGAGGTAAGGCGAGAATTGATAATCACAGGAAATGTCTGATTGGAACCCAAAAAGATGTATTTGAGATGATCAGGGGGGGTTTTAACTCCATGACTGGATTTTCAGCAGTAGCAGGTGGTTCACGGTGAGGTTCAGGAGCAATGGTAGGAGCTAAAGGTATCTCTAGGTCTGGTTCAGGTGCCTCTAAGTGTAGGGTTTGATCCTCTTATGGTTGATCATCAGAGATAAGCAGGTTTTCCTTGACACATGGGTCATCAACCATGGACTCGATGTTGCAAATTTGTTTGATAACCCCACAATTAATTCTTCCTTGGGCCTTAAAGATATTGATCTTTAGTGTCCTACTCCTAAATTTTAACTCAATTTGGCCCTCCTCACAATTCATGTTGGCCCTAGCTGTGGCCAGAAAAGGTCTCCCCAAAATGATCGGTGTGTTCCTCAAGTTCTCAAGAGCATCCATGTCTAAAACGATAAAGTCCACGGGGAAGTAGAAATTGCGTACCCTAACTATGACATCCTCGAGAATTCCTTTAGGTGACTTAATAAATTGATCAACCATTTGCAATGTCACCTCTGTCAGTTTGAGCTCAGATTCTTCAAGATGGTTAAGTAGGGGTGTAGGTATTAGGTTTATGGAGGCTCCTAGATCCAATAATGCATGGTCAAATTGAATATCACTGATTGTATAGGAGATCAGAGGGGTACCGAGATCTTTTGCCTTAGGCGAGAGCTTACTCAAAATGATGGAGCTGGCTTGCTCTGACAATACGATCGGGCTCTCACCTTTGGTTCGTGGCGTACATTTTGGTGTACATACATATTTCAGGAATCTTACGTAAGCGGGTACGTGGCGTATCGCATCCATCAAGGGGATGTTTATTTGGACCTGCTCGAAAAGCTTGACCAGGTCCTCCTCAAATGCCATGGGTTTGGTTTTCTTCTTTCCCTTGGTCAAAGCCTCTGGAAATGGAACCTCAGATGGTTCCTCTAAAATTGGCTTAGGCTCTTTATCAGGGATGGGCATGTCCTGGATAACCAATTTAGGGTTAGGGTCTACAGTCTCAGGTGAGTTGTGGCTAGGAAAAAGTGGGTCCTGTGTTTCTTTGCCACTACAGGTGGTGACGGAATTTAATCCTACTTGATTCTGGTTTGGGCTAGGGAGGATAGGTGTCTACTACTGAAATCCAGAATAAGAGCTTGAAGCACCAGTCTCGGTAGGCGATGGAGCATAATAGGCCTGATAGACAAAGTGGGCTTGGCTTTGATTTGGATTCATAACGCGCCTATGGCTCGGTATGTTATTTGGATTTAGAAGAGGCTGAGAAGGGAGTGCACTCGGTTGGCATGCACTTGCCAGCTGGGCCATTAGATTGTGTAGCTCAGAGATCTCTTCATTATGTTATTTTTGCATGTCAACCAAGGTCTGGAGAATCAAAGATGTCTGATCTTCCTTAGGTGGTCCAGATTGGAAATTTTGATTGGGCCTTGGTTGAGTGGGTTGATAGGGATGTGGGTTTTGTGGTCGGGGTTGGAATTGAGGTCTTGGATTTGGGTTGTTTCCTGACCATGCAAAGTTTGGATGATTACGCCATCTAGGGTTGTAAGTATTAAAGAAAGGATTGTTCTGGATGGCATGGAGATCCTCACAGGTCTGAGAATCCCTAGAATAATAAGGGTACGAGGGTTCAGAGTTCCCCAACTATGGCAGGTTGCCCCGGAGTGGTCTCCGAAATCGTAATCAGGTGGGGGTGGATATGCATCCATCCATAGAGAGTGGTAGATATTGTGTGTAGCTTCCCTACTTAAGGGTGGGTGTGTATACGTGCTTTGTGGTGAGGAGGTGGTCTTGTGTAGATGTCGAGTGATGTCGTCCACCTTCTTCTCAATGATGGAGACCTTATCCAATTGACTAGCTACCAACTCCAAGTCAATGGACACGGAAAGGCATCGTTATTCGTGTACCCCTGATTGTTTGTCAATGTGCGGATGGACGTCCGGTCATACGCACCCAGTGACTCATTGTTCAAGGAGTTCTTGCACATGTTCTCAAGAATTCCCCAAATCTCGTCTTCATGCTGACCCATGATGCTTCCATTAGAGGTTGCATTGACAAATAACTTGATGTCATCACGAAACCCGTGGTAAAAGGATTGGACTTATTCCCACTTTAGGACTATGTGATGGGGGCATTTGCGCATGAGATCCAAAAAATGATCCCATGCCTCATGTAGAGATTCTCCTGCTCCTTGGGAGAAGTGCATCATTTGGTGCTGCATAGTGTTTGTGTGGCCAATGGGATAGAATTTTTGTAGGAAGGCAGTTTGAAGTTCTTCCCATGTGTTGATCGTGTGTGGATAAGTTTGAAACTAGTAGGCAGCTTTGTCGGCTAAAGAGAAGGAAAACTTTAAGAGCAAGTCGTCTCGATTCTGCATGTCTGCCCCAAAGGTGTAGGCTACATGCTTCAGATTCTTGATGTGTTGGAAAGGATCCTCGGAGTTCAAGCCATGGAATTTTGGAGTCATGTGAAGCATACTAGGCTTGAGCTCCACCTCGGGTCCTCCCACAGGGATATTGATTCGTGGTTCTATCTCCACTGCCATGGGATTGTAGTGATCTTGCATTTGAGGATGCGGTGGTGGTTTGATGAAGGCATTAATATGATCTCTGAAATCAAAGAACTGTTGTGGTTCAAAGTTAGGTTGTTTTGGCTGATCCATGGTTGTGATTGGAGGTTCGGGCTTAGAATCAAATGAAATGTCAATATGATTAGTTTGTTGCACAAACACGTAGGTCGAGGCTTGGCCTCGACGAGAGTGAATAACTAATGGAGGCCTCAAGGGTGGTTTTAAGGGCCTCCTCCCAAATATGCACCAATGGAGAAGATAAGGGATAGAATATCAGATCGACCCAATCGAGGCATCCAAAGATTTTTTGATAACTATAGAGGTTTGGGGCGGATGATACCCCTGGATCAGAAAGTTGTCTACTTGAGGATTACCTGGGCAGCCAAGAAGGGAGAATCCCGCAAAGACCCTTGTTGAACATGCGAAATCGGTGTTTAGGATTGATACGTTGTAGTACAGACTAAAATCGCTTGTCAAAAAATATAATTTATAACTCGAATTTAGGTTCGAGGTCGAACACAGGGAGCAAATATAGAATTCACATTCTAATCTCAATAAATAATATAAATGAGCATAATTAGTTACTCAAAGGCTTAATATTCAATGTATAGCGTAAGTATATGAGGAGATAAAAAGAAATCTAGGCAAAATAATAGTGATTTGGATCACCAATTATTAGCCTAACACATATATATTATTTACTGAATATAATCAAATGAAGGAACAGATAATCAGACGTCTGATTTTACATTCAGACGACTTAAAGTGCGCTGCTACAATGCTCCTTCTTTCTTTTTCTTCTGTTGTTCTTCTTCTTCCTCCATGCTTTCTCTTCCTTCTCTTTCTCTTCTTCTACGGTCCTCTTATTCTACCTTGCCTCTTTTCTTCTTCGTTATTCTTTCCTTCCTTTGGTTTCTTCTTTAGCCTCCTCTTCTTCTCGCGCACGGGGGGAACAACTTCTCAAACGGCTAAGTGTTAGCCATTCTTCTCCATAGCAAAATCCTCCCCTACCCCGCACTCTCTTTCTTTTCTCTCTTCTTCCTCTTCCAAGGATAATCGGGTATTCGTGTTTGGATTAGAGCATAACCAGGACCAAGGCTGCGGGCGTGGTCGCAGCCGAGGAGTGAAGGCAAGTATACGGGTCGGGTCTGTGTACACGAGTAAGGAGGACCTCACCCTTGTGTTCTGAGGCGATAAGCCAATATGACAAAATCAATTTATGTGTAGGTGGCCTCTCTTCTACGAACGATGTGGGACTAAATCCCATAGCCCTTTTGCATGTCAGCTGCGGATGAAGCCTCATCCAACACAGGCAACTATTGAGGTTGAAGCATGCAATCAAAGGCCTGGGAAGATGTCTGGAATGACTCCACGCAACCTGGAGGTGGAGCCTGGGGCTTGCGTGGCCTGGAGCATGAAGAATGTGGTGGCAGTAATGGTGGAGATGGTAGAATGACAGTGGAACCTAAAATTCAAGAGAACGGCCTCTCGGCCATGCTAAACTAGCTAAGGGGCTTTGTAGTAGGGCGTGGAGTACGTTGGTAGTGATTTCGTGACTTGTGGAGGTGTGTGGTGGTCTGCAGAGGTCGAAGGAGGAGGGCGACGGTGGGTTTGTTTGGAGAGTCACGGGAGTGGGCAGAGTAGGGAAATAAAGATGGGGCTTTGATGCGAGTGGATGTGGCGAGGATGTAGAGGGTTTCAGCGAGGCGGATGGAGGGGTGTAGCGGCAGGGACACCTCGCCGGAGGAGCGGCCAGAGACAGAGAAGACGAGGGTGATTCAAGGTGTCGAGGGATTGAAACGAGGATAGAAATAAGGAGAAGGAAATAGGGGAAGAGAGGAAGCTAAAGAACCTAGTTTAGGGACAAGAGGGGGAGAGATTCCCACACTGGTGTGATGGTCGGAGTGGGGAAGACGAACCTCCGATGGTAGAGACGACGAGGAAGAGGGGGATCTAGGAGCCCCTGAGTTGGTCATCGAGGAGCGAACGAAGGAGGGGAGGAACATAGCACTCCCAATTTGGTTGTTGGGAGGCTGTAAGACGATGGAGGGAGGAGTTCGCCAAAGCTAAGTCGGAGATAGCCAGGGAAGGAGTTTGAAGAGGGTATTTTGCCCAAAACTTAGCTAGGAAGATGCGGAAAGCAACAAGGGTTCTTTTATAGGCTATAGGAATCCCTTGAGAGCTTGGAAGGTTTTTGCGAAATAGGATATCCAAACTTTTGAAAGGTTCTCATGATCTTTTGTGAAAGACGTAGAGCCCAAGGTGCTACTCAAAAGGAAGGTAATTTCACAAAGAATCCCCATATCAATTATGGGAGAGATTGATTGAGAATCAAGTGAGAAATCCTCGCTCAAAACTCAATCGTGAAGGTTCAACCTTCCAAACATGGCGTGACGACCTGCACACAAAGAAGATGAAGTTACGAGGCTCTTTGCAAGGAATTGAAAAAGCTAGGGGTCTGAATGAGATAGAAAGAGTCTGACTGGACAAAATGTAAACTTGGTCAAGATGATCTCATATTGGGTCTAAATTTTGGTAAAAATCTAATTTGGACCTAAGGAATCTAATGGTGAGGTTGGATTTAGGTTATGACTAAGTTTTTCTGGGTAATTTATGTAGAAACCCAAATTAGGGTAACTATCTGTCTGAGACTCTATTTTAGATCAAATTGGGTTCCAATGGTCAAATGAAGTATACCAAATCCTAGAGAATATTTTTTTATGATTTTTAGAGGATTTATGTGAATTTTATCCTAACCAAAACCTCACTAGATTAAGCGGGTCTACTTTTATGGTTTCAGATGTCATTTAATTCTCGAAATGCACGAAAGCTCATTTCTATTTGCACGGACCTACTTGTTAGACAATTATGACCATTTGACCTTTAATTAACCATTGAGAAATCCCATGATTGTTCTGCAATTGAGAAATGCTGTTAAAACTACAATTTTACCCCTATTTTCTTATTATTCTCTCAGAATGAATTTGTAGTGAATTAGGGTTCTCTGGAGGTTATGTAGGAGCATTTATTCCTTGATTATGACTAATTAAAGCTAGATATGGCTAATGATGACATTATCATCATACCCCCATGCCTAACTTTTGCTAGTCCTTTAGCAAAATCTCATGGAATTAACTCAAATTCTCGACCATGCCTTTAATGCTCAGATATCTGATGTGTGCTTTCTTTTATAGATTAGGTTAGAATGCTAACAATAGGCCTAGAGGTACTTAAGTACCAACCAAGATCCGAACCTGACTAGCTTTTGCCTCAGTCTGTCACGAAGGTTTTTAAGAGCCATAGGAACTAACCTAAGGTTCATTGAACTCCGCGGTTAAAGCACCCGTGCTTAAAACATGCTTAGTCCAGGTTCAGTTTGTAGTGCATTTTTATAAGAGAGAGATAAAAGAATTTTTGCATTATTTTGGAGAGTTTTCTATCTCGTTTTCTTCTTTATTTCTAGCTTCGAATTGGCTTTACAATACAGTATATATCGGATTCCTAGCTCCCACCGTCAATCCTCGTAGGGTCCCTGGCTTTCGATGCTTCGAGATAGCAATGCCCATGACAACCCCCAAAACCCTGGCTTTCAACACTTTGAGATAGTGTCGCCCATGGTATTCTACAGCTAAATTGAGGCCCTGGCAATTGACATTTTGGGATAATCCTACCCATGGCACCTAAATAAGCACAAGGTGCTTACATGCCCCCAGTAGGATATTTAGATATCCTAAGAGACAAGCACAGAGGAGATGATATGCTATTGTGCATCTTCGAGGGGGATTTCCTACCTCTTTACGCCGAGAACTCATCCAAATCAACTTGTGTTGATAAGCCGCTCCTAGTCTAGGTAACTTTTCAGAATAGAATTAACACTTTATGTGATTTTGATAATTGAGCGCACTGAACCAGACTGTATGTGGATTAGGGTGCTTAGGTTACCAAGTCCCGCAAAGCAGAGGTCAATTAACGAGGCCGAATAATCCCTAAGCCTTAGACCTAATACTTAAGCTTCGCATTTTCTTCAACCTCTTGAGGACTATTCAGATTTTAACGGATATGTGAATTTTTAAGCCTAAAACATGCCCAAGGGGCCTAAGATCAGCACTTATACTAATCTCTGTATCTCTTAGCACTTTTGATTTTCATTTTTTTCTTTTGATTTAGTCTAGAACTAAGTAGATTCCATAATATTTTACTAATGACTATTTCTTTTTATTTCAAATTGTTGTTCCTTTTTGACATTTAAATCACCTCCTTTTTTCTCTCAAGAATGATTTGTATTTAATTTTCTCAAAATTTCCTCCCCTTTCTCCAATTTTTTTATTCTTTTTTAATTTTATATTTCTTTTTTAGTTTTTTGGAATATGTATTTCTTTTGTGAAAATCCTTCAGAACTTTGAATTTTTATGTATTTGCACTTTAACACCACCCCATGCCTAAGTTTTGTAATGTCCTCATTGTAAACCGGAGGGTATGAAATCAGTTTGGGTTTAGGGATTAGAATAGGATAATCGGGTGGGTGAACGGGTCGGGATGACTGTTGCGGACGATTTCAAGCTTTGGTACGAGTACTAGTGGTGGAGTCGATTGTTCTAAAACTAAGCTCAGCGTGCAATAGACGTGAAATACAAAAGGATAATTAGAAGGATCTCAAATTTTTTGGAATGACGGGTTGCCTCTCATTAAGCGCTAAATTCAATGCCTTCAGCCGAGCAAAAAATGGTATGGAGGAGTGGTCAAATCAGACGAATTTTGTAGAACAAGCACCTTGATCAATAGCCTGGTTGGTCCAACCAGGTGCTTGTTTAAGTCAATAGGCTGATGATGCAGCAAAACCCAATCAATCTAGTGGGTTGATAGATGTGAATCAGTAGATGCGGAACCCACCATATACTCTGTAACTCAAATAGATGTGGAAGTGAAAAGCTGGGGTTTGGCTGAATCGGATTTGCCTGGTCAGAGTAGGGATCCTCAAATGAAAAAGGTTGGTGGAGGAAGTAGGAAGCCTACGAGAGTGATCAGAGAAGGATGGGGCGTGATTATCAGTCTGATTGAAGTCCGAAACCCAATTGAAATGTGGAAGTGAATCATGTGCAACTGGCTCATCGAGAGGAGAATCAGAGTAGAAATTAAGCCTGGTTGAGAGTCGGGGTTGGAAACGGGTTTTGGAAGGCCCTGTATATGCTGTGAAGAGGTGGTTTCCTTCAAATCATTGACCTCAGTGTCAGAATCAAAGGACGGGTTGTAGTCGCTGAGATTGTAAATTGGTTTGGATTTGTCAGGAAACAACAGTTCTCTGAAATTAGGGTAAGATTCGAAATCGTTGGAGAACTTGCGAGAATCGTGTTCTAAATCTGATTCAGGGTAGAGGTTCCACCACTGAGTAAATCAAGATGTGGAGAAGCAGCAACCTGACTTGGATCTAACCTATTTTCATATTCTGAGCTCAAAAAGGTGTCCCTATTAGGCATAGGCTCAGGTTCTTTGCTCGTAGGGTAGACCCAATCGATTGCTATCTTTCCAACTCCTTGGTTTCTGTATCATAGATTGGTGTGACTTCCGAAAAATCAATCTGTATCTCTGAGGAGGTTGGATAGGTGCACTCATCAAATACAGGCCCAGAATCATAATCCAAATTCAAAATCTGAATTTCGTCATATTGGGCCTTGTAATCATCCCTATAAGGCTTAGATCTAGATTCTAGGTTAAGGGTGTGGGTTGGATCATTAGAATCTAGGTTGGGCTCTACAGGGATGTCAGAATTGCTCTCGAGAGTCAATCAGAATAGGGGATGGAATTTACACCCTCGAGAGGTTCTGATTCAATCTTAGTATCACAGGTGTCTAGGAGATCTAAGCTCGGTGAACCAGGCTTTCGATTTTCTAGGGTTGGTTTGAGATCGGGAACACCTGCAATTGGATCCTCCCAACCCATCTCAAGATCAGGAATGCCAATTTGTTCGTAATTTGAATTAGATTCCATTTGGGTTGGGGGTCCATAACAAGCTTGAGCATCAAACCTGGGATTTGGGAAATTACATGGATTACTGGAATTACTCTAAGATGTCATCTTAACTTCTGACGGGTATTTTTCATCGATGGATCTATATAAATTATTCAGCAATTCTCCACATTTTCCCAAAGAATTTTGGAGTTTTTCCGGAACTAAAGGATTTGACCAATATTGTAAACAATCATTATTGTGTAATTTCACCAATTGCATGTGTTCTACTAAGAGATCATCCTTGGTTGAATCGTGGTTTAGTTGTATCCATATCATCTCCGTGCGGTTCAAAATGTGGTTCATTGTTTTCTTGAATTTATCATGAATGTCCCATTTACAAAATTCTTCATGGTTTCTATAAGCATTCTAAATTATCTTTTCTTTCGTGCTTATTTAGGATTCAGGTTTCCTAAACAGTCTTCCTATAGAGCCAAGCTGCATTTTTTAATCAAGTGGTGAAATCAAGATGTAGAATCAAACTCAAGATTAGATTGCAGTTGAATTGACCAGGTAGAAATCCCTAAGATGATCTGTGTATGTGCACTAGAGAAAAAGATGAGGGATTGGATGTTGTTGGACTCAATCAAGGCACCCAAAGATTTTTGGATGCCTATAGAGGTTCCGGGCAGATGATACTCATGGATCAGAAAGTCATCCACCTGAGAATTACATGGGTAGCCAGGAAGGGAGAGTCCTGCAAAGACCCCTACATGGTAGAGCGTCCCCACGGGTTACAGAGTTTCCCCCACCCAACCTTCTTGTCACTGAGGGTCCAGGTAGACCAGAATGGATAACTTGACATCTTAAGTCTACCAATTTTAAGTCCTAATTTGTGCCTTTAATTCCAATTGATTAGAAGTTAATTTGACTTGGGACCTAATTTGGAGGTTGGTTGGCCTACTAGGTAAACCAACTTCACCTGACTTGCCCTAAAAGATTGAGAATGAAATCTAGGTCATGACCCAGAAATCACCTTAATTGACTCTCAGGTTATTAGGTTCAAGATTTTAGGATTCAAGTGAATTTAGAGCCTGATTTAAGGGTTTTTCTTGATTAGATCTTTTCAACCAAAGACTTGGGTGGCATACAAATGCGGGAAGGTTATTTCCTTTTATGCAGGCAAATGTAAACTATCACTTCAGAACCATAATGTAGAAACCCTAATTGTCTCTATTCTACATCCAATTTGGTCTTAAAATGTTCTCCTTGGACTTCAAACAAGAAGTGCATAGTCCAAGAAGATTAGAAATTACGCATGGTCCCTAATAGGTGCAAGAAATTTAGGTAGGGAATTCTCTACAGAATCGTCTCAAGCTTCAATCAGATATGAAATTTGTTCGCAAATAAGGAAACTTACTTTTTTAAATGATGATTACCATAAAAATAAAGCAGATGATTCCTAATTGACTGTTTCCCTTTTTTTTTTTTGTCTTCCCAAGATTAAGAGGTTGATTAAGGAAGAATAGAAAAGTTACCTATCCTAGAGTGGTTGATTTGCGCAAAAGATCTCCTTGTGAAGTACCTCAAAAAATCACAAGAAATCAAACAAGGCAAGTTAGTGCTCAAATATAATCAAAATATAGCAAGAGAATAGCGGTGAATTGCGCATTGCTCCCCGGCAATGGTGCCAAAATGCTGAACGCGTGAAATCGGTGTTTAAGATTGATACGTTGTAGTACAGACCAAAATCACTTGTCAACAAATACAATTGAAAACTCAAATTTAGGTTCGAGGTCAAATACAGGGAGCAAATATGGAATTCACACACTTATCTCAATAAATAATATAAATGAGCACAATTAGTTACTCAAAGGCTTAATATTCAATGTATAGTGTGAGTATAGAGTGGAGGGGGGAGGAACGTAGCACTCCCAATTTGGTCGTTGGGAGGCCGTAGGACGAAGGAGGGAGGAGCTCATCGGAGCTAAGTCGAAGATGGCTGGGGAAGGAGTTTGAAGAGGGTATTTTAGCCAAAATTTAGCTAAGAAGATTCAGAATGCAATAGGGGCTCTTTTATAGGCCATAGGAAGCCCTTCCAAGCTTGGAAAGAAGCTTGCAAGATTGGAAGGTTTTTGCGAAATAGGATACTCGAACCTTTGAAAGGCCATAGGAAGCCCTTCTTTTGGTAAACACGTAGGCCCAAGGTGCGGCTCAGAAGGAAGGCAATTTCAAAAGGAATACCCGTATCAATTTTAGGAGAGATTGATTGAGAATCGAGCGAGAAATCCTCGCTTAAAACTCAACGGTGAAGGTTCAACCTTCAAAACATGGCGCGAGGACATGCGTGCAAAGAAGATGATGAAGTTAGGGGGCTCTTTGCAAAGAATTCAAAAAGCTAAGGGTCTAAATGAGATAGAAAGAGTCTGACTGAACTAAAATGTAAACTTAGTCAAGATGATCTCAGATTGGGTCTAAATTTCGGTACAAATAAAATTTGGACCTAAGGAATCCAATGGTGAAGTTGGATTTAGGATTTGACCAAGTTTGACAGGGTAATTTATGCAAAAATCCAAATTAGGGCAACTACCTGTTTGAGACTCTATTTTAGGTGAAATCAAGCATACCAAGCCCTAGAGAATATTTTTATATGATTTTTAGAGGGTTTATGTGAATTTTATCCTGGCTAGAACCTCACTTGATTAAGCGGGTCTGTTTTTAGGATTTTAGATGTCATTTAATTCTCGAAATGTGTGAAAAACCCATTTCTTTTTGCACGGACCTACTTGTTAGACAATTATGACCATTTGACCTTTAATTAACCCCTGAGAAATCCCGTGATTGTTCTGCAATTGAGATATGCTGTTAAAATTGTAGTTTTACTCCTATTTTCTTGTTATTCTCTCGGAATGGATTTGTAGTGAATTAGGGTTCTCTGGTACTTATGTAGGAGCATTTATTCCTTGATTATGACTAATTAAAGCTAGATATGGCTCATGATGACGTTATCATCAACCCCTACACAGTAAAGCATCCCCACAGGTTATAGGGCTTCCCCCACCCGACCTTCCTTGTCGCTGAGGGTCTAGGTAGACCAGAATGGTGACTTGACCTCTTAAGTCTACCAATTTTAAGTTAAGAGCATGGGTTCTTATGATTTCACTTGAAATTTTAAGATATTTTTGTGCAAGGTGACCTAATTTGAAGATTGGTTGACCCCGCAAGGTGGGTCAACTTCACCTGTTTTGTCCTTGATTATTAGGTCCCAACCTTTTAAGATTTAAGTGGATATTTAAAGCTTGATTTTGGAGTTTGCTTGGTCAATTCATGCAAGGCTTGGGACACACACAAGTTGGGAGAATATGTTCTTGATTAAGCAAGTGGAGTCCTCAACCCTAAGATAGAAATCCTATTTTGGCTCTGATTGATCCAATTAGTTTCGTCCAAATTTGGTACCTAGAGCTCAAGCAGGAAAGTGATAGCCTTAGATACCTTAAACCCTAAGTAGGTGTAGAAATTAGGGTTAGGGTTGGTCTACAAAAGAATCAAATTAGGCAACTTGTGAGGATTGATTCTAAGAATGAAAAGCAAGTTGTCCCTAATTGATTTTCTTCCCCTTTTAATCTCTTCTCAGAATTAGGGGCTTTTAAGAAAAAGGGAATGGAATTTACTTGCCCATGGAGTGTTTGGTGCATGGCTGACTCTCCTCGATTGGATTCCTGCCCCTGGAGTCTTTGGTGCGTGGATGCCTTTGCTCGATTGGATTCCTACACAGATCACAACAGAAGAGATAGAGCAAGTTAGTATCAAATCAGAAATCGCAATCAAGAGATCAAAATGAGTGTTGCTCCCCGGCAACGGCACCAAAATATTGCTCGCTCTAAATCAGTGTTTTAAAGTAATGCATTGTAGTATAGCCAATAAATCACGAAGCACACCTAAAATTTATAGCTTGAAAGAAATCCTAAGTCGAACACAGGGAGCAATACGACAACTTATCTCAAGATCACAATTTTAAGCAAGAATATAATAATGTAATAGCAATTTCAAGCACAAATGATGTAAATATGAAATCAAGAGTCAATGTGGCAAAAAAGATTAAGGTAAAATGGTAATTTGAATCACCAAATTACTCCATTACAATCATACTTAAATAATGCAATAGTATCAATCAACCAAAGCCATGTATGATGAGTTCACAATGCACTTCTCTCTGATGCTACAGTGCGTAAGCACTGTTCCTCTTTTGGTTGCTTCTTCTTCTCTTCTTCTGCTTTGGCTTCTTCTTTTCTTTTTTTTCTCTTAATGGACAAAGGGGGGGATACTTTGCAATTTGCTAAGTGTTAGGATCTCTCTGAAGCAAAACCCCCCTTAACCATGCACACACTCTCTCTCTTGTTCTCCTCGTCTCTTTCTCTCAATCAGGCAGGTATTCAGTCAATTGGGTACGCAGATACCTGAGACCAGGTCCACGTGGCGTGGGTCGCAGACGAGGTGTGAGAGAGTAGGCCGGCAAGTGAGCGGGTAATGGGGACCCGACCCTCGTGTCTTTGGCGAGGGGTCGGGGTGATAAATTCATTTTATCTCGCACTAAAGGCTCGGTCATGCATGATGTGGGACTAAATCTCCCACAGTTATCCTCGCGAAGCTGCTGATGATGGTTCTTCCAATTGCAGTCGGAGAGGAGTTTGTGGCTTCCAATTGAAGGCCTGGAGGGTGACCTGGGGTGCTTCCATGCGACCTGGAGAGTGCACCTGAGTTCTTCGTGGTTAGAACACCATAAACTCGACCGATGAAGTCATTGCGGTGGCGGAGCTCCGGTGGAAGACCTCAAATCAAGAATACGGGTGCTCAGCTCTAATTAAAATGTTCAAGAGGATCGTTGTAGGGCATGGAATGTGATGGCAGCGTCCGTTGGGTGATTTGTGCGTGGATGTTGGTGGATGGTGACGGAGATGGAAGTGAGAAGGTGGGTTGTTCGGTGGATGATTTGGGTGAGCGGAGTGGCGAACAGGGAGAGGGGTTTTGATGGGCGAGTCGTAGTAGAACTTATAAGGTGGTTGGCTGTGGACCATGCAGAAGACCTCACCGGAGTGGTTGCCGGAGCGGAGGGAGATGAATTCGTGGGAGGCGATGTGATGGTCAAGTCGGACTGGGGAAGACGAAGTTGTGAAGTAAAGGAGCTAGGGAGTTGATCTGAGTAGGTAGCAGACAACAAGGAGGAGGAGCGACATTGGGTCTGGTATGGCCGGTGCCATAGACGAAGGGAGCTCTAGTGGGAGAGAACGGCAACGACGAAGGGGGAGGAGGTGCCTCGGGGTATGTCGAGGTGCGGAAGAAGCTGGGGAGTCGAGACTGGCTGGCTATAGTCCATGTTGGTAAGTAAAGAAGCTCGGAGGAAGGGGTTAATGGAGCGAGGTGGAGCAAGCCGAGGAGGAGAGGAAATACGGCTAGATTTGGCTCAATTTCTTGCTAAGGAGGTAAGGAATGCCACGGGGGTCTTTTATAGGCCAGGGGGTGAGCTTTCAAGCTTGGAAACCAAGCTTCATGATTTAGGAGACTCAAATCTTTAAAGGATTCGCATGAGCTTTTTTGAGAGATTTGGAGACTTGGACATGGCTCAATAGGAAGCAGATTACCTGACAAATCTCCCTTTCAATTTTGAGAGGGATTCGTCAAGTAATCGTATAGTTTCTGCCAAATGATGCTTGCCGGAGTAGGACTTCTCCACGAAAATGGTGGAAGGACCTTTTTGTAAAGAGTGATGAAAAAGATAGGGGGTATTTGCAAGGAATTCAAAAGCTGAGGGATTAAGTGAGAAAGAAAGAGTCTAACTGGACCAAATTGCAAACTAGGTCAAGATGATCTCTGATTGGGCCCAAATTTTGATACAAGCCTCATTTGGATCTAAGGAATACAATGGTGAAGTTGAATTTTAGTTTTGACTTAGTTTGATTGGATAATTTATGTAAAAACCTAAATTAGGGCAATAGTTTGTCCGTGACTGTAAAAACCTAAATTAGGGTAATTTATGTAAATTTTATCCTGACCAAAATCTCAGTAGATTAAGTGGGTTCTATTTTCAGGGTTTCATTTGTCATTAATTCTTGAAATACGTGAAAACCCATTTTTGTCTGCATGGATCCCCTTATTAGACTTAGATGCATATTTGACTTTTAGTAACCCCTGAAAAATCCTGTGGTTTATTTTGTATTTGTGGATTACTGGTAAAATTGTAGAAATAACCTTTTATTCTTATTTTCTTCTTAAAACAACTCAACATGCCCAAGAGACCTTCTTACTGATATGTAGGAGCTTTTATTAACTTTATCAAATCAAATTGAGCTAGTTACGACTCATGATGGTGTTCCCATCACCCATAAATATAGAGAAGATGAATCTCGAGTGAGTAGATTAACTCGAGTAGGAGGGGTTCGGGGTGCGTAGGAAGATCTAGATGCAGTAAATTACTTGAGAATTTGGGTTGAGTTCGAATCAGTTCGTTGAGCTTCTTATCAACGAGATCCACCTTATCCAGCTTCTTGGTGATAATGTTCATATTAGCTTGAGTAGATTCGGCATGAGCCTCGTGGACACCGACTCGTTACTCTCTAGGTATCTGGTATTGGTTCATCGACACGGCATTCATTGAGTTCTCCGCTAATGACTCGAACAACTCAAATGCGTTGTTCTCGTCCTTTGCGAGAAAATTCCCACCACTAGATGCATCAGCCAGATACTAATGTGTGTCATCCAGTCCATGGTAAATGATCTGAGCTAGGTGCCATCTGGTTACACCATGGTGCAGACATTTCCTGATAAGATCGTGAAATCAATCCCAGGCATCGTGCAACTCCACCCCTGGTCCTTCGGAGAAAGTCGTAATTGCTCACCTCATCGTGTTCGTTTGATCGATCAAAAAGAACTTTTGGAGGAATTCATGACGTAATTCTGCCCAGGTTCCAATTGGCTTCCCGATGGTCTTGAACCAATATGAAGCTTTAGCCATAAGAGAAAACGGAAAAAGCTTCATGAGAACTATTTCCAGATCAACATTTCTGGCTCAAACTGCTTTGGCGATTCGGCTCAGGTCCCCTATGTGCTTGAAAGGATCCTCATTTGAGTTCCCATAAAAATAAGTCTGAATTAGACTTATTGGATTCAGCTTCAGCTCTAATGCGTCTTCGCCTGTAGGAATCCAGACTTGAGGTGCTTGAATCAGAGCTGCCGGATCGTAGAAGTCCCGTAGCTGTTCTCTTCAGGGTGGATGCTGTGACGACCCAAGTCACCATGTGCTAGCAACCAGTACAACTCGCTGAAAAGATTGCAGTTACCCAACAGATAATCATAAAATGTAAAAATAGCCAACAAATAATTCATATTGAAAAAATTAAAGGAACATAAATTGAATACTAACTAGAAGATTTATCATACTATATAATCCCAAGGAGACGTACAACGGAATCCTCTTGCGAACTACCAAGTATACCTGACTACGGAACCCAGAAACACATTAATAAAAACTGGGTAGAGTAGAACTGACGACAGTAGAGTGCAACAGTAACCAAGCACAAGAGAAAATGGGTACTATATCTTAATTAATCTATTTATTAAGCATCTCGTTATTCGGTTCCATTTCATATTTTGGAAGCCCAATTTATTACAGCTTGCAATATCAATTGACGTCTCAAGGCACGAGACGATTTTGTGTAACTTCCTACAGTGCAAGACCGGTATAAGCCACCCTCCTGGCTGGGAAGATCACTTATATCCACCGAGTCGCTGCTCTCCATTACCTTGGGGTCATTGTGAAGAGGAGTGGCAGCTACATCGTTTGGTGTGAACACGTGCTAGCTACTCACGCTGAACCATAAATAACCAATGACCCACCCACCGACTTAGTAAAGAAAATCAACTCCAACCCTCGATCCCTGCAATCCGCTATTCCAGGTTTCCGCTAAGCCTAACCAAAGAGTTGTAGGGAGGCCAGCAACTCCCTAAACCAACCAAGAACCGGTCTAGTAGAGTAAAGCTATGACCAAATCCAATGAGTAGCGGGTTGAAACCAGTTATCCAATTCTTATAATTCTCGACAAATTCGTTGTACTGATTATTTAATCATTTCAGATAACTGTATTCTTTGTAGGTATCAAATCAACCATATCAATAATTGTACTTGTAGTTCTAGGATTAATATTCACATTATCCTCTATCTTAATCGTTTCCAATAAATTTCCAATTTTCGATTGTGATTCCCATTAAATCATTATCTAACCATTCTGATGATGTCAATTTTACTAAAAACAGAGTTCTTTTGGTACATGCGATAATAAAGCCATATCCAACAAGCTTAATTGCTTTATGATACATTTACTATGAATTTATCGAAAAATTTGTTGTTAACTCCTTTTAATCTGGTAGTTAACTATATTACTTTAGTTATTCACATTTTGAGTTAACGACTTGATTTTTATCATTTATATTTGATATTCCAGTACCTAGAGCAACAAGAAATATGCAAATGCACTCGATCCCAACATGAGGTAAGAACGCACAATAAAAAGTGTACTATGTGAAGAAAAATCACGATATAGATAAACTGTACAGAAAAGGAGAGAGACTACTCTAGCTAATGTCATTGTGGGGTCACGATGACTTTGTGAAAATAGGTTGGAGATTCTCAATACCACACGTGTCTCTCGAATCTATGCCTTGAAAATCAGAGTGAAAAATGCCCAATCCAACCATACAAATGCATCTGGCACCTTCGAGAACCCCAAGATCGAGTCTTGGATCATGTGATTCCGATCTTGGATGCCCCCGATCTAAGCAAAACAATTCTGATCGTTAGATGTTAACATAATAACATGCACAAGGGCCAAAATGAAATATTAAAAATATTTTATTTTAAAATGTAATTTTCTCACCCCTTCAATTAATTCTTCTCCTCTTCCACTTCTTCTTTATTTCTTTTTCTTCCTTCGGTCTACGACAACCCATCACGTAGGACTCGACCTTCAACTCCTCCTCGCCTAACCTCGCCTTTGGCCATCGGTCGATGGTACGCTGGCCACGGGGAGCCCCCTCTGTGTCTTCCCTCTCTTTCTCCAATCTCTGTTTCTTTCTCTCTCTCTTTCTTTCTCTGTTTTCCTATCTGTTCTCTTCCTCCTCCTCCTCTCTCTCTCTCGTGTGCATGGGAATATAGGTGGAAAAGGGTTTGGTTTTATAGGGCAACAGAGAGGAGAGAGTGGTGGTGGTGGTTTAGGAGAGAGAAAAAAAAACTATAGAATAAATTAAAATGATAAGAAGGATTAGGATTAGGAAGAGTTTTTTTTCTGTTTATAACTACATGCATTCTCGTAACAGGATCAAACAAACTCCGCTTCCCATGGAACACATATCGTCGGAGTTGTCACAAAATAGGGAATCTGATAAAATTTATGAATTTTAAAATGGAGGTCATTTGAAAAATGCAATCTTTAACGTGGATTGCGTGCAACTCTACCCGCGGTTCACACACATTTCGTGCATCCAGGGTCTAATCGTCACACAGAACATACCATAGAAATCCTCGTGACACCAAAATGTTAACAATACTTTTGGAACGTCGATTCGGAGTCTAGATTGCAAAAAAAAAAAAACATGGGTTTTCAATCTAATTGTGTATTTTAAATTCGTGTAGGCTCTGATTTGCAAACGAAAAGTGTCAATGGGTTTGTCTTGACATGCTTAGTTTGAAATGACTCAAAGATCTGTGTTTGGGATGTTACAGATGTTGCATTCTATCCAATGTCATCAGAATTTTGTTGATGTTCTTTTGATATCATTCCTCTGATTCGACGACCTGGGCTTCCAGGCGAGCCATCGAGTCTAGATTCATTGGATCCTGACCAGGTCCAGGGTTAGCCATCTCGGCTAATTGAGTAGAAGAAGGTAGATGAGAAGATGGTTTGGGCGATGTGATGAATCGCCTTCGCCTCCTTGGGACTGGCTCCCAAGGTCTAACTAATTGAGGTCTAAGTGACCTGCTCCCATGCATACACCAACCAACCCAAGTTGGTGAAGCCAAGCCAAACAAGGCTAAGGCATTCTCAATCAAGTGGTCCTTAAGATCAGGTGACTAGATTTTTCATTGAGATTCTAATTATAGAAGAAAAATTCATTATAAAATTGTCTGAAAATAATCCCAACCCCTCAAGTTAACGCAACTAATCTATATGAGGGGACTAAGGGGAAGGTTCTTCCTTTGGCTTTCACCCATGGTTCCTTTGTATCCCTTAGACATGGTCGTTTGATGCTGCCCCATAAATTCGACTATGGGTTTAGCTAGAGCGGTTGTGATGTCCCAGTAGTTCGATAACAAATGCAAGTTAATTAGCGCATTTTATGGAATTTTGTTTAGCCTTTATTTCTTCGATTTGGGGTTTTGTCCAACCAATTGAGTGGTTCACAAGGTGACCAGGCTCACTGGCTATCCACTATACCTGATTAAGTCTAGGCTAGTCAATTGTGGTCTCTAAGTTATAACCCTAAAAATTGAGCCTAGGGTTCCTGCAATAGACTAAGTGTTCAGGCAAACCACAATTCAAATTAAAAACATTCTCTACGGCACAATTTGAATGCAAATGATTTTAATTTTGACAAGTAGATTTCATTTTCAACTAACCTTTTATAAAATAATTTTTTAGAATTTTTACTATTTCAAGTGAATAAATACGAATTTTTAACTGTCAAGGGGTTAGATTTGAAATTTTGAGCCCTTGTAAGTTTTTTATTTGAAGCAGTATCAATTTAACTCCAAAAATTTGGGAAAAATATGGAAATGAAAGGCAATTTGATTATCCTTCAAATCCTACCATTTTTAGTCAAATCTGATTCATGTGTTGTTCGGAATTACTTCTTGAAATTCAAAAATTTTTAGATTTGAGCCTGCTTGACCCCCTTGTATTTCGCAAATTTTCAAAAATTGCACGATTCAAATTTTGTTAAATGAACGGTGCCATTTGAAATTTAAATTGAAAATATAGCTTTAGCCCAAATTTTAGAATTTTTGGGTCGTAAAACATTCAAGGAGTGGTGAAAAGGCTTTTGAAAAGGTTTGAATTAAAAAAATGAACCCTTTCCACAAAAATGTTTTTTTTCAAATTTATGAATTCTTTTCAAAATATTTTTTTTCAAATTTTTTTTATTTTTGGAGGGAAAATATTCAAAAAATTTTTCTTTTATTTTTTTTAAAGGCACTCTAATCCTAAGATTGAAAAGAAAACCTAAGTTTAAGATCTATTTTTTTTTGCTTTTCAATGAAAATATTCAAAATTTTTTCCTTTTTTTCAAAAATAAATCTATCTAGGACTCAAAGGAAGCCTAATCTAAGATCATGACGTGCACCTAATTCTTTCACCTGCACCTACTGTATGCATAGAATCCATTCGTCTTGTTCCTGCATATCAAAAGCAAGTAGAAACAAATGTTTTAGAGTTAAGCTCAAAAATCAAAAATCAAAATCGTGTTTCCTCGCTGGCAACGGCACCATTTGTTTGGCTTCGTAAAACACATATTTGATTAAAAGAGTGTCGTAGTATAGCGCGAATCACAACTTAAACAAAAAATTAATAAAAAGACGGTAAGTCCTGGTCACTCTCAGGGAGGCAGTTAATAGCGAAGTTGATTTTTATTTTTCCTTCCTTTACTTGCTCAAAATCGGACTCCAGGTTCAATAGTGAGAGTAAACGATGCGCCGGTCGCATTGTTAACACGTAAAACATGCGCATGAGTTAGGTAAATCACAAATTTGAATGTGTGTGTTTCAATACGCACAACCTCTACTATGCAATGGCGACTAGCCGAAAATGAATCTATCGCTAAATCATTCACATCCTTTAGAACTGACATGTTTATTACACTATATATGGATGAAACAGGCAACTGATGATTTTTATTCCTTCCAAAATATTGTCATTACACTGTTAGAGGAAAGCTTTTACAAGGAACTTGAAATACTATTCTAGCAAACAAAAAAGATATGCATGCATGGATCTAAGGTAGATTATGTATGCATTCTTAGAGAGAGTGTATTACTACTATTACTAGCAAGATATTAATGTAAGAATCAAAACTATGAAGAATAGTATGCTAGCTAAAAGAAAACAGGGCATTGGAGGTGGTCTCCAATGGTTGTGTGGCTTGAGCTGGTGGGAAGGGAAAGCGGGATGGCCAAGGTGGGTAGTCAGCCACTTGAGAAGGTGGTGGAAAGCTTCTTGGATATTGGACTTTAAATGATGGAGTGGATATGATGGTGGAGCTCATGGAGAGAGTTGTGCATATGAAGATGGCATCTAAGATGAGGTCTCTTGGCCATCCAGGGGGAGTCGTATGTAGACTCTTGGACAACCAAGGTGCTCTCAAGAGAAGTCTCTAGACTTCTCTAGACTGGCGGACCAAGAGGTCAATATTTAGTCTTCTTAGATCCACTTTTTGTGGATCTAAGAATGAGCATGTATGACCATTCTAGAGTCTTCTCTAGATTTGGCAGCTAGGTGTGTGCATGTGGGTGTGTGTGCGTCAATAGGTGGTCAAGTGGACCACCTAGGTCCATGGCTAGGTTGGGCCTAGGTTTGTCTAAATAGGTTTCTAAAAATAAGTGTATGTGTATCCTATTACAAAGTGATTGATCCAATTAAACTTAATCAAGTTTAATTGAGTCAATGTGTGTACTTGGGGGAGAGAGTTCCCAATTGGATTGGGCTTGAGTCAATTGGACTCTCATTGAGTCCAATTAGACTTGTGTTGGTTGAGATTTGAGCTCAATTGGACTCTATGAGTCCAATTGACTAGGTGAACTGTAATTGACCTAGATCCAAGTCAATTGGGTTTAGTGAGAACCTAATTAGGTTCTTAGGAGGGTCTTAGGGTAGTGTACTAGGCTTAGGATATCTTAATTTAGGTTTCCTGGGGTGTAGGATTGGCTTTAGGGGCCTAAGAAATCAAGATCTAGGCTTGATTTCAAAAACAACATCTGAAGAGGGGCTTCAGACATTTGATTTAGTAATTAGATGACTTATAATTCAAAATCAGAAGTTTATGTCTCTAGTCTAGACGTCCAATGTTGAATCAGGGTGAAGTTGAGGTTCTATCTTGGGTTTTTGCATAAATTGTACGTCTGACACCTTGTCTTGACGTCCAATATTGCAGTAGATTGAGTCTAGGTTCTACAGGTGGTGTCTAAGGGTCTTCGACATCCAGCATCTTACCTGGAAATCCAAGGATGGGCTAGAATATGGGTTTTGAGGTATTCTAGGCTAAGGTGACCTATTCTAAGGGTGGCTAAGGTTTGGGAGGGTATCTAAAGCTGCCCTAAGGTAGGAATAGGTTCATTGTTCTTCATAATTTAATTCAAACATTAAAATCCTACAAGTAATGTAGCATACCCCTTCCCTATATTATGTCTTCATCTTTATTCCCAAGGCATCTACTGCAACTCTAGCCTCTTCCCTGCTTCAGATCTAACTTCAGGTCATCTCCTGAGCTTTTATTTCCTACAAACCAAATAATACACTAATCAGTACATTATTATAGCATCATTTCTTGAATATCTAAGTAAAGCAGGAAAGATGCAAGGTATGCTACTAATGCATGAATTATACTACAATTATGTTAAGTTCTAACTCAATTCAGGTCATTTAAGTCCTATGATTGTTGTACAATCAGTGGTGCAATGTGTGGCGAGAATCCCATAGTTATGAATGAATCGACGATAAGAGCCCGCCAAGCCAAGGAAACTATTGAGTGCTCGAACTGTGGTGGGGGTCGACCATGGTACGACAGCTTCGATTTTTGCAAGATCCACCTTGACTCCGTGTGTATAGACAATGTGGCCCATGTAATCGATTGCAGTTTCATTGAAGGCATACATGGTTGCCTTGACATAAAAGCATTGAAGTTGGAACCGCTCCAAGATGGCGCACATGTGGCGAATGTGTTTCTACCATGAATGGTTGTAGACGAGGATATTGTCAAAGAAGACAAAGGTGAAGTTTCATAGGAATGGCCAAAAGAGGTTATTCATCGTCACATGGAAGGTGGAGGGTGCGTTGGATAAGCAAAACAACATTACGGGAAACTTGTAATGGCCATCATACGTCTGGAAGGTGGTTTTGTAGATATTGTTGTCCTTCATTTAAATTTGGTGGTAACTTGAGCATAGGTCGAGTTTGGTGAAGTAGACAACCCTGGGAAACAAAGGATGATCCATATGTAAGTCATTCAACATTTTTCTTTTGGAGGTAGTAGATAGGAAACCAATCCACTTACCTTGTTCGCTACACCATAATTGATGTTGGGGGAGCACGAGTAGATTGATGTGTTAGAATAAATAAATAAAATGATGGACAATAATAATTATGGAACTAAATTATGCAAATCATAAGAATACTGTAATTGACATGGAAATCTCTTCAAAGTGGAGGGGTAAGAAATCACGAGCAACTGCAGAGATATTCCATTATATAAAATATAAGAGTAAAATGTTTTGATATTAGATTTTGTCAAAATTTGAATACTAAAAGTCATATAGAAAAATAGGGGCAATGCCATTCCTAATTAGACTTCCAGGCTGAGTATGCAATCCCATAACAACCAACAGTGTTGAAATTGCCTTGGAAATGTTGAGAATGGCACATTCCAGAATTAATGCTCTAGTTACACTCCATATCCCATTCATTTAACACTCGAGAGTGAAGGAAGTCACCTGCATGGACTTGTTCAGCTGGTGCCAACACTGACTATGACAGCATGTACTTGAATTGAGCCCTATCTTATCTAGGGCTGGTGTTGCAGGCACGTCAATCCCTTTAATTGTTCGTAAGGGATCTGGGCCATAAATAATAAAAAAAAAGAGAAGGAAGTCAGAAATCAATGAGACTCACATTCGGATAGAGCGAGGGGTATGAAATTTGGTGGAAGTTGAAAAATGGGAGATTTTCTCAAGGAGGGCTTTCCTAACAAATGTGTGCAATGGATGAAGAAGTGTGTCACTACATCATCCTTCTCTCCTCTCTTACGGATATGGTGGGATTTGTTGTACACAATGATTAGTTAGGATTTCTACCAAGCTAATGAGTGCAAAATGAGATTCGTAAAAACATGCATTGCAGTATATTTAAATCGCACAAATCGACTTTTAAAAATTTATCTTTCTCGAAATAAAGCGTATTTTGAGGTCATTCACTGGGAACAAAACAAATGTGCAACTTATCACTATCAAAAGTTTCCAGCTCAGGAACTAGACACAACTAATTTGATTTTTTTCGCACAAAAACTAGTTCAGAAATATTTAAGTAGATCTCTCAACTCAATAGTACATTGAAGAAATTCATTGTAATTAATGCTTAATTGAGAATAATTAAGGAATAATATGATTAAGCACTAAAAATACCAAGTCAATGATATTTGGGGTATAACATTTCAATAAAAAAAATAATCGACTAATAATCAAGACAAATATTTAATTAGTTAGGAATATCTTCTAATCAATCCTTGGAGTTTATGATCAGGCCCTTGTCCTTTCCTGTGTTCTCACCGATGTTGAGCTCTAGCCGTTGGCTTGCTCTGACATTCGGCGAAGAGGCATCGTCGATCGACCGCTAATGTAGTGGTGATAGTGGATGGCTGATCGGAGGCAGTGGCGATGGTGATTGACAGCGGTGACGTTCCTGAAGTTGGCGGTGTCCTACACTTGTCAAATGTGGGTCTTCGACCCTAATTAAGCACTCAAAGCTCCGGCATTCCCCAACCTTTTAGGCAATGGCAATGGTTGGTTGGAGCTTGTTGAACGTACGAGTTGCTACGCTAACGTGTTTGGTTTTAAAAAACCTGTCGTCGTAGTATGAAAGCGAAGAACTCGTATTCAACAAATAAAATTTATACCGGAATGGAAATCCCAGGTCGAACACAGGGAGGCAGACGTTTGATTTAAAAACACGCGTTTATTTTATTTGTTACGAAGTAAATTAATTGATTAGAACTATCTAACTATTTACAATAAATAGAAGATAGAGAGAGATAGAGAGAGAGAATAAGAGAGAGAGAATAATACAAAAATCAAAAGAGATATAGAATGCACATGGAATTCATTATCGAAAGGATTGTTCATTACATTAAATATTATGACTAGAAAGCGGGAAAATGATTACACTAGAAAGCAGTAAATCTATTCTAGAAAGCAGTAAAAAGAATGCGGAGAGAGATATCCTCCTTGACGGTCGCTTGTAGGATGAGCTGGACGGGACAACACCTGGACGAAGGAGGACGGAGCAGGACAAAGGAGGACGAAGTGGAAAAACGAGAACGAAGCAGCACGTCGTCGTCGTTGCGGGATCCGCTTCCGAAAGGGGACGAAAAATTGACTTTATCTCGCGAGAAGCATTCCGGGTGTGGGACAAGCTTCTCTTGAGCTTTGGAGAGGGAGAGAAGAGAAGGATGGGATGAGAATTTCATGTGTAGGGGGTCTTCTTTTATAGTTGCAAGGAGTGGGAGCAATTTGGTCATTATAACTCTAAAAACATTAATTCAGGACCTTTAGTGATGGATAAAACCGTCGCTAAAGGTTCGAATGTGGCCTTCGTGGGCAGCGCGCCCACGTGCCCGCTCGCCTTCCGCTCCTCAACGCACGTTCACGTACTTCAAATATTGGCCGTTCCATTGCAAGATCGAATGGCTGACATGCGTCCATCGCCCACCTCAGCCACGCGCCTCATCGCGCGTGATGTCGCGTCTTTGCCGCGCGTCTAATAGCGCGTAAGAGTTATCGGGTGCGCACAGCCGTTCGATGACGATCCGATGCTCCTCGCGCCCGCGCCCTGCGATTCGAACGTGTGTCTGAAGGCGACCGAACGCCTTATCCACTACGCTACGTTCATGGAATGGTGGGCAGCCGAACTTTTGAACACACGATCAGGACCGTTGGATCAAGATCCAACGGCCTAGATCGCACATTGGATTTTCTTTGGAGAGGCAGCGACAGTCCTGAGGGTCTGTTGGATGGCTGAGAAGGCACCACGTGGCGTTATCTTGGCCGTCCATCTTCTGAATGATGTAGATGGTGCCACAGGTGTCGGATTGAGTCAATTTTCACGCCGTTAGGCTGCGATCATCGATGCGAATCCATCCGCGCGGTCAGATTTGTTGTTTGAAGTGTGGATTAACACCATCTTGGCCCTTGACCTTCTAGGGTTCCCCGATCACTATCTAATGCTACAGATGTCTGATTAGGACGATCTTGGAGTCATTGAACTCCAATCGTCGCCCTGATCACATCTGTACGATTGGATCTTCAATCCAATGCCCCGATAAAAAGTTTGCCCTATCCGTGAACATAAAAGGAGACAATTAACCTCCATTTTATTCAAACTACTCTAAATGCAAGATGATACATGTTATGTAATATTTATAGTATGCAATGCAATCCTATGCTTAAGAACATGCAAAAATAGACATCTCAAGTAGTGTAAACATGTTTATATCATACCCTCATGCCTATCTTTTGCTAGTCCCTAGCACAAACTATATGCTATTTATAAAAGAATCAGGTTGGATTATTTGGGCTTAAGTTATTTTCAATCACTAAGAAAATGTCTACTTAGGATCTGAACTTTCAAAGACACAACAGTGCCCGAGTATCTGCCAAAATGCAGACCGCCTCAAGCCCTTGCCTTATTCAAAGAAAAATTTCTTTTTCTCTTTTTTCCTCTTTTCTAATTTTTTTGGATTTTCAAGTTTTAGGGTTTAAGAGTGGCTTTCTACGGCCATTCAACTCACCCAAGATTTGATAAAAACTCTAAGTTCTAAGCATCTTATTGTGAATGTGATAGACTCGTTGACTGGCAGTAAAAATGGACTTCGGATTTCTACGCCTCTACGTAACCTAAAAAAAAGAATTCTGCCTAAAGGTGTATCTTTAAAATTGGTAGCTTTCTCCCTACTTTTATTTTTTTACGGGATCAACACAAGGGTGAGTCCAGTGTATATCTCCCTAGTTTATTCTACTTCTCCGCTTCTTCCTAAGTGTTTTAGGATTTTTCAGTGCATTTATTGACCTGGGTTCTGGACAACCGGTCGATGAGCTTTTACCATTGACAACTTGCTAGCCATACTCATGCGGCGAAGTGTGGCTTATTTCTTTTTTTTTCTTTTCTTTTTGACTCTTTTTTTTTAAATAGGTGGCTTTCCTGGTCTAAGATTTACCTAAAGGCAGCAAAAAGAGAAAGATTCAGTGATGGGGCTCTGGGCAACCTACCTATGGGTTATTACCCACGATAACTTGCCAGTCTATCACCCTAGAAGGTTCATTAGCTACCCAATTTCCATTAGAATCGCTGAACAATGAGTCAGTGATAAGAAAGTGTATAGATGCTAGAAACTCAAAGTTCCCTCAAATCAGAGAGTGGGTTGATAGGTCATGTACTTATCACCTAAACTTATTTACTCCAATTAAAATAAAATTCAGGTTGGGGAGGACTCGAAAAATAAATCCACATTTTAATGGATACACGGGCTGCTTAAGTCCAAAGGCCTGAAGGGTCTTTGTGTTCAAATAATAATGTAGTATTTCCTAAGATTGAAAATTTTCTTAAACCCAAGTTCTCTTTCCTAATTCCACAAATTTTTTTTTTAATAAAAGAAAATAAAACAAATCTACGGAGTTGACGAATAAATTCAGAGGTGAATATCCACCCCCCTACGCCTTTCTAATGCAATGTCCTCATTGTATTAAAAAGACAAAACAGAGTAGAATAGAATAGAAAGCACCTAAATTGCGTGAATGTCAAGTCCGCTTCGAGATGAAAACTAAAAAGAACTATATACGTGCTGAATTTAGTGCCTTCAGCTAGGCACACTATACAAAGAAGAGAAATAAAGAATTCACAGCTGCAAGTTAGAATCAGAATAAACATAAGAAACTTCTGACCTATCAGCAAATGTCCATAGATGTGGACCAGATTATGGTGCAGACCCATACCCCATAATCGAGAATATCTCAGGTTTTGGATAAAAATTACCCAAAACCTAAAATCAGTATGCAAGCGGGGTCGGGCTTGCGATTTATGAGAATGCAACCCAAGACCAAAAAGTCTGGTTACAGAGAATTCAAGCTCCAAAGGATAGTCATTGAATGTATGCTTAGGTTGGACATCCACAGAACAGATGTCGTAAGGGTCTTGGTTTGATGGTTTCAGCTTAATAGGAACCCTTCGACTCAGTCTTCTACTTCCTCCAGAACTTGCTTCCCAAATCAAAATTTCCTAGCTCCTATCCTCCTCATTCAGAATGTCAAAATCCAGGACCTTTTGCATATTAATCACCCCGTCTGAAATCTCCAAGTCTAAATGATGTGGCTGAATTAGAATTGACTTGGGTCTAATTATCTCAGAAACAGAATCATCGATAAGCTCAATGGGGTGTAACTGACAATCAGGGCATTGAATTGAATCCTCCAGAAAATGCAATTCTGGATCCGTAATGTGAGCCCTAATAAGATCAGTTTCCTTAGTTATTGGGCTATCAAATGATCTATCAGATTCCTCAGGCCCAATCATCTCACAGAAATCATGTTCAGTAAACTCACGTAAGACTTTGCAACTTGAATCTTCACCATCAAAGAAATCAAGATCCGTATAAATGTATGTCCCAAAATCATCTGTCACTTTTTGTTCCATGGAAACATACGTTTCCTCGTACCCTGGCTCAGAGATCTCAGGTGAAGAAATCAGATCATCCTTAATTGGTTGCTCTAATTCAATCTGGTCAGCCTCGTAACACGTGTTCCCCCCAACAGGTGCCTAAGTAGGTTCTGACATTGGCTCTCCTAAAGAGGGTTCATCCTGGGAATCATCCCATGATTAAATCAAAGCAACCACAAATCTCATCCTCAATTTCGCTAGCTTCCCAAGTAGAAACTCACCCAGGTTCTTATCCTTAACATCTTGGAGCCAATCCAACAAATACTTATTCAAATCATCAAACATCTGAATCAGGGGCTCCAATCTCTCAATGCAAGGTATTGGCTGAACTTCTAAAGATTGTATGATATTCCTCAAGTTAGCCAGAACCTTATCTTGAACCTGGTTACCCTGAACCAAATGAGCTGGTTCAGGGTTGGGCGAGTTTGAGATCAATACAGGGGAATTAACAAATTGAGATTAGTTATACCCTTCCTGATAATAGGTCATTTCGGATTGTTC
Source organism: Thalassia testudinum (assembly GCA_037157565.1). NCBI lineage: Eukaryota > Viridiplantae > Streptophyta > Magnoliopsida > Alismatales > Hydrocharitaceae > Thalassia > Thalassia testudinum. The sequence continues at coordinate 89,314,389 of JAZHRO010000013.1, read as the reverse complement.
AAAAGGTGGTGATGACCTAAAGGCAGTGTAATCAGAGGATGGGTAAGGATCAGTGTATCCTTCTTGATTGTAAATCGTATTAGGTTGTTCATGAAAGGGTGATGATCTATAATCGTTGTGGCTCTGAGAAGGATAGAAATCGCAATCATAGTGTTTAGGGTTAAACCCTAAACACGGAGGTCCGAAATTGTATCCCCAATCCGAATTATCCCTACTAACTGATGGTTGATTACAGTACAAGTCGGGATAATCGTCATGTTGAGGTAATTCAAAACAGGAGGGAAAGAGCGGGAATGTGTGTAATATGTGGAAGGATTCATGAGAGACGGGAGGAAGAAAGGCACCCTGCAATACAAACAATCAAACCTATCCTTAAGTGGGCTAGCCTAAAGACCTACAAGCTCCCAAAACCTGCCTTGAGATAAAGGAACGATTTGATCTACTTCTGTCTGTTCAATCCAACTAGTTAGAAGGAGGGACTGGGGAGAAGGTTCTTCCTTCGGCTTGCACCTCTAGTTCCTAGTGTACCCCCCAGCTGCGATCGTTTGATTCTGCTCCCCTAGCTAGACATCAGATTGAACAGTAGAAACAGACTAATCGAAAATAATCTCGTTCTGGGCTCTGAAGAGTGAGTCAAATCCTTAAGGCCAACGTCTACTCTGTTTTATTTAGGGCTAAGTTTGAATGTGCTTTGGAATATGATGGGCCGTTTATATGGGTTGTGCCCATAATGATTGATTGATTTATGTGTGCATGCACAACCAGTGATTTTCAAGCAAGATTATTTTTGATGTGGTGAATTTTAGGGTTCAAATCTTGCTTAGTAGCTTTTAGGATTCAACTTTAGTTATTTTCAAACAAGTTTTGTTGGCACACCAGGTTTTGAAAGCACAGGTTAATATATTTTCCTTTAAAACTTAAAAGAATGTGGAGTGCCTGGTAAATCCCTAAGAGTTGAACCTATGTGGCAGCTACTTGATGAATTGATTTTAATTGAAGTGGTGCGGCCTAATCAACTCAAATAATTGGCCTGTTGCACCACTTAATTAGGCACACAAGTGATTACCTAATTTGATTTCTACTCAATTATGTGTTTGGATGTGTGTACCGGCTCCAAAGATCGGTTTACCGGTTGAGTTTGAAAATCAGATGAGGCTGTGTACCTCTGTGAGATTTTTTTTTAATAAATTTTTTTTTAAATGTGGAGGTTGGGGTGGGTGTAAGTGTCAAACAACAAACAATCTAACCTTAGAGTTTATAAGAACACCTAGGTGGATTGATGTTTGTGTTATTATGTGGTGGAATGAAAACTATGGGTGGGAAGTGGGGGATAACTTACAAAACCTTCCACAATACTTTACTCTAATCTACCGCTTTTGCTCGTCTCAAAAGAGTACCAGCAATCACAATAAGAAAGGAGAGAAGTGAGGTAAATAATTTGTAAGTTGTAAAAATGCGAAGAAAAATCAAAGAGTGTCGCCTCCCCAGCAACGACGCCAAAATGTTGAACATACGAGTTGCTAAGCTAACGTGTTTGATTTTGAAAAACCTATCCTCGTAGTATGAAAGCGATGAACTCGTGTTCAACAAATAAAATTTATATCGGAATGGAAATCCTGGGTCAAACACAGTGAGGCGGACGTTTGATTTAAAAACACCTGTTTATTTTATTTATCACGAAGTAAATTAATTGATTAGAACTATCTAACTATTTACAATAAATAGAAGAGAGAGAGACATAGAGAGAGAGAGAATAAGAGAGAGAGAATAATACAAAAATCAAAAGAGATATAGAATGCACATGGAATTCATTATCGAAAGGATTGTTCATTACACTAAATATTACGACTAGAAAGTGAAAAAATGATTACACTAGAAAGTAGTAAATCTATTCTAGAAAGCAGTAAAAAGAATGGGCAGAGAGATATCCTCCTCGACGGTCGCTTGGAGGACGAGCCGGGCGGGACGACACTTGGACGAAGGAGGACAGAGTAGGACAAAGGAGGACGAAGCGGAAGAATGGGAACGGGGCAGCACATCGTCGTCGTCGCGGGATCTGCTTCCGAAAGGGGACGAAAAATTGACTTTATCTCGCGAGAAGCATCCCAGGTGTGGGACAAGCTTCTCTTGAGCTTTGGAAAGGGAGAGAAGAGAAGGAAAGGATGAGAATTTCATGTAGAGGGGGTCTCCTTTTATAGTTGCAAGGAGTGGGAGCAATTTGGTCATTACAACTCTAAAAACATTAATTCAAGACCTTTAGTGACGGATAAAACCATCGCTAAAGCTCCGAACGTGGCCTTCGTAGGCAATGCACGTGCGCGCCCGCTCGCCTTCTGCTCCTTAATGCACGTTCACGTGCTTTAAATCTTGGCCATTCGATCACGAGATCGAATGGCTAAGATGCATCCATCGCCTGCCTCAGACGCGCGCCTCATCGCGTGTGATGCCGCGTCTTCACCGCGGGTCTAATAGCCCTTGAGCGCTATCGGGCGCACACAGCCGTTCGATGACGATCTGACGCTGCTCGCACCTGCTCGCCCGTGCCCTGCAATTCGAACATGCGTCTGAAGGCGACCGAACGCCTTATCCACTATGCTGCGCATGTGGATTGGCATGCGGCCGAACTTTTGAACATGCAATCAGGACCGTTGGATCAAGATCCAACGGCCCAGATTGCACGTTGGATTTTCTTTGGAGAGGTAGCAGCGGTCTTGAGGGGTGGTTGGATGGCTGAGATGGTGCCACGTGGTGCCATCTTGGCCATCCATCTTCTGGATGATGTAGATGGTGCCACTTGTGTCGGATTGAGTCGATTTTCACACTGTTAGCTTGCAATCATCGATCCGAATCCATCCGTGCGGTTGGATTTGTCTTTTGAAGTGTGGATTCACACCATCTTGGCCCTTGATCTTCTAGGGTTCCTCGATCACTATCTGATGCTACAGATGTTTAATTAGGGCGATCTTGGAGTCGTTGAACTCCAATCGTCGCCCTGATCACATCTGTATGGTTGGATCTTCAATCCGAGGCCCCGATAAAAAGTTTTCCCTGTTCATGAACATAAAAAGAGACAATTAACTTCCATTTTATTCAAACTACTCTAAATGCAAGATGATACATGTTATGCAATATTTATAGTATGCAATGCAATCCTATGCTTAAGAACATGCATAAATAGACATCTTAAGTAGTATAAACATGTTTACATCAGAGCTCTTCAAGAAGTTCCTTTGGAGCCATTAATGGTGGTGGCCATATAGAGAATAGCAAGCTATGAACGGAGCCGCAAAGCTCTTGATATCTAACTGATGTCCTAACCAAGCAAGGCCTTAACCTAATTTAAGGAAAGGAGGAACAGAACTACCTGGTGAGGAATGATAAACGCTAGTTTATCATCTTTCTTATGCCTTAAAATAGACCTAGCTCTTAGGATTTTAACTTCGCAAACAGGTTTCTAGGCTACATTTAGGCATCACTTAGGTTAGGCATGCATTGCATTATTTTTGTTATTTTTGACATGTTTACTTGAGTATTGGAGATGATCAGATAGCCAGACCCCTAAAATCCTAACATTTAGGAAGGCAACAGGTGAAGAAGCTCAATCCAGCTGGGACTCAGTTAAATCCAGCTCATCACAGCTAGATACCAGCTCACTTGGGTTAGGGTTAGCTCTCTTAAGCTCCATTTAGCTCATCTTAGCTGAATGGTAGCTCAGGCTAGCTCCACTTAACTCAACCTAGCTCAAGTCAGCTCAGATCCAACTTAACTTAGTTGAGTTTAACTCCTCTTAGCTCCAATCAATTCACTGGGAGCTCAAGCTAGCTCAACTAAGTTGACAGGAGTCCACCTCAGGTTAGCTCCAGCTACTTCCAGCTCTACTCAACTCAAATCAGCTGAAGATGACCTCAACTAGTTTAGGCTAGCTCAAGTCTAGGTCCCTGAGACTCCATTCAGCTCAACCTAGTTGAGCTAAACTATTTAACCTAAGCTAGCTACTCTAGCTAGATAGGTTATCTCCGGGAAGATCAGACCCAGCTTACCTCAGCTTAATTCAGTAGAAGGTAGCTCACTATAGCTTGGCTTAGCAGCTAGTAAAGAACTAGCAAGCTAACCCAGCTTAAATAGCTCCTTGCCATACTCTTCAGTAGTCACCAGCTCTAGTGCAGCTCCAACCAGCTCTTTCTCAGCTCTTCTTCCCTAAACCCTAGTTCCTCCTCCCTTCTCCACTACTACCCTACTAGCTAAGCTAGATTAGCTTAGGTCAACCTAAGCCCTTCACTCTATGGCAGTCTACCCTACTCCTTAACCTCACCTAAACCTAACCCTAAATCACCATGGTTGGCGCCAAAAACACACCACAAGCACCCCTTCAAAGTGGTGCCAACCATGGCACCTTTTCCCCCCATAACCGCCAACCTAACCACCCATAACCACCACCCTTCACCCACCTTAAGTTGGCGCCAAAACTCCCTTACACCCCTTCATAATTGGCCCCAACTTTAAACCCTACACATATCCCCACAAAGCCATCTACACCCTACACCTAACCCCTTTCTAGAAGGCCATCTTGGTGCCAAGACTAAACACCCCTCCACCAGCATAACTACCTATTAACCTACCTAGAGTTGGTGCCAACACACCCTACCAACAACTCCTAAAGTTGGTGCCAACTTTCCATTACACATCCACCATTCATCTACCTATTAGACCGATCCTAACCATCCATTCTAGGCATCAACTTAACTCTCTTCTAGAACCTAGTGTTGAGGCCACCCATCTCCTTAACTCCACCTCCATACACCCCTTAAGTTGGTGCCAACCCACCCTAGCATTCCATCTCCTAACCACCACCATATAACTCAATACTAGCCTTACAACACACCCAACCAATCCCTAACACTAGCTCCCATCTAGGGTTGGAACCAACCACTAGAAACCCTTTCACTTTGGCGCTACCAACCTTACCCATAGGATCCCAACTCCATGAGCCATCCTAGCCATCTATCCCATAACCATACCTACCCCCTTACCCATTCTATAAAAAGGCCACTAACTACCCACTTCAACCTTAACCTTTGGCTACCCTTAATCTACCACATTTCCACCTTCATCTTCCACCTATCTCCATGGCTAAGAGAAGAAGGAGAAGAAGAAGATTAAGGGGATACTCTATCCCCTTGGTGCCTTCCCCTCTTCCCTTCTCTTTTGTGCCCATGCCAGCTAGAGGACAAGCTAGGCAAGAGGACATCCAGGAGGAGGTCTTAAGGGTGGTGCACGCCCACCTTAGGAGGAGTTCTTTTGGGTGGAATTCTTGTATCAAAGAATAAATGGTGAAATGACCCTAGGGACCTTCGTGAGATTTTTGAATTTCCAGGGGTGGTCCTTGACATTTTCATGCATCAAAATAAATGCCCAAGGGTCACTTGGTGATTTCCTAAGCTCTGGGGGCCTTGATGCAAATTCTGTACAATAAGAAACCCACATAAGGACCTAGTGTGTCTTTATTCTTGAAGGAGGGTGGTGGCCTACAAAATCTATGCCCCCACGTTCCAAAGTAAGGGACTCCATGTGGAAAAACAAAAATTTAGGGGGAAAACCCATAATTTACGTGGGCCCACGTGACCCCAACGAACCCTAAAACCCAACCCTAACCCCCCTTAAATACCCTCTCCTCCTCATTTTCTACTCCCCACACTTTTTCTTCTTAGACCTCGAGCGACGCACCTATCCTTCAACTGCTGCCCAGCAAGTGAGGAGAGTAAGGGCTCATGGGGGAGAGGAAGAGAGAGGAGTAGCTCGTGCCTTCTTTCCCATTACGTAGATGAAAGGGTGGCGGGCACGTGAGGTGAGGTGCCTGGGGAGTCGTGTGAGAGGAGGAGGGCTCCAATGCCCTCGTGAGGTTTGCGAGGGAAAATAAGGAAGGAAAGGGAGGAGAGGTGTGGTTCCCTAACCCCCCTCTCCCAACCCCAACCCCCTTACTCGTGCACATGCTTCACGAGAGAAAGGAGGTGCAACCCCCCTCACCTCCGGTACGCACGCATTGAGAGGAAGAGAGGTCGTCGTCCCTCTCATGCTCGTGTGCACACCTTGAGAAAGGGTAGCCTGCTTGAGGTAGCAGTGCACATTACACAAGGAGAGAGGTCACGAGGCCTGTCCTTGCACGCATGCAACGTGAGGTTGTAGGATCGCGAGGATTGAGGTGGCAAGGTGCGCGAGCCATGGCACGAACTAGCAGACGTGTGGGACCGTGCACAGGCGTGGGTCTCGGGGTTGTTCGCATGCATGGGTTTCGCGTGTGTGGGAAAGGTTTTTGGGTGGCTTTGAGGTCTAAACGAACTCGGAATTGCACCTATAAGGCACCGTTGGAAAGGTATCGATGCCCTCTACATTTTGATTATGTTTTGACACTGTTCATATGCACTTGGTCCACTGAAAAATTTAGTTTAAGCCTAATGGTCTCTTATTCACCCTCGTAGGCCCTAGTTTGATGCTAACGGAGGATCTGTATCCAGAGGAAGGGAGCACACGACTACGAGAGGGTTGGACAGGTCGCCTGTTCCCCCTATATCCTACAATACCCTGAGGTAGAGTGGCGCCACCACCTGCTCTTATTTATTAATTCCAAACATTTCCCCCTTTGAGTCCATAATTACATGCCTAATTAAACATGTACGTGCATGCTTGTGGGTCTCTTTTGTCCCAAAGATGCCTTGCTTGGATTTTTTTCTTGTTAAGTGATAAATATCGACAGTAACATGTAGAGTGGTTCCTTTCCCTTTACTTCCCTTGTCGTACAACAAACAAATCACCTTGGCTTGTGATGAGAGACTCATCATGGCTCTTAATTACGTCTAATTAACTAGTGTCCCTAGTTAATTAGCTAAGGATATACTAAATACAGGGTTAATTATATTATAAGAGATTAACTAAGAAGGACCTTCAAAATATGCTAAAAACACTTAATTAAATATCAATTAATATTATTAATAATTTAATTAATAATTTGGACTCAAATATTAAACATTTAGCTACCTATTTAATATTTAAACTAATTTAGTTAATTTTATGACCTAAGTATTTAATTAACTTAAGTAAATTAGTCACTTAATTAAATGTATCTAAAAAGGGCAAAAATGTAAATTCAAGGCATAAATATAATATTTACCTAATTTATAATCATATATAAAAAGTTGAAAAAGAAAATAAATTAAATTAAGCTTAAAAATCAACTATTTACGTTTAGGACCTTAGTTTTTATGTCAATTGAGTCCTTTTCCATACAATTAGGTCCTTATCTTTCATTACGTTTAAGTCCATGTGTGCACAACACTTCCATCTTCTTTCTCAAGTCAAAACGGCTGAGGATGATGGGTGTCTACATCACCCGATCACCCTCCATCTCACATCTGAACTCCTCCGCCATTATCGCCAACCTTCCGCTCACTGCCACTAATCTTTCCAATGGTGCCGATCTTCCCAAGCCTAACAAACTCTGACACGATGACTTCACCATCACCGAAGACAAAGGACCTTAAGCCACTGCACCTGGATGCAATTGCGTCCAGATGCAAGCCCCCTACCCCTCTACGCCACCCATAAATACACCCCTTGACCTCCGATCTTGGGGAGCGATCCCTTCCACCTTCCCCCAACAAATTGCTCAATAGGCTATTCTTCTTCAACTCTGGCGACTTCTAGCCACCTTCCTCCAGACTTCTTCGAGGCCTTGACCACCTCCCGACCTTCGCCTTCCTCTGCTTCACCTATTAACGAGGCTACGTCGCATCTTCTTCTCTCTTCTCAACATTTCTTCTCCGCCGGAGCTCTACCTCCCAACCTTTTGATTTCCTCCTCCATTACGACACTTCAACGGAGATCTCTATATCCTTCGTCTAGGTAATAGTAGAATTAGGTCTGTAGCTTAGTGTAGAGTAGCTTAGTTTAGTTAGTTAATTTAGTGTAGTATAATGCTTTGCTTTCGTCATCTTCTTCAGCTTTGACGAGCTCCTTGAGCTCATTTGGAGCACTGTTTTGTCTTTTAAAATCACTGATCACACTCCATAACTCTCCACGATCACTTCTACTCCATTAATTACACACTTATATCAGCTCAGACACCTAATCCATCTCACCTCCACCGGAGATCTCCGCTGTCCACGACGGAGGTTCTCTGGCTTACAACACACTCACTAGGGGGCCTTCATCACTTCTACACCACTTCAGGGCCCTGATCTACCTCTTAATTAGCCTAATTACTCAACACATATGAAATGCCTAATTACACCTCAAACTCCTAAGTCACTGTCAATGGCAACTCAGGAAGAGTTTTTATCACCTAATCACTCACTCCTCACCATCGCAAGACACATCTAAGTCTTTTCCCACTCTCAATTGAGTGAGAGGATGATTGTTGAGTTCGATCAAACTCAGAATCTCTTCTAACTAAATTCAAGATAAATCCACAAGTCTGATCACTAATTGGAGCAATTGATTAGCTCCTGAGGTTCCTTGTGACATCAGGAATCTTTTAACCTCATTTATGAAGTGTTTCATGGGGATTTCATCTCCAGCGAATTCACAGGGCGTTCACCGGCACTCCGGCAACCTCCGACGAACTTAACCTTTAGCCTTAGCCTTCAAAACTCTCTCAAGATCTTCATATCACTTCTTTGTGATCTTAGAATCAAGAATCACACACAATATTCTTGTGCAGGTGTTTATATCTCTATATTGATCGTCGCCTTCTCCAACTCTGACCGAGTTGGAGAGACTAATTTCTTGAAGATTTGAGTTAGGTAACAGATCTGAAAGCATGCATACAACCTAAGAAACTTATTCAAAGCTTCAACTAGGTCTGGGAATCCCTAGTCTGATCTATCGAATAGACCTTACTTCGACCCTAGGCGATGGATCTGGGAAGACCTCTAGAGCTATCAAAATTTGATTTTGAAATAAGGAACATCTTCCTGAGGTTGAAGTGATTCTATTTAGGTCATTAATTTGGTTAAAGGAGCTTTGAATCATAAAGTCAACTTATGAGATTCATAAGTCAACCTTGGTTTGAATCTAGGAATTAAAGGTTTAAATCTCTAATTGAGTGGATTGATTAAGTATATGGAGTGATTTAGAAATGTTTAGAATTAATTTGAGCAAGTGTTATTGAGGAAATAGGGAGTTTCAAGGATCTATTTAATTTGTGTTACTTAACAAACCCAACACTGTTCTTTAGGTGTGTGTCAAGATTTGAAGTTAAAAATTGCTCAGAATAGTTCCTTTTTGGTTGCTAAATTGGTTTAAATCGATCCCTGATGATTAGATCTCTCTATTGATATGATTTGATCTTAAGTTCTAAGTTCTGAACTTGAGTCCAGAAGCTCTCTTGTTCTGGAGCTTCCCTAAAGCTCTACTTATCCTATTTTCTTCTCTAATCTTTGCAGAATGGTCACTTAAATCAACCCAGACCCTCAATTGAAGGGCATCACCCTTTGCAGGTCAAAAGACCTGAGACTTCACTGTCGAAAGTACATTCTAGGCGTGGCGAATAGCCAGATTTTTTTTTTAAATCAATGGATTAAATTTGATTAAATCACCAAATTGATAATAAAATTAGATAGAGAAGCCTTAGAGCTTTCGATCGAGCTCTTATACGCTTAATTTGGATCAGTGAGTCGTCTGGAATCAACTCTAGAAGATTCGATCATATGCAGCTTTGCGCGGAGGGGAGCTAGTGAATAAAGTGCCACCTCAGGAGTGAGAGAAGTAGCGCCTTAGTATATTATGTTTTTATGAATCTAGCGCTTTAGTCGACAGCACTGGGGGCACAAAACCATACCTATTCCTTTGATTCGATTGGGTGCATGCGTGCATGTGCATGTGTGTGCGTAGGCGTGTGCCTGTGTGTGTGCCCGAGTGGGCAAGCAAGCTTATGTGGGCCTGATGGGCCTGAGACTGTGCATGTTGGGCTAAAATGATAAAAATACACCTTAAACAAACTAGGCCCAGGCTGAGTAGGGTTTGGTCCCACCCTACGGGGTGCTGTGTATCCTCGAAAAGCCTAGACCATCCATTAACAAATTTTTGGTAAATGGGTTAAGTATGGGTTTGTGCACAGTGAAGAGAAAAGAGCTGAAGTGTTAAAGGACTAAGCGAATAAAGGAAGAGGAGAAGGAACGCAGGTAAAGGTAAACCTAAGAGAAGGCGGAGATGAACTTAAGTGAAGAAAGAGAAGGAATGGAATTAAAGAGAGAGAGTTTAAAGTTAAATAAAAAGAGAGGTTAAATTAAAAACAAACAGACATGAAGGCTGAGAGAAGAGGAGGAGCTTGAGCTTGCAGAAGGCATTTTGTATTCTTTTAAACATTTCTTTTATGCCTTACATTTTCGTATAAATTGTAATAAACAATCTTAGATTTTATTGCAAATCATTCGTGTACATTTCTCTTTTAAATGGAATAATTGCGTGCTTTAATTGTACATTCTTTTGTATATTTATTCATAAGCTTAACATGTGTTGTAATTATATGTTGCAATTATTGTACTAATTAATTAACCATTAATTTAACTAATAAGATTAGTGAATTGAAAGTACAAATATGCCTCATAGTGAACGACCTGGACTCAACTAGTTAAAAAGAACTTAAACCTAAATATTAGGTTAACTTGACCCTATACTACCTAATTAATATCAATTCAAGTTAACCTAAGTCATTTCTTACACGATTAATTAGAACTTTTAACATTAATTAACTATGTTGAGAAATTACACATCATTTTAATGGCGTCGTTGCCAGGGAGGTAGCTATAAAATATATTCTAAATTATCATTTAATTATTATAAGTTTGTAAATAATTCTTTTCTAACTAGTTTTTATTTTTGTTGTTTTTTCCTTCTTTCAAGGTTATCTTTACAGGTATTCTCAGGAAGAAGGTAGGTTTTCTGATTCTGTTTTTCCTGTTCTCCCTTATACATACCTGTTGTGAATATTTCTTTCCTTAGTCTTTAGTGTATATTTGTTTGTTGCATTTAGTGTAGAAATATAAAAAATACCAAAAATATTCGTACTATCTGACTACCAGTAGCATATCTTAGGCATACACTCTGAGGAGTACATATACCTGCTAGTATCGATCTGACTCGGGATTTTTCTATCTTGCATCAGCGGGAAAATTCGCAAAAAGTCACGTAGATCCCTATCTTTGGAGTAATAAGCAAGACCAAATTTGTTGAAAGAATCTAAACAGCAGTCACATTTACTTCTTTCTATCATTCTTATAAAAGATTAACTAGAAAGAGGACTTATTAAAACTTGTGACTTTAATTTGTTTGTAAATTGCATGCGGGTTTTTCTCTAACACATCTGTTGCATGCTATCACGCACATAGTGCGATCACTAGAGTCACACGAGTCTATTATTTCTACCTCTCTTCCTTGCACCTCTTAAGGCTTTAGTTGAAGATCAACAAGTCGGTCTCACTACTAAAAGCCCCGAGGAGCCAGTAGTGAGCGATCTCAATCTTAAACCTTAGACCTTTGAGCTTTAAGGATACACACTTGCGTAGACACATCTAGGACACTTATTTTGGATTGACAGTATACTTGTTTGCGTCACTATATTTTTCGCGTATTCTTAGGATCTTCTTTTCCTTTGAAACAAAGAAAAACCCACTTTTCGCGTTGTTTTCGGGTTTTGCTTGCCGCTATTTTTCGCAGTGGTGTGAGTGTGCCTTTGCACATTTTTTCATTTTATGCATAGGACGCAATCCCTAAAATCGCCTCTCGTATCTTCTTTGACAGGTATAACTAGACCGGTTGCTCTAAAGCAACCAATTTTCCTGTCAGAATTCTCCGCATTTTCTAAGTTTGATTTTATGGATCAATCACAGAACACGAATCCCGAGATCGCTTCTTTTTTTTGTTAGGGAGAGATGCCTCCTTTTGATATCCATGAGGCGCTCTTGAACGAAAACCTCCAAATGCTTGAGCAGACTGCCAAATTAATCTGTTGATGGCTACTCTTTGGAACCTACAAAATATACAGGTCCGTCCTCCTCCTCAACCTGAGGTGGGTCTTGATCCACTTGATTTTGTTCTTCCACCACATCCTAGGCCTCTACTCCGAGACTACTATAATCCATCTAATGCATAAGTAGAGCCTAATGTTAGGATTCTCGTTGGGGAAAATAACTTAGAATTAAAGCCAAATATTATAGGTCTAATCCCACATTTTCATGGGTATTCATTTGAGGATCCATTCCAACATATTGAAGATCTTAAAAATCTATCACAGAATCTTGGTCCTCGAAATCAAAGCTGAGAAATCATACTTATGAAAATATTCTCCTTCAGCCTAAAAGATAAACCCTCCTATTGGTATCGCACTATTGCACGACCTATCTTGACTTGGAACAAACTAGAATCCACATTTTTGAAGAAATTCTTCCCTATATATCGCACCAATGCCCTTAGGCAAGCTATCACTACATTTACTCAAAACCAAGGGGAACCTCGAGGTGGTAAACTGAGTGTAGAATGGACACAAGGTGCCCTCTAGGCCACGAGAGCGCCACATGTGCATCTTGCATCATAAGGATACCGCAACAAGATCGTTCCACTAGGGAATGTGTGAATAAAGGGAAAGTGCGACCCTTGCTAGTACACGTTGGAAATCAAATAACAATTAACTAACGAACTGATATAAAATATATTAAAAGTCTGTAGATTTATTTCTTATTTCTTTTTAGTTTATTTCTTTCTATTCTGTTTATCATACTCCTATCACTCTACTCAGCTTTTTGCTGACGCCTACTACTTGTACTCAAGTCAAGTGAGTGAGCAACAAGATTTGCAGGCTGCTAGAGGTGACGGTGCTGGGTCTAGTCACGCCTAGCCATAGTGTAGTTTAGACCCTGTTTCCTTCCTGTGGTAGTGAGTATTTAGTTTCAGAACTACTAGTTCCAGCTTTCTTGCTGTTATCGTTTATTGTAATGGCTATGTTAGAATGTTGATTTATCTCTAGGGATGGATACTAATGCATGGACTTTGGTTTATTTTTCTTGCTATAATGTATATGTGATAATGCTATGATTTTGGTTTATTTCTCGTTGGATTACCGGGTCTTGGGATAAATGACGCGGTCCTACTCAGTTTCTGTGTGGAGCTGGATTAGGTCGTAAGAAGCAAGGAGAAAGAAGAGGATCAAATCAAAGCAGAAGAAGGAGAATTAAGTTGCGAAGCTTCGCGTGAAGCTCCGTGGGATGACGAGGAAGAAAAACCCCAAACCTATTATGTGTGGCAAGCGGTGACGAGCTGAGTTCCAGAAAACTCCGAGGTGCATCAATGGTGGTGGTACAAGGAGGAAGAAGGTGGGGGGATTCTTGGTTGAATTGAGCATGAATTCTTCTTGGCCTTACGCACAAGCATAAATAGATGTGTTTAGCATGATGAATGGAACAAAAACACGAATTGGGCGGCGAAAATTGATGGGTTTAAGACCCAAATTCGTAACCGAATTGGAGGACCTTCTTGCCAAAAAGTGTGCTCTAGATCTTGCTTGACAAGTGTTAAATGAGCGAAATCAGGAGTTTAAATGTGTCTCATTGTAGTAAAGTCTCCTAAATAGCTTTTCAACAAATACAATTTATAACTCAAATATCTAAATGAAGTCTAAGGTCGAACGCAGGGAACAAGTAGGAATTCACACGCTAATCTTTAATTAAATAAAAATGAGCATATGAATAAGCATAATAATGATATTCAATGAATGATAATCTGTAACATTTGATGTTCAATGAATAACATAAGTATTTCAAGACTTAAAGATGACAAAATGATACCTAGAACAAAATAATGGTGATTTAGATCACCAATTATTAGCCTAAGCACATGTATATCAACTACTCAATCATGTTAAATAAATGAACAATAATCAGATGTTTGGTATACGAATCAGACGACTTAAATGTCGCCTTGCTACAGTATTTTCTTTTCGGATCTTCTTCTTTGGCTTCTTCTCTCTTCTTTGTTTCCTTTCTCTTTTGGCACGACCTTTAGCCTTGTCTTTCTGCCTTAGCCTCTTCTTTTCTTCTCAAGTCTTCTCCTTTTTCTTCTACCTTTAGCTCTTCTTTCTTCCCAGCGACACAGCTGCACCAAGAAGCAAAACCCACCCTCGCTCTCTCTTTCTTTCATTTCTTTCCTTCCTTCCTCTCTCACAAATCTGGACCATAGTCGGGTATTCGGGTATGTGTAACCGAATCCAGGTTCACCAAGGGTGGTGATGAGCAAGGAGTGGCAGTAGGCTTAGGTAGGTTAGATCAAGTGCGGTTGTGAGGGACCTCACCCCATGTGTTTGAGGCGATAAGGTGCTATCACAAATTCAACTTATCCAGCTCAAGCATCTCCTTCGTTAACGATGTGGGACTAAATCCCATGGCTTCTTCACGTGGACAGCTGTTGTGAAGACTTCCTTCAATTGGCATGGCTGCAGTTGATGGAGGCCTTAATCGAAGAATTGGAGGTGAACCTAGGATACACCCGCACAACCTGGAGGGGTTCTTGGTGAAGAACAGGGCCGCAGGGCGAAGAACACGTCGGAGACGACGCGGCGGCGGAGGTCTAGCGTAATACCTGCAACAATCGATACGGCCTCATGACCCACATAAAACACCTCAAAAGCTTCGCCAGAGGGTGTGGAGTGCATTCGCTGTGGTCTTGTGGAGTTTGGTGGAGTGTGGAAGTCGGACGAACTAAAAGATAAAGGTCGGTGATGGGTGTGTTCGGGGGGTGGTTTAGGAGGTCGAGAGGATGAAGTAGGTTAGGTAGTTTGGTCGTAGGTGCATGGCGGAGCTTGTGGGAGTGTCGGCGAGTTGTTTGGTGGGTTGAGGAAGTGGGGCGGACTTGCTGGAGGGGTGATGGGAGGTGAGAACACAGGTGGCTTGTGTATGCGTCGAGGGGTGTTTTTGGGTTTTTGAATAGGGGAAGCTAACCTACGAACCTAAGGAAACTAAACTACCCTAAACTAACGAATGAAAGGGGGGAATTCCCACACCGGTGGTACGTTGGATGTGGGGAAGACAAAACCTTCGGTGGGAGAAGCAGCAACGATGATGGGAGATAGGTGGCGACCGCTAGTATTGCGACGCGTGGAGGAAGGTGAGGATGAGGAATCCGCTTGCTATACTCTGTGAGAGCGGATGAGGAAGGTGGTCAAAGAAGGTTGACAGAGTTGGAGATGAAGGTCGGGGAGAAGGGAAGAAGAGGGAACTGGCCTCCAAACCAAGCTAAGGAGGTAAGGTTTGCTTTAGGGGATCTTTTATAAGCCATAGGAGGTCCTTCCAAGCTTGGAACCTTGGGGCTTACGTACATGTAGGACACCCACATCTCCCATGTATTCGTATAGGATATTGGGAAAGAGTCAGGAGTCAAGGTCGGCACCAATTGGAAGAGAATTCCTCAAGGAATCTGTCTTTCAATTTTGAGACTGATTGATTGAGAAAGGAGTGAGAAAATCTCGCTTGAATCTCGCTGGTGAGGTGCAGCCTACTCCTAATGGCAGTAGAGACCTGGATGTGAAGAAGATGAAGAAGTTAGGGGGGTCTTTGCAAAGAATTCGAAAGTTAGGGACATATGTGTGAGAGAAAAGAGTCAAACAGGGCTGAAATGTAAACTAGGTCAAGATGATCTCTGATTGAGTCCAAATTTTTGTACAAACCTAATTTGGATCCAAGGAATCTAATGGTAAAGTAGGATCTAGGTTTTGACCAAGTTTGACTAGGTAAGTTGCGTAGAAACCTAAATTAGGACAACTGTCTATCTGAGACTCTGTTTTAGGTCAAATTGAGTTCCAATGGTCAAATTAAAGGTAGCAAACCTTAGGAAATATTTTTTTATGATTTTTAGAAGGTTTAGGTGAATTTCAACCTGATCAAAACCTTAGTTATTTAAGTGGATCTGTTTTTAGGTTTTCAGATGTCCACTAAATATCGAAACACGTGAAAACCCATTTTATTTTGCATGAACCCACTTATTAGACATTAATGACCAAATGACCTTTAATAAACCCCTGGGAATCCCTGTGTTTGTTCTGCATTTAAGATATTATGTTAAAACTGTAGTTTTATCCCTTTTTTCATGTTTATCTCTCAGAATGGATATGCAATGAATTATGGCTCTTTGGTGGTTATGTAGGAGCATTTATCTGTTGATTATGACTAAATAAAGCTAGATATGGCTGATGATGATGTTATCATCAACAAGTTGGTCTTGATCCAAGGATCAATCCCACCGAGTTTGGTGGGATTTGATTGTGATTCAAGCCTCTGGTTGCTGCTACAAATCCGCAACCAAGGAGAAGCTTTTCTCCTGCTCGAGCTACCTAGAGAAGAAGTTTTGGCTGAGGAAGATGATAGAAGGGACCTTATTGCAAGATATTTTGAAACTTAGGGGGGTCTTTGCAAGATTAAAAAATTAGGGGAGCAAATTCTAAAGTATGACCAAAGGAACTCCAAATGTTCTCAACTTTTTAAGGTAACCTAATTTAGTCTAAAAGAATCTAATGGTGATTTCAATTTTGGGTTTTGATGAAGTTTGCTTGATCAATTTACAATTTAACCTAAAATGTATTGAATATCCACCTAGGTCCCTGTTTTAGGTCAAAATAGATTTCTTTTGTCAAATTGATTGTTCTAAATCTTATAAAATATTTTTCAATAATTTTTAGAAGATTTAGATTACATTTATTTTCATTAGAACCTGTTGAATTAAAGTAAGATTTAAATTAGGGTTTTTAAAAGTAAATTAACTTCAATTTCTCAAAGAAACCTCAAGTTAATTTGTGCAAGTTCACTTATTGTAATTTTAAGCTTAGTTGACCTTCAATCATGTATAGGTTCACCCCTGAGATATTTTATAGTTGTATTTTTCCATTAAAATAGCAGAATTAACCAATTTTAAAGGAATTCCTCTTAATGTGGCCAAGATTTTATTATACCCTTTCAATGATTAATTAAGTAAATTTAGCTTTGGAAATTAGTTAATTTGAGTTAGATAAAGAGAATGAAGGTATTACCATCACACGCCTTTATGAAATATTTATAGAAAATTGTCCAATCCTAATACGATGGCAACAGTTGAATTGCATCCAATAGTTGGGATCAATTACTACATGGAGTTTAATTTATTTAGCCAATTGAATTTTAGTATCCAAATTGCATTTAATTTATATCTAAACCCTTTCTAATTAACATAAAATGTTTTGGCTCAATTAAATACTAGATCAATTTTTTTTTAAAAGGGAAAAGGACCGCTACTGTTAACAATAACAATCCATCAATTTATTAATTAAGGTGGTGATTACATAGCAGAGAGTCACAGATGGCCTAACACAGATGTATCATTACATATCTTCTCAGACCACCCACAACCTTCATTAAATAATGCATCATTTCTAGCATGCCATATACACCACATAACAGCCGCCATATTAGCTCTGAAGGTGGATGGGTTGAGCAGAATAGTCCACAAACCATCCTACATGGGGAGAGAACCACAACATCTCTGCCATACCTCTGCTATGACCAGACAAGTGCTCATCAAGTGTTTGACATCTTCAGCACATCTTCATAGGGGGCACATGATGGGGGGGCATTCATCACCCTTACATGCAGGGAGCTAGTGGCAAGGCCACCTCTATGAGCAAGCCACAAAAACATTTGGATCTTCAAGGGTATCTTCATCTTCCAAATGGCTACATAAAGGGACATGTGGGGGTCACCAATATTAGGGGCCAACATCTACTCATATGCCTTCTTAGGGGAATAAAGACCTGCATGCCAAGAGAGGCCATCCAACTCTTTAATTGGTCTAAAGGCCTGGACTGTCTCCTCCATACGATAAAACTCCTCATGTATTTGGCTGAAAAAGTGACCATCTTGTCTAGGAATACTCCAACAATCATTCATAGGGTTCCAGTAATCGGCCACATTTGTGTGTTTATCTTCAGCGGCCACATACACCCATGGGATTAGAGATTTGAAGTTGCCCAAGCCGAACCAATTATCACTCCAAAATATGAAATTAGAGCCATCACCAACTGTAGGTGTAAAGAAATCCCATCTCTCAGTGACAGCCTTAGAAATAGAAGCCTAGAATGGAGACACCCTAACAGGTTGAACCACACCTACAGGAGAAGCATTGGAGCCATACGAGTCCCTGATAACATCTGACCATAGTCCAACATTCCCTCTAAGGACGATGACTCCCCATTTTAGTAATAAGGCATCTCCAAACTCTCTCAGCGATCTAACTCCTAGGCTATCCTTCTTCTTTGGCATACAAATAGTCTTCCATTTAATAGGTTGCAAGAACTGACCCTCATGCGCAAGGCCTCTCCAGAAGAATCTCTTGCGAATTACATCCATTCGTTTCATAACAGTTTTTGGTGTACGAAACATAGATAGATAAAATACAGGAATTGCAGAGATGATAGAATTAAGGAAAATGAGACTCCCACACCTAGACAGGAAGCTGCCACACCAACCAACCAGCCATCCATAAATCTTCTCAAAAAGACTAGTCCAGCCCGCACTTTTCATTTTTCTGCCAAGCAATGGAAGACCCAAGTTTCTAATAGGCAGACTCCCCACAAGAGTTTGCAAGATCTGTGCTAGCTCCTTTATGTTATTGGCCAAACCAAAGCAAATGAGAGTTGATTTGGACCCATTAACTCTAAGTCCAAAGATCTCCCCAAATATATCCACAATATACCTTACACATTCTGCCTCTTTGGCACCCCCTTAATAAAAAATACCATATCATCTGTATACTGGAGAATAGGTGTCAACGCCCTTTTGGAGGATAAAGTGTACCCATTAATTAGAGATCTACAACATGCCTCAAAGCTAAAGTAAGCCAACGTATCTACCACAATCAGAAAGATAAGTGGAGACATAAGACATTCCTACCACACCCCCTTCTGAGGCTAGATCCATGTTCCTGTTGGTTTACCATTTATAAGCAGAGAAAAAGATGTTGTAGTATTACACTGTTTCATCTTTTATACCGAAGCCTTCGGAAATCCTCTCCACTGGAATATTTTCCACAAGTAAGCCCACGATACAGAATTGTACGCTTCAGAGAAATCGACCATCCATATGAAGGTTGTTTCCTTTCTTCTCTTCCATCTTGAAACCACCTCTTGTGCCATAATAAAGGACTCCTGTGGGGAATGTCCCTTCAGAAAGGCCAACTGGACCAGACTAATAAGTCTTCCAAAAACTGATGGGAATGCTATCATAGGCCCTAATTAGCCACTTTTAGTCAGCTTTGACTGATTAAATCTCCTACATAATCATCTGGAGGTCGTTATCCCACATTATTCTGATTTGAGAAGAGAGAGGAAAATTAGGGTTAATTATGTAATTTCAACAGTACATCATAAATACAGACTAATCACGGGGTTTGTCAGGAGTTAAATGAAGGTCACATGAGTTTAAAAGTCCAAAATGTGGGTCAACATTGACAAAACAGGGTTTCACGCTTTTCGAGAACCACAACACATAAAAGCTTAATTTCAGATCTGTTTAAATTAAAGAGGTTCTAGTCAGGAAATTCATCTAAACCTCCTAAAATTCATATAAAAATATTCCAAGAGATTTAGCACCTTTGATTTGATCATCTGAGCCCATTTTGACCTGGAATAAAGTTTCAGATAGAATTCTACCCTAATTTGAGCTTTTGTGCAAATTTCCTAGTCAAACATGGTTAAAACTCAAATCTAACTTCAACATTAGATTCCTTAGGTCCAAATTAAGTTTTTACCACATGTGGGCCCAATCAGAGTTCATCCTGACTTAGTTTGTATTTTAGCCCTTAAGAACTCTATTGCTTACCTTTAGCTCCTTATGATTGGAATTATTTGCAAATGGGTCCCTTACTTTTCATCATTTTCTTCATTCCAGTCCCTGCCACCATTGATGTGAACGCAGCTCTACAACCGAGATTCGAAGGAGGATTCCTTCCTCAAATCAGATCTATATCCCTCCAAAATTGGAGGGATTATTCACAAGAATCTTCTCGATCGTTTGGACCAGCTAGGAAACCCTACAAAGATTTGTAGAGCTCAAGCGAGCTCCAGATTGTAGGGGATCTTGTTTCCCTGAAATCTCGACTCAATCAAGGCCTTTACCTGATTTGGAGCTCGTTTTAAAGCTCTATAAATGACCCTCATTCCATGATCATTCTTTTTAGCCAAGAAACGATCGGGAATACCTCTCTTCTCTCTCCTCCAGCCATAGTTCCTTTGAGCTCTAGTGAGCCTCTCCACCTCCTTCATCGAGCCAGCCAACAGTCAAATTTACTGGGTTACCTTCGTCCTCTCTTCATTGCGCATCTTTCCAGCCAAAGAAAGAGCGTCTCCGTCCTCTCTTTCCTTGCTTCTCCCTTGCAGTCAACCCCATCTTCTTCGACTCCGGCCCATCACTGCCAGACAATTCCGCCCTCTTTCTCCCTCCCTAGGTCACTCTTCTCTCTTCCTCTCACTCCCTTGCTTCCCTTCGACCCCTTGGATTTTAGGATCAACCACTGTATCACCCTCACCACCGTCGTCTTCCCTATGACCGGTGAAACTCTGGCGAGTTCGCTCGGCCACCACACCTCACCAATACACCCGCTACAACTCCCAAAAGCTTCGCCGCAACTCCACCATTAAAAGCCCTCACCCAATTCCACTCTACGTCCACCCAAGCACTCCATCGAGCATGCCCTCCTCCAGTCACCTTCCCTGTCACCTGCCACCCACGTCCGAGCATGTCATGCCCTACAGCCACCATTGTTGCACTCACCTCTTCGCTACGACACTACTGAGCATTTCTGATGAGGCTACAAGGCCGTATTCTCTTTTTCAAGTGTACGCTGAAGCTCCGCCATTGCAAGTGTCTTCTCCGACATTGATTGCCATCACCTGACCTTCAATCACTCAATTGTAGTGAGCAACTGGAGCAGCTCCAGGTGCTAAAGCTTCCCAAGAATTCCAACGAGGAAACCATCAGTAGTGTCAGCCTCAATTTGACGAACCATCTGATACAGCTGCTCGCAAGAAAGAAGCCCCAAGTTTAGTCCCACATTAGGCATTCATACAACTACTACAGCATATATTATGAAAAGGTGTTGATAGATGCTCGCCTTCGAACGCACGATGGTGAGGTCCCCACGCATGCACAAACGCACGTGCACTCACACGTGCTCGCTCACACGCCCTCGCCCGCGAACACACCCACAGGTCTGGGTTGGATCAGTTTACCCAATTACCCAGGTCCAACTTGGTTTTAAAGAAGGAAATTCTCAGAGAGAGGAGGGGGCTTTTTGCTACCTCAGGAATCGTGCCCTTTCCCCTTCTCTCAACACTTAGCTGAGCTTTGAGAGGCCCTTGCACCTCTGTGTTGGTGTGCTCCTGCTATTGCCATGGCATTGCTGAGGCTCGTGAGATAAGGCCCTTATGCCTTGAGACGGTTCTGACTTGCTGAATACAGTGGATTTATTTGAGAATTGGTTGAGAGTACTGTTCATATATTTAAGTAATTGTAGAGTTTAACATTAAGGTTAAATTGGTGGTTCAAACCACCATTTTAACTCTATCTTTTTGCACTCACATTCCTGGTTTTTATTGCAATATTCTGTTGATCCACATTGAGTAATATTTTCATTATTCTTACATATCTTTCTTGATATTATGATTAGTAGATTGAACTGCCAATTTGCTCCCTGTAATGACTCAAACTCATTTCTTGATTTCGAGTTTTATAAATGTAAGTGTTGTTGCAATTTTCATCCTATACTATGATGCATATTCCTTAAAATGACGATTCCCGCGATAAACAAAAACCTCCCTCAACCTGTTAGCCATTATTTTCCCAATCAACAAGTAAATGGAATTAAAAAGGGAAATAGGCCTAAAATCTCCTAGTGTATCTGCCCCTTGCTTCTTAGGCAACAGGAACTAAAGTGATCTACTTATCTTCTCAAGCCCATAATTACCACTCAGAAACTCCTCCAAGACACACAACACATCTTGCTTTACAACCGACCAAAATTCTTTATAAAAAAGGACCTGAAAACCATTAGACCGAGGGGACCCTTCCGCCTTTAGTCCCTTCAATGCGTGATCTACTCCCTACTCTTCAATTGGCCTTACCAAGGAGGAGGCCTCTTCATCGCTAATACTGGACATGTCAAAGGAGGACAGGCACCAATCCCCATGATAAGAAGCCCTGGTCACCCCATGGAAGTGATTGTTGACCTCTGCCAGGATCTCCTGCGAGGAGTTGATATCCACGTCCCCTACTCAAAGAGAGGAAATCAGATTGAACTGCCTTCTCGCATTGGCAGATGCGTGGAAAAATTTTGTGTTAGAATCTCGTTCTTGAAGCCAGAGTTTCTAGTCTTCTCCCTCCAATCAATTTCCCCTTATCTGTCTTCATTAACAATGATGACCTATAGTTTTTTTCTTCTGGTTTTTTCCTCATTTAAGGAGCTAACGTCCTCTTTATCATCCAAAAATTTGACCACCTCAATAGCATCCTTGTTTTTTGAGCTTTAAGTGCATGTAGATTCTTTTTGTACTCCATCAACATAAGATGCAAATCTCTAACTTTGATTTAATGGTCATGTGTGGCTGACCACTCCACTGCCTTGGCCAACTGTTGCGTCGAAAATTATCATAGTTAGGAAAACAATGCATCGTAGTATAACGACAAAAATCAATACGACATTTGAATTTATAAATCTCGAAAAATCGTGAGTTCCGAGGTCGTTCATAAGGAGCAAGTGTAACAAATCATTTCACCAATCACAATAATAAGAGATAATAATATAAGTGAATCAAGTAAGAAAAATGATATTCAATAAAAAGCAATAATGTGCCTCAAGAGTTAGGGACAAAAAACATAAATCAATGACTAGAAAAGGTGGTTGAAACCACCAATTAAGCACAATTCCCAATCAATTTCTCAATAGTACTTAGTATCTCAAATCATAATTAGACCCAAATATCTCAATAGTAACTTTCAACCACTTAGCCACGTAAGCACAAAATATCCACGTCAGATCAATTGTCAATAAGTCCACAGTAACCTCAACCAAGGTCAGGCGCAAGGGCTAGATGGCCTAAGGAGCAAAGCCTCAGCACCCTTCAGAAATTCCCTAAGTGTTAGGCGAGTATGCATAATTCCTAAGGCACAATAGTGCAAAACCACCCCCCTACCCCCTCATATTTTCTCTTTCCTCTTGAACCGAGTATAGGGTTAATCTTGTAATCAGGTTAGAGCCCAAACCTGTCGATGTGGTGTAGCGGGTGAGGGTGTGCGTGGGCCCTAAGGAGAGGAGGGACAAAATCCCGTGAGTTTGGAGGCAACTCACTATGGACACAAAAATGTTATATGCGCGAAATTTCTTTTAAAATCCTCGATGTGGGACTATGTTGAACAGCTTCTTCACGTGGGCGCAGCAGCTACTCTCTTCGGTGCAATTGGGATATGGTTGGTGGTGCACAGCCTAATTGAAGAACTAGAAGCCTTCGTGGAAGTCGTCCGTAGCTATTGGATGTGGATTTAAGGTCAGAGGTGCACAGAATGACACAAATGGAGTTGAGGATGACAACGGCGATGACAATTCTTCGATGGTACCTGAAACACAAAATACAGCCTCGCGGTCCAATTGAAATAGCTATGAAGCTTCGCTGGAGTGTGGCGAGTTTGCAGGTTGCAGTGAGAGGTGGTGTGCGTGTATGTGGTGGTTGGCCGATGTCAGAGAGGGCGGCAGTGAGAGGTGGTGGTCGGTTGATAGAGCATCCCCACGAGTTACAGGGTTTCCCCCACCTGACCTTCCTTGTCACTGAGAATCCAAATAGACCAGAATGAGCAACTTTTCCCCTTAAGTCTACCAATTTTAATCTTGAATTATGGTGCTTTGAATTTCACTTGAACTTTAGAGTTGATTGTGATTTGTGACCTAATTTGAAGGTTGTTTAACCCACAAAGTGGGTCAATTTCACCGAACCTACCCTAATGTTTAGGATGAGTTGGGTAATGATCCCAAAATCACCCTGAGTGGTTCACAGGAAGGTTATTAAATCCCAAGTTTTAAGGATTCAAGTGAATATTAGAGCCTTCTTTTAGGGTTTTATTGATTAGGTCAATTCAAGTAGGGTTTGGGTAACACATAATGCGGGAAATCAATTCTCTTTTTATTTAGGCAAGTGTGTTTTCCTTAAAACCCTAAAAATGCAAACCCTAATTTGGCTCTTTTTCCAGATCCAATTCTTTCCAAATGTGGCACCTAGGGCTCAATCAAGAAGGTGAACAACCCTAGGCACCCTAAATACTTAGTAGGTGCAGAAATATGGATGGGGATGTCTAAAATCAATCAAATCAGGCAACTCAAGTGATTAAATCTAATAAGTAATGTGAGTTGATCCTAATTGATTTCTCTCTTTTTAATTCTTTCCAAAAATAGGGGCTTAAGAAGAAGGAAATGACATTACCTACCCCTGAAGTGGATATCGTGCGGCTAATGTTCTTTGTGTACCTCGCACAACTACAACAAAATAGATAGAACAGGTTAATATCATATCAGAATTTGTAATCAGTGAAATCAAATTGTGCGTTGCTCCCCGGCAACGGCGCCAAAATATTCGGGCGAAATTGTCGTTGTTTAAGAAATGCGTTGTAGTATAGGACAAAATCGCTCAAATCATTTAAATTTAGATGCTCAGATTCAGAAAAAGAGTCTAAGGTCGTTCGCAAGGAGCAAAGGTGCAATTTTAATTCACCAATCACAAGAAATATAAGCAATTGAAAGCAATGATTATCCAAAATTATATTTTAATAGGAATCAGAATGATAGTGCAAAAAGATCATGTTAAATGGTGATTTAAATCACCAAATTAACCCCTCAAAGTTAAGCTCACAAATATTCAAATAAATGCACAGTAAATCACAACTATTAATCTCCGTCAACCAAGTTATTCAAATAACACCACAGTAACTAGCAGAAGTCCTTAGATGTTGGCCTTATGTTTCAAACTGCTTAAGAGGCACAAGGTCTTCTTCTCTTCACACCCCAGAAGAGGCACAACAACACTATGCGTGTAAGGCACAAGGGCCTCACGAAGCTCAAGGACGCTAAGTCCTGAGAGGAGATGAAGGCACAAGAGCAAAACCCTCCCCCCTCTCTCTCAAATCTTCTTTCTCTCGAACCCAAGCTCATAATCGAACTAGACCCGACAAGTGGGTAATCGGATCCACACCCAGACCCGCATGGTGTGTGCACGGGTGAGGGCGTGGACGAGCGCCTGAGGCGCACCGTGTGGAGGGGCGTGGGGTAGGGACTTGACCCAAATGTTCAAAGGCAAATAGGTAGAGTCACTTTTTCCCTCTTATATGCTGTTGAGGCTCCTCTCTTCTACGATGTGGGACTAATGCCACACTTCTTCCTCTCGTGTAGCTGCATGCGAATGCTGTGGTATTGAGCACCAAATCAAGCCAGTTGGAGCTTGCCTTGCCTTGAGTATCGCCTGCATGTGCGTCAGGACTTGGAGCCAAACACGTAGAGAGCAACAACAATTCGTGGGAAGGCCGGAGAAGTGCTGCCGTGCTTAAAGAAGACGAAGGCAGCGATGGCTTATCCAGCGTGTACCTGAAATGCAGAACACGGGCTAAATGCCCCAATCAGTATGCTTAGGAGGATCGCCGTGTGAAGGCAAGTTCGTTGGTGGTGGTTATGCGTGTTGAGGAGGTGTGTGTGTGTGTGGCGAAGTCGGTGAAGGTGCATGAAGGTGGTGGAGTTCGGTGAGCGGTTTGAGAAGCCAATCCCCTCAATTACTTGAGGGGTTTTGGTCGTGAGGACATGGAAATGGTGTAGCAGTCGTTGGCGTGTGGTTTGGTGTAGTGGAGCAAGCGGGGGCCTTCACCGAAGCTTGGCCAGAGCGGAGGGAGATGATGACGGTTGCAATTGTGTTGGTGGTCAAACCTAGAAGCTAAGTGGTTGGAGAGGATCAGTGGAGGAAGGGGAAGATATAGAAGGACTTACGGAGAGAGATGACAAGTGGAGGGCTCCGGTTGTGATGGACCGAAGCTGGAGAAGAAGGTATTGACGGTGATACGGCGGCAATAAAGGAGAGGGAGAGAGCTGTCGTGCGTTGGTGGGCGACAATCGCAAGGAAGAGGGGGAGATTGTGAGCCAGCCAGTTTGATCGTTGGCGAGCTCGATGAAGAGGGCTAAGGAGCTCACCGGAGACGAAGGTGCAGATGGATGGAGGAGAAGTTGAGGGTATTCCGGCATTAAACTTCGCTAAGAGACTCGGAGTCGCAAAAGGGACCAATTTAAAGGCCTTAGAGAGGCATCCAACCTTGGAAACAAACTTCGCGAGATCAAAAACTTAGGGATATAGAAACCCCTTATTTTTCGAGCATTTGCATGAAGAATCTAGAGCAAATCAAGGTCCAATTCTTGGTCCAATCAGTAGAGCATCTCATGAGGATTCCCCCTTTCAATTTTGGAAGGGCTTGATTGAGAATCAAGCGAGAAATCCTCGCTTGGATCTCAACGGAGCTACTGCGTTCACACCAATGGCAGTAGGGACCATTTTGCAAGAAATGTTGACAATGTTTGGGACCTCATTGCAAAGATTTGAAAAGTTAGGGGCTTAATTGAGAGAAATAGAGTTTAAATGGATTAAAATGCAAATTAGGTCAAGATGGACTCCGATTAAGCCTAAAATTTGGTACAAACCTAATTTGGACCCAAGGAATCTGATGGTGGGGTCGAATTTAAGTTTTGACCAAGTTTGGTTGGGAAATTTATGCAAAAACCTAAATTAGGGCAAAATTTCGTCTGAGACTCTATTTGACGTCAAAATGAGTTCCAAAGGTCAAATCAAGGATACCAAACCTCAGGGAATATTTTTATATGAATTTTAAAAGGTTTAGATGAATTTTATCTTGACCATAACCTCTGTAATTTAAGCAGGTCTGAAATTAGGATTTCAGGTGCTGTATTGGTTCTCGAAATACGCGAAACCCCCTTTCTGTCTGCATGGACCCACTTATTGATCTTTAATGCTCACTTGACCTTCATTTCACCCCTAACAATCCCCTTGGTTATTTTGTATTCATGATATGTTGTTAAATTTACAAAATTAACTACTTTCTTGTTCTCTCCTTAAAACAGAATTATGTGGAGTTGTAACCTTAGATGGATATGTAGGAGCATTTATCTTTCAATTTTGACTAAAAGTGACTAGTTATGACCTATGATGGTGTTCCCATCAGTCCACCATTAATCCACCCATTTTCCACGCCAAGGAAGAATAAGGAGAGAAGAAGATCAAGGGGGTACCCTACCTACCCCCTTGGTGCCTTCTTCCTCTCTTTCCTCTCCCTTAACCATGCCAAGGAAGAGGTCATCTTCACACTAGAGGGGATGGGCAGGCAAAGGAGGAGCCAACAAGGTGGTTGACGCCCACCTTGGAGGAGAGCTTGAAGGAAGGCCAATTGAAGAAGGAAGAGAAGGACAACTCTTTTCAAGTGTGGGGCAACCACACTTGGAGTAAGGACCATCCAGATCTTCTACCAGAGATTCCCCTTATTTATCTTCATATTTTTCTTGTATTAGCTAGTGTGTCTTTATTTTCATGTAACAAGCATTCCGCTAATGCCTGGAGTTATCCAGGATATTGTTGTCAAGGTCAGGAATTGTCTATTTTCGATTAATTTTCTGGTCCTTGACATAGAGGTACCTGAGGCTCTCGCTAATGCCCCTATCATCCTTGGAAGACCTTTTCTGATTACTGCAAAAGCTAACATCAATTCTCATTCTGGTAAAATGAATATAAGTTGCGGTAACCAGACTATCTCATTAGATTTTTTCTAGGCTTCCACGGGGTCCATTGATCACAAATTTTTTGAGGACATGGATACTGAAATGGAGGCTGTAATTGAGAAATCTATGTTAAACAACTCTTGCTCTACTTTGACCACCATTGATTCTGATTATATGGTCAAAGACATTTCAGATCAATTAGGATTTGACTTTTACTCTTTTAATCTTCCTGATTTATCACCAAAAACATTCACACTAACTTCACCCAACCTTCATCATACTGACTTCTCTCCCACTCCCTTTCCATTGGACCTACCATCCAACCTATCCAAGTTTGGCTTTCATCATGAACTCAAACCATGGCCAGACTCAGGCCATTCTTCCAATTTTTTATTTCATCTTGATCCTTATATCTTTACCAATCATCTTTTAAGGGATCCTAAGGAAGACACCTTTCTTATGGACATTCTAGTGTCCAATTGTTTACATGACTATCTATCTTCCGTGCATCACTTCACGCCTGGCTGAATGGCATAAAAGATGGCACTAGATAAGAGGTAACCCATCATTTTTCCTGCTTTCCTTTTCTCTTTCTTTACCCAGGTTTTGCCCATCCTAAACTCGACCGCTTTTTCACTAAGATGATCTTGTTTCCCTCCTAATGCATGAGGACATTGCATATCATAAGCATGGGGGGGTGTTTTAAAATTTTGAAGATCGATTCAGGATATTCAAAACCTAAAAAATGCTTTTTTTTCATTAGCATGCATTTCATTATAGAAAAATCATAAAACTCTTTGAGGAAAAGTTTGAAATATGAGTCTAAGGTTGAAAGGTTCATTTTAAGGTATAATGGAATTTAATCTTTAACAATATAGGGATAAGTGTTGAACGATTACGAAGCTACGCTAACGTGTTCGGTTTTGGAAAACCTATTGTTGTAGTTCGAAAGCGAAGGATTCGTGTTCAACAAATAAAATTTATACCGAAATTAAAATTCCGGGTCGAACACAGGGAGGCGAACGTTTGATTTAAAAACTTCGCGTTTCTTTTTATTTTGTCACGAAGAAATTCAATTTAAACTATCTAAGCATCTACAACAAATAAAAGAGAGGGAGTAAGAGAGAGAGAAAGAATACTATATATGGAAATCAAAATGAGATGTAGAATAGACAAGGAATTTATCATAAAAGAGTTCGTTCGTTACAACTAGAAAACATAAAACAATTACTCTAGAAAGCATTAAAAGAATGGAGGGAGAAATGTCCTCTTCGACGATCGCTCGGAGGACGAATAGACTACTCTAGAAAGCAGTAAATCTATACTAGAAAGCAGTAAAAAGAATAGGGAGAGAGAATCCTCCTCGACGGTCGCTTGGAGGACGAGCCGGATGGGACGACGCCTGGATGAAGGAGGATGAAGCGGGATGAAGGAGGACGAAGCAGAAGAACGGGAACGGAGCAGCACGCCGTCGTCGTCGCGGGATCCACTTCCGAAGGGGGACGAAAATTTGGACTTTATCTCGCGAGAAGCATCCCGGGTGTGGGACAAGCTTCTCTTGAGCTTTGGAGAGGTAGAGAGGAGAAGGAAGGGATGAAAATTTCGTATGGAGGGGGTCTCCTTTTATAGCTGCAAGGAGTGGGGGCAAAATGGACATTACACTTTCAAAACAATAAATGAGGGGTCTTTAGTGACGGATAAATCCGTCGCTAAAGCCCTCAACGTGGGCGTAGCCTCCGCGCCCACGCGCGCCCGCTCGGCTGCCCGCGCGTAACGCCTACGCACGTCCACGAAATCTCAGCCGTCCGATCGCGAGATCGGACGGCTTAAAATCGCGCCTTCACCGCTGCCGCCCGCCCACCTGTGCGTGCGATCGCGCGTTCACGTGCGCGTCCAATCGCGCGTCGGCGCTATCGGGCGCACGCGGCCGCTGGATCGCGATCGTGCGGTCAATTGGAGCGCACCCGCTCGCCTCAGAAATTGCTTGGCGAGGCTCGAACGTGCGGCAGCGCCTCGCGATAAGGCGCTGGACCGCTGCGCTGCCTCGCCCAAATGGTCGCGCGGATGCTTTTAACACGATGCGTCCGCAGCCGTTGGATTGAGATCCAAGGCGGAGAGGGGATGGGTGCACGGTCTTCATAGAGTGTAGGCGACCGTTTGGGCGGCCAAGATGGTGCCACGTGGCGCCATCTTGGCCGTCCATCTTCTGGAAGTTGTAGATGGTGCCACGGATGTCGGATTGACTCGATTTTTGTGTCGTTGGGCTGCGATCGTCGATCCGAATTCATCCGTGTGGTCGGATTTGTCATCTGAAGTGTGGATTTACACCATCCTGGCCCTTGATATTCTAGGGTTCCCCGGTCTCTATCTGATGCTACGGATGCCTGATTAGGACGATCTTGGAGTCGTTGAACTCCAATCGTCGCCCTAATCACATCCATATGGTTGGATCTTTGATCCGAGGTCCCGATTAAATGTTTTCCCTGTCCAAGCACATAAAAGGAGACAATTAACCTCCATTTTATTCAAACTACTCTAAATGCAAGATGATGCATGTTATGCAATATTTATATTATGAAATGCAATCCTATGCTTAAGAACATGCATAAATAGACATTTTAAGTAGTGTAAATGTGTTTACATCATACCCCCATGCCTATCTTTTGCTAGTCCCTAGCAAAAACTATATGCTATTTATAAAAGAATTAGGTTAGATTATTTGGACCTGAGTTATTTTCAATCATTAAGAAATTGTCTACTTAAAAACTGAACTTCCAAAGACACAACAGTGCCCGGGTATCAGCCAAAATGCAGACCGCCTCAAGCCTCGCCTTATTCAAAGAAAAATTTCTTTTTCTCTTTTTACTCTTTTCTCTTTATTATTTTTTTTTTTTTAATTTTCAAATTTTAGGGTTTAAGAGTGGCTTTCTACGGCCATTCAACTCACCCAAGATTTGATGAGAACCGTAAGTTTTAAGCATCTTATTGTGATTGTGATAGACTCGTTGACCGGCAATTAGAACGGACTTCGGATTTCTACGCCTCTAGGTGACCTCAAAAAGAATTCTGCCTAAAGGTGTATCTTTACAACCGGTAGCTTTCTCCCTACTTTTATTTTTTAACGGGGTCAACACAAGGGTGAATCCAGTGTATATCTCCCCGATTTATTCTACTTCTCCGCTTCTTCCTGAGTGTTTTGGGAATTTTTAGTGCATTTTCTGAGCTGGGTTCTGGACAACCAGTCGATGAGCTGTTACCACTGACAACTTGCCAGCCATACTCGTGCGGTGAAGTGTGGCTTATTTCTTTTTGTTCTTTTCTCCTTTTTGATTTTTTTTTTCTTTTTTTTTTTAAGTAGGTGGCTTCCCTGGTCTAAGATTTACCTAAAGGCAGCAGAAAGAGAAAGGTCAGTGACTGGGCTCTGGACAACCTACCTATGGGTTGTTTCCCACGATAACTTGCCAGCCATATCACCCTAGAAGGTTCATTAGCTACCCAATTTCCATTAAAATCGCCAAATAACGAGTCAGTGCAAAGAAAGTGTGTAGATGCTTAAGACTCAAAATTCCCTCACATCAGAGGGCGGGTTAATAAGTCATGTACTTATCACCCAAACTTATTTACTCCAATTAAAATAAAATTCAAGTTGGCGAGAACTCGAAAAACAAATCTACATTTTAGTGGATACACGGGCTGATTAAGTCCAAAGACCTGAAGGGTCTTTGTGTTCAGAACATAATATAGTATTTCTTAAGATCGAAAATTTTCTTAAACCCAAATTCTCTTTCCTAATTTTGATTTTTTTTTTATATATAAAATAAAACAAATCTACGGAGCTGACGAATGAATTCAAAGATAAATATCCATCCCCCCATGCCTATCTAATGCAATGTCCTCATTGTATTAAAAAGACATAAAACAGAGTGGAAAAGCGTAGAAAGCACCTGAATTGCGTGGATATCGGGTCCGCTCCGAGATGA
This sequence comes from Thalassia testudinum, assembly GCA_037157565.1. Taxonomy (NCBI): domain Eukaryota; kingdom Viridiplantae; phylum Streptophyta; class Magnoliopsida; order Alismatales; family Hydrocharitaceae; genus Thalassia; species Thalassia testudinum. The sequence goes on along the minus strand of JAZHRO010000013.1, from coordinate 89,282,542 downwards.
AAATGAAAAAGAACTGTATATGTGCTGAGTTTAGTGCCTTCAGCTAGGCACACTATACAAAGAAAAGAAATGAAGAATTCAGAAGTGCAGGTCAGAATTAGAATAAACAGAAGAATCCTCTGACCTGTCAACAGCGGTCCACAGATGTGGACCAGATTGTGGTGCAGACCCATCCCCCATAATCGAGAATATCTTAGGTTCTGGATAGAAATTACCCAAAACCTAAAATCAGAATGCAAGCGGGGTCGGGCCTGCGATTTGTGAGGATGCAACCCAAGGCCAAAATGTCGAGTTACAGAGAATTGAAGCTCAAAAGGATAATCGTTAAATGTGTGCTTGAATTTGACATCCTCGAAACGAATGTCGTAAGGGTTCTGATTTGATGGTTTCAGCTTAAAAGGAACCCTTCGACTCAATCTTCTATTTCCTCCAAAATTGACTTCCCAAATCAGAACTTCCCCGCTCCTATCCTCCTCATTAAGTGTATCAAATTCCAAGACCTCTTGTATATTCATCACCCCGTCTGAAATCTCCAAGTCTAAATGATGTGGCAGAATCAAAATTGACTTGGGTCTAATTATCTCAGAATTAGAATCATCAATAAGCTCAACAGGGTGTAACTGATAATCAGGGCATTGAATTGATTCCTCCAGAAAATGCGATTCTGGATCCGTATCGTGTGCCCTAATAAGATCAGTTTCCTCAGTTATTGGGCTATCAAATGATCTATCAGATTCCTCAGGCCCAATCGTCTCACAAAAATCGTGATCTGAAAACTCGCGTGAGACTTCGCAACTTGAATCTTCACCATCAAAGAAATCAGGATCCGTATCAATGTATGTCCCAAAATCAGTTGTCACTTTGTGTTCCCAAGAGACATACGTTTTCTCGTAACCCGGCTCAGGGATCTCAGGTGAAGAAATCAGATCATCCTTAATTGGTTGCTTTAATTCAATCTGGTCAGCCTCGTAACACATGTTCCCCCCAACAGGTGCCTGAGCGGGTTCTGTCATTGGCTTTCCTGAAGAGGGTTCATCCTGGGAATCATCCCAAGATTGAATCAAAGCAACCACGAATCTCATCCTCAATTTCGCTAATTTCCCGAGTAGAAACTCACCCGGGTTCTTATCATTAACATCCTGGAGCCAATCCAACAAAGACTTGTTTAAATCATCAATCATTTCAATCAGGGGCTCCAATCTCTCAATGCAAGGTATTGGCTGAACTTCTAAAGATTGTATGATATTCCTTAAGTTAGCCAGAACCTTATCTTGAACCTGATTAACCTGAACCAAATGAGTTGGTTCAGGATTGGGCGGGTTTGACATCAAAGCAGAGGAATTAACGAATTGATATTCGTTATACCCTTCCTGAAAATAGGTCATTTCAGAATGTTCAAAGGATGGTGATGACCTAAAGGCAGTGAAATCAGAGGATGGGTAAGGATCGGTGTATCCTTCTTGATTGTAGATCGTATTAGGTTGTTCATGAAAGGAGGACGATCTATAATCGATGTAGCTCTGAGAAGGATAGAAATCAGAATCAAAGTGTTCAGGGTTAGACCCTAAACACGGGGGTCCGAAATTGTATCCCAAATCCGAATTATCCCAACTAACCGATGGTTGATTACAATACGAGTCGGGATAATCGTCATGTTGCGGATAATTCATGACAGGAGTGAAAGAGCGGGAATGCATGAAATATGTGGAAGGATTCATGAGACACGGGAGGAAGAAAGGTGCCCTGCAATACAAACAATCAAACCTGTCCTTAAATGGGTTAGCCTACAGACCTACAGACTCCCAAAACCCGTCTTGAGATAAAGGAACGATTTGATCTACTTCTGTTTGTTCAATCCAACCAGTTAGAAGGAGGGACTGGGGAGAAGGTTCTTCCTTCGGCTTGCGCCTCCGGTTCCTAGTGTACCCCCCAGCCGCGATCGTTTGACTCTGCTCCCCTAGCTAGACATCAGATTGAACAGTAGAAACAGACTAATCGAAAATAATCTCGTTCTGAGTTCTGAAGAGCGAGTCCAATCCTTAAGGCCAACGTCTACTCTGTTTTATTTAGGGCTAGGTTTGAATGTGCTTTGGAATGTGATGGGCCCTTTAAATGGGTTGTGCCCTTAATGATTGATTGCTTTGTGTGTACGTGCACAACCAGTGGTTTTCAAGCAAGATTATTTTTGATGTGGTGAATTTTAAGGTTCAAATCTTGCTTAGTAGATTTTAGGATTCAACTTTAGGTGTTTTCAATCAAGTTTCATTGGCACACCAGGTTTTGCAAGCACAGGTGAAGATATTTTCCTTTAAAGTTTAAAAAGAATGTGGAGTGCCTGGTAGATCCCTAAGAGTTGAACCTAATTGGCAGCTACTTGATGAGTTGATTTTATTTGAAGTGGTGCGGCCCAAACAACTCAAACAACTGGCCTGATGCACCACCTAATTAGGCACACAAATGATTACCTAATCTGATTTCTACTCGATTATGTGTTTGGATGTGTGTACCGGCTCCTAAGATTGGTTTACCGGTTGAGTTAGAAAATCAGATGAGGTTGTGTACCTCTGTGAGATTTTTTTTTTATTTTTTTCTTTTTTTAATGTGGGGGTTGGAGTGAGTATGGATGTCAAACAACAAACAATCTAACCTTAGAGTTTATAAGAACACCTAGGTTGATTGATGTTTGAATTATTATGTGATGAAATAAAATCTAATGGGTGGGAGGTGGGGGATAACTTACAAAACCTTCCACAGCACTTTACTCCGATCTACCGCTTTTTCCTGTCTCGAAAGAGTACCTGCAATTACAATAAGAAAGGAGAAAAGTGAGGTAAATGATTTGTAAGTTACAAAATGCGAAGAGAAATCAAAGAGTGTTACATTTTGGCGTCGTTGTAGTATAGTGGTGAGTATTCCCGCCTGTCACGCGGGCGACCCGGGTTCGTTCCCCGGCAACGGCGCCAAAATGTTGAACGATTACGAAGCTACGCTAACGTGTTCGGTTTTGGAAAACCTGTCGTTGTAGTTCAAAAGCGAAGGATTCGTGTTCAACAAATAAAATTTATACCGAAATTAAAATTCCGGGTCGAACACAGGGAGGCGAACGTTTGATTTAAAAACTTCGCGTTTCTTTTTATTTTGTCACGAAGAAATTCAATTTAAACTATCTAAGTATCTGCAACAAATAAAAGAGAGAGAGGGAGTAAGAGAGAGAGAAAGAATACTATACATGGAAATCAAAATGAGATGTAGAATAGACAAGGAATTTATCATAAAAGAGTTCGTTCGTTACAACTAGAAAACATAAAACAATTACTCTAGAAAGCATTAAAAGAATGGAGGGAGAAATGTCCTCCTCGACGATCGCTCGGAGGACGAATAGACTACTCTAGAAAGCAGTAAATCTATACTAGAAAGCAGTAAAAAGAATAGGGAGAGAGAATCCTCCTCGGCGGTCGCTTGGAGGACGAGCCGGACGGGACGACGCCTGGATGAAGGAGGATGAAGCGGGATGAAGGAGGACGAAGCAGAAGAACGGGAACGGAGCAGCACGCCGTCGTCGTCGCGGGATCCACTTCCGAAGGGGGACGAAAATTTGGACTTTATCTCGCGAAAAGCATCCCGGGTGTGGGACAAGCTTCTCTTGAGCTTTGGAGAGGTAGAGAGGAGAAGGAAGGGATGAAAATTTCGTATGGAGGGGGTCTCCTTTTATAGTTGCAAGGAGTGGGGGCAAAATGGACATTACACTTTCAAAACAATAAATGAGGGGTCTTTAGTGACGGATAAATCCGTCGCTAAAGCCCTCAAAGTGGGCGTAGCCTCCACACCCACGCGCGCCCGCTCGGCTGCCCGCGCATAACGCCTACGCACATCCGCGAAATCTCAGCCGTCCGATCGCGAGATCGGACGGCTTAAAATCGCACCTTCACCGCTGCCGCCCGCCCACCTGCGCGTGCGATCGCGCGTTCACGCGCGCGTCCAATAGCGCGTCGGCGCTATCGGGCGCGCGGCCGCTGGATCGCGATCGTGCGGTCAATTGGAGCGCACCCGCTCGCCTCAGAAATTGCTTGGCGAGGCTCGAACGTGCGCCAGCGCCTCGCGATAAGGCGCTGGACCGCTGCGCTGCCTCGCCCAAATGGTCGCGCGGATGCTTTTAACACGATGCGTCCGCAGCCATTGGATTAATATCCAACGGCGGAGAGGGGATGGGTGCGCGGTCTTCATAGAGTGTAGGAGACCGTTTGGGCGGCCGAGATGGTGCCACGTGGCGCCATCTTGGCCGTCCATCTTCTGGAAGTTGTAGATGGTGCCACGGATGTCGGATTGACTCGATTTTTGCGTCGTTGGGCTGCGATCGTCGATCCGAATTCATCCGTGTGGTCAGATTTGTCATCTGAAGTACGGATTTACACCATCCTGGCCCTTGATCTTCTAGGGTTCCCCGGTCTCTATCTGATGCTACGGATGCCTGATTAGGGCGATCTTGGAGTCGTTGAACTCCAATCGTCGCCCTGATCACATCCATATGGTTGGATCTTTGATCCGAGGCCCCGATTAAATGTTTTCCCTGTCCAAGCGCATAAAAGGAGACAATTAACCTCCATTTTATTCAAACTACTCTAAATGCAAGATGATGCATGTTATGCAATATTTATATTATGAAATGCAATCCTATGCTTAAGAACATGCATAAATAGACATTTTAAGTAGTGTAAATGTGTTTACATCAATAAGGATACGGATCTAATTGTTAGAATCTCCGGGTCTATTTTTCCTGAACTCGTGATGATTTAGGTGACTTGATCTCTTTTTGCGACCTGGAAAGTACTTGGCTTAGTTTCCAACCCAAAAACTTATGTCTCTTGCAAAAATTCTTGTGTCAAATTTCACACATAGCCAACTCCTAAAACTAAATTAGAAAAGCCCTTTGTTCAATCTCAGTAAAATCCAAAGCAGATCATTGGTTTGAGTTCCTACCACCGAGAAGGAGAAAAATATCTCCTTTGAGGATGCAATATCAACATGTTAGGACCTTGGCGCTGCTCTATGTCTATATTTCATATCCTTAGGCGAAGCATTAAAGTGTAATTTTGCAGCTCAAGTGTCTTGGATGGTGCTCTACCTATAGCAACGGAGCAAGAGCTTGAGTTTGCTTGGAGCATCCCTTCACATCACATTGCGTTTTGGGGTTGTGAGCTCTTGGGTGGTGTCCTTGATAGTACTATCTCGAACTGCTAGCATCAGAGCCCCCTCGAGGATTGATAACCGGAATGATGATCCCGACATATCTGTTATAGGATTAAGTTAGGAGTAAGCATGGGGGAGACAAAAAAAAAGTTTCAAAAACATGACCTTATAAATATCCTTACAAATGTTGGTGTTCACAAAGCACCGACATACGATTTTAAAAGATTATGCAAGTTGCGAGTCGAATTCAAAAGCCAAGGAAATCCTAACTGCAAAATGATTTTGGGTCATTTGAATTAATAATGAGTTAATTTGTGAATTTTTGATGGATACATTGATCCCGATTCATCTAATTTTTTCATCCCGATTCATCTAATTTTTTCATCCAAAAATGAATCTCGATGTTTTATCTTTAACAAATCCTATGTCTCTCATGTTTTCAATCAACCAAGACCCTGTAATCTTTTTTTCCTCAAAAGTAAAAAAATTAGTCTTTCCTAAAAGTCTATTTTGTGAATTTAGTTTTGTTAAGAGATTAACAAAAGATAATCATGGGAGTGTGATAAATGTCAGTTTATCATCATTCCTATGCCCTAAAGCTGGCCTAGCTCTTAGGTTTTTAACTTCGTAAATGGGTTTTCGGGCTACATTTAGGCATTTACTTAGGATAGGCATGCATTGCATTTTATTGTCTTTTTGATGATTTTATTTGAGTGTTAGGGATAAGCAAAGAGTCAGATCTCACATACCTTGGCACACAGGAAGGCAGAAGATAAAGGAGAAGCTCATTTCAGCTAGATTTCAACTGGATCCTAGCTCGTCCCAGCTAGATCCAGCTCATCCCAACTAGATCCCAGCTCCTTCTAGCTGGATCAACTCACTTTTAGCACCATCCAGCTCATCTCAACTGAATGATAGCTCTAGCTAGTTCACCTCAGCTCCATTCAACTTGCCTTAGCTGGATGGCAACTCAAACTAGCTGCAGATTGTTGATCCCAGCTCCATTCCAGCTCCTCTAACTCAAAAGTGTTCACTAGAAGCTCAACCTAACTAGAACTAACTATTGCCATCAACTAGATAGACCTAGTCAGCTGAATAAGTCCTCAACTAGCTCAAGCCAGCTCAAGTTCAACTCCCGAAGGCTCAACTCAGCTCAACTTAGTTAAGTTGAGCTACTTAACCTAGGCTAGCTACCCTAGATAACTAGGAAATCTCCGAAAAGACCAGACCCAGCTCACCTGAGCTCAGATTAGAAGAATCTAGCTCAGATTAGGTTAGCTTAACTACTAGCAAAGAACTAGCTAGCTACTGAGCTCTACTTCAACTCTCCTCAGCAACCACCATCTCCAGTGCAGCTCAAGACAACTTCCTTCAGCTCCTCTCCCTCAAAACCCTAGCTCCCTCGACCTCCTATTCTACTTTCTACTAGCTAAGATAGTTTAGATTAGCTAGTCATCTCCTTGGCACCAACAACTAACCCTAAAACCCTACCTAAATAGCTCCACCAAATACACCTAACCCTAAGTCCACCTAAGCCAACTAGTCCACTCCTATTTTGGTGCCAACATAGACAACTCTTCACCCCATAACCACCACCAAAATACACCATAGTAATGGCACGAAAATGACCTCAACCACCTCTCCCCTTTTGGCGCCAACGCTCCCATCATCCTAGCCCTACACCTCATCACCCAAGACATCACCACCCTCCGAATATGGTGCCACCTAAGCCCCTTCTAGAACACCAATTTTGGCACCAAAACTGAAGGACACCAAGTGAGGTAACCACCCATAACCACCACCTATAACACCCTTAGGTTTTGCTCCACTCATCCTCCTCCATAGGATCACCAACCGCCTCCATTAAATCATCCTAACCATCCATCCATCTCCACGCCAACCATTTCCATCCACTCCTATATTCACCCCCTTAACCACCACCACAAAATCATCTCCTTTCCATTAGTTAGCTTCCATCTTCTCCCTTAGTTAGGTCCACCATTAATCCACCCATTCTCCACGCCAAGGAAGAAGAAGGTGAGAAGAAGATCAAGGGGGCAACCTATCTGCCCCCTTGGTGTCTTCTTCTTCTCTTTCTTCTCCCTTAGCCATGCCAAGAAGGAGGTCATCTTCACACTAGAGGGGACGGCCAGGCAAAGGAGGAGCCAACAAGGTCGTTGACGCCTGAAATAGCAATCTTCATTTTTTATTACAATTTAAACATAAAATGTTGTGTCGTTGTATTTCGTTGCTGATAAGTCCAATTTCGTGGACCATTATTTAGCCTAAGTACTCTTTAATTAGTTGATCTTAATTTTTAAGTAAGTAGGAGTTAAATGGCAATTCACCTTAGTCTACATATAATTTTATACGTTAATTTTACATTTAATAACATATGATATGGTCTATTTGTTGAATACAGGCTAGGTGCAAGAGTTAGACATCCATTTTGCTTATATAAGACGTCTGGAGCCCAGATCAGACGTCTAGAAACTACCATCATAGACCCCATGAAGCCTACATTTTTTTCAAACGTCTGATATTTTTATCAGATGTCTGATGATTAACAGACATAACTTATCCTTCTGTTCCAACCACCCACAATCTTCGCGAGTGGTTGCAGAATTTAGCCACAGAGATTTTAAAAAGAGAGCAGGCCATCCAGAGGAGGGGATATCATCCTTTCCCACTACAAGGATCTCCTCCTTCCTCCATCATTGTGGAACAAATGCACCCTGTGAACCAAGCGTGCACCGTGGCATCAACTTACTACGACATCGCCGCTCATCTCCGACGAAGTGGTGCGTAGTGACAGCATGCATCACACCCTTTCCCACTCTTCTCTAACAAACTCACCACCAACATCAGCCGCTCCGTTCACCGTCGCCACCTTCATCTTCTCCACCAAACGAAAAAAAACCTCCCCCGTCGCAGAGCACCTCCCACGTGCCGCCACACCCACCGCATGCCACAAGCCCCTTACGCACCCTTGCATGCGTGCCATTGCGCCACCATCCTTGTGCGTGCGCAACGCCACCACAACCACCATCACCCCTTAGCCAAACTCCCCCCCCCCCCCCCACCCCTTCTTCTTCTTCCTCTTCTTCCTACCTCTCCCCCCTGCAACTTCTCCAAATGAACCCAACACCTGCAGCCAAACGCTCTCACTGTCCACCCTCATCCAATCACCAAACTTGGCCCCTAAGCTAACTCCGATGATCTCAGGCACCGACGAGCCTCCTTGCCAAACGCAAGCACCTACCGAAGCCTCCATGGTTCGCATGCAACCACCACTCGCCACCGTCCTCTCTTCCTTCGTCTGGCCGCTGCCTACCACCTCCGGTCATGCTGCTACCACTGTTGCGAGCCTCCCCTCCCGCATGTCTCCTTTGCCCAGACTCGCAGCTGGCGAGCCCCTCCTCCACGTACGATAACAAGCGGGGAACCATCCCCTGTTTAACTACAGTGAAGGCCCAATTAAAATTTACGACTCATGCCATTGCAACTTCTACTATTCACTTATTTATTAATTTAATAAATTACAGTAAATTTGCATGGACATCCCTCTCTCTAATCTGAATTACATATGATTGAGTTCTTCTTATGAATGACATAAAACATGGGATATTGGTTATAGTAAAAGGGTGCTATTGGGTAAGAGATTAATATAGACATTGTTTGCTATTACCAAGATCACTATTAGTGACAGAATCTTATATAGTGGTGATTTTGCAAGTGAACACCTATATTTTGATTAATCACATAGAATGATAACTTATGTTGAAAATGAATTGCTCGAATTAATATGCGCATTTATTGAGATTCCCGAATACTTGATGCATCATTAATAATTTTTTTTATAGGTTGATTTCACCCTGTGGAGACGACCTAACTATTTTCATAGTTAGATTTTGAGTAATAAATATTTTTGAAAAGAGATTTTCTACCATGCAACGAAATACAATGATGCGACATTTTATGTTAAAGCTTTCAACGAAAATGAAGATCGCTCTTTCAAATGGCACCGTTGTCGAGGAGGAAATACGCCTATTAATTTTTTTGGAAAATTTATATTATTTTTATGCCATTTCTGAAGCTTTCCGAATTGCTAACCTTGTTTCGGTTTGCATGCAAAATAAACGAATGCGACAGGAGTGCACGACGGAGGGGATATTTTTGGTGGACCTTGACGCCACCTAGAAGGCAACAACAAGAGCATGTGGGCCTTGATCCCACACATGTGGAAGGAGGATTGGCGACCAGAGACATTTGTTTGCTTCTTTTAGATTTAGATTAGGCTAGATAGACATTAGACATTTAATTTTTGTCTTGTGAATCCTTGTTGGGCATTTTTAGGAACATGTTCCCATTGTTTTTTATTTCTTATCACTCTTGTATGCGGGAGCGTCTTTTCGGGAGCATGTTCCCATTTTTATTTAGATTACAGGTTTATTTGAATTATTTAAACTGCATGTATCTAGTTAGTTAGATTAGGTTTGTTTGCTTATTATTAAAATAATAACAATAAAAAAATAAAAAATAAAAATCGAACTGCCTACTAGAAGTTGCATATCTATAGGGCGACCATCTAGGATTGAATGAGCAGCATCTAGTTTATATTTCTGCATTGCAAACATCTTGCACGAAGAAAGCTAGAGTAAGGTACATCTTCTCTTTAGCATCAAATACTTGTCATGTATCTGCATTGGACTTAAATCTAAGACCACTAAAGTTTTTGAATCTAATTAATTCAGTGGTCACTTTAAAAATTAGGACTGCTAAGAGGTTGGACTTTAAAATCAGTGACTTTAAATTACGTGCAAAAGGATTTGATTACGAGATTTTAAAATACAAAATACGAATGTGTGTTACACACCTAAGACATTGTGCACATCATACATTAGGTCACTAGATAAATTTCTACCTCTCATCTTTTACACCACAAGGGAAGTTAGTCGGAAATCAACAAGCTTATCCACCAAGTTACTTTGGTTCCTCGTGCGTGGGCTCAATTCGAGACTTCCATCCCTTGCGAGTAGGTTGTAGGCACCAAAGAAGGTCGGCTTAGGAAGCGTAATTCTTGCAAAACTTGTTTGGCCACCAACTGAAAACTTAATTCTAAGACCTAGAATCTACTAAAAATAGATCTCACTGTATTTGCATGTGTTTTGACAGTGGTAGAACTCTCTAGAAAGTTTCTACTTTTGTTCTGATTTCTTCTATGTCCTAAGAGAGTTTAACCTGTTTGACTTAAAGAAATGGACTATCCTTACTCCTATCATTTTGACCAGGATCCCATGCCCTGAGTATATCCATCTTTTGATGGGTACAATGACAATTCATGGGATTAATCATAATCCTATCCTGGGAGTACTGGCTCGATCACTCCACTTTTGAGTGGAGCCTAGGAGTGGAATTTTCCAGTTTGCAAACACCCAACCCTCCTACCCTTCATGATTTTCCTTATCGAGGTTGAACTGATACCCCTAGGAAACCAGAGCCTAAGATTGACTTTCCTCCCCAATCTGATAGTAGTAGTCTCTCCTCCTTTATAACAGAAATGCAAAAACAACAAAAGGAAATGATGGAGTCTGTTGAACGTATACGAATGCTACGCTAACGTGTTCGATTTTGGAAAACCTGTCGTTGTAGTTCGAAAGCGAAGAATTCGTATTCAACAAATAAAATTTATACCGAAATTAAAATTCCGGGTCGAACACAGGGAGGCAGACGTTTGATCTAAAAACTATGCATTTCTTTTTATTTGTCACAGAATAATTCAATTTAAAATTATCTAATTATTTACAATAAATAGAAGAGAGAGAGTAAGAGAGAAAGAGAATATTACATAGAGAAATTAAAATGAGATGTAGAATAAACAAGAAATTTTTTATTTAGGAGATTTTTCATTACAACTAGAAAGCATAAAACAATTACTATAGACAGCGATAAATTTACTCTAGAAAGCATTAAAAGAATGGAGGGAGAAATGTCCTCCTCGAAGATTGCTTGGAGGACGAACAAAACTACACTAGAAAGCAGTAAATCTATACTAGAAAGCAGTAAAAAGAATAGGGAGAGAGAAATCCTCCTCGACGGTTACTTGGAGGACGAGACGGACGGGACGACTCCTGGACGAAGGAGAACGAAGCTGCACGAAGGAGGACGAAGCAGAAGAATGGGAACGAAGCAGCACGCCGTCGTCGTCGCGGGATCCACTTCCAAAGGGGAACGAAGATTGGACTTTATCTCGCGAGAAGCATCCCGGGTGTGGGACAAGCTTCTCTTAAGCTTTGGAGGGGTAGAGAGGAGAATGAAGGGATGAGAATTTCGTATGGAGGGGGTCTCCTTTTATAGTTGCAAGGAGTGGGGGCAAAAATGGACATTACAACTTCAAAGTAATAAATGAGGGGTCTTTAGTGACGGATAAATCCGTCACTAAAGCCCTGACGGGGCGTAGCTTCCACGCCCACGCACGCCGCTTCAGTTGCCCGCACGCTCAATGCCATCGCACGCACGCTGAGTCTCAGCCGTCCGATCTCGAGATCAGACCGCTTAAAGCGCATCTTCGCCCGCTACGCTGCGCGCCCACCCGCATGTGATCGCGCGTCCACGCTGCGCGTCCAATCGCGTGTCGGCGCTATGGGGCGCGCGCAGCCGTTGGATCGCAATTTGACGCTCCACACGCCACTCGCTTGAGCCTGATTTGAGGCTCGCGGGACTCAATCCCGTGACCTCTGCTTCGCCGGCCGCTTCATCTCCGCTGCGCTACGCGGACGAAATGGTCGCGCGGACGAATCAGCCAGTCGCATCCACAGCCGTTGGATCGTGATCCAACGGCAGAGAACGAGCGGGTGTGAGGCCTTCGTAGAATGTGTGCGGCTGTTTGGGCGGCCGAGATGACGCCACGTGGCACCATCTTGGCCGTCCATCTTCTGGAAATTGTAGATGGTGCCACGGATGTCGGATTGACTCGACTTTTGCGTCGTTGGGCTGCGATCGTCGATCCGAATTCACCTGTGCGGTCGGATTTGTCATCTGAAGTGCAGATTTTCACCATCCTAGCCCTTGATCTTCTAGGGTTCCCCGGTCACTATCTAATGCTACGGATGTCTGATTAGGGCGATCTTGGAGTCGTTGAACTCCAATCGTCGCCCTGATCACATCCATACGGTTGGATCTTTGATCTGAGGCCCCGATAAAATGTTTGCCCTATCCAAGCACATAAAAGGAGGCAATTAACCTCCATTTTATTCAAACTACTCTAAATGCAAGATGATGCATGTTATGCAATATTTATATCATGAAATGCAATCCTATGCTTAAGAACATGCATAAATAGACATTTTAAGTAGTGTAAATGTGTTTACATCATACCCTGATGCCTATCTTTTGGTAGTCCCTAACAAAAACTATATGCTATTTATAAAAGAATTAGGTTGGATTATTTTGACCTGAGTCATTTTCAATCATTAAGAAATTGTCTACTTAAGAACTGAACTTTCAAAGACACAACAGTGCCCGAGTATCAGCCAAAATGCAGATCGCCTCAAGTCCATGCCTTATTAAAAGAAAATTTTCTTCTCTTTTTCTCTTTTCTAATTTTTTTTTTATTTTCAAATTTTAGGGTTTAAGAGTGTTACGAACGCGTGCCCCAGATGTCTTTTAAGACGTCTGGGAGGTGTCCCAGACGTCGTACCAGACGTCTGGGATCACATCCAGACGTCTGACCAGACGTCTGGGATCGTTTCCAGACGTCTGTAAAACAGTTATTTTTCGCACGAGAGATTCGTCTACGTGCCTGTGCACGCAGACCCGCGATTCCTCTCTCTCTCTCTTTTTCCCTCTCTCTCTACGGCTGCAGACCTGCCGCGCACTCTCTCCCTCCTCCTTGCGTGACCATAAAAGGCCACGCCTCCCCTCCTGTCGTCTCCACCGTCCCCTTCCTCTTCTCCTTCCTGTGCGCGAGAGCGAGCGAGCGCGAGGGCAGCAGCGGCGGCCGCAGTGAGCGCGGAGGAGGTGCGGCGTGCGAAGGCGGAGCTCTGCCGTGAGGGCGAGCTCGCCGGAGCGGCTTGGCCAGCCGGCGGAGGGTGCAGGGGGCGCGGAATGACGCGGAGAGGGACCTGCTGCGGTCTGAACAGTAGACGTGCGAGGTGCGACGCGGGCGGCATCGCGAGCGGAGGCCGAGTGGGGCCCTGATTCTGGAAAAAATTCCCAGAATCAGACGTCTAGGTTGATAGCCAGACGGCGAGGGAGACGTCTGGAAGCTCATACAGACGTCTGAAAGGTGAGTATTCCGCTTTCTTCTTCCTTCCTGTCGACTGACCGTACTGAGGGAGGGAGTTGGCTGTGCGCAGGCTCGCTGATTCACCATCCTTTGCGAATCAAACGTCTGGCTGCTGTACTAGACGGCGGGAGAGACCTCCAGACGTCCAGGGTAACCATAGGACGTCTGGGAGCTAGGCCAGACGTCCCTACAGAATTCTGGACGTCCGGGAAACCACGCTGAACAGGTAATTCCCTGATCCACCTTTTTAAGACGTCTGGAAGAAGTTCCAGACGTCTGATTTTGCACAGTATCATCTTTTTCGACCCGTTTAGGGCCCGTTCGGGCTCCGTTTTCCGTGATTCGAGTTGCGTTCTTTTCAGAATTAATTCCTCTACCCGTCTACAGTAGCTATACACTATTTTAAGACACTCCTTGTGTTTGATCCTTGTGATAGGACCTCGTTCAATTGCAGTCTTGGGAGTCGCGGAGGCACGCGGGATTCCCGATCACGCCCCCATTACTCCCATTGTACCTGGTAGAGTGGCTTAAGTTTATTAGAACATAACAGCTACTATACACTCTACTGTTGTCTTTAGTTTTAGTTGCCACTCTACTCAGCGTTTTGCTGACGTGCTACACTCGTTACCTTTCTCAGGACCAGGTGTTGAGCAGCCAGGGTCGGCGGTTGCAGAGGATGCTGGGCGGAGTAGGGTCCAGTAGAGTTTACCGCAGTCTTTTGTACCTCTTTTGTTTCTGTTATAGTGAGTAGTTCTTGTTTCCGCTGTACTTTCTTTACCTGCAGTTCAAGTTATATGATAAATGTTGTTCTACTGTTGTGGTGGTATCTACTGTAGTAGTTTCTTTCCTTGCTGCTGTACTTTCTTACTGTTAGTTATATTCATGCTGAATGTGGTTTATTTTACTGCTCTTTTGGTTACTTCCTCGTTGGACGACTTGGTCTTGGGATTAGTCGAGTCAGTTCGGTTCTCGTGTCTCGTAGGGACTCGGGAGTTGGGTCGTTACAAGATGGTATCAGAGCAAGGTCGTCCCGAGAAGTGAATCAACTGACTGGAAAATAACCAATTCACATGTTTATAGCTAGAGTAGCCACCACAACATATCTCTTGACATGAGCTCTTAGAAGTTTTGTTAGGTACCATCTGTTTTGACGTTTCCGTTTTGTTTCACGTCTCCTTGCAGGAGATGCCTCGTCGCGGGACTGGCGAGACTGGCCGCGGGCGCGGTCGAGGGCGAGGTCGGCGAGGTGGACGTGCTGCTGTTGACGTCTCAGTGGACCAGCCACCACTCCCGGGCATCCAAGCCCAGGACCTCGCCAGACTGATACGAGATATTGTACGAGAGGAGCTCCACCCACCGCCCCGAGCGCCTCCTCCTGGGGCTGCAGAGGGGGAGTCCTCTGTGGGACCACGCGACGGACACGGCGCTGGACACGAGGGAAGGGATGGGCCGTTGCCGCCCCCACCTTCCTCCGACACTTCTGTACACGAGGCACCTTCGCCTGGAGGTGCACCAGCACCTCCCCTACAGCGCCACTTCGAGCTTTTCGGACAGTTCCGGAAGCTGAAGCCCCCCTCCTTCAAGGGGGATGAGGACCCGACCGAGGCATAGGACTGGCTTGATCAGCTGGAGAAGATCTTCGACACCCTTCGCCCCCCGGTGGAGTGCCGCGTGGCCTTTTCCACGTACCAGCTAGAGAGTGCGGCACACCGGTGGTGGAGGGCGGTCCGGGGACAGGAGAGGGACGAGCCGACGTGGGACCAGTTCGTCACCCTCTTCTGTGAGCAGTACTTTCCCCAGACGTGGCAAGACCAGAGGAGGTGGGAGTTCCACACTCTACGCCAAGGGACGATGACTGTGAGCGCGTACCGCACGCGTTTCTTGGAGCTGTCCCGCTTTGCAGCGACAGCGGTAGCCACTGAGGAGGAGCGCCTTTGGAGGTTCACCGAGGGGCTCCGGCCTGCGATCCGGGGGTATGTCAAACCCCTGAAGCTGCCTACGTTTTCGAGGGTGGTAGAGGCAGCTATGACTTACGAGGAGACCAACCCGTCCGCGCGAGAGACCGACGGCAGGCGAAAGAGGCCCTTTCAGCCAGACTTCTTACAGGGCCGGCAAGAACGGAGACACGTGGCGTCCGCAGGAGAGCCGTCACGTTGTGCAGGGCCATCAGTGGCCTTTGGGGGCCCTCAACAGGGGCCAGTCGCCAGCACCGGACCCTCGCCTAGTCGACAGCAGGGAGTCACTGAGGGCGGGAGTCGGGTTCCCCTCTGCTACCAGTGTGGCCAGCCGGGCCACGTCAGGAGGGACTGCCCATCTAGGGCAGGTCAGCAGATACTTCCCGTGCAGAGCACTGGAGGGTGCGCAGGAGGCCGCGGTTCCCAGGCACGAGGAGGAGGACAGCAGTCGCGAGGAGGGTACCGGCCAGCACCTACCCGTCCGACGCAGAGTGTGGCTGCTTCGTCCGCACCTAGAGCTGAGGGGTGTATCAATGCCCTAACACACAGGGACGCCAGAGCTTTGGGATCCATGGTAGCAGGTATGGTTTCAGTTTTTGGCAGACTCGTTTACACCCTTTTCGATTCCAGCGCTACGCACTTGTTTGTCGCAGCCAGTTTCGCAGTTAGTCTGGACCAGGATTATACACTGTTAGAGAATCCGTTTGTAATCAGTGGTCCGAGTGGTCAGCTGTTTGTAGCTGAGGAGGTGTACACGGATTGCGGGGTCAGCGTCGGGGGACATAGCCTGCCAGCTAACCTAATTATGATCCAGATGGAGGACTTTGGTGTGATTCTGGGGATGGATTGGTTGTCCGCTTACCACGCCTTGGTGGACTATTTTGAGAGAAAGATCGACTTCTCCATTCTGGAGATACCTTCTTTCGAGTTTCACGGACAGCCAGTGGACGGAGGTTTCAGGTGCATATCGGCACTTCGGGCGGCGAGACTTTTGAGCCAGGGATGTGAGGGCTTCCTAGCTTGTGTGGTGGCAGAACCCAGCCCCGTGGCAGACTTCCAGAGCATATCGGTGGTCAGAGAGTACCCCGACGTGTTTCCAGACGAGTTACCAGGACTACCGCCCGAGCACGAGATCGAGTTTGAGATCTCACTAGTACCAGGGACCAGCCCCATCTCCACCGCGCCATACAGGATGGCACCGCTTGAGCTACGAGAGCTCAAGTCCCAGTTGCAAGACCTTTTGGAGAAAGGTTTCGTGAGGCCCAGTGCGTCTCCCTGGGGAGCCCCGGTACTGTTTGTGAAGAAGAAGGATGGGACCCTACGCCTTTGTGTGGACTACCGACAGCTGAATAGGGTCACCATCAAGAACAGATATCCGCTGCCGAGGATCGACGATTTGTTTGACCAGTTGTGGGGTTACACGGTGTTTTCCAAGATAGACTTGAGGTCTGGATACCACCAGTTGAGGATCAGGGAGACCGACGTCTCCAAGACAGCTTTCCGCACCCGGTACGGACACTACGAGTTTTTGGTCATGCCGTTTGGGCTGACCAATGCCCCCGCTGCTTTCATGGACTTGATGAACCGGGTGTTTAGACCGTACTTGGACCAGTTCGTGTTGGTTTTCATAGATGATGTACTCATCTATTCTAGAGATCGGACGCAGCACAGACAGCACTTGCAGATGGTTCTGGACACTCTGAGGTGACGCAGGTTGTACGCCAAATACAGCAAGTGCGAGTTCTGGTTGAGGGAGGTGACCTTCTTGGGTCATGTGATCTCTGGAGACGGCCTGGCGGTGGACCCAGCCAAGGTCGAGGCAGTGCTCAGGTGGGAGAGACCGCGTTCAGTCACTGAGATCCGCAGTTTCCTGGGACTAGCTGGCTACTACAGACGGTTCATCAAAGGATTTTCACAGATTGCACGTCCTATGACACAGTTGACCTGGAAGGACGTGCCTTTCGCTTAGACAGACGCCTGTGAGGCGTGTTTTCTGGAGCTGAAGGAGAGGTTGACCTCGGCTCCCGTGCTCACCATCCCTGACAGTAGTGGCGGGTTCATTGTGTACACGGATGCTTCCTTGCAGGGGTTAGGATGTGTGCTCATGCAGAGGGGTCACGTGGTCGCTTACACTTCGCGGCAACTGAAGCCCCATGAGCATACCTACCCTACCCACGACCTAGAGTTAGCAGCTGTTGTCTTCGCGCTGAAGACATGGAGGCACTACTTGTACGGTGAGACCTTCGAGATTTTTACAGATCACAAGAGCCTCAGATATCTTTTTGACCAGAAGGAGCTCAACATGAGACAGAGACGTTGGTTGGAGCTCTTGAAGGACTACGACTGCAGCATCTCCTACCACCCGGGAAAGGCCAATGTGGTGGCTGACGCCTTGAGCCGTAAGGCGCCCGCACGCTTGGCCAGCCTACAGTTACAGAGTTGGAGCCTTTTAGAGGAGGTGGGCAGTTGGCGACCTCTAGAGTTACGAGGATACTGTGGGGCAGTGACGGTGACACGGCAGACCAGGCTAGAGCTGATAGACCGTATCATCACAAGACAGATGGCCGATCCGTACTTGCAGTCTTTGCGCGACAGAGTACTATCAGGAGACCCAGGGGACTTCTCTTTCACAGACCAGGTGCTACGCTTGAGGGGACGGTTGTGCGTTCCCAAAGACGAGGAGCTGTTGAGAGAGCTCCTGACTGAGGCACACGGTTCCAGATTCACCATACATCCCGGAAACACGAAAATGTACCACGACTTGAGACGCGAGTTTTGGTGGAGAGGGATGAAGCGGGATGTGGGTGAGTTCGTGCAACAGTGTTTAGTGTGCCAGCAGGTGAAAGCCGAGCATCAGAGGCCTGCAGGGCCGCTTCAGCCGCTTCCAATGCCAGAGTGGAAGTGGGAGAGCATCACCATGGACTTGGTGGTGGGCTTACCTGTTACCCAGCGGGGACACGACGCAGTCTGGGTAATAGTGGATAGACTGACGAAGACGGCGCGTTTCTTGCCGATCCGAGTCACTTTGGGACCAGCACAGTTGGCAGAGAGGTATATCTGTGATGTGGTACGACTACACGGAGTTCCGTGGGAGATCGTATCCGACCGGGATGCCCGCTTTACGTCCCAGTTTTGGGCTGAGTTTCAGCAGGCTTTGGGGACGAGGTTGAGGTTTAGCACGGCTTACCACCCCCAGACGGACGGACAGTCTGAGCGCACGATACAGACACTTGAGGACCTTTTGTGTGCCTGTGTACTGGACTGGAGGGGCTCTTGGGAGGAGCACCTGCCCCTGGCGGAGTTTGCATACAACAACAATTATCACTCGAGCATCGGCATGGCTCCCTATGAGGCTCTGTACGGACGGAAGTGTACGGCACCCTTGAGTTGGGTTGAGGTGGGGACCAAGTGGGAGGTTGGCCCCAGGTTGATCCGGCAGAGTCAGGAGGGAGTTGAGAAAATCCACAGACGACTCTGCACTGTCAGGAGCAGACAGAAGAGCTACGCGGATCGGAGACGCAGAGAGGTGCAGTTTGAGGTTGGGGACCACGTCTTCCTTCGTGTTTTGCCCATGAAGGGCCTACAGCAGTTTGGGGTGAGAGGGAAGCTCGCGCCGAGGTTCGTAGGGCCCTTTGAGATCCTGGAGCGGGTTGGACCCGTTGCTTACAGACTTGCCCTTCCCCCGCAGCTTTCTGGTGTGCACGACGTGTTCCACGTGTCCAACCTCAGGAAGTACGTAGCCGATTCCAGTCACGTACTGAGTCACGAGAGCGTCGAGGTGAGCGACGACCTGACCTACCCTGAGCGGCCAGTGCAGATCCTAGACCAAGCCGTCCGCAGTTTGAGACGAAAGCAAGTACCCCTGGTAAAGGTTTTGTGGAGGAGCCAGCGGTACGAGGAGGCTACCTGGGAGCCTGAGGCGGCAATGCGGGAGCGGTGCCCGGTGCTTTTCGCGGGTACGTCTTTTCGGACTGGCTTCGGTCCTCTTTGAGTTTGTTATGGTTATTTGGACATCTTTTCCCCGCACCCTAGTTGGCGCAAGTTTCAGGGATGAAACTTCCTTTGAGTTTGTTATATTGTTACGAACGCGTGCCCCAGATGTCTTTTAAGACGTCTGGGAGGTGTCCCAGATGTCGTACCAGATGTCTGGGATCACATCCAGACGTCTGACCAGACGTCTGGGATCGTTTCCAGACGTTTGTAAAACAGTTATTTTTCGCACGAGAGATTCGTCTGCGTGCCTGTGCGCGCAGACCCGCGATTCCTCTCTCTCTCTCTTTTTCCCTCTCTCTCTACGGCTGCAGACCTGTCGCGCACTCTCTCCCTCCTCCTCGCGCGACCTTAAAAGGCCACGCCTCCCCTCCTGTCATCTCCACCGTCCCCTTCCTCTTCTCCTTCCTGTGCGCGAGAGCGAGCGAGCGCGAGGGCGGCAGCGGCGGCCGCAGTGAGCGCTGAGGAGGTGCGGCGTGCGAGGGCGGAGCTCTGCCGTGAGGGCGGGCTCGCCGGAGTAGGTTGGCCGGCCGGCGGAGGGCGTAGGGAGCGCGGAACGACGCGGAGAGGGACCTGCTGCGGTCTGAGCAGCAGACGCGCGAGGTGCGACGCGGGCGGCGTCGCGAGCGGAGGCCGAGTGGCGCCCTGATTCTGGAAAAAATTCCCAGAATCAGACGTCTGGGTTGATAGCCAGACGGTGAGTATTCCTCTTTCTTCTTCCTTCCTGTCGACTGACCGTACTGAGGGAAGGAGTTGGCTGTGCGCAGGCTCGCTGATTCGCCATCCTTTGCGAATCAGACGTCTGGCTGCTGTACCAGACGGCGGGAGAGACCTCCAGACGTCCGGGGTAACCATAGGACGTCTGGGAGCTAGGACAGACGTCCCTGCAGACTTCTGGACGTCCGGGAAACCACGCTGAATAGGTAATTCCCTGATCCACCTTTTTAAGACGTCTGATTTTGCACAGTATCGTCTTTTTCGACCCGTTTAGGGCCCGTTCGGGCTCCGTTTTCCGCGATTCGAGTTGCGTTCTTTTCAGAATTAATTCCTCTACCCGTCTACAGTAGCTATACACTATTTTGAGACACTCCTTGTGTTTGATCCTTGTGATAGGACCTCGTTCAGTTGCAGTCTTGGGAGTCGCGGAGGCACGCGGGATTCCCGATCACGCCCCCATTACTCCCGTTGTACCTTGTAGAGTGGCTTAAGTTTATTATTAAAATCTGTTAAAGTATGGAACCATAACTAGAATCTAGGACATTGCATGAATCCTAGGAATGAGAAATGTATGGAATGATAGCTCCTAGGTGATGCATGAATCCTAGGGCTGGAAAACTAGTTGTATGCTAGATCCTAGGATGTGGCATGAATCCTAGGATGGAAAAACTAGTGGAATGTATAATACTACAGTCTTGAAAAAAAATGGAAAGGAATATAAAGCTGCCTGTAAGTTGAATTAATAGCTGCCTGTTACGAATAAAGAAACATGAATGAGATCATGGGTTGTAAGAATGTGAAACTGGAAAGTGAAACCTGGATGTTTGAGTAAAAAGGATGGAACCCTACGGGGAAGTAGGAGTAGAACTCCTAGAAAGTGAATGGAATAGTATTGGGGAAGTGAGCTGGCCCTTGAGTACGGAGTACCAAGGAGAGCGACTGTCCCCCTGTTTAGTGCAGAGCGGAGCTAGCCGCCCCAGGGACCCGGGGTTAAGACTGGCCACTCTGTACCGACTTGCTGGCCCTCGCGTACGTAGTACCGAGGAGAGCTACTAGTGTAGGGAGGTACTAGCTACCCCACGGGCCCCGGGGTTCTGCTAGCCTCCCACACCGACTTGTTAGGCCCGCTGGGGCAAACCAGGGTAGTCAGGCGAGGGTGCGCGGACTGTGGAGGGGCAAGGCCCCGGTTTGGTTACTGTGGAGGGGTTAGACCCCATGTTACTGAGAGGGCTCTGCCCTGTATTGGTTCCGTGCTGTGCTTTGGGCGCACCCGTTAACGGAAACGACTGACCGCGTGCCAGTACAGGTTAGCTACCTGTGCATTTATCGCACGTGCCGTAGTCACCGTTACGTCTGTCAGTGACCTTGGGGTGGTTGACTGAGGGTAGGATCACCACGGGGGACTCTCCCGGCCAGGAGAGCACCACGTGCTACTTCTACTTTTTGGAAAAGACTGCAATCAAGATCGTTCCCACGAGGAACATTCGAGATCAAGTAAAAGATCTGAGAAATAAATGAAATAGTGAGACAATTGAAAGATGTAAATAAAGAAAGTAATAGAACATAACAGCTACTGTACACTCTACTGTTGTCTTTAGTTTTAGTTGCCACTCTACTCAGCGTTTTGCTGACGTGTTACACTCGTTACCTTTCTCAGGACCAGGTGTTGAGTAGCCAGGGTCGGCGGTTGTAGAGGACGCTGGGCCGAGTAGGGTCCAGTAGAGTTTACCGCAGTCTTTTGTACCTCTTTTGTTTCTGTTATAGTGAGTAGTTCTTGTTTCCGCTGTACTTTCTTTACCTGCAGTTCATGTTATATGATAAATGTTGTTCTACTGTTGTGGTGGTATCTACTGTAGTAGTTTCTTTCCTTGCTGCTGTACTTTCTTACTGTTAGTTATATTCATGCTGAATGTGGTTTATTTTACTGCTCTTTTGGATACTTCCTCGTTGGACGACTAGGTCTTGGGATTAGTCGAGTCGGTCCGGTTCTCGTGTCTCGTAGGGACTCGGGAGTCGGGTCATTACAAAGAGTGGCTTTTTACGGCCATTCAACTCACCCAAGATTTGATGAGAACCCTAAGTTTTAAGCATCTTATTGTGATTGTAATAGACTCGTTGACTGGCAATTAAAACGGATTTCGAATTTCTACGCCTCTACGTGACCCCAAAAAAAAAAACTTCTGCCTAAAGGTGTATCTTTACAACTGGTAGCTTTCTCCCCACTTTTATTTTTTACGGGGTCAACACAATGGTAAATTCAGTGTATATCTCCCCAGTTTATTCTACTTCTCCCCTTCTTCCTAAGTGTTTGGGGAAGTTTTAGTGCATTTACTGAGCTGGGTTCTGGACAACTGGTAGATGTGTTATTACCACCGAAAACTTGCCAGCCATACTCGTGCGGCGAAGTGTGGCTTATTTCTTTTTTGTTCTTTTCTCCTTTGATTTTTTTTTTTTTAAGTTGGTGGCTTTCCTGGTCTAAGATTTACCTAAAGGCAGCAAAAAGAGAACGGTCCAGTGACTGGGCTCTGGACAACCTACCTATGGGCTATTACCCACGATAACTTGCCAGCCATATCACCCTAGAAGGTTCATTAGTTACCCAATTTTCGTTAAAATCGCCAAACAACAAGTCACTGCAAAGAAAGTGTGTAGATGCTTAAGACTCAAAATTCCCTCAAATCAGAGGGCGGGTTGATAAGTCGTGTACTTATCACCCAAACTTATTTATTTCAATTATAATAGAATTAAGATGAAGAGGACTCAAAGACAAATCCACATTTTAGTGGATACACAGGCTAATTATGTCCAAAGACCTGAAGGGTCTTTGTGTTCAGATCTTAATGTAGTATTTCCTAAGATTGAAAATTTTCTTAAACCCAAATTTTCTTTCCTAATTCCGAAATTTTTTTTTTATAGAAAATAAAACAAATCTACGGAGCTGACGAATGAATTCAGAGATAAATATCCATCCCCCCACGCCTATCTAATGCAATGTCCTCATTGTATTAAAAAGACATAAAACAGAGTGGAAAAGCGAAGAAAGCACCTGAATTGCGTGAATGTCAGGTCCGCCCCGAGATGAAAAATTAAAAAGAACTGTATATGTGCTGAGTTTAGTGCCTTCAGCTAGGCACACTATACAAAGAAAAGAAATGAAGAATTCACAAGTGCAGGTCAGAATCAGAATGAACAGAAGAATCCTCTGACCTGTCAGTAGAGGTCCACAGATGTGGATCAAATTGTGGTGCAGACCCACACCCCATAATCGAGAATATCTTAGGTTCTGGATAAAAATTATCGAAAACCTGAAATCAGAATGTAAGTGGGGTCGAGCCTGCGATTTATGAGGACGCAACCCAAGACCAAAAAGTCGGGTTACAGAGAATTGAAGCTCAAAAGGATAATCATGTGTGCTTGAGTTTGACATCCTCGAAACAAATGTCGTAAGGGTTCTGATTTGGTGGTTTCAGCTTAAAAGGAACCCTTCGACACAATCTTCCATTTCCTCCAAAATTAACCTCCCAAATCAAAACTTCCCAGCTCCTATCCTCCTCATTCATCATATCAAATTCCAGGACCTCTTGTATATTCATCACCCCGTCTGAAATCTCTAAGTCTAAATGATGTGGCAGAATCAAAATTGACTTGGGTCTAATTATCTCAGAATTAGAATCATCAATAAGCTCAACAGGGTGTAACTGATAATTAGGGCATTGAATTGATTCATCCAGAAAATGCGATTCTGGATCCGTAATGTGTGCCCTAATAAGATCAGTTTCCTCAGTTATTGGGCTATCAAATGATCTATCAAATTCCTCAGGCCCAATCGTCTCACAGAAATCGTGTTCAGAAAACTCGCGTGAGACTTCGCAACTTGAATCTTCACCATCAGGATCCGTATTAATGTATGTCCCAAAATCATTTGTCACTTTCTATTCCAAGGAGACATACGTTTCCTCGTAACCCAGCTTAGGGATCTCAGGTGAGGAAATCAGATCATCCTTAATTGGTTGTTTTAATTCAATTTGGTCAGCCTCATAACACATGTCCCACCCAACAGGTGCCTAAGTAGGTTCTGTCATTGGCTTTCCTGAAGAGGGTTCATCCTAGGAATTATTCCAAGATTGAATCAAAGCAACCACGAATCTCATCCTCAATTTCGCTAATTTCCCAAGTAGAAACTCACCCGGGTTCTTATCCTTAACATCCTGGAGCCAATCCAACAAAGACTTGTTTAAATCATCAATCATTTCAATCAGAGGCTCCAATCTCTCAATGCAAGGTATTGGCTGAACTTCTAAAGATTGAATGATATTTCTCAAGTTAGCCAACACCTTATCTTGAACCTTGTTAACCTAAACCAGATGAGTTGGTTCAGGGTTGGGCGGGTTTGGGCTTAATGCAGGGGAATTAACGAATTGAGATTCGTCATACCGTTCCTGATAATAGGTCATTTCAGATTGTTGAAAAGATGGTGATGACCTAAAGGCAGTGAAATCAGAGGATAGGTAAGGATCGGTGTATCCTTCTTTATTGTAGATCGTATTAGGTTGTGCATGAAAGGAAAACGATCTATAATCGATGTAGCTCTGAGAAGGATAGAAATCAGAATCAAAGTGTTCAGGGTTAGACCCTAAACACGGGGGTCCAAAATTGTATCCCCAATCCGAATTATCCCAACTGACTGATCGTTGATTACAATATGAGTTGGGATAATCGTCATGTTGAGGATAATTCACAATAGGAGGGAAAGAGTGGGAATGCGTGAAATATGTGAAAGGATTCATGAGACACGGGAGGAAGAAAGGTACCCTGCAATACAAACAATCAAACTTGTCCTTAAATAGGTTAGCCTACAGACCTACAGACTCCCAAAACCCATCTTGAGATAAATGAATGATTTGATCTACTTCTATCTGTTCAATCTAACCAGTTAGAAGGAGGGACTGGGGAGAAGGTTCTTCCTTCGGCTTGCGCCTCCGGTTCCTAGTGTACCCCCCAACTACGATTGTTTGACTCTGCTCCCCCAGCTAGACATCAAATTGAACAGTAGAAACAGACTAATCGAAAATAATCTCGTTCTGGGTTCTGAAGAGCGAGTCCAATCTTTAAGGCCAACGTCTACTCTGTTTTATTTAGGCCTAGGTTTAAATGTGCTTTGGAATGTGATGGGCCCTTTAAATGGGTTGTGCCCTTAATAATTGATTGATTTGTGTGTGCGCGCACAACCAGTAGTTTTCAAGCAAGATTGTTTTTGATGTGGTGAATTTTAAGGTTCAAATCTTGCTTAGTAGCTTTTAGGATTCAACTTTAGGTATTCTCAAACAAGTCTCATTGGCACACTAAGTTTTACAAGCACGGGTGAAAATGTTTTCCTCTGAAGCTTAAAAAGAATGTGGAGTGCTTGGTAAATCCCTAAGAGTTGAACCTAATTGGCAGCTACTTGATGAGTTGATTTTAATTGAAGTGGTGCGGCCCAAACAACTCAAACAACTGGACACATATGCACCACTAAGTTAGGCACACAAAGATGGTTAACCTAGAATGATTTCTACTCCTTTATATGTTGCTTTATGTGTACCGGTTCCACAGATTAGAACCCTGTTGAGTAGAAACAAATCAATTTGGTTAAGTGCCTTTGAATGTGGGTGTACATTGTGTGTTTGTTGAAAATTGCCCCACATAATTATCTTTTTATTTTTTTTATATAAATGAAGGTGGAATGAATGTGAGTGAGAATCTAAACAACCAAACAACTCCTAGGATTTATGCAAGCACCTAGGTTAATTAGAATTTGGATTCAATGTGGTGAATAAAATCTATGGAGGGGGAAAGAATGGGGGATAACTTACAAAACCTTACACAGCACTTTACTCCAATCTATCGCTTTTGCTCGTCTCAAAAGAGTACCTGCAATTACAACAAGAAAGGAGAAAAGTGAGGTAAATGATTTGTAAGTTACAAAACGCGAAGAGAAATCAAAGAGAGTCACCTCCCCGGCAACGGCGCCAAAATGTTGAACGTATACGAACGCTACGCTAACGTGTTCGATTTTGGAAAACCTGTTGTTGTAGTTCGAAAGCGAAGAATTCGTGTTCAACAAATAAAATTTATACCGAAATGAGAATTCCGGGTCGAACACAGGGAGGCGGACGTTTGATTTAAAAATTACGTGTTTCTTTTTACTTGTCATAGAATAATTCAATTTAAAACTATCTAATTATTTACAATAAATAGAAGAGAGAGAGAGAGTAAGAGAGAAAGAGAATATTACACAGAGAAATTAAAATGAGATGTAAAATAAACAAGGAATTTTTCATTGAGGAGATTGTTCATTACAACTAGAAAGCATAAAATAATTACTATAGAAAGCAATAAATTTACTCTAGAAAGCATTAAAAGAATGGAGGGAGAAATGTCCTCCTCAACGATTGCTTGGAGGACGAACAAAACTACACTAGAAAGCAGTAAATCTATACTAGAAAGCAGTAAAAAGAATAGGGAGAGAGAAATCCTCCTCGACGGTTGCTTGGAGGACGAGACGGACGGGACGACTCCTGGACGAAGGAGAACGAAGCTGGATGAAGCAGGACGAAGCAGAAGAACGGGAACGAAGCAGCACGCCGCCGTCGTCGCAGGATCCACTTCCGAAGGGGAACGAAGATTGGACTTTATCTCGCGAGAAGCATCCCGGGTGTGGGACAAGCTTCTCTTGAGCTTTGGAGGGGTAGAGAGGAGAAGGAATGGATGAGAATTTCGTATGGAGGGGGTCTCCTTTTATAGTTGCAAGGAGTGGGGGCAAAAATAGACATTACAACTTCAAAATAATAAATGAGGGGTCTTTAGTGACGGATAAATCCGTCACTAAAGCCTCGACGTGGGCGTATCTTCCACGCCCACGCACGCCGCTTCAGCTGCCCGCGCGCTCAACGCCATCGCACGCACGCTGAGTCTCAGCCGTCCGATCGCGAGATCAGACAGCTTAAAACGCATCTTCGCCCGCTACGCTGCGCGCCCGCCCGCGTGTGATCGCGCGTCCACGATGCGCGTCCAATCGCGCGTCGGCGCTATGGGGTGCGCGCAGCCGTTGGATCGCAATCTGACGCTCCACGCGCCGCTCGCTTGCGCCTGATTTGAGGCTTGCGGGACTCGATCCCGCGACCTCTACTTCGCTCGCCGCTTCATCTCCGCTGCGCTACGCGGACGAAATGGTCGCGCGGACGAATCTGCCAGCCGCATCCACAGCCGTTGGATCTTGATCCAACGGCGGAGAACGAGCAGGTGTGGGGCCTTCGTAGAATGTGTGCGGCCGTTTGGACGGCCGAGATGGTGCCACGGATGTCGGATTGACTCGATTTTTGCGTCGTTGGGCTGCGATCGTCGATTCGAATTTACCCGTGCGGTGGGATTTGTCATCTGAAGTGCAGATTTTCACCATCCTGGCCCTTGATCTTCTAGGATTCCCCGGTCACTATCTAATGCTACGGATGTCTGATTAGGGCGATCTTGGAGTCGTTGAACTCCAATCGTCGTCTGATCACATCCATACGGTTGGATCTTTGATCCAAGGCCCCGATAAAATGTTTGCCCTATCCAAGCACATAAAAGGAGACAATTAACCTCCATTTTATTCAAACTACTCTAAATGCAAGATGATGCATGTTATGCAATATTTATATCATGAAATGCAATCCTATGCTTAAGAACATGCATAAATAGATATTTTATGTAGTGTAAATGTGTTTACATCAGAGTCTATAGGAGAGATGTTGAGGAATAGTCAACAATTGAATGAGGAAATTAGTCAACTTAGCTACCTTCCTACTATTGATTCTGATCCTTACCCATACAACCGCGATCATCAAAATAATTCTGAGGAAACTAATGATAATAGGGATCCTGTTTTCAGTAGCTATCACTCAGACTCTCCCCATGAGACACGGGCACTAGAGGCGAACGACCCTAGCGATTATCCACCCGAGTTATATTGGAGTCAAAAGGAAGGGAAGATGGTACCATTTGAGGGCCTTGACTCGGTTGATAGTATTTTTCTTACCCCTAATGACCCAAGTCAAGGTCGTGCTAGTCATATCACTTCCTTGATTGATCATGTGGTGGAAAACAACTTTACCCTTAGTGAGCCTAATCCTGATCCTCCACCTAGGGAGCCAACACCTCCCAAGCAACATCCTGAGGATTTACATATACCTAATGTAGGTAACCCTAAGGGAATGGAGGATGAATTGGAAAAATTTTGGTCCCAAGAGTACAAAGAGTCCATTTCAGAGGTGGATGATAACCCGATGGAGGAACCCGGCCTTAGAGTTTGGAGTGAATCACAGGAGGATTATGTGTTATTTGAGTACTTGCCCCCTGAGGATATAAATAATCTGGTGAAATCCAGATTCCTCCCTTCTTTTGAGAGTCATCCTCCACAAAACCAGAAGTTGATATTGAAGGAGGACAAACACAATAGTGAGAAGCCTAGGGGAGACTCTCGGGGACAAAGCACATCAATTGAGGATTTATGCCCCGAGAAGAACAAAGAATTAAGTGATATAAGCTTACTCCAAAACATTAAGACAGATCCTCCTTCAGAAATAATTGATCCAACTCCTCTCTTTACTGGTGAATCACATTTACACCCTGACAGAAACTCAAGTGAACCAAAAGAATCCGGGGATGAAATTAATGATAATGATTCAGTTGCTTCAACCCTGCCATCAAAGAAATTTAATTTGGAGTCCACCATTGATTCACATGTACTGGAAGGTGAAAATATGACTCCGATCATTAATGATAGGCAGGGTGACATGAATTTTTCTACAACTATTAGGGAGAATAATACATAATTTGAATTGTTGGACTTAACACATAGTAATCCCTCCTTGGACTTAACCATTACAGCCCAACACCACAAACAACCCTTACACTCCCTAACCATACGTTGGCTCAGGTCTCTGCTCATATACATTCTTTCTGAGGAGAATATCAGGCTAGTATATCCTCGAGTAGAATGGTGAGTGTGGATTGATGCTTGTACTTTTAGTCTTGCCATTCAAGGGTTTGAAATAATTATGTTTATATCTTTTAAAACCCTTCCTGCTTTGGAGGACCCTTGTTACCCTCTACTTATTCCGTTTCGGGAGATCCCTTTCCATGTTCCTTTTGTTATTCCTAGCCCTCCCTAGGTAGCCTACGAGGTTCTCTGCTTTCATGTCATCTGGTGAGCATTTGGGATAATGTTGCATCATCAGCTCGCCAAATTCTATGGCTACCTATTTTCTAGGCCCGCACTGTTACGCATATTTTTAGGGCCTACCTCTTTCTGTCTGCAACCAGACTTACAGGTTCCCTGTAAGTCTGGCTGCTGACAGAAAATGCAGCGCTTGTTGGGAGGCAACCCAACATCCAGAATAACGCCTTCTTCATGTGATTTCCTTCCTTTTTGACCCTGTTTTAATTTTACAATGAGGACATTGTAGGATTTAGGCATGGGGGTTGCATTTTGCATTTTTAGGCAATATTCATGCATTTAGGTTAGGTGCATAAAAAAATTAAAGAAAAAATCTTGAGCTGAATTGGTTAGTCCCTAGTAGAAAATTTTTATTGAGGAGGTGTCAATAAGGTTGTTGACGGCTGAAATAGCGATATTCATTTTTGATAACAATTTTAACATAAAATATTGCATCATTGTATTTCGTTGCTGATAAGTCCACTTCCGTGGATCATTATTTGGCCTAACTACTCTTTAATTAGTTGATCTTAATTGTTAACTAAGTAGGAGTTAAATAGCAACTCACCTTGGTCTGCATATAATTTTATATGTTAACTTTATATTTAATAACATATGATATGGTCTATTTGTTGAATACAGGCTAGGTGCAAGAGTTAGACATCCATTTTGCTTATATAAGACGTCTGGAGCTCAGATCAAACATCTAGAAACTACCATCGTAGACCCCCTGAAGTCTACATTTTTTTCAAACATCTGATATTTTTATCAGACGTCTGATGATTAACAGACAGAACTTGTCCTTCTGTTCCAACCACCCACAATCTTCGCGAGTGGTTGCAGAATTCGGCCGCAGAGATTTTAAAAAGAGAGCGGGCCATCCTGAGGAGGGGATATCATCCTTCCTCCCTGCGAGGATCTCCTCCTTCCTCCATCACCGTGGAACAAATGCACCTTGTGAATCAAGCGCGCATCGTGGCCCCAGCATGCTCAACATGGCCACTCATCTCCGATGAAGTGCGTAGTGACAGCACGCACCACACCATTTCCCGCTCTTCTCTAACAACATCAGTCGCTCCGTCCACCATAACCACCTTCATCTTCTCCACCAAGCAAAGGAAAACTACCCCGCTGCAGAGCACCTCCGCGTGCCGCCACACCAACCGCGTTCCATAAGCCCCTTGTGCACCCTTGCATGCATGCCATCACGCCACCATCCTCGCACGCGTGCAACGCCACCACAACCACCATTACCCCTTAGCCAAACCCCCCCCCCCCCCACCCCTTCTTGTTCTTCCTCTTCTTCGAACCTCTCCCCCCTGCAACTTCTCCGAAGGAACCCAACACCTGCAGCCAAACGCTTCCACCGTCCACCCTCCTCCAACAGCCAAACTCGGCCCCAAGCAAACTCCGACGATCTCAAGCACTGACGAGCCTCCTTGCCGATCATAAGCACCCGCCGACGCCTCCACGGTTTGCCTGCAACCACCACTCGCCACCGACCTCTCCTCCTCCTTCCAGCAGCGGCCGACCACCTTCGGTTGTGCCATTACCACCATTGTGAGCCTCTCCTTCCGCACGTCTCCTCCGCCCAGACTCGTAGCTGGTGAGCCCCTCCATGCACGGCAACAAGAGGGGAACCATCCCCTATTTTGCTATAGTGAAGGCCCAATTAAAATTTACAACTCATGCCATTGTAGCTTCTACTGCTCACTTATTTATTGATTTAATATATTGCAGTAAATTTGCATGGACATCCCTCGCTTTATCTGAATTACATATGATTGAGTTCTTCTTATGAAGGACAAAACATGGGATATTGGTTATAGTAAAAGGGTGCTATTGGGTAGGAGATTAATATAGACATTGTTTGCTATTACCAAGATCACTATTAGTGATAGAATCTTATATAGTGATGATTTTGCATGTAAACACCTATATTTTGATTAATCACATACAATGATAACTTATGTTGAAAATGAATTGCTCAAATTAATATGCACATTTATTGAGATTTCCGAATACTTGATGCATCGTTAACAATTTTTTTTATAGGCTGATTCCTCCTTGTGGAGACACTTAACTATTTTCGTGGTTAGATTTTGAGTAATAAATATTTTTGAAAAGCGATTTTCTACCACGCAACGAAATACAACGACGCGACATTTTATGTTAAAGTTTTCAACGAAAACAAAGATGCTCTTTCAGTTGGGTGGTAGAAAATCACTTTTCAAAAATATTTATTACTCAAAATCTAACCACAAAAATAGTTAAGTCATCTCCACAGGAAGGAATCCACCTATTATATTAGTGTGGTGCCTCAATTATTCGGGAATCTCAACAGGTGTACACATTACTTAGTGCAACTCATTTTCCCATATAAATGCTCATTTTAAACAATTACTCAGGAATGTAGGTGTCTATATGCAAAGTTACCATAATATGATATTCTATTAAATAATGATCTTGATAATGGTAATCAACGTAAATACTAATTTCCAATAAAACATTCCTTGTTCACGATAATCAATGTGACATACTCATTTAATTCATGAGATACTCAACCAGGAGTAATTTATCAAGAATAGAGAGATATGCATGCAAATTCACCTTAATATATTAATTTGGTAAATAAAAGAATAGGAAAGCTTGCAATGGCATTCTTTGTAATTACTAATTAGAAGTGAAACAAAGGTTTTTGCCTTTCTCCTCTTTGCGCACGGGGAGGATGCTCGTCGGTCGGTTGGAGCTCGGTGGAGATCGGATGTGACAAGGGCAACGCGGTGGCGTAGGAGGCACGACCAAAGGTGGCCAGTGGCGGCCGGACGGAGGAGAGGCCAGCAGCCAGCGGTGGTGGCAGGTTTCTGTGGTCTGTGGGGTAGCGCACGTGAGTCGCGCGTGGCCGTGCGTGGTCTCTGAGCTCGACGAGGGTGCGTGGGCGGTGCTTGTCTTCGAGTTTGGCGGTTGGAGGAGGCTTGGAGGAGTCGCTGCGTGCGATGCAGCTTTGGGTTCTTTGGGGGGACAGGGGACGTCAATGAGGAAGAAGATGAAGAAAACAAAGGGGAAGAAGAGATGAGGTGTGACTAGCTTCTACAGCTTGCACACACGCATGCAAGGAGAGCACGTGAGGTTGTGGTGGCGTGAATGAAGATAAGGGGGCACGACACTGTGGTCGTATTGCAAGGGCGTGCACAAGGCTGTGCGCAAGGAGCTGGTGGTGCGTACTGGGTGTGACGGCGCGCGGAGAAGGTCCTGCTGGTGCGTGTGCACGAGAGGCATGCGGTCGCTACATGTGGTGAGTGCGGTGTTGGTGGCGCACTCAGCTGCGCGTGGGTGTGGGTGATGTTGAAGAAGATGCAGATGGGGTTTGGCAGCGAGGATTTGGTGGTGTTTGGCTATAGGATAATGGTGTGCACACTGTTAACCGCACACCACTACAGGAAAAAGCGATGGTGGAGTTCACTCAGGCCACAGTGCACGCTGGGTTCCACAGTGTATGCTTGGTGCGCAGTGGAGCGGATGGAGGTGATCAGGCCCGATGGGTTCTCCGTTCTCTTTAACCCAACGTGCGGGCATCTTCTTTAACAGATCATGTTATAAATATTGCATAGCATGCATTATTCTGCATTTAGAATAGTTGTATATAATTTAGGTTAATTACGTTCCTTTTGTGGTCAGGAGAGAAGGATATTTATTTCAAAGTCTTGAATTAACGATTTGACCATACGAATCTGATCAAGACGACGATCGGAGTCCAATGCCCTCCGAAATCGCCTCGATCAGAGTCTCGTAGCACCATATGCAATCCAAGGAAGATCAACGGCCGTGGGACTAGGTGATGCAATCTAGAGTGTCAAACGACAAATTCGATCACACAAATGGATTCGGGTCGATGATTGCAACCCAACGGCACGAAAATTGACTCAATCCGACCTCTGTAGCATCCCCTACAAAGGAAAGAAGATGGATGGTTCAGATTACGCACACATGGGCCACCGCATGCACACAGTAGCGCGGGCAAGCACGTGCGTAGAGGCACGCACGCACAAGCGCAGCGGTGTGTGCAGCAACACAGCATACGCACAAAGTCAGTGGTAGCAACGGCGTGTATTACGCGTGCCCGCTCGACAAGGGTGCGTACAGTGTGCGCCAACGGTGCGGCAGCAGGGGTGTATGAGCAGGATCTTCAGTGACATTTGCCGCGGATATTTAGTGACATTTATGACCGTCACTAAATGTTCTATATACAAATTTGATTCTTTCCTCCACTATAAAAGGACCCCTACCCCTCCTATTTTTCTTCACCTCTTCTTTTCTTCCTCTCACCACCTCCAAGGTTCTAGAGAGAGCTTGTCCCAAGCCCAAGATGCTCCTCTCGAGTAGAAAATCAAATAGTTTTCCCTTCCCTCATCTCCATTCATGGAGCATCCCGCTGTCTTCCTCTCACCACCCTTCGGGAAGAAAATCCTCACTACGACGCTGTCCTGCCCCATCCTCCGTCCTCCGGCTTCGTCTCTGTTCATCCTACTCCTCACCACCTTCCTCCAGGCGACGTCAAAGCGAGTCATCCTCCAAGTGACCGTCGATGGGGATTTCCCTCACCTCTTTCTATCTTTTTCGCTTTCATAGTGTAGATTTCCCTGCTTTCGTAGTTGTAACAAACAGTTACTCATGAATAGATGATTGTTTCTCTCTCTTATCATTTTGCATGTAGATAAAGTTTTCATTGACCTAATCTCTTGCTTGATAAAAATACAAGAAAAATAGAAAAGATAAAAACGGCCAAAAACAAATAAAAGCGAAGCGTGGATTTTTATAAAACCAAACGTTCGCCTCCCTGTGTTTGACCTGAGACTCACTTTTCGAGTTTCGATTATAAATTTTATTTGATAGATGTGTTTTGCGAGCTACGACGATGAGTCCTCCGAACTCCTAATTCTAATTCGCGAAGCGCACCAACATCATTTTGGCGCCGTTGCTGGGAAGGCAATGCTCTTTGGTTTTTCTTGCATTTTTCCGCCTTACTTAACTTTTTAGCTCACTTTGCTCCTTTCTTTCAGTGATTACAGGTACCCTTCCAAGGCGAGCCAAAGCAGATAGATCAGAGTAAAGTGTGGTTAAAGAGTTTTGTAAGTTTATCCCCACCACCCCCACCCTAGTTTTCTTTTCATAACCTAAGAACTCAAACCCAAATCAACTTAGGTGCTTGCATAAACGCTAGGGTAGATTTTGGTTTGATTGTCACTCCACTCACCTCACCAACCGGCATATATAAAAAAAATATAAAAAAATACTCTTCACTTGTGGGATTTTCTAAAGATACACACATTAACACCCACAACTCTCAACTTAAGGCGCACCACTCCACTTTTTTTCTACCACTTAACCGAGATCTGATCTGTGGATCTGGTACACCTTAACTCAACACACACATAAGTGAGTAGAAATCTGATTTTGTTAAGACTTTTTGTGTGCCTTAATCAAGTGGTGCAATAAGTCAATTACTTGAACTGTTTGAGCCGCACCACTCAATCTAAAACCAATCCATCAAGTAGCTTGCTACTTAGGGTTAATTCTTAGGGCTGAACCTGGTACTCCACATTATTTTTTATTTTTAAAGGAACATATCATCACCTATGTTTTCAAAACTTGGAGGTTCTACTAAACCTTGATTAAACTAACCGAAGAATTAAACCCTAAAAGCTACTAAACAAGGTTAAACCCTAAAAGACACATCAACAAATAATCTTGTTTGCAAACCATGATTGTGTACACACACACATTTTAACTGATCATTAAGGGCATAACCCATCTTAAGGGCCCATCACATTCAAAGAGCACGATCATCCCAAACCTAACTAAAACTGAGTAGATGTTGGCCTTAAGGAGTGATTCGCTCTTCGGGCCTCAGAATGAGATTTTTTTTTATTAATCTGCTTATGCTAGTCCATCTGATGTCTAGCTAGGGGAGTAGCATCAAATGACTGCAGCTAGGGGATACACTAGGAACCTGAGGCGTAAGTAAAAGGAAGAACCTTCTCCCTAGTCCCTCCTTCTAACTGGTTGGATTGACCAGATAAAAGTAGACCAAATCATTTATAATCTCAAGATGGGTCCTGGGAGTCTGTAGGTCTTTAGGCTAACCTACCTAAGGACAAGGTTGATTGCTTGTATTGCAGGGCTCCTTTCTTTCTTCTATTTTCCCTCCTATTCTACCATGTATCCTTCCACATCTTACACGCATTTCCAATCCTACCCTCCAACCAACACTTATCCCCAAGATGATTACTATCTCGACTTGACTTGTAATTACCCATTCACTAGCCGAGATAACTTTGCTTGGGGATATGAATCCGGACCTCAGTGTTCAGGGTCTAACCCTGGACAACAAGACTATGATTACTATCCTTCCCAGAGCTACAAAGATTATAGATCTCCATCCTTTGATGGTCAACCTAATCAGATTTACAACCATGAAGGATATGCTGATTATAACACTTACCTTCTCCAGTATTCCACTGAATATAGGTCGCCTTCATTCTTTAAACAACCTAAAATGGCCTACTATCAGGGAGGGACCCGAGAACCTTGATATCTTGACTCCCCTAAATTTAACCAGAATCCATCCAACCCTGAATCAAATCAGCCGGTTCAGGTGAACCAGATCTAGGATAGGGTGTTAGCTAATTTGAGGAATACTATACAATCTTTAAAAGCTCAGCCAACACCATGCACTGAAGCATTTGAGCCTATGATCAAAATGATCGATGAACTTAATAGTTCTCTATTGGATTTGCTCTAAAATGTTAGAGATAGGGACCGGGGTGAGTTCTTCTTGGGAAATCATCAAGGTTTAGGATGAAATTTGTGGTTGCCCTAGTCAAATCATAGGATGATTCTCAAGATGAACCCCCTTCAGGAGAGCTAATGTCTGAACCCGCTCAAGTGCCTGTTAGGGGGGATACATTTTCTGAGACTGGAGATAACCAGGATGGTCTACAGAAACCAATTAAGGATGGACTAATTAATTCACCCGAGATCCCCAAGCCAGGGAGTGAGGAAAAATATGTCTCTTTGAACTAGGAAATGACAATTGATTTTGAGACATGTATAAATGAGGCTCATGAATTCTTTGACTTTGAGGATAAAGAATCTCTTAGTGAAGTCTCACTTGAGCGTAAGGAAGATGATTTTAGTGAGACAAATGGGCTCAAGGAGCATGACGAACTATTTGATAGCCCGATCATTGAAGATTATGATCATGTTGGGGCTAACTTGGCGATTCGAATCTTGATGATTCAATCAGTAGCCCCATTCCTCAACCACACCTTAAAGAATTGAATGATGATATTTTTGAGATCACCAAACCCAAGTCAATCCTGATTCAGCCACAATTATTGAACTTGGGTACTTTAGATGGGGTGTACAACGATTTAGAGGTTTCAGAAACATTGATTTTAGATGATAGGAAGTGGGAAATAAAAATCTGGGAAGCTACTTCTTATGGAACTATGAGTTTGGATTTAAGGGTTCCTATTGACCTAAAACCACCTACTTTCTACCAAGACCCTTACTATATCTTTCATGTGCAACCTAAGCTTGAAATAACTATCTTTCTGAGCTGAACTCTAAGTGGACATTTGAACCTAGTCAAACAAATCTACCCATTATCCACCACTTTAGTCTTGGGTTGCACACCACAAAACCACAGGCCCGACCCTGCAAACACAACAATCTTAGGTTCTAGGTGAGTTTCATCCAGAACCTTAGAACCACGCGACCCTGGGGCATGGGTCTGCACCATAATCTGGTCAACGTCTGTGGACATCTTCTGCTGGCAACTTTGATGATCAATATTTTTATTTTGACTTTGACCCGCACTTGTGAATTCTCAAATTCTTCTTTGTATGTATATTATGCCAAGCTGAAGTCATTAAACTTAGCGCGTATGTATACTCTCTTCTTTCTACGGAGCTGACCGGGTTGTCACGAAATTCAGGTGATATTCTATTTACTCTGCCCTTTTCATGTCTTTATTTTTACAATGAGGACATTGCATCATTTAAGCATGGGAGGGTGGATACTTTATCCTGAAATCATTTTGTTAACTTCGTAGAATTTTTTTGAGTTTCTTTTTAAAAAAAATTCAAAAAAATAAAAAAAAAGAAAAGAAAATAGAATTAGGAGAAGAGAACTTAGGCTTGTAAGTGTTATTAACTTTAGGAAATGATACAAGAGGACATAAACACTTAGACTCTTCAGGTCCTCAGGCTTAATTAGCTCGGGTGTCCACTCAAACGTGGACTTAGTTTCAAGTCCTTGCCAAGTAACTCTACTTTAAATCGTTCAATAAATTGGGGTGATAAGTATACGACTTATCAACCTGCCCTCTAAATTGAAGAGACTTTAAGCCTAAGCATCTACACACTTTTTGCACTGACTCACTTTTCAACAGTTTCTTTGAAAATTGAGTAGCTAATGAACCGTCTAGGGTGGTATGGCTCGCAAATTTTCGGTGGTAACAGCTCATCAGCCAGTTGCCCAAAGCCCAGCCACAAGACCATTTTCGTCGTATTGCCTTTAGGTAAATCTTAGATCAAAGAAGTCACCTACTTAAAAAAAAAAAGTAAAGAAAGAAAGGAGGAAATAAAAATAAATAAATAAAAGCACACTTCACCACATGAGTATGGCTAGCAAGTTGCTGTGGGTAACAACCCATTGGCCGGTTATTTAGAGCCCAGCTCATTAAAATGCACAATAATTCCCAAAATACCTAGGGAAGAAGCGGGAAAGTAGAATAAACCAGAGAGATACACTAGGTTCTCCATTGTGTTGACCCCATAAATAAAGTAGGGAGAAAGCCATCGTTCAAAAAGATAAACCTCTATGCAAGGTCACCTAGGGTCGTAGAAACTCGAAGTCCGTTTTAACGGTCGTCTAGTGAGTCTTTCACTCTTTTCACAAGATACTTAACACTTAGAGTCCTGTTCGAGTCTTGGGCGGGTCGAATAGCCATAAAAAGTTATCACGAAACTCTCAAACTCCAAAAGTCCAAAAAAATTAGAAATGAAGAAAAACAAAAAAAATGTATCTTCCCTTTTCAAATAAGGCGAGGACTTAGGCGGTCTGCATTCTGGTAGGCACTCGGGTATAGTTGAGTTTTTGTAGTTTAGGACCTTAGTTGAAATTTTCTATTGTTAATAAACGACTTTGGCCTAAGGGATCGAATCCTAATTCTATTTTATACATAGCATGTAGTTTAATTTTGCTAGAGACTAGCAAAAGATAGGCATGGAGGTATGACGCAGACATAATTATTAAGGATAAAATGCCTATTCGTGCATGTTCCTAGGCTTAGATTTGCATTTCATGTTATAAATATTGCATAGCATGCATCATTCTACATTTAGAGTAGTTGTATATAATTTATGTTAATTATGCCCTTTTTGTGGTCAGGAGAGAAGGATATTTATTTCGGAGCCTCGGATTGACGATTCAACTGTATGAATCTGATCAAGATGACGATCGGAATCCAACACCTTCGAAATTGCCTCAATCAGAGTCTCGTAGCACCATATGCAATCCAAAGAAGATCAACGGCTGAGGGACTAGGTGACACAATCTGAAGCGTCAAACGACAAATCCGACTGCACAGATGGATTCGGGATTATGATCGCAGCCCAACGGTGCGAAAATCAACTCAATCCAACCTCTCTAGCATCCCCTACAAAGGAAAGAAGATGGACGACCCAGATTGTGCCACATGGTGCAACCCAAGCCGTCCATGTGCATGCATGCGCCATCGCACGCACACAACAGTGCGGGCGTGCGCACGCGAGGAGGTACGCACGTGTAAGCGCAGTGGCGCACGTGCAGAGGCAGTGACAGTAGCGGCGCGTATCGCGCGTGCCCACTCGACAATTTTGCATATAGCACGAGCCAGCGGTGTGGCAGTAGGGGCACGAGAGTGGGATCTTCAGCAACATTTGCGGTGGATCTTCAGCAACGTTTATTACCGCCACTAAATGTCTTGTATACGAATTTGATTCT
This sequence comes from Thalassia testudinum, assembly GCA_037157565.1. NCBI lineage: Eukaryota > Viridiplantae > Streptophyta > Magnoliopsida > Alismatales > Hydrocharitaceae > Thalassia > Thalassia testudinum. Next base: position 89,243,121 of record JAZHRO010000013.1, on the reverse strand, counting down.
TTCCTCCACTATAAAAGGACCCCTACCCCTCCCATTTTTCTTCATCTCTTCCTTTCTTCCTCTCACCACCTCCAAGACTCTAGAGAGAGCTTGTCCCAAGCCTGGGATGCTCCTGTAGAGTAGAAAATCAAATAGTTTTCCCTCCCCTCATCCCCATTTGTGGAGCATCTCATGGCCATCCTCTCACCGTCCTTCGGGAAGAAGATCCTCGCTGCAATGTCCTCCTGCCCCATCCTCCGTCCTCCAGCTCTATCCCTGTTCGTCCCGCTCCTCACCACCTTCCTCCAGGCGGCATCAGAGTGAGTTGTCCTTCTATCGACGATTGAGGGGGATTTCTCTCACCTCTTTCTATCTTTTTCGCTTTCGTAGTGTAGATTTTCCTACTTTCGTAGTTGTAATAAACAGTTGCTCATGAATAGATGATTGTTTCTCTCTCTCTCTTTCTCCCTTTCTCTCTTATCTTTTTACAAGTAGATAAAGTTTTCATCGACCTAATCTCTTGCTTGATAAAAATAAAAAAATGATTAGAAAAGATAAAAACAACAAAAAATAATTAATAGCGAAGCATGGATTTTTATAAAATCAAATGTTCGCCTCCCCGTGTTCGACCTGAGACTTACTTTTCGAGTTTTAGTTATAAATTTTATTTGATAGATGCATTTTGCAAGTTACGACGATGGGTCCTCCGAACTCCTAATTTTAATTCGCAAAGCACACTCACACCATAGTGCACACTACACTCTCCTCTTTTAATTACCTTAGGTGCACTTGTCTAGGGTGAGCTTCGAAGAGAGAGTTCTATTCTTGTCGCTTAGGTTTAGTGATAGGTGTAGTCGTTAGCGTACTTTTATCTTCGCATCCATTGCCTGACTATTTATGAAAACTGTAGAAATAGCAAAATCAAAAATACGAAAAGATATGTGTTGACTTGAGAAGCGAGAGAGAGAACCATATCTTTGTGATTAACAAATTGGCCTCCTTGGATGACCCTGGATACTCCACTATCTAAGAAATATAAATGTAAAAGTTTGATTGCAGATTTACGTGTTGCAATGACACTAATTACATCATTTAACAAATTGTGTATTTCCTACATCACGGTGCTCGTTGGAGTTCGTGCCGAATGTGGGGAAGATGGACTGGGAGGGCGGTGATCAACTGTTGAATTGGGTTTCTAAGGAGCTAAACCTAACCTGTAAAGGGAGAGGGAAGGTTTGGGATACTTATTGAGGTGAGAGGGAATGAAACCACACCAGGCATTGGCCGACAGGATGTGTGACGAAGGAGTTGACGGCAAGACGACGGCGAGGAAGGAGGGGCTGAGTGTGGTCTTACTTTGGCTAGCAAGACTCATGATGAAGAGGGGAAGCTAATGGTGGTGTCTGTTGGTGAAGATCACGCATAGAGGAGGAGGTTAGAGAGAGCTCACCGGAGCTCAAGAAACGATGGCCAGAGGAGGAGGAAGAAGGGTGATTCCAGTTATTTCTTGGTTGGGGAAAACATTGGGATGTAGGGAGGTTTTGATAGAGGTGTTCTAGGCTTCAATTGCAAGGAATCCTTGTGAATTCCATGCAATTGAAGGAATGAACCTTTGATTTCGCGAGTTTTTCAGGGTTGTGTGATCTAATTTGAGGTCTTTGATGATGCTTAGATGATTGGGGATCTTCCCATCAATAATCCCTCTAATTTTGGAGGGATCTGGCCAACAAATCAAGGAGGAATCCTTGATTGAAGTCGGTGCTCTTCGGGTTTGAAGCTCTATTCACACAACCATGGCAGTAGAGACCTTTTTGTTAGATTAAAGAAAAGCTAGGGACATGGATGTAAGTAAAATTGAAAGTTAGGGGTCCGATTGTAAAAAATAGAGTTTTTAGGGCCTAAAATGCAAACTAGGTCAAGATGAACTCTGATTGAGCCCAAATATTGGTGTTAACCTAATTTAGATCTAAGGAATATATTTGTGAACTTAGATTTGAGTTTTGATCACGTTTGACTAGGTAAATTGCATAGAGGCCTAAATTAGGGTAAATCCCCATCCGAAATTCTATTTTAGGTCGAAATGGGTTTAGATGGTCAAACCAAAGGTACCAAACCTCTTATAATATTTTTCAATAATTTTTAGGAGGTTTAGATTGACTTTATCCATACCATAACCTTTTCAATTTAAGTGGGGTTGATAATTGGGATTTTTAGTACTATTTTCGCCCTCGAAATGTGTGAAACCCTAATTTTGTCAATGCGAACCCACTTTTTAGTCTTTTATGCTCATTTGACTTTTGTTTAACCCCTAAATAATCCCATGGTTAATCCACATTTGTGATGTGCTACTGAAACAACAGATTAACTATATTTTCTTGTCTTCTCAAATCAGATTATTGCAGAATTATGACCCTCAAATGATCAAGTAGGAACATTTATCATTTGAATTTGACTAATTGTGGCTAGTTAAGACCCATAATGGTGTTACCATCACCGACCGCCATGTAGAAACCATCTCCTGAAAGCCTGGCTCTGTCAACTACAACTTTTAGAAATTAAAGTAGGACCCACATGCATTGCCATCCCCACTGTCCCACACAATAGGTGTATGGTCAGAAAAAGGATTGTCCAAGAGCTAAGAGCTCTACCAACTGGAAGGAACTCATGCAATCCACATTGCACAAGAATCGATCAATGCACGACATCTGACCACTCCCATTCCTCCATGTGTAAGAAGTGCCAAAAGTAGGTAGATCCACAAGCTTTAATTCTAAAACCACATACTAGAATCCCATAGTAGATGAGTCCACCCTACCATCTGGTCTGTCCTCCATTGACAAAGTTGCATTAAAATCTCCACCCACCAGCCAAGGGCCCTCCTGCACAAAAGTAGAGGACTGTCAAAACTCCTCCCATAGATTTTGTTTAAGTGCCAAAGAACACAACCCATACACACATGAAAAAAAAATGGATCCACCATCTATTTTTTTTGGAAGTTCGTTGTCAAGATATACTCCCCCACGTGAATATCAACCAAGGAAAGTGCATCAAGTCTCCACCACATGCATAGACCCCCAGCCCTGCCAACGACATGGATGCAGTGAATGTTAGAACCTCCTTCAAAAACAAGTGGGTGCCATGATTGAGATCCATCTTGATTAATGTGTGTCTCTTGCAGTAGAGCACAGTCAATCCTCCACTCCTGTAGATATTGAGCTAGCATCACACGCCTTACCCCATCGCACAACCCACGCGCATTCCACGATAACACCCTCACAATGAGGACATGTGGTCCCCTTTCTTCATTTGGGTTGTACACTCAACCCTGAGTAATTGAGCCACTTGGTCAATATCAATCTTCTAGGCTTTTGAGGACCTACCTCTTCTTTGGTTATAGCCACCCTTGGAGGATGAGGAGCCCTTGGCCTTAAACAAGGCCCCCTTGTCAAAAGTGGCACCCTCCCCTAGACTTGCTGTGGAAAAAACAAATCTAGCATCTTCTTGAACAATAGGCTCTCTTGGCATGCTAACGATCACCAACTCCTTGCATGCAGACTCCTATGGATGCCCCATCAAAGATTTGGAAACCTCCACATTGATATTTTCATCATTGCCATTATTAAGGTTGGCAACTTCTTCCATAAGATCTTCATAAGCCCCACGTGAAGCTTCATTCACCTCCTCCCTTTTCTTGTGATTCTTGCCATGGTGGACAACCTTCCACGGGGTTTGAGTTGCACCCACATCATCATATTGTTTCTCTTCATTCACATGTTGCATTGTTTGCGGCACACACACCAGAACATGGAGAAGCCATGACCTTCCTCCACACCGGAGGACCACCTTGTCAGGGAAAGGGCCACTATGCCTAAGGTCTACCTCCACCGAGACCTTACACCCATCACTTTCCTGAAGACCCACAACTCAGAAGAAAATCCAGCCACCACCTGTTGAACGACTGCATTTGATCTGAGGTGCAAAGGTAGACCTTGGATCTCAACCACTCCTTGCCTCTAGAATACTAACTGAGGAGGATGTTCAGCAAGGGCCCCATCAAAGGGCGATACCAACCTCCACATCACACACAATTCATTCAACGTAGACATACGGAATTTAAGCCTTTCAACATCATTCCTGCACACACCATACACGAAAAACCTCGATGGGTTGAGAGTCATGATCTTCCACATACAAGAGGAGAGAGATAGGGAACTCACCAAAAGTTGTATCTCATCGATATCGGTGGCCCCGACCATCACTTCACCAATGAGAGCGTCGCGGAGGATGCACTCGGTCGCCACAACCTTAGGAGCCATAGGAACTTCCACGTCAAGGCAAGAAGGAAGAGGAGGCAATGGTGGAGGGTGTTGAGGTTTATCAGAAACCCTAATGCGGACCGTCTTCCCACTGGTTGCATCAGGTAGCGGTTGGGATCGTCCATTAGATCTGCATGCATGGGCGCGACGTCGACAATGGAGTTGTGTATGCTTGAGGCCTCCACACGCCAGACATACCATGTGATAAATACGCATTCTTTTCATGATAAAATGCCTACTTATGTCAATTCCTAACCTTAGTATTGCATTCCATAGTATAAATACTACATAACATTCATCAATTTGCATTTAGGATGATTCGTGTAATGTGTATATTAACCATTACATTTTGTATGGCTAGGGGACAATGCGACATCTTTACAAGCTTCAGATGAAAAATTCGACCGAATGGATGGATCCAGGATGACGATCGCAGTCCGTCAGCACGAAAATCACCTCGATTCGTCATCTGTAGCACTCCCAATAAAGGAAAGAAGATGGACAGCTTAGATGGCGCCACGTGGCACCATCCGAGTCCCCTAACACTGGCCATAGTCAGTGCCTCGCCTCAAGAGCACTCCCGTCGACTGATCCCAGCTGTTGGATCTCAATTCAATGGTTGAAAATCCATCTCAGTGCGCTGCTCATCTCTAAAGGCAAAAGCTATGAAAAGATCTTGATCATTGGATTAAGATCCATCGATCAAGAGCTTGCGGCCATCAGAACATCAGCTCGACCATCCGCGACCGCAGCACATTGGTCAACGCCGTCACACAAACACACCAGCCGTGCGATTGAAGCCCTACGCACGGATTTATTCCGCTAAACATGCGAGGGTTGAAATTGAGCCATCGATGGTCGATTGGGCAACAAAGGAAGAGGCTACATAGCATCACCTGATGCACAAAACCCACACACGCGAGATCCGACTCACGGATGGACGCATGATCATACGTGCACTGGGAGCGTGATGCTTAAGTCGTCTGACGCGATCTTCATCGTTTGATTAGGTGGGGCGTGATCTGGAGCGTCCTCTCCCGTGCACTCAGAGCCCTTTATCCCCCATCCAAGGGTGGAGATTCACTCCAGTGCAGCTTAATGAGCGCTAGCTGACACCAACTATGTGCGGTTAGTGCACGAGATGGATGGTTGGCATAGCACCAATGCGATCAGTGCGCGAGATGGACGGCTAGCGAAGACCAGCACAATCCAACATGACTCGTTTCAGCGAATGCCAACTTGCACATGAGCTAGCTACAGTGATGAATGATCGAGATCTACAGCGACTTCCTGGAGGTTGCTAATTGTCCTATGCCTATTTTAGCCTCCTCTCATCAACTATATAAGGACCTACACACCTCCTTGATGCAGGAAATACGCAGTTTGTTAAAAATGGGTTTTGATGTCGTTGTAACACGTATTGTTGCAATCAACTTTTATAAGTTATATTCCTAGATAGTGGAGTATCTAGATTCGTCCAAGGAAGCCAATTTGTTAATCACATGAATTGGTTCTCTCTCTCATCTCTCAAATCAACACATGTATTTTTGTATTTTTCATTTTGTTGTTTTTAGGATTTTTAGAAATAGTCGGGTAACGGATGTGAAGATGAAAGTATGCTAAACCTATGCCTATCAACTACTCTAGAGTGACAAGAATGACCTCTCTTCTAAGCTCACCCTAGGCAAGTGCACCTAAGGTAATTAGAAGAGAGTTGTGGTGCACTACAACTACAAGGAAAAACACACTATGTAGAACAAGAATTTGGAAGGCAAAAAGCTTTATAATTAGATATGCAAAGTCACAAGTAGATGAATGCTTGAAACATAAACAAAATCTAGCTAATACAAAAATAGAAATTGGTGAAGAATAAGATGAAGATCCTCCAGTAGAAGCTTTAAGAAATCCTTGCTCCAACTGCTGCTGCTCTCGCAGTTGAAAAGAACTCCTCTTTGGCTTCTTCCTTCAAGTGGTCCTTCTCCAAGCCTTCTCCAAGGGTGGACGTCCACCACCCTTGTTCCTTCTCTTGCCCGGCTGTCCCCCTAGATGAAGGCTTCCTCCTTAGCATGGCACAAGGGAGACGAAGAATGAGGAAGAAGGCACCAAGGGAGCGAGTAGGTTGCCCCCTTGATCTTTTTCTCTTCTTCTTCATTGGCCTTAGGTGTAGGTGGTGTAATGGTGGAATATACAAAGGGAGAAGATGGTGCTATGGTGGTGGTTAAGGGGGTTACTAATAGGATGGGAGAAGGATGGTTCGTGTGGGATGTAATGGAGGGCTAGGATTGATTTTGGTGGGTAGTTGGTGATCTTATGGCTAAGGAGGATTGGCGCCAACCCAAGGGTCACACAGGTGGTAGTTATGGGTGGTTGTTACCCTTGGTGACCTTTGGTTTTGGCGCCAAAATGGGCCTTCTAGAAGGGATCCTAGGTGGCGCCAAGATTGGATGGGTAGGATAAGTTTAGGTGTTGGATGGAGGGTTGAGATGGAAAGGGGATTTTGGCACCAAAATGGAGAGGGTAGTTAGATTTTTTTGGCGCCAAAATCAAGGCAACTCTTGGTGGTGGTGGTGGGTTGAAAGGTGGTGAGTTAGGTGGTGCCAAGATAGATTGGGAGTAAGGAGCTTAGGTGGACTAGGTGGCTTTTAGGGTTAGGTAGGGATGCCAAGGAGGTGACTAGATAAGCTAAGCTAGCTTAGCTAGCTTACCTAGTATGGAGTAGGGTAGAGAGGCAGAGGAAGCTAGGGCTTTGGAGGTGATGAGCTAGAGGAAGCTATCTTGAGCTACACTGGAGCTGGTGGCTGCTGAAGAGAGTTGCAAGGAGCTACCTTAGTTGGCTTAGCTTGCTAGTTCTTTGCTACCTTCTAAGTCAAGCTAAGATGAGCTGGCTTTTGCTGATGTGAGCTAAGGTGAGCTGGGTCTAGCCTTCCCGGAGGTTATTGAGCTAGCTAGAGTAGCTCGCTTAAGTCAAGTAGCTCAGCTCAACTAAGTTGAGCTGAGTTTGAGCTGAGTTGAGCCTCCGGGAGCTGGACTTGAGCTGGCCTGAGCTGGTGAAGGTCATCTTTAGTTGACTAGGTCTAACCAGTAGCTAATCCTAGTCAGGTTGAACTTCCAGTGAACTCTTCTGAGTTAGAGGAGTTGGGATCAACTGACTTAAGCTAGTTTGAGCTGCCATCCAGCTAAGGTGAGCTGAATGGAGCTAAGGTGAGCTAGCTAGAGCTACCTGAGATGAGCTGAATGGAGTTAGGGATGAGTTGATCCAGCTAGAATGAGCTGGGATCCAGCTAGGATGAGTTGGATCTAGCTAGAATATAGCTGCAAGGAGCTTCTTCTTCATCTTTTGCCTTCTTGAGTGATAGGGTTTTAGGGATCCGATTATTTGTTTATCCCTAATACTTAAATAAACATGTCAAAAATACAATAAAACATGCAATGCATTCCTAACCTAATTGATACTTAAATGCAACCCAAAAATCCATTTGCAGAGTTAAAATCCTAAGAGCTAGGTTTGTTTTAGGGTATAAGAATGATGATAAATCGACGTTTATCACTCCCTTGCCTAGGCATCACTTCCAATGCCATTCACACCTACTCTAGAGTTCTAAAAGCCTATCAAAGCTCCCAAGAGCTCCCTCTCAAGCCCTAGACCACCTATTAGTGTAATACACCTTCCCATCCACCAAATACTCAACCCTCCTCTCACCACCTTCATAGGTGACCAAAGGGTTGTCCTCCCACCTCCATTTAGGAAGCTGAACATCTCTGCTGTCTCATCCCCATTGCTACCAGCTCAGCAAAGCTTCCCTCTACCCAAATTCTTCCAGAACCTCATCTCCGACGTTTAGCATCTCCTCTCCTCCATCCAAGCCACCACCAAGTGCCGTCGTCTCACCAGACATCTGTTTTGGGAGATTTCTTCTCACCTCCATTCCCTTCATCTTGTTTAATATATTTTTGCTTAGTGAAATTATAATAAACTTCATTTGATTTCAATATATTAATTCTCTCTTCGTTGTCTATTTTCTCTCTTTGCTCATTTTTAGCTAGCTTAGTTAGCTTGTGGTTCTATTGTCATACTCATAAAATACAAAAAAATCACAAAGCCCAAAATTACAAAAAAAAAACAAAGTGAAACTTGGATTTCAAAGAAACAAACGTTGCCTCCCTGTGTTCGACTCAAGACTCCCTTAGAGTTTTGGTATAAATTTTATTTGGTAGCTATTTTTGTGATTATGATGATGGGTTTTCCCAAAATCCTAATTTTTAATCGCGAAATCACGCTTACCACCATGCTATTCTGACACGATGCCACCAAATGCCCATGTTCCCTACATCGATAGCAAATAGGTTCTTGCCTCCTTCCTCCTGCTGCCCCTCCACATCGACCATCATCCCCATGCCGACGACCATCAAACCACGCCGCAGACCAACCCTCAAAGCCTGTCCCACGAGGAGGTTGTCTCCCTCACGAGCCATGACACAAATATTATTTAACTCTTTAAATAATAGTTGATTTCTCTCTAAGTAGAAATACACTAAAATCACTATTGGTTTTTTCATCATGGAATATGGAAGCATTTAGGATTCTTGATTTATGTCATTATGCCTCCTTTAGGTATTCCTTATACCTATGAATCTTTCACACTATAGAAGAATATAACCCTGAGCTCTAATCCTAGTACACTGTTATCACCCTTACTAGGGGTTACAAATTTAAAGAACCTTTCTATATCAATTGGAACAAGAAGGAAGACCAACTCCTTTCCCAAAGGACTATTTTCATTTCTTTCATACTTAAGTTTGATTTGGAGTTTTCTGACTAGATGTGAAATTGATTTATCCCAATATACTCAAAATGAGCTCATTCCTCTAATTTGTTGTAGGGGCCTGTATTTCTATTGCACTTAACAGGATAATCGAAAACTTAATTTGTTGCCTAATGGTGAATTAGGGGCCTTGGGAAATAAGTAACTCCTATAATCATTAACAAATTTGTAAGTAATAAAAGTTGAGGGTTGATTTGTAAGACAACATGGGTTTGTAAACTCTTTATTAATATATGTTTGGGGTGGAAGGGCTTTGGTGCAAACTTCGCACCCCTTCTTAAAGGGAAGACAAATGAAAAGTAAAAAGAAAAAGCCTTGATTTGGTTCTTCCTCAAGCCAAAGCCTCTCCCCACTAGTGAAGCACTCCCCATTCCCCTCTCCCTTGCACCACCGTCGGCTAACCACATCGGTGATTGCCACTGACGAAGTTGTTGCAACTGTTGCTGCCACTACTGCTGAAGTTGCTACTGCTGTGTGGAGGAAGGAATGAGAAAAAAGAGAAGGAGCTCATCTCCAAGGTAGGGATTCCTCTCTTGATTCACCACCTCTTGTTTCCTATGATTAGAGTTGGTAGAAGAAAGGTCTTGGATGTAGAATCGGTCCATATATGTGGGTATTAGGGTTGTGTAAGTGAACCCTTTCATGTTGTGACCTCAAGGATTTTGAGGGGTTAATCTTGGGTATTAGGGTTTAAATGAATAGAAAAAGGTTTTCCATAATTTTTCCCTTGATATATTTGTTCTCTTAATGCTTGAACTTGCTTGGATTCACATTTTTATCATGTGTAGTTTAGTGTTGGTTGTGGATGGTTGTAGGGGTGATTTGATGTTCAAAACTGGGTGCTGACGACCACCTAGTACCGATACACCAATACCGATATTGGATAAGTTCAGTGGCAGTGATTGTGGGTACCCAGTATTAATATTGGTGCACAATACGGTACTGGCTGGAGTTTGTGGAATGGTATTGGGGGTGCCCAGTACCGATACTAATCTTCAGTATCGGTACTGGCTAGTAATGTTGAGGCTGTGCTGTAGGTGCCTACTACTGGTACTAGAGCTCAGTACTAATACTGGCACACTATGGTTTGGATTGCGTTGATGATGCCTAGCACTGATACTAAGGATTAGTACTAGTACTAATGCACATGTCCACCTGGTTTGAGCCTTTAAGGCAAGGAACTCATGAGCTCTCTAAGAAAACAATTGTAAGTCAATTTAATTCAGCTAACTAAAGGTCAAAATTCACAATGTGGAACTTATTAATAACTCAGTTAGAATCTAATAAATAAAATTGCCTGGATCTTAAGGTCTTGCATAAGATCCCAAGTGATTCAATAGGTCTCTAAGGTTGCCTGATTTGGCATTGATCTAGGAAAAAGGACCAAGGAGTGGCTAGATCACATAGGTGAGCTTGTAAGACCACACACTGGGACTTTTTGAACCATGAGTTCACTATCACAGGTTGGAGACTTGGGAATCTAGGGTAGCTAGAGGCTACTAGAGTTCAACCTCAGAACTGGAGTAGTTCCTGGTTGGGGTATCGCCAAGTGTCGTCAGGGAAATGAGGTACTGGGTAAAACTTGAATATGACTTGACGCAGGGTGGGCTAAGATCCTTCGTGGAATAACCTTCTAGGGATCTCAAGTGATGGGAATCATGGACGATCTTGTGTGGAATAGTCTTCTAAGGATCCAAGTCATCAGAATGCAGGTGATCTTGGATGGAATAGCCTTCTAGGGATCACGGGGGTAAAGCAGGGAGTTGTTCTCGCATAATCAAGTGGGATGGGGCATGAGGAGTCTCGTATGGAATATCTTTCCAAGGACATCGGAAGTAGTCAACATTCTAACAACTGGAGCGGGTATCCTTGTCTGGTGAACATGGGTGATTTAATCTCTCCAAAGGTTAAGGAGGGGTTATTGTACAAGTGTACCATTGGAAATAGTACATTAGGATCTCCTTCAGTAGGAAGGGTGGATTTAGTCACTCTAGTGTTTGGAGTGGCTGGTAAAAGGATCTTAAATCATTAGGATGGTCATATTAGAATGTGTAGCAATAATCATTGGGAATGGTTAATGGGTCTGGGTCGTTGGTGATTAGCAAGGTTAAACCAGGTTTGGTAGTTGGAACCTGGGGCTTTGGGTGTAGGTTAGGGATCTAGCTGGCTAGTGAAATTATATATTACCCTATTTTCATTGATATAAAGTAGTTGTTTGTTCTCTACTGAGCTGATTTGCTCATTCCTTCTTTGTGACCTAATTTCAAGTTGTTGCTGTCATGAGTCACTGATGGGTGAGATCTGTTGTAGTGCTGGATTTACCAGGTGACGTTTGGTAACGGTTATACTTTGGTTTTATTATGGATTTATAAGGTATATGCTAGTTTTTTGGATGTTTAGTTTGTGTTGAGATTTATCATTTATGTGATGTTCTTTCGACTTTTTCTTCCATTTTGTTGATTAATGGAATCACTAGTAGCTCAATTTTGTTTGGTGAACCCTAAATCAAATAAACTAGCGCCTCTTCTATTGCCACCCCTGAAACTTCGACCCTCGTTAGGGGCCTGGGTTTTTGGGACATGACGTTTGCTGCATACATTTATGAAGTAGATTTATGTGATCCCTTTAAGAAATCATGTGTCTCATATTCCCTCTCACACACCAGCTTTTTAGTATTAACAACTAAGATGGTGCATTGGTCTACCAAATTTGCATGTTTATGAATAAATTTAGAGATATTTATCTTAAGTTCAAGGATACACATTCTCTATGATAGCATTAATTTGAGATGGACTTTCACTTATCGCCACTTTCATCCGATCAACTCCTTATCCTGACCGCCTGAGAGTTCCAAATCTCCTATTCGAGATCATCTCTCTTTAACAATATACTTGATATTAAATGTTTTCTTTTCCCCATGCATGAAGATACCATAATTTGAGAAATTTTTATTTTATTTTATTTTTTACATTGATAGTCAACAATAGCTTGAATCTTTGGTAGAAGATTTTGAAATTAGAAGGACTATAAAAGCTTGGCTCTTACAACTTAATTGGTGATTAGGAAGGAAGGTTGACTATGATGATAATGCCTTGAAATCTTCATTCCCTTTAGCTTCACAATGGGCACTTTAGGCCCTATAATATTGGTGCATAAACTAAGATAGTAGCATTCAGGATGAATGTAACTTTCGAAGAAGAAATTCATACTTTTACCTCCTAATTAGTTAATTGTCGCCCTAGTCAAAAATGTGTTTTGGAGATACAAAGGAATCCAATGTTCATGATCTTGATAAATTTTGCAAAGTTAACTTCCACTTGTTATATTATATTCAACTTCTAAGTTTGCCTTTTTTTTTTAAACTCTTTGTAATCTCACTTCTATAAATTCATGCCATGTAATCTTCTTTAAATTGCTTATTACATCGGAATTGTTACAAGTGTGTGAGTGCATTCTTTCCTATAAGCAAAATACTTAATGTATATCTAACACTAGTCCCATTGCTAGATCCTGATAAGTGATGATTGCGTTTGCCATTTTCCTATCCATGCAACTTAACTAAGTTTGAAACAACAAAGTAAAGGCCCTTACTTTCTCGTTGGTTGAGAACTACCTCTAGTGGTTGACATTAGGAGATGATGCAAAAAGCATAGAAAACATCACCAAAGTTCTTGTAAAAGGATCATCTTAACTTGACAGTAATGCAAAATATGCTTCTCATTGTACTATCTTCATCAATTTCAAGTTTAAAAAGGAAATTAGGATCAACTATTTGGCTTTCTTGAAAAGATGTCAAATTGTCATGAACCGTTACCAACATAGTTCTGTCTTTTTTAGAGGTACCAACATCGTTCTTTCATTTGATTTTAGTTTGGTCCCTTAAAATTTAGTTGGCCGTATTTTTCACACTAGATACAATTGACACAATTGCAATTCTGGTAAAACCTAAATCATAATTGTGTAAGGTACCATTGAGTCCCATGCTCCAAGAAAGTATATTCTCATGTGATTGCAACTTTGGGTGCAGTTGTTTTTGTGACATAACCACAATCACTATAGCCACAAAATGGCAGCTTGGTCGCAGTGATGGAGATAGAGGGGGTTGGGGGAGGTTGGCCCCGCCAAGAAAATGGAAAAATCATGCTTTGTTTCCATGTTACCCCCAATCCAAAAGATGAAAAAATTGTGGTTGTTTTCCCCATTGGCCTCCTCCATATTTCACTGACAAATGGGGATTGCAGGAATTTGAATCGTCATTCCAAAATATGCCCAACAAAAAAAGATAAAGACCATTGGATTCTTCTATCTTGGTAGTGAGAAAAAGTCGTGGCTACAACTAAAGCAGTTATAGTAGTAATGGGGGTTTGGCTGTTATTCTAGATGCTTAAACAAACATCAGTTTGATCAATTGCAATTTGAAACCATTGGGATTGCAACTCAAGTACAAAAACTAATAGGCTCTACATTTGGGTTTCTTGGGCTTAACATTCAATATGCATGTTCTTCATGGAAATGCTTTTAAACCCAACTTTCATTATGATCAGCAAAATCTAAAAGTAAACTTCACACCCACCTCTACTTGCACACCTACCTTTAGCGTCTCTATCTATTGACCTTTTATCATTCAAATTCTTTAGTCCTTTGGAGCATGCATCACCAAGTTTTGTTTATTGAGATCGACATAAAGTACTCTTACATATGCAAAAGACAAAACCTTTAAGTTTCATATGCATTTTAAATGTTTGCATATTTCCACATCCATATCAACTTTGTTCTTGAAAGCGAAGAAATAGGATAGTGAAAAAGGGTAAAGAGACGACGCAAATGGTGGTTTGTGTAAGAAGAGAGCAACAATGGGAGTAGCAATGCTACTTTGAGAGAGACCGATGGAAGAGGATTGTCATGCCATTAACTATTTGGAAAGGATTCATGGTTCATCTCATCCTATTTTACCATCTTGAGATACATCAATATTACATATTATTTTCTCTGACAGTACAATTTAAATAAGGAAACCCATACCCCTTCAGTATGTGAGTGATGATCACAATTGAATACATATATGTATATAGACAAGATCCTCTCCTTCCCTCCTAGGGTATGTGCAAGCATTCTTATGTCCATTTCAAAATTAGACTAAGCCAATAGGGTATGCTCTAGAAGGATGGATTCAACTATGATAAGCTTTCCATGTATGGCAAGGCCTTCCAACAATTCCTCAACAACTTGACACAGTAATCATCACTCCAATCATGAACGACACACTGCAATATATAAAAAGATGGAAATGACATTCCATATACATAAAAACATTTGAGGGACCATCAATGCATTGAATTATATGAAAAGGAATGCTAAAATATATCAATGTTCACAATAGGAATGGAACTTGCTGCAAGAAGAGAAAGGTGAATATTTTTTTCCTTAAAACAACTATAAATGAAGTTTAATTTTGTTGCATTTCCAACAATGACAAATCATGTAACCTTTGTTAAATGTCAATCAATGGTCCATATCCTGTTAGAGAAGAAATAGCAGGCAAACTATGGCGATATATGGGCATGTTTTACAGATAATTAACGAAGAATTACATAATTTCAATCTAATGGGGCCTAGATTAGTGATGAAGCATGGGTCACTTGCCTAAGATATTTCTATATTGCAAGGAATAATTTTTGTTAGAATTGGTTATTCAAACAAGAATCCATCAATTATCAAACATTTACTTTTATAGATAGTAGATTTTGATGAAGTTGATAGAGATGCAAAAAAGGGATATGAACTTCATTTACTCCAAACAAACTTCAAATGATTGTTCAAAAAACATAGTATGACTAATCATGCACCACATGATTTTTCATTAAAAATCAAGAAACTCTCCATTCGAGTAAGAATAGTAAAATGACAACTTTTCACTTGTAAAATAATGGAGGACAATGACATCTTTGTCTACCTTCATGAAAATTGCATCTCCTTTGAGAATGCTGTTAAACATATCTCCAGCAACATGCTCTATTCCTAACAAAAAAGTAAAGCAAAATATATCATGTTTAAAGGAATAATCACTTAGGTTTGAGTAGAAAATTGAAAATATGTATAAGGTTGTCTACGTCCCTATTTCTAAAAATTAATTATATATATTGACTTGACTATTAATGTGACTGCAGCTGGGATGACTATAAATTATACTTGACCATATACTCGAAGTTGTCTATCTTAACAGCCATGTGACATCAAGTGGACGATTTATGCTGAGTTTAATATTTTTAATTGTCTACGCCCTTTATACTCTTTATAGGGATGATGGACCATGTCTTCCTTGTCCCCTTTCAATCCTAATCCCTCTACGATGGGATGACGGTTGGCGTTGTCGATGGAAGGTCAACAGGCTCACTGATGGAGTGTCAACGTATTGTCAAGGCACAAGGCAATGGTTGCCCTGTAGATTTGGTGCAATTTGGATGGATTTATGGTTTAAAGAGACGGGGAAATGATGGTGGTGTGATTTGAGGTTTAGAGGGATCGATATTGGGAAGGGGTGGAAGTTTGGAGGTAGAGGATGAAAATCCTCTAGAGATGTAGCTTGGAAAAATGCAAATCTAGTTTGCGAAAAAAAATTTATTGATTGACTTCTAGAGATTAATGGGAAAATCCATATTGGCTTTAATTTTGTTGCATTTCCAACAATGACGAATCATATAAGCTTTATTAAATGTCGGTCAATGATCCTCTAGAGATGGGGAGATGATAGTACCGGATTCAAAAATGGATACAAAGTTGAGGATCCTTCTTGTAAATTACTCAATAATATTCCATTGAATCTTTCTATGCTTGTTAGCTTGTTGAATGTTGAGTGTGAAATTTGCCTCTTATTTCATCTAAAAGCTTAAAAAATTACCTAGAAAAGAGGGTGCCTCACTAGCAACATGAGGGAGGTCAAAGTTAATTCCATGGATGTGTGGATACTTTGATATGATCATATGGATACATGTTCCGAAGCCTCCCCCGACCTCCACTAGTGTCTTCACTTCTTCAAATCCCATGTAGACATCAAGGATGTTCTTCATGATGACATTGGAGGTATTGGACGTAGCATCGAAGAACAACTTGCAAAACCTTGAATCTCTGGCCATGAGTTCGAATACCGATGCCCCATGTGCCACGTGGAATGAGTTTCTTCCTTCCATCACTCTCTCTTTTATATGGCACCTAATTTTTATTCAAATAAATGATTACTTTTGCAAGGGTCTTTTTCTTTGATATTGCACAAGTATCCTATGCTATCTTGGTTGAAGAGCATCCTCTTTCTTATACTTTTATATTCTTTTTATTGAATATTAGAACTTAATAAGTTATATGATCTCAATTAATCTCACTCCTTAGCAATCAGCTTACCCATTGTTGATTTGCAATGTTATATTTAGGAAGAAAGAATGTACAAATACTTTATAACTTTATTAGAATCACACTTATAGACATTGGAAAACTAAGGAAATAATTTTATTATACATAATCTATAGAGAAATTACTAAAAGCTATCATATTATTAATTTTTATATATAAAAATTGACGGAGGGAAGAAAAGTCTGCCCTACCAAGTTAAGGCTCACGAAACTTTCCACCTACCACATGGATTGAGCACGTGTAAGGGTTAAATTTTTAATATCCAATTCGAATTCAAAATAAATCTGTAATTATTCTTTGATCATAAAATTATCGATCTTTTGAGATTTATTTTTTGCTTTAACCTCCGACGTTTAAATTGAGGGACTTTTTAGTGAGGAGGTCCTTTTAAGGTGGAGTTTTGTTTAATCGGGAGTTGGGTGGAGGGGTCCACATTGACTCTTTCCCTAATTTCTTTGGTTGAGAACGTGAGATCCCCTGGTCCCTTTTTCTCTTCTTCGTCACGCAAGACCTCCCCCCACCATTCTATTTCTTACGCACCAAGCCACCTCCATTTGGGGGGGATCACAAGCACCTCTTCTTCCCCTTCCACAGTCAACTCCTTCCCTCTCCTCTCCCCTTCACGCAGATCACCTGCTCTCCCTGATCGCCAGCCGGCCATCGCCGCCTACTGCAGCTGCCACCAGCCTGGGCACGCTTGCAGCTGCCCCTACGTGGTTGCTGCTACTTGCTACCGCTGCTGCTGCTTGGGGCGAGGAAGCCGCAGCCTTTGCTGTTGCGGCGTTGGCCATGGGAGGATACGACTCGCCACCCTTGCTGCCGTAGCCGCCCACCTGGCTTGCGTGGTCGCTTGCTACCGCTGCCACTGCTACGCTAGCAGCAACAACTGCTGCTGTCGTCACTGCTGAACCTAGGGCCGACGGCGAGAAGACAACCTTCGGTAGGGCCTCGCATATGGTGAGCACATCCCCCTCTTTTATCCAAATCCCTAGCCCTATGTTGTGTAAACCTTAGGGATTTGGGTATTTTCGGGGCATTGCGGGTCGATTGAGGGAAAATAGATGCTAACGCGTATGGTTATGCGTTGTTGATTGTGGGGTCTTTCGGAAGGGCAACCGCTTATGGCGTGTTTGTTTCATGGTAATGCCCCGTTCGATTCATTTTCCTTATATAACAGAGGAATAATCTTTTCAAATAATCTCCTCACACCTTCGAGAAATTTGAAATCCATTCCTCCCGTAACCGTCTTTCTTTTTCCAAAAATATTATTATTATTCCATCCCTCAAGATTGATGCATAGAATTTTAATATTTTTTTTTCCTTTGTCTCACTTTTCCTCTCACTTACGGTGGCCGACTCCTTTGCCTCACTCATGCTTTTTTTCGTTTAAAAAAAATAAAGACATTCTACGTCGATTTTACTACATTGAATTTGATTAGTAATTATGCGTTCGATTTTATTTAAAATAATATTATTATAATTTTTTTAAAATATAAAATCTATATCAAGAATAAATTCTATGTCGATAGATTATTAAATTTCCATGTTCTTTCAAAATAAGTTATAACAATATGAATATCGTAAATTCAATTTTTTTGTTAAGAAATATATATATCATAAAGTAGATCTTTTCTTAAGAAATATGTATATCATAAACTCGATTGGATCTTTGGTGGAAAGTTTAGGCTTTCAACTAATAAAAAAAACATAAATTTTTTTTTAAATTCTCCTAGACGATGAGAAAGAAAGTTTTGTTAAAATTTTTTTAAATTAAAATTATTGTAAGTTGTTATTTTTAAATTATTACAATGAATAATATAATTGAATTCTTATCACTTAGACATTTATATTTTATAAATTAACCTTTAATATTTGTCGGATCTATTAGTTTGTTATTCTATTTGGACATATATGTTAAATTTGAATTAGTGTAATGTATATAAAATAATTGATTAAATTAAAATATTTCTTTAAATTTAAGGACTTCTATGTAAATTAAAAATATTAATGGATTAAGCGGTAAATAAATTAAATTTTATGTTAACAAGTATTATATTTTAAAAAATGTATCAGGTCAAATATGTAAAAAAGTTTCAAATTTATTTATCCCGATAACTAATCATATTAAATAATTAAAATGAATTAGATCCATCTTTAATGATTCCATTCTTATCATAATCCAAATAAGGAAATTGAATCAACTATTCCTTTCTATCCTTACCTTATTCCGTTCTATACTTGATTCTCATTCATCTCCATTCCATTACTACGAAACAAATACACCCTTAGAGTTATGAAAAGACAGGATTTGCGAGGCCAGGCAAGTGATGAGAACATCATCAGGAGTCCTAACTAGCTTATTTTGATCTAATAAAGTGAATAAAAGTTCCTACATAACCTAAAGGAAGGCCTAACTCAAAAGATTACTGATCTGGAAAGAATACATGAAACAAATGGTAAAACTGTAATTTTACCATTGTAGTACACCAACAGGATTTCTCAGGGTCTAGACATACGTCAATTAGACTTAATAAGAGAAAAAGTGTAGTGGATCAGTCAGAAAAGAGTTATTGTGAAATTTAGGAATTAAATGACATTCAGTAACCCTAAAATAAATCTACTTAATTTTACAAGGTTCCAAGCAGAATAAAAATCAGCTAAACCTTCTAAAATTCATGGAAAAATATCCCCTAGGGTTTAGAACCTTCAATTTGACCTTTGGAATCTATTTTGACCTAGATTGGGGTCCAAGCTCAATATTTGACCTAATTTAGGTTTTTGTGCAAAATACCCAGTCAAACGTGGTCAAATCTAAAATCCAACTTCACTATTGGATTCCTTAGGTCCAAATTAGGTTTATATCAAAATTTGGACCTAAGGGAAGGTCATCTTGACCTACTTTGCAAAATAGTCCACCTAATTATATTTTGACCCCTAACTTTTGAAAACCCTTGCGAAGACCCCTTCAACTTTTTCGTTACTTTTCGCATTTAGGTCCCTCTGTCATTGCAGCAGGAACCCATACCTCCGACGAGGTTTCGAGGAGGATTTCTCCTCGTTTCCCGAGGGAGCTACTCCCACATTTGAAAGGGGAGTCCTCTACGACACCCCCTACCACCTGAGCAGCTCTTCATGCCTTGAATCGTCCTATATCTCTCATGCGAACGCTTGAGAGGTATGAGTATCACTTCCGACCATCCCTCCGGCGAGGATTTTTGGCTGCCACCATGCACCTGACCCTTGGCCCTTGCCTTTATAAGAAGCACCAGGTTCAGCCGAAGGGGGCAAACTTGTCTTGGCCTGAGATACCCCCAAAATTCGTCCTCTCACACCTCCGGCCAACAGCTCGCAAGCTCTGGCAACATCTCCTCCCTCCTCTTGTCACTCTGCCACCGTACTAGTGGCAGAGTCATCTCTGCCTCGCTTCTCCACATCGCGTCGTACCCGCACGAGCCTCTCTGACCTCCTCCTCGTCGCCGTTATCTCCACCTCAGGGCCGTCTTCTCTGACAACGGCACATACGCGTCGTTCGTCTCCTTTGCCTCCCCTTCGCTCCAAGTACCCCAGATAAGTTCCTCTTCTCCTACTCTCTATTTTCCCTCCTTTTATTTCACAAACCACCCCTCGACTGCCATTGTCCACCCTCATCTTTCCCATCTCCGGCTGACCTCCGGCAAGACGCATCCATCACTCCGCACCTCCACATGTCTCGCCACCAACCTCACCACCTCCACCATCGACCACTGATCACTTTCCGCCCACTCATTGCCCGACACACACGCCCCACACTTCCACCGAATAACCCCACACACACGGTCACAGTTCGACCTAGGCATGCACACCTAGGTCGTTCTGAGCCACGTCCACCCCTGCCTCACCTTCGCCGTGATACGGCAAAGGTTTTCCTATTATCTGACAAGGCCATGAGGTCGTATTTGTGTGGACAGGTCTGACCCCTCGCCGCCATTGCCGAAGATGCGAAGCTTGCTCGCGAGCTTGTATCAGGTGGCCCCGCCCCAGGAGACCAAGTCCCAGGTTTGTAGCTTTCCTTCGCGAACCACAGCAGCTACTTATCGAGGGCCAAAGCATTCCGCAATTGCAGCAATTAGGGGACATCCCCTATGGAAGCGCGTGAAGAAGCGGGTGGGACATTTAGTCCCACCTCGGTAATTTTCAAGTTGCCTACGTAGTTTAAATTGATTTTGTGATTTGTGCTGTTGGCCTCCAACACATAGGGGTGAGGTCTCTCACCCTTACTCATGCCTCGTCCACGACTTGCCCCCGCGGACCTGGCACCCGACCCGATTACCTAACCTAGCACTCCTCGCACATCACACTCACACCGGTGCGCCTGGACCTGGGCACGCACCTGACCTGATTACCCGGCTCTGGGAGTAGAGAGAGAGAAATGCGGGGAGGGTAGGGGGTAGGTTTTGCTATGTGGTGTTGTGCAGAAAGAAGCTAAGGAAGGAAGAGGCGCAGTAAGAGAAGAAAAGGAAGAAGGAAGTGGCTGAGGGACTTAGCAAGGAAGAAGGTAGCCGCGGCAAGGAAGGAAAAAGAAGGAAAGAGATGCACTGTAGCAGAGGAGCGGCAGACCAAGGGAAGAAGAAGACGGTAGCTGAAGAAGAGAGGTAGGGACTTAGCCGCAGGAAGAAAAAGAAGAGAAAGAAGAGAGAAAGCAAGGGCAGAAGAAAGAGAGAAAGCAGGGGCGACCAAGCAGAAGAAGACAAGGAAACTTAAAGAAGAAAAGAGAAGCAGCAGTCAAAGAACAAAGCAAAGAGGAAGAGAAAGAAGAGAGAAAAATCACATATAAAGCATTGTAGCAACGCGAGTTTAAGACATCTGATTCTGAATCAGACGTCTGATCCACAAAAGAAGACATCAGGGAAGAAGAAAAGAGAACGTTCAATCTCTCCTCTTTTTACATATTCTCTTTTTAGCTTTCATAAACATTGAATTACACTATTGTACATCTTTTGAGTAATTTCAAAGTTGTAATCTTAAGTTCCTAAAATACCAATTTGCTCCTTGAGTTCAACCTCGGAAATTTTGACTTTCGAGTAAATAAATTGTTAATCGTTTTTGTGGTGATTTCAAATATACTACAATGGATGTCTTTTTAAACCACAATCTTGCCTCGCAAAACGCAACAACAATTAGCAGGGATCCCTCTCATCTTATATATTATTCTTTTGAATTCCTGAGTAGTAGGAGAGACCAGAGTAAGTTTCAAACCGTAAACCTTTGTGTGTGATTATGTGTGCGTTGTATGATCATGATTATTGACGGGCTATCCTTGCATCCTAGAATGTTAATTTCAAAATGAGTTCTTCCCGATGATTTTGGGTTTGGGCGTGCCTTTGAATGTCGATTAATGCATGAGGATGGATCCAGGTTATCAAAGTTGAAAGTTGAGAGTAAACGGGTGTAAGGTAGATGGTTTTAGGCATGCTAAGGGTTTGTTGAGGCATGCCCTATGATTGGTGCTTGCTTAATCTAAAATTCCCCTTGAAAGCTAAATGTTATATGAAAATGGAACCCAAGTGGTTGGAAACGAGGAAGAGATTCGAAGTGGCTAAGCGAAGTTAGTTGAGTTGATAACATGGCCCTAGAGCCATTTCGATATCGATACTAATGGAATTATACCAGTACTGGATGGCTATTGCCAGGCCATTGTGGCTTGTAAACTGCAGCCAGTGTGTGCCTTGTACCGGTATTAATTGATTAGTACAGATACAGGCTCCTAACCCTAGCCTAAAGAGCTTGTAAGCTGTTAGGGCTAAGAGTGCCCAATACCGATACTAATGGATTAGTACTGGTATTGGCCACTTTTCCCAAGCCTGAATGGTGTATGAATGAAAATCTAAGGGTGCTTCATACTGGTCCTGAGAATCAGTACTGGTACTGGCATTACCTAATAGCTAGTGGGTAGTGAGTATCTAAGGCTGGTACTAAACACCCGTACCGATACTGGTGTTTCGAAAATTATGGTGCGGTAATTAAGCCTTGCCCTATACTACAAAGAGGAATGGAAACAAAAAAGAGAAGAGGGTCTAATTCATTAAGAGTGCTAAGAATATAAAGATGCAAATGCTAAGCTTATAATAGATGGTCAAGTATGCTATGTGTATAGAAGAGTAACTGGCCAAACCTAAGTAGAAACCTAGAACATTGAATCATAGTGACTTTATATGAAGTCTAAAAAGGGAAATCTTGGATCCTAAGGTCTGGAGTTTGACCCCGGTGATCCAATAGGTCCCCCTAGGATATCGTTCCTAGTACAAGAACTAAAAGGGATTAAAAGATGAGTAAGTTTACTAGGTGAGCTCATAGGTTGGAGACTGATAATAGCACAATTATTATACATAAAATATCTAAATTAAGACATAGGTTAACATAACTCATTTAGGGTGTAAATAATAAATTCTAATCAATAACAATATAATAGGCTCAAATTGTATTTATAAATAAGTTGTATATATTATAATAAGTTTTATGTATGCAGAAATAAGCTGCAAGCGATGAATTGGGAGATGGAAGGCTGCAGAGGGGTCTAAGAAAAGAACACATCCTAGGAGGGGCAAAAATGTAATTTTGCTAAGTAGCAAGGGCTTAGGTGTAATTTGTCCAACTAACACCTGAAGCCCTTTCTCTTGAAGAGAAACCAAGCTCTTCCGGATGTCTCTACAAAATTCCAAGCAGAAGAGACCCCATGTGCAGTAGATCAAGTGTTGGTGTATAGCTCACATGCGAGCCACGCACCAAAAACATTCTTTGCATGCCAAACGTGCACCCCACGCGTGCAAGAAGCTGACACTCGCCCGTCGTCACTTGCGCTCGCCTGCCGTCAATCACGTCATGCTTGCGACACATGTGCAACTATGCAAGTGGATCCGCACCAAATCCAAGTGCATGTCACCTGCCCGATCGATCGCACCATCTCAATTCATACTCGTACCTACACACGAGAACTACGTGCAATCCGCACTTGATACTCGACTCCAACCATGTGCCAGCATGCGTGCAATATGCATGTCTCATCAAGTTGCTAGCCGTATGCATGTAACCCATGTGCCAACTATAGGCGTGATACGAGCTCCTCGCACTCTACGCGTGCTAAGTGTACTTCATGGCTAATTTTGCCTTGCTCCACCTATATATACCCTACACCTCTACCATCGTCAAACCATCCAAGCCTACTCCCTCTATACCGTCTAAGAAGCTCTAAGACCCTTCAAGAGCTCCTCTTGTCTACTTCAAAGTGTACCCCAACCCTCTGATAGTGTAGAATCTCTTGCTTCCTCCTCCTTCCTGTAACTTCGTCCTTCTTTGCCGAGCATCGTCACTACCTCCCTTTCCCTGTCCAAAGGCTTGTGATCACTTGGCCGCTGCTCCACTTCATCCTAAACTCATCCAACTCCGTCCTCCTTCATTTGACTTCTCTCCTTCATCCAAGCATCCTCCGATCCTCCATCTCCTTAGTAGTCGTCTCAGGAGACACTTCTCTCTATTCTCTTTTTATTGCATTGTAGGTTGGTTTTATTTTGTTTAATTTTGTAAAACTCAATTATTCTCTCTCTCTCTCATATTATTGTAATTATTGTTACATTTTATTTTCAAATAAAATTCCAACCTATTGTCACATACCATCTCGTCTTTATCTTATTACGCACTATTTTCCTATCACTCCATCTACACTCACCATCCGCATATTTTTCCACTCCTATTTTATTTCCAAAAAAATAAAAAATAAAAATTACGAAATTGAACAAGACCAAAAATAAATAAACTAAACGTCAATTTTCGAAAGCAGCATCCCATGTTTAACCCAGACTCATCATTTGGTTAATTATTTGATTGCGGATTTTTGTTAATACTACGATGCGATTTTCAAAATCATTTTTCTATGACAAATTTTCTGATGTTTAGAGACCTAAAGAGCTAAAGTAGATAGTGGCTACTTGTGATTGACCTTGGGATTTGATGGATTCTTAGTCATAATGACATGCTAGGTGACTGTTGTTGAATTTAGGTTCAAGGGGGTACTCGAATCCAATTGAAGTATTAGAACATGTATGGAATGCAAGTTTTGATCATGGCCTCAATATCGACGGTGGACTAAGAAGGTGCACTTAGAAGATTGTGTTCCACTAGAGAGCAATGGTGCCGCCCATTAATCATCTGGCCAACCTACTTGAGATGGGTAAGAGTTGTAGTCTCAATTAGATGGCTAGCTGAGCGGGCACACCCGGAGTACGTGCTCCTAGCGAGAGGCACTAGTGTAGCTCGTTAAACATTTAACCTATCCTATTATAATTAAATACGAATAATCATGACCGTACCTCAATAGATATAAGCCGAGTTGCTCTTGATAATCCCGAGGATTTGACTTGGGTAACTCCTAAGAGGCTCGATTTTTTTGATTGAGGTTAGCAACGTTCTCGATATGTCAAGAATGGGTATGCTTTTTGCGAGGGTTACTAGCCCTGATAGCCTCTCCCCTTGCTAAGGTGAGACTACCAACAGAGGATCTGAAGGAGGGATACATCTCAATCTCCTTTAACAGAGGGATGATTCTCATAATTTGATTTTTGAGGCGAGGAGGGAATAAAACCTGTAATAATAAAATTGAACTACGCAAACAAATCTTGGTAAAGGAGGTACAAGGCTCGTAGCCAACCTGTGATGTTAATGAAACTTGATTCATTTATGGAAATAGGAAAAGTCCTATGATTAGCTTGTTATGTAGTTAAAGTACAAATGAATGGGAAAATAACTTGTGGTTGGTCTATAGCACTAAAACTTATACACTACCCCTTTTTTCTAGTTCGAGTGTTACATGTGGGTTGTTCCTACTGAGCCATTTGGCTCATACCTACTTTGTGACTCATTTCAAGTTCCGTTACCATACAGGTGGTGACTCAAGTTGGGTTCATGTCCAGGAGGACCTGGGAGATTATTAGAGTGTGATTTTGTGCCTTCATTCAAGGTTGGCCTTTGGTATTCTATGTGAATGTTTGAGCTAAGCTTCCTTTGCTTAGCTTTGTAATTAGATAGCTTTTGATGCGGTAAGACTTGTACATTCCAAATTGTGGGGCTTTTATATATGTTATGATGATAAGTTATAAATATATGACAATGATGAAAATGCTTATGTTGTGGTGATGTGTTAGCGGTAATTCAACTTTGTTTTCCCATGTTTTTTCTGTGTTTCATTGCTTTCGGATGCGAGGTGTGCCTGCTTTTGTTTTATCGCTCTTTCCAGCTTTGTGGTGTTGCGGTAGGGAGTACCTACCTTTATAAACTTATGGTATTCATGCACAAGTGTAGGTTACTGGTATGGGTTTTGGGAAAACGTCAAATAAACAGGAAAAATTCTACCGAATTTTATGCAAGTTTGGACCTTCTGATTAATTTAAAATTGACTTTCCTAGGACATAATTTATAGAACCATGGAATATAACTCGAGCCACCCGATAGTTGGGACCCTAGTGCTTGCAAGCCTAGTGATTCATTCCTGATCCATCATGATGATTATCCGGGTGTGACAACACATGTAGCCAACACGATCGTATGACTTCAATTAGGCAGATCCTAAAGCAGAACTCCACTCGAATTTGCCAGACGAGATGAAAAGTCACCCAAACGGTTGCTAGGTTTGTCGAATAAGAGTTAAAGCTTCTCAAGAGGTATCCCCGCTCAAGCCACCTAACTCGATTAGTTGGACCACCATCAAACTCACCAAGCATCTGGGTGGCAAGGCTAGATGAAGTGGAGTAAAGCAGTGACGGGAGAACCAAAGTAGTAATGTTGGATTTCACCTGGCCAAGCCTGCCTTTTTGGCCTTTTGGTCTATTTTGTTATGGCTTGTATGCCAAGCATGATGTATGACATGCTTTGTGTCACGTATGTGAAGGCTATGCCTTTGGTAGTGGGGGTAGGCTTGAAAAAGGCTAACGATCAGACACAAGTTGTCCTCCCAACCCTTATGCACGTCACATGTTCCTCCTTGAGGAGGTAGCCTGAGAGGGATCCCCTTGTGGGTGCGCTCGTCGATAACACCATAGAAAGGGGAATCCTATATTCAAAAGAAGTGCAGTTGGGTGATGTATTCAAAAAAACTCCAACAAATATTAAGATAGTGAAAATTATGAGGGTTAGAGCTCCTTCCCCAAGATACATCTTTTATGGTGGAACTGGATAGTATTGTTTGGTTCTTCTCACTCTCTTGGTTACTATCTTGATCAAGTCCTCCACCCTCAATCAATACCCATAGAATCCTTGGAAAAAGATGTGGACACCTTTCTCAGAACTATATTTACATAAATACCACAAAAACATCCATATGTTCATCTACATGTCCCTATAAATCACGTGGACTAAATAATTTACATAATTGCGTGGACTAAATATTTTCTCAAATGAACTAAATATCAATTTGCATGAGGAGAGCATGTAGGGCTTTCCCCTCAACAACTTACCCATCACCATCAGTTGCCAAACCCTTTCCCTCCTTCATTCTTGTCCCCTCTCTTGCTTCCTCTCCTCCCTCATACACACTCTCCTCTTTCCTTCCTCTTGTTCTCACCTTCTCTCACTCTTTCTTTGTTCCTCGACGATGAGTAGTAGCAACCACCTTGTGTAACAACGCAAGCAGCAAAGTGACGAAGTGTGCTACTAGAGAGAGTACATGCATGCAACTATGTGTAGCAAAGCAGTGGCAACAAGATGGGAATGTTGATTCATAATTAGACCTCGCCAATGGGTTGGGCCACCGCCTCCTTGACCCACTCATAGGACAAGCTTGGGCTTTAAAAAATCGTCGTCAGTTCGACCCATATCGCCTTCTGGCTAGTTCTATTGTTTCATGATTTCAATTAGTTGCTTTTGATGGCCAACCAATTGGATTGGCTAGTGATCTTGCAACATGAACCTAGTTCTCTTACCCTGGAGTTACTCCCCTTGGACCTTAGGTTGGCCAATTTTTTGATTCCTTGAACTTGTTAGGCCAATTGCTTGGACATAACTTTTCTACCCTCGTCAGCAATTGATACTATGAATTGTAATGTTTTTAAAAGAATATTGTTTTGAACAACCTATCTCAAAACCTTTTTAAGTAGTCTTCGGAGAAAAAAAATCCAAAATCGACTCCCACCACATGGGGGAGGTTTGACTAGGGTCGGAAGCATAATGTGCAGAGGAAGACGTGGGGTTCGGGACAGGAGGGAAGGGTGTGAAATGAGGTGGGAGTGGGTAGAGTATTATATATATATATATATATATATATATATATATATATATATATATATATATATGTCTGTATGTGCATCATGCATATAATTACATAATATATGAGTAAGCATACTTCAATTTCATTGGCCAGAGGATGCTTACATGCTCTCCAGCATGACTCTGTCTTGCTGCATGACCAGAAGGGACCCAAACCTGTTGTTGGCACCATCCTTATCCTCCTTGGCTAGGTACCTGCACACTGGGGCGGGTCCATATGATCTTGCGATCGCTCCATTTGATGGGTTGGTGTTGAGAGAGCATGAAATGACGTCGTGGCTCGCGAGAAGGCGGAGGAGGCGGTCGAGCACGACGGGCGCATCGGGATTGGAGATGCGGAGAGTGGTGGCGATCTCCTTGGTGGAGAAATGCCTCCCTGCCGTTTCAATGAGGAGGTCGAGGACGCCGAGTTCGATGACAGCCCTGATGGCCATAGGGAGGACGGTTATGTTGCAAAGCTGCATGGCATTAAGGAACGCCTTCTTCTCTTCTTCCTCCACCTGCTTGATTAGTTGCAAGCTCGTGGAGCCGTTGTGTGCTTCCCACGAGCTCATGGCAGATTGACTATGTTAACGTTCTGTGCTTTGGCTGAGAGCGGTGGAAACAATTCTTTTATGTATAGTCGTGGTAGCTGTAACTAAAAACAAGAAATTTCATAGATATCTACAAGTAGAGTAGTCGTTGCTCAGAAATTTCCATCAAGAACAACCGGTGAGGTGACACTAAACTAAACAGAACCCTGAAGAGGAAAAAAGGAAAAGGAAATGATCAAAAATCAAATTGCTAAATACAGCAAGAAAAACAAATTGTGTGGAATGATCAATTAAAATACAAGAGGAAATGAACGACCCCGACAAAAAAAAAAACAAAAAAAGAAAAAGAAAAGAAACACAAGTGGCAAACTCTTCCATTGCATCAAAATGGAAGATGGGAATGGTGGAGAGGGAGACCTGAGAGGAGCAGGCAGAGGTCGTTGGCGGGGAGCAGTCGGAGAGGTGGGAGGTTAATTGGGGGTGATGGAAGGAGAGATAGAGAGAGGAGTGCGTGGTTTGGTGGTTTGGTGGTGGAGACAAAACAAAAATAAGTGAGGTCCAATCACCATCATGCATATAAAAATAATCACTTGGAAGTGATCGTAACATGAGCTGGTGGTGGGTAGGTTGGGTCACATCACTTGAAAGTGGAAACAGGTTGTCATCGTGAGATCCTCTTATCTAATCTCAACTCAGACGCGCACGCAAATACCTATCGAGAAGCAGTGGCCAGTTTTTAAATATCCAATCCGATAGTGATTCTAAAACTACTCCTTTTTTTTCCGACAACATTGGTAATTTACTTAGTTTGTGATCGTTAATTTGATCTTAAGGATAGACGTTGGATCATAAGTTCAACAATAGGTCTGTGCATGTGAACAATCAGACATTAAAGACTGCCATATTAATTCAAGTACACACGAAATGTAATCAATATAAGGCATTAAGATTTTATGATGGGCACAAATGTATTATTAAGATGTGGGTTAATATTGTAGAGATCTAAGGGATAATTTTCATTTTTATGATGGGTAGAAATGGAAATGATCAAAATAATTGGTGTCTACTAATTGCTTAAGGGGTGTTTATAGTTCCCAAGACAACACAACTACATTCTCTATGCGTGATTCCCCATCGTCCAAGAGAAAGTGAGTAGAGGAACAAGGCATGACTCTCTTGCCAGAATTGCTGGAGTGATTGGATTCCTTGTCGAGGTCGTGTTGTCCTTGGAAGGTTGTCCACCAACTTTGTTCTTTGGTACCCTTGACCATGAGTAAGGTACACATTTACCACATACAAACCGCAATGTTAGAAAATGCATATATATGTTTTATGATTCATTTTATTACTATTATTGATGGGGTTGTCAAAAAATTTTCAGGTTCGCTATTTATTTAAGTTCAATTTGTCAAAATTTTGATTTAGAACGGCTTGTAAATAAACAATCAAAACCTGAACTTAATTTTAGGCTTATTTAAATAAACTAATCGAAGCTGAACAAGGTAAATTCATTTAGGTTCGATTCGTTAAAAGTTTGGTATATATATATATATATATATATAATCTGGATCTACAAAGGTCACAACCAATTACCACTACTTTTGTTACGGTCGTATTCCCATCCCCAAAGTAGAGATCCTTCACTTCCCAAGATTGGAACATGCGATGACAAGGCAACTTAAGGAACACCTCCCTTCTATATTTTGTGGATTATAGAGGTATTTTTTTGTTATTTATATTTTTTCTTTTGAGAAATATGCCTTGAAATACTTATGATATAATTTGTATATTTTTTAATTTTTTGCCTCATGTTTAATTTTTTTAATTATGATTTATTACGTTTGCATTTATAACAATACATTATACTTTAAAGGAATTATGAACAAACCTTTAAATGAACCCTTAAATGAACCTTAAACAAATTGAATCTAAATTAACAACATTTTAAACTTTATACTTAAAGGAGCCATAAACGAATCGAACTAAACCTTTGATAACAAAAACGAATAGAATTGAACTTCACTCTTATTTTTTCTTATTGAACCCAAATTTTGAAAAACTGTTATCGAATTGAACCTACGTAGGCTCGCTCAGGTTTGATTCATTTATACCCCTATCTCTCGGTGCTTCCTCTCCCTTCTCTACATCCTTCTCTAATTGCTGCCGGTACCTCCTACTCCAGTAACCCCCTCCTATTCTATAATAGTTTGAGAAAGGAAAGTCTGTAACTGTTATTCTTCCTTAATTGAGAGTTATGATATCTCATTTCATATGATTGTTAATGGAATGTCATACTTGCAAATTAGCTAATAGCTTTTATCTTAGAGTTCATTTCATATGATTGTTAGTAGAATTCTTAAATAAACCTTAAACAAACCGAACCTAAACAAGGTAAGTTCGCTCGAGTTTGATTCGGATTCAATTTACAAAATAAATGAACCAAACCTGAACAAAGGTTTAGGCTCTTTTAGATAAATAAACCAAACCTAAACAAGGTAGGTTTGCACGAGTTCGGCTCATTTACACCCTCTAAAAGGAGTGCTTTTATGCCTTCATCTCTATAGTGTTTCTACACTTTTGATTTCACGCTTTCCAAAGCATGCCTTCTAATTTTCCATTGAGGTCCTTAGGATTATACTGTATTTCCTTTACTCTGCTATTTTGATTAGGGTCCCAAGTTGTTTTGGGAGACCCTTTGTTGTTGTGCTTCTCTTCAAGTTATTAAGAGAAGGGTACTTGTAAGAGGTTGTGCCACCCTCGTTCAAATGGTACGTTAGTGGATTGATTAACTTTGACTAATCAAAAAAATCCTAAGCTGGGAGGCTTGGGTAATGGTTTTTACCTGTAAGGGTTTCCACCATAAATACAGGTGCACTCGTGTATGATATTTTGTGGTTTGTGATCATTTTGATTTAAGGTTATTTTTAAATTGATGTATATACTATTCACCCCTCCCCTCTAGTATAGCTTATTAGATCCGTAAGTACTCTTATTTGGTATTAGAGCAGGTTAAGTACAGATGATGTCAAAGTCATCTGTCGATACTTATGCTAAGAGGCAATCTGCAATACACATTCCGCTATTTGGCAGCACAAACTACGGTTATTGGAAGACGAGAAATATAGATCTTCTTAGAGTCTATGGACTTTGTGGTCTGAGATGTAATTGCATCAAAATATAAACGACCAGAAATAAAGGTAGGAGTAGCCATAATAACAAAGTAGAAGATGGCTACCCATAATACTAAAGCCATGAACACAATCTTTAGTGGACTTTCCAAGGATGAATTCAACAGAGTCTCTACGTGCAAAATAGCTTACGAGATCTGGAATATCTTGGAAGTCACGCACGAAGGAAACTCTAAGGTAAAAGAAATTCGTGTAAATTTGCTAACCTAGAAGTATGAGCTGTTCAGGATAAAAAAGGGGGAGTCAATCAAGGAGATATACACCAGGTTTACAAACATTGTAAACTCCCTAAGGAATTTGGATCAAAATATCAAGAATGAAGCCTTGGTAAGGAAGATATCTCACCAGCGACTAGGAAACAAAAACCACTGCCATCTAGGAATCAAAGGATCTGATGACACTACAACTGGATGCCCTTATCAGTAGCCTCATGGCTTATGAAGTTCAACTTCAGCACATGAAGGAAAATGAAAATGAAGGAACGAAGAAGAAAGACTTAGTACTCAAAGTAAATAATTACTCAAATGAATCAAGCGGCGAGGATAAGGATGACATTGCCCTTCTGCCAAGGAAATTCAGAAAGTTCCTAAAGAGAAAAGGAACTAGAGAAAGAAGAGAGAAGATTCAAAGGAAGATGCTATCATCTGCTACAACTGTAAAAGAAAGGGACATATTCGAAAGGAATGTCCAATTCTAAAATAGGAGACAAAAAGAAAGAAAACCAAGAAACCTTTCAAGAGAGATGGAAAGAAGAAAGCCCTTCAGGCAACCTGGGATGAATCTGATTCAAGCTTAGAAGAAGAAGAAACCTCCAGTGAAGAAGCTCTTCTAAGACTTATTGCTTTAGAAGACGAGGTAACCTCTTTCACACCTGATGAGTTATTAAAAGCTTTCTATGAGATGCATGATCTAGCTAAGTTACTCAAAATTGAAAACAGAAAATTAACAAAAGCTCTAGATGAAAAAATTGTGGTATTAAAAGAAAACTTGCCTTGCAAAACATGAGTTATCTCTTGAAATCGCTACACTTGGAGCACATATAGATGACTTAAAATTAGATGTTGATGAACTTAAAGAAAAATCTGCTACTCTTGTAAATGATCTAGCAAAGTTCACAAAAGGACGTCATAATCTTCACAAACCGCTAGGAACTCAAACCTAGACCACCATAAGATTAGGTTATAAACCTAAAAATGATCATGAAACATTTAGGTCAAATTTCAACCAAACAGTTGAGAAAAGTAACTTGCCTAGTAAGGCAAAACAAACTAACAAACGTGGACTCAAACAAAAATGAGTACCAACACACATTTTGAAATCTTGTTTTGTAGGTCATAAAGATCAAGTAGATTATAAAAGGTAGACTTATCATGAATCCAATGGAAGCATGAAGCCATTCTATGCCAGTCCTCATAGAGTTGCACGGATGATAGGACCAAGGAAAAAGAAGATGGATTGTGGACAGCAGATATTCAAAACACATGACAGGGGAAGAAGACCTATTCCTAGAACTCAACTGTAAAGAAGGTGGTATAATTACGTTTGAGAACCACAAGGACCGTATCATTGGTACTGACCATATTGGTAACTCCTTTGCCTCTTTTGATAATGTGCATTTAGCTAAAGGATTAAAACTCAACTTGCTTAGTGTAAGCCAAATCTGTGACAAAGATTATAAAATTAGTTTTACTTCAAATGGATTTAAAATAAAAGGCAAATAAACTAAGCAAACCTTACTTTAAGGTCACAGATAGAAAGATATCTATATTGTCAACTTTGACAAATGCGACAGCTTTGAATGTCTAGTCGCATCTGATGATGAGGCAATACTCTGACACAAACGACTAGGACATGTTCACATGAAAAACATAAGTAAGCTTGTGAAACATGAACTAGCCAAAGGGTTGCCAAAGATCAATTTCATGGAAAGCAAAATTTGTGATTCTTGTGAAATTGGTAAACAAACCAAAACTTCCTTTAAACCAAAAAGGATGGTTAGTACTTCTCAACCTCTAAAACTACTTAACTTAGACTTGTTCAGACCAACTAAATCTGGAAGCCTGAGTGGGTGTTGCTATTGTCTTGTCATTATTGATGACTTCTCTAGATTTACTTGGGTATCTTTCTTAAGAAGGACTTGACCATTGATACCTTAGCAAACTTGTAAAGAGCTTGCAAAATGAGAAAGGATTAGAAGTCATTAAGATAAGAAGTGATCGCGGTAGAGAATTTGAAAACCAATCATTTTCTGACTTCTGTGATCAATTTGGGATAAAACATGAGTTTGCATTTCCTAGAGTTGCTCCTCAAAATGGAGTTGTTGAAAGAAAGAATAGGACCCTACAAAAGTGTTCCCATACAATGTTATACGAGTCAAAGCTACCTCGATATTTTTGGACTGAGGCTGAAACATTGCTTACTACATCCAAAATAGATCCCTGATCAGACCTATCCTAAATAAAACACCCTTTGAGCTTTACCATGGAAGAATACCTAAGATTTCCTATTTCAAGGTGTTTGGATGCAAATGTTTCATACTAAATATAAAGGACAACCTTAATAAATTTGATGTTAAGAGTTTAGAAGGAATCTTTTTAGGTTACTCTAATAGAAGTAAAGCCTATAGAGTTTACAATAAAAAGAATCACATTGTTGAGGAAACTTTACATTTATCTTTTGATGAAACCCTAGCACACCCACAATCCTCTCATATTAATGCTAATGAACACCTAGGAGATGCTTCAAACATACCTGAAGAAAATATCTCGAAAGATCTACCAAAAGAAATGTCGTAACTGAAGCATCACCTTAAAGAATCAATAAGTGGAGACCTATCCAAGGGAATTCAAACCAGATCATTTGTCAATACCTTAGCACTTACAGCTTTTGTCTCTCAATTAAAACCCAAGAATGTTAAGGATGCTTTTATTGATGAATACTAGATTATTGCAATGCAAGAGGAATTGAATCAATTTGAGAGAAATCAAGTATGGAAACTTATTTCAAAACCTGATTCTCGAACCATTATAAGAACCAAATGGGTCTTTAGAAATAAACTTAATGAATTAGGAGAAGTGTTAGAAATAAAGCTAGACTTATGGCTCAAGGGTATAATTAAAAAGAAAGAATTGATTTTGATGAAACTTATGCACCTATGGCTTTCCTGGAATTCATTCAGATGTTATTAGCCTTTGTCGCTCACATGGAGTTCAAATTCTTCCAATGGATGTCAAAAGTGCATTCCTAAATTGATTTATCAAGGAAGAAATCTATGTTAAGCGACCTCCAGGTTTTGAAAACATTGACAATCCATATTATGTTTATAAATTGCACAAAGCATTATATGGTCTAAAACAAGCTCTACAAGCTTGGTATGACAGGCTAAAAAATTACCTAATTGAAAATGGATTTAAAATAGGAAAAATAGATCCAACTCTCTTTACAAAACAAAAAGAAAATGACATTTTGTTAATTCAAATTTTTGTTGATGATATTATTTTCGGAGCTACTAATGATCTTTTATGCCAAGAGTTCGCCAAGGTTATGCAGGAGTAATTTGAAATGAGTATAATAGGAGAACTTCGATTCTTTCTTGGTCTTTAAATAGACCAATTAACCGTTGGGATATTCATATCCCAAACGAAGTACACCTAAGAGATTCTAAATAAATTCTCCATGAACAAGGTGAAAGAAAAAGAAACACCTATGGCAACCTTAACACAACTCAAAAATGACGAAACGAGTAAGTCTGTAGATAAAAAATTATTTAGAAGCATGATAGGATCCTTGTATCTCACCACTAGTAGACCTAACATTCTATTTAGTACTTGTTTGTGTGCTCGTTTTCAAGTAGATCATAAAGAAACACATAAATGCTATTAAAAGAATTCTTAGATATCTAAACAACACCACAAACTTAGGTCTTTTATATCCCAAGTCAACCACATTTGATCTTTACTCATATTGGGATGCTGATTATGTGGTGTTATAATGCTCGATCGGGTTTTAAGTAAGTCAGTCGTGTTGTAGTACAGTTGATCAAGTGTTGAAAACAGATAAGAATTTTATTACTTGAAAACCTAAGTATCCGAGGTTGAACACAGGGAGCAAATGGAATTTATTCACTAATCTCAATAATGTAATTTGAACACTTAAATTTACTTAAAATCTAATTCAGAATATAATGCAAGAGTTTATGAATTAAAATGTGACAATAAAATAGAGAGATTGAGAATAATAGAACAAAAAGTCTGATTCTCTTTCTCTTGTCTTTCTTCTTTAGCTTCTCCTTTCTTTTCTTCTTCTTTCTCTTCTTTCCTTTAGCTTTGGCTCTTTCTTCTTTCTCTGACTTTCCTCTGCGTGTCTTTGCCGTAGCTCCTTTTCTTCTATTCTTCTTTAACTTGGCTTCTTCTTTCTTCTTCTCTTCTAACTTCTCTTCTTCCTTGACTTCTCTTGCACAATGCCTTTCTTCCTTGGCTTTCCTTCAACTTTGCCTTGCCTTTTCTTCTTCAGCCACTACAGTGCTTCTTCTTCCTTCCTTGTCTTCTGCCTTCAAGCCTCTGCGACTCCTTCAGCCTTTGTCTTCTTAAGTCCTCAGCTTCTTTCCTTAGCCGCTCCTGCCTTCAGCTTCCTTCCTTCTTTCCTTCTTCTTTTCCCTTCACAAGTCCTTGCGTCTTCCTTCTCCTTCTTTCTCTACATAGAGCGGAGCAAAACCTACCCCTACCCTCCCCTGTGTACACTCTCTCTCTATTTCTCTCTTGGGTTCGCTCTTCCCAGAGCCATTCGGGTAATTGGGTCAGGTTACGTGTGCCCGAGTCCAGGTGCATCGACGTGGGTAGTGCACGAGGAGTGCGGGGTTAAATGGGTCGATCAGCCAGGTCCACGCGGGCATAGGTCGCGGACGAGGCAGGTGTGCATGGACGAGGGGACCTCACCTCGTGACTTGAGGCGACATGCTTAAAACACAAAATCAACCTATAGCACGCACCTCATTCCTGGGTTTTCGAGGTGGGACTAAGAGTCTTACCCTCTTCGTTTGCGTGCCCGCAGGAAGTTCGCCTTCAATTGCTACAGCTGGGCTCCTCGCATGGCTCATTCTCTGTCTGGATGTCACCTAGAGCGCAGTGAACGACCCGGTTCCCGAGTCCCTACGAGACACGAGAACCGGATCGACTCGACTAATCCCAAGACCTAGTCGTCCAACGAGGAAGTAACCAAAAGACAGTAAAATAAACCACATTCAGCATGAATATAACTAACAGTAAGAAAGTACAGTAGTAAGGAAAGAAACTACTACAGTAGGTACCACCACAACAGTAAAACAGCATTTATCATATAACAAGAACTGCAGGTAAAGAAGGTACAGCGGAAACAAAAACTACTCACTAGAACAGAAACAAAAGGGGTACAAAAGGCTGTGGTAACTCTACTGGACCCTACTCGGCCCAGCGTCCTCTGCAGCCGCCGACCCTGGCTGCTCAACACCTGGTCCTGAAAAAGGTAACGAGTGTAACACGTCAGCAAAATGCTGAGTAGAGTGGCAAACTAACTAAAGGCAACAGTAGAGTGTACAGTAGCTGTTATGTTCTATTACTTCCTTTATTCACATCTTTCAATTTTTCTCACTATTTCATTTATTTCTCAGATCCTTTACTTGATCTCGAATGTCCTCGTGGGAACGATCTTGATTGCAGTCTTTTCCAAAAGTAGAAGTAGCACGTGGTGCTCTCCTGGCCGGGAGAGTCCCCCGTGGTGATCCTACCCTCAGTCAACCACCCCAAGGTCACTGACAGACGTAACGGTGATTACGGCACGCGCGATAAACGCACAGGTAGCTAGCCCGCACTGGCACGCGGTCAGTCGTTTCCGTTAATGGGTGTGCCCAAAGCACAGCACGGAACCAGGGCAGAGCCCTCTCAGTAATAGGGGTCCAACCCCTCCACAGTCCGCGCACCCTCACCTGACTACCCTGGTTTGCCCTAGTGGGCCTAACAAGTCGGTGAAGGAGGCTAGCAGAACCCCGGGGCCCGTGGGGTAGCTAGTACTCTCCTAACACTACTAGCTCTCCTCGGTACTACGTACACGAGGGCCAACAAGTCGGTACAGAGTGGCCAGTCCTAACCCCCGGGTCCCTGGGGTGGCTAGCTCAGCTCTGCACTAAACAGGGGGACAGTCGCTCTCCTTGGTACTCCGTACTCAAGGGCCAGCTCACTTCCCCAATTCTATTCCATTCGCTTTCCAGGAGTTCTACTCCTACTTCCCCGTAGGGTTCCAGAACATCTCATGTCTTACTTTCCAGTTTCACGTTCTTACAAACCATGATCCCAATCATGTTTCTTTATTCATAACAGGCAGCTGTGAACTCAATTTACAGGCAGCTTCATATATTCCTTTCCATTTTTCCAAGACTGCATTATTATACATTCCACTAGCTTTTCCATCCTAGGATTCATGCCATATCCTAGGGTCTATCATACAATCTAGTTTTCCGGCCCTAGGATTCATGCAACACCTAGGAACTATCATTCCATATATTTCTCATTCCTAGGATTCATGCAATGTCCTAGGTTCTAGTTATGGTTCCATACTTTAACAAATTTTATTCATACTTAAAGCCACTCTACCAGGTACAACGGGAGTAATGGGGGCGTGATCGGGAATCCCGCGTGCCTCCGCGACTCTCAAGACTGCAACCGAACGAGGTCCTATCACAAGGATCAAACACAAGGAGTGTCTCAAAACAATGTATAGCTATTGTAGACGGGTAGAGGAATTACTTCTGAAAAGAATGCAACTCGAATCGCGGAAAACGGAGCCCGAACGGGCCCTAAACGGGTCGAAAAAGACGATACTGTGCAAAATCAGACGTCTGGAACTCCTTCCAGACGTCTTAAAAAGTGGATCAGAGAATTACCTGTTCAGCGTGGTTTCCCAGACGTCCAGAAGTCTGCAGGGACGTCTGCCCTAGATCCCAGACGTCCGATGGTCCCTCAGGACGTCTGGAGGTCACTCCCGCCGTCTGGTACAACTTCCAGACGTCTGATTCGCAAAGGATGGCGAATCAGTGAACCTGCGCACAGCCAACCCCCTCCCTCAGTACGGTCAGTCGACAAGAAGGAAGAAGAAGGCGGAAACTCACCTTTCAGACGTCTGTATGATCTTACAGACGTCGACCTTGCCGTCTGGCTATCAATCCAGACGTCTGATTCTGGAAATTTTTCCAGAATTAGGACCCTGCTCGGCCTCCGCTCGCGACGCCGCCCGCGTCGCACCTCGAGCTCCTGCTGCTCAGACCGCAGCAGGTCCCTCTCCGCGTCGCTCCACGCCCCCTGCGCCCTCCGCCAGCCGGCCAAGCCGCTCCGGCGAGCTCGCCCTCACGGCAGAGCTCCGCCCTCGCACGCCGCACCTCCGCGCTCACTGCGGCCGCCGCTGCCGCCCTCGCGTCCGCTCGCTCTCGCGCACAGGAAGGAGAAGAAGAAGGAGACGGTGGAGACGGGAGGGGAGGCGCGCCCCTTTTTACGCCGCGCGGAGAGGAGAGAGGAGGTGGCAGGCCGCCTGCAGCCGCAGAGAGAAAAAGGGGGAATATGCGGTCTGCGCGCTCAGGCGCGCAGGCGACTCGCGTGTGTCGAAAATAACGGATTTCCAGACGTCTTGAAACTATCCCAGACGTCTTATCTGACGTCTGGTTGTGATCCCAGACGTCTTGTACGACGTCTGAGCCACCTCCTAGACGTCTTAAAATACGTCTAGGGCACACATTCGTTACACGCAGCACCTGGGTTGATGCGGCCTGATGCGAGCTTGCGAGCTCCTTGCTTATGCTCCAATGGCAAAAAGGGGGTTGAATATGAAATTCACAAAAATGACCTTGCGGCCTCATTAAACCACATGGGGAGCTTCACCGTGTCACGGCGAAGGTGAGGTGGTTGGTGGCTGGCTGCGGGGCGGCCTAGGCGTGCGTGCCTAGATCGCTCTGTGGCTGTGTTAATGGCTGTGTTCGGTGGGCGAGTGTGGAGGTGTTGGCGATTAGTGAAGGGGTGGAAGATGCTCAGTGGATGATGGCGGAGGTTTTGAGGTGTCTGGCGAGGCGTGTGGAGGCGTGTAGCGGTGGATGCGCCTTCGTCAGTGGTCGGCCGGAGATGAAGAAGGTGGTGGTGGTCAGTGATGTCGAGGGGTTTAAAGTGAAAAGAAAGAGAGGGGAAATGAAGAGGGGAGAGAGAGGAAGCACTCTAACCTAACTAAGTGGACGAAGGGGGATAGGAGAGCGGCTAGCTGTACCTACCGCCGCCGGAGAAGATGAGACCAGTGGAGGGAGAACGGCGATGACGAAGGGACTTTGGGCGCGCACGCAGGTATGGCGCGACGCGGAGGAAGGTGGTGAAGACGTCTCTGTCACTGGTATTGTGGCAGAGCGACGAGAAGGAGGAGAAGGGATCGCCGGAGCCTGCTGGACACTTGGTCGGAGGAGAAGGGACAAAATTGGAGGTGGTTCTCCGGCCAAGTCAAGCTGAATGGGAGCGGCCAGATTAGAGGGTCTCTTTATAGGTGCTGGCAGGGGCTCTTGTGCTTGGAAGACAAGCTTCCAAGTGCAAGAGTCCTCGCCGGAGTAGGATTCAGGGAGATACCCAAATCTCTCGTGCATTCGCATGAGAGATTGGGTGCGAATCACGTCATGGAATTGCATTCAGATGGAAGGGAATTCCTTAGAGAATCTCCCTTCCAAATCTAGGAGATCTCTGAGGAATCATGGAGCAAACCCCCTCAATTCCTCGCTGGAGTAGGACTCCTCCGCTTTAATGGTGGAGGGACCTAATTGCAAGGGTGGCGAGGAAGATAGGGGGTCTGCGTAATGAATTTCAAAAGCTAGGGGTCAAAATGTAATTGGGTGGACTGTTTTGCAAAGTAGGTCAAGGTGACCTCCCCTTAGGTCCAAATTTTGGTACAAACCAAATTTGGACCTAAGGAATCCAATGGTCAAGTTGGATTTCAGGTTTGATTACGTTTGACTGGATATTTTACACAAAAACCCAAATTAGGTCAAATATCTAGCTAAGACCCCTACTTAGGTCAAAGTAAGTTTCAAAGGCCAATTTGAAGGTTATAAACCCTAGGGGATATTTTTCCATGAATTTTAGAGGGTTTAGTTGATTTTTATCCTGACTAGAACATTGTTGAATTAAGTGAGTCTATTTTAGGGTTACAAAATATCATTTAATTCCTAGCTCTCACAATAACCCATTTCTGATTGAACCATATCACTTTTTATCTTATTAAGATCATTTGACCTATGTTTAGCCCGTGAGAAATCCCTTTGATGTGCTGCAATGGTAAAATTGTAGTTTTACCCTTTATTTCATGTTTTCTTCCCAGAGCAGTTCTTCCTTGAATTAAGCCCTTCTTTAGGTTATGTAGGAGCTTTTATTCTCTTTCTTAGGTCAAAATGAGCTAGTTAGGGCTCATGATGAGGTTCTCATCATACCCCTATGCCTAGCTTTTGTTAGTCCCTTAGCAAAATTTCAAGGTTTTAACTTTCGTTCTAAACCATGAGTTTCTTTCATCAGTTATGATAAGTGCTTTTTCTTTTTCTTTTGACTAGGTTAGAATGCCGATAATAGACCTAGAGGTACTCAAATACCAATCAAAATCCGGATCTGACCAGCTTTAGCCTCGATCCTCCGCAAAGGTTTTTAAGGCCCGTAGGAACTATCCTAGGGTTCATTGGACTCCGCGGTTAAAGCACCCTGCTTGAGACATATTTTAGCCTTGGTTCAATTTGCAGTGCATTTTTGTAAGAGAGAGACAGATGATTTATTTGTTT
The DNA here is from genome assembly GCA_037157565.1 of Thalassia testudinum. Lineage (NCBI taxonomy): Eukaryota > Viridiplantae > Streptophyta > Magnoliopsida > Alismatales > Hydrocharitaceae > Thalassia > Thalassia testudinum. Next base: position 89,201,772 of record JAZHRO010000013.1, on the reverse strand, counting down.
GGAGAGTTTTCTCTCTCTTTTCTTTTTATTTCTAGCTTCGGATTGGCTTCTCAACACGGTTTGTATCGGATTCCTCGTTCCCATCATCAATCCTCAAAAGTCCCTGGCAATCAATGCTTCGTGATAGCACCGCCCATGGCAACCCGTAGAACCCTGGCTTTTGAGATTTCGAGATAATCCCGCCCATAGCGTTCCGTGGCTGAATCCAGACCCTAGCAATCGATATTTCGTGATAATGCCACCCATGGTATCTGAACTAGCAGAGTGCTTACATGCCCCTGCTAGGATATGTAAATTTCCTAAGAGACAAGCACCGAGGAGATGATATGTTACGCATCTTCGAGGGGAATTTCCCACCTCTCCGTACTAGGAACTCGTCCAATTCAACTTGTGTTGATCTGTCGCTCCTAATCTAGGACAGTTTTCATAATACTTTAATGCTTTTCTGTGATTTTGATAGTTATGCGTACTGAACCAGACTGTGTGTGGATTGGGGTGCTTAGGTTACCAAGTCCCGCAAATCGAAGGCCAGTTAACAAGGCTGAATACTCCCTAAGCCTTAGACCTAATACTTAAGCTTCGTATTTTCCCCAACCTCTTGAGGATTATCCAGATCTTAGCGAATACTTGAATTTTTAAGCCCAAGAGTTTAGCCCAGAAGGCCTAAGATCAGCGTTCCTACTAATCTCTTTTTGTATCTCATTAGCACTTTTTCCTTCATTTTTCTTTTTCTTGATATGGTGTAGAACTTCAGTTATTCCCTTAATCTCTTACTAATTACTATCTCTTTTTTTGTTTCATTTTGTGCCCTTTTTTTGTCATTTTACTTTTTTCCTCATGATTATATGGCTGACAAAATTTCCTCCCTCCATTCTTTTGTTCTTTTTATAATTTTCTATTTTCTTGGTATTTTTGACAAATGTGAATTTTCTTGTGAGAATCCTTTTGATTTTTCTTAATTTCTATATGTATGCACTTTACCACCCCCCATGCCTAAGTTTTGCAATGTCCTCATTGTAAACGGAGGGTGTGAAACAGTTTGGGTTTAGGGACTTAGAATAGGATACATCGGGTGGACAAATGGGTCAGGATAACCATGCCTAAGGTTTGCGCCTTCCTCTTCCTTTCTTCTTTTCCCTGCACACACATACGAGTGCAAAACCTATCCCCTACCCTCCCCTATGTATACACTCTCTCTATTTCTCTCTTGGGTTCGCTCTTCCCAGAGCCATCCGGGTAATCGGGTCGAGTTATGCGTGCCCGAGTCCAAGCGCTTCGGCATGGGTGGTGCGCGAGGAGTGCGAGGTTAAATGGGTCAGTCAGCCAGGTTCGCAGGGCCATAGGTCGCAGACGAGGCCGATGTGCGTGGGCGAGGTGTTACGACCCGATTCCCAAATCCCTACAGGACACGAGATCGGACCAACTCGACTGATCCCAAGACCCAGTCGTCCAACAAGAAAGTAACCCAAAAGCAGGAAAGTAAACCACATTCACTATACTAAGCAACTAACAGTAAAAGAGTATAGCAGTAAAGAAAGTAAAACTGCTACAGTACACATCTCCACCACAACAGTAGAAAAGTAACAAAGTACAGGAACATAAAAGTATAGAACGTAAAAGTACATAACATAAAGGTATAAGAGTCTAACTCACTGGTAGCGAAATACGCGTGATTTGTAAAAGCGGGTTTTTAATGTCGTTGTAACACGTGAATTCGCATACGCTTTTAAATTTATATCCTAGATAGGAGAGTATCTATGGTCGTCTAAGGAAGCAAAAATTGTAATTCAATTCTCTTGCTAAAAACACATCTCAACTTTCTTTTTGGTATTTTAAATATATATATATTTTTGTATTTTGAAATAATACGGGCAAAGTGCGAATTGTGACGAAAGAGTGCTAACACCTAAAATGCTAAGCTGAAACTTAAGAGATTAAAAAGTCCACTACCTAAGCTCACTCTAGGCAAGTGGAGGCCTAAAGTAATTAGGGAGTGGAAGTAGAATAAGTGCTAGAACAACAGTAACAATTGCAACAGAAAACTAAAAAGAAGGCAATTTGATTAACTAGAATTTGTGTTCTTTTCAAGGACAAGTAGGGGAATGCTTCTACTAGAAATAAAAAAAATTTAAAAGCAATAAAAGAAACACAAATCCTCTTGCAAAAATTGGTGAAGGGAGTCTTCTTGTTCCAAGCCTAGCTGCTCCTTGGCTTGAAAAGAGGGCCTCCTTCTCCTTCCTTGAGAGCTCCTCCAAGGTGGGTGCTACCACCTTCAATGCTCTCCTCCAAGGGGTGGGCATGCACCACCCTCAAAAACTCCTCCATGGTGGTGTGGACCACCTTCAAGATCTCCTCCAAAGATCTTCCTTGCCTGGCTTCTCCTTTGGCTGGCGTGGACACAAGAGAGAAGGGAAGAGGGGAAGGCACCAAGGGGACAGAATATCCCCTTAATCTTCTTCTTCTTCTCTCTTGGGCGTGGGCTTTGATAACACTACACAAGGGGGTGATAATTATGTTAAACAGGGCCCATCTTAAGAATAAAAGGCACAACATAAGTAGAATGGGAGCATTGCATGCATCATATACCAAGATTGCTTATAAAACTGTATTAATGGCCATTTGTGTAAGAACTTGTCAAAGCAAGCCTTAGATGAGCAATCGAACTGCACAGATGGATTCAAAACGACGAATGGAGTCCAACGGACTCAAGATCGGCAAAATCCGACATCCGGAGCTCCTACAATGGGCCCAAGAAGTTCTGACCGTTGATCTGATGATCATCGACCCTCGTTGCGCCACGTCACCCCCGCTCCACCGCACGCCACCTCTTCCTTCAGCTGAGATCAGATCGGATGGCCAGAACCGCGTGCCCGCCCGCAGTAGCCGCGACAAAGCGCGGGCGTGGCGCAACGGTTAGCACGCAAGCCCGCAAGCACACGACGCGGGTTCGAGCCGCGCGGTGTGTAAAATTGGAGATGAAGGAGCGCACGGTGAAATTGGGCTTCCTGATCAGTAGCGAGTGGCCGTGATCGCGCAACGCGGCACACCCTCAGATCGCGAGTGCTCACGCTCGTGCGCACGCTCGTGCGCACGCTGGGAGACAACGCCCGCGCACACGCGCGCCCGAGGTCTGATCCAAGCGCATCCAAGGAAGATCTTAGCCGTCCGATCTTTGATCGGACGGCTCTCACGCAGTGGCCACAGATCGAGCGCGAAGAAGAACGGCGCGGACGGTTGATCGACGGGCTGGAGGGCTTCACCGATGCTTTTGGAATGGTTTTAGCGACGTCCCGGACGTCGCTAAAACCCCTTCTTCTTTTAGAAAGCCCTTAACCCTATTTAAACCCCCCCAACCACTCATTCAAGGCATTCAGTTCCCTTGCAACTACTCTACCCCTCTCTTAGCTAGCTTTAGGCCCTCTTGTAATCGCCGGAGACGACAAGCCGCCGACGAAACCTCCACCGCCGTGGCTGCCTCGCCGCACTCCCCCCTCTCTTTCTCTCTTCCTTTCTTTTAAGCTTTCTTTTACTTTTGTTTAAGCATGTATCTAATGTTGTAAGCTATGAACTAAAGCTGCATGATTAATGAAGTACTTTCCGTTCAGATGTTTATTTTAATTCCTGTTTAAGTTGCATGATTAAGCAAGAAACAACTCTAACCCTAATCTCTCTCTCTATCTCTCTCTCTCTTTTCAAACCGCACCTTTCGCAAGCAAGACTCTGCGCTTTCCGTGACAAGTGATAAGCAAAATTCGATTTTCACGCCTCCCTGAGACTGACACTCAGACTCACCTCTGTTTCTTTAATTTAAAACCGGCGTTGCAAGTGCGACTATAACGACACTTCTTAACACACGCACAAGCGCACGTTAGTTTTTGGAGCTGTTGCCGGGGAGGCAACGGATTTGTTTTGTCACCTCCATTCCACATCCATTCTCACATAGTTTAATTCCTTGTTTCCGTTTTACTTGATGGTTACAGGAATTCGGTACTTGGACGGCGAAGCGACGCATCCCACGACGGTAACAAGGGAGTAAGTGCAACAAGGAGCGATAGTGAGTAATTCTTCACTCATGATTGTTTGCTTGCATGAAAAAAACTAAAAAAAATTGTAAAAATTGAAAAAAAATTGGCGTGGTGTATGATTGCTTGACCCACATCCTTAACACATCACCCCACAAAAAAATGTATACTCTAACATTCTGAATAAATTCTTGGAGTGTTCTTTTCTTTTTCTTTTGAGTGGTGTTTGCGAAGCCACCGTGAGTTGACTTGGGCCGCACTACTCAACCCTAAAATCAACTCATCTAATAAAAGCTGCATGATCATTAGGATGAGTACAATAGGATTTTAGAGCCTCTACAGAATAAAAGGAAATCTACTTTCACCGAATTGTGTGCAGAACTTGACGTGCCCACTGAAACTTGTTTGAAAACATTAAGACACGTCAACCTTAAAAAGCACTAAAGTAAGGATGAAACACTAAAAGACACATCTTAAAAATCTTTGCTTGAAAATCATGTTTTGATGGAAGCACACACTTTGAAATTGGAAAATTAAGAAGCACCACCCCAATCAATGCCTCATCACATAACCCTAGCACAAGCACTATCCTAGCCCTTTAAAACTGAGTAGACATGCCCTAGGCAGGATTGAGTTAAGTCTCCAAAGGCGAGGTTTTGTTCGCTAGGCACTTGGCTTTCATTCCCTTGGTAGAATCTGGTGACTAGGCTGCGGGGCAGTGTCAAATGACCACGGTTGTGGGGTCTACGGAACCGGAGGTGCAAGCCAAAGGAAGAACCTTCCCTGCAATCCCCTCGAAATCAACCTGGCCAGATTAACCTTAGAAAGAGGAGTCCAGTGCTTACGGACTTAATCACCCTTTGTGAGATTTCTAGGTCTCCTAAGGAATACACCATAAGGACTAAGCTTGTGTGCTTGATTGAAACACATTTCTTGCATCTGTCGCCCTCCGCATCCCCTCATGTTCTTCTCTAGTGTATGCACGGGAGACGCTCACTGCATCTCGAGTTGTGTGTTTTGGGGCAGGAATCTAGGCGACGCAATTCTGTTAGGAACATGGTGGAACCTAGGGTAGATGAGGCTAAGGATCAACCCCCACCAGATGCAATGGCCATCATCCAAGCCCAAATTAATGCAAACCACCGGCTTCAGCAACAACAAATCCACACCATCATGTAAGCCATACAACGGTTACAGAACCCACAAGAACAACCACCACCACCTTTCCAAGACATACAAGGGCAACCACCACTTGATATACCACCATTTCAGGATCAGCTGAGCCCCCTCTACGATTTCTATAATCCCTCTGCTATTAGAGTCGAGCCGCACCTTAGGATCCCCGAAGGGGGAGATGATTTTGAGTTGAAACTGAATGTTTTAAGTCTGATCCAGAACCACTTTCATGGAAGCTCAAATGAGGACCCCTTCCAGCATCTAGAGGATCTCGACCACATAGTGTGAACTGTGAAACCTAGGAACATTAGCCTTGACATTGTTCTAATCAAGATGTTTCCCTTCTCATTAAGAGACAAGACTTCTCATTAGCTTAGAACCCTAGGTAGACCCATCACCACCTGGGAAGAACTGAGGCATGCATTTTTAAAGAAATTCTTCCCCATAGGAAAGACCAATGCCCTCAGAAGAGCTATCACTACCTTTACACTCCAGGGTGGGAAACAATTTCATGAGGCATGGGAAAGATTTAATGAACTCTTGAGGAAATGCCCACACCACGAAGTACCAAGGTGGTAATTGGCCCAGATTTTCTACCACAGTCTGGACAGTAACCTGCGGAACTTCGTCGATGCCTCATGCGAGGGGAACTTCCTAAACAAGGACGAGGAGAGCGCGTTTGAGCTCTTTGAGTCTATGAGCGAGAATTCACTTAACAATGCCTCCATGACCTAGTTTAACAGGTCCAGTCAACCCCGTGGTGGGATTTATGAGGTACAAGAAAATTCTGGAATGATTGACATGGACATCATTGCCAAGAAACTGGATCGAGTGGAATTGGTGGACAAAAATATTGATGAGCTACTGAACTAGACCAGGAACCCCTTACAGACTTTCTCCCTAGCAAAGGGAGTGCATAATGTTGACCTGCTCCTACCCTTAACCCAACTGAACCTAGAACAACTCCTAACCACGTTCCAGGGAGGGACCTTTGCTCCCTCAACCCTCGATTACTCTCTTCCCTCTCCATCAACATCGGCTATCCTTGAAGATGTGCAAGCTATCCAAGGTTATGCGAAACCTGACCCTTTCCCAACACTTACAACACTGACTGGCGTAACCACCCCAACTTTGGTTGAACAAACCAGAAACCACTGCAATTCCAAAATCATCCCAGGCCAAACTAGCAGCCACACTTGCCCCCTATCAGCAAGGACCACCAGTTAAATCCCAATATAATCAGAATAGGGCAGTCCCTCCCCCACAAAACCAAATGGACACCCTAATAAAGATGATGGCTGACATGAACCAAAAACATCAGGAGGAAATGGCCTTGGTAAAGGGGCAGTTAAGCCAACTCTTGGACTATAAGCAACAAGGATCCCTACCTTCCCAGCCATAACTGAACCCACGAAACATAATTAATAGAGGCCCCAATTCACAAGGGTTCCAAGGCAACCCCGGGCAGGCTCACATGGTCTAGCCAGCCCCGCAAACACCCCCTGAGTTTAGTGCTTCTTCGTCCTCGTCTTCTCAAGGATCAACCCATGGCCCCAATGCCTTTGTGAATGCGGTGACCTTGAGAAACGGCACCAAGACCCAGGGTCCCAAATGGCCGACTCTCCCCGAGACTTCACCCGCTGAAATACCCAACTCAGAAGAGGCACCAACCAAGGACCCAGAAATAGAACCAATCCACATCCAGACACCCTACCCTGAGGCCTTGGAAACATTCAAGAAAAAGAAGAATGTTGTGGAAACTGAGGAGCTGTTGGAAATCTTTAAGCAAGTATAGATTAATATTCCACTCCTTGAAGCCGTCAAACACATCCCTGCATATGCCAAGTTTTTAAAGGATGCCTGTACACCCAAGCGTAAGCTGAGATCTCAAGCACCTAGGAAGGTTGTGCTCTCTGAACAAGCAAGTTCCGTAATATCAAGCAACCTTCCGCTCAAGCGTACTGACCCAGGAGCGCCCCTGATTTCCTACAATATCAGGGACATGACATTTGATAGAGCGCTCCTGGACTTAGGTGCTTCTATCAATCTGATTCCAACAGCCCTGTACCACCAATTTGGTTTTGGAGAGTTGACACCAACCCCTGTCATCATCCAGCTGGCTGATAGATCAGTGAAAACCCCGAAGGGGGTTGTCGAGGACGTGATTGTACAGGTCAAGGACTTCTATTTCCCGGTCGACTTTTTGGTACTCGACATGGAAGTTCCTAAAAAATTACAGAACACACCCATAATCTTAGGCAGGCCTTTCTTAGCTACGGCTAAGGCAAACATTGATTGTGACACGGGATGTATGGAAATCACCTTCGGGGATAGGAAAATGCAATTGGATATCTTCCAGGCGACAAAGTCTTTTGATTGCGATTGCGTTGAGGAACATGATCCCATGGAAACTTTGATCGAGGAATGCCTCACCCTCAGTTCTGTATCAGACCACCAAACCCGTAATGACTGTTCTGACCTGTCACCATCACTACCCGTGGACCTCTGTAAGGTTGAGTACCATCACATGATACCATTTGAGGAGATCGATGTTGATCAACTCCTGCCCTTTCCCTTCCCATCGACTGTGGTTTCACCCGCACCTGAACTTAAGCCATTGCCCGAGAATCTCAAGTATGTCTTCTTGGGACCTGACCAGACCTTCCCAGTGATTATTAATTCTCATCTAACCAAGGATTAGGAACTCAGATTGACTGCGACCCTTTCAGAACATCGGGCCGCCATTGGTTGGACCATTTCTGACTTAATAGGAATTAGCCCCACCTATTGCACCCATAAGATTTACCTGGAAGACGGGTCACGACCTTCCCGCCAGATGCAGAGACGTTTAAACCCAAACATGTGGGAGGTTGTTAAGAAAGAAATTATCAAGTGGCTTGACGTCGATATCATCTATCCTATCTTCGATAGCCCCTGGGTAAGCCCCACTCAAGTGGTTCCCAAGAAAGCTAGGCTCACCGTTGTCACCAATGATCATTGCGAATCCATCCCCACCCGCACCACCACCGCATGACGGGTGTGTATTGATTATAAGAAGCTCAATGAAGCCACTAAGAAGGATCATTTCCCCTTGCCATTCATTGACCAAATCCTTGAAATATTGGCACGGCAAAAGTATTTTTGCTTCCTGGATGGATATTCATGATATAACCAAGTCGCAATTGCTCCGGAGGATCAAGAAAAGACCACATTCACTTGCCCGTATGGCACGTTTGCATTCCGTCGAATGCCGTTCGGGTTATGCAACGCACCTACGACCTTCCAGCGTTACATGTTAGCCATTTTTTCAGAAATGGTGGGTGAATACTTAGAGGTCTTTGTGGATGATTTCTCTGTATTCGGGAATTCATTCGACCATTGTCTGAGCAACTTGGAGAAAATCCTGAAACGATGTATCGAGGTTAATTTGGTGTTAAGTTGGGAAAAGACCCATTTTATGGTTCAAGAAGGAATTGTCCTCGGTCACATCGTATCGCATAGGGGCATCGAGGTAGATCGGGCTAAGGTTGATTTGATTTCCAAACTTCCTCCACCTAGCTCGGTCTGATAGATTCACTCATTCCTAGGACATGTTGGCTTCTACCGAAGGTTCATTAAAGACTTTTCCAAGCTTTCCAAACCCTTGACCGACCTTCTAGCCAACGACGCCATATTCCACATGTCTTCTGATTGCATCCAGGCTTATCACACCCTCCGGGACTTAGTCTCCACCACACCTATACTTCAATCCCCAGACTGGTCCCAGGACTTTGAGATTATGTGTGATGCATCAGATTTTGCCATAGGCGCTATCCTGGGACAAAGGCAAGATAAGAAGCCCGTGGTGATCTACTACGTGAGCAAAACGTTGGACGAGGCCCAACGAAATTATAAAGTCAAAGAAAGAACTGCTCGCTGTAGTTTTTGGACTTGAAAAGTTTCGATCGTACCTGCTGGGATCCCACATGACGATTTACACTGACTATTCAGCCATCCGGCACCTGTTGGCCAAGAAGGATGCAAAGCCCAGGCTCATCTGATGGATCCTGCTTTTGCAAGAATTTGACCTGGAAATCCGAGACAAGGCCGGATCAAAGAATGTGGTGGCTGACCACTTGTCTAGACTTCATCCAGACCACATTGGACCCTCCCTACCTCTATCTGACGCCTTCCCTGATGAACACATCCTGGCTGTGCAAGACAAGAAAATGCCATGGTATGCTGACTACGTCAATTACCTGGTTGTAGGACAAACCCCGCATAGCTGGTCCAGACAGCAACGGGACAGGTTCTTGGCTGAGGCCAAGTACTATTTCTGGGATGATCCCATGCTGTTTTGCCTCTGTGCTGACTAGATTATCAGGAGGTGTATCCCCGAAGACGAAGTTTAGAGTGTGCTTTCCTTCTGTCATGACCAGGCTTGTGGCAGTCACTTCTCTGGAAAGAAAACAGCTGCAAAGTTTTTGCAGTCTGGATTTTCCTGGCTGTCCCTATTTAAGGATGCTCACAACTTTGCCAAGACTTACGCTGCCAAACCCTGGGGACCATGACCAAGAAAGATATGATGCCCCTCCAACCCATTTTGATTGTCAAAATCTTCGACGTTTGGGGTATCGATTTTATGGGCCCCTTTCCACCATCCAACGGCTTCGAGTACATCCTGGTCTCGGTAGACTATGTTTCCAAATGGATTGAAGCCGTCGCCACCCGCCGATGCGATCACATGACTGTCATGGACTTTGTTAAGAAGAACATCTTTTCCCGGTTTGGAATACCCAAGGCCATGATCAGTGATGGTGGAAGCCATTTTATCCATTCCCAATTTCGCGCCCTACTTAGAAAATACGGGGTGAACCACTGCATTGCTACCTCGTATCATCCACAAACAAATGGGCAGACCGAGGTCTCAAATAGACAAATCAAGAACATTTTACAGAAGACTGTGAGACCTGACAGGAAAAATTGGTCCATACGACTTGATGATGCCTTGTGGGCATACAGGACCGCTTTCAAGACCTCGATAGGCATGTCGTCTTATTGCCTGGTCTTTGGCAAAGCCTGCCATCTTCCTGTCGAATTGGAACACCGGGCTTACTGGGCTGTCAAGCAATGTAACATGGATTCCCAGTTAGTCAGTGTGCAGAGGATGCTCCAATTGTCTGAGCTCGAAGAAATTCGTCAGGACGCCTTTGACAATAGTTGATTGTATAAGGAGCAAATGAAAGCCGTCCACAACCGACTCATTCACAGAAAAACCTTTGAGCCTAACCAGCAAGTTTGGTTGTTTGATGCCCGCCTAAAACTCTTCCTGAGGAAACTCAGGTCCAAATGGACAGGACCATTTCGGGTGGTTAAGCTCTACTCTAATGGGGCGGTTGAAATCGCTGATCCTAACACTGGGCACACTTTTACAGTTAATGGTCAAAGATTGAAGCACTTCCTGTCCCAGGTTCCCCCAAAGGAGAGTGTCACCCTCGTTGAGGGATGATACGGAGCACCGTCTAGCTGGAGGCGTTAAATTCAACGCTTCCTGGGAGGCAACCCAGAGGATTCAGACTGATTCGGTATTTTACGTCACTCAGGTACTATTTTTTGAACCCTTATGCATCCATGTACTTGCCAATGAGGACATTGTCTAACTTAAGCATGGTGGGGTGGTAAATTGCATAATCCTGAGCTCATTTAATCAATCTGAATTAAAAAAGAAAAAATTGAATTTAGGAAGAAAACTTAGGCATTTGAAACTTATCAATAATAGGAAATAATACAAAAAGAACTTAAACATTTAGACTTTTCAGGCCTTCAGGCTTAATTAGCCCTGGTGTCCGTTAAAATATGGATTTAGCTTCGAATCCTTGCAACCTTAAGCTATTCTAATCCACCTACTAAATAAGGTGATAAGTATACGACTTATCAACTCACCCTCTAACTCAGAAAAACTTTGAGTCTAAGCATCTGCACACATTTTTGCATAGACTCACTCCTCGGAGATTTTGACAGAAATTTGGTAGCTAATGAACTCTCTAGGGTGGTATGGCTAGCAAGTTGTCGTGGGTAACAGCCCATTGGCAGGTTGTCCAGAACCCAGCCATGTACCATTTCTTCTTCATTGCCTCTAAGTACATTTGAGATCAGGGAAGCCACCTACCAAAAAAAAAGGAGAAGAAAAGAAAATAAACCACACTTCATCGCACGGGTATGGCTAGCAAGTGATCGTGGGTGACAGCCCATTGGTCAGTTATCCAGAGCCCACCTCAATAACTGCACAAAAAGAACCAAAACACTTAAGGAAGAAGCAGGGAAGTAGTACAAGCCGGGGAGATATACACTGGAAAAATCCTTATGTTGACCCCAATTAAAATAAGTGTAGGGAGAAAGCTACCAATCGAACAAACACACCTTCAGGCAAAAATATTTCTTTTTCCGGTCACCTAGGGGCGTAGAAACCCGAAGTCTGTCTGAATTATCGTTAAGTGAGTCTATCACAATCTTCACACCAAGATGCTTAGCACTTAGGGTTTTGACCGAGTTTTGGGTGGGTTGGGTAGCCGTAAAAAGTTGCCAACCCACACTGAATTCCAAAAAATTTCTAAAAAAAAAATATATATATATACATATACATATGTATAGTTATATACATTAAAGCAAGGATTCGGGCGATTCATATTTTGGCAGACACCCGGGCACTGCTTAGTCTTTGTAGATTAAGATCTTGGTATATTTCCTCCTATTGACAAGTGACGAAGTGTCTAAGCAATTACTTCTTAAATTCTAAAAAAAAATAAAGGCTAGAATAAACCTTGCTAGGGATTAGTAAGGAGTAAGCATGGGGGTATGATAACACTGCACAAGGGGGTGATAATTATGTTAAATAGGGCCCATCTTAAGAATAAAAGGCACAACATAAGTAGAATGGGAGCATTGCATGCATCATGTATCAAGATTGCTTATAAAACTGTAGTAATGGCCATTTATGTAAGCACTTGTCAAAGCAAGCCTCAGATGAGCAATCGGACCGTACGGATGGATTCAAAACGACGAACGGAGTCTAACGGACTCAAGATCGACCAAATCCGACATCCGGAGCTCCTACAATGGGCCCAAGAAGTTATGACCGTTGATCTGGTGATCAACGGCCCTCGTTTCACCACGTCACCCCCGCTCCACCGCACGCCACCTCTTCCTTCAGCTGAGATCAGATCTCAGTCGTTCGATCTTAGATCGGACGGCCGAGAACCGCGCGCCCGCCCGCAGTCGCCGCGACAAAGCGCGGGCATGGCGCAACGGTTAGCGCGCACGCAAGCACGCACACGACGCGGGTTCAAGCCGCGCGGTGCGTGAAATTGGAGACGAAGGAGCGCGCAGCGAAATTGGGTCACCCGATCAACAGCAGGCGGCCATGATCGTGCCACGTGACACGCCCTCAGATCGTGGGCTCTCACGCGCGCGCGCACGCCGGGCGATGACGCCCGCGCACACGCACGCCCGAGGCGTGATCCGAGCGCATCCAAGGAAGATCTCAGCCGCCCGATCTTCGATCAGACGACTCTCACGCAGCGGCCGAGGATCGAGCGCGAAGAAGAACGACGCAGGTGGTTGACCGGCAGGCTGGAGGGCTTCACCCACGCTTTTGGAATTGTTTTAGCGACGTCCCGGATGTCGCTAAAGCCTCTTCTTTTTTTAGAAAGCCCTTAACCCTATTTAAACCCCCTCCAACCACTCATTCAAGGCATTCACTTCCCTTACAACTACTCTACCCCTCTCTTAGCTAGCTTTAGGCCCTCTTGTAATTATCGAAGACGACGAGCCGCCGACAATGCCTCCTCCACCGCCGTGGCTGCCTCGCCGCTCTCCCCCCCTCTCTCTCTCTTCCTTTCTTTTAAGCTTTCCTTTACTTTTGTTTGAGCATGTATTTAATGTTGTAAGCTATGAACTAAAGCTGCATGATTAATGAAGTACTTTCCGTTCAGATGTTTATTTTAATTCCTATTTAAGTTGCATGATCAAGCAAGAAATAACTCTAACCCTAATCTCTCTCTCTATCTCTCTCTCGCTTTTCAAATCGCACCTTTCGCAAGCAAGACTCTGCGCTTTCCGTGACAACAAGTGATAAGCAAAATCCAATTTTCACGTCTCCCTGAGACCGACACTCGAACTCACCTCCGTTTCTTTACTTTAAAACCTGCGTTGCAAGTGCAACTATAACGACACTTCTTAACACACACACACAAGCGCACGTCAGGCTTCTAGGTAGAATATGAGAGTGAATTTGCTAGCCAAGGATGGTTTGAATGGTGGTGGGTAGTGGTCTTTTTATAGGGTAGGATGAGGGGTTAAGGTGCCTCTTGAAATGGAGGGCTAAGATGGGAAGATGGAGGTGGTTAGGGATCCTATGGCTAAGGGCAATTGGCGCCAACCCAAGGGACTCCTAGGGGGTGGTTATGGGTGGTGGCACCCCTTGAAGTTGGTGCCAAAATAGCTTCTAGAAGGGGGTCTTAGGTGGTGCCAAGAAAGGTTCTAGAAGGAGGGGTTATGCGGAGGGTGGAGATGGGTTTAAGGGGAGATGTGTGGTGGAGATGAAGGGGATTTTTGGAGGGAAAAGTGGTGCCAACAAGGGGGTAGTTTGGGTGGTTTTGGCGCCACTTTTAGGTGTCTTTTGGAGGTGGTGGGTAGGCTAGGTTGGCGCCAAGTAGGTTAGCTTATGTGGAACTTAGGTGGAGCTAGTTGGGTGGAGTTGTTAGGTAGGGTTTTTGGGTGGTACAAGCGAAGGAAGTTGGAGCATAGCTAAGCTAAGCTAATTTAGCTTAGCTAATGGAGGAGTAGAGGAGGAGGTGCTGGAGCTAGGTGGGCTAGTTAAGTATTTAAGTGCCTACACATTAGGTTAATTCTAACATTTATTTAGCATAAATTAGGATGTAAATAGATTAATTCATAGTTCTAATTTAATTACATAATCCATACATTACATTCATATCTTAAGTGCATTTAGAATTAGCTTATAATAGCATTCATCTAATTAGACAACCAATTAGGTACATTATTTTCATTAACATAGAAGTTGAGGGTCTGTATATAAATGACCCTAATATTTTAACATTATTTTCTTTACTCTTCTCCTTGTAGGAACGGCTGGCTGCCGCTCCAATGTCGAAGGGCCGCAGTGAAGACCCATTCAAGGGGGAGCGGATGTGGTGGATCTGGTCGTGCGGCTGATTTCAAACTTGTGCAGGCCACTACAAAAGGAGGAGGGAGGCAGCCGAGCTCAGGAGGCCTCCACCACCGACCCACCACTGTGCAGAGAGAACTTCTCTCTTCCACTCCATACTGCCGGCCTCTACTGTGGCGGCGAGTCTCCACCACCGTGGGCGTGTGGTGTGACAGGCCACACCGCCATCCGGAGCTCGTCCGCATCACCGTGAGCACCTTAGCGTGCATCTCCCTCGCCGTCGTCGCCAACCACCATCGCCGCAACAACCGTCAACCACCCCTTTCAGTAACTTAAGACGTCCGGGAAATTTCCCGGACGTCTAAAGTCCACCTCCAATCTTCTTGCACCTGCAGACCCGCACAACTGCAGACACCTTCGCCCGCGCGCCCGCAACCAGCAGCAGCCACCCGCGCACAGCTGCAGTCCAACCACGCACGCTCTCCTCAACCGCGCCTGTACCCTCCAACCGCGCCCATCTCCACGCGCTCACCGGCTGCAGCCCTCTCCACACCCCTACAGACCCGCGCACAGCTGCAGACCAGCCCACGCCATCCTCCAACGCCTGCAGACCCACGCAAGCCTCCTCCCGCGCCTGCAAACCAATCCAACCATGCCCGCACTTGCAGAACCGCCTGCAGCGTCCTCTTCCCCGCGCCTGCAGACCAACGCTCACCACGCCTGCGTTCCCGTGCCCACGCCAACCGCAGCAGTAGCCACCCCTGCAGCAGCAGCGCGCGGCAGACTTCACCCCAACAGGCCGCGCACGCGCACCGGCTACAGCACCTCCGCCGGAGCTCGTCCGGCCACCTCCAGCCGCCGCGCGACTCGCCGCCACCACCGATTCGAAGCCCTCGGTCTAAGGGACCTCCTCCGAGCTTCCCGTGCCTGGCCATCCGCTCCTCGTCGCGCAAGACAAAGGGGAAAAATTCCCCTGTTTTGCTACAGTAAACCATCAATTAGAAATTATATTTTATGCCATTGTCACTTTTTAATGATATTTTATTGATTCTGCATTGCGGAAGATATCCTCTAGTTTCTCATAATTGCCATTTCAGCATTGTTTCTTGCTTAAACCTTAATCTAAAGGCAATCTTGACTTGATTCTTGTCCAAACTAACTACGAACGAACGTTTTTAATTGGTGCGAATTTTAATACGTCATTGGCTCCCTATGGATACGACCCGCTCCTCTGCGAGTGATTATTTCTTCTTAAATATTGATCAGTCGATTTTTCCACCACGTTAAACTGCAACCGACTTAAAAGCGAAAGATCGACGAGTCACCAGGGTTTGGAGGGAGGAGTTGGTTCTGAAGAATCTGGAGCTGAAGTGGAGAAGGCAGCTGCTGAAGAGGTCAACATGGGGCTACTCTAGCTGGCTTAGCTTGCTAGTTCTTTGCTAACTACTAAGCCAAGCTAAAGTAAGCTGGCTTCTGTTGAATGGAGATGAGGTGAGCCGGGTCTGGTGCTCCTGGGGAGGATTGAGCTGGTTGAGACAGCTAAGGTAGCTTAGCTCAATTAGCTTGAGCTAAGCTGGGTCCCCGGGAGCTTGACTTGAGCTTCCTAAGCTGGGATGAGTTCTTCTTCAGCTGGCTGGAGTTGAGTGGAGCTGGATGTAGCTGGATCTGAGCTGGGGTGAACTCCTGTCAACTCAACTGAGCTAGCTAGAGCTCCTTGTGGACTAGTGGGAGCTGAGATGAGCTAGACTCAGCTAAGTTGAGCTGGATCTAAGCTGACTTGAGCTAGGGTGAGCTAAGATGAACTCTCTTGAGTTGCCATTCAGCTGAAATTAGCTGAATGGAGCTGGGATGAGCTAACCTTACTTCAAGTGAGCTGGGTTCCAGCTGTGGTGAGCTGGATCAAGCTGAGTCCCAGCTAGTCTGAGCTCCTTCTTCACCAATTGCCTTCTTAAGTGCTAGGGTTTTAGGGATTTGTATATTTGTGCATCCCTAACACTCACAAAAACACATTAAAATAACAAAAGAAAATGCAATGCATGCTTAACCTAGTTAATGCCTAAATGTAGCCCAAAAACCCATTTGCGGAGTAAAATCCTAAGAGCTAGGTTTATTTTAGAGCATAAGAATGATGATAAACTGGCATTTATCACTCACTACTACAAAAGGAGTACAACAAAAGAAACTGCTGCTGCTGGGCTCTACTGGGCCCAGCACCCTCCGCAGTCGTAGACTCGAGCTGCTCAACACTTGGACCTAAAAAGGGTTATGAGTACACAACGTCAGCGAATGCTGAGTAGAGTGGCAACCAACTAACTAGAGCAGTAAAAGTGGACAGGTAGCTGTTGTTTTTTAATTCTTTCTTTAACTAATTATTCTTTTTCACCAATTGGTTTATTTATCAGATCTCTTTCTTGATCTCGAATGTTCCTCGTGGGAACGATCTTGATTGCAGTCTTTTCCGAAGAGTAGAAGGCACGCGTGGTGCTCTCCTGGTGGTAGCGGTGTAAAATCGACCGGATTGATTTTAATTTATTACTCGAATACAAAAATTTCTCCGAGGTCGAACTCAGGGAGCAAGCTTGATTCTAGAAGCATAGAAAATCACAATTTACAATATACTGTTTTACAAAAAGGTTAAAGAGAGGAAATAAAAATTTGTCTCTTCTCTTTTCTTCTTTCTTTCTTCTTTTGTCCTCCTTTCTCTCTGTCTTCAGATGTCTGACTCCATGGATCAGACGCCTTAAGTAGCCACTTGCTACGGTGCTTGTGCTCTCCTTTCTTTCAGCTACTGCTGTTGCTGCTGCTTCTTCTTCTTCTTGGCTTCTTCTTTTTCTCTTCTTTCAGCTGCTTGGCCTTCCTCTCTGTGGCAGCTTCTTTCTCTTCTTTCCTTCCTCAGGTGGCTTCTCGCTTGGTCTTCTTCTTCTTCCTTGAGCTGCATCTCTTTCTTCTTCAGCTGCTTCTCCTCTTCCTCTTTTCCTACCTCAGCTCCTTGGTGTGGCTAAGTCCTCGGCCGCTCCTTCCTTGCTTCCTCTTCTGTTCCCTGCATAGGCATATGGTTAGGCAAAACCTAACCCCTACCCTCCCCGCGTCTCTCTCTCTATTTCGCTCTCAGGACAGCTCTCCTAGAGCCTTCTCGGGTTATCGGGTTGGGTATGCGTGCCTGGGACAAGGCGCACTGGCATGGGTGGTGCGCGAGGAGTGCATGGGTAGTGGGATAGGATACCAGGTCCACGTAGGTGTGCACCGCGGACGAGGCGCGGTGGGCGAGGGGACCTTACCCCGTGTCAGGAGGCGCTAAGCCCCTGGCACTTTTGCAATTTATGCCGCTTCGCCCTCTCTTGATCTTCTGAGGTGGGACTAAATGTCCCACCTGCTTCGGCTGGCACTCGCAGGGAGGACATCGCCTAATCGCCGCAGCTGCAGTCGCTCTCCAAGCTCGCTCTCTGTCTGGATGTGTTCGCACACTCAACGTGTGCCACCTGGAGTGCAGCACCTGGGTTGATGCGGCCTGAAGCGATGCTTGCAAGCTCCTTCAAGCCGTCACTAATGGAGGCAAGGGGGGTCGACATGAAATTCATGCATATGGCCTTGCGGCCTCATCAGAGCACATGGGAAGCTTCGCCGTTTTACGGCAAAGGTGCCTAGCTAGGTGGTTGACTACGGGGTGACCTAGGTGTGCGTGCCTAGGTCACTCTGTGGCAGTTGTGATGGGTGTGTTTGGTGGAGGTGTGGAGCGTGTGGCGGAGAGATTAGAGTAAGGGGAAATGGTCAGTGAGGTGTTGCGGAGGTCGTAGGGTGGTTGGTGTGGTGGATGGTGGTGTGGAGCGGCAGGAACACCTCGCCGGTGATCTGGTCGGAGGTGGGAACGATGGTGGTGATCAGTAGCAGCTAAGGGGTCGAAAGTGTGAATTAAAAAAGGGGAAATGAAGAGGGGGAGGGGAGGAACTTACCTGTGGGTCTCTGGATGAAGGGGGAGGCGGAGGGCGAGCAGCATGTATTAGCCATCGCCGGAGACGAAGGCCCTGAGGTGAGGATGATGGCGACGAGGAAGGGGTCGGAGGGGCACGCGTGGGTATGGCGCGGCGTGGAGGAGCATGGCAGAGACGACTCTGCCACTGGTATGGTGGCAGAGTGACGAGAAGAGGAAGAGGAAGTAGTCGGAGTTTGCAGGTAGATGGCTGGAGATGAGGAAGACGAAATTAAGGGGGATTCTCAGGCCAAAACAAGCTTGAAGGATGCGGCAGAGGGTGCCGCTCCTTAAATAGATGTTGGCCGGCCGCGAAGCGCGCAAAAGAGGTAGGAAAAACCCCGCCGGAGATGTGGCCAGACGGAGACCCATACCTCTCGCGTGTTCGCACGAGAGGTATGGCGGCCGACAGGGTATGGGAGCCGGCCCATGCGGTAGGGGACTTCGCAGGGAGCTCCCCTTTCAAATCTAGGGCCGGCTCCCCATGCATGCGCGGCACCATCCTCCGTGCAAAGTCACCAGAGGTATGGCCTGCGCATGCGAGTGGCAGAGGGACTCGATTGAAGAAGATGATGGGAAAGATAGGGGGTCTTTGCAAGATTTCAAAAAGATAAGGGTAAAAAAGTAATTATTGAGGACCATTTTGTAAAGTGGATCAAGACGATCTTCCCTTAAGTTCAAATTTTGGTATAAACCTAATTTGGACCTAAGAAATCCAATAGTAAAGTTGAATTTTAGGTTTGACCATGTTTGATTGGATATTTTGCACAAAAATCTAAATTAGGTCAAAAATTGGGTATGGTTCTCAATCTTGGTCAAGATAGGTTCCAATGGAAAAATTGAAGGTTCTAAACCCTAGGGGATATTTTTTCATGAATTTTAAAGGGTTTAATTGATTTTTATTTTACCTGAAACTTCGTAAATTAAAGTGGGTTTGCTTTAGAGTTACAGAATGTCATTTAATTCCCAGATTTTATCATAACCCTTTTCTGACCAAACCATCCCACTTTTTCTCTTATCAAGTCCACTTGACCTGTGTCTAGACCCTTAGAAATTCCGTTCATGTACTGCAATGGTAAAATTACAGTTTTACCTCTTGTATAATGTTTTATTCTCATATTTGCAATTCTTTGATTTAGGCCTTTCCTTAGGTTATGTAGGAGCTTTTGTCTAATTTATTAGGTGAAAATGTACTAGTTAGGATTCATGATGAGGTTCTCATCATACCCCCATGCCTAGCTTTTGCTAATCCCTTAGCAAAATTTTAAGATTTTAACCTTTATTCTTGATTATGAATTCCTTTCATCAAATTTGATTAGTACTTTTTCCTCTTGTCTCCTTGATTAGGTCGGAATGCCAATCATGGGCCTAAAAGGTACTCTAGTACCAATCAAGATCAAAATATGTCTAGCTTTAGCCTTAGTCTTTAGTAAAGGATTTTATGGCCCACAGGAACTACCCTAAAGTTAATTGGACTCCGTGGTTAAAGCAACCGTGCTTGAGATATTTTTATCCTTAGTTCAGTTTTCAGTGCGTTTTCTAAAAGAGAGACAGAGGGTTTATTTGTTTGGAGAGTTTTCTCTCTCTTTTTCTTTTTAATTCTAGCTTAGGATTGGCTTCACAACACGGTCTGTATCTGATTCCTCGTCCCCATCATCAATCCTCAAAGGTTCCTGGCAATCGATGCTTCGAGATAGCACTGCCCATGGTAACCCCCAGAACCCTGGCTTTCGAGATTTCGAGATAATCCCGCCCATGGTGTTCCGTGGCCAAATTCAAACCCTAGCAATTGACATGTCGTGATAATGCCATCCATGGAACCTGAACCAGTAGAGTACTTACATGCCCTCAGTAGGATATGTAAATATCCTAGGAGACAAGCACCGAGGAGATGATATGTTGTTACGCATCTTCGAGGGGAATTTCCCACCTCTTCGCATCGAGAACTCGTCCAAATCAACTTGTGTTGATCAGCCGCTCCTAATCTAGGTGACATTTTCAAAACATTTGAAATGCTTCTGCGTGATT
Organism: Thalassia testudinum; assembly: GCA_037157565.1. Taxonomy (NCBI): domain Eukaryota; kingdom Viridiplantae; phylum Streptophyta; class Magnoliopsida; order Alismatales; family Hydrocharitaceae; genus Thalassia; species Thalassia testudinum. Next base: position 89,181,413 of record JAZHRO010000013.1, on the reverse strand, counting down.
TTGATATTTATGCTCACTGAACCAGACTGTGTGAATTTGGGTGCTTAGGTTACCGAGTCCCGTAAACGGAAGGTCAGTTAACGAGGTCGAATACTCCCTAAGCCTTAGACCTAATACTTAAGCTTTTCATTTTCCTCAACCTCTTCAGGAATATCTAGATCTTAACGGGTACTAAGAGTCTAGCCAAGAAGGCCTAAGGTTAGCGTTCTTATTAATCTTTTTGTGCACTTTCACTTTACTTTTCTTTAATGTGGTCTAGAACTTTGATTAATTCCTTAATTTCTTACTAATGACTATCCCTTTTCTTTTTCATTTTGTGCTCATTTTTAATATTTTGCTCTTTTCCTTCTCCTCCTTTTGTAACGCTCACCAAAAAGTGCTTCCCACTTTCCCTTTTTTTTTGATGTTTTTTTTGCAGTATGTGAATTTTTTGTTGAAACATTTTCTTGTTATGAATTTTCATTGCACTTGCATACCCCCCATGCCTAAGGTTTGCAATGTCCTCATTATACATTAGGTGGGTTTTTATTTGGCTTGGTTCATGCAGTAGGACAGATATTAGGTGAGTGGATGGGTCGAGGTGACTATTGTGGACGATTTCTAATCTCAGGTACGAGTACCTGAGGTGAAGTCGGCTGTCCTAAGGAATGCACCTAAAGTGCAAAGAAATGTCAGAAAAAGGTTTCGGGTTTTCAAAAAGAATGACGGGCTGCCTCCCGTTAAGCGTTGAGTTTTACGCCATCGGCTAGGCGCAATGAGCTCAAGGAGAATGGAAGATAAATGATGACTCAGCCAAATCTGTATTGGTCACGTCAATGAATGGTTTGAGTCTCTCACCATTCACGACGAAGGGTTCAGAATCATGGCTGAGCAAACTGATCTCGACAGCTCCATTTCCAAAAATCTGTCGGACAAGATATGGTCTAACTCACTTGGATCGCAGCTTCCCAGGGAACAATTTAAGTTGGGCATTAAAGAGTAGAACCTTCTGACCAGGGTGAAAGATCTTTTTAGATATGTGCTTGTCATGAAAGGCTTTAACTCGCTCTTTGTTGATTCGTGAGTTTTCATACGCATCAAGGTGTAATTCATCAATCTCGCTTATCTGAAGCTTTCTGTGGGTTCCAGCCTTAGAAAGATCTAGGTTGCAGTTTCGTACTGCCTAATAGGCTTTGTGCTCCAGTTCGACGGGAAGGTGACACGCCTTCCCGTACACCAGTCTAAAAGGAGACATGCCTAATTGGGTCTTGTGGGCGGTCCTATAGGCCCACAAAGCTTCCGAAAGTCGGGATGACCAATCCTTCCTGTCAGGTCGAATAGTAACCTGAAGGATTTTCTTGATCTCCCAATTTGATAGCTCAGCTAGACCATTAGTTTGAGGGTGGTAAGGAGTAGAGATTCGATGTGACACCCCGTATTTGGTCATTAGTGACCTGAACTGAGCGTTGGTAAAATGAGTCCCTCCATCAGAGATGATAGCACGAGGAATCTCAAACCGTGACAAGATATTCTGATGAATGAATTTGATGATGATCTTGTGATCACAGGTTCGGGTTGGAATGGCTTCGATCCATTTGGACATGTAGTCAACAGCGAGTAAAATGTACTCGAAGTTGTCCGAGATAAGGAAGGGGCCCATAAAATCAATCCCCCAAATATCAAAAATCTTGCATACAAGAATCAGCTGTAAAGGCATCATGTCACGATGGCTTATGTTGCCCAAATTTGGCAACGACTGCATGCCTTACAGTGACTGTATGCGTCCTTGAAGATGGTGGGCCAGTAAAAGCCACATTGGAGGATTTTCGATGTAGTTTTATGCCCAGAAAAATGACCACCGCTTGCCTGATCATGGTAGAAAGAGAGTTTGTCATTGATTTCGACCTCCAGGACACATCGCCGGATAATTTGGTCAGTACCTATGCGGAATACGTACGGGTCTTCCTAGATGTAGTACTTGGCATCGGAGCGCAACTTCTCTTTCTTGGCCTTCAGCCAATCAGACGGGATCTGGTGTGATGCTAAGTAGTTTACTATATCAATAAACCATGGAAGCCTAGTACCAATAGTCAAGAGGTGCTCATCAGGAAAATGCTCCGTGATGGGTCCAGAAGGGTCGATGATCTCAGAAGGAAGGCAAGACAAGTCGTCAGCTACCACGTTCTGTCTTCCCACCTTGTCGAGAATCTCGAGGTCAAATTCTTGCAACAGCAAGATCCATCGGATTAATCGAGGCTTCGCATCCTTCTTTGCAAGGACATGCCTCACAGCTGTGTGATCTGAGTAGATTATGACGTGGGAACCCAGGATATAAGATCTGAATTTTTAAAGGGCAAATACTACAGCTAGCAGCTCTTTCTCCGTAACAGTGTAGTTACGCTGAGCCTCATAAATGTCTTTCTAGCGTAGTAGATGACCACGGGTTTCTCGTTAATCTTCTGCCCCAGAACTGCACCTACAGCGAAGTCAGATGCATCGAACATGATCTCAAAGGGTTGAGACCAATCAGGGGACTGTAGGATCGGGGCTTGGGTGACTCGGTCACGAAGGATCTCAAAAACTTGAGTGCATTCCTTGGAAATCTCAAAGGGTACATCCTTGGAGAGAAGAGTGGTCAGGGGGCACATGATTTTCGAAAAATCTGGGATGAAATGACGGTTAAAACCGATGTGCCTCAAAAAAGATTGGATGTCCCTGATCGAGCTAGGCATAGGAAGTTTAGAAATCAGGTTAACCTTGGCTCAATTCACTTGGATGCCTCTTTCAGATATCAAATGTCCCAAGACAATCCCCTTAGGCACCATAAAGTGGCTCTTTTCCCAGGAAAGAACCAGATTTATGTCAATGCATCGCTTGAGTATGTGAACCAAGTGTTGGAGGAAATCGTCAAATGATGTCCCAAAAACTGAGAAGTCATCCATGAAGACTTCCAAATAATCACCTACCATATTAGAGAATATGGCAAGCATGCACCGCTGAAAAGTCGCAGGTGCATTGCAGAGACCGAAAGGCATCCTTCGGAACACGTATGTCCCGAAGGGGCAGGTGAACGTGGTCTCCTCTTGGTCCTCTGGATGAATCAACACTTGGTAGCGATGTAAAACCCACGTACGCCCCTCCGACCCCTTCCTCATAAAAAACTGGTAGTGGTGTAAAACCGACTGGTTTGATTTTAATTTATTACTCGAATACAAAAATTTCTCCGAGGTCGAACTTAGGGAGCAAGCTTGATTCTAGAAGCGTAGAAAATCACAATTTACAATATATTATTTTACAAAAAGGTTAAAGAGAGGAAATAAAAATTTGTCTCTTCTCTTTTCTTCTCTCTTTCATCTTTTGTCCTCCTTTCTCTCTGTCTTCAGACATCTGACTCCATGGATCAGACGCCTTAAGTAGCCACTTGCTATAGTACTTGGGCTCTCCTTTCTTTCAGCTGCTGTTGCTGCTTCTTCTTCTTCTTCTTGGCTTCTTCTTTTTCTCTTCTTTCAGCTGCTTGGCCTTCCTCTCTGCAGCAGCTTCTTTCTCGTCTTTCCTTCCTCAGGTGGCTTCTTGCTTGGTCTTCTTCTTCTTCCTTGAGCTGTGTCTCTTTCTTCTTCAGCTGCTTCTCCTCTTCCTCTTCTCCTACCTCAGCTCCTTGGTGTAGTTAAGTCCTCGGCCGCTCCTTCCTTGCTTTCCTTTCCTGCACAACAAAAGAGAGATTACATTAGTATAAAATCAGAAATTGTGATTTTGAAGCTTCTAAAATGCCCGTTGCTCCCCAGCAACGGTGCCAAAAGTTGGTAGCGGTGTAAAATCGACCGGTTTGATTTTAATTTATTACTCGAATACAAAAATTTCTCCGAGGTCGAACTCAGGGAGCAAGCTTGATTCTAGAAGCATAGAAAATCACAATTTACAATATACTGTTTTACAAAAAGGTTAAAGAGAGGAAATAAAAATTTGTCTCTTCTCTTTTCTTCTTTCTTTCTTCTTTTGTCCTCCTTTCTCTCTGTCTTCAGACGTCTGACTCCATGGATCAGACGCCTTAAGTAGCCACTTGCTACAGTGCTTGTGCTCTCCTTCTTTCTTTCAGCTACTGCTGCTGCTACTTCTACTTCTTCTTGGCTTCTTTTTCTCTTCTTTCAGCTGCTTCGCCTTCCTCTCTACGACAGCTTCTTTCTCTTCTTTCCTTCCTCAGGTGGGTTCTCACTTGGTCTTCTTCTTCCTTGAGCTGCGTCTCTTTCTTCTTTAGCTGCTTCTCCTCTTCCTCTTCTCCTACCTCAACTCCTTGGTGCGGCTAAGTCCTCGGCCACTCCTTCCTTGCTTCCACTTCTATTCCATGTACAGGCATACGGTTAGGCAAAACCTAACCCCTACCCTCCCCACGTTTCTCTCTCTCTATTTCGCTCTCAGGACAGCTCTCCCAGAGCCTTCTCGGGTTATCGGGTCGAGTATGCATGCCCGGGACCAGGCACACCGACGTGGGTGGTGCGCGAGGAGTGCACGGGTAGTCGGAGAGGATACCAGGTCCACGTAGGTGTGCACTGCGAACGAGGCGTGGTGGGCGAGGGGACCTCACCCTGTGTCAAGAGGCGCTAAGCCCTTGGCACTTTTGCAATTTATGCAGCTTTGCCCTCTCTTGATCTTCCGAGGTGGGACTAAGTGTCCCACCCGCTTCTGCTGGCGCTCGTAGGGAGGACATCGCCTAATCGCCGCAGCTGCAGTCGCTCTCCTGGCTTGCTCTCTGTCTGGATGTGTTCGCACACTCAACGCGTGCCACCTTGAGTGCAGCACCTGGGTTGATGCGGCCTGAAGCGATGCTTGCGAGCTCCTTCAAGCCGTCGCTAATGGCAGCAAGGGGGGTTGACCTGGAATTCATGCATATGGCCTTGCAGCCTCATCAGAGCACATGGGAAGCTTCGCCGTGTTACGGAAAAGGTGCCTAGCTAGGTGGTTGACTGCGGGGCAACCTAGGTGTGCGTGCTTAGGTCTCTCTGTGGTAGTTGTGATGGGTGTGTTTGGTGGAGGTGTGGAGCGTGTGGTGGAGAGATTGGAGTAGGGAGAAATGGTCAGTGAGGTGTTGCAGAGGTCGTAAGGTGGTTGGCGAGGTGGATGGAGGCATGGAGCGGCAGGAACACCTCGCCGGTGATCTGGTTGGAGGTGGGAATGATGGTGGTGGTTAGTGGCAGCTGAGGGGTCGAAAGTGTGAATTAAAAGAGGGGAAATGAAGAGGGGGAGAAGAGGAACTTATCTGTGGGTCTCTGGATGAAGGGGGGAGGTAGAGGGCGAGCGGCGTGTGTTAGCCGTTGCCGGAGACGAAGGCCCTGAGGTGAGGATGACGGTGACGAGGAAGGGGTCGGAGGGGCGCGTGCGGGTACGGCACGGAGCGGAGGAGCACGGTGGAGATGACTCTGCCATTGGTATGGTGGTAGAGTGACGAGAGGAGGAAGAGGAAGTTGGAGCTTGCGGGCAGACAACTAGAGATGAGGAAGGCGAAATTAAGGGGGATTCTTAGGCCAGAACAAGCTTGAAGGTGCGGCAGAGGGTGCCGCTCCTTAAATATGTGTCGGCCGGCCGCGAAGCGCGCAAAAGAGGCGGGAAAAACCCTGCCGGAGATGTGGGAAGACGTAGACCCATTCCTCTCGCACGTTCACACAAGAGGTATGGCAGCCGACATGGCATGGGAGCCGGCCCATGCGGTAGGGGACTTCGTAGGGAGCTCCCCTTTCAAATCTAGGGCTGACTCCCCTTGCATGCACAGTGCCATCCTTCGCGCAAACTCTCCGGAGGTATGGCCTGCACATGCGGGTGGCAGAGAGACCCGATTGAAGAAGATGATGGGAAAGATAGGAGGGTCTTTGCAAAATTTCAAAAAGCTAAGGGTCAAAAAGTAATTATTGAGGACCATTTTGTAAAGTGGGTCAAGACGATCTTCCCTTATGTCCAAATTTTGGTATAAACCTAATTTTGACCTAAGGAATCCAATGGTGAAGTTGGATTTTAGGTTTGATCATGTTTGATCTGACATTTTGCACAAAAACCCAAATTAGTTCAAAAATTTGGTATGGTTCTCAATCTAGGTCAAGATAGGTTCTAATGGCCAAATTGAAAGTTCTAAACCCTAGGGGATATTTTTTTATGAATTTTATAGGTTTTAATTGATTTTTATCTTGCCTGAAACTTTGTGAATTAAAGTAGGTTTGTTTTAGGATTATTGAATGTCATTTAATTCCCAGATTTTGTCATAACCCTTTTCTGACCAAACCATCCCACCTTTTCTCTTATCAAGTCCACTTGACCTGTGGCTAGACCCTTAGAAATCCCATTCATGTACTGCAATGGTAAAATTACAGTTTTACCCCTTGTATAATATTTTATTCTCAAATTTGCAATTCTCTGATTTAGGCCTTTCCTTAAGTTATGTAGGAGCTTTTGTCCAATTTATTAGGTCAAAATGTGCTAGTTAGGATTCATGATGTGGTTCTCATCACCTGTCCGGGAGAGTCCCCTGTGGTGATCCTACACCCAGTCAACCACCCCAAGGTCACGGACAGACGTAACGGTGACTACAGTACGTGCGATAAGCGCACGGGTAGCTACCCCGCACTGGGACGTGGTCAGTCGTTTCCACTAACGGGTGCGCCCAAAGTATAGCACAAAACAATATAGGGCTTAGCCCTCTCAGTAACAGGGGTTTAGCCCTTAAGAACCAAATAGTGGTCTCACCCCTCCACAATCAGCGCACTCTCGCCTGACTACCCTGGTTTGCCCAGTAGGCCTAAGAAGTCAGTGTAGGGTGGCTAGCTGAACCCCAGGTCCTGTGGGGTGACTAGCTCTCTCCCTACACTAGTAGCTCTCCTCGGTACAGTGTACACGAGGGCCAAGAAGTCTGTGTAGAGTGGCCAATCCTAACCTCGGGTCCCAACCCAAGGGCAGCTAGCTTCGCTCTACACTAAACAGGGGATAGTCGCTCTCCTTGGTACTATGTACTCAAGGGCCAGCACACTTCCCCACTCACATTCCTAGATCCATTCCATTCATTTCCAGGCTCTCTACTCCAAATTTCCCCGTAGGGTTCATTCTCATATTTCGCATGCCATGCCGTACCAGGTTTCATCATTCACATTTCCATTCTCAGGTTATATATATACAGCTCGTATTTCTATCATTTACATTTTAATTCTTAGGTTATACACATGCAGCTCGTATTTCTATTATTCACATTTCCATTCCCAGAGTATATACATGCAGCTCGTATTATATTAATTAACGTATACAACAGGAAGGTTACATGCAACTTCTAACTAGCACAGGTTATTCATAATTCACAGGCAACTTTGGTTCATTTACAGATAGCTGTTTAACATTTCTGTCTACTCATTCAAGATTGCAATTCATTCACGCATATAGACATTTCAGGTATTTCTCGTCCTAGGATTCATGCCACATCCTAGGGTCTAATCATTCATGCCACACATGCATTCAGGGTTATAATTTAATTAGGGGAGCCACTCTACCAGTCAACCCAGGAGGACTGGGGGCTCAAATGGCAGGCTCATGTTCTTCAGCAAGCCCCGAACCGGCAACGGAATGAAGTCCTATCACAAGGAACAATCATAAGGGAACTTTTAGAACAGTAAGGAAAGCCTTCTAACAAGTAGAGGAACTCGCAAGGAAAACATCGGTATCTTATTTGCGTAGAACGAACCTCAAACGGACCTTAAACGTGTCAAAACAGGGTTACTGACTCAAAATCAGACATTTGGAACAACTTCCAGACGTCTTAAAAGTGTCCAAAAACGTACCTCAGTCTCTGCGTCCACCCTAGACATCCAGGAACTCTTCTGGACCGTCTGGACCTAGCTCTAGTCGTCTGACCTCCTCTTCGGACATCTGGAAGTGCTTCCAGCCATTTGGTAAGCCGCCCAGACGTCTGAAATGCGTGGAAGGGTGTGTCCCATGCCTTCCTGAAGCAAATCTTGCAACGCCACCACACAATCTTCTCAAAATAGGTACGCAGAAGGGTACCTGCGGAGCGACCTGCATGGCCATATCCGCAAAGAGAACGTACCTTCGCGAAACTCTCTCCTCAGACGTCTGGAACCGCCTCCAGATGTCCGCTTCGTCGTCTAGACATCACTCCAGGCATCTGATTCTGGGAAAACCTAGAACCAGAACCTGCTCCCATTCGCTTTCACCGCGCGCAACCGCTGCTCGCCTCCTCGCCTGCAGCTCCGGCTGTAGCAGTGTCGGGGAAAACTCCCCCGACGCACTCCTCCTTTTCGCACACGCGCTGCTCTAGCCGTGCGCTCTCCGGTCCTACACGAGCTTGCGAGCTCACTCTCCTCCTCCTCTCCTCACGCTGCTCCTCGTCATCGCTCTCGTGCCCTCTCGCTCGCGCTGGGGTGGTGCAGAAGGGAAGAAGTGGCTGAAGTGGGGAGAACAAGAGAGGGGGAAGGGGTTTATAAGGATGAGGGTTAGGGTTCGCTGGAGGGGGGAAGAAAGAGAGGAGGAATAAGAGAGTACATTCTGTGCGCAGCTCATGTGCAGACGTGAGCTCATACTCAAAATTTTTTATTTTCAGATGTCTGGGAAGGTGTCCAGACGTCTAACCAGACGTCTGGATGACAGTCCAGATGTCTTAAAGGGCTCAAACAACATGGTCTTAACATCATAACAAACTTAAATGAAGCTTCGTCCCCAAAACTTGAGCTAGCTAGGGTACGGAAAAAGAACTATATACGCATAACAAACTTAAAGAGGATCGAAATCGGTCCGAAAAGGCGTACCCTAAAAAAGCTCTGGGTACCGCTCTCGCATCGCCGCCTCAGGCTCCCAGGTAGCCTCCTCGTACCTTTGGCTCCTCCATGAGACCTTCACTAGGGGTACCTACTTCTGTCTCAAACTCCGGACGGCTCTGTCTAGTATCTGCACTGGTCACTCGGGGTAGGTCAAGTCGTCACCCACCTCGACACTCTCATGGCTCAGAGCGTGACTGGGATCAGCGACGTACTTTCTGAGGTTGGACACGTGGAATACGTCGTGACACTAGAAAGCTGGGGAGGAAGGGCAAGCCTGTAAGCAATGGGTCCTACCCGCTCCAGGACCTGAAAGGGCCCTACAAACCTTGGCGCAAGCTTCCCTTTCACCCCAAACCGCTGCAGGCCCTTCATGGGCGAAACACGAAGAAAGACGTGATCCCTAACCTCGAACTGTACCTCTCTACGCTTCCGATCGACATAACTCTTCTGTCTACTCCTGACAGTGTGAAGTCGTCTATGAATCTGCTCAATTACCTCCTGACTCTGCCAGATCAGCCTGGGGCCGACCTCCCACTTGGTCCCCACCTCAACCCAACTCAAGGGTGCAGTATACCTTCGTCCGTACAGAGCCTCGTAGGGTGCCATGCCGATGCTCGAGTGATAACTGTTATTCTATGCAAACTCTTTCAGGGGTAAGTGCTCCTCCCAAGAACCCCTCCAGTTCAGTACACAGGCGCACGAAAGGTCCTCAAGTGTCTATATCATGCGCTCTGACTGTCCGTCTATCTGGGGGTGGTATGCCGTACTGAACCTCAACCATGTCCCCAAATCCTGTTGAAACTCAGCCCATAACTGGGACGTAAAATGAGTATCCCTTTCGGATACAATCTCATGCAGAATTCTGTGTAGACGTACCACATCATGAATATACCTCTCTGCCAACTGTGCTGGTCCCAAAGTGACTCGGATCGGCAAGAAACGCACCGTCTTCGTCAATCTGTCTACAATCATCCAGATTGCATCGTGTTTTCGTTGGGTAATGGGCAAACCCACCACCAAGTCCATGGTGATGCTCTCCCACTTCCACTCTGGCACAAGAAGTGGCTACAATGGCCCTGCAGGCCTCTGATGCTCGGCCTTCACCTACTGGCACACCAAACACTACTACACGAACTCACCTACATCCCGCTTCATCCCTCTCCAGCAAAAGTCACATCTCAGATCATGGTACATTTTTGTGTTCCCGGGATGTATGGTGAACCTGGACCCGTGGGCCTCAGTCAGGAGCTCTCACAACAACTCCTCGTCTTTGGGAACGCACAATCGTCCTCTCATACGCAGCACCTTGTCTGTAAAGGAGAAGTCTCCTAGGTCCCCTGACAGTACTCTGTCTCGCAACGACTGCAGGTACATGTCTGCCATATGTCTTGTGATGATGCGGTCTATTAGCTCTAGTCTCGACTGTCGTGTCACTGTCACTGACCCGTAGTGCCCCTGTAACTCTAGGGGTCGCCAACTGCCCAACTCCTCCATGAGTCTCCAACTCTATGCCTGTAAACTAGCCAAGTGGGCGGGTGCCTTCCGTCTCAAGGCGTCAGCCACCACGTTGGCCTTCCTCGAATGGTAGGACATGCTGCAGTCATAGTCCTTCAGGAGCTCTAACCAACGTCTCTGTCTCATGTTAAGCTCCTTCTGATCAAACAAATACCTGAGGCTCTTATGATATGTGAATATCTCAAAAGTCTCACCGTACAAGTAGTGCCTCCCTATCTTCAGCGCGAAGACAACAGCTGCCAGCACTAAGTCGTGGGTAGGGTAGCTATGCTCATGGGGCTTCAATTGCCGCGTAGTGTAAGTAACAACATGACCCCGCTGCATGTGCACACCCCCTAACCCCTGCAAAGAAGCGTCTATGTATACAACGAAACCGCCACTGCTGTCTGGGATGGTAAGCCCAAGAGCCGAAGTCAACCTCTCCTTCAACTCCTGAAAACATGCCTCATAAGCGTCTGTCCAAGCAAAGGGCATGTCCTTCCGGGTCAACTGAGTCATAGGACGCGTAATTTGTGAGAAACCCCTGATAAACCGTCGGTAGTAACCTGCCAGTCCCAAGAAACTGCGGATCTGTCACTGTACGTGGTCTCTCCCACCTGAGTATAGCCTCTACCTTGGCTGGGTCCACAACCAAGCCATCCCCTGAAATCACATGACCTAAGAAGGTCACCTGCCTCAACCAAAACTCGAACTTGCTGTATTTGGCATACAGCCTACGTCGTCTCAATTTGTCCAAAACCATCCGCAAGTGCTATCCGTGCTGCGCTTGATCCTGCGAGTAAATGAGCACATCATCAATAAATACCGCCACAAACTAATCTAGATACGGTCTGAACACTCGGTTCATCAAATCCATCAAGGCAGCGGAGGCGTTGGTCAGCCCAAACGGCATGACCAAAAACTTGTAGTGTCCGTACCAGGTGCGGAAAGCTATCTTGGAGACATCAGTCTTCCTGATCCTCAACTGGTGGTAGCTAGATCTCAAATATATCTTGGAGAAAATCGTAGCACCCCGCAACTGGTCAAACAAATCATCGATCCTCGGCAGCAGATACCTGTTCTTGATGGTGACCCTATTCAGCTGTCTGTAGTCCACACAAAGGCGTAGGGTACCATCCTTCTTCTTCACAAATAACACCGAGGCTCCCCATGGAGATGCACTGGGCCTCACAAAGCCCTTCTCCAATAGGTCCTGCAACTGGGACTTGAGCTCTCGCAGCTCAAGTGGTGCCATCCTGTAAGGTGCCGTAGAAATGGGGCTGGTCCCCGGTACCAGTGAGATCTCAAACTCGATCTTACTCTCGGGCGGTAGTCTTGGCAGCTCCTCTGGAAACACGTCGGGGTACTCTCTGACCATCAGGATGCTTTGAAAGTCTACCACGGGGCTGGGCTCTGCCACTACACAAGCCAGAAAGCCCTCACACCCTTGGCCCAAAAGTCTCTCCGCCCGAAGTGCAGAAATGCACCTGAAGCCTCCGTCCACTAGCTGTCCGTGAAACTCAAAAGAAGGCATCTCCGGTATGAAGAAGACGATCTTCCTCTCAAAACAGTCCACCAAAGCATGGTAAGCGGATAGCCAATCCATCCCCAAAATCACACCAAAGTCCTCCATCGGTATCACAATCAGGTCAGCGGGGAGGCTGTGTCCCCTAACACTAACCTCACAATCTGTGTAAACCTCCTCAGCTATAAACAGCTGACCACTCAGACTTCTGATCACGAAAGGATCCTCTAACTATACACAGTCCTGTCCCAAACTGACAGTAAAACTAGCAGCAACAAACGAGTGCGTGGCACCAGAATAAAAAAGTGTGTAAACTAATCTGCCGGAAACTGTAACCATACCTGCCACCACTGAACCTGAAGCTCTGGCGTCTTTGTGTGTCAAGCTGTTGATACGCCCCTCAACTCTCAGTGTGGAAGAAGCAGCCACACTACGTCGGACGAGTAGCTGCTGGCCTGTACCCTCCCCGCGACTGCTGTCCTCCCCCACGCGCCTGGGAACCACGGCCACCTGCTTGTCCTCAAGCGCTCGGTGTGGGGAGCATCCGCTAACCTCCAGCCCTAGACGAGTAGTCCCTCCTAATGTGGCTCGGTTGGCCACACTGGTAGCAAAGGGGAACTCGACCCCCACCCTCGGTAGGTCCCTGCTGACGGATGGACGGGGGTCCAGTGCTGGCAGCTGGCCCCTATCGGGGGCCTCCAAAGGCCACTGACGGCCCCGCAAAGCATGATGGCTCTCCCGCGGGTGCTGTGTGCCTCCACTCTCACCAACCCTGTGAGTACTCTGACTAGTAGGGCCTCTTCCGTCCGCTGTCAGTGTTACATGCGGCTGGGTTGGTCTTCTCATAGGTCATAGCTGCCTCCACCACCCTCGAGAACGTAGGCAGCTTCAGGGGTTTGACATACCCCCAAATGGTAGGCCAAAGCACCTCAGTGAACCTCCACAGGCGCTCCTCCTCAGTAGCCACAACTGGCGCAGCAAAACGAGACAGCTCCAGAAAATGCGTATGATACGCGCTGACCATCATCGTCCCCTGGTGGAGAGTGTGGAACTCCCACCTCTGATCCTACCACGTCTGCGGGAAGTACTGCTTGCAGAAGAGGGTGACAAACTGATCCCACGTCGGCTCTGCCCTCTCCTGACCTCTGACCGCCCTCCACAACTTGTGTGCCGTGCTCTCCAGTTGGTACGTGGCAAAGGCCACGCGGCACTCAGCAGGGGGCGAAGGGTATCGAATACCTTCTTGATCTGCTCAAGCTAGTCCTTCGCCTCAGTCAGATCCTCATCCCCCTTGAAGAAGGGGGGCTTCAACTTCCGAAACTGTCCGAAAAGCTCGTAATGTCACTATAGTGGGGAGACGGGCACGCCTCCAGGCAAGGAGGGCTCACGCTCGGAAGTGTCAGAGTGCGGTGGGGGCGGTGGGGGACCACCCCCTTCCCCACGTCCAATGCTGTGTCGGTCTCGTGGTCCCACAGAGGACTCCCCCTTCATGTCCCGAGGGAGAGGCGCCTGTGGAGGCGGATGGTGCTCCTTTTGTATAATCTCCTGTATCAATTGGGCGAGGTCTTGGGCTTGAACATCCGGAAGAAGTGGCTGGTCCACAGAAACGTCGGGCTCAGCACGCCCGCCCCTCCGACATCGTCCGCGGCCGTGTCCGCAGCCCACCTCAAGGACTCCACGTCGAGGCATCTCCTGCAAGGAGAGGCAAACAACGGAACAAAAAGACGTCAACTAACGGACATTCAGCAAAAGAATCCTCAGAACAGATGTCAAAAGGTACGTTGTGGTGGTTACTCTAGTTACATGCACGTGAATTGGTTATTCTCAAGCTAGTTGGTTCATTTCTCAGGATAATCTTGCTCTGATACCATCTTGTTACGACCCGATTCCTGAATCCCTACAGGACACGAGATTGGACCAACTCGACTGATCCCAAGACCCAGTCGTCCAACAAGAAAGGAACCCAAAAGTAGGAAAGTAAACCACATTCACTATGCTAAGCAACTAACAGTAAAAGAGTACAGCAGTAAAGAAAGTAAAACTGCTACAGTACACATCACCGTCACAATAGTAGAAAAGTGACAAGGTACAGGAACACAAAAGTATATAACGTAAAAGTACAGAACATAAAAGTACAAGTGTCTAACTCACTACTACAAAAGGAGTATAACAAAAGAAACTACTGCTGCTGGGCTCTACTGGGCCCAGCACCCTCCGCAGCCGTAGACTCGAGCTGCTCAACACCTGGCAACTAACTAAAGCAGTAAAAGTGGACAGGTAGCTATTGTTTTTCAATTACTTTCTTTAACTAATTATTCTTTTTTACCACTTGGTTTATTTATCAGATCTCTTTCTTGATCTCGAATGTTCCTTGTGGGAACGATCTTGATTGTAATCTTTTCCGAAGAGTAAATGGCACACATGGTCCTCTCATGGCTGAGAGAGTCCCCCGTGGTGATCCTACACCCAGTCAACCACCCCAAGGTCACGGATAGATGTAACGGTGACTACGGCATGTGTAATAGGCGCACGGGTAGCTACCCCACACTTGCACGCGGTTAGTTGTTTCCGCTAACGGGTACGCCCAAAGTATAGCACGGAACAGTATAGGGCCTAGCCCTCTCAGTAACAGGGGTCTAGCCCCTAAGAACCAAACAGGGGTTTCGCCCCTCCACAGTCCGCATACCTTCGCCTGACTATCCTGGTTTGCCCAGTGGGCCTAACAAGTCGGTGTAGGGTGGCTAGCTGAACCCCGGGCCCCGTGGGGTGGCTAGCTCTCTCCCTATACTAGTAGCTCTCCCCGGTACAATGTACACGAGGGACAAGAAGTCAGTGCAGAGTAGCCAATCCTAACCTCGGGTCCCAACCCAAGGACGGCTAGCTCCGCTCTACACTAAACAGGGGATAGTCGCTCTCCTTGGTACTACATACTCAAGGGCTAGCACACTTCCCCACTCACATTTCCAGATCCATTCCATTCATTTCCAGGAGCTCTACTCCAAATTTCCCCGTAGGGTTCATTCTCATATTTCTCATGCCATGCCATACCAGGTTTCATCTTTCACATTTCCATTCTCAGGTTATATACATACAGCTCGTATTTCTATCATTTACATTTCCATTCTTAGGTTATACGCATGCAGCTCGTATTTCTATTATTCACATTTTCATTCTCAGAGTATATACATGCAGCTCGTATTATATCAATTAACGTATACAACAGGAAGGTTACCTGCAACTGCTAACTAGCACAGGTTATTCATAATTCACAGGCAACTTTGGTTCATTTACAGACAGCAGTTTAACATTTCTGTCTACTCATTCAAGACTGCAATTCATTCACGCATACTGACATTTCAGGTATTTCTCGTCCTAGGATTCATGCCACACATGCATTCAAGGTTATAATTTAATTAAGGGAGCCACTCTACCAGTCAACCCAGAAGGATTGGGGGCTCGAACGGCAGGCTCACATGCCTCAGCAAGCCCCGAACCCGCAACGGAACAAAGTCCTTTCACAAGGAACAATCACAAGGAAACTTTCAGAACAGTAAGGAAAGCCTTCTAACAAGTAGAGGAACTCGCAAGAAAAACACCGATATCTTATTTGCATAGAACGGACCTTAAACGGGTCAAAACAGGGTTACTGACTCAAAATCAGACGTCTGGAACAACTTCCATACATCTTAAAAGTGTCCATAAATGTACCTCAGTCTTTGCATCCACCCCAGATGTCCAGGAACTCTTCTGAACCGTCTGGACCAAGCTCCGATCATTCGATCTCCTCTCTAGACGTCTGGAAGTGCTTCCAGCCGTCTGGAAAGCTGCCCAAACGTCTGAAATGCGTGGGAGGGTGTGTCTTGCGCCTTCCCAAAGCAAATCCTGCAACGCCACCACATAATCTTCTCAAAATAGGTACGTAGAAGGGTACCTGCGGAGCGGCTTGCATGGCCGTATCTGCAAAGAGAACGTACCTTCGCGAAACTCTCTCCTCAAACATTTGGAACCGCCTCCAGACTTCCGCTCCGTCGTCTGGACGTCACTCCAGACGTCTGATTCTGGGGAAAACCCAGAATCAGAACCTGCTCCCACTCGCTCTCGTCGTGCGTGGCCGCAGCTCGCCTCCTCGCCTGCAGCTCCAGCTGCAGCAGTGTCGAGGAGGACTCCCCCAATGCACTCTTCCTCTTCACGCACGCGTCACTCCGGTCGTGCACTCTCCGGTGAGCTCCCACACGAGCTTGCAGGCTCACTCTCCTCCTCTCCTCACGTCGCTCCTCCTCGTCGCCGCTCTCGTGCTCTCTCACTCGCGTTGGGGTGGTGCGGAAGGGAACAAGTGGCTGGAGTGGGGAGAACGAGAGAGGGGGAAGGGGTTTATAAGGATGAGGGTTATGGTTTTCTGGAGGGAGGGAAAAAAAGAGAGGAAAAAGAAAGAGTACATTTGGCGCGCAGCCCGTGTACAGACGTAAGCTCGTTCTCAAAATTTTTGATTTTCAGACATCTGAGAAGGTGTTCAGACGTCTGACCAAACGTTTGACCGACAATCCAGACGTCTTAAAGGGCTCAAACAACAGCATGGTCTTAACACGAGGGGACCTCACCCCATGACATGAGGTGACATGCTTAAAACACAAAATCAACTTATAGCATGCACCTCACTCCTGGGTTTCTAAGGTGGGACTAAAAGTCCCACCTGCTTCACTCGTGTGCCCGAAGGAAGTTCACCTTCAATTGCTGCAGCTGGGCTCCTTGCAAGGTTCATTCTCTGTCTAGATGTGTTCGCGCACTCAACGCGTCTCACCTGGAGCACAGCTCCTGGGTTGATGCAGCCTGACGTGAGCTTGCGAGATCCTTGCTCGTGTTCCAATGGCGGAAAGGGGGTTGAATTTGAAATTCACAAAGACGACCTTGCGGCCTCATTAAACCACATGGGGAGCTTCACCGTGTCATGGCGATGGTGAGGTGGTTGGTGGCTGGCCACGGGGTGGCCTAGGCATGCGTGCCTAGGTTGCTCTGTTGCCGTGTTAATGGGTGTGTTCGATGGGCGAGTATGGAGGTGTTGGCGGTTAGTGAAGGGGTGGAAGATGCTCAGTGGATGATGGCGGAGGTTTTGAGGTGTCTGGCGAGGCATGTGGAGGCGTGGAGCGGTGGATGCGCCTTCGCCGGTGGTCGATCGGAGATGAAGAAGGTGGTGGTGGTCAGTGATGTCGAGGGGTTTAAAGTGAAAAGAAAGAGAGGGGAAATGAAGAGGGGAGAGAAAGGAAGTGCTCTAACCTAACTAAGTGGATGAGGGGGGATAGGAGAGCGGCTGGTTGTACCTTCCGCCACCGGAGAAGACGAGTCTACTGGAGGGAGAATGGCCACGATGAAGGGGCTTTGGGCGCATGCGCAGGTATGGCGCGACGCGGAGGAAGGTGGTGAAGACATCTCTGCCACTGGTATTTTGGCAGAGTGACAAGAAGGAGGAGAAGGGATCACCGGAGCCTACTGGACACCTGGCCAGAGGAGAAGGGACGAAATTGGAGGTGGTTCTCTGGCCAAGTCAAGCTGAATGGGAGCGGCCGGATTAGAGGGTCTCTTTATAGGTGCTGGCAGGGGCTCTTTTACTTGGAAGACAAGCTTCCAAGCGCAAGAGTCTTAGTGGAGTAGGATTCAGGGAGATACCCAAATCTCTCGTGTGTTTGCATGAGAGATTGGGTGCGAATCACGTCATGGAATTGCGTTCAGATGGAAGGGAATTCCTCAGAGATTCTCCCTTCCAAATCTGGGAGGAGATCTCTGAGGAATCAGGGAGCAAACCCCCTTAATTCCTCGCTGAAGTAGGACTCCTTCGCTTTAATGGAGGAGGGACCTAATTGCAAGGGTGGAAAGGAAGATAGGGGGTCTGCGTAATGAATTTCAAAAGCTAGGGGTTAAAATATAATTGGGTGAACAGTTTTGCAAAGTAGGTCAAGGTGACCTCGCCTTAGGTTCAAATTTTCGTACAAAACTAATTTGGACCTAAGGAATCTAATGGTGAAGTTGGATTTCAGGTTTGACCACATTTGACTGGGCATTTTACACAAAAATCTAAATTAGGTCAAATATCTAACTAAGACCCCTACTTAGGTCAATAGGTTCCAAAGGACAATTTGAAGGTTCTAAACCCTAGGGGATATTTTTGCATAAATTTTAGAGGGTTTAGTTGATTTTTATCCTGACCAGAACCTTGTTGAATTGAGTTTGTTTTAGGGTTACAGAATATCATTTAATTCCTAACTCTCACAATAACCCATTTCTGATTGAACCAACTCACTTTTTATCTTATTATGATCATTTGACCTATGTTTAGGCCCTGAGAAATCCTGTTGATGTACGGCAATGGTAAAATTACAGTTTTACCCTTTATTTCATGTTTTCTTCTCAGAGCAGTTCTTCCTTGTATTAGGTCCTTCTTTAGTTATGTAGGAGCTTTTATTCTCTTTCTTAGGTCAAAATGAGCTAATTAGGGCTCATGATGAGGTTCTCATCATGTGGGTAGTTTCACGGACCGTAAGAGTACTAGTAGAACATGTCAATTTCTCGAAAATTCCCTAATCTTTTGGTTCTCTAGAAAATAGAATATTGTTTCCCTATCCACAATAGAAACTGAATACATAGTTGCATCCCTAGCTTACTCACAACTCTTATGGATGAAACAGACCCTAGAATATTTTGGCCTAACTTACAAAAACAACAAAATACTTATGACAATAGTAGTGCCATTAACCTATCC
Organism: Thalassia testudinum; assembly: GCA_037157565.1. Taxonomy (NCBI): domain Eukaryota; kingdom Viridiplantae; phylum Streptophyta; class Magnoliopsida; order Alismatales; family Hydrocharitaceae; genus Thalassia; species Thalassia testudinum. Next base: position 89,162,863 of record JAZHRO010000013.1, on the reverse strand, counting down.
AAAAACACTGTACAACACTCTAGAATCAAATACATAAATGTTAGACATCATTTTCTAAGAGATTATGTGCTAAAAGGTGAAATAAACATAGAATTTGGGCAAACAGACAACTAATTAGCTGATATTCACTAAACCCCTACCTAAAGATAGGTTCGACCTTATATGTCGTGCTTTAGGTCTAGCATGACTAAAAAACTATCTGAAAAATCTTGAATTAGTGTGTTTTCTCAGATCTATTGATCAAAAAATTAATTTTGATTGACCAACTAAGTTTGATCGATCAAAAACCTCTTTTTGATTGACCACTTTTTTGGTAGAAATTTCCCCCCCAAAAATTTGAAGTTTGGTTGACCAAAACTTTTGTTTGATTAACCATTTTATTTAGGTGGGAAATTTCCCTCCGAAACTTTGAACCTTGATCGACCAACTCTTTCCTATGATCGATCAATTTTCTTTTTGAATGACTAAAACTATCTTTTGATCAATCAAATTTGGGTGGAATCCTATTTCAAGTTTTTGATCCTAATCATCTCCAATCTCGTTTTACCCTACCTAATTTGTTCCTATTATCTCTACTACCTACTTATTTTACTTTTACCATACTTAACCATGCAAAAAATATAAAAACCATACCATTTACCCTTATTTCTTACACTCAACACATACCCCCACCAAATACCTAAGCCTACCCCACTCAACACATACCCCACCAACCAAAGCCACACAATGCCCCCACCGACCAATGCCCAGCTGCCACTGCCATTGACCAAATCACCACCGCCACCAACCAAACCCCTTCCTCCACTGACCAAAAACACCCTTCTGACCACCTCCTTTGGCCTCTCTCCTCATGTCTCCATCTCCTCTAGCCATGGACGTCACACACCACACCGACCTCTGACACGTCCCACCTCCCGGCCAACCTCTAGCCACTTCCCTCTTGGACTGGCCACAACCCGACCTTCTCTTGATCGTTCAGCTTGAACGATCATGGTATACTCTTTGTTCTGCTCTTTTCTCTCTTTTTGCCTTAGTTTTGTTGATCTTAGGATGAACTCTATTTTGTGTAGCTATCATGGTCATGTACTTGTGATTTATTTGGTATATGTGAGCTATTTCATTTGTGGAGCATTCCTTTTTTCGCTGGAATACAATTTTTATCGATCAATATCCCGGTTTGATCGACCAAAAACCTGATTTCCAAGAGTCTATCCGCTCCAGTTTTGATTGACCGACACTTTATTTTATCGATCAATTATCCTTTTTTTATCGATCAACATCTATTTTGATTGACCAAATGGCTCCAAAACGTGCACGTGCTTCTTCTTTTGCCCCTCATGACGATACTTTTGATCGCTATTTTATCACCGAGGCTGCATGTGAGTGCTCCTCTATTCTCGCTAAGCTATCTCCCCATGTTTTTCATCCAGTGGACTTTGCATGCTTTGAGTCTATCTTTCCAGGTTTACGGAATAAATTCACTTACCATCAAATACTTCATTTTTCGAGCGCAATTTTTATGTAGTTCGAAGACTAGTCGCATTCCTGGAGTTGACCCTATGGCACATCACCTATTCTATGTTAATTTGAGAAACATAGTTGAAGGGTTCAACATTGAGCTTACTTCTAATGTTTATGGGATCAAAGTAGCGGTGAATGTCAACATCATCATCGAGATTCTTGGATGCCCTAATATCGATCCTACCTTCTTGGAGCTCCACTAGTAGACCCAGAGTGACACCATTAGGGAGACTCTTTTCACTCCCTCTCATTATGATTTGGCATGCCCTGCGAAGTCCCCTTACTTTCGTCGTCTTCGTCGATTTCTTAATCGAGTTTTCTTATGTAATTTTATGTCCAAGTTGACCTCATTTGAGAATTGCCTTAGGATCATGCTCATCACCTTATATGCCTTTATGAAGAACAAGAGGTTCAACTAGAACCACTTGATTCTTTACTTGACGGACAAGAAACCCATAAGCTCCTAGTTTGGGACTTTCTTATCTCAAATCTTCCTACATTTCAATGTCCTAATGGATATCAACCACAAACAATTCATTACTGGAGTCTCCATCTTTGATAAGCTCACATATACTAAAATGGAGCAAGCATAGGGAGCTCGTGGAGAGGAAGCAAATCCCCAGCAGCAGCCTCAGGAGCATGATAGACCATCTACTCATGGAGCATCCTGCTCTACTGTACCTCTATCTTACTCGCCATATGAGTACTTTATTGCCACCTGCCCTCCACCAACTCGTCCTACTCCTTTTTATGACTAGGAGTGGGGTCTTGTCAACATGCAGCTTACAGGTAGGGACTACGTCAGTATTCAGGATGTTACTGACGATATCTTGTTGATGATGCACCAACAGCGGGAGACAAATTTAGTTTTGCTGCAGCACGGGCATCAGGTATTCGACTACCTGAATGCTCAAGGATAGTTCTTGGATAAACTTGAAGAGTCTATTCACAGCTTGCAGCAGCAATACCATTGACCTCCTCATCCTTGCCACTCTACTATAGTTCCTCCCTTAGCAGCACCTCCTCCACCTCCAGCAGTGTCAAATCAGTAGGTTACTCCTCCTCACTAGATAGTCAAGTAGCCTACACCGATCTCCTCAGCACAAAGACGTCTCTGTCTTCACCAACCGTCCTCTTCCTAGGCACCATCTGATCCTTTGGAACTTGAGTCTGATGCTGATCTTCAAAACACAGTGGATGCCTTCTTTGCCTCACTAGGATAGACTTTACCTCTTGTAGGCTTTTATTAGAATTAGTTATTAGTTCCTTTCTGGATTATCTATGGTTTTTAGAACTTCATAGTTGTGGACATGCTTTATCTATCTTTTATGCATGATATATCTCAGCTACCTACTTTAGCATAATTGCCCCTTATATCATGAGCTACAAGTCTTTTACTTATATTTCCTGCTATAATTACTTGTTTAAAGGGGAGACATCAGAATTAATTTTATCTGCTTAGAATAATTTTGCTAAAATAAAAAGGGGGAGATATTATGCTTATCACTTGATTTCAAACCTTATGCAAAAATTTTCATAATATAGCTATTTCTCTTTATGCATAATTATAATTTTGTTGTCATTAAAAAGGTGGAGAATGTTAATAGCTCAGCTTTGATGCACCAAAATTATGTTATCTGTTAGACTAATCTTTCAAGACTCTATGGAAAGGAATAAAGTTCTCTGGACTCATCTGTTGAATCTTTTTCTTTCTTTAGTCTAGAATACATGTACAAAACCTCAAATTATTCTCGCAAAAAATAATTTACCTAACAACTTAGTTCAGACTTTAGTTGATCAACCATTTATTAAAAATAATCGACCAAAAGACTTTGATAGACCAATCACTTAGGCTAATCAGTCAAATTTAGTCAAATAAGGAAGTTCATAAAAGCACCTTTTAATCAATCAAAATATTAATTAATCGACCAATTAGTAATCAACCAAACAAATAGATTGACTGACCAAATGTGATTTTGATCGAGCAAATTATATAATTTGATTGACCAAATACATTTGAAAAACTTCCTTTTTAGGTTGAATTTCAAGTATAAATAAAGGACATTGGTAGTCTTTTTCTACAATCAAGAAGAGCGAAATACCTTTAAGAAAAGTGTTTTTACGCCTTCATCTCTGTAGTGCTTCTACGCTTTTAATGTTACACTTTCTAAAGCACTCCGATAAAAAATCCTCTACAAAAAACATCGGTTTGATTTTCCATTGAGGTTCCTTAGGATTATACTTTATTCCCTTTACTCTGCTATGTTGATTAGGGTCCCAAGTTATTTTGGGAGAGCCATTGTTGTTGTTCTTCTCTTCAGGTTATTAAAAGAAGGGTACTTGTAAGAGGTTGTGCCACCCTCGTTTAAGTGGTGCGTTAGTGAATTGACTAGCTTTGAATAATCGGGAAAATCCTAAGCTGGGAGGCTTGGGTAGTGATTTTTACTTGCAAGGGTTTTCACTATAAATATAGATGCACTCGTGTACGATATTTTGTGGTTTGTGATCATTTTGATTTAAGGTTATTTTTAAATTGTTGTCTATACTATTCACTCCTCCCCTCTAGTATAGTGTATTAGATCCACAGGTACTCTCAGCCTAGTCATTTCATGCTACCTGAAAACTTAGGAACAATTTTCATAGTTGATACATGTACTAATACTAAAACTTAGTACTAGTACATGTAGGGTATAGTTTAAGCACTAAAGGTTCCAGGGATTGTACTTGTAGGCATGTGGTATTGATATTGAGCTTCAGTACTGGTACTTGTAGCTTACAGGTTGACTCTAAGGGGTGTGGTGACTTAAACTTGTATGTCACAGGTACCAATAGCGAATCTAAGTACTGGTACATGTAGAATACAAGTAGAGGTTAAGATTCTAGAGTACCCAACCTGTATGTCACAGGTATCTATACTAGTCCTAAGCACTGGTACATGTTGAATACAGATGAAGGTCTTCAATTTCTAAGGAATACACCAGTACTCAAAAAGTACCAGTACTAAAGCTAAGTATATACCAATACTCATTCAAATGAGTTGAGTCTTGGAACTTTAGAGGATCGAACCAGTAACCTTTAGGTATCGGTACTAAAACTTTAGTATCGATACACCTAGACTACTGGCGAGGCATAGTTCATCATGTCAAGTATTTGAAATCTCCAAACAATATGTACCGATACCTAAAGTATCAGTACTGAATCCATAATACCAATACTCATGACATATGGGGTCTAAACACATCTGGCAATAAGGCAAATGATACTGGTATTGATGCTTAGTATCGATCCTCATACAGTACTAGGTACAACTATCATGGGTTAGTCATTCAGGCACATTATTAAGGTTCAAGAGGGTTAATTAATGTTTACCCCAACAATAGATGCATAGCTGATTTCATTTCCTTTCCTAATATATATTTGAATTTTCATTTTCTTTTCTATTGAGAGAAGTGAATGCTTATTGTTGCGTATTTGGATAATGTGGAAATCCAATTACAAGTTTACTCCCAAATAGTGGAGTGGGAAAGAGAGAATCATTTGATTGCCTATAAAAGGGTTGTTGTACCTCCTATTTATCGATCAATGAGAAAAATAGTGAAAGATCATGCCCATAGGGGCACTTATCTGATGGTTTTCTTCCTATTCTTTGTGAGTGGAGTTTCCATGTAAACTCAAGCATTCATGATTGAGATAATTTTGATTTAATGTTTATTTTATTCTGCTTTTATATTTGAACATTTTATTTTCTTTTCTTTCCTTCCAAAACCTTCCTTTATCACGTTATTTCATTTGTTGGCACACCTTCCATCAATTATGAACATTCAATTTGCATTTGTTTGTCTCTATTCATACTTCCAGGTACACTATTATGGTTGCAAAGGCCATTCCATTGTTCTAGAGAACAACCCTTACTATTTTACAAAATCCTATAGTCATCCTTCCAAGTAACTTTTATATTTGGATTTGTTTGGTTGAGGAATAAGGATATCTTGAGGTAGAATATGTAGTGCAATAAGTTGTATGAGTGTTTGTTTAGAGGAATGAGATAAGTAATGAGATAAATTGATTGGTTGGTTGATGTGGTGTTTGTAGGTAGTATTTTTATATTATTATATGAGAGCGAGATGGGTTGATGTGATGTAGTGAATATTGTTGGTGCATAAGCACCATGGTATTTGGTTTTGATGATGATAAAATGTATAATTGTTTTATTGCTTTTTGGAAGACTAACATCTCAGGAACAAGGAGCAAAAGCAAGGAAGAAGGAGCTATGTTGACGATCAAGAAGGGGGAAGCTAAAAGATGGAGGAGATTGAAGCTTGAAGATTGTAGTTTAGCTATTTAGTTTTTGTTATTCATTGGTTGTATTTTGTTTTTTTTTTATTTAGATGTGATGTAAAGAGCCAAATATGATAACGTAAGTCCTAAACATTCTCACATAACCCTAAGACACACTTAAGCAAACCTTACAATCAAATTAGAAGTCTAACATAGCAAGCAGACTACCTAATTAGACGTCTGATAGAGCCTCTTTCTTTTATAAGGGGAGGGAGGGGGGAGACCCCACCCCCCCGAGGGCTCCCGAATTTCTCGCTTGCCACGGAGCACCTCCGTGATCTTAGCCACGACCACTCTCCAATGCCGAGTGGAGGCGGAGTCATCAAATAAAAATACAACCAATGGAATTTGATAGAGCCTCTTCCTAGAAAGCTAGACTTTAAAATCCCTTGAGTTGTCTGAGTCATCAAATTAAATGTCTGATGAAAGCTCTAGATGAATGGAATTTGAACATTAGGATTTGAAAATCCAAATCTTTTTGTGTCAGACGTAATTCTTTGTTCTTGCTATTCGAGAGATTCATTTTTGAACCTAGTTTCAAATATAAGATGTCTGATTAATTGTCCAAACATCTGATGATCTTGATTGTTTCCGATAGTGGAAGTCCAGAGAGTTTTGAACAAAGTCTGATTCACAGTACCAAACATCCAATAAACATTCCAGATGTATGATACTCTTGGTCCAGACTTCTTACCATTTCTCTAGACTTCTCTAGACTTCTGATTTTGTTTTGTCAATACTTGCATGTTTTGTACTCATTGGATTTTGACCAAACTAAAGTCCCAGCTTCACGTGGGTTTTGTACTAGTGCAAGAGTACAAAACTAAAAAATCCAAGAGCACTAGTCTTCTAGTCTGCAACGGCTAGAATAACTCTCTCAGCCATTCTAGAGCCTTCCTAACACCTCTATTGTTACAACCCTAACCCGGCTTCACGCGGGTCCCGGGGTTAGGGCACCTTAACTAACCCAAGACCCAGTCATTCAACGAGAAATAACATCACCACGGCAAGCAATCCACACAAGTAACATAGCTAGAACTTTAATGAAAGGAGAAAACTGAAGAGTAGATTGTAAATAGTATCACAAGAGAATAGTAAGATTCTCCACATAACCATCACATCCAAGGCGAAGAACAGAAACGTAACTAATAGTTCAAAGCAAGAGTACTCACTACAGAAGTAGTAAAATCCAACTATAGTGGAAACGGAAAACGGACTAAGGCTGGGCTCAACCAGATCCAGCACCCTCTGCAGCTGGTGGTATTAGCTACTCACCTCCTTGACTTGAACATAAGTGGCAGATGTCGGCAAAAGTTTAGTAAAACGGCAAGTGTAAGATTAGCTAATGAATTTAAATTAAAAAAATAGAAAACATTTCAGGTAATTATAAACGATCACACACTTTCATATTTTATTTCCATTTCTAGATACCAGTCATTTAGTGTTTTGAAAATTCTACCAAAGGGTCTCATTATTTCTTGGTTCACATGTTCCCTAACAGAACGATCTTGCTGCAGTTTTCCCTACATTGCAAGACGTGAACGTGATACTCTCTCGGTCGAGAGAACACCTCACGATTGTCCTACGCCTGGTTTACCACCCCAGGATCATGGTCACGACGTAGCTGTGATAATGGCACGCACGATAAATGCATGGGAAGCTATCCCATACTGGCATGCGGTCAGTCCTTTCTGCTAACGGGTACGCTCTAAGACGTACAGCATAGAATAAAACAGGGGTTGCGCCTGTCCCCAGTCTGCGTACCCTCGCTCGACTATCTCGGTTGGCCTCATGGGCCTAACGGGAGTCAATGTAGGGAAGCCATTCCTACCCTGGGTCCCAACCCAAGGAAAGGCTAGCTCTCTCCCTACACAAGGGGTGAATAGCTCTCATCGGTATGTACGTACACGAGGGCTAGCTCGCCCCCAAACTAAAGTCCAAGAATTAATCGCACCATACTGTAGGCGAGTTATTCCATCATTATCCAAGTTTCGTATCATAGTAGGTAGATTATTCTTCTAGTACACCTTAGTGTTCAAATATGTCCTAACTATTATTGTTACCAAGCTCATTCAATGGTAGTTCCATCCATTAAGGGAAACAAGCCTCATTCACGTTTATGTTACATCAAACAAAGTCCATGTAGTGAAGATGAACATGCATCATTCTCATTTTTGTTACATTAAGCAAGAACCATGTATGGAGAATAACATTCATCATTCACATACTTAGGGTTTATTCCATAAGGAGGAAGCTCTATGATGTCATACACATTTAGCAAACAACCTTGGATTAAAGTGCTAACTTAATACAAAACCCATAAGGTTAGGGTGGCAGTCATCAATTCTGTAAATAGATGGAGCATTAATGACTTCAAACTTGTGTTTCATAACCTAGGTTTCAAACAGAAATCTCTAATTTTGAACATTCATTTAATCAAATCGAAGAAGAGTAGAGGAAGACCACTCTACCAAGGGGTACAAGAGATATAGGGGCACGAGCGGTGGATCCCGATGCCTCTGTAGGTCCTGTACACGCCATGGACTTGGGGCCTACACCAATTTAATGGTCAAACGAGGCATCCAACACATTGACCAACATTTCAGTATACAAAATTAATTCAAAATAGTGTAGAAAGGCCTATAAAATGTAGGAAAATTCAAGAGCTTTCCAACGATACCTCAGTTGTGTGATTCCGACCCCGTTTGGGCCCTGAACCGGCCTAGAAACCTTTCCTGGTTTGCTTGAATCGGGCCGCAGCAGGCGCGCACCCCTTGCTGCTATCAAACATTTGGAGTGAGCCCTAAACGTCTTAAACGCACGAAGAACCTCACCTAAATTTCCTGCTCCCCCCTCTGTCGTCTCCTGCCAGTCCAAGCCGTTTGAGACTTTACCCGAATGTCTGGTACCACCCTAAAATGTCCAACAATGCCTCGGGTGCCGTGTGCATGCGCTTTCCCCACGAGAACTCGCTTTGCACGAGTGCTGAATTCCCACACAGCTCACTCCTCGAGGTCGTCCCTGCCTCACACGCCCTCGAATGTCTGAAGCACACCCCAGTCGTCCGCAGAGCCCCCCAACCATCCGCAGTGTGTTGCGGACATCCGATGAATGCGGGACTCGCCCCTGCTTCACGCACTAAATGTGTTGCGATAGCGGCTGCAGCACCTCGCACTATGCACCATTGCAACTCCCCTTTCCCGCTTGTTCTCTCTCTCCCTCACTCTCTATCTCTCACTCTCCCTCTCCCTCACTCTCTGTTGCAAATAGGGGAAAAGATATGGCATGTCACTTGAGGTGGTGTGGGAAAGGAATGAGGATTATATGGGAGGGGAAAGGAAAGTGGGTAGTGGGTAGGGTTTTAGGGCTCGTAGAGTTGGGGAAAAATTGCAAAAATAGTCCTAGGTTCTTAGAGTTGTTTATGTGGGGTCAAAAAGGTGAGAAGTAGGGGTGTAAAATTATGTTAAGCCCCTCTACGAGCCAAATAACTCAGATGTGGTCCCTAAGTGGGTTTCCTGGTGCAAAAAATTTTACGCTAAGGCCCTTATAGTTTAGGAAAAATCCTAAATGGCCCTTGGAGAGGGTCATTTCAACATAACAAATTTAAAGTTTCGTCCCCGAAACTTAAGCTAAACCTAGGATGTGGAAAAAATAGGACATGTGCATAACAAACTTAAAGAGGAACAAAGTCGGCTAACAAGTACGTACCCTTAAAGAGTTTTGGGTACTGATCTCACAGTGCCGCCTCAGGCTCCCAAGTCGCCTCCTCGTGCTGCTGGCTCCTCCACAGGACCTTTACTAGTGGCACCTCCTTCTGTCTTATGGTCTTGACAGCTCTAACTAATATCTATACAAGCCTCTTTGGGTAGGTGAAGTTATCTCCCACCTCAACGCTCTTGTGGCTCAAAATGTGACTGGGATTGGCAATGTATCTCCTGAGATATGACACATGAAACATGTTGTGCACACCTGACAGCTGGGGTGGAAGGGCAAGTCAGTAAGTAATGGGTCTCACCCACTCCAAGATCTCAAAAGGTCCCACAAATCTCAACGCGAACTTCCCTTTCACCCCAAACCGCTACAAGCCCTTCATGGGAGAAACATAGAGGAAAACATGATCTCCAATCTCAAACTGTACCTCCCGACACTTACTGTTAGCGTAACTCTTTTGCCTACTCCTGACGGTACGGAGTCACCTATGAATCTGTTCTATCACCTCCTGACCTTGGCGGATCAACCTAGGAGCCAACCTCCCACTTGGTCCCAACCTCGACCCAACTCAGGGGAGCCGTACACTTCTGCCCATAAAGTGCCTTATAAGGTGCCATGCCAGTACTTGAATGATAGCTGTTGTTGTATGCAAATTCTACGAGGGGAAAATGCTCCATCTAGGAGCCCCTCCAGTCTAGTACATAGGCACGCAGAAGGTCCTCAAGGGTCTGGATGGTGCACTTTGATTGTACGTCGGTCTGAGCGTGGTAGGCAGTGCTGAACGTCAAGTGAGTCCCCAAGGCTTGTTGGAACTCTACCCAAAACTGGGAAGTAAAACGAGTATCTCTGTTGGGTATGATCTCGCAGGGAACTCCATGAAGATGAACCACATCCCTGATGTAGCGCTCTGTTAACTGTGCTAGTCTAAAGGTGACTCAGATCAGCAAACATCGCGCTGTCTTCGTCAACCTGTCCACTACAACCCAAACGACATTGTGTTCCTCTTGTGTAACCGGTAACCCTAATACCAGATCCATAATGACACTCTCCCACTTCCACTCTAGCACAGGAAGTGGCTGTTGTAGATTCATCCCTACCAGGAGGGGGTGACGTAATAATTGCGGAAATAAAATATAAACAATCTCACAAGATGCAATCACACAAAGTACACAAAGTATTTTTAGGTGGAAACCCAAACCGGGTGAAAACCACCACCTAACCCTCTTGAGTTAGGATTTTCCGATCAACCAAGTTGATCAAAATCCACTAAATGAATCACTTTAAACGAGGGTGATTCAACCTCAAATACAACCACGCTACTTAGACGAGGGTAGCGTACCTGAACCCCTTCTCTTCATGAGAAGGATTTTGTCTTGCGAAGGAGACGGGAATTCGCAAAGCGAATACCCAACCAAATAACAAAGATAAAACAAGTAATCCTATAGAGCCAACAAAGTAATATTTAACCTAAGCTTCTATAGGAAATAGGATGCTTCCCTTTGAAAGGAGTGCGTCGACGACGCGGATGCGTGTGCCACGCGACGGCGCAACTTCGCTCTCGTGAACTATGGCGGGAGAGCGGGTGCGTGAAGGCTTGATGCTTTCAAGATGTAGAACTAGTGCTTAGAGAGCAAGAGAGACACAAAATGGTTTGAAAGTGTATTGCAAGGTGTGTCTTGGTGTTTCTTCGTGTGTTTCTGTGTTGCAAAGGTTCCCCACTATTTATAGAGGCCTTAGGAAGGCTTTGGAAGGCTTAGGAAAGGTTCCATAGCATTGGGTGCAAAGCCCAAGAGAATCAGCCCGAAATCAGGAACAATCATTGCACTGACAGACTTATCAGACGTCTAATTCTGGCATCAGACGTCTGGAGGTTCACTTTAAGATGTCTGATTCCAAGGTCAGACGTCTGATTTTGGGCGGGTTCCTTCCTGACTTGAATCAAATCTAAACAGGGTTCTTATGCAAGTCCATCAGATGACATATAGGACGTCTGGCACTATGTCTGGACGTCTGGAAACCTACTTTTTCTGTGGGAATGGATTTCCAAACGTTGCAATGGCTAGAAAATCTCTGAGAAGAGATTTTGGGTCAGCCGAGGCAAAACGGTCAATTATTAGACGTCTGGAAAGTCCTATGGACGTCTGATAAGGCTCTGACGGTCACATTCTTGACTGTTCGCTAAGCCAGCCAACGGTCCACTAATTGGACATCTGGCAAAGTCATCAGACGTCTCCTAAGACGTCTGGTCTAAGGTCTGGACGTCTGATTTCATCAGACAGAACTAACTATGTCCAGCCTAATAGTTATCAGACGTCTAAATAAACAGTCAGACGTCTTAAAACACTTTATCAGACGTCTGATTTGGGAATTAGACATCTGGAAACTCTGTTTGAACCCTATATTGGTTTTCTAAGTATTCTACAGAAAACCTAAGTATCCTAGGGTTGTGCAGGTGTTCCTAGGACTACTGTTAGGGTACTTTGAGGCTCTTTAACATAATGTTCTAAGGAAATAAAAAGAGCAAGCAAAATAAAGACAAAAGTACATGAAAGGATTAAACAAAATTCTATCCTATTCTTCTTGTCCTTCCATCTTCAATCTAGCGCTCCTCGCGAATCTCCTCTGTTCTCCATCAAGCTCCTCCAATCCGTCCTGGATGCGAGCTCGAATTCCGTCTAAACACGTCTACATTTGCAATTGACCTGAAATCTAAGACTCCAAGTGCAAATGTTAAATAACACGTGTTTTGTTATCATCAAAACAAATGATCGTGGTGCTCTAGCACCAACAATCTCCCCTTTTTGATGATGACAAAATCGTAAATAATAATGCAAAAAAAAATCCTCCCCCTTTTTCACATTATCAAAAAGGTTTGATTGATTTTAAATTTTCTATAACTCCCCCTTAAAACATACTCTTTTATAAATTTCTTTTAACAAAGGTGATGTCCTCCTCCTTTTTTCTTTTTATAACAATAAGATAGCTATTATTTTTCTCCCCCTTTCTAAAGGAAATTTAGCTACCTTATATCTCCCCCTTAAAAATTTACAATTAGCTCATAAAATTTTTTAACTCCCCCTATCTGAATGCTAATGATAAAAAGATAGGGTGAAGAATTTTTACCTCACCTACCATGGCCAATAAAATGGCCCGAATGGTGGTGGATGCCACATCGGATGGGGCTCCCATCCGTAGCTTGGAGGCCTGGGCATTAGTGCCGGTCTCCAATCTGGTGGTTGACATGCGGCGGGTCCATCGCTTGTTCGCCGTCTCGTCGGTCTTCTTGTTCTCCTCCTTGGTCTACTCCTTGGTTCTCCCAACTTGAGTTGACCAGCTTTGAGTTTGTAGGTCCTGTCCTTTGTGTTGTAATTATCCCTGAACCCTACAAAACAGGATTCTAATTCTTTTTTCGGTATCCAAGTGGGCTTGGATCTGGATCTATTAGCGGGTCTCCTTGATGGAGATCCTTTCTCAATCTTAGGGCTATAAAAATTATCTACTTTATTGATTAATTTGTTGGAGTTTTCCCTAAGACATGCAATTTCTTTTTCTATAGTATGCATCTTAGTCCGTAAGTTAGAAATTTCTAATTTTAAACTATCATTTTCTTCAATTAATTTATTATTTTCATTGATGAGTTTATGATTTTCTAATAATAGGTTATCATTTTTAGGACTAGCTTCTATGTCCTTAGTTATTTTTCTAACCTATCATTTTCATTTTTAAGAAAACTAAGGTTCTTTTTAATGTTATTATTTTCTCTTTTTAGTGATTTGCTAACTTCAAAAAGTTCATTAAAAGCTTCTTGTAGATCGAGATTTACCTCGTTGTCGGAGTCGCTTCCGCTTTCGCTGTCGCTATTACTTCCTCTGGCCATGAAACCAAAGCAAGCGGTTTCCTCCTTCTCGAGATCTTCTTCCGAGCTCGTCTCCTCATGAGTGCCTTCCAACCTCGTCCATATCTCGTGGGCGGTGATGCACTCTTGGATTCGTTCGAATTCCGTTGGACTCAACGCGCAATACAAGGCATTCATTGCCTTTGCGTTGAGGTTGAGATTCCGAACCTGATCTTCTGAGTAACCTCTTGCGGGTTTCTTGGGAATCACAAATGCGGATTCGCATTTTTCCCACACCCAGAAGTCGTAGGCCTGCAACTACATAGTCATACGATTTTTCCAATAAACAAAATCTATACCTGCAAAGTATGGTGGTCGCGAGGTATCGTGTTGTTCGGTGCATACGAACGCTTTTCCCTCCATATCTGGATCCTCGCCGGTTTGTAATGCCAATAACGTGAGACCTGCTTTGATACCAACCGTAGATTCGTCCCTACCAGGAGGGGGTGACGTAATAATTGCGAAAATAAAATATAAACAATCTCACAAGATGCAATCACACAAAGTACACAAAGTATTTTTAGGTAGAAACCCAAACCAGGTGAAAACCACCACCTAACCCTCTTGAGTTAGGATTTTCCGATCAACCAAGTTGATCAAAATCCACTAAATGAATCACATTCAACGAGGGTGATTCAACCTCAAATACAACCACGCTACTTAGACGAGGGTAGCGTACTTGAACCCCTTCTCTTCACGAGAAGGATTTTGTCTCGCGAAGGAGACGGGAATTCGCAAAGCGAATACCCAACCAAATAACAAAGATAAAACAAGTAATCCTATAGAGCCAACAAAGTAATATTTAACCTAAGCTTCTATAGGAAATAGGATGCTTCCCTTTGAAAGGAGTGCGTCGACGACGCGGATGCGTGTGCCATGCGACGGCGCAACTTCGCTCTCGTGAACTATGGCGGGAGAGCGGGTGCGCGAAGGCTTGATGCTCTCAAGATGTAGAACTAGCGCTTAGAGAGCAAGAGAGACACAAAATGGTTTGAAAGTGTATTGCAAGGTGTGTCTTGGTGTTTCTTGGTGCGTTTTTGTCTTGCAAAGGTTCCACTCTATTTATAGGGGCCTTAGGAAGGCTTTGGAAGGCTTAGGAAAGGTTCCATAGCCGTTGGGTGCAAAGCTCAAGAGAATCAGCCCGAAATCAGGAACAATCATTGCACTGACAGGCTTATCAGACGTCTAATTCTGGCATCAGACGTCTGGAAGTTCACTTTAAGACGTTTGATTCCAAGGTCAGACGTCTGATTTTGGGCGGGTTCCTTCCTGACTTGAATCGGATCTAAACAGGGTTCTTGTGCAAGTCCATCAAACGACATATAGGACGTCTGGCACTATGTCTGGACATCTGGAAACCTACTTTTTCTGTGGGAATGGATTTCCAAACGTTGCAACGGCTAGAAAATCTCTGAGAAGAGATTCTAGGTCAGCCGAGGCAAAACGGTCAATTATCAGACGTCTGGAAAGTCCTATGGACATCTGATAAGGCTCTAACGGTCACATTCTTGACTGTTTGCTAAGCCAGCCAAAGGTCCACTAATTGGACGTCTGGCAAAGTCATCAGACGTCTCCTAAGACGTCTGGTCTAAGGTCTGGACGTCTGATTTCATTAGACAGAACTAACTATGTCCAGCCTAATAGTTATCAGACGTCTGAATAAACAGTCAGACGTCTTAAAACACTTTATCAGACGTCTGATTTGGGAATTAGACGTCTGGAAACTCTGTTTGATCCATATATTGGTTTTCTAAGTATTCTACAGAAAACCTAAGTATCCTAGGGTTGTGTAGGTGTTCCTAGGACTACTGTTAGGGTATTTTGAGGCTCTTTAACATAATATTCTAAGATAATAAAAAGAGCAAGTAAAATAAAGATAAAAGTACATGAAAGGATTAAACAAAATTCTATCATATTCTTCTTGTCCTTCCATTTTCAATCTAGCGCTCCTCGCGAATCTCCTCTGTTCTCCATCAATCTCCTCCAATCCGTCCTGGATGCGAGCTCGAATTCCATCTAAACACTTCTACATTTGCAATTGACCTGAAATCTAAGACTCCAAGTGCAAATGTTAAATAACACGTGTTTTGTTATCATCAAAACAAATGATTGTGGTGCTCTAGCACCAATAGCTGTAACTGTCCTGCAGGCCTCTGGTGGTCTACTTGCACCTGCTGGCATGCCAAACACTGCTGCACAAACTCTCCAACATCTCGCTTCATCCCCTTCCACCAGAAGTCACGTCTCAAATCATGGTACATTTTAGTGTTCCCAGGATGTATAGTAAACTTGGAGACGTGCGCCTCAGCCAAAAGCTCTCTCAACAACTCCTCATCTCTAAGGATGCACAAGCGTCCCCTCATACGTAAGATCTCATCAGTGAAAGTGAAGTCTCCTAGATCTCCTGTCAGTATCACGTCTCCCAGTGTCTGCAAATACGGATCTGCCATCTGTTCAACAATGATGTTGTCTGTAAAGACCCATTCTATTCTGAGCCTTTTAAGACGTCTGGATTGTCAGTCAGATGTCTGGACCCCTTCCCAGATGTCTGGAAATTGAAAATTTTGTACGTAGAGTCGCGTCTGCGTGCTAGTTGCACGCAGACAATCTCCCTTTTTTCTCTCTCTCTTTTCTCCTCCACCAAAACCCTACTCACTCCCTTTATATAACCCCTCTCCCCCTTCCTCTCTTCTCCACTCCACCACCACCTTCCTTCCTCTCCACTACAGCGAGAGGGACGAGCAAGAGAGAGGGCACGAGAGCAAAGAGTGAGGAGGAGAGGCGGCGTGAAGAGAGAAGGAGCTTGAGCTCGCGAGCTCGTGGGAGCTCGTCGGAGGACATACGGCCGGAGCAGCGCATGCAGGAGGAGGAGCTCGTTGGGGGAGACGTCCCCGACACTCTGCTGCAGACGAGGAGGAGAGGCCACGGCTGCGCATGGAGAGAGGAGTAGGAGGTCGGTCTGGTTTTGGGCTTTTCCCAGAATCATACGTCTGGCGTGTCGTCCAGACGACGGGTTGGACGTCTGGTGACGACATCGGACGTCTGAAAGCAGAGCTTCCCAAAGGTACGTTCCTCTTGCGGTTACAGCCATGCAGGCCACACCGCAGCATCGATCTGCGTGGCTAAAAGAGGAAGATTTTGTCTGTCGCATGCAGGGATAGCTTCGGAAAGGCGCAAGGCACGCCCTCTCACACATTTCGGATGTCTGGATAGCTTACAAGACGACCGGAAGCACTTCCAAACGACTGGAGGAGAGGTCGGACGTCTAGAGCTAGGTCCAGATGGTCAAATAAGGGTCCTGGATGTCTAAAGTCGACGCAGGAACCTAAGGTGGACCCTGGTGACTTTTAAGATGTCTGGACCTTGTGCCAGACATCTGATTTAGGTCTACAGTCCTGTTTTTGACCTGTTTAGGGTTCGTTTGATATCTATTTTACGCAAACAAGATATCTGTGGTTTCCTTGTGAGTTCCTCTACATGTTAGAATGCCTTATATACTATTTTGAACATTTCATTGTGGTATGTCCCTTGGTATAGGACTTCGATCTGTTACGTGTTCGAGGCCTACAAAGGCACGTGAGCCTACCGTTCGAACCCCCAATACTCCCGGATTATTTGGTAGAGTGGTTTCCTCTGTTTTAATTATAAAACATGAATGCATATGTGAAATTGGATAACTAGAAACCTAGGATGTGGCATGAATCCTAGGACGAGAAATACTTGCACTGTTTATATGCGTGTTTGAGATTGCAGTCATAAATGAATGAATAAAATTGTAAACAACTGCTTGTAATAATACAAGCTTCCTGTGAAATATGAAATGCCTGTGCCAGTTAAACAGTTACCTGTGACATTACTTGTATATGTTAAATTGTGGAAATATGAGTTGCATGTGTATAACAAGAGAATGGAAATGATGAAACCTGGTATGGAACAACATGATGAATATGAGCATGAACCCTACGGGGAATTAGGAGTAGAGCTCTTGTGGATAAATGGAATGGATCTGGAAATGTGAGTGGGAAGTGTGCTGGCCCTTGAGTACGTGGTACCAAGGAGAGTGACTGTCCCCCGTTTAGTGTAGAGCGGAGCTGGCCACCCTTAGGTTGGGACCTGGGGTTAGGATTGGCCACTCTACACCAACTTCTATTAGCCCTCGTGTACACTGTACCGGGGAGAGCTACTAGTGTAAAGAGAGGGCTAGCCACCCCACGGGGCTCGGGGTTCAGCTAGTCACCCTACACCAACTTGTTAGGCCCACTGGGCAAACTGGGATAGTCAGAGGATGGTGCGCAGACTATGGAGGGACGAGACCCCTGTTTCATTCTGAAGGGCTAGACCCTTGTTACTAAGAGGGCTAGGCCCTATACTGTTCCGTGCTGTACTTTGGGCGTACCCGTTAGCGGAAACAACTCACCGCGTGCAAGTGTGGGGTAGCTACCCGTGCGCTTATTACACATGCCGTAGTCACCGTTACATCTGTCCGTGACCTTGGGGTGGTTGACTGGGTGTAGGATCACAACGGGGGACTCTCCCGGCCAGGAGAGCACCACGTATGCCTTCTACTCTTTGGAAAAGAATACAATCAAGATCATTCCCACGAGAAACATTTGAGATCAAAAAAGAGATCTGAAAGTAAACCAATGGGTAAAAGGAAAGGACTAGTAAAATAAAATAATTGGAAACAATAATTTACCTGTTAGCCTTTACTACTTTAGTTAGTTGGTTACCACTCTACTCAGTATTCGCTAACTCCATTTACTCATAACCCTTTTTAGGCCCAGGAGTTGAATAGCCCTAGTCATCGACTACAGAGGGTGCTGGGCCCATTCGAGCCCAGCAGTAGTTCCTATTGTTGTTGTACTTCCTTTTTGTTAGTGAGTTAGACTGTTGTTACCGTTTCTATTTCTGTACTTTGTTCTACTTTATTGTTGTGGTGGTGATATGTTCGGTTAGCAGCTTTTATTTCCTTTACTGCTTGTACTCTTTTACTGTTAGTTACTTAGCATAGTGAATGTGGTTTACTTTCCTGCTTTTTAGTTGTTTCTTGTTGGGTGACTGAATCTTGGGATCAGTCGAGTCGGGCCGGTCTCGGGTCCTGTAGGGATTCGAGAACCGGGTCGTAACAAGATGGTATGAGAGCAAGGTCATCCCGAGAAATGAACCAAGTAGCTTAAGAATAACAAATTCACATGCATGTAACTAGAGTAACTACCACAACATACCGCTTAACATCTGTTCCAAGTTCTTTTGCTGAAGTCCGTTAGAGTTGACTTCTTTTTGTTCTGTCTCCTGCGTCTCCTTGCAGGAGATGCCTTGACGTGGAGTTCTTGAGGCGGGCCACGGGCGTGGCCATGGACGAGGTCTGAAAGGCGGACGTGCCGGGCCTGAGGTGCCAGTTGACCCGCCACTTCTCCAGGGCGTTTAGGCCCAGGACCTCGCTCAGCTGATTCGAGACATAGTACGAGAGGAGCTCCACCCGCCTCCACAGGCGCCTTTCCCTGGGGATGTGGAGGGGGAGTCCTCTATGGAGCCGAGAGACTGACACAGCGTTGGACGAGGGGGAGGGGGTGGTCCTCCACTGCCCCCACCTCACTCTGACACTTCTGAGCATGAGCTCTCCCTGTCTGGAGGCGTGCCTGTTCCCCCATTGCAACTGCACTATGAGCTTTTCGGACAGTTTCGGAAGCTAAAGCCTCCCTCCTTCAAGGGGGATGAGGACCCATCTGAGACAGAGGACTGGCTAGAGTAGATTGAGAAGGTGTTTGACACCCTTAGGCCCCCTGTGGAGTGCCACGTGGCCTTTGCCACCTACCAGCTGGAGAGTGCGGCACATAGGTGGTGGAGGGTAGTCAGAGGTCAGGAGAGGGGAGAGCCGACGTGGGACCAGTTCGTGACCCTCTTCTGCGAGCAGTACTTCTCGTAGACTTGGCAGGACCAGAGGAGGCGGGAGTGCCACACTCTCCGCCGAGGGACGATGACTGTTATCGCGTACCACACGCACTTCCTGGAGCTGTCACGTTTTGCTGCGACAGCTGTGGCCACGAAGGAGGAGTGCTTGTGGAGGTTCACTGAGGGACTCCGGCCTAACATTCGAGGGTATGTCAAACCCCTGAAGCAGCCCACCTTCTCGAGAGTGGTGGAGGTAGCTATGACGTACGAGGAGACCAACCCGACCACACGAGACACCAACAGCAGACGGAAGAGGCCCTACCAGCCAGAGTACTCACAGGGTCGAGGAGAGAGGAGGCACACGGCACCCGTGGGAGAGCCGTCTCATTTTGCGGGGCCGTCAGTGGCCTTTGGGGGCCGCCGATAGGGGCCAGCTGTTAGCACTAGACCTTCGCCCAGCCGTCAGCAGGGACCTACCGAGGGAGGGAATCGGGTCCCCCTCTGATACCAGTGTGGCTAGCCGGGCAGCATCAGGAGGGACCGCCCGTCTAGGGCTGGAGCGCAGCAGATGCTCTCCACACCGAGCGCTGGAGGCCGAGCAGGTGGTCATGGTTCCCAAGCGTGTGGGGGAGGACAACAGTCACGGGGAAAGTACTAAACAATAGTTACCCGTTCTATGCAGAGTGTGGCTGCTTCTTCTGCACCAAGAGCTAAGGAGCGTATCAATGCCCTGACACACAGAGACGCCAGGGCATCAGGTTCAGTGGTGGCAGGTATGGTTACAGTTTCCAACAGATTAATTTATGTACTTTTTGATTCCGGCGCCACATACTCTTTTATCACTGCGAGTTGTTAGAGGATCCATTTGTGATCAATGGTCCGGGTGTTGCGCGCGAATCTACGCTAACGTGTTTGGTTTTTGGAAAAACCCGTCGTTGTAGTTCGAAAGCGAAGGATTCGTGTTCAACAAATAAAATCTATACCGAAATAAGAATTCCGGGTCGAACACAGGGAGGCGAACGTTTGATTTAAAAACTTCGCGTTTCTTTTTATTTTGTCACGAAGAAATTTAATTTAAACTATCTAAGTATCTACAACGAATAAAAGAGAGAGAGGGAGTAAGAGAGAGAGAAAGAATACTACACATGGAAATTAAAATGAGATGTAGAATAGACAAGGAATTAATCATAAAAGGGTTCAATCGTTACAACTAGAAAATATAAAACAATTACTCTAGAAAGCATTAAAAGAATGGAGGGAGAAATGTCCTCCTCGACGATTGCTCGAAGGACGAATAGACTACTCTAGAAAGCAGTAAATCTATACTAGAAAGCAGTAAAAAGAATAGGGAGAGAGAATCCTCCTCGACGGTCGCTTGGAGGACGAGCCGGACGGGACGACGCCTGGACGAAGGAGAACGAAGCGGGACGAAGGAGGACGAAGCAGAAGAACGGGAACGGAGCAGCACGCCGTCGTCGTCGCGGGATCCACTTCCGAAGGGGGACGAAAATTTGGACTTTATCTCGCGAGAAGCATCCCGGGTGTGGGACAAGCTTCTCTTGAGCTTTGGAGAGGTAGAGAGGAGAAGGAAGGGATGAAAATTTCGTATGGAGGGGGTCTCCTTTTATAGTTGCAAGGAGTGGGGGCAAAATGGACATTACATCTTCAAAATAATAAATAAGGGGTCTTTAGTGACGGATAAAACCGTCGCTAAAGCCCCGCCGTCGCCGTCGCCGCCGCACCCACGCGCGCCCGCTCGGCTGGCCTGCGCGCGTAACGCAGACGCACGTCCGCGTCGTCTCAGCCGTCCGATCGCGAGATCGGACGGCTTAGATCGCGCCCGCGCCCGCGCCCGCTGCGTAGCGCGCCGCCCGCGTGCGATCGCGCGCCCACCAGGGCGTCCAATTGCGCGTCGGCGCTATCGGGCGCGCGCGGCCGTTGGATCTTCATCCGACGCTCGTGCGCGCCCGCTCGCCCGCGCCTTCGACCCCCTCTCCGCGGCTCGAACCCGCGACCTCCGCTTCGCCCGCAGCTGCGTCGCCGCTGCGCTACGCGGGCGAAATGGTCGCGCGGACGTTTTTAAACGCGCGCGACCGCAGCCGTTGGATCGAGATCCAACGGCGGAGAGGAGACGTTGCGCGGACTTCACAAGACTCCTGCGGCCGATTGGGCGGCTGGGATGGCGCCACGTGGCGCCATCTTGGCCGTCCATCTTCTGGAAGTTGTAGATGGTGCCACGGATGTCGGATTGACTCGATTTTTGTGTCGTTCGACTGCGATCGTCGATCCGAATTCATCCGTGTGGTCGGATTTTCCATCTGAAGTGCGGATTTACACCATCCTGGCCCTTGATCTTCTAGGGTTCCCCGGTCTCTATCTGATGCTACGGATGCCTGATTAGGGCGATCTTGGAGTCGTTGAACTCCAATCGTCGCCCTGATCATATCCATACGGTTGGATCTTTGATCCGAGGCCCCGATAAAATATTTGCCCTGTCCAAGCACATAAAAGGAGACAATTAACCTCCATTTTATTCAAACTACTCTAAATGCAAGATGATGCATGTAATGCAATATTTATATCATGAAATGCAATCTTATGCTTAAGAACATGCATAAATAGACATTTTAAGTTGTGTAAATGTGTTTACATCATACCCCCATGCCTATCTTTTGCTAGTCCCTAGCAAAAACTATATGCTATTTATAAAAGAATTAGGTTGGATTATTTGGACCTGAGTTATTTTCAATCATTAAGAAATTGTCTACTTAAGAACTGAACTTTCAAAGACACAACAGTGCCCGGGTATCAGCCAAAATGCAGACCGCCTCAAGCCTCGCCTTATTCAAAGAAGAATTTCTTTTTCTGTTTTTACTTTTTTTTTTTTTTTTATTTTCAAATTTTAGGGTTTAAGAGTGGCTTTCTACGGCCATTCAACTCACCCAAGATTTGATGAGAACCCTAAGTTTCAAGCATCTTATTGTGATTGTGATAGACTCGTTGACCGGCAATTAAAACGGACTTCGGATTTCTACGCCTCTAGGTGACCTCAAAAAGAATTCTGCCTAAAGGTGTATCTTTACAACCGGTAGCTTTCTCCCTACTTTTATTTTTTTTATTTTTATTATTATTATTATTTTTTTTTAACGGGGTCAACACAAGGGTGAATCCAGTGTATATCTCCCCGATTTATTCTACTTCTCCGCTTCTTCCTAAGTGTTTTGGGAATTTTTAGTGCATTTTCTGAGCTGGGTTCTGGACAACCGGTCGATGAGCTGTTACCACCGACAACTTGCCAGCCATACTCGTGCGGCGAAGTGTGGCTTATTTCTTTTTGTTCTTTTCTCCTTTTTGATTTTTTTTTTTTTTTTTTTTTTAAGTAGGTGGCTTCCCTGGTCTAAGATTTACCTAAAGGCAGCAAAAAGAGAAAGGTCCAGTGACTGGGCTCTGGACAACCTACCTATGGGCTGTTACCCACGATAACTTGCCAGCCATATCACCCTAGAAGGTTCATTAGCTACCCAATTTCCGTTAAAATCGCCAAACAACGAGTCAGTGCAAAGAAAGTGTGTAGATGCTTAAGACTCAAAATTCCCTCACATCAGAGGGCGGGTTGATAAGTCGTGTACTTATCACCCAAACTTATTTACTCCAATTATAATAAAATTCAGGTTGGCGAGAACTCGAAAAACAAATCCACATTTTAGTGGATACATAGGCTGATTAAGTCCAAAGACCTGAAGGGTCTTTGTGTTCAAACCATAATATAGTATTTCTTAAGATCGAAAATTTTCTTAAACCCAAATTCTCTTTCCTAATTTCGATTTTTTTTTTTTTTTTTTTAATAATAAAACAAATCTACGGAGCTGACGAATGAATTCAAAGATAAATATCCACCCCCCCATGCCTATCTAATGCAATGTCCTCATTGTATTAAAAAGACATAAAATAGAGTGGAAAAGCGTAGAAAGCACCTGAATTGCGTGGATATCGGGTCCGCTCCGAGATGAAAATGAAAAAGAACTGTATATGTGCTGAGTTTAGTGCCTTCAGCTAGGCACACTATACAAAGAAAAGAAATGAAGAATTCACATGTGCAGGTCAGAATTAGAATAAACAGAAGAATCCTCTGACCTGTCAGCAGAGGTCCACAGATGTGGACCAGATTGTGGTGCAGACCCACACCCCATAATCGAGAATATCTTAGGTTCTGGATAAAAATTACCCAAAACCTAAAATCAGAATGCAAGCGGGGTCGGGCCTGCGATTTGTGAGGATGCAACCCAAGGTCAAAATGTCGGGTTACAGAGAATTGAAGCTCAAAAGGATAATCGTTAAATGTGTGCTTGAGTTTGACATCCTCGAAACAAATGTCGTAAGGGTTCTGATTTGATGGTTTCAGTTTAAAAGGAACCCTGCGACTCAATCTTCCATTTTCTCCAAAATTGGCTTCCCAAATCAGAATTTCCCAGCTCCTATCCTCCTCATTCGGCATATCAAATTCCATGACCTCTTGTATATTCATCACCCCGTCTGAAATCTCCAAGTCTAGATGATGTGGTAAAATCAAAATTGACTTGGGTCTAATTATCTCAGAATTAGAATCATCAATAAGCTCAACAGGGTGTAACTGATAATCAGGGCATTGAATTAATTCCTCCAGAAAATGCGATTCTGGATCTGTATCGTGTGCCCTAATAAGATCAGTTTCCTCAGTTATTGGGCTATCAAATGATCTATCAGATTCCTCAGGCCCAATCGTCTCACAAAAATCGTGATCTGAAAACTCGTGTGAGACTTCGCAACTTGAATCTTCACCATCAGGATCCGTATCAATGTATGTCCCAAAATCATTTGTCACTTTGCGTTCCAAGGAGACATACGTTTCCTCGTAACCTGGCTCAGGGATTTCAGGTGAAGAAATCAAATCATCCTTAATTGGTTGTTTTAATTCAATCTGGTCAGCTTCGTAACACGTGTCCCCCCCCAACAGGTGCCTGAGCGGGTTCTGTCATTGGCTTTCCTGAAGAGAGTTCATCCTGGGAATTATTCCAAGATTGAATCAAAGCAACCACGAATCTCATCCTCAATTTCGCTAATTTCCCAAGTAGAAACTCACCCGGGTTCTTATCCTTAACATCCTGGAGCCAATCCAACAAAGACTTGTTTAAATCATCAATCATTTCAATCAGGGGCTCCAATCTCTCAATGCAAGGTATTGGCTGAACTTCTAAAGATTGAATGATATTCCTCAAGTTAGCCAGAACCCTATCTTGAACCTGATTAACCTGAACCAAATGAGTTGGTTCAGGGTTGGGCGGGTTTGACATCAATGTAGAGGAATTAACGAATTGAGATTCGTTATACCCATCCTGATAATAGATCATTTCAGATTGTTCATAAGATGGAGATGACCTAAAGGCAGTGAAATCAGAGGATGGGTAAGGATCAGTGTATCCTTCTTGATTGTAGATCGCATTAGGTTGTTCATGAAAGGAGGACGATCTATAATCGATGCAACTCTGAGAAGGATAGAATTGAGAATCAAAGTGTTCAGGGTTAGACCCTAAACACGGGGGTCCGGAATTGTATCCCCAATCCGAATTATCCCAACTAACTGATGGTCGATTACAATACGAGTTGGGATAATCGTCATGTTGAGGATAATTTATAACAGGAGGGAAAGAGTGGGAATGCGTGAAATATGTGGAAGGATTCATGAGACACGGGAGGAAGAAAGGTGCCCTGCAATACAAACAATCAAACCTTTCCTTAAATGGGTTAGCCTACAGACCTACAGACTCTCAAAACCCGTCTTGAGATAAAGGAACGATTTGATCTACTTCTGTCTGTTCAATCCAACCAGTTAGAAGGAGGGACTGGGGAGAAGGTTCTTCCTTCGGCTTGCGCCTACGGTTCCTAGTGTACCCCCCAGCCGCGATCGTTTGACTCTGCTCCCCTAGCTAGACATCAGATTGAACAGTAGAAACAGACTAATCGAAAATAATCTCGTTCTGAGTTATGAAGAGCGAGTCCAATCCTTAAGGCCAACGTCTACTCTGTTTTATTTAGGGCTAGGTTTGAATGTGCTTTGGAATGTGATGGGCCCTTTAAATGGGTTGTGCCCTTAATGATTGATTGCTTTGTGTGTGCGTGCACAACCAGTGGTTTTCAAGCAAGATTATTTTTGATGTGGTGAATTTTAAGGTTCAAATCTTGCTTAGTAGCTTTTAGGATTCAACTTTAGGTGTTTTCAATCAAGTTTCATTGGCACACCAGATTTTGCAAGCACAGGTGAAGATATTTTCCTTTAAAGTTTAAAAAGAATGTGGAGTGCCTGGTAGATCCCTAAGAGTTGAACCTAATTGGCAACTACTTGATGAGTTGATTTTATTTGAAGTGGTGCGGCCCAAACAACTCAAACAACTGGCCTGATGCACCACCTAATTAGGCACACAAATGATTACCCAATCTGATTTCTACTCAATTATGTGTTTGGATGTGTGTACCGGCTCCTAAGATTGGTTTACCGGTTGAGTTAGAAAATCAGATGAGGTTGTGTACCTCTGTGAGATTTTTTTTTTTTTTTTTTTCTTTTTTTAATGTGGGGGTTGGAGTGAGTATGGATGTTAAACAAACAATCTAACCTTAGAGTTTATAAGAACACCTAGGTTGATTGATGTTTGAATTATTATGTGATGAAATGAAATCTAATGGGTGGGAGGTGGGGGGTAACTTACAAAACCTTCCACAGCACTTTACTCCGATCTACCGCTTTTGCCTGTCTCAAAAGAGTACCTGCAATTACAATAAGAAAGGAGAAAAGTGAGGTAAATGATTTGTAAGTTACTAAACGCGAAGAGAAATCAAAGAGCGTTGCCTCCCCGGCAACGGCGCCAAAATGTTGCGCGCGAATCTACGCTAACGTGTTTGGTTTTTGGAAAAACCCGTCGTTGTAGTTCGAAAGCGAAGGATTCGTGTTCAACAAATAAAATTTATACCGAAATAAGAATTCCGGGTCGAACACAGGGAGGCGAACGTTTGATTTAAAAACTTCGCGTTTCTTTTTATTTTGTCACGAAGAAATTTAATTTAAACTATCTAAGTATCTACAACGAATAAAAGAGAGAGAGGGAGTAAGAGAGAGAGAAAGAATACTACACATGGAAATTAAAATGAGATGTAGAATAGACAAGGAATTAATCATAAAAGGGTTCAATCGTTACAACTAGAAAATATAAAACAATTACTCTAGAAAGCATTAAAAGAATGGAGGGAGAAATGTCCTCCTCGACGATTGCTCGAAGGACGAATAGACTACTCTAGAAAGCAGTAAATCTATACTAGAAAGCAGTAAAAAGAATAGGGAGAGAGAATCCTCCTCGACGGTCGCTTGGAGGACGAGCCAGACGGGACGACGCCTGGACGAAGGAGAACGAAGCGGGACGAAGGAGGACGAAGCAGAAGAACGGGAACGGAGCAGCACGCCGTCGTCGTCGCGGGATCCACTTCCGAAGGGGGACGAAAATTTGGACTTTATCTCGCGAGAAGCATCCCGGGTGTGGGACAAGCTTCTCTTGAGCTTTGGAGAGGTAGAGAGGAGAAGGAAGGGATGAAAATTTCGTATGGAGGGGGTCTCCTTTTATAGTTGCAAGGAGTGGGGGCAAAATGGACATTACATCTTCAAAATAATAAATAAGGGGTCTTTAGTGACGGATAAAACCGTCGCTAAAGCCCCGCCGTCGCCGTCGCCGCCGCACCCACGCGCGCCCGCTCGGC
Source organism: Thalassia testudinum (assembly GCA_037157565.1). Classification (NCBI taxonomy): domain Eukaryota; kingdom Viridiplantae; phylum Streptophyta; class Magnoliopsida; order Alismatales; family Hydrocharitaceae; genus Thalassia; species Thalassia testudinum. Next base: position 89,135,727 of record JAZHRO010000013.1, on the reverse strand, counting down.
TGGCCTGCGCGCGTAACGCAGACGCACGTCCGCGTCGTCTCAGCCGTCCGATCGCGAGATCGGACGGCTTAGATCGCGCCCGCGCCCGCTGCGTAGCGCGCCGCCCGCGTGCGATCGCGCGCCCACCAGGGCGTCCAATTGCGCGTCGGCGCTATCGGGCGCGCGCGGCCGTTGGATCTTCATCCGACGCTCGTGCGCGCCCGCTCGCCCGCGCCTTCGACCCCCTCTCCGCGGCTCGAACCCGCGACCTCCGCTTCGCCCGCAGCTGCGTCGCCGCTGCGCTACGCGGGCGAAATGGTCGCGCGGACGTTTTTAAACGCGCGCGACCGCAGCCGTTGGATCGAGATCCAACGGCGGAGAGGAGACGTTGCGCGGACTTCACAGGACTCCTGCGGCCGATTGGGCGGCTGGGATGGCGCCACGTGGCGCCATCTTGGCCGTCCATCTTCTGGAAGTTGTAGATGGTGCCACGGATGTCGGATTGACTCGATTTTTGTGTCGTTCGACTGCGATCGTCGATCCGAATTCATCCGTGTGGTCGGATTTTCCATCTGAAGTGCGGATTTACACCATCCTGGCCCTTGATCTTCTAGGGTTCCCCGGTCTCTATCTAATGCTACGGATGCCTGATTAGGGCGATCTTGGAGTCGTTGAACTCCAATCGTCGCCCTGATCATATCCATACGGTTGGATCTTTGATCCGACGCCCCGATAAAATATTTGCCCTGTCCAAGCACATAAAAGGAGACAATTAACCTCCATTTTATTCAAACTACTCTAAATGCAAGATGATGCATGTAATGCAATATTTATATCATGAAATGCAATCTTATGCTTAAGAACATGCATAAATAGACATTTTAAGTTGTGTAAATGTGTTTACATCACCGGGTGGTCAACTGTTTGTAGCTAAAGAGGTCTACACAGACTGTGAGGTCAATATTGGGGGACACAGCCTCCCCACTGACCTGATCGTGATACCGATGGAGGATTTTGGCGTGATTCTAGGGATGGATTGGCTGTCCGCTCATCACGCCTTGGTGGACTATTTTGGGAGGAAGATCGTCTTCTCCATATCAGAGATGCCTTCCTTTGAGTTTCACGGATAGTCAGTGGACGGAGGTTTCAGGTGCCTCTCTGCACTTCGGGTAGCGAGACTTTTGGGCCAGGGGTGTGAGGGCTTTCTAGCTTGTGTAGTGGCAAAGTCCAGCCCTGTGGCAGACTTACAGAGCATCCTAGTGGTCAGAGAGTACCCCAACGTGTTTCCAGAGGAGCTGCTAGGACTGTCACCTAAGTGTGAGATCGAGTTTGAGATCTCACTGGTACCGGGGACCAGCCCCATTTCTACGACACCATACCGGATGGCACCACTTGAGCTGTGAGAGCTCAAGTCACAACTGCAGGACCTGTTGGAGAAGGGCTTTGTGAGGCCCAGTGCATCCGCGTGGGGAGCCTCTATGTTATTTGTGAAGAAGGATGGTACTCTGCGCCTTTGTGTTGACTACAGACAGCTGAATAGGGTCACCATCAAGAACAGGTACCCGCTACCGAGGATTGATGATCTGTTTGACTAGTTGTGAGGTGCCACGGTATTCTCCAAGATAGATCTGAGATCAGGCTACCACTAGTTGAGGATCAGGGAGACCGACGTCTCCAAGACAGCTTTCCGCACCTGGTACGGACACTACGAGTTTTTGGTCATGCCATTTGGGCTGACCAACGCCACCGCTGCCTTTATGGATTTGATGAACCAGGTGTTCAGACCGTATCTGGATCAGTTTGTGGTGGTATTTATTAATGAAGTGCTCGTTTACTCGCGGGATCAGGCACAGCACGAACAACAGTTGTGGATGGTTCTAGACACTTTGAGACGACGCAGGCTGTATGCCAAATACAGTAAGTGCGAGTTTTGGTTGAGACATGTGACTTTTTTGGGCTGTGATTTTAGGGGATGGCTTGGCTGTGGATCCAGCCAAGGTTGAGGTTGTACTCAGGTGGGAGAGGCCACGTACAGTGATAGAGATACGTAGTTTCTTTGGACTGGCAGGTTACTACCTACGGTTTATCAGGGGTTTCTCGCAGATTGCACGTCCCATGACTCAGTTGACCTGGAAGGACGTGACCTTTGCTTAGACAAACGCTTGTGAGGCATGTTTCCAAGAGTTGAAGAAGAGACTAACTTCAGCTCATGTGCTTACTATCCCAGATAGCAGTGGCAGTTTTGCGGTCTACACGGACGCTTCGTTGCAGGGGTTAGGGGGTGTGCTCATACAGCGGGGTCACGTTGTCGCTTATGCTTGGCGACAACTGAAGCCCCATGAGTATAGCTACCCTACCCATGACATAGAGCTGGCAGTTGTTGTCTTCATGCTGAAGACATGGAGGCACTACCTTTACGGTGAGACCTTTGAGATTTTCACAGATCATAAGGGTTTCAGGTATTTGTTTGATCAGAAGGAGCTTAACATGAGACAAAGACATTGGTTAGAGCTCCTGAAGGACTATGACTGCAGCATCTCCTACCATCTAGGGAAGGCCAACGTGGTGGCTAATGCCTTGAGCTGGAAGGCACCGCCCACTTGGCCAGTTTACAGGCACAGGTTGGAGACTTATGGAGGAGTTGGGCAGTTGGTGACCCCTAGAGTTACAGGGGCATTGTGGGGCAGTGATGGTGACACAGCAGACGAGACCAGAGCTGATAGACCGCATAATTACAGGACAGATGACAGATCCGTACCTATAATCATTGCGAGACAGAGTACTATCAGAGGACCCAAGAGATTTCTCTTTTACAGATGAGGCGCTGTGCATGAGAGGACGTTTGTGCGTTCCCAGGGACGAGGAGTTGTTGAGAGAGCTCTTGACTGAGGCGCATGGGTCCAGGTTCACCATACATCCCAGGAACATAAAGATGTATCATGATCTGAGACACGACTTTTGGTGGAGAGGGATGAAGCGAGATGTAGGTGAGTTTTTGCAGCAGTGTTTGGTGTGCCAGTAGGTGAAGGCCGAGCATCAGAGGCTTGCAGAGTCGTTGCAGCCACTTCCTGTGCCAGAGTGGAAGTGGGAGATCATCACCATGGACTTAGTGGTGGACTTACCCATTACCCAGCGAGGACACGACACAGTCTGGGTGATAGTAGACAGATTGATGAAGACAGCACACTTCTTGCCAATCCGAGTCACCTTGGGACCAGCACAGTTGGCAAAGAGGTATATTCGTGATGTGGTACATATGCACGGAGTTCCGCGTAAGATTGTATTCGATCGGATACCTGTTTTACTTCCCAGTTTTGGGCTGAGTTTCAGCAGGCCTTGGGGATACGGTTGAGGTTCAGTACGGCATTCCACCCCCAAACGGACGGACAGTTAGAGCGCATGATAAAAACACTTGAGGACCTTTTAAGCACCTGTGTACTAGACTGGAGGGGCTTTTGGGAGAAGCACGTACCCTTAGCAAAGTTTGCATATAATAACAGGTATCACTCGAGTATCGGCATGGCACCATACGAGGCTCTGTACGGATGGAGGTGTACTGCACCCTTGAGTTGGGTTGAGGTGGGGACCAAGTGGGAGGTTGGCCCCAAGCAGATCTGGTAGAGTCAGAAGGTGATAAAGCAGATTCATAGACGACTCCACACTGTCAGGAGCAGACAGAAAAGTTATGCTGATCAGAAGCGCAGAGAGGTGCAGTTCGAGGTTGGGGATCATGTCTTTCTTCGAGTTTCGGCCATGAGGGGCTAGCAACATTTTGGGGTGAAAGGGAAGCTTGCACCGAGGTTTGTGGGGCCCTTTGAGGTCCTGGAGCAGGTAGGACCCATTGCTTACCAGCTTGCCCTTCCTCCCCAGCTTTTTGGTGTACATGATGTGCTCCACGTGTCCAACCTCAGGAAGTACGTTGCCGATCCCAGTCACGTTCTGAGCTATGAGAATGTTGAGGTGAGTGGCGACTTGACCTACCCCGAGAGACTAGTGCAGATACTAGACAAAGCCATCTAGAATTTGAGACGGAAGCAGGTACCCCTGGTGAAGGTCTTGTGGAGGAGCCAGCAGTACGAGGAGGCTACCTGGGAGCCTGAGGCGGCGATGCGAGAGTGATACACGAAGCTTTTTGAGGGTACGTCTTTTTGGACTAGCTTTGGTCCTCTTTAAGTTTGTTATGCGTGTATATTTCCTTTTCCGCACCCTGGCTAGCTGAAGTTTCGGGAATGAAACTTCCTTTAAGTTTGTTATGATGTAAAGATATGTTTTGTTCTGAACCTTTTAAGACATCTAGACTGTCAGTCAGACATCTGGTCAGACGTCTGGACCCCTTCCTAGACATCTGGAAATTGAAAATTTTGTATGCAGAGTCGCGTTTGTACGCTAGTTGCACGCAGACAGTCTCCCTCTTTTCTCTCTCTCTCTCTCTCTCTCTCTCTCTTTTCTCCTCCACCAAAACCCTAGTCGCTCCCTCTATATGACCCCTCTCCCCCTTCCTCTCTTCTCCACTCCACCACCACCTTCCTTCCTCTCCACTGCAGCGAGAGGGATGAGCGAGAGAGAGGACGTGAGAGTGAGGAGTGAGGGGGAGAGGCAGCGTGAAGAGAGAAGGAGGAGCTTGAGCTCGCGAGCTCGTGGGAGCTCGCCGGAGGACGCACGGCCAGAGCGGCGCGTGCGGGAGGAGGAGCACGTCAGGGGAGACGTCCCCGACACTCTGCTGCAGGCGAGGAGGCGAGGCCGCGGCTGCGCGTGGCGAGAGGAGCAAGAGGTCAGTTTGGTTTTGGGTTTTTCCCAAATCAAACATCTGGCGTGTCGTCCAGACGACGGGTTGGACGTCTGGTGACGACACCAGATGTCTGAAAGTAGAGCTTCGCGAAGGTACATTCCTCTTGCGGTTACGGCCATGCAGGTCGCATCGTAGCGTCGATCTGCATGGCTAAAAGAGGAAGATTTTGTTTGTCGCACGCAGGGATAGCTTCAAGAAGGCACGGGGCACGCCCTCCCACATGTTTCAGACGTCTGGACAGCTTACCAGATGACAGAAGCACTCCCAGACGACTGGAGGAGAGGTCGGACGTCTTGAGCTGTGTCCAGACAGTCAAATTAGGGGTTCTGGACATCTGAAGTCGACGTAGGAACCTGAGGTGAGACCCTTGTGACTTTTAAGACGTCTAGACCTTGTGCCAGGCATCTGATTTAGGTCTACAGTCCTGTTTTTGACCCGTTTAGGGTTCGTTTGAGGTCTATTTTATGCAAACAAGATATTTGTGGTTTTCTTGTGAGTTCCTCTACATGTTAGAAAGCCTTATATACTGTTCTGAACAGTCTGTTGTGGTATGTCCCTTGGTGTAGGACTTCAATCTATTGCTTGTTCGGGGCCTACAGAGGCACGTGAGACTGCAGTTCGAGCCCCCGGTACTCCCGGATTGTCTGGTAGAGTGGATTCCCCTATTTTAATTATAAAACATGAATGCATATGTGAAATTGGATAACTAGAAACCAAGGATGTGGCATGAATCCTAGGATGAGAAGTACTTGCACTATTTGTATGCATGTTTGAGATTGCAGTCATAAATGAATGAATAGAATTGTAAACAGCTGCCTATAATAATACGAGCTGCCTGTGAAATATGAAATGCATGTGCCAGTTAAACAGTTACTTGTGACATTACTTGTATATGTTAAATTGTGGAAATACGAGTTGCATGTGTATAATAAGAGAATGGAAATGTAAATGATGAAACCTGGTATGAAACAACATGGTGAATACGAGAATGAACCCTACAGGGAATTAGAAGTATAGCTCCTATGGATAAATGGAATGGATCTGGAAATGTGAGTTGGAAGTGTGCTGGCCCTTGACTATGTGGTACCAAGGAGAGCGACTGTCACCTGTTTAATGTAGAGCAGAGCTAGCCGCCCTTGGGTTGGGACCCGGGGTTAGGATTGGCCACTCTACACTGACTTCTGTTAGCCCTCGCGTACATTGTACCGGGGAGAGCTACTAGTTTAGGGAGAGGGCTAGCCACCCTATGGGGCCCAGGGTTCAGCTAGCCACCCTACACCGACTTGTTAAGCCCACTTGGCAAACCGGGGTAGTCAGACAAGAGTGCATAGACTGTGGAGGGGCGAGACCCCTATTTGGTTCTGAGGGGATAGACCCCTGTTACTGAGAGGGCTAGGCCCTATACTATTCAGCGTTGTACTTTGGGCGTACCTACTAGCGGAAACGACTGACCGCGTGCTAGTGTGGGGTAGCTACCCGTGCACTTATCGCACGTGGCGTAGTCACCGCTATGTCTGTCTGTGACCTCGGGGTGGTTGACTGGGTGCAGGATCACCACGGGGGACTCTCCTGGCCAAGAGAGCACCACGTGTGCCTTCTACTCTTCGGAAAAGACTTCAATCAAGATCGTTCCCACGAGGAACATTCGAGATTAAGAAAGACATCTGAAAGTAAACCAATGGGTAAAAGGAAAGGACTAGTAAAATAAAATAATTGAAAAAGATAATTTACCTGTTAGCCTTTACTGCTTTAGTTAGTTGGTTACCACTCTACTCAGCGTTTGCTGACTCCATTTACTCATAACCCTTTTTAGGTCCAGGAGTTGAGCAGCCCGAGTTACCAGCTATAGAGGGTGCTGGGCCCAGTCGAGCCCAGCAGTAGTTCCTGTTGTTGTTGTACTTCCTTTTTGCTAGTGAGTTGACTGTTGTTACCATTTCTGTACTTTGTTCTACTTTACTGTTGTGGTAGTGATATGTACAGTTAGTAGCTTTTATTTCCTTTACTCCTTATACTCTTTTACTGTTAGTTACTTAGTATAGTGAATGTGGTTTACTTTCCTGCTTTTTGGTTATTTCTTGTTAGATGACTGGGTCTTGGGATCAGTCTAGTTGGGCCGATCTCGGGTCCTGTAGGGATTCGAGAACCGGGTTGTAACACTACCTATGAGGTCAGGTCGTGCCTGTCTTGTCACTGTTACTGCCCCACATTGTCCATGTGGCTCCTGAGGTTGCCAACTACCCACCTCCTGCATGAGCTGCCAACTTCGTGCCTGTAAACTAGCCAAGTGGGTGGGCACCTTTCGGCTCAAGACGTTAGCCACCACGTTGGCCTTCCCCAGATGATAAGAGATGCTGCAATCGTAGTCCTTCAGGAGTTATAACCAACGCCTCTGTTTCATGTTGGGCTCCTTTTAATTAAACAGATACTTAAGGCTCTTATGATCTGTGAAGATCTCAAAGGTCTCACCGTACAGGTAGTGCCTCCACGTCTTCAAAGCGAAGACAGCTGCCAACTCCGAGTCGTGAGTGGGGTAGTTGTGCTCATGGTGCTTTAGTTGCGATGATGCATAAGCGACAACATAGCCCCGCTGCATAAATACACCACCTAACCCCTGCAATGAGGTGTTAGCGTAAACCACAAACCCGCCACTGTTGTGTGGAATGGTGAGCATAGGAGCTTAAGTCAGCTTCGCCTTCAACTCCTGAAAACACACCTCACACTCATCTGTCTAAGTGAAAGGCACGTCCTTCCTAGTCAACTGTGTCATATGACTTGCAATCTAAGAGAATCCTATGATAAACCGCTGGTAGTAACCTGCTAGCCCCAAGAAACTACATATCTCTATCACTGTACATGGTGTCTCCCACCTGAGCATGGCCTCAACCTTGGCCGGATCCACAGCTATTCTGTCTCCCAAGACCACATGGCCTAAGAAAGTCACCTGCCTCAGCCAAAACTCACACTTGGTATACTTGGCATACAGTCTACGTCGTCTCAAAGTGTCCAGAACCATGCATAAGTGCTGCTCTAGCTGGGACTGATCTCGGGACTATACAAGCATGTCATCGATAAAAACCACTACAAACTGGTCCAGGTAGGTCCTGAAAACACGGTTCATTAGATCCATGAAGGCAGCGGGAGCATTGGTCAGCCTAAAGGGCACGACCAAAAACTCGTAGTGTCCATATCGCATCCAAAAAGTTATCTTGGAGGCATTGTCTCCCTGATCCCCAACTAATGGTAACCTGACCTCAAGTCTATCTTAGAGAACACCATGGCATCTCTCAACTGGTCAAAGAGGTTGTTAATGCGGGGCAACGGATATTTATTCTTGATGGTGACCCAGCTCAGCTACCTGAAGTCAACACAAAGCCGAAGGGTGTCATCTTTTTTCTTCACAAATAAAACAGGGCCCCACCAGGGGGACACGGTGGGCCTCACAAAGCCCTTCTCCAACAAGTCCTGTAGCTGGTACTTGAGCTCTCACAGGTCAACTGGTGCCATCCTATACGGTGCAGTAGAGATGAGGCTTGTCCCTAGTACCAACGAGATCTCAAACTCGATCTCACGCTTAGGTGGTAGTCTCGGTAACTTCTCAGGGAAAAATTAGGGTACTCGCAAACTACCGGAACACTCCATAAGTCAGTTACTGGGCTAGGCTCTGCCATAACACAAGCCAAAAAGCCCTCACACCTCTGGCTCAGTAGCTTTGCTGCCCGGAGCACGGAATGCATCTAAAACCTCCGTCCACTGGCTGGCCATGGGACTCAAAAGAAGGCAACTCAGGAATGGAAAAGATAATCTTCCTCCCAAAATAGTCCACCAGGGCGTGATAGGAAGATAGCCAATCCATCCCCAAGATCACACCAAAATCCTCCATCTGAATCATATTCAGATTAATGGGAGGTCGTGTTCCCCTATCATGACCTTATAGTTGACAAAGACATCCTTTGCGACAAACAACTATCCCCCTAGTCCTCTAATCAGAAATAGATCCTCTAATAGTGTACTGTTCGGCTCTAAACTAATGGCAAAACTCGTGGAGACAAAGAGTGCGTGGTACCAGAATCAAAAAGTATGTAACTAATCTATTGGAAACTATAATCATACCTGCCACAACAGAACCTGAAGCTCTGGCGTCTCTGTGAGTTAGGACGTTGACACACCCCTCAAACTTAAGTACAGAAGAAGCGGCCGCGCTCTGGGTTGGGCGAGTAACGGCTGGCCAGTACCCACCTCGTGACTGCTGCCTTCCTCCTCGAGCCTGGTAACCACGGCCGCCAGATTGACCTCTTGCGCTTGGTGAGGGGATCATCTGGTATGCTCCTACCCTAGATGGGAAGTCCCTCCTCATGTGGTCCAGCTGGCCACACTAGTAGCAGAGAAGGGCACGACCTCCTCCCTCAATCTATCCCTGCTGGTAGTTGGGCGGGAGTTTGGTGCAAGCAGTTGGCCCCTATTTGGGGCCTCAAAAAGTCACCGGTGGCCCTATGGAGCGGGACACCTCCCCCGTAGGTTCCATGTGCCTCCTCTCCGGACAGCCTTGAGAGTGCTCAGGCTGGTAGGGCCTCTTTCGACCTCTACCATTGGTGTCTCACGCAGTTGGGTTGGTTTTCTCATAGGTCATCACTACCTTGACCATGTGGGAGAAAGTAGGTAGCTTCAGGGGCTTCACATACCCCTGTATAGTAGGCCGGAGAGCCTCAGTGAACCTCCACAGATGCTCCTCCTCTATAGTCGTAGCAGACGGGGTGAAGCATGACAACTCCAGGAAATGCGTGCAGTATGCGCTAACCATCATCGCCCCCTAGTTTAGAGTGTGGAACTCCCGCCTCCTCTGGTTCTATCATGTCTGTGGAAAATACTGCTCACAGAAAAGAGCCACGTACCGGTCCTAGGATGGCTCTCCTCCCTCTTGACCCCGAACCGCCCACCACTACCTGTGGGCAGCACTCTCCAGCTGTTACGTGGCAAAGGCCATACGACACTCTACAAGAGGGAGCATGTAAAAGATCTTATCCATCCGCTCCAACCAATCCTCTACCTCAAACGGGCTCTCCTGCCCCTTCAAGGAGGGGGGCTTCAGCTTCCAAAACTGGGCAAACAACTCGTGGTGAAGCTGTAATAGGGGCACTGGTGCATCCCCTGGTAGGGAGGACTCCTGCTTAGTAGTATTTGAAGGAGGTGGAGGTGGTGGAGGATCACCCCCTCCCTCTCCATCTCGCCTGACATTGCGGCGACTCCCCTATCTCACGGAGGACTCCCCCTCCACATCCTCAAGAGGAGGCAATGGAGGAGGTGGCTGCTACTGAAACTCCTCCCACATGATATCCCGGATCAGCTGAGCGAGGTCCTGAGCCTGGATGCCCTGAAGGAGGGGTAGAGCAACCTTGTCTTAGGTCCGATATGTTCGCCCCTGCGGCCATGCCCATGGCCACACCCTCGGGCAGCCTCACGAGCTACATGATAAGGCATCTCCTACAGGGAGACGGAAGGAAACAAAGATCATTTTTGACACAACACAACTACAAGACTCAAGAGTGGAAAATCAAGATAACACGTTGTGATGGCTACCCTAGCTGCATTCACATGAGTGGTTTACTTCTAGGCCCATTGATATATTTTTCGGAATGACCTTGCTTTGATACCATCTTGTTACGACCCTAACTCGGCACAACGTGGGTCTTGGGGTCGGAGTGCCTTGACTAACCCAAGACCCAGTTGTCCAATGAGAAATAACATCACCACGACAATCAATCCACACATGTAACATAGCTAAAACTTAAATGAAAGTAGAAAATTGAAGAGTAGATTGTAAATAGTATCACAAGAGAATGGCAAGATTCTCCACAAAGCCATCACAACCAAGCCGAAAAATAGAAATGTAACTAATAATTTAAAGCAAGAGTACTCACTACAGCAATAATAAAATCCAACTACAGCAAAAACGGCAAACAAACTAAGGCTGGGCTCGACCAAACCTAGCACCCTCTGCAACCGGTGGTACTGGCTGCTCATCTCCCTGACCTGAACATAAGTGGCAGTGGTTAGGAAAAGTTGAGTAGAGTGGCTAGTGCAAGATTAACTAATGCAATTAAATTAAAAAAAATAGAAAACATTTCAGGTAATTGTAAATGTTCACACACTTTCATATTTTATTTCCATTTCTAGATACCAGTCATTTAGTGCTTTGAAAATTCTAACAAAGGGTCTTATTATCTCTTGGTTCACATGTTCCCTAATAGAATGATCTTACTGTAGTTTTCCCTACATTGCATGACATGAACATGATACTCTCTTGGCTGAGAAACACCCCACGTTTGTCCTACACCCGGTCTACCACCCCGGGGTTATGGTCGAGACATAGCAGTGACAATGGCACGCACGATAAACGCATGGGAAGCTATCCCGCACTGGCACGCGGTCAGTCCTTTCCGCTAACGGGTACGCTATAAGTCATACAACACAGAATAGAATAGGGATCTCGCCCATCCCCAGTCTACGTACCCTCGCCTGACTATCTCAGTTGGCCTCATGGGCCTAACAGGAGTCGATGTAGGGAAGCCATTCCTACCCTGGGTCCCAACTTAAGAAAAGGCTAACTTTCTCCTTACACAAGGGGTGAATAGCTCTCATCGATACGTACATACATGAGGGCCAGCTCGCCCCCAAACTAGAGTCCAAGAATCAATCGCACCACACTGTAGGCGAGTTATTCCATCATTATTCAAGTTTCATATCATAGTAGGTAGATTATTCTTCTATTCACCTTATTGTTCAAATATGTCCTAACTATTATTGTTACCAAACTCATTCAATGGTAGTTCCATCCATTAAGGGAAACAAGCCTCATTCACATTTATGTTACATCAAACAAAGTCCATGTATTGAAGATGAACTTGCATCATTCTCATTTTTGTTACATTAAGCAAGAACCATGTATGGGGAATAACATGCATCATTCACATACTTAGGGTTTATTCCATAAGGAGCAAGCTCTATGATGTCATACACATTTAGCAAACAATCCTGGATTAAAGTGTTAACTTAATATGAAACCCATAAGGTTAGGGTGGCAGTCATCAATTCCATAAATAAACGGAGTATTAATGACTTCAAACTTGTGTTTCATAACCTAGGTTTCAAATGGAAATCTCTAATTTTGAACATTCATTTAATCAAACCGAAGAAGAAGAGTAGAGGAAGTCCACTCTACCAAGGGGTACGGGAGATATAGGTAAACGAGCGGCGGATCCCGATGCCTCTGTAGGTCCCGTACATGCCATGGACTTGGAGCCTACACCAATTTAATGGTCAAATGGGGCATCCAACACATTGATCGACATTTCAGTATACAAAATTAATTCATAAAAGCGTAGAAACAGCTCTAAAATGTAGAAAAATTTAAGAGCTTTCCAACGATACCTCTGTTGTGCGATTCCGACCTTGTTTGGGCCTTGAATCGGCCTAGAAATTTTCCTTGGTTCGCTTGAACTGGGCTGGGAAAGTTGGTTTGGCTAGACCAACCGCCTTCTGCAGCAGGCACGCACCCCCTGCCGCTATCAGACATCTAGAGTGAGTCCCAGACGTCTTAAACGCACGTAGAACCTCACCTAAAGTCACTGCTCCCCCCTTCATTGTCTAATGACAATCCTAACCGTCCGAGGCTTTACCCGAACGTCTGGTACCACCCTCAGACATCTAACAACACCTCGAGTGTCGTGCGTGCGTGCTTTCCCCACACGAACTCGCTCTGCACGAGTGCTGAATTCCCACACAGCTCACTCCTCGAGGCTGTGCCTGCCGTAAACACCTCGAGCAGGTTGGGCCTCAAGCCTCGCGTGCCCCCGGATGTCTGAAGCGAGCCCCAACCGTCCGCGCAGCCCCCCAGTCATCTGTAGTGTGTTGCGGATGTCCGATGAACGCGGGACTCACCCCCACTTCGCGCATCGAATGCGTTATGACAGCGGCTACAACGCCTCACACAACGCGTCGCTGCAACTCCCCTCTTCCGCTCATTCTCTCTCTCCCTCACTCTTTGTTGCTTGCTCTCCCTCTCCCTCACTCTTTGTTGAAAATGGGGGAAAAGATAGGGCACGTCACTCGAGGTGGTGTGGGAAAGGAATGGGGGTTGTGTGGGAGGGGTTTTAAAGGGGGTAGTGGGTAGGGTTTTAGGGCTCTTAGGGTTGGGAAAAAATTGCAAAAACAGTCCTAGGTTCTTAGAGTTATTTATGTGGGGTCAAAAAGTGAGAAGTAAGGGTGTAAAATTTACGTTAAGTACCTCTACGAGCCAAATAACTCGGATGGGGTCCTACGTGGGTTTCCTGGTGCACAACTTTTACGCCAAGACCCCTATAGTTTAGGAAAAATCCCAAATGGCCCTTGAAGAGGGTCATTTCATTTATGAATATCCTAGAGGCTTACCATTGTTGGATACATCTTAAAAACAATTCTTTCCAATATATACTCATTGGGAGAAGATCAAAGAGTGAATTTACCTAGTTACTCTCCAAGCTTATAATAATACTTCATTTGAGAGCATTGAATCTTGATGCTTTTACTCCCATCCACTTCCGTCATAGGGGAGTTTCCTAAATCTATAGTAACTACTATTTACACTCATATTGTGGCCCGATAAGATTTTTGTATTTTGCTTTTATTTTGTTGTACAGGTATACAGGCTGTGGATTCTTTCCTCTCAGAGGCAAAATTGTATCAGTTTGATCCGGTACATTGTTGGTTGAGCATACGCTATTCTCATTCAAAGTGGTGCATTACATTGTATTTGATCGACTTGGTCCATCAAGAAGAATCCTAAGTAAGGATGACTTAAATGATGATTTTTACTTGGTTTAGGTTTTCACTTAAAAATAGTTTATGCTATTTTATGGTGAATGCTTATTTGTTAGATTGAAATTTTATTTGCTTATCATATTTTTATCACTTACTATTCATCGCCATGCACCTTCAAATATACGTAGATATATTATGTTAGAATAGCTACATTTTAATGTATGCCGGTGTTTATGAGATGTAGTATGATATTATTATGTCATGGAGTGGGATTAGTGATATTCCCCTCTAATTTTTTGAGTATCTCATGAGATATTTCTTTGACCACAAAAATTTCACAAGATACCCCTCAAGCAAATTAACCCTCACAAAAAGGATATTTGTCTTGGTACAGACTTCCATTAAAAACTTTCCCCAAGTTTATAACTTGGGCTTTTTGTTGTTTCTCAATGCGATATTTATGCCAAATCAATAACATCCCTCCCTTTTCTACCCAAATTACATGTATAGGTAATTGTTTGTAAACAACAATATAATATGTAAGTCCAGGTCAAAGTGACATTTGGTAATAATATTGAAATTGCATATTTAAAATACTTAATCTATTCTATGTAAATTGGAACTAAATTCATATTTGCAAATTATATTCTTTGCTTGTAGTCTATAAAATGTACTTGTCGATTTGCATATTGGGTGCATTCATTTATGTAAGTTACAAGGATGACGTTAGTAATTCATTTTGTAAGATATTATGTGAAAGAATGAGTTTTTATTCTCTATACATAATCACCAATCTATTAATTAGTTATATGCCCATTTTGTAAGATATAAATATAATAAGTAATTTCCAAACCATTGATAGGTTTAGTACATTTGCAAGATATTTAATCTATAATATGCAATTTACAACTGTAAGTTACAATCTAGCTCAACTATCTTTCCATGAAATGCTTCTACTTGTATGCACACTGAATACATTTGTTTATGCCATTTACATGAATTGCATTAGAGTTTCATTTTTCAAATCAGTAGTAAGTTTTTCTAATCTTTTGTAAATTTTCAATATCATTATATAATGTAAATGGTCTTGCATTGAAACAAGAATAAAGTGAATTTGTAAAAAGCTAAATGATATTTGCAATCTAACCGCTTTTGCAATTTACAAAAAGGAAGGTAGTGGTATAGTTCGTATTCCTCTAAGATCATTGTAGTGATTTGTGTATATTTCAAATAAAATGAGATCAACCATCTGTTTCTTGAAACAAATGAAATGAATGCTTATTTCTAACATTCTGCCATCGTTGTTAACTTTCAGGTAGGAAGACTTTGAACCTTGATATATATTTTAGGTGCAAGGTAACTGTCTTATCACCAAAACATTGGTGCTACCTGATTTCCTAAAATTTCATACTCTTTTGGTAATATAAGAAAGCTAAAATGTATAAAGATCCAAAATGTGACATGTTTTGTAGTACATATACGTAATGGCCATGGTCCTCATCTTATAGTCGATATTTAATATCAAGAAACCTATAAAGTAAATAAGTTTTGTTATGTTGTAAGCCCACCCTGTGACACCTTAGATATGAATATCCACGTTCGAATGAAGTTTTGCATTTTTTAAGAAATCTAATGCTTTTTGTTAGAATTGGAGAATCATAGCTCCCATCATGAAAATTTTGCATGAAAACTTATGCATCTTGAAATAGACACCATTTTTAAATCTAAAGGTATTTTTTGAATTCCTTGTGAAAATTCAAAGCCAATTACACCATTTTTGCACAAATTTGCTGTCGTTAGAACCCTTTTTAGAGTAATGTTATTTTGCATTTCATGACAATTTAATGTATTTTTAAATTGCATTTTCACTTGAAAATTTTAAAACATAAATTGATACTCGAATTTAAAATTTAAGACCACACGTTGTTCCTCGCAACAAAATTGGTCTAATAGACTTTGTTGCGTAGAAATTGGAATTTTTGAGACTTGGGGACAAGTTTAAGCAGGTTTCGTTCATTGTTTTTAAAAAAAAGGGTGAGGAGCACTCCAACAAAAATATCTCTCTCCCACTTGATCTTACTCTCCCTTCTACGCCCTCGATCCCTGTCTCACAACCTTCGGTGGCCCTCCGAAGTGGTTGTCGCCCTCCTCAACCTCCGATGAGCACCTCTTTCGCCTCCTTTCTTATTCACTCTCTCACAGCGTGTGGGCATTGGTGTGTGGTTAGAAACTATATGTGTGTGTATGTGCCTGGTGAAAATCATTATATCTTTTATCGCTTCCTTTCTTCAAGGGCTTCCTCCATACGTGCAACCTTAGGAGGTCATTGACACTCCTCTACACCTCTAGACTTCTTGACCACCACCAGGGCACCGTTCCTCCTCCCTCTTTTCTCTTTCCTTTTCTATTATTTTGTCTCCGACAATGCAACTTAAATAGGGAAACCACGTGTTCTACTTAGCATGCGAGGCACATATAGTGATCGATGATCATAGCTGAATAAATATTGTGCATTAACGAAGATGCCAAATTTATTCTAATAAATTAAGGATGTAATTTAGATGATGTATTTTCTCATCTCAAGCATGCAAATCAAGGCCCTCTAAGTCGCAGTCAATCAAAATTGAATTTGGAGAATCCCACTTAATTAATTCCTCTGCGTAAGTGAATCGAACTCTTACTTCGTCCTCTCCTGAATTCCTTCCTCACTCCTCAATGGTGTACTCGATTATGTCCCACTGGAAACCAAACTAATCAGATGACAGCTGGTTAGACGACCCTGGTGTCTCTGGAAGGATGGATTCAACTATATGTACATAATGAGCTTCCCCTTGTGTGACATGACCTTCCAACAATATTAATGACATAGTGGTTATCACTCCAATAATGCATGAAGAACCACAGCAATGCATATATATATATATATATATATATATATATATATATATATATATATATATATATATATATATATATGACATTATAAGTAAAGGAATGCAAATTGACGCCCACATTAATTAGGAATGGAAGAATCCCGTTGCAATGGAGGAGATGCTTACATCTTTTTTTATTTCCTTGAAACATAGTTTGAGTTGATCTTGTTTCATTTCCAACAAATGCCAAATCATGTAATTATGTTTATGTTTAAATGGTAGTCAATATTCCATGTTAGGTCATAGAAGACATATGTTAGTTAGGCAAATAAATAGTACTGATATCTAGGAAAGGTTGCATGATATTTATTGAAGGATTGCTTAAATTGATTTTAATATTGGGGTCGTTATTGATGAAAAGTGAGTCGATTACCTAAAATATTTGCCATATATATTAAGGAATAATTTTTGTTGGAGCTTGTGAAACAAAGTAGGATCGATACATAAGTCAGTCAACATTCTCTTTCTGGAGGTAGTAGATTAAATTGATCCACTTACCCCGTTCCCTACGACTCAATGACGTTGGGGGATGGGGAGAGCACGAATAAATTGATGCGTTAGAATAAATAAATACGATGATGGATAATAATAATTATGGAACTAAATTATGCAAAGCATAAGAACACTGTGATTTACTTGAAAATCTCTTCGAAGTGAAAGTGTAAGAAATCACGAGCAACCAGAAAGATATCTCTTATATTTTGATATCAGATTTTGTCAAACTTCGAGTACTAATAAGTCACGGAGAAAAATATGGGCAATGTCATGCCCAATTAGAGTTCGAATCAATTTTTTACTAAACTTCTCGAAGCTGAGGACACAATCCCACAATTCTATGAGAACCAATCGTGATGGAACTACCTCTCAAAACGTTAAGAATGGTACATCCCATAATTAATACCCTACTTAGTTACGTTCAGCTCTCCTATTCGTCTAACACTCGATAGAGAAGGAAGTCACCTACCTAGGTTAGCTTAGCTAGTACTAACACTAACTATAATAGTAAATACTTGAATTCGAGTTCTATCTTATGCGAGGGTGGTGTTGTGAGCATGCTAATACCTCCGGTTGCCTCGAAGGGAATTAGGTCATAAAAAATTAAAAAGTAAAGAACAAAGGAAGTCAGAACTCGGTGAGACTCGCATTTAGATAGCTGGAAAGGGGTATGAAATTGGGTGGAAGTTAATGAAAATCGCAAAATAACGTGGTCTCCAAATAAATTTTTACAAAACATCGTTTCACTTATCATGTATCGAAGAATTTCACGATGTCTTCTTTTTAAAGGATTTCATGATAAGAAAATGTAAAAAAGTCCACCTTTTTCTTGTAAATAATAGACTAACAAAGTTAAGTTGGAGTAGAATGACATCTTTATCTACCTTATAAAAATTACATCTCCGTTGGGAAGGCTATATATCAAACATATCACTATCAACACGTTCAATACCTGAAAGAAACAACATATATCTTGTTTTTCCAAAGGAAGTACAGTTTGAACTTCGATTTTCTAAACAAATTTATTATTAATATATGGCTTAAATATTAAGAACCTAAGTACTTGACTTTTATATATATATATATATATATATATATATATAACGTGATGGAAAAAACCAATTGACATAGGGAGTCTAAATCAATTTTATTGGAAGATGAAAGGTGTCGGTAAATTATTTTACAATTAACGAGAGTAACAATCCTATATTGCAATCACTACAATAATGTGAATCTTTGTCGACAATTGAAAATAAATGGGTACATCACATATATATTTATTTAAATAAAAAATAATATATATGTATATCTCACATCTATAAAAAATCTTATAATATCATTTTATTAAATTAAAAATATTAAAATTATATATCTAACTATAATAATCTTCGAGTATATCCGTCATCGATGATTTATAATTTAAAAAAAAAAAAAATTAAATAATACATTATCATTTATTAACATTTTATAAATAAATAAATAAATAAATAATGTAGTGAGTAAAAATAACATACTTTAAATATATGTGCTTGATTAGTTTTATATTTTAATATTTCTTGTGTATAGAAAATAAAGAGGGAATTGGCATTCATGTGAGAATGTTGAGCCCAAATATTGGCAATCTGATGAAACTAAGCTTCCAGGCATTCCTATTTCACGAGTACCTTCTCTTGATGGGCAAGTAATTAAAAGGAAGCATGAACTTCAGGTTTGTAACAATCTTGTACTCTGCTGTTCAAATGATGTCAATATTTGTTGCAAAATCATCTTTCAACAGAGGCATGGAGTTATCTAGTAATCCGTTTTCTAGTTTCTTATTGTGAAATTAAACGGTAAAAGGCACCCATCCAAGCAATCTTGCATTTATTTCTGAGAAGTAAATCCAACCCAAATACAATCCTAATTTAAGCAATTTAATTCCACCAGATTTCAAATATTTTATCCATATAAAATCACAAACAAGATTTGGGAAAGAATACAAGCGTCGGTCAAAAGAAATCTCTCTCTCTCTCTCTCTCTCTGACATCATTTTAATCGTTTTAGGTGCTTAGTAGTTTAACTTTTCTGTAAAAACCAAAGAAACCGATCTGATGTGCCTTTTTTTAGTGCCTTATCTATTTCAACCGGTATAATGGAAATTCAGACTTGGTTAGTGTGATTAGGGCCTTACTGTTTCCAATCAAAATTTAATATGTGACTTATAAATGATGGTCGGTACATGTACGTTACTAAATTTCTTTCTCCAGACCTTGTCAGGATAAACTTAGCTTGTTGCTTAGGTGGAAAAAAATGGTTGCAGTGGAGTTGTTAAACATGTTTAGATTGAGAAAGGGTATATTTTGACATACCATAATTTTCAAGCTAAACATCTCTTATACCAAGAAAAATGTTGTTCTAGTAGGAGATTGTCTTGGAGGGTGGTGGGAGGAGGATGAGGAGAGGGTCGAGGAGGAGGAGGGCAACGCGGAGGAGGTGGTGCTGGAGGGCGGCGGGAGGAGGAAGAGGAGAGGGGCGAGGACAAGGAGGTCACTTGGAGGTGTTGGAGGGCGGCGGGGAGGAGGAAGAGGAGAGGGGTGAGGAGAAGGAGGAGGAAGACGAGGAGGAGGAGGGCAGCAGGGAGGAGAAAGAGGAAGGGGGCGTGGAAGAGGAGGTTGGTGACGAGGAATTACTTAAGGAGGAGGATGAGTGACGATCGACGACAACGGCCACCGATCGAGGAGGGGCGACGATCACTGTTGGAGGGCTTTGTGGAACAAGGAGGAGGGTTTGTGTGAAGTGTGAGAGAGGAGAGGGCTTTGTGTGGGGTTAGATGGACTGACATTTGCCGTTGATTCTATTAGAAAGTGACGGTAAATGTCTAAATTAATTCCAATCCTTGCACCTAAATTTTGGTGACTTTAGTAGTTAAATTTTATCCCGTAATTTATAGTCGCCTTTTAGAATAAACGACGACAAATATTTATTAAATATTATCTTTTGCTAGTAATGGAGGGATTAATTTTAATGATGTATTTGTAATCGCTTATATAAATATAAGCGACGGCAAAAATATTTTTGTTGTCGCTTGGCCAACCGACGATAAATAATCGATAATAGATCAACTTTTTCTAGTAGTGAATGTAGTCCATCTTCATGTTTTATCCAAGGCTGAAGGCCAAATAGCAAGACAGCCTTGCACGAACTTTCACATCGTGCAATATTTCTGTAATTTGGACTTTCGTACTCTAAAGCATGAAGGTCTACTTTACTTGGAGAGCTAGCCCCTGCAAACGAGGGCTAACCTATGTTTACTTCGTGGATTAATATCATCTTCTGAAACCTGTGTTTTAGACTGCAAAACCCAAGTTTCTGTTAGTGTTAAGTTGAAATTGGTGTTAGCCCTTCTTTTTTTACATCTCTCCTTCCGAATACCCAAGTTAACACATGTTTCAAGTAAATAGAAATAAGAGTTAAGCCCTCTTGTAATGTAAATAAAATGTGGGGCTAACACTAGTTGTACATTTAAAAATCCTATTTTTTTAACACCTTAGGTAAACTAGCCTGAAAAGGTACTAAACACCCCTTTAAAAAAGTGCATAAAGGCTTCATCTTATATGGCTCAAGTGCAAACTCTAAAGCATCGAATTCAACCCCTAGAATACTTTTTTTTTTTTGCGAGACAAGTTTCCATGATGCTAATTGGCGACAATTTTGAACTGTCACCAAAGGCTAGACTTGCCTGGACCAAGGCCCTTGCTTTGGCCCATAATAAATGGGCTAAATTGTTGGCTCAAGTCTAGCCCTTAATAGTTATGTACTTGGGCTTATGTTGGGTCTAGTGGGCCAAGCCTAAGGCTAAGTTAGGGCGACCTAGCCCAATCATTTGCCCTACTCATAATAAATTCACATGAAGTAGTGAGACCAATTAAGTGTTGGTGAATGACTCATCATAACATCATGGAAGTGTGAAAAACTAGTGGTTTTAAACTTGATTTTAATATGATTTGATGCTTGAAAAACTGGAAGAGTAAAAAGGAACCCATCCAGAATGATATGGGGAGAATTACTTTCTTCCCATTTCAAGGTTCCCATGAGTATTGCAAGTATACGTTGGGAGTAGCTAAGTACAACACCCCATGTGTTGTGCCACCTATAATATATAATTATTGACATGGCATCACTCCCTTCTCATAGGCAAGCAGATGAAGCCCTCGACGTTAAGAATACCTAATCGCATGCCCACAAACCTTCCATGGATTGCGGGAGATGATCCTTGCCATCTTATCTGAGCATATGGCCATGAGAACTTGGCTGCAGAGAGAAATCCTCTAGTTTATGTCCACCAACTCTTGGCATTTGATAAATGAGGGAATCATAAGACTTCCCCTTTAGTCATTAAGTCTTCCTAACTCGTTGGATGGATGGCTCCGGAAGACTTCTTCTAGGTGGAGAAGACTTCCAATGTGTGAAGAGCGAGAAAAGTAGAGTTATAGAGACTCCTCTTATCCTCCTCTTACAAATATGATGGGATTTGCTACACACAATGATTGGTTAGGATTTCTACAAAGCTTTAGGAATATTTATAGGGAATCGGTCAATCCTAATATGACGACAACTGTTGAATTGCATCCAATACTTGAGATCAATTCCTACTTGGATATTTTAGCATTGGACATCGTTTGATTTACTTAGCCAATTGAGTTTTAGTATCCGAATTACATATAGTTTCTCTCTAAACCCTTTGGAATTAAGACAAAACATTTTGGCTCAATTAAATGCGAAATCAAATATTATTTAACTTTTTACTGTAATCACTGAAATCACTATTAATTGGTTTCATCATGGGATATGGAAGCATTCAGGATTCCTGATTTATGACACTATGCATCCTTTAAGTATTCCTTATACCTATGAATCTTTCATACTAGAAAAGAATATAACCCTGAGGTCTAATCCTAGTTGACTATTATCATCCTTACTAGGTGTTACATACTTGAAGAACCTCTTTGTATCAATTGAGACAAGAACGAAGACCAACTCCTTTCTCAAAGAACTATTTTCTTCTCTTTCATACTTAAGTTTGATTTAGAGTCTTGTGACTACATGCAAAATTGATTTATCCCAATATACTCAAAATGAGTTTGTTCGTCCAATTTGCTATATACACCCATGAAGTAGTTTTCTTTTATCCCTTGAAGAAATCATGTGTCTCATGTTCTCTTCCATACACTAGCTTTCCAGTATTAAGACTACTGTGGGTGCATCAATCATTGATCTATTGAATGTACATGTTTGTGAATAAATTAAGACATATATTTATCTCAGGTTTAAGAATATGCACTCTCTATGATAGCATTTGAGATGGACTTTCACTTACCTCTAGTTTCGTTAGGTCAACTCCTTATCTTAACAACCTGAGTGTTCCAAATCTCCCATTCGAGAACATCTCTCTTAAGCAGTAAAGTTGATATTAAATCTTTTCTTTTTCTTCCCATGCATGAAGTTACAATTATTTGATTTTTTTTTGTTTACATTCACAGTTAATAATAATTCAAATTTTTCTTAGAAGATTTTGAAATTAGTAGGACTATAAAAGCTTGGTTCTTACAACTTAATTGGTGATTATGAAGCAAGGATGACTATGATGATGATACCTTGAAATCTTCATTCTCTTTAGCAGCACAATAGGCACTTAAGGCCTTGCAATTTGGTGCCTAAACTCAGATAGTAGAGCTGAGGATGAATGTAACCTTCGTAGAAGAAATTCATACTTTTAGCTCTTAATTAGTTAATTGTTGTCGTAGTCAAAAATGTGTTGGAGACAGAAAGGAACCCAATGTTCATAATCTTTATAAATTTTGCAAAGTCAACTTCCACTTGCTATAATATATTTATCTTCTAAGTTTGCCTTTTTTTTCGAAACCCTTTAGTACTCTTACATCTATAAATTCATGCTATGTGATCTTCTTTAAATTGCTTCTTACATCAAAATTGTTATAAGTTTGTGAGTGCATTCTTTCTTATAAGCAAAATAATTAATGCACGTGTAACATAGGTCCCATTGTTAATTAGATCCTAATAAGTGATGATTGCGTTTGTCCCTTTTCTATCCTTGCAACACTACAACAAAATAAGGTTCTAGTGACGACCTACGGAAATGGATTTACAAGCTTTAGAGATGGATTTTAGGGTGGGTGATGGAAAATCTATCCCCAAAACTCTGTCTCCTAAATGAGGATCACTAAAACTTTTAGGGATGAATTTTCTATCTCCACAACTCAAGGATGAAAAATTGGTCACAATAGTTTGGATACAAAAATACGTTTATGACATGACATTAAATTTTTTAGGGATAGACTTTCTCGTCTTTACAACTTTCGAGGATGGAAAAAATTCTCTCTAATTGTTATTTGGAGATGGCTTGATTCGTGGATAGAACGTTATTGTGATAAAATATGCATCCAAATATCATTTTTGATTTTTCTCAGTAACTAAACACAACAATTTCACAAAATTGACGTTTAACATAAAAGTTTACTTTTATTGAATTTCAAATATAAAGTACATATTACATAAACTTGGGAGTTTGAGTTACCCCAATTTATTAAACTTAAAATCAAGTACTAGTACTTCCTCCTTGGGGTCACAATATTTTTTTGTATAGAAGAAAATAAAAATACAAGGAAATACAATTGAAAATCAACTAATCCTCGTCAAAAGATGGCTTAAAATCCTTATTGTTGTTGTTGCTACTGCTGCTAAGTTGTTGTTGCTGCTGCTATATATGCTTTGAAAGTTTGCTCCTTCAAGAACCTCTAGTATACAAAGGACACCCCTCTGAATTGTGGGTGAACCATTCACGTCATGAGCACCATTTTGATCTCGTACCATATCGAATCCTGAAAACTAATCATATATATATATATATACTTTTGATTTACAGAGGTGGAGATCAATTTATTAATTCATTAACTAATTGAGGAGGGATTGTTGCATATATATAATAAATATATATACTACCCACCAATAAAGGATGGGGTCAGCAACCATCTCAAAAAGGGTAAGGAAGGAGTAGATGATCTAGTATGCCAGCCACTGCTCATCATCCTCTTTGATGGTGATGGGCTCTCTATGGCACAATTGACTCGAGCCTTCAATTTGATTATAAAAGCAACCCGTTAATTAAACAATCAACTAGTTAGCTAGGAAAAAAAGTTTAAGAGACATATGATGGAGGGTTAATTAACAATTAATCATTATACATTCAGAGACTTACAAGGGGTAGAGGAGCACGATGGTTGGCCTGCAATGGCAAATTTTCATGAAAAGATAAGAGACAAACAAACATATAATATGTATAGATTAAAATAGATAATCTAAGGTATGTGGCACCGACCAGATAGGATTCTTCAGGCCTTCACCGCATCTTAAGCCTTACTTTAGAAGACATGTGATTTGCTGATGTTTCAACTGTGGATTGGTTAATTAAGATAATAGTTGTTTACATCTGTTTCATGGTCCTAGAGAAACATGAATATGTACCTCGAGTCTCTTCTTCCTTGTGGCAACATGGAGGGCAGTGTTGCCACTCTTATCAGGCAACATCACAATGGTATGGTCAGTTACCACATGAAGAGCTAGGTGCCCTTCTTATCAGTTCTCCAAGCCAACTGGGAGTCCTTTACAAGTAATGTCTTTACAATCTCCCAATGGCTAGCAAGATGCAAACCATTTTTACCATTCTACTTTGCAAGTTCCAGTAAACTTGTAAATCAGGACTATGCGATAACTCCTTGACTACAGCAACATGTCCTCTAGCAGCTTTCTTAAATGACTATAAAATAAAAAACATCAAAATCTATCTAATTCTAACTCAAAAATTAAAAAATGGCCACACATGATTTTACCTTGAATTACTTGTTACTGACTATGCCACAGAACTCAAGAGGTCAGGAATATTTGTCATTGCAAATGTAATGCCAAGTAGGTAACCCCACCCAATGGTGATAACGATGGCAATGGGAACTTATAATTCCTTTGGGTCCATTCTTGCCTACACTTTTAGTTTCCTTAATCTAGAAAATTTGCAAAAAAATTATATATGTGCACCATAATCATCATAGTAAGACAAGTGATTGCATAAAGGAAATAAGTACTTGTTGCAAATTCAGCATCGCGGAGAAGTAAAAAAATATCTCATTTCTCCACTATTATTTTACTACAATTAGACCATGTTGAATCCTGGAATGAAGATGGAAGGAATGGGAGTAATCACAAGTATCCATGCCTAGTAAGCAAGAAAAGAACTTCTCTCAAGAAAGTTATTCTAAGACATATATTTGATGAAAACAAACAAAATATATGTAAGAAACCAGTTGCATAATACACTTATGGGTAATTCTCTCATTCTCATCAAACATCCAATGACATTCCTAAAAATTCTTAAATGCAGGTAGATAAGCTACAACAATTAATTCTGAAAAAGTCTTTATTGAAGTGATCGATTACGGGTGACTAAATCATAGATTCATAAACAAGGAGAGAAGAAAAGCCCGATGAATCTTTCGTTGTTCCATCTCTTGCTAAATGTAACTTTGCCATTTGGGTAGAGAAAGGTATGGAATCATTATCTTCACTTAGTAATGCGCATGTGCACAAGTGGTCACCTGAATTACAACGCAATCTACCTAGTGTTCAAGTACCTCAACTGGAATCCAAGATTGCTTGATAATTTCTCTTTTATCTATAGCAAAGAATATACTTTGGAAAGCATTTTGCCTTGACCGAGCTCCAAAGATGATGCATGCATGATCTTCAATCTAGTGAAGTCACAATGTTGATGGGAATTCAAAAGCTCTGTGGAAGCTTCTAATCTACCATTCTGGTTGCAACAAAGGTGGCTTGTTTAAAGACATCAATATCCCAGGCCACTTTGTGCATAGAACACGATTTTCCACCATTTCACATAATTCTCATTTGTTTAAAGAATGTTGTTTTATCTTATCACAATGAATTTTTTTAAAAAATATAATAGTATTGAAGCATCAAAACATCAAAAATTGCAAATCGAATCGGTAATGAATGTGGCAAAAAATTACCAAAACTAAACATCTTAATTGCGACAATAAGCCCTCACAATCCCTAAGGTGAAAGTTCTTACCAAAAAGTAAGAATATAAATAAAAGCCACAAAGACATGATCAGAAACAAGTCCTACTTTGTAACGCATATATGAGATCAAGGATCAAACCACTCCTGGGGGTGCTGTAGATTAAGCGTCAAGGACATTGACCATGCCCTTGTCAATCTCCTATTGGAGGTCCTTGGGATCCTTGTCATTGACAGTGCATCTGATGGAGACAAAGGTGCTGAGGATCTCCTTGACGGTGCCCTTGAGGTCCTTGGCCATGGACCTCGGGCGCATGATGCAAGCAATCTCAACAACGTTGTCGTGGGAATTGCTGGAGTGCTTGATGTTCTTCACCTTCTCGCGGTCGCACTTGAGCACCTTAAGGGCCTTGATGACGAGAGCGATGGTAGTGGGCACCACGGTGACCTTCGCCTAGTGGTTCTAGGCGGTGAGCTTGATGGTTACATGAAGGCCCTTCCCATCCTCGACGATCTCCTTGGCGATGCCCTTGCCAATCTTTTGCGGGGAGAGCCTAAGGGGGCCCATCTTAGGGGTGAGGGAGGAGGCTGTGTCAACCTCACCACCAATTACTCAGACGTACACGTCAATCACTTAGGTGGGGTCGAACTTGGGAGGCATGGTTAGCGGTTGGGAAGAGGTGGTGGTAGTGGGAGAGGGAGGGAGTGGAGAGGGAGGGGGTGCCATGGAGTGGGAGGAGGAGGAGGTGGTAGGGGGAGAGGCCTAAGGGCATGGGTGATGGGAGGGGGAGTTGAAAGGGTTTGAGGAAGGGCTATGTGGAATTTCCATGGGAAACGGAAATTATGGGTAGGCGGGTGACGAAAGTTTAGTGACCAAATATGAGTCTTAAAAATAGTGACGAATTTTTCGAGACGATTTTTTTTTGTCACCCACCTCTTTTTGGTCACTAAAAGTAAATTTGTCCTTAAAATGTGGTTGCTAAAAGTGTATTTTGTTGTAGTGCAACTTAACCAAGTTTGAAACAAAAAAGTAAAGACCCTTACCATATCTCGTTAGTTGAGAACTACCTATGGTGGTTGACATTAACATATGGTGCAAAAAGCATAGAAATCTTGTTAGTTTTTTATGTGGTGTCAAATATCAAAGCATCATCGAAGTTCTTGTAAAAGGATCTTAACTTGATATTAATGCAAAATATGCTTGTTACTATACCATCTTCATCAATTCCAAGTTCAAAAAGTAAATTAGGATCAACTATTTGCCTTTCTTGAAAAGATCTTAAATTGTCATGAACCCCTTACCAACATTGTTCTTTCTTTTTCTTTTTGAGAGGTACCAACATTGTTCTTTCATTTGATTTTAGTTTGGTACCTAAAAATTTGGCTGGTAATATTTTTAACACTAGATACAATTGACACAATTGCAATTTTGGCAGAACCTAAATCATAATTGTGCTAGGTACCATTCAGTCCCATGCTCTAAGAAGGTATATTCTCACGTGATTACAAGTTTGGGCCCATTTGTTTTTACGACATAACCACAACTGCAATAGCCACAAGATGGCAGCTTGGCCATAGTAATGGAGATAGAGGGGGTATCATGTTGGGGAAGGGTGGGGGGGGGTGGAAGTCCCCCCAAGCAAATGCAAAAGTCATGCTTTGCTTATGTGTTGTGCCCTGCACAAAAATTGTGGTTGTTTTCCCTATTGGTCTCTCCTATATTTCACTGAGAAAAGGGGATTGCATGAATCCGAATCATCATTTCAAAATCTACCCAACAAAAAAGATAAAGACCATTGGATTCTTCATTGTTGGCCATGAGAAAAAGTTGTGGGGGGGGGGGGGGGAGCGGGGGAGTCCCCCCAAGCAAATGCAAAAGTCATGCTTTGCTTCTGTGTTGTGCCCTGCACAAAAACTATGGTTGTTTTCCCTATTGGTCTCTCCTATATTTCACTGAGAAAAGGGGATTGCAAGAATCTGAATCATCATTTCAAAATCTACCCAACAGAAAAGATAAAGACCATTGGATTCTTCATTGTTGGCCATGAGAAAAAGTTGTGGCCACGACTAGAGTAGTTGTAGCAGTAATAGGGTTTTGGTTTCCACTTTATATACCTAAACAAGCATTAGTTTGAGCAGTTACAGATTGAAATCAATGGGGTTGTAAATTAAGCATGAAAACTAATAGGCTCTACATTTGGCTTTCTTGGACTTGACATTCAATATGCATGCCTTTCATGGAAATGCTTTACAACCCACCTTCCACTATGATCAACAAAATGTAAAAGTGAGCTTCACACCCTATTGAAACGTGAAATCGCGAGTTTGATTAATTAAGTCGTAGCATAGATGCAAAATTCGATTTAAATAGCAATATTTGTAACAAGACTTGGTGAGTCCCAGTCGATCCCAAGGAGGCATGTTTAATTTTGCGAATCGATCTAATATAAGATTCGCCAATCCAATAATAATTGCAGTTTGATATTTAAAGTGCAAATATAAGATTCGTCGGTCACACTATTAATGCGTAAAACATGTGCGTGAGTCAAGAATATCACAAACATGAGCATATGAGTTTTAGTCCGCACGACTTCTACTAAGGGATGGCAACCAATGAAAAATGAATCTATCTCTAGGTCATTAATATCTTTTGGAATCGACATTTTTATTCGCATGAAAAGAGACTATGATCCAATTAAAGATAATAAGAATTTCATTTCACTGAACAATGTCATTTACAATCAACTCTAGAGGAATGCTTATACAAGGAATTAAAAACTACTAGACCTACTATAACAAAAGCTTATCCTACCGTGAATGCTCATAGAGCCATCGGCACTGCGGGATGAGAGTGGTAAGTGTTGGTGCTAGAGCACCATGATCGTTTATTTTGATGATAACAAAACACGTGTCTTTAAACATTTGCATTTGAGTTCTAGTTTTCAAGTTAAATTGCAAATAGAGATAAGTGTTTAGACGGAGTTCGAGCTCGCATCCATAGTGGATTGGAGGAGCTGGACTGAGGCGGAGGAGCTTCGCGAGGAGCGAAAGCTCGAAGAAAGAAGGAGATGAAGAATATGATAGATTTCATTTTATCTTATTCTATGTAATTTTGTTTCTTTGTTTTGCTCTTTATTTTTATCTTAGATTTTATGTTAAAGAGCCTCAAAGAACCCTTAAAGTAGTCCTAGGAACACTTGCACTACCCTAGAATACTTAGGATTTCTGTAAAGAACTTAGAAAACCAAAATAGGGTTCAGACAGCCTTATCAGACGTCCAATTTGGAAATCAAACGTCTGATATTGACTTTAAGACGTCTGATTGTTTGATCAGATGTCCAATTCATCTAGACTGGACTTAGTAGGTTTTGTCAGTTAGAATCAGTGTCTAGGCCTTAGTCCAGACGTCTTAGCAAACGTCTGATGCTTTTGCCAGATGTCCAATTAGTGCAACGTTGGCTACCTTAGTAAACATTGAGAAAATGACCATTAGCCTCGTATCAGACATCCGTAGAGGACCCCAGACGTCTGATACATGACCATTTTGTCTCGGTTGACCCAAAATCTTCCTTCAGAGATTTTCTAGCCGTTGTACTTCCTTGGGAATCCATTTCCGTAGAACAATAGGTTTTTAGACATCCAGACCTAGTGTCAGACGTCCTGTGTGTCGTTTGATGGACATACACTAGAACCCTGTTTAGATCTGATTCAAGTTAGGAAGGAAACCCACCTAGGATCAGACATTTGACTTAGTTCCCAGACATCTTAAACAGGTTTTCCAGACGTCTGATGTCAGGACCAGACATCTGATGACCCTGTCAGAATCATGATTAATTTTGACTATGGCCTGATTTTCTTTGGATTTGCACCCAACG
Source organism: Thalassia testudinum (assembly GCA_037157565.1). Lineage (NCBI taxonomy): Eukaryota > Viridiplantae > Streptophyta > Magnoliopsida > Alismatales > Hydrocharitaceae > Thalassia > Thalassia testudinum. The sequence continues at coordinate 89,105,777 of JAZHRO010000013.1, read as the reverse complement.
GCTATGGAAGCCTTCCAAAGCCTTCCAAAGCCTTTCTAGAGCCTCTATAAATAGAGGAGGACCCCTTGGCTTGCAAGACACACCAATACATACCAAGACACACCTTACAAGAATATTTCCACTCATTTTGTGTCAAATTGAAGTAGAAGAAGCACTTGCTCTCAAAGGCTTGCTTCCACATCCAAGTGCCTCATCCAATTTGCACACCGCTCTCCCTCTGCGATCACGAGAGTGACTAAGCGCAACCGTGTGGTTCACACACTCGCGTCGTCATATCGATGCACTTCCACCAAAGGGAAGTTTCCTATCTCCTATAGAAGCTAGGTTTATATATTTGTGGCTCTATAGGATTGTTGTACATCTTTTATTGTCTTTAGTTGGGTATCCACTTTACGAATTCCCATCTCCTTCACGAGACAAAATCCTTCTTGTGAAGAGAAGGGGTTTTGAGGAACACTACCCTCGGTCTAAGTAATGTGGTTGTAATTAAGGTTCAGTCACCCTCGTTCAAATGACTGGGTTTAGTGGATTTGATCGACTAGGTCGATCGTGAAATCCTAACTCGAGAGGGTTAGGTGGTGGTTTTCACCCGATTTGGGTTTCCACCTAAAAATACTTGTGCCTATTGTGTGATTGCTTATTTTTGTGAGATTATCTATTTTAATTGCGCACTTTATATTACGACACGCACATCTCACCCCCTCCAACCAGGAAATTTCAGTAAGACCTTGGGTATGATGGCCCATCTACACCGCTTAGAGAGATGCACACATGGAACCCATGGAGAGCATATGCGTTTACTCTAGAAGGCAGTATTAGTATACTACTAAGTAGGAAAAAATGCAAGAAATTAAAAGCACAAAGAATAATTAATACTACAGGAAAACAGGGCACCAGAGGTGGGCTTTGGTGGTTGTGTGGCTGGAGGTGAAGGGAGGGAAGGAAGACTGCCAAGGTGTGGTGGCCATCCTCTTGAAGATGGAGGTGGTGGAGCTTGTGGAGGAGGGTTGAAGGCCATGGAGGTGGATAATATGGAGGAGATAATGAATGTGTTGGGAGGCCCCAAGTGATGGCTTTTAATAGACTTGGAGAGGTCTTCTTAGGTGGCATGGAAGAAGACTCTAGAGAGTCTCTTAGGTGGCGTCAAAGTAGAGGGTGGAAGGGGTCATCTAGATCCTATTTTGGTGGAGAGGAGTTGAGTTGGACTTGGACCAAGTAGAAGGTGGTCTTAGGTCTTAAGTTGGCACCACCTAAGGGTATGTGGACGCCAACTTGTGTGGTGTTGTGTGGCTGTGACCTAAGTGGTTGGGTTGACTACTTGGATGGTGGCTAGGTGGTTCTAGGTTGAGTCCTATAGGTTTAGGTATTTGGGTCTAGGTTAAGGTCCTTAAAATAGGTTCATACAACCTATTACTAAGGTGGTAGATCCAATTAAACTTATCACAAGTTTAATTGGGTCAATGTGTGTGCAATTAGTAGAGAGAATTCACAATTAGGTTGTGTGTGAGTCAATTGGACTCTTATTGAGTCCAATTAGACTTGCATGGGTTGAAATTAGGGTCTAATTGGATTTCACAAGTCCAATTAGACAAGCAGGGTTCAATTGACTTCTACTAAGTCAATTAGGCTTAGTGAGAACCTAATTAGGTTCTTAGGAGGGGCTAGTGATAGTGTACTAGGCTTAGGGTGTCTCTAAATAGGTTTCCTAAGGTGTATGGTAGGGTTCCTAGGCCTAAAGAAGCAAGATATAGCTTCTAATTCCAAATCAGCAACTAGAGGTGACCTCCAGACATCTGGAAAGCAGGTCAGACGACTTATACTTCAAAGTTAGACGTCTGAGGGATAGGTTGGGTGTCCAATTCTGAAACAGTATTGGAGTCAGGGTTCTGGTTGGGGTTTTTGCAGAGATTGGATGTCCAACAACTATCTGGACGTCTAGAGGTGGGCTGGAAGTGTTTTTAAGGTGTTCTAGGCTAAATTGACCTAATAGGAGGATGGCTTAGGTATGGGAAGGTGGATAGGGTTATCCTAAGGACCAGAGATAAGTGCAGCTTTATTCCGGACTTCTACTCCAATTTTGCTGCAACTCTAGCCTCTATCCAGCTTCTATCCATCTTCTATTCAACTTCAGGCCATCCCCTGAGATTTTATTACTTGCAAATCAAATTATTCACTAATCAGTTCATAAATATAGCATTATTTCAGGAATAGCTAAGTAAAGTAGTAAGAATGCAGAATATGCAATTAATGAATGAATTACTCCAAAATTATGCTAAGATCTAACTCAATTTAAGTCAATTAAGTCCTATGATTGCTACGCAATCACACCCTCTACTTGCACACCTACCTTTGGCCTCTCTACCTATTGACTTTTTATCATTCAAATTCTCTAGTCCTTCTTTGGAGTATACAACTATTCATGCAACACCAAGTTTTGTTTATTGAGATTGACTTAAGGTACTCATACAAATGGAAAAGGAAAAATCTTTCAGTCTGCATATGCATTGTAAATTTAAATGCATCATCATATGGTTTAAATGTATGCCTATTTCCACATCCATATCATCAGATGAAACCTTCTTCTTTGTTCTTGAAAGTTGTACAAAAAAAGGGAGTAGGATGATGGGCAGAGGGGGTTGAAGGGATGCTATGTTTTTGTGACGTTGGAACAACAAGGAGATATGGGAAATAAGACAATGAAAAAGGGTAAAGAGGTGCTACAACTGGTGGTTTGTATGAGAAGAGAGCAGCAATGGGGATGACAATGTTGCTGCGAAAGAGGCCAATGGAAGAGGATTGTCATGTTATTGACTATTTTAAATGGATTCATGGCTCATCTCATCTTATATTACTATCTTGAGATACATCAATATTACATATTATTTTTTTCTCTGGCAATACAATTTAAATAGGGAAACCCTTGCCCCTTCAATATGCAAGTGATGATCACAATTGAATATATATACATATGTATCTATTGAAGATGCCTCATTAATTTATTGAAGCCAACATTAATGCAATTGTGATCTACTTTGACATCTCAATGATCCAAAAGCCGACCGCTTCACAGGTGACGTTGAATTTAGAGAATCCTGCTTCCTTTCCAAGGGAATAAAACTCTTGTTTGGTCCTCTCCTTCCCTCCTGGGGTATGTGCAAGCACTGTTATGTCCATTTCGAAACTAGATTGAGCCAATAGGGTACAGTTTGGAGCCTCTGGAAAGAAGGATTCAGATATAATAAGCTTTCCATGGTGTGGCAAGGCCTTCCAACAATTCTTCAATAACTTGACACAGTAATGATCATCCCAATCGTGAAAGATCCACTGAAATATATAAAATGATGGAAATGTCATTCCACACACATATATATAAATAGTTGAGACACTATCAATGTAGTGAATTATATGAAAAGGAATGGAAGAAACCTTCTACAAGAAGATAAAGGTACATATTTTTTTTCTTAAAAAAACTATAAATGAAGTTTAATTTTGTTGCATTGCCAACAATGACGAATCATGTAAGCTTTATTAAATGGCAATCAATGGTCCATGTTCTGTTAAAGAAGAAATAGCAGGAAAACCATGGCAATATTTGGGCATGTTTTGCAGATAATTAACAAAGAATTACATAATTTGAATCTAATGGGGCCTACATTGTCGATGAAGCATGGGCCACTCGCATAAGATATTTCTCTATACCAAGGTTTTTTGTTAGAACTAGTGATGCAAAGAGTGTTTCAGCAGTTATCAAACATTTACTTGAAGAGATAGTAGGTTTTGCTGAAAAGTTGATAGAAATGTAAAAAAGCAATATGAACTTCATGGACTCCAAATGAAACTTTAGATGGGTATTAAAAAAGCATAGTACGAGCAATCATGCACCACAAAATTTTACAATAAAACTCAGGAAACTCTCCAATCGATTGAGAAAAGTAAAATGCCAACTTTTTCTTTTGTAAAATAATAGAGTACAATGGCATCTTTGTCTACCTTCATGAAAATTGCATCTCCATTGGGAATGCTACCAAACATATCACCACCAACATGCTCTATTCCTGAAAAAAGGAAAACAAAATATATCATGTTTAAAGAAAGTGTCACTTAGATTTGAGTAGAAAATTGAAAATATGTATAAGGACCTCTACATCCCATTTCTAAATAAATTAATTACAAATGTATGACTTGACTATTAAGGTGACTAGTATGTTGCGGTTGGGATGACTATTAATTATACTCAACCATATACTCAGGTTGTATATCTTAAAAGGATATGTGAACGATTTCTACTGAGTTTAGTATTTTAATTGTCAACCTCCCTTATACTCTCTACAGGAACATGCATCACATCTTCCTCATTCCATTTTAATTCAAATCCCTCAGTGAAATGATGCTGGCTTGGTGTTGTGGAAGAAAGGCCAACATGCTCACTGATGAAGGGTTGATGTACTATCGAGCCAGCAGTCACCGCTGTAGATTTCATGCAATTTGTATGGGTTTAGGGTTTAAAGAGATGGGGAGGTAATGGTGGTGTGATTGGAGGTGTAGAAGTATATTGGGAAGGGGCAAAAGTTTCGAGGTAAAGGATGAAAATCCTCTAGAGATGTAGCTTGAAAAAATTAAAATCCATATTAGGAAAAAAATTTATTGACATCCAATTTGGAAATGGATATCAAGTTGAGGATACTTCTTGTAAATTACACAACAACATTCCATTGGATCTTTCTATGCTAGTTAGCGTGTTGAATGTTAAGTGTGAAATTTGCCTCTCATTTCACCTTAAAGCGTAAAAAATTACCTGGAAGGAAGGGTGCCTCACTAACAACATGAGGGAGATCAAAGTTAATTCCATGGATGTGTGGATACTTTGCTATGATCATATGGATATACGCTCCGAAGCCTCCCCCAACCTCCACCAGTGTCTTCACCTCTTCAATTCCCATGTAGACTTTAAGGATGTTCTTCATGATGATAATGGAGGGATTTGACATAGCATTGTAGAACAACTCGCAAAACCTCGAATCTCTGGCCACAACTTCAAATACCGATGCTCCATGTGCCACATGGAATGGTCTTTTTCCTTCCATTACTGCCTCTTTTATATGACACCTGCTTTTTATTCAAATAAATTATTACCATCACGTTTTTCTCTTTGAGATTACACAAGTATCCTTTAGTATCTTGGTTAAAGACCTTCTCTTTCACTTATACTTTTATATTCTATTATTGGATATTAGAACTTAATGAGTTATAAGATATCAATTAACCTTCACACCTTAGCAATCCTCTTACCTAATATTGTTAACTTGTAATGTCACATTTAGGTAAAAAGAATGTACAAGCACTTTATATTGATGACATTTTTTTAAACATTTTCATTGACTTTCTTTCAATGATGTTTAATAAAAAAAAATGTCAACATAAGTGAAATCCATGTTGATTTTGTTACTTTTGCTACGTTAATTTATTAACGTCATTGAAGATAATGATGTTAAGTTTAATTAAACATCATCTTAGGTCTTTTTTGTTGTAGTAATCATACTTGTAAATATCAAAAAATCAAGGAGTAATTTTAGTATAAATAATCTATAGAGTAACTACTAAAAGCTATCAAATTATTAGGAGTCCTTGAAAAAGATGTGGATAGCTTTGTTTGAACTATATTTACATATATACCACACAAACATCCATTTGCTCGTCCACATGCCCTATGAATCACGTGGACTAAATAATTTACAAAATTATGTGGACTAAATATTTTCCCAAATGAACTAAATATCCATTTTCTTGAAGAGAGCATCTAGGGATTTCCCCTCAACAATGTATCCATCACTGTTGCTGCCAAACCTTACCCTTTCTTCACTCTTGTCCCCTCTTTTGCTTCCTCTCCTACCTTACACATTTTCTCCTTCTTCCTTCCTTTTTGGTAGGTTCCCCCTCAAGACCTTGAAAATGTGGCAAGCGCTAAAGGGGTGGAGGTGGGTGAGGAGTTCATTAAGGGCCCACTGTGGGTGGTATTCCAGCAACCATAGGGCATTAACAATGACATGATGGTTGGTGGTAGATGCCCATAGACAAGCTCTTTTTTGTCACACCATCACCTCTTGTGGTGAATGCCCACACGGAGATGGATTGTGACAAGACCAGTGGCGATGAGGCCATCGCCCTCAAGGGCTGAGCAGTGGACCACCGCCAATACCAGTAGCACACAGCTCAAGTGGTGTCCCCATAGGTGATGGTATTCCCCATGACGGCTTGATAGCTTGTTGTCGAGGGGAAACCCTCCCTTGCCCTCTAAGTTGCCATAATGGCTGTGAAGAGCCAAGGTGGTGATGAAGTTGTTTTCCACACTCTACAACGTGCTCAAATGATATATCGAAGGAAGTTGGAGGCAATGGCTGTAGTAGATGAGCTGACATAACTCTTTGCCGAATGTGCTATAGCTAAAGCACATCCCAATGAGACCATCATGGCAAAACCATCTATGGCACCACCCATGAATCTCAACACCGATAATACATCTATACTTGCTGAGAGTGGAAGGAAGCAAATTATGCTCAATTTCTGTCAAGATGGAAGTAGCTTTGTCTGCTTGCAGTGTGGAGGTCTTGTTAGTAACCAAAGAAGGGATGAACATTTTGCATATTAGTGTTTCGGCCGACCCTGATATTTTTGTTCTTATTGGGTTGCGTTGATGATTTCACCTTATGGTTTCCAAATAATCATTTGTATAAGAATGAGAGCAAGTGTTCAGGGGCTCTCTCTTCTCCCTGTGTATGTATGTAGGTGGATGCATATGCCAAAAGAGCTTTGTTACGCTGAAACTTTTCCCCCAATGAAAGGCTTCATTAGTATAGATGTCTTTTAAAAAAAAAAGTTAAAGGGTGTTGTTTTCTTGCTACTAGAATGTCATTGGGTGTTGAAGGAGGACTCGACCTATGGTAACCATCAAACCAAAGAATGGGGGTGCTTGCTACAAAAACGTCGTAGATATGCCCCAATGCTTCGATTGACAACCTTTGTTTGCTTGTCCATTTGCGGATGATAGGAGGTTGAAAATTACAGTTGGGTGTCCTATAACTTGGACAACTCATTCTAGAAGTTTCTTGTAAAGATGTCATTGTCACTGATGATAGCGCACAGGATGCCATTCAAACTATGTTAGCAAATGATCGTGCAACTTTGGCTGTTGTGTATGGATGCCTCAATGGCACAATATCGATATACTTGGACAGTCCATCGACCACAACGAGGATGACGGTGCAACCCCGATTAACAGGGAAGGCCTCATTGAAGTCCATCAAGAGCTCTTCCTATATCTATTGTGGAACGGGTAAGGGTTGGAGAATACAAACTGGTGCTTAGGAAGCAACCTTATGGCATTGGCACGTGTTGCATGAGTGGATCCATTACTACACCTGTTAATGCACCTTCGTCGAGTTTAAATATGTGTTGTAGTATAGTCAACAAAAGAAAATCAATATTTAAATTTATATCTCAAACGTGAGTCCAAGGTCATTTCAGGGAGCAAAATAATTGCAATTCAAAACCACTAATCAAATAGAATGAAGCATAATAATCTAATACAAAAAGGAATAGAGTATGCAATGAATATCAATCTCAATAGATAAAAATAAATGAACTTAAAAGGCCAAAAAAATTGGCTTTCTCAACTAAGATCAAGGCCTTCAATACTTACTCATAATCCAAGCCAAAGACCTCGCAAACCAAGCCACAAAACCCGATCCAGACCTAAAATGACCCTTCCCAAGGGTCATTTGGGTTTTCTGGAATTTTTAGGGGTTTTCTCGTAACTTTTCTGTGCACCAGAGGACCCCATGCGGAGTTTTTGTATTTCTAGAGGGGTTTAATGAAATTTTAAACCCCCTTGGACTTGCTTGTGGGCTCTGTGGGAAAGGGGGGGTATTGTGGGGCTAAAGTTGCAATTGACCCCGACCCCACACCTCACCCACCTTACCCCCACACATTACCCCACCATACCCCAAGCCCTACCCCTCCTTTATAAAACCCCCCAACGACACCACATTCTCCTCCCACCTTCTCCATTTTTCCCCATTCCTCCTTCCCCGTTGCCCCCCTCCTACCGACGAGAGAGGAGGCAAGCACAAAGAGAAGGAGCTGCAGGAGAGCGTGAAGGAGAGGGTGAGGCATGCATGAGGAGTGGCCGAAGGAGCTTGTGAGGGAGGGCTTCGTGAGGGCCTGAGCTACTGCGGCTCCAAGTACGAGAGGAGCTTCACGAGGAGGTTCTGCGTGCAGATATTTCCACAATATCAGACGTCTGCAATATTCGCCAGACGTCTAAAGGGGTCACCGGACATCTGGGCGGAGCTCAGGACGTCTGATAGCACGCAAAGTGTCGATGTATTTCTTTGCTCAAACTCTATGTCATGCATGCATACTACGGTAGTGTTGAGGTGTCGTACTCTGACTGTGCGCATGTGCGCAGGTGCCAGAGATGTTGGGAAGGTGTGTTGGCGTGGCATTCAAGGCACTTTAGGACATTTAGAAGCAGTGTTAGACGTCCAATTGCCCTCCCAGATGACAGGGCGTAGTGCCAGACGTCTGGTAAACCCCTCAGATGGCTGTGAGGGGTAGCAGATGACAGAAACAGATGCAGGAATGCAAGGTGAGATCCTGAGCTCGTTTAAGACGTCTCAGACTCACCCCAGATATCTGATTTTGGTCAGGGTGTGCGTGTTTGGGCAGGTTCAGGGCCCAAACGAGGTCGATTTTGCACAAGTGAAGTACTGTTGGTTTTCTTTTGGAATTCCCTACGTGTTAGGGTCGTTTCCATATTGTTTTGAGCTTGTTTGATACACTGGGAAAATGGTCAATGATGTTAATGTTTGGTTTGACCAACTGTCTAGAATAGGTCTCCAATTCGTGGTGCACATGGGACCTGCGGAGACATCGAGATCCACCGTTCGTGCCCCCATACCACCTGTACACTTTGGTAGAGTGGTCCTTTCTACTCATGTGATTCAATTCATTAAAGTGCATATTAAATTAGAATTATTTGCTTGAAACCTAGGATATGAGATGAACCCTAGGGATGAGATTGGTGTATGTACATTTCTTGAACCTCGCTTGTTATAAAATTTGAGAATGTATGTTGTTAAATTCCCTGCTATGAGAAATGGAATACTCAAAATGATGCGATGACTGCTTATCTTGTTAATTCACAAGCTGCCTGCTATATGAATTAGAAACCATAATGTGATAGAGATACATGCCACGTAATGAAATGAGACGAGTACTATGCATGAACCCTACGGGGAACTTGCAAAAGGAAATCAAAGTTCAGTGATATGGATATCTGATATATGATGGAACATGTTACCTATGGGTATGTTGATTGGTTGTTTAGACTTGGGTATGGAAAGTAAGCTGACCCTCGTGTACGTGGTATCGAGGAGAGCTACCGTGTAGGGAGAGAGCTAGTCACCCCTTGGGTTAGAACACGGGTTAGGATTGGCCTCCCTACACCGACTTCTGTTAGGCCTACTGGGTAAACTAGGATAGTTGGGCGAGGGTACGCAGACTATTGAGGGGTGTGACCCCTATTTTGTTCTGTGTTGTATGATTGGGCGTACCCGTTAGCAGAAAGGACTGACCGCGTGCCAGTGTGAGGTAGCTACCCATGCATTTATCATGCATGTCGTAGTCACTACTACATCGCGACCATGACCCCAGGGTGGTAGACCAGGTGTAGGCTACCACGGGGTCTCCCCCGGCCAGGAGAGTGCCACTTGGGCGTCCTACGTCGCGAAAAAAATGCATCAAGATCATTCTCTTAGGGAACACATGGATTAAATAATGATATGGATCCTTACTAGAATATGCGAACAATTAAACACATGGTGTACTATAAACGGAAACAGATGATAATGATTAACTGGAAAATGCATGTATGGTTTACTGCTTTTCTTCCATGTTTAAATGCATTTAATGATCGTATATGCCACTCTACTCAGCATTAGCTGACCATAGATATATGTAAACATGTTCAGGTCAGGGAGTTTAGTAGCCAGTGCCACCAATGTAGAGGGTGCTGGACCCAGTAGAGCCCAGCAGTAGTTTGTCCTTTCCTCTTTCCATTTCAGGGACTTTAGTTACTGTTAGTGAGTATCTCTAGTATGTTGGTGCATGTTTTGTTATGCCTCTTTACTTTAGTTGTGATGGCTATGTTAGTAAACGTTATTCTCTGCCTGTGGCACATTGTACTTTTGGAACTCTGTTCTATTTTGCTGTTGCTACCTATTATTTATTTTGCTTAGTTACATTGCATGTGTGGTTGTGGAATGTTTCGTGCATTTGGTTATTTCTCGTTGGACAACTGGGTCTTGGGATTTAGTCGAGGCAGGCTGTTCCCAGGCTCCACGAGGGGTCGGGTTTGGGTTGTAACAAGACCCATGCTCAAACGGTCCAAAACCCGACCCAAGACCAGCCTATGTGCACCTGCGTATGTGCGGGCATGCATGCGTATAGGCATCCATGAGATGGGGACCCGAACCCCTGATCTCTTAGGCAATCCTTTAAGGTGCTCAATTCCTTTTATACGTAAATCTAACTCTTTCACTCATGAGGTGGGACTAAAATCCCCCTCTACATTTTCATTTCTTCTCACATTGCAGCGTTCTTCACCGTGGAGGGGCTTCTCTCAATTGAAGCTCAATTGGCCTTGGATGGCCAAATAAACAGCCTAGGTATGCTCTTTAAGGAATTTCATGCTCACTGAGGGTTCTTCCTTGGGGGTTCTCTCACTAGAGGTGGAGAACGACGCTGGAGAAGATGACAAAGCCGACGGGTGACCTAAAACGAAAGCACGAGCCCTTGGCCCCAATTAGATCCTCAAAGACCTTCGCTGTGAGGTGAAGAAGGTAGTGGTGGTGTTGATTTGGTGAATGGTGGCGTGTGGTAGCAGAGGTGGTGAATGGTGATGGAGTCTGGCTGAGGGCTTGGAGAGTTAAAAGCCCCAATTTCTTGAGGGCTTTTGCTCTCCAAGTTGTCATGGAGCTTGTGGTGTAGGTGGTTTGGTGTATCGTGGCGCGGCTCGAGCTCATCGGAGCTCTTGCCGACCATGGAGAAGAAGAAGGATGGGTCAATTCCTAAATCTAAAGAACTATATTTACTCTATGAGAGGAGGGGAAGTGAGAGAGCTACCTAATTGGACGAAAGGGGGGGGAATCACATCCAGCGTTGGCTGACCAGACGAAGGTAGCTCCGGTGGGAAAAAAAGACAATGAAGAAGGGGCTAAGATGACCTAGCTATAGTTAGCTAGCATCGAAAGAAGAATGTACTACTCTTTGACTAGATGCAAGCACTTCATGACTAAAATCCTCTTGAGAACATGTAGGAACTTATATAGAGGTGGAATTTACCTCAATTGCTTCCAATTCACACGATTGCTTGAGAATTTAGAAAATTAAATGCCAAATCTTGCTCGCTAAACATGTGCTACTGCGTTGGGTGCTTTGCTATGCGCATGCAGTGCCCCCATTGGGGATCACACGTCCGTGCGCTTGCTGGTTTCACGTTGGTGCAAAATTGACAAATTAAGGGGCTTGCAAGGGTTTGAACCCACAACCTTCTCTTTGTGATAGGGTTCTCAACCAATGAGCTATGGCGATCTCTATATCAGGAAGACCTTCTAATTAATCCTGTATGGCCGTTGGATGAGATCCAATGGCCCAAATTTGATGGTGCGGATGGGGAGAGGCTACGATGGCCCTTGGGTGGCCTGGATGTCTCTAATGGTGGCACGTGGCAGCACTAGGATCGTTCATCTTCATTTCTTTGCAGGTGGTGCTATGGATGTCGGCTTGAGTTGATTTCTGCGTCGTTGGGCTGCGATCGTCGATCCAAATCCACCATGAGGTCGAATTTATCATCTAAACTCTCAATTTGCATCACCTTTTCCCTTGTCCTTTGATCTTCCTCAGACTACATTTGATGTTAGAGGTCCAATCATGGTGATTTTGGAGGCATTGGACTCTTGACATTGTCTTAATCAGATCCGTACGGTTGGATCTTCAATCTGAGGCCCCGAAATGAATCACTCTATTCCTTAGACATTAAAAGAGGTAAATTATCATAGAATTTACAAAATTTAATCTAAATGCATGATAATGCATGCTATGCAACATTTATAATGCTAGATGCAATTAGAAGCCTAAGAACACGTATAAATAGACATTTTATGTGAAATAGATGTGTCTACATTATTAAAGCTCCGAAATATCTGAGTTCATCAGAGCTCTTAAGCTCCAAATTGGGGCACAAGATTTGGTTCAGTTGGTAGGGCATGATCTCGTGACAAAACCCTCTAAATTTGGAGGGATTTAGTAGAGATTTGATGGAGAATCTCTTCCATCAAAGATCTTGTGTTGGGTGCTTGTTCCCTACTTCTTTTCCATGTTTGGCTTGATAAAGAAGATGGTGAGAGGGACCTCAATGCAAGAAAATCAAAGACTTAGTGGTTCATGTGTAATAACTTAGGGGTTCATGTGTAATAGGGACGTTTGGGCTAGAATGCAAACTAAGTCAAGATAAACTTCGATTGGGCTCAAAATTTAGTGTTAACCTAATTTGGATCCAAGGAATATAGTGGTGAACTTATATTTGATTTTTAACCAAGTTTTACTGGGTAATTTACACTATAGCCCAAAACAAAATAAATCCCGCTTAAGTCTCTATTTTTGGTCAAAATGGGTTCCTTTGGTCAAAGTGAAGGTTTTAAACCTTATAGAATATTTTTCAATGATTTGTAGGAGGTTTAGATTATATTTATTTCTGTCAAACCCCATTTAATTAAAGTAAGGTTGTAATTAAGGTTTTTATTATTAAATTAATCCTCAAAGCTCAAAAAATCTTGATTCAGTCAGTTCGAACCCATTTCTTGGAAGTTTAAGTTCATTTAACCTTAGATTAGGCACTGATTAACCCCTCAGTTACTCTGCATTTATGATTTCTCATTAAAATAATAGAATTAACAGGATTTCCCATCTTCTTCTAGCATTCGACTCAGAACTGAATTATGACCTTTCGATGGCTATTAAAGAACATTTACCATTGAAATTAGACTAAATTAGGTTAGTTATGATGGATGATGGTGTTACCATCATCACCATAGTCTGCATGCCTTGCAAATTAAAATTATGCTTGAGGCACTACATCATTTTGTCATTCCCAACATGGCAACCCATAAGAGATGAATGATACTCTTGGAGTAGTTAGGGAATAAGGTCAGAATGTTCAACCACGAACACATCCTTTGTTGTAAAGCATCTCATCACACTACATCCAATGCTTAATGCAATGGTTGGCCTCCATAGCCAACATCCTTGCTTGGGCATAGCCTTCATCCTGAAGTTGTTACTAATGAATTTAATCTGTATGAAAATCGAATACAAATAATTTATATCAATTGAAAATGATTTTCTAAAAAATCCAAGAAATTTCCGTTCATTGAATCATCAACCAACAATGAAAGAAAAGTGAAGGAGATGATGGAGATTGAAAAGCGAGATTTTATGCGAGAAAAATAGAGTTGGGAGACCTGGTCATCGCAGTCGTGAAAAATTTGATAATCAAATAAATTTAATTGAAACTCAATGAGTCTCAGGTCGAACATGGGGAGGCGACCATTTGATTTAGAAATTCATGTTTGCTTTATTGTGTTTTAGTTATTTTTTTGCTTTTCTATTTTTTTGTATTTTTATTAGGCAAGAGATCAGGTCGAAATGTCTAAACTAATCTACTTACAAAAAAAAGGGGGGGGGGGAGAGAGAGAACAACTATTTCATAGAAATAAATCTGTGTTCATTACAAATACTTGCAGAAAATAAAACTATTCTAGAAAGCGATAAAAAGAGAAGACATGAGAGAAATCCTCCTCAAGGATGCTTAGAGGATGAGTTGCGTTGACGGAGCACCCAAAACAAGGTGGAGTGGAGCTGGAAGAGGGAGGAGGAAGCTAGATGAATCAAGGTTGAGGTAGGGTGGCATCGCAACGGGATCTACTTCCTGCTGGGGGGTGAGAGGACAGCCACGGGTGCTCTATGAACGGGGATAAGTGGGGAAAAATATTTATTTTCTACTCTAATGGAGCATCCCAGGCTTGGGACTAGCTCTTTAGAGCTTTGAAGGAGGTGAGGAAGAAGTGGGAAGAGATGAAGAAGAATGAGAGGTGTAGGGGGCTTTATATAGGTGTAGGGAGAGGATATTTTCAACCATGGGTCTTTAATGGGATGCATGGGACATGGGTGCATGTCCCACGCAGTTGTCGATGAGCTCATAGTTGCAGATGATGCAAGGAGTTGCTCGCAAGCATCGGATCTCCATCGTTCGACTCGGAGCACCCTCAATCACGTGTGAGGAAGATGTTAGGATCGCGTAGCACACGCTCTGAGAGATTGCGTGAGGAACATTCTACAGCTGCTTGATAGTCATCAAAGGGCTCAGATCGCAAGAAGCCAGTGCTCAGATCACTCCTTCCGTGTGTGTGATGGTGTGTATGATTGCGCGTGCGATTGTGTGTGTGTCTTCTCCGCCGTCAGATGCACATCTCATGGCTGAATTTACTCACGCCCACTCCTTACTATGAATTTAGAGGTGCTCACAACTTCTGAACCCGTGCCTCCTTGTGAGCAATGCACGTGACCATTGTGCTATGCTTGTGGATTATTGCGCTTTTGATGGTTGAGGTGCGAGTTCTGAACTGTTGGATCTTGATTTAACGGTTGAGATCAAGTGAGAAGTGCCCCTTTAGAATGTGAGGCGCTAGCAAAGCTTAACCTCAGCGATTAAATCAAGATCCAACGACTGTGATTAAAGATGGTGTGGGTGTATGAGAGGGCAGTGGTTAGTTTGGAGGGTTTGGATGGCACCACATGATCCATCCGTCTTCTCTTACTTGTAGGGGACACCACGGATGCCCGATCGGGTTCATCTTCATGCCGTTAGGTTGCAATCGTCGACCTGAATCCATTCGTGTGATTGGATTTGTCACTTGAAGCTTCAATTTGTGTCACCTTGTCCCTTGGCCTTTGATCTTCCCCGGACTGCATATGATTCTACGGAAGTCTGATCAAGGTGATTTTGGAGGTATTGGACTCCGATCATCGTCCTGATCAGATTCGTATGGTTGGATCTTCAATCCAAGGCCCAGAAAAGAATCTCCTTCTCCCCTAACCATAAAATAGGATAATTAATACATAATTTACATAATTTAATCTAAATGCATGATGATGGATGCTATGCGATATTTATAATGCTAAATGCATCTATAACCCTAGGAACGTGCATAAATAGGCAATTTATCTCAAATAATTATGTATTATGTATTCATCAGAGATATACCTAAATCCATCACTACGGGAGATTCGAAGAGGATGAGTGTCTAGATCCTATGATCTTTGGAGTTGCTCTCCGATGAGAAGCAATGACAGTGGTGCTTCCACAGAGTGACACGAAAGAGAGTAGAATAAAAATGAACACGTGTGTGTGTCTTGAGTTCTTTCCATGGGCTCTTTATATTCTTTGCGATGGGATGTAGAGAACTGTTATCGCCCACTCCTCACATACTCCTTCGGGGAGAACAACTAAGAAAATGAAATGATAGTTCTACCCATCAAAGAATTGTATTTCCCCTTATGGTTTCTATGTGTGAATCCTATACCCTCATGAGATGTGAGTGGTCTAAAAATCATAATTAAATCACATTACAGACCATTAAACATGATGTTAATACGTATGCATATGATAATGTATAATTCTGTAATAACAATATATGACAATTTGCATTATAATTCTAACAATCTTCTACACGAATGACATATATTATTCTTATAACTATACATTTACATATATCTGTAGAGCTCAATAATACGGCATCACAATAAACCACATCTCCACCAATCTCGTCCATACTCTGTCAACATACGAACAAAGCTAGTTTTTGCCATTATGAAACCGACTAGACCAAGTAATGATCACATACATCAACACAAGTAATGACATAGATCTGATATAGGTACATAGCATGAAAATTACATGTCAATGAGATCTAAACATGCTTATTTTCAACTAATTGAAAACTTTATCATACAAGAGATCACATGGCAAGGAAAAATGAGTTCCAAACTATAAACGAAATTTATTAATTATGTGCATAACTGAAAACATGTCCATAAATGAAACAACCAAAAATGGAACAAACTCCCATTGCATTTTCGTATCATAAAATACATACAGCACCCATGCAAACAACATGCTCATGAAAGACCTTTGGCGTTAGCCCTTTAGTGAGCGGATTTGCCACCATGGAGTGGGTCCTAATGTGTTCAATGGACACTTTTCTACTTTGAACTCGTTCCTTGACTGCTAGGAATTTAATAACAATATGCTTTGACCCCGAAGAACTTTTGTTGCTGTTGTAGTATAACACCGTCGAATCATTGTCACAGTATGTCCAAAGTGGTCTTTCAACCCCATTAATAATCCATAGTGCTGTGACAAATTTCCTGATGGTAACACCATCACCTGTCATAACTAGCCTAATTTAGTCAAGATCCAGTTATAAATGCTCTTGAATAACCTTCAGATGGCCGCAATTCCATTTTAAGACAAATGCGAGAAGAAGACAGGAAATCCAGTTAATTATGCTATTTTAAGGAAAAATCATGATGTAGAATAATTGAGGGGTTAACATAAGGTCAAATGAACTTAATTTCCAAGAAGTGGGCTCGCACTGATTGAATCAGGGCTTTCTGCGATTTGAGGGTTAATTTAGCAATAAAAATCCTAATTACAGCCTCACTTCAATTAAATAAGTTCTAGTGGAAATAAATGTAAAACTAAACCTCTTTAAAATCATTGAAAAATATTATATGAGTTTTGAAACCTTCACTTTAACCAAAGGAACTCATTTTGAACAAAAATAGAAACTTAGGCAGGAATTTACTTTATTCTTATTCTTCAGTGTAAATTACCGAAACAAACTACGTCAAAACCCAAATTTGAGGTCACTATTAGATTCCTTGAATCCAAATTTGTTTAACCCCAAATTTTGAGCCCAATTGGAGTTCATCTTGAATCAGTTTGCAATTTAGCCCATTTATCCATGTTTATTACGTAAATGCCCCTAAGTTTCGATTTTCATTACATTTAAGCCCCTCCACCACCTTCGTCAGATTAGGTAACAATAGAAGTAGAAGCATGACCCATGATTTGAATCTTTGACTGGCGATTTCTCCTCCAAATCTCAACCAATTCCCTCCAAATTGGAGGAATTGCTATTCAAATCCTCCTCAATCAATTAAACCCAACATTGAGAGCTAATTTGGACCTTATGACTGTGCATGGAGCTCAAAAATCATGGATCTTCCTTGCTAAAATTGCAAAGAATTCGTGTGAATTTCAAGAAATTCAAGACCAATTCTTTCTCTATACAAGCTCTAGCACGATTCCAAGTCAAAATTAGTCGAGATTGACCGTGTTTCCACCTTATTCTTCATGCACAGCCACCCTTACCCTTGGCTCTGGCGAGCTTCTCCAACCACCCTCATCCACTTGTGCTAAGGCCAAATTGGCACCACCATTCTCTTCCCCTCTTCGTTACGACCTTTGCTGGACAAAGCATGGTCGTTTCGACCTCATCTTCCTCGTCATTCACCTCACCGAATTCACTTTCTTTCTCACATCTGACAGGCCAATGCCAGACGTAATTCATCCTCCTTCGTCTAAGTAAATAATCTCTTTCTCTTCCCTTGCTCTCATAGAGTAGATCTAGGTCCTTAGGAGTAGGAATCAAGCCTCTATCTCACCCACCTGTTCCTTCTTCCTTGCGGCCGGTGAGAGCTTCAGTGAGCTCGAGTCTCCTCACCACATCACCTCCCATCAAACCGTTCACCTCACAAGCACCGTGGGAGCTTGGAGAGGAAAAGCCCTCAAGAAATTGAGGCTTTTGACTCCCCAAACTCAATGTCGAACAACCCACTCCACCACCACCTTCAGTTTGTCCAACTGGCCACCCTTGGCCTTTAAACACCAAATTGCCACCAACACCACCTTTGTTGCATCGCGGTAAAACTTCCTAGGTATCTAATTGGGGACAAGGGCTTGTGTTTCTATTTCAGGTCATCCATCACCGACCTTTCCTTCTTCGGCGTCGCTTACCCTCCTCCAGCGAAGCAAACACTAAGGAACCATCCTCAATAGGAGCAGACTCCTTCAAGGACCACACCTGGGTGGTTGATTTGGCCATTCGAGGCCTTAGGCTTCCAATTGAGCAGCGGCCCTCCACGTAGCAACATGTGAGGAAGACAAAGAAGAGGAGGGAACCTTTAGTCCCACATTATAAAAAGACAAATTGGAATTGGCTTCATAAGGGATTTCGTTCCCTATAGCATGACTGGAAATAGGGGGCCAGGTCCCCATCCTACTCACAACCATAAGCACACACGTGCCCACACACACGCAGGCACATGCCTGGGTGAGAGCCTGGGCTGGGTTTTGGGCTTGGTTCATGCGTGGTTTGGGCCAATTCATTGGGTTCAGTTTGGGTTGAGCCTTAGGTTAGTTTTGTGGCTTGGTTTGAGGGCTTCTTTTGGGCTTGAAAAATTATAAGTGTTGAAAGACCTTTGGCTTAGTTGAAAATCAAATTTTTTGGCCTTTTAAGTTCAGTTATTTTTGCCCCTTGAGATTGACATTCATTGCTTAATCTATTTATCTTTGCATTAAGCTATTGTGTTTTATTATATTCAATTCATATATGCTTGATTAGTGGTTTGAATTATGATCATTTTTTCACCCTGAGATGACCTTAGACTAATAATCAAGTTATAAATTTAGGTGCTTTCATTGCTTTAGTCACTATACTACGATGCGTATTTTAAAACCTGACTTTAGCGCGTTAACAATTCCTAAGCCATACCCCATGATTTGAGGCCTCGAAGCACATTATAAATTCTACTTCCATAGTGGAGATGGCTATCAATGTTTGCTTTGCACTCCTCCATGAGATAGCTCTTCAGCTAGTAGAAAAATGTACCCTAAAGTTGACCTTCAGGTATCTTGACATCTCACAAAGTTGAAATGGGAATATTCGATGACCTCCAAATGATCTGATCTCCTGTATGTGAGCATGAAGTCCTTTTTTTCTTTGCAAATAGTGCATGACCCATTTAGATGTCTTCAAATGGTCGAGTCCAAGTTTTCTTAAATACCTACCTAACATGCCAACAATATATGCTAGGTTTGGTTGCGTGCAGATTTAGGCATACATAAAACTTCCCATTACTGATGCATAGGGAATGTTTTCCAATCTCTTTCACTTCAAAGTCATTCTTAGGACATTGGTTAAGAAAGAATTTATCTCCCTTAGCCACTAGAGTATCTTCTAATTTGCAATTCTCCATGCCAAAATGCCTTCAAATGATATCAATATATCTCTTTTGAGATAATCCAAGAACATCACGGGAGCAATCCTATTGTATTTGGATTCCTAATATAAAGGAGGCTTCACCAAGATTTTTCATTTGAAAATTACTTGAAAGAAATTATTTCCTGAAGCAAACCATTATCATTATAAGTGAGGAGAATGTCATCCACATACAAAACCAAGAAAATATGTTTTCCCCTACAGAATTTATGGTATATGCATTCATCAACCAGATTTGTCTCAAAACCAAATGAGACAATTACTTGATGGAATTTATAATACAATTCTCTTGAAGCCTACTTTAATCCATAAATGGCTTTCTTTAGTTTGCATACCATATTCTTTGTGTCTCCTAATGTAACGTTTTCTGGTTGTACCATGCAAATAGTTTAATTAATGTTTCTATTAAGAAATGCCGTCTTTACATCCATTTGATGTAGCTCTAAATCAAAATGAGCTACCAAAGCTATTATGGTTCTGAATAAATCCTTAAATGAAATTGGTGAAAATGACTCTTTATAATCAATGCCTTCCCTTTTAGTAAATCCCTTGAAAATAAGATGAGCCTTATACTTGTCCACATTGCCTTGTAAATCTGATTTTAAATATCCATTTACAACCAACTTGTTTCACAATCTTCAAGCAATGAGACAATATCCCAAACATCGTTGTCACTCATGGATTTCATCTCCTCATTCATGGTAATGATCCAATTCTAAGAAATGGAACTCCTTATGGCTTAAGTGATCAAAATGGGATCCATATCCATTTGGACTACCTCTAATTCCTAGAGAAATACAACATAATCACTTGATATTATGCTTCTCCTTTCTCTACTAGATCTCTTAAGGAGTGCAGGATCTGGAATGCTTTGAGGTTATTCAATTTGACTAATAAGAAGGTTATCCACATTACTTTCTTCCCCTGATATTGTTGGAAGAACATTTAGAATAAAAGCTTGACCATGTTCAATAGTTTCCTTATGAACAAGAATTGGTTCTTCAAAAGTAATGTAGCGACTATCCCCCCCAAATCAACATCTTCAAAAAAATGAGCATTTCTTCTCTCAAAAAATGAATGAGTTGTTTGATCATAGAACTTGTAAACCTTCAACCTCTCAGAGTACCCTATGAAATTGCGTGTTACCGTCTTAGAGTCTTGTTTCCTTTTGATGGGCCTATATGGCCTAGCCTCAACTAGGCACTCCTAAATATGAAAATCTCTTAGACTAGGTACCTTAGTAGTTGGCATTTCATAAGGCGAAAGAGGAGGTTTTAAATATGCGTTTGTTATAGTACACTCCTAAATCGCACAACAAAACATTTAAATTTATAAACTCAGAATCTAAAGGAAGTCCAAGGTCGTTCGTAGGGAGCTAATGTGGAACTTATACAATAATCTTCATTTAAAATAGATGAGCGCAATCAATTGAGTATAATAACAGATATTCAACGAATGCAACTTCTCAAATTGATAGTTAATAACAATCATCAATATCTCAAAGAGTCATAGGGTAAAAAGAAAAGATAAAACAATGGTGATTTGAATCACCAATTATTCATGTTAATTAAGCATATACCAAAATATTCAAATTATTCAATAGTATTCTCAATCAAATAATCAATGTTAACTTAGATACTTAAGTAATCCAACAGTATCAGCATCAACCTTTCAAACAACAGGAACAAGTCATCAGACGCCTTAACAGATAATAGAGCACAAGCACAAGGCTCTTGAGAGAGCCTTCTATTCTTCTAAGCCTTCTTTTCTCAAGCCTTCAAGCATAGGCTTTTCTTTCTTTATAGGCTAAGTGTAGAGCCTCTCTTTCTCAGCACGAGGCCAAGCAAAGCGTTTCACAACAAAACCCTCCCCCCTTGTTTGCACACCAACAATACACCAATAAAAATGCCATCTTGTGTTATTCCCTAGCACTGCCATTGCATCTTATGTAGCTGTAATTGCATTTGTAAATAGACGACTGCATGCATTTACAGAGAGGGGAGGAGTGTGAATAATTGGTCATCCATTCTACTATCATTAGTTAACATCTTCATTAAGTGCGACATTACAATTTCACCATTTTCTCTTTTTTTATTTACTTTGAATTTCTCGCGGCTGCAGGACAGTGAGCATGCGCACTTCTTCTCGCCACACCTCCTGCCAGCAGCATGGCAAGAGGTGTGCTGCCAGCAGCATGGTGTTGGCATACCGCTTCCTCTTTAAAACCCCTGGCCCTCTCCCTCGTGCGGGCAGGCCCTTACACACACCTACAGACACTTTCATCCACCGTCAGGCCAACCTCCTCCCCTTTCCCTCTCCATACACAGTAGCTCTTCTCGCTGAGAAGAGACACACTGTGGGCAGGAGAAAACCCACAGTGGTTCCATAACCACCACTGTGAGTTCCACCACCGCCCAGCTCTTGCATGAGTAGGTGGGCATGGTGGGTTCACCTTTCGCTTTCATTGTTGATCACCTTCTCCGCCATTGCCAGAGCTTCAAGGTCAGAAGCTCCAGCAGCACACAAGTCAGCCTGCAGCAGCTGCCGGCCACCGCACGTGCGCCTGCAGGCCCTGCGTACACTCTTCCTGCGTGCGCAGGCACTTCCCAGCGTGCAAAGCATGTGAAACCGACCACTACCGGTTGGCAGACTGCGTGCACACTGTAGCGCACTATAGCACGCGGTCTGCGCGACACTGTAGCCACCGGTTCACTTCTCACTTAGCCGGTGGCTTTGGCGCTCTCTCTCTTCTGTGTCACCCACTCCAGCCAATCTCCGCATCCGCGCCCACGCTTGCTCCCGCTCGTAGCACTGCGTGTTGTGCTACGTAGTGCGCTGCGCTGCGATCACCTGCTCCCGCCCGCACACGAAGACAGTGCAGGCGCTCCCTCCAGCGCCCTACGAGCACTCGTCCTCCTGCGCCCGCGCCTCATCACGCATCAGACGACGGGGCTGCGCAGCAGACAGCTTATTTGTTGCACTCCCCCTCATCTGCAGTGCACACACGCACACCCACTTGTACACACTCACTTGTACTCTCTCACACACACCCTTATATAGTCACACCTACACACACACACACACATATATATATATATCCACTCACTTATATACATAAATAAAAAAATATATATTTTTATAAATATATACATACATACATACATACATATATATATACATATATATATATATATATATATATATATATACGAATATATATATATACACATAAATATATTTACATATCTATACATATATATATATACACAACTACATATATACATATATAATTATAGCTCTATATATATATGTATTTACATACACATCCACCTACCTGTATCCATATATACACTTCACCACCCATACGCCCATGCACTAGTCACTCCATCGTGCATCATATCGCGGGAATATCTACACCAGTTGTTGACATTCCCCGATATCCGTGCAAAGCAAGTGCCTCCACACACATTCCCACACATTCGCCCCACACTCCACGCGGCACTCCGTCTTGTTGGTTGCGTCTTACTAGACGTGGACCAACTTGACATTGTGCTACACTCCATTTCCACTTCCACCTCCACCCCTCTATATAATAAATACATGTATATATATGTATATATATATATATTGTATCTACTATATATCTATACATATATTAAGCTAAGTATTCCTTTCTTTGCCAGTAACCTACCTTGTTTTTATTTATCTTTTGTTTCTTGCTATTAAAAAGATAAAAAAAAGAGTAAAAGAGAAAAGATAATTCTTGTCTTGCAGGTACTCGGTCTTGCAAATAACAGGACCAATTTTTGGAAACCCCAAGTTGGCTACAAGCCAAGAACCATTTGGCTCAATGCCAAGGACTTGATTTTGAGGGTGTGCCTCAAGGATAATATTATCAACAAAAAAATCTTAAATAGAAAAACCAAAAATATAATAAACGCAAGGAAGAGATACGTTTTAGGAAAAGCGTAGAAACTCCTTGACCTTTAATTCCCGCCTCCCTGAGATCAACCCTGGACCTAAAAGTGACCAAGATAAAATCACGTAGGCCAGGTTAAAAAAAAAAAATTGTGAAAGATGGTTAGACTCGATTTAGGTTAACCCACTATAATAACTTCAACGATAATTTCACCATATTAACACAACATATTCAAGTCCAGCCACGCTTTTTCTGGCGCCGTTGTCGGGGAGGTGCAAATTGAGGTAAGTTTCTACTCCATTCCTTTGATTTTCTCTTCTCACACCCTTCTCTTCACGGGTGTTTTGTTTGCTTTTGTGTAGGTAAACCGGTTGCAAGGAGGAGGCAAGCGGAGGAAGTCGGAGACGTGGGCAGATCCAAGGTGGGAGCGAGAGCGTAAAGCCACCGGCGTCGCACTGGAGCTTCGCCCACGTTGCTGGAGAGGTAGGTGTCTCTCTCTCTTAGCAACTTAGGTTAACTTGTCACCTAACAAAAAAAAAAAACTTAAAAACACTTCTTGGGAATTTTTTAGGGCAAGTGGATTAAAAACCACTTGATTGATTGTTTGCTATCACCCCTACCACCCCCTGATTTCCCGCCAAACTTCGCATAGTGAAAATCCAAGAATCTTGATTCTTGGACCTTTCATCATGTGAAGTGTTCTTTGAGGCAAGTTTAAATTGATTGATTGCCATCCCTCCTTACCTCATTTGTTCACATTTTCGAGATCACATTTTTGGTGGGGAGACTTGGAATTGAGTTGATTCCAACCCCACCACGACCTTTCATGTGCCTTAGATTTGATCCTGAATATTTCAACCCTAAAATTTTAATTTTCTTTACATTATCTTGTGGTTGAGCCTTGTGTGTGGAATATCATCTTTGGTGATTGGGAGCACTTGAATTGAAGTGCTTTGGCTCCCTTTCACACTAACCTAAAATAGACTCGTGCATCCATACATAGAAATTTCCATCTAGGGAAGCTCGTTGCATTTTTTAGCGTGCATTAACTAATTCACATTGAAGAAGGGTTTGTTGGGCATAAAAGAACTTGTGTTTTCTCAAAAGCTGGAGATCGATTGAATCGGTAACTCAGTGGAATCTTAAAATCCATACTACTTAAGGCTGAAATTGTAAAAGCCATTCACCATCTAAAACTCCAATTTGGGGAGATTTCCCCGTTGCATGCTTGGTTCACACTTTTAAAATCAACGCACTTGGGCATTACCCGTATACAATGCCCTTCACATTCCTAGAGCACTTGATCTTAAGCCTCTAAATAAAACTGGTAGCAACTTGACCCTTATTAAGGATTGGAGGTCTAACTATCTGCATGTAGCACCTACGTGTTGGTGTGGGTTCTTGCGTGCTATCGGGTGTCTAAGACTGGGGCAAACAGCCTTTCAATCTAGCCCGGTGGTTCCGCGGAGATCTCATTTGGTTCCGTAGGTTGTGATAGTAGGTAACTTAGATCTTTAGGTCTATGGGCACATTGTAGAGGTTAGGACATTGATTGCTTTGATTTGTTATCAAGTGTACCCTTGCGATGTCATTTCTCTCATCCCTTTTTCCCTTCTTATCTCTCCAATTCTTCCTGCGGTAGTGCATGTTTGGGAGGAGGTCACAAAATCCTGAATTGTTGAATTTTCTGATAATTCTAGAAGGATAGAAACTGATTCGTCATCCTCCTCCATAAACATGGCTGCACACCCACCCCCAAATCCTAAGGGAGGAAACCGCCCCCCTCAAATCCCACCAGGTGGTGGTGGAGCCGTAGACCCCATAACCCGCCTCCAAGCCCAAATGGAAATGTATAATGAGCAGATCGAAGCCATTAGGGAAACATTGGAGGAAATGCAGAACCCTCCCGAATGGGAGGAGCCTAGGTCTCTTAGCTCTTATCAAAATCCCACTGCTACAAAGACCATAGGACAAATTCGAGTCCCCATGAGCGGGGATGATTTTGAATTGAAACCCAATGTAATTGGCCTAATTAACTTTCACTTCCATGGTCTTGCAAGTGAAGATCCTTTTCTCCATTTGGAAGACTTAACCCGATTAGCCAAAACTGTTAAACCAAGAAATATAGGGTTATCAATTGTCCTCATAAAAATGTTCCCGTTTTCATTGCGGGATAAAGCGTCGCAATGGTTGCGCACCCTTGGGAGAACCATCCATTCTTGGGAAGAGATACGAACAACATTTCTCAAGAGCTTCTTGTGCACAAGAGCTTCTGGCCAATCATGCCCGTTCTATGGCAAACACCTCCACCTCACCACTCTGTCACAACCCTAATCCTTCCAATGCCAGGCTTATTCCCAAAAACCCCGTGAGATCATCCTTACCGAGTGTCGCACCAAGCGATTCGATAAGTAATGAGGATCTGGCTTCTGCAAGCCAGTATTTTGACACGGAAGACCAAGCCTCCATGCGCTCAGATGCATACATACATGCGAACTTGTCTTCTGGCTTAGAAGACGCTTGTGCCCTGGGGAACAACCCGTTCTTTGCTATTTATAACCCAGGGTGGTGAAATCATCCTAACTTCGCATGGTCCAGTAACCCACAACGCCAAAACCCCACGGGTGGGCCAATGCGATTGTCTGCACCTGTCATCCCAAGGGCTCAATCTAATCCTGTGGCGAATCCACCATCGGGTCCTTGCATTCCTCAAACAGAACACGCATCAAATCCTCTTGATAAACTGATGTGAATGGTGACGGAAATGTCTAAGTGCCATGAAGAAAACATGACCTCTCTTCAGCACCAATTGGCATAGCAGAATGCTGAGATCAGTCAACTACGCATGGCAACTCGATCTCAGGGCACTCTTCCAGCCCAACCTGTTCCTAACCTACGAAATTTTGTACCCCGTGGTCCTCAACCACAGGTACGACCTTCTCAGGGGTAGGTTCATCAGATTCTGCATGCTCCAAGCATTCCACCAGGATTTTAGGCTAATCCCACAGCAACTGCACCTCACCCTTATGTCCCTATTACGAACCCTCCTCCGCCTTATGATCCCACTGGACCCGCAACGTCCAATGCGATTACTACGAGGAGCGGTAAGCAAATCGTCGATCCGCCTCGACCTGATCCTGGCCCATCTTTTTCATCGCCCTCTCATTCGGGATGCGCACCGCATTCTCATGAGGATGATACACCCAAACTAGTACCAGAATTAGTCCCATTCCCTGAGGCTCTACTGAGGGAGCCAAAAAGCAAGAAAAAGGATACGTAGGCCTTTGATAACCTACGTAATTTATTCAGGGATGTTGAAATCAAGGTACCCCTGTTGGAGGCTATCGACCATATACCAACTGTCGCCCGATTTTTCAAAGACTACACTACACCCAGGCGACAGTCAAAGAAAACAAAGAATCCGGTGGTTCTCTCGCCTCATGCAAGTTGTGCTATACTGTCAAATCTACCACCAAAGTAGAAAGACCTGGGCACACCGCTTATTTCTTGTAGCATCCAAGGCTGCAATATTAACCGTGCTCTGCTTGATCTAGGATCTTCCATCAATCTTATACCAACCATCATGCTCGAGAAATTTGCCTTAGGAAATCTGAAACCCACCCCTGTCACATTACGGTTGGCAGATCGTTCTATCAAAATACCAAAGGGTGTGGTGGAAGACGTGGTGGTTAGGGTCAACAATCTCTGTTTTCCTGTTGACTTTCTTGTTTTGGATATGGAAGTTCTTAGCTCACTTTCTGATTGTCCGATCATCCTTGTCGACCTTTCTTGGACATAGCCTGCGCCCATATCGACTGCAAGTCGAGCTGCATTGAGATTACCGTTGGCTCCGTGAAGCTCAAGCTAAACATCTTCAAGGCAGCCAAGAATTTTGATTGCGATTACATCGAGGATGACACGTCTGACAAGGACATGGCCGTCAGCGCGTGTATCGAACTAATAGGGACCTATTCTGACTGTTGTGGATTGCCTCTAAACACATACCATTGCCTGACTAACACATATTATGGCATTCCCCCATCCCTCCCTTTATCCGTACCTTCTCCTGACCAAACTTCTGACGAGGTTTTCTTTGCTTCCCATACCTCATGGTTTGAGTCATATTCGGGCTACTCACCACTGGTCCACCCTCTTGAAGATCGGATTGCCCTTTCTTTCCCGCTAAATCAGGTGGAAATGCGACTCCACACTGGGACCTTGAGCCCACATACTGATCACTGGGGCTATCCCATTTTGGATCCATCAATCCAAGAGGCTTCTCTTCTTGGCCAATCTGAGGGCCAACTTCTTCCTCTTGCCTCTCTTTCGTCTGATCCACTTGGGACACTCTCGTCCCAGGAAATGCCAGATCTTTCACCATCCACTCCCGAGCTGAAAGAGCTGCCTGACATGCTTAAGTATATTTTCTTAGGACCAAATGAAACGCTCCCTGTAATCATTAGTTCAAAATTGACCAGGGAGCAAGAGTGCAAACTAACAAAGGTCCTTATGGAACATAAGGTAGCCATTGGATGGTCCTTATCTGACCTAACTGGCATTAGCCCCTCCTACTATACTCATTGTATATATACGGAGGAGGAGGCGCAACCTTCCCGCGAGATGCAACAACGTCTCAACCCTAACATGCGGGAGGTTGTTAAAAAGGAAATTATTAAGTGGCTTGATGCGGGTATAATCTACCCGATCAGCGATAGCCCCTGGGTGAGACCGATTCATGTCATGCCCAAAAAGGTGGGACTCACAATCCGTGTCAATAACAGGGGCGAATCCATCCCTACACGCACTCCTACATCTTGGAGAGTGTGTGTAGACTATAGGAAACTGAATGCTGCAATAAAGAAAGATCACTTTCCACTACCTTTTATTGACCAAATCCTGGAGCGGTTAGCGGGAAGTAAATTTTTCTGTTTCCTGGATAGATTCTCTGGATATAACCAGGTGGCAATTGACCCCCGAGACCAAGAGAAAACCACCTTTACCTGCCCCTTCAGCACCTTTGCATTTAGAAGGATGTCTTTCGGACTTTGTAACGCGCTAGCAACTTTCCAGAGATGTATGCTGGCAATATTCCATGACATGGTAGGTGACTTTCTTGAGGTCTTCATGGATGACTTTTCAGTCTTTGGACCCTCTTTTGATGATTGTCTTGCCAACCTGACCCGTATCCTTCAGAGATGTATTGATGTGAACCTCGTGCTTTCTTGGGAGAAAAG
This sequence comes from Thalassia testudinum, assembly GCA_037157565.1. Lineage (NCBI taxonomy): Eukaryota > Viridiplantae > Streptophyta > Magnoliopsida > Alismatales > Hydrocharitaceae > Thalassia > Thalassia testudinum. The sequence continues at coordinate 89,077,164 of JAZHRO010000013.1, read as the reverse complement.
TCATTTTATGGTACACAAGGAAATTATTCTCGGGCATATCATCTTTGATGGGGGTATCGAGGTTGACAGAGCTAAGCTTGATGTAATTGCTGATTTACCTGTGCCTGGCTCTGTCAAACAAATCTGCTCCTTCTTGGGACACGTCGGTTTCTATAGGAGATTCATCAAAGACTTCTCCAAGATTTCTAGACCTTTAACTCATCTCCTATCGACCGACGTACCCTTTGATATTGGCCCCGACTGCATACAAGCATTCACGCAGCTGTGTGAGGCTGTCACCAAGGCCCTTGTTCTCCAGCCACCTAACTGGTCCCTCGAATTTGAACTCATGTGTGACGCTTTCAACCTTGCAGTTGGAGCCATCCTGGGACAAAGATGCGATAGACACCCCTTCATGGTGTACTACGCCAGTAAGACGTTGGATGAGGCCCAATGTAATTATACAACCACTGAGAAAGAACTACTGGCGGTCGTCTTTGGGTAGGAGAAATTCCGCTCTTACCTTCTGGGCTAGCATGTTATTATATTTACTGACCACACAGCCATTCGCCATCTCATGCACGAGAAGGATGCCAAGCCTAGACTGATTCGTTGGATCCTTCTGCTCCAAGAATTTGACATTGAGATTTGCGATAAGGCCGGAGCCCAGAATGTTGTTGCGGATCATCTCTCGAGACTAGACCCTGACCACATTGGACTTACCCTGCCGATTAATGAGGTTTTTCCCGATGAGCACCTATTGGCAATTAATGTGGCAAATGGACCTTGGTATGTCGACATTGCCAACTACCTTGCTTCTGGTTCCCTTCCACGTGGTGTTGGTGCTAGAGCACCACGATCATTTGTTTTGATGATAACAAAACACGTGTTATTTAACATTTGCAATTTGAGTCCTAGATTTCAGGTCAATTGCAAATGTGGACATGTTTAGATGGAACTCGAGCTCACATCCAGGACGGATTGGAGGAGCTTAATGAAGAACAGAGGAGGTTCGCGTGGAGTGACAGATTGAAGATAGAAGACAAGAAGAATAGGATAGAATCTTTTTAATCCTTTCTTGTATCTCTTGTCTTTATTTTCTTGCTCTTTTTATTTTCCTTAGAATATTATGTTAAAGAGCCTCAAAGTACCCTAACAGTAGTCCTAGGAACACCGGCACAACCCTAGGATACTTAGGTTTTCTGTAGAATACTTAGAAAACCAATATAGGGTTCAAACAGCACTTCCAGACGTCTAATTCCCAAATCAGACATCTGATAAAGTATTTTAAGACGTCTGACTGTTGTTTCAGACGTCTAATATCTGTTAGGCTGGACATAGCAAGTTCTGTCTGATGAAATCAGACGTCCAGACCTAATACCAGACGTCTAAGGAGACGTCTGATGGACTTGCCAGACGTCCAAATAGTGGACCGTTGGATAGCTTAGCAGGCACCCAAGGATATGACCGTTAGAGCCTTATCAGACGTCCATAGGACTGTTCAGACGTCTGATAATTGACCGTTTTGCCTCGGCTGACCCAAAATCTCTTCTCAGAGATTTTCTAGCCGTTGCAACGTTTGGAAATCAATTCCCACAGTAAAAGTAGGTTTCCAGACGTCCAGACATAGTGCCAGACGTCCTGTATGTCGTCTGATGGACTTGCGCAAAAACCCTGTTTAGATCTGATTCAAGTCAGGAGGAAACCCGCATAGAATCAGACGTCTGACCTTGAAATAAGACGTCTTAAAGTGGCCTTCCAGACGTTTGATGCCAGAATTAGACGTCTGATAACCCTGTCAAATGTAATCATTGTCCTGATTTCGGCCTGATTCTCTTGGGCTTTGCACCCAACGGCTATAGAACCCTTCCTAAGCCTTCCAAAGCCTTCCTAAGGCCTCTATAAATAGAGGGGAACCTTTGCAACACAAATACACACTTAGAGACACAAGATACACACTAAGAGAAACAAGAGACACACCTAAGCAACTTAGTTCCACTCTTTTGTGTCCAAGAGAAGCCCTTGCTCTCCAAGCTCTAGTTCCATTCTCTTGAGAGCATCAAGCTTCGCGCACCCGCTCTCCCGCCGTTGTTTACGAGAGCGAAGTTGCGCCATCGCGTGGCACACGCACCGCGTCACCAACTCGACGCACTCCTTGCAAAGGGGAGTTTCCTTATTCCTATAGAAGCTAGGTTCATAATTTCTTTGTTGGCTCTATAGGACTTGTTGTTTATTTTATCTTTATTTTTTGGTTGGGTATTCGCTTTGCGAATTCCCGTCTCCTTCGTGGGACAAAATCCTTCTCGTGGAGAGAAGGGGTTGAGGAGCGCTACCCTCGTACTTGTAGCGTGGTTGTACTGAGGTTGAATCACCCTCGTTTTAAAGTGATTCGGTTAGTGGATTTGATCAACTAGGTTGATCGGAAAATCCTAACTCGAGAGGGTTAGGTGGTGGTTTTCACCCGGTTTGGGTTTCCACCTAAAAATCTTTGTGTATATTGTGTGATTGGTTTTCTTTGGTGAGATTGCTTTATATTTCATTTCCGCAATTATTACGTCACTCCCTCCTGGTAGGGTCGGAATGTTCACGTGGCTGGCCTAAAAACCAGCGTGAGCGACTCATCGCAAAAGCAAAGTACTATTTCTGGGATAATCCACTACTTTTTCGAATAAGTGCCGACCAAATCATCCATCGCTGTATTCCTGACAGCGAATTCCCCAGTGTGCTCTCCTGCCACGATCAGGCTTATGGAGGCCATTTTTCTGGGAGGAAAACTGCAGCCAAGGTGTTGCAGTGAGGGTTCTTTTGGCCCTCCCTTCACCAGGATGCACACAATTATGCCAAACATTGCACTAGGTGCCAGTCGTTAGGGTCAATGTCACGTCGTGATATGATGCCCTTATAACCCATCCTAGCTGCCGAAATCTTTGACATTTGGGGAATTGATTTCATGGGTCCCTTTCCTCCTTCCAACGACTTCGAGTACATCCTCGTTGCTGTTGATTATGTTTCAAAATGGATCGAGGCTATTCCTACGTGCCATGCTGACCATGCCATATCTACTCGATTTGTCAAAGACCACATTTTTGCACGCTTTGGGATCCCTCGAGCTATTATCTCTGATGGAGGAAGTCATTTTACCCATTCTTCTTTTCGAGCACTTCTGAAGAAATATGGAGTCCACCATCGTATCGTATCTCCGTATCATCCTCAGACGAATGGCCAGGCTGAGGTGTCGAACTGGCAAATCAAGCAAATTCTCCAGAAAATGGTTTGGCCTGACCATAAGGATTGGTTCAACAAGCTGATTAATGCACTTTGGGTGTATCAAACCGCCTTCAAGGCTCCCCTTGGTATGTCTCCGTATAGAATCGTTTACGGGAAGCCTTGTCATTTGCCCGTGGAGCTGGAGCACTGCGCTTATTGGGCAGTTCGCCAATGTAACCTCGACCCAAACTTGTGTGGTCGAGAAAGGAAACTCCAACTCCAAGAGCTGGAAGAGCTTCGTCGTGAAGCCTATGATTCTGCCTTAACTTTCAAACAACGTACTAAGGCCTTTCACGATAGCCGAATTCAGCGGAAGGAATTTAAGCCATCTCAGCAAGTTTGGCTTTACAATGCCCGGCTCAAATTCTTTCCAAGGAAATTAAAGTCCAAATGGACTAGTCACTTCTTGGTCTCGAAACCATTTCCCAATGGGGCCATTGAAATTGAAGATCCCAAATCTAGGCATAAATTTATGGTCAATGGGCAGCGTTTAAAACCCTATCTTACTCATGAACCTGCCCCCATTGATAAAACTGTTGCCCTGCTGGAGGGTAACTAATTTCGTGCCTCACTCTAAGTCCAGCTGGGGACGTTAAATTCAACGCTTGTTGGGAGGCACTCCAGCAACACTCCCCCACTATCACTTACACAATTCCATGTCACTTCGCTTCACACTTCTTCACTTTTCATTTCACCACCCACCATCCACCCACCCTACTGCCCTGCTTTATACCATGACGTCAGCTCTCGTTCCCCGATCTTTGGACCTTGCTCTACCCTGCATGCATATGAGGACATAGCATCGTTTGGCATGGGGGGGTGGATAGGCATCCATAGGATCTGGGTATTATATGGTATCATGCAGATTCTATTATATATATCCATCTATAAATATGTACATAAAAAAGAAGGTGTTTAGTAATGATCTGAAGGCTGAAACAAAAATACAATAAGTGTTTATGGATATTCAACCACTGTTTTGAAGACTTTCCAGGCCATAGAAGCCTGATTCGCTCAAGCTTGGCTTAATTCATTTGAGCATTGACAAGATAAATCAGAATCTCTCCTAACTAAGGACGTATTCTTAAACCTGAGTCACCAGTACAGGATTCGTTGGTTTGCTTTTACTTGAGAGCCTAAGTAATCTTGGTTCACACTACACATATCAAGAAAGACCAGGTGAACATAAGATCCAACCTTAGTGTTCATTAGGGAAGGTGGAGTCCTTACCTGTGCGTGCAGGTAGACTTTTTATCTCAAGCTTTAGTCTTGTGTCTAAGAGAAACTCTTTCCACAAAAAAGGAACTCTCCCACCAAAAATGTGTGCTCCTCCAAATAAAGTTGTAAGAGATATACTGACACTTGTTTCGAGAAAAAAAAATCTTTGCAAATAAGTCAGTATATCTTTCAAATGTCTGTAAATTCTTCTCTCTAAAAAAGTTTTTCAGGACACGTCATAAATACCCTATTTCTACAATATATTCCTTGAGCCACAAAAGCAATAAAATGGGAGTTGAGTTTTCCATCATCTTTTGAAGAGTCAATCCGAAGACATGAGATGAAACTGGGACCAACCTGAACTTAAAAATTCGTGAAACCCTGGACTTGAGTCTTAATATTCATCTGGTCAGTCTCGATCCTTCACTATGCACAAACCATAATCTCTTGAGCTTTCAAGTACGGCAAAACCCTCTGAGCCCTGGAAATCATACTTAAGGTTTAAATATCAAGAGTCCAGGTTAGTTGAGAGATGGTCTATGTCATGTAAGACTTAAAGTACTGGTAGTCTTCTCTACAATTGTTTCTCACAATATTCAACAGATAAACACACCCATGTCCCCTTAGAAGAAAATCTTCAGCTTCAGATCATTTCTAAATACAATACAAAATGTTTTGCTAGGGACTAGTAAAAGATAGGCATGGGGGTATGTTTGCACACCAAAAATATACCAGTAAAAATGCCATCTTGTATTATTCCCTAGCATTGCCATTGCATCTTATGTAGCTATAATTGCATTTGTAAATAGATGATTGCATGCATTTATAGAGAGGGGAGGAGAGTGTGAATACTTGGCCATCCATTCCACTACCATTAATTAACATCTTCATTAAGTGCGACATTGCAATTTCACCATTTTGTCATTTTTTTTATTTACATTGAATTTCTCGCGACTACAGGACAGTGAGCATGCGCTCCTCTTCGCACCACACCTCTTGCCAGCAGCATGGCAAGAGGTGTGCTGCCAGCAACATGGTGTTGGCATACCGCTTCCTCTTTAAAACCCCTGGCCCTCTCCCTCGTGAGGGCAGGCCCTTACACACACCAACAGACACTTTCATCCACCGTCAGGCCAACCTCCTCCCCTTTCCCTCTCCATACACAGTGGCTCTTCTCACTGAGAAGAGACACACTGTGGGCAGGAGGAAACCCACAGTGGTTCCACAACCACCACTGTGAGTTCCAGCACTGCCCAGCTCTTGAGTGAACAAGTGGGCATGGTGGGTTCACCTTTCGCTTTCATTGTTGATCACCTTCTCCGCCATTACCAGAGCTTCAAGGTCAGAAGCTCCAGCAGCACACAAGTGAGCCTGCAGCAGTTGCCGGCCATCGCGCGTGTGCCTGCATGCCCTGCTCACACTCTTCCCGCGTGCGCAGGCGCTTCCCAGCATGCAAAGCACGCGAAACCGGCCGCTATCGGTTGGTAGACCGTGCACGCACTATAGCGCACTATAGCACGCGACCTGCGCGACACTGTAGCCACCGGCTCACTTCTCACTTAGCCGGTGACTTTGGTGCTCTCTCTCTTCCGTGTCACCCGCTCCAGCCGGCCTCTGCGTCCGCACCCTCGCCTGCTCCCGCTCGCAGCGCTGCGCACTACACTACGTAGTGCGCTGCACTGCGCTCACCCGCTTCAGCCCGCACACGAAGACAGTGCAGGCGCTCCCTCCAGCGCCCCGCGCGCGCTTGTCCTCCTACGCTAGCGCCTCATCACACATCAGACGACGGGGCTGCGCAGCAGACGGCTTCTCTCCTGCGCTCCCCCTCATCCGCCAGTGCACACACACACACCCACTTATACACACTCACTTGTACTCTCTCACACACACTTGTACCCACTCACACACACCCTTATATACTCACACCTACACACACACATATATATATATCCACTCACTTATATACGTAAATATATATATATATATACACATACATACATATATATATATATATACATATATACATATATACATATATATATAAATACATATATATACATATATACATATTCATATCTATATACATATACAACTATATATGTGTATATGTATATATATATATATATATATATATTTACATACACATCCACCTACCTATATCCATATATACACTTCACCACCCATACGCCCGTGCACTAGTCACTCCACCGCGCATCATATCGTAGGAATATCTGTATCAGTTGTTGATATTCCCCGATATCCACGCAAAGCAAGCGCCTCCACACACACGCCCACACATCCGCCCCACACTCCACGCAACACTCCGTCTTGTTGGTTGCATCTTACTAGACATGGACCAACTTGACAATGTGCTATACTCCATTTCCACTTCCACCTCCACCCCTATATATAATAAATACCTTTATATATATATACTGTATCTACTATATATCTATACATATATTAAGCTAAGTATTCCTTTTTTTGTCAGCAACCTACCTTGTTTTTATTTATCTTTTGTTTCTTGCTATTAAAAAGATAAAAAAAAGAGTAAAAGAGAAAAGATAATTCTTGTCTTGCAGGTACTCGATCTTGCGAATAACAGGACCAATTTTTGGAAACCCCAAGTTGGCTACAAGCCAAGAACCATTTGGCTCAAAGCCAAGGACTTGATTTTGAGGGTGTGCCTCAAGGACAATATTATCAACAAAAAAATCTTAAATAGAAAAACCAAAAACATAATAAACGCAAGGAAGAGATACGTTTTAGGAAAGGCGTAGAAACTCCTTGACCTTTAATTCCCACCTCCCTGAGATCGACCCTGGGCCTAAAAGTGACCAAGATAAAATCACGTAGGCCAGGTTAAAAAATTTTTTTTGTGAAAGATGGTTAGACTCGATTTAAGTTAACCCACTATAATAACTTCAATGATAATTTCACCATATTAACACAACCTATTCAAGTCCAGCCACCCCTCCTCCTCACACATCTCTCTTCCTTTTCTTCTCTCGAAGTTGGGGTTTAATCGGGTCAAATGTCGGGTTATCGGATCATGAACAAGGACTAGGCCCACGTGAGTGTGGATCGTAGGCGAGGTGTGAGGGCAGATGTGTAAGGGGACCCGAACCCCATGTCTTGGGCACAAAGGGTATGGGAGGAATTCCCCTTATACTGATTGTCCGACTTGCCAATGCACGAGGTGGGACTCAATGTCCCCCCTCTACTCCTTTATTTTCTTTAGTCTATAGCGGGGAAGGCCGTCAGGGAATTAGTGCTACTACTGAGGCTCTGCTGCTCATTGGATATGTAGGAAGCTTCTTGGTGGTTGTCCGTAATGCGTGGAAGTGGAAGCAAGGTCAAACTTGGATGGAACGCAGCGGACGAAGTCGAAAGATTAATGGCGATGGCAAAGCTCCGGTGGCAACTTGAAAATCAAAATATGGGCATATAGTCCCAATCAAACATGCTCACAAGTATCATTGTGAGATGAGGAGTGTGTTGGTGGTGTTTGTGTGTGGTTTCATGGTTGGTGGAGCTTGAGCGAAGGTGGTGAATGGCAGTAATGGTGGGTTTCTTCGCCGAAGATATTGGGTGGTCAAAACACCTAATAATGTTAGAGTTTTTATTCTAGGAGCGAAGAAGGTAGTGGTAGTGGTCACAAGTTGTGTGAATATGTGTGGCGGCCAGACAAAGCTCACCAGAGCTTCATCGTACATGAAGAAGATAGGAGGGGAGATCGACGAATAGTGGTCAAATTAGGGTGAGAAGAAGTTGAATCGCAGCTAAGGAGGGAAAGTAAGGAAGAGGGCTATCTATTGGACAAAATAGGGAGAAACTTGAGCCGATGTGCCTTGCTGGACGCAAGGGAGACGAAATCCTTTGGTGGGGGTAGACGGTGCAACAAAAGGGGTCGGAAGCCCTAGCTTTGGCCCACCAGGGGTGGATGAGCATGAGGAAGAGTTTGGCACTCTGAATTTGATGATTGGGAGGGTGTAGGAAGATGGGGTAGAGGTTCATCGGAGTTGAGGTTGGAGGTGGCTAGAGTTGAAGGGAAGATTTGAACCTAACTAAGCAGCTTGGTTTTGCAATGGGGAAGCTTTTATAGATCTCCTGAGCAAGTTCTAAATAGGAAATAGCCATGATTGCTTGGGGAATAGGTTAAAGAAACTCATGAATTTTCGTGGATTCACATGAGCTTCTTGCTTTAAATCCGTGCTCGAGATCACGTTTAGATGGAAGAGGATCTAGTTGCGATCATCTCATCCAATTTTGGAGGAGCTTGGATGTTGATTGAAGGAGATTCACATGGTCAAAGTAGGTGTCACGACGATTGACCGTGTATTTTAGGAAACCTTGAACTTTCAGGTGGTAGGGACTATTTTGTGAAGAAGATGACAAAAGCTAGTGGGCTATTTGTAATTAATTTGAAAGTTAAGGGCCTGGATGTAAGGAATAAAGATCTTGGGGACTAAATTGCAAACTAGGTCAAGATGGACTCTGATTGAGCCTAAATTTTGGTACCAACCTAATTTGGACCTAAGGAATATAGTGGTGAGGTTGGATTTCAGTTTTGACCAAGTTTGGCTGGGAAATTTGCGTAAAAACCTAAACTGGGGTAGAAATCCATCTGAGACTCTGTTCAAGGTCAAAATAGGTTCCAATGCTCAAATCAGTGATACCAAACCTCAAGGAATATTTTTCGATGAATTGTAGAAGGTTTAGATGAATTTTCTCTTGACCAGAACTTCTATATTTTAAGAGGGTATGAAATTAGGGTTTTAGGTGTTGTATTGGTTCTCAAAATGCGTGAAACCTTGTTTCTGTTTGTGTGGACTCTCTTATTAGACTTTAATGCTCATTAAACCTTAGATTAACCCCTATCAAACCTTGTGGTTATTCTGCATTCGTAATATGATGTTAAAACTGTAGAAATAACCCTATTTTAATGTTCTTCCCTCAGAAAGGATATGTAAGGAATTGTGACACTCAAACGACTATGTAGGAGCATTTGTCATTTAATCCTGACTAATTAAAGCTAGTTATGGCTCATAATGATGTTATCATTATACCCCCATGCATAACTTTTACTAGCCCTTTAGCAAAATCTTATGGAAAGAACTGAACCTTTAGACCATGCATTAAAGTTCTGATGCCTGATTATGTTACTTTCTAGAAATTAGGTTAGAATGCCAACAATAGGCCTAGAGGTACTCAAGTATCAATCGTGATCCAGACCTGACCAATTTTAGCATGGGTCTACTGCGAAGTTTCTAAGGCTCGCAAAAACTACCTAGAGGTTCGTTAAACCCAGTGGTTAAAGCACCCATGCGTAGACGTAGTATGTCTAGGTTCAGTTTGCCAGTGCATTTTTGTAAGAGAGAGATAGAAAGATTTTTCATTTGGAGATTTTTCTCTCTTTTTCTTTTTATTTTTCCCTAAATCCAACCTCGAATTGGCCCTAAACACGGTCTGTATTGGATTCTTTGTCCCCACTATCAATTCTTGAAGGGTCCTTAGCTTTCGATGCTTCGGGATAGCACCACCCATGGCAGCCCCCAAAGCCCTGGCTTTCGACACTTTGGGATAGTATCACTCGTGGCATTTTGTAGCTAAATCCAGGTCCTAGAATCAACATTTCGAGATAATCCCTCCCATGGCACCTGAACCAGCACAAGGTGCTTACATGTCCCTTGTAGGATATTAAATATCCTAGGAGACAAGCACTGAGGAGACGATATGTTATTACGCATCTTCGAGGGGAATTTCCCACCTCTCCTATGCTGAGAACTCGTCCAATCAACTTGTGTTGTCGAGCCGCTCCTAAGCTAGATCTTCAAGATGGCTTTTCATAACAGAACACTTTTGGCATAATTTTTCTTTATTAAGCGCACTGAACCAGACTTAGTGTGTGATTTTTGGGTGCTTAGGTTACCAAGTCCCGTAAACCAAAGGGCAGGAAATGGGGCTTAATAATCCATAATCCTTAGACTTCCTACATTAGCTTCGCACTTTTCCTCAACCTCTTGAGGACTAATCCAAATCTTAATGGATACGTGAATGTTTAAGCCCTAAAATAGATCCAAGAGGACTAAGATCAGCACTCATACTAATATCCTTATCTTTGTCATTTCAGGACTTAATCTTTCTTTTGATTAGGTCAAGAACTTAAATAGATTCCATGATCAATTACTATGACTATCATTTTTTCTTGATTTTGCTCCTTTTTGACATTTGAATCTCCTCTTTTCCTCTCCAAGAAAGATTTTCAATCAATTCTCAAAATTTTCTCCCCTTACTCCAAATCTTTTTTTCTTTTTCATTTTTTCATTTTTTTCATTTTTGAATATATTTTTTTTTTGTGAGAACCCTTCAGAGAATTGAATTTCCATATGTCTACACTTTAACATCTCCCCATGCCTAAGTTTTGCAATGTCTTCATTGTAAACCAGGAGGATACAAATTCAGTTTAGTTCAAGGATTAGAAAAGGATCAAAGGATGAGCGAACGGGTTGGGATGACTGTTGCAGACGATCTCAAGCTTTGATACAAGTACCGAATGTGGAGTCGGATGTTCTAAAGTTGAACTTAAAAGTATAGTAGGAGTGTAGCTCAAAAGGATAATCAGGACGGTCTTGTGTTTTTGGAATGACGGGTTGCCTCCTGTTAAGCACTAAATTCAATGCCTTCAGTCGAGCAGAAGGTGGTCAAGGAGAAGTGGTGGTCAAATTAAAGGAATTTTGTAGAACAAGTACCTTGATAAGTAGCCTAGTTGGTCTAACCAGGTGCTTGTTCAGATCAACAACCTGATGATGAAGACCAAACTCAATCAATCTGGTGGGTTGTTGAATGTGAATCAGTAAATACGGAGCCCACCGATACTTTGTTGCTCAAACATATATGGAAATGCGGATTGTGGGTTTGGTTGAGTCAACTCAGCCTGGTCAAAATAAGGATCCTCAAAAGAAAATGGCTCTGTGAAGGATGTAGGAACCCTACTAGTGAGATCAGAGAAGAATAGGAAGTGATTAACAGTCTGATCAATGTCCGAAACCTAATCAAAAGATGAAGGAGAATCATATGCAATCTAATCAGAGAGAGGTGAATTAGAGTAGAAGTTGATTCCGGTGGTGGGTTGGGGTCGGGTTTAGATTTTGCAAGGCTCTGTGTGTGGTATGGAAGATATGGCCTCCTTAAGATCTAAATCATTAGCCTTAGCATCAGAATCAAAGAACGAATCATGGATACTAAGGTCGTAAATTGGTTCATAATCATCAAGAAACAATGAATCTCCGAAATTAGAGTAAGATTCGAAGTCGTCAGAGAATCTGCGAGAATGGGTTTCTGAATCTGATTCCAGATTGGAATTTCCACCATAGAATAAATCAAGATCCGTAGAATCAACAACCTGACTTGGATCTAACCTAATCTCAGATTCTAATATTAAAAAGGTGTCCTTATCAGGCATAGGCTTAGGTTCTTGGCTTCTAGGGTAGACCCAATCGAATCTCAATTCTTCCAACTCTTCAATTTTTGTATCGTAAATTAGTTCAACTTGAGAGAAATCGATTTGTATCTTTGAGGAGTTTGGAAAGGTGTAATCATCAAACACAGACCCTGAATCATAGTTCAGATCCAAAATCTGATTCTCTTCATATTAGGCCTCATGATCATCCCAAATAGGTTCTAATCTAGATTCTAGGTCAAAGGTAGGAATTGGGTCACTAGAATCTGGGCTAGGCTCAATTGGGGTGTCAAAATCATTCTCGAGAATTACCTTAACAGGATAAGGTTCGGGAATTACATCCTCGAGAGGTTTTGATTCAGGCTTATCATCACAAGTGTCTGGGAAAACTGGGCTTGATGAACCAGCTTCATAGTTTTCTAGAGCTAGTTTGGAATCGGGAACACCTACAATTGGATCCTCCCAACTCATGTCAAGATCAGGTGTTTCATTCTGCACCTAATTTGAATCAGATTCCATTTGGGTTGGGGGTTCACAACAACCTTGATTTTCAAACCCGAGATTTGGGAGATCATTTTGATTTTCAACATTATTCTCATCAATTTCTGACTGATGATATGGGTAAATTTGATTGATGACCTCTTACAATGTAGTTATCAAGTTCTCCCATTTCTCAAGGTCATCTTGGTGCTTTTCCCAAAGTCATGGATTTGTCAAACATTGAAGATACTCGAAATTATGCAATCTTTCTATTTCAATGTATCCTGTCTTGAGAGTATCTCGGGTTGAACCATTTGTCATTTGTGTCAATATCAGTTGGACATGATTTGTATTGAAGGTTTTTGTTACTGATACATCAACCTGAATCTTGCTAACTAGATTTGAGGTCATATCACAATCCTCATAATGTTTAAGGGCAGCCTCAATCATTTGTTCTTTCATGGTCATTTGGGATTCAGGTTTCCTACAAATTCTTCCTAAATTGTCAAGTTACATTTTCAAATCAGGTGGTAGATCAACATGTAGAATCAAATTCAGGTTCAGATTGAATAATCAGATCAGATCAGAAATCCCACAAAAGATCAATTCTAATGAAGGCCTCTAGGTCAACAACCTAGGGATCTTTCCTGTGTATGTGTTCTAAAGAACAGAAAAGGGACTAGATGTGAATTGGATCCAATAAAGGCACCCAAAGATTTTTGGATGACTAAGGCTTGTTTCGAGGTGGATAATACCTCTGAATCAGAAATCCACACACTTGAGAAGTACTTGGGCAGCCAGGAAGAGAGAGCCCTGCAAAGCCCCTTACACGGTAGAGCATCCCCACGGGTTATAGGGTTTCCCTCACTCGACCTTCCTTGTCACTACGGTTCCAAGTAGATCGGAATGTGCGAATTGATACCTTAAGTCTACCAATTTTAGCCCAGTTTGTGCCTTGGATTTTACTTGATTAGAAGTTAATTCAATTTGTGACCTAATTTGGAGGTTGGTTGACCCACAAAGTAGACCAACTTCACCTGACCTGCCCAAAAAGATGAAGTATGAAATTTGGGTCAAGACCCAAAGATCACCCTGAATTGACTCTCAAGTTATTAAATCCACAATTTTAGGATTCAAGTGACTTTAGAGCCTAATTTTAGGGTTTTCTTTGAATAGCTCTTTTTAAACAAGGGTTTGGGTGCCACACAAATGTGGGAGGATCAATTTCCTTTAATTCAGGCAAGTGTGAACTAACACTTTAAAACCCTAATGTAGAAACCCTAGTTGGTTTTATTTCAAGTCCAATTTGATCTCAAAAGTAACACCTTGGACTGAAACAAGAAAGTGAGTAGTCCAAAAAATTAAGTGCAAATCCCTATTAGGCACAGGAAATCAGGGTAGGAATCTTTAAACAAATTGTCTCATCTTCAATCAGTTGTCAGATTAAGTTCACAAATCAGGAATCGTTTGCCTTTTGAATGATAATTACTAGAAAAATAAGGAAGGTAGGTCCTAATTGATTTGTTTCCTTTTCTCTCTTCCAGAAGATTAGGAGATTGATTAGGGAAGAAGAGAGAGTTTAACTATCCCTAGAGTGGTTGATTTGTGTGGAAGATCTCTTCGTGATGTACCTCGCAAAACCACAAGCAAAGCAGATAGGGCAAGTTAGTGCTTAGATAAATCAGGAAAGATAAGATTAATGGTGAATTGCACATTGCTCCCTGACGATGGTGCCAAAGTGTTGGGTGAAAGAGGAGGTTTTAAATATGCGTTAATTGTAGTGCACTCCTAAATCGCACAACAAAACATTTAAATTTATAAACTCAGAATCTAAAGGAAGTCCAAGGTTGTTCGCAGGGAGCAAATGTGGAACTCATACATTAAACTTCATTTAAAATAGATGAGTACAATTGTACTGACCCGTTACACTTTTAGCCATTGAAGACGTCTGGAGTTTCAATTAGACGTCTATTCAGGCATCTGGACATGTTCCCGGATGTCTGAAAGTGAGTTTTTTCATATTGCGCAGTGCGCTCTGCGCACAAGTAGCGCATAGAGACCCTCTCTCTCTCCTTCGTCCCTCACTCGAACCCTAACCCGTCTCCTATATATTCCCCCTCCCTTCTCCTCTCCCCTCCTCCTCACACCACAGCCACCGCCACCTCCACCTTCTCCTGCGACAGCCACCTTTCCCTCCGCCTCTTCTGCAACCGCGGCAAGGAAGGAGAGCCACCGGCGAGGGGAGAGCAGGGAGAAGCGAGAGCAAGAGAGTGCGAGGGAGTGAGAGTGGGGGAGGAGAAAGATGACCGTGGGAGCTCGATGGAGCTCGAGGAGGAGCCGATAAGGAGCTGCTCAAGCTCCTGCAGCTGCTGCTGCGGGCGAAGGTGTGAGCGGAGCGAGGTGCGAGGAGGTTTTAATACTGAAGGTTTTCTAGTATCAGACGCCTAGAGTGAAGTCCAGACGTTTGGTGAGGCACCTAGACATCCAGAGCTGAGGCCGGACGTCTGAAAGCACGTATATCGTAAGGTACGTATCTTCCTACGCCATGCATATCACAGCGCAGGGGATATCGGCTGACCGTTGTGTCTGTGGGCGACCGTACATAGGTGCAGGCTTTAGGAAGGTGTGCGGTACGCTTTCCCAAGCACTTTTGGACGTCTGATCACATCACCAGACATCCGAAAGTGCTTCCAGACGACCGAAGACCTTGTCTGACGTATGGAACTATCCCTAGATGGTCGCGGAGGGAGTCTAGACGTCTGATCAGCCATAGGAAACACAAGGTGAGTTTTTGACATCTTTTAAGATGTCTGGGATTAGTCCCAAACGTCTAACTTTGATTAGTAACCGCATATTTTGGCCTGTTTAAGGCTTAAACGGAATCGGATTTCCGCAAACGAAGTACCGTTGTTTTCCACTCGAGTTCCTCTACGTATTTGTGTTGAGTATCTACTGTTTTGAGCTCTTCTAATGTACATTGGTCACTGGTACAGGTTACCAGTCAGTGGCATGTTCGGGGCCTACGGAGACGACGAGATCTGTGGCACAGGCCGCCATTCCTCCTGTGATACCCGGTGGAGTGGTTTAACTCAGTTGTTAATATTTAAATAAAAATGTACTTGGCTGGAATAGTCGGATTGAACTCTAGGATATGGAATGAACCCTAGGGTAGAGGTGAATGAGCCTGTTTGAGCTGTACTGTTTACTTGAATGCATGATTAAGATAAATTGCTAGTAAATGCCTTTAATATAATTACGAGATGCATGATAAAATACGAGCCACCTGTATGTAATTGAGAAATTGCCTGTGAAACCACAAGTTGCATGTTTTTGAGAATTGAATTATGAAAACACAAGCTGCCTGTATATGGATGAGGAACGAATTATGAAACAGTAGATCTAGACCTGGATAAATGAGAAGAACATAAGCATGAACCCTGAGGGGAATTAGGAGTAGAACTCCTGTGAATGAAAGGAAATTGAGAATATAGATGGGAAGTGAGCTGGCCCTTGTGTACGCAGTACCAAGGAGAGAAACTGTCCCTTTTTAGTGTAGAGCACAGCTAGCCTCCCTTAGGTTGAGACCCAGGGTTAGGATTGGCCACTCTACACCGACTCCTGTTGGCCCTCGCATATGCGGTACCGAGGTGTGCTACTAGTGTTTGGAGGGAGCTAGCCACCCCATGGGGCCCGGGGTTCAGCTAGCCACCCTACACCGACTTTGTTAAGCCTTGTGGGCAAACCAGGGTAGTCAAATGAGGGTGCGTGGACTGTGGAGGGGTGAGACCCCTGTTTAGTTTTGAGGGGCGAGACCCCTGTTCTGAGAGGGCAAGGCCCTATACTATTTTGTGCCGTACTTTGGGCGTACCTGCTAGCGAAAATGACTGACCGCGTGTCAATGCGGGGTAGCTACCCGTGTGCTTATCACGCATGCCGTAGTCAGTGCTACATCTCGACAGTGACCTTGGGGTGGTTGACTGGGTGTAGAACTACCACGGAGGACTCTCCCGGCTAGGAGAGCAGCACGTGTACCTTCTACTTTATGGAGAAGACTGCAATCAAGATCATTCCCACAAGAACATGCAAGATCAAGAAATACCTAGATACTTTGAGAAATAGATGAATCAGAGACACATAAATGAGATAAATAGAAATGAGAAATAAACCTATTATGTTTTTACTGTGCTTGCACTTAAATAATATAAACACCACTCTACTCAGCATTCGCTGACTCTGTATTTTCATAACACTATTTAGGACCAAGAGTTGAGCAGCTCGAGTTCCCGATTGCAAAGGGTGCTAGGCCCAGTCGAGCCCAGCCATAGTCGTTCTTTTAGCACTTTCTTTTACTCTATTGTTGTAGTAAGTAATGGACACATAGTTCACTGTTCTAGTTACTTCTGTTTCCTTTACGTTTTCTGTTGTTGTTGTGGTGGCATGTACTACGTGTTGAGACTGTTGTTCTACCTTCTTTACTCCTTCGTACTTTTCTTCTGCTTAGTTATATTACATGTGTGAATGTGGTTTATTTTTCCTACTTTTGGTTATTTCTTGTTAGACGACTAGGTCTTGGGATTAGTCAAGGCAAGCTAGTCTCGGGTCCTATAGGGATCCGGGAACCGGGTCGTAACAACAATTAATTGAGTATAATAACAGATATTCAATGAATACAACTTCTCAAATTGATAGTTAATAACAATCATCAATATCTCAAAGAGTCATAGGGTAAAAAGAAAAGATAAAACAATGGTAATTTGAATCACCAACTATTCATCTTAATTATGTATATATCAAAATATTCAAATTATTCAACAATATTCTCAATCAAATAATCAATATTAACTTAGATACTTAAGTAATCCAATAGTATCAGTATCAACCTTTCAAACAACAGGAACAAGGCATCAGATGCCTTAACAGATCAACAGAACACAAGCACAAGGCTCTTGAGAGAGCCTTCTCTTCTTCTAAGCCTTCTTCATTTCTCAAGCCTTCAAGCTTAGGCTTTTCTCTCTTCAGAGGCTAAGTGTAGAGCTTCTCTTTCTCAGCATGAGGCCAAGCAAAGCATTGCACAGCAAAACCCTCCCCCCTCATCTTCACACATCTCTCTTCCTTTTCTTCTTTAGAAGCTAGGGTTTAATCAGGTCAAGTTTCAGGTTATCGGATCATGAACAGGGACCAGGCCCACGTGCGTGTGGATTGTGGGCGAGGTGTGAGGGCAGATGTGTAAGGGGACCCAACCCCTGTGTCTTGGGCAAGGAGGGTATGGGAGGAATTCTATTATACTGATTGTCTGGCTTGCCAACGCATGAGGTGAGACACATTGTCCCCCTCTACTCCTTTGTTTTCTTTAGTCTGCAGTGGGGAAGGTCGTCACTAAGGCTCTGCTACTTAATTGGATATGCAGGAAGCTTCTTGGTGGTTGTATGCAGTGCGCGGAAGTGGAAGCAAGGTCGGACCTGGACAGAACGCGGGGGACAAAGTCGAAAGTTTGACGGTGATGGCGAAGCTCTAGTGGCGACCTAAAAATCAAAATATGGGCTTATAGCCACAATCAAACAAGCTCACAAGTATCGCAGTGAGATGAGGAGTGTGTTGGTGGTGTTTGTGTGCGATTTCGTGGTTAGTGTAGCTCGAGCAAAGGTGGTGAATGACGGTAATGGTGGGTTTCTTCGCCGATGCTATTGGGTGGTCGAAACGCCTAATAATGTTAGGGTTTTTATTCTAGGGGCGAAGAGGAAGGTAGTGGTGGTGATCACGAGTTGTGTGGATATGTGTGGCCACCGAACAAAGCTCACCGGAGTTTCGCCGGACACGAAAAAGACAGAGGGGGAGATCGTGGAACAGTGGTCGAATTAGGGTGAGAAGAAGTTGAATCGCAGTTAAGGAGGGAAAGGAAGGAAGAGGGCCTATATATTGGATGAAATAGGGAGAAACTCATGTCGGCATGCCTTCCCGGATGCGAGGGAGAGGAACTCCTCTGGTGGGGGTAGACGATGTGACGAAAGGGGTTGGAAGCCCTGGCTTTGGCCCACTAGGGGCGGATGAGCGTGAGAAAGAGTTTGGCACTCCCAATTTGATGGTTGGGAGGCCGTAGGAAGACAAGGGAGAGGGTTGCCAAAGTCGAGGTTGGAGGTGACCGGAGTTGAAGGGGAAGATTTGATTTTTGCCTGAACCTGACTAAGGAGCTTGGTTTTGCAACGGGGAAGCTTTTATAGATCTCCTGAGCAAGTTCTAAATAGGAAATAGCCATGATTGCTTGGGGAATAGGTTAAAGAAACTCACAAATTTTCATGGATTCTCGCGAGCTTCCTGCTTCGAATTCGAGCTCGAGATCACGTTTAGATGGAAGAGGATCTAGTTGCGATCATCTCCAATTTTGGAGGAGATTGGATGTTGATTGAAAGAGATTCACATGGTCAAAGTAGGTGTGGCAACGATTGGCTATGTGTTTTAGGAAACCTTAAAGTTTCAAGTGGTAGGGGCTATTTTTTGAAGAAGACTACAAAAGTGAGGGGGCTATTTGTAATTAATTCGAAAGTTAAGGGCCTGGATGTGAGGAATAGAGATCTTGGGATTTAAATTACAAACTAGGTCAAGATAGACTCTGATTGGGACCAAATTTTGGTACCAACCTAATTTGGACCCAAGAAATCTAGTGGTAAAGTTGGATTTTAGTTTTGACCAAGTTTGACTGGGTAATTTGCTTAGAAACCAAAATTAGGACAGAGTTACGTCTAAGACTCTATTTAAGGTCAAAATAGGTTCCAATGGTCAAATCAAGGATAGCAAACCTCAACGAATATTTTTATATAAATGTTAGAAGGTTTAGATGAATTTTATGCTGAACAAAACCTCTGTATTTTAAGCGGATCTGAAATTAGGGTTTTAGGTGTTGTATTGGTTTTTGAAATGTGTGAAACCCTATTTCTGTTTGTGTGGACCCTATTATTAGACTTTAATGCTAATTAGACCTTAGATTACCCCTTGGCAAACCCTATGGTTATTTTGCATTCATAATATGATGTTAAAACTATAGAATTAACCCTATTTTAGTGTTCTTCCCTCAGAAAGAGTATGTAAGGAATTAGGATACTCAGGTGACTATGTAGGAGCATTTATAAATTAAACCTGACTAATTAAAGCTAGTTATGGCTCATGATGATGTTATCATCAGTATTGCTTTAGTTGGTACTTTATTGAGAATGTATGCAGCTGTTTTTAATGCTCCTCCTTAGAGAGACTGAGGTAAAGAGGTATGTGTTATTCTCTTCTAAATCGGGTTTTGAGATCAATGCATTGCAGTATAGTTCGAATCAGTGTGAAAAACAAATAAAATTTATACTCGAATATCAGAAATGAAGTCCGAGGTCAAACACAGGGAGCAAATAGGAATTCAAGCGTAATCTTAATTAACAAGTAAATGAGCACAAGAATTTAAGCCACAAAATGATATTCAATAAATATTAATCTGTCACATTAGATATTCAATGAATTCTCATGTATTTTGAGGTAATTAAAAAAGTAGAGAAGCTAAAATAATGGTGATTTAAATCACCAATTATTCTCTAATCATATATATCAAGCCTTCAATCAATTTAAATATCTCAACAATAATTCTAAACCAAACTTTCACAGTATCAAGCCTTAAATTAGACGTCGGGTCATTTAATCAGATGGCTTAATCGACAGGTGCTACAGTGCTTCCCTAGCACTGTTCTTCTTCTTTCTCTTCTCTTCCTCCTTCTGCAGGCCTTCTTCTCTTCTGCTTTTCTCCTTTCTTCTTCTATCTTCTTAAGTCCTTCTGCCTGCCTGTCTTCAACTTCTTCTCCTCTTCTTCTTGGCTTTCCTTCTTCACTCACAGAGGAAGGCAATCCCTCCAGTGACTAAGTGTCGCACAGGGCAAAGTGCCCCTGCCCCACTCTCTCTTTCTTTCTCTCTTCCTCTTAGGTTCCACCCTCCCAGGGCCATAGTCAGGGTAGTTGGGTAAACAGGCAGGCACACACCCGGGACTAGGCTCACCGGCGTGGGTGGTGAGCAAGGAGTGTGAGTGGCTTAGGCGAGTAATCGGGTGAACCAGACCCACGAGTTAGGTGTCGCAGGTGAGGCGTGTGTATGGGTAAGGAGGACGTCACCCTCGTGTTAGGAGGCGAAGAGCCTATAGGACAAAATCAATATACGCACTACTGTGTGGCTATTTGCACCCGATGTGGGATTATCCCACCAGGCTTCTTCTGCGTGCAGCTGCGAGAGATGGCACCTTCGATTGCGGTTGTAGGAGCTCAGTGTCTTCAATTAGCGGCCTGGGCATTCTCCTGAGAGTAAGCCACACCACCTAGAGCAAACGCCTGGGGCTTGCGGCAACAAGAAACCTTCTTCAAGCTCCTCGAAGGAGCGTTGTTAATGGCGACGAGGGCGAATACTTGAAAACATAAACACGACCTTACGACCGAATTAAATAGGCTCAGGAGCTTCGCTGTAGGGCGTGGAGTGCATTGGTGGTGTTACCATGGCTTGTGGAGGAGTGTGGTGGTCGGTCGGAGTTGGGGAAGGTAATCGGTGATGGGTTTGTATGGGGGAAGTGTTGGGTGTATTAATGGAGAGATAAGGAGAGGGTTTTTGTGTAGGAGGATGAGGTGAAGGTTTTGAGGTATTTGGCAAGGCGGATGGAGTTGTGTAGTAGTGGAATAGCCTCATGGAGGAGCGGTCAGAGATGGGGAATACAGAGGTGAGCGTGTCTAGTCGAGGGTTGTTTTTGGCTTTTTGGAGAAGAAAACTAACTTAATGACCTAAAGAAGCTAATCTAACCCTAATTTAAAGGATGAAAGAGGGAGAACAACATTGAAGTTGGTAGGCCGGCACCGGGGAAGAAGATACTCCAGTAGAGGGTAGGAACGGCGACGACGACGAGAAGGAGGCTCCTGCTGGTACGACCAAGAGCGGATGAGAGAAAGGAAGGAAATCCAGCCACTGGTATTGTGGACGGACAACGAAGGAGGTCAGGAAGAGTCATCAAAGCTTACGGAGCTTCTTGGTTGGAAGAGGAAGGAGGAGTATGGGGATTTCACGGTCGAAATCAAGCTTAGGAAGTTCAGCTTGATCTGAGGGTTCTTTTATAGGCCTCTAGAGGTTCATTTGAGCTTGGAAGCCAAGCTTCCAAGCTTGGAATGTTCGCCAGAATAGGATACCCATCTCTTTGAATGATTTGCATGAGAGATTGGGCAAGATCTGGAGCTTGGGAATTGGCACAAAAGGAAGGAAATTCCTTGACGAACTTCCCTTTCAAATTTGAGAGGGATTCGTCAAGGAATCAAGGAGAACATACCATTTTAAGGTTGCCAGAGTTTGTAGGATTAGGATTCATGGCGGTAGGGACCTTTCTGTGAAGACGATGATAAAGTTAGGGGGCCATTTGCAAGGAATTCAAAAAGCTAAGAATATGAATGAGATAAAGAGTCTGACTGGACCAAAATGCAAACTTGGTTAAGATGATCTCAGATTGCGCCTAAATTTTGATACAAACCTAATTTAGACCCAAGGAATTTAATGGTGAAGTTAGATTTAGGTTTTAATCTCGTTTGACTTGGTAATTTATGCAAAAACCCAAATTAGGGTAAATATCTATCTAGGACTCTGTTTTGGGTCAAGATGGGTTCTGATGGTCAAATTGAAGGTACTAAACCCTAAAGAATATTTTTATATGAATTTTAGAGGGTTTAGGTGAATTTTATCCTGACCAGAATCTCAATTTTTTAAGCGGGTCTATTTTTAGGATTTCAGACGTCATTTAATCCTCAAAACACGCGAAAACCCTTTTCTGTCTGTTCTAACTCACTTGTTAGACTTCAAGACCATTTGCCCTTTATCTAACCCCTCAGAAAACCCATGGTTGTTCTACATTCAAGATATGATGGTAAAATGATAGTTTTAACCCTGGTTTCTTGTATGTCCCTCAGCATGGATTTACAGTGAATTAGGGCTCTTTGGTAGTTAGGTAGGAGCATTTATTCCTTGATAATGACTGAATTGAGCTAGTTATGGCTCATGATGGTGTTCCCATCAGTATGACAAATAATACTCCGTACCATATCCTTAAGAGTCCTGTTGCGATGCTTAGTGACACCCTTCATGCTTGGTGTCTCAGGCATGGTGTACTGGGAGACTATACCGCACTCATCAAGGAAAGAAGCATAAGGTCTTGGACGTTGTTCACCTGGTCCATTATACCTACTGTAATATTCACCACCACGGTTAGATTTGACTGCCTTAATCTTTTTCCCGACTTGGTTTTCCACCTCGTCCTTATCTGATTTGAATGCATCTAAGGACTGTGACTTTTCGTACAGAAATAAATGACCGTATCTAGAGTAGTCATCTATGAACGTAATAAAATACTATTGCCCATTTCAAGAAGCCGTAGGGAATGGATCACAGATATCTATATGTATTAATTCTTGGACGTCTAAGGCTCTAGTGGCACCTACACCTCTTTTGTTTATTCATTTTCCTTTTATACATTCTATACATATATCCAAATCCGTATAATTAAGAGAATCAAGAATTCCATTAGCAATAAGTGTATCCATTCTCTGTCTAGAGATATGGCCTAAATGCTTATGCCATAATAAAGTAGAATTCTCATTAGTAATTAATTTATGTTTTGTATCACTCGAGGTTGCATTGAAGGTTTCATAATTCAAGGAAACCGTATGAAGCATTTATAATTTACCATTGACATACAAAGAACCAAAATGAAGTAAATTTGAATTAAGACACAAATGAAATTGTCTATCACTAAATGAAAAAGAATAACCAAATTTGTTCAATAGATAAATAGAAACAAAATTTCATTTAAACAACAGTAGAATGAATCTTTCTTTTAAATCTAATTAGTGGCCGGTTGTTAATGATAGCCTGAAATCTGCAATGGCTTCTACCTCCACCTTCTTGCCGTCACCCACATAGATGTATTTTTGACATCACTTGGCATTCAGCAATTTAGGCAACCCTACACAAACACATTAATGTGAATACTAGTTCCAAAATCTATCCACCAAATGTTTGAGGGTACAAAAGCATAATTAACTTCTGAACAAACAAAAGAAAGTGATGTACCTTTCCTTTTCACGCCAAACATGATATTTTGTACAATCTTTCTTCATGTGTTCCTCACCCTTGTAGAAGAAGAAGGAGGCCTTAGGCTTCTTCTGACTCCCTTTGGGGGAGGACAAACTGGTAACAATTGTATCTTTAGCCCGCTTCCTTTTGGACCTAGAAACCAGATCAACACTTTTTGGTTTGTCCTACTTAAGCTTCTCTTCCTCTTGCACACAATGAGAAATGATCTCATTAAGAGTCCTCTTCTCCCTTTAGCAGTTATAACTAACTTTAAACTGGCCATATTGTGTAGGGAGGGAGATTAAAACTAATTACACAAGGAGGTCTTCCGACAACTCCAACTTAAGTGCCTTTAGTTTGGAGGCTAAGTGGAGACATTTCCATGATATGCTCCCTTATGTTTCCAGTGCCTCTATACTTAAGTGAGACTAGTTTGCTAAGGAGATTGCTTGTCTCAGCTTTCTCATTCTTAGCAAACCTTTTCTCAATCTCATCAAGGATTTTCTTGGCATTTAATTGCTCTGAGATTGTACCCCTAAAGTTTTCTAGGATAGCACACTTCATGATCATTAGACCTATGAGATTTGATCGCTCCCACTTCTCATAGTTCTTTTTATCCTTAGAAGAACTAGTATCTGTAAGAGGAGAGTGAGGATCAACCCAAAGTGTATAACATAGATCTATGCATCCCAAAACTATATGGACACTTTCTTTTCAAAATTTGAAATTGGACCCATTCAATTCCAAAATAGAGTTAAGGTTTGAAATTATAGTAGATGCAGAGGAGTTAACTGAGAACAAAGAAATAAATAAAGATATGCTCAGAATCAAATAAACTAAACAATACAATATTAATACTTAGTCTTTGGATAGAAATATTAATATTGTAAAAGGAACCCTTTAAAATGACAAAGAATTATTGAAAACAATCATACAAAGTTATTAAGCTATCTTTGGATTAACTCAATTCCCTACATGAACCCTTATAATTCAATATTCAAGTTTATAAAAAATTGTATGTATGTATGTATTCAGTCATGTGATGATTCTCCTTTGGACTAAGCACAACACACAGGAATACCAAACACACAGTCATTTTAATGTTTTAAATAAAATAGCATAGGAAGTAATCTACTTTTGCTAGAATTACTAAATGTGTTAGATTAGTCAAAACATTAAAACCAAAACACTAATATCTATACCAGATGATTCATGATAGTAAATGTACATCCCTAATAATACACCTGTACCGGTACTGAGGATAGGTACCAGTACCATCTGGATAAATAAGGTATCGATGCCAAAGTTAAGTATCAGTATTGGTTTCTGTATGTACCAGTACTCAAGATGAGTACTAGTACTTTCTTGGTACTACTTGCCATGAATTTAGTCCTCTAGATGTTCATGAGTACCGGTACCCACATTGAGTACCAGTATTCATAGGGTACAGTTTTAAGAACTTGTACCTCATATGTACTGGTACTAAACCTTATGTACCGGTACCCAAAATAATGTGTATCGATACTAAACTTATGTACTGGTACTACATCAACTCTGGATAGGGTTCTAGAGTAAAAGATTATATCCTCTATGTACCAATACTGAACTTTAGTACTGGTACCTGTATAATACTGATGGGAACACCATCATGAGCCATAACTAGATCATTTTGGTCCAATTAAGTCAGTAATTACTCCTACATAATCGCCAGAGAGTCACAAGTCACAGCATAATCATTCTGAGGGAAAAATAAGAAACTAGGGTTAAAACTGTAATTTTACCAGCTTATCATGAATGCAATACAACCACGGCTTTTCTCAGGGGTTGAATGAAGGTTAATTGGTCTTAAAAAGATAACAAGTGGGTTAGAACAATTAGAAAAGGGTTTGCACGTGTTCTAAGAATTAAATGACTTTTGAAACCCTAAAAATAGACTCGCTTAATGAAATGAGGTTCTGATAAGGATAAAATTCACCTAAACCATCTAAAATTCATAGAAAAATATTCTCTACGGTTTTGAACCTTCAATTTGACCATCGAACCCGTTTTAACCCAAAATAGAGTCACAGACAAACATTTGCCCTAAGTTGGGTTTTTTCATAAATTATCCAGTCAAATGTGGTCAAAACCAAAATTCAACTTCACCATTCCTTAGATCCAAATTAGATTTGTACCAAAATTTGGATCCAAGATGAGTTTATCTTAACCTAGTTTGCAAATTGGTCCTATCTAATTACATTTCTACCCTTAACTTTCAAGAAATTTTTAAATAGGCCCCCAACTTTATCATCATCTTCTTCAAAAAGGTCCCCGCTGCACAGAACTCCTAATCCTACAACTTTGGCGACTATCAATCAAGGATTTCTCCTTGATTGATTGATGAAACCTCCTCAAAATTGAACTGGAGATTCCTCTTGAAATTCTTTCAATTAGACTAATTCTTGTGTTTCAAATCTTTCCCAATTTCTCATGTGAACACATGAGAAATTTGGGTTTCCAACTCCAGTGAACTTCCAAGCTTGAAAGCTTGGTTTCCAAGCTCTAATTGACCCCCTGATACCTATATAAAGACTCCCAAGGCCTGCTCGATCCTTCCAAGCTTGAATTCGACCAGAGAAACCACCAATTTTCGTCCCTCCTCCTCCGGTCGAACTACTCTTCAAGCTCCGGTGTTACGAACGCACTCAAGACGTTTTTTTTTTAAGACGTCTGGGAGGTGGCCCAGACGTCTGGAACCCCTTCCAGACGTCTGGGATCTATTTTTGGTGGCACACTGGACTGCGTCTGCACACAGGCGCATGTAGACCTGCAACCACCTTCCTCTCTCTTTTTCCCTCTCTCCTCCTATGACCGCAGTCTGCATTCTCTCTCTCTTCCTCTCCCTGCGCGGCTTTAAAAAGCCTCGCCGTCTCCCTCACTCTCATCACCTCCGCTCCTCTTTCTTCTTCTTCAAGCGAGTGCGAGCACGAGCGAGAGGCGGCGGCGGCAGCCGCGGCGAGTGCGGGAGGAGGTGTTGAGCGAGGGAGGAGGCACTCGACTGTGAGGGTGAGCTTGCCGGGGCTACTAGAGCCGGCCAGCAGGGGCGCAGCAGGCACGGAGTGACCCGAGAGGGCTGCTGCAGCTCGAGCAGCAGGCGAACGAGGCGCGGCGCGGCCGTGCGTCGCGGGCGGAGGGCGAGTAGCGCTCTGGTTCTGGAAGTTTTTCCAGAATCAGACGTCTGGTCTTCCAACCAGACGACGGTTAAGACGTCTGGAGGACTATCCAGACGTCTGGCAAGTAAGTTATTTTTTTTTTTGTCTTTCGTCCTTTTTCTGCGACCGTTGTACTGAGAGCTATGAGTGGGTACGTGCAGGCTGAGATTCGCATCCAACGCGAATCAGACGTCTGGCAGCGGTGCCAGACGACTGGAAGGACTTCCAAGCATCCGGGGTGACCATCGGATGTCTGGGAACTAGGACAGACGCCCCCGCAGGCTTCTGGACATCTGAGAGACTACACAGACCGAAGGTATCCTCTGAGCCACTTTTTTAAGACGTCTGGAAGAGGTTCCAGACATCTGATTTTGCACTGTTTCGTCGTTTTCGACCCGTTTAGGGCCCGTTCGGAGTCCGTTTTCCGCGTTTCGAGTTGCGTTCTTTTCGGAATTAAATCCTCTACCCGTCTACAGTGATTAGATACTATTTTGATAAACTCCTTGTGTTTGATCCTTGTGATAGGACCCCATTCCATTGCAGTCTCGGCGGTTGCGGAGACATGTCGGATTCCCGACCACGCCCCCAGTACTCCTGTTGTAATTGGTAGAGTGGCTTTTAAGTTTATTAGTATAATCTGTTAAATTATGGAACCATAAATAGAACCTAGGACATTGCATGAATCCTAGGAATGAGAAACTAGAATGAATGGTTGATCCTAGGGTGTTGCATGAATCCTAGGGCTGGGAAACTAGATTGTATGATAGATCCTAGGGTATGGCATGAATCCTAGGATGGGAAAACTAGTGGAATATACGAATACTGCAGTCTTGGAAAAATGGAAAGGAACAAATAGCTGCCTATAAATTGGTTTAACAACTACCTGTTATGAATAAATGAACATGATTGAGAATATGGGATGTATGAACATGAAACTGGAAAGGTGAAACCTGAATGTGCTGAGTTAAAAGAGCTAGAACCCTATGGGGAATTAGGAGTAGAACTCCTGGAAAGTGAATTGAATAGAATTGGGGAAGTGAGATGGCCCTTGAGTACGGAGTACCAAGGAGAGCGACTGTCCCCCTATTTAGTGCAGAGCGGAGCTAGCCGCCCTAGGGACCCGGGGTTAGGTCTGGCCACTTTGTACCGACTTGCTGGCCCTCGTTTACGCAGTAACGAGGAGAGCTACTAGTGTAGGGCGAGTACTAGCTACCCCACGGGCCCCGGGGTTCTGCTAGCTCACCTACACCGACTTGTTACGCCCACTGGGCAAACCAGGGTAGTCAGGCGAGGGTGCGCGGACTGTGGAGGGGCAAGGCCCCTGTTTGGTTACTGTGGAGGGGTTGGACCCCTGTTACTGAGAGGGCTCTGCCCTGTACTTGTTCCGTGCTGTGCTTTGGGCACACCCATTAACGGAAACGACTGACCTCGTGCCAGTGCAGGTTAGCTACCTGTGCGTTTATCGCGCGTGCCGTAGTCACCGTTACGTCTGTCCGTGACCTTGGGGTGGTTGACTGAGAGTAGGACCACCACGGGGGACTCTCCCGGCCAGGAGAGCACCACGTGCTACTTCTACTATTCGGAAAGACTGCAATCAAGATCGTTCCCACGAGGAACATTCGAGATCAAGTGAAGGATCTGAGAAATAGATAAATTGTGAAACAATAGAAAGACGTAAATAAAGGAAGAAAGAAAATAAAATAGCTACTGTACACTTTACTGTTTCTTTAGTTTAGCTGCCACTCTACTCAGTGTTTCGCTGACGTGTTACACTCGTTACTTTTCAGGACCAGGTGTTCAGCAGCCAAGGTCAGCGGCTGTAGAGGACGCTGGGCCGAGTAGGGTCCAGTAGAGTTACCACTGCTCTTTTGTGCCTTTTTTGTTTCCACTGTAGTGAGTAGTTTCTGTTACTCTCTGTACTTTTCTTTACCCGCAGTTCTTGTTATGCTATAAATGTTGTTGTACTGTTGTGGTGGTACATGCTGCAGTAGTTCTTTTTCTTACTGCTGTATTTTGTTACTGCTAGTTATATTTCATGTTGAATGTGGTTTATTTTACTGCTCTTTTGGTTACTTCCTCGTTGGACGACTAGGTCTTGGGATTAGTCGAGTCGGTCCGGTTCTCGTGTCTCGTAGGGACTCGGGAATCGGGTCGTTACATCCGGTGACTCTTCTTGCCTCCCCTCATCATCTGACTGTAATACCAGTGGCAGACTCTTCTTGTATGCCTTCTTCCAAGTCGAACAGCACCAGCCAGGGTCCCTACCTCCTTCATCCTCACCATCCACCTCTTATCAGAGCAGCTTCATCTCCGGCGTCGGCCACACCTCAACTGACGCCAACTCCGCTCCCCTTCATC
The DNA here is from genome assembly GCA_037157565.1 of Thalassia testudinum. Lineage (NCBI taxonomy): Eukaryota > Viridiplantae > Streptophyta > Magnoliopsida > Alismatales > Hydrocharitaceae > Thalassia > Thalassia testudinum. The sequence continues at coordinate 89,048,091 of JAZHRO010000013.1, read as the reverse complement.
TGCCTCCTCTCGTAAACAACTCCTCATCTTCCACTCTTTGTTTTCAGACACTCGCCACTCTGTTTCGATCACTGGCTTGCCCTACCTTCCTCTGTCTTCCACCTCGCCGGCGTACCTCCATCGAGCTCGCATGGCCACTACGCTCCACCAATACGCCGTTCATCCCTACACCTCCGTCGTGTCCCAGAGAGCAAAAGCCCTCTGGTCTTCGAGGCTATTAGTCTCTCCACCGCTCCGCCGAATACACCCACCGTCGTGTTCATCCTTCGACCTCCATAGCACACCAAACACCTCCACGAACCATGAGACAAGCCCCTACGCATCCTCCGTGGTCTAGCGAAGCTCATGAACTGTTTTAACTAGGGATCTTAGCCCATTTTCATGCTTTCAGGTTCCCAGGTTTCCGCCACCATTACCTGAAGCTTTGAGCTTTCAGCATCTACAGACCCCAGGCGAAGTCCCAGGCGCTGCAGAGCACTTCCAGGATCACAACCTAGGAGCCAATTTGGCTCTTTGACTGTGTCTTCGACAGTAATCACAAGGAGCACCAGCTACAAATGCACGCAGAGGAAAGGGGCGCAGTTTAGTCCCACATTGGAAGCGGCAAAGGTGCTGAGGGAGCATAAATTGAAAAAGTTGTACAGGCTTATTGCCTCAGCACGCACAGGGGATGAGGTCCCCTCATGCACGCCTCCCGCGCCTCTGACCCTGCAGACTTGGTGCGCCCGATAACCTACCTAACCTAAGCATTCCTCGGCTGCGACCCAGGCCCGCAGCCCTGGTCCCAGGTGTGCGTGTGCCTAATAACCTGATATCCTGAGAAAGGCCCTGGGAGGGTGGAGCCTTAGAGAAAAGAAAGAAAGAGAGATTGCACGGGGTGGGGGGAGGGTTTTGCTACAGAGAGTATTGGCTAACACTTAGCCAATTCAAGAAGCCCCTCCCCTGTGTGAAGAGGCTGAATAGAGAAAGAAGGAGGAGAGGACCCACATCAGCAAAGGAAGAAAGAAGAGGCTGAGCAAAAGAAGGAGAATGCAGCAGAGGAAGAAGAAAAGAAGAAGAAGAAGCCACAGAAGAGAAGCAGAAGAGGAAATAGAGAAAAAGAAGAATAAGAAAAACCTTAGCACTGTAGCATAGGGCTACTTAAGACGTCTGATACTTTCATTGCATATATTGAAGTATTGATTTGAGTATTATTTGTGAGGGGTAATTGGTGATTCAAATTACCATTTTACTTCATTCTTTTTGCATATTATTCCTGACAGTACTCTTATTGCACTCTTTATACTTGATTCAAATTGTGATCTTGAGCTTTAAATTTCATATTGCTCCCTATGTTCGACCTCAAAACCTTTTCAAGTAATAAAATTTATTTGTTTAAGTGCTTTTTTGGCTATACTACAACACGACAATCTTCAAACACTGATTTAGCGTGCAAACATTTTGGCACCGTTGCCAGGGAGCAACGAGCAATTTAAAACTCTTGATTGCAATTCCTGATTCAGATTCTAACTTGCTATATTTCTTTTGTTGTGATTGTTTTAGGAGGGATACATTCAAGGAAGATCAGCCGCACAGTAAACACGCCAGGGGTAGGTAAGTTCTAACCACTCTCTCTCTTAAGCCCCTCATTCTGAAAAGGACAAAAGGAAAAAAATCAATTAAGGCTACTTGCATTCTATCCGTAGATAATTCATCAAGTTGCTTAATTTGATACATTTTATTTGGACAACAAGTCCTAATTTGTGCACTCACTTAAAGCATAAGGTATTTAGGGTTATCACATTCTTGTTTGAGCCCTAGGTACCACATTTGGACAAATTAAATCGGACCAAAGTAGAGCCAACTAAGGATTCAAGTTTAGGGTTTTTAGAGACACACTTGCTTAATCAAGAAATCATCTTTCCAAAACAATGTATGCCTAGACTTTGATTAAACTAATCTATTCAAGAAAAACCCTAAAATCAGGCTCTTAAAGTCATTTGAACACTAAAAAAGGGACCTAAGATTCTCAAGAGAAAAATACAGGTGAAGTTGACCCACTTTGTTGGGTCAACCAATCTTCAAATTAGGTCACTTTTGCACTTAACACATCTTAAAGTTCAAAAGCACCCTTGCTCTTAACTAAAACTGGTAGACTTAAGAGGTCAAGTCCCTATATTGGTCTACCTAAAACATCAGTGACAAGAGAGGTCGGGTGGGGGAAACCCTGTATAATCATCCAAAATTTTTGGGTGTCTTGATTGGGTCCATCACATTCTACCTCTCATCTACTCTATCGGTGCATGTTCGGGAAAAGGTCTCTAAGACCATCCTTGAGGCCTCCTTTAGCCACTCATTCACGTCGAGGCCAAGCCTCGACCTCCTTGTTTATGTAACAATCCAATCCTATTGATATCTCTTCCGACTCATCTAAACCTAATTCTCCTTCATCCATCATCATTGCACAACCCGTAGAAGAAAATAATCTCAAAAATCAACTTCAGCACCTCAATGATCTATTCCAAGCCTTTGTGAACCCACCGCAGCGTCCAATGATGCGAGATCACTACAATCCCGCTGCGGTAGCAATCGAACCTCGAGTACAAATCCCTGTTGGAGGTCCTGACATTGAACTCAAGCCCAACATGATTCATGCCATTCCCAAATTCCATGGGCGTAATTCTGAAGACCCTTTCCAGCAAATCAAACAACTCAATCATCTAGCCTAGACCTTCGGGTCAAAAGCTCAAAATCAGGATGTTCTACTCATGAAAATGTTCTCCTTCTCCCTCATAGATAAAGCTGCTCACTGGTACCAAACCCAAACGCGTCCAATTAACACTTGAGCGGAACTTCAATCCGAGTTTCTAAGAAAGTTCTTCCCTGTTGGTCGGACAAATGCTTTACGGTACCAGATCACACATTTCACACAAGTAGGAGAACCACTCTACGAAGCATGGGATCATTTTGTGGATCTCATGCGAAAGTGCCCCCATCATGGAGTTTTTAAATGGGAACAAGTCCAATCTTTTTACCAGGGACTCCATGAGGATATTAGATTATTCGTCAATGTGACCTTCGGAGGAAACATCATGGGTCAACACAAAGACACCGTGTGGGAGATTCTCGAGAATATGTGCGAGAACTCCATCAATAATGAATCCATGGGCATGTTCGACCGGACAAATGCCCGTGCATTGACGAATCCAAAGGGAGCACATGAGACGCATGGCCTGTCCTCCTCCATCGACTTGGAACTAATGGCCAGTCATCTAGACAAGGTCTCTATTATTGACAAGAAGGTGGATGAGCTAACTCGACATTTGCAGCGAGCCACCTCTACGCAAAACCTGTTCATACAATCACCCTCTGGCAGGGAGGCCGTGCACAACATCTATCACCAACCTTCTCAGGGGATGGACCCATATCCACCCTAGTCTGATTCTGGTTATGGAGGAAACTCTGGATCCACCTACTCTAGTTGAGGGAACTTTGAACCCTCATATTCTGATTTTCCTAAGGTTCCTCAGATTTGTGAGGATCTCAACACCATTCAGAATGATCCATTTTCAAACACCTACAACCCTAGATGGCGTAATTATCCCAACTTCACATGGTCAAGCAATAATCAAAATTAGAGACTTCAATATCCGCCCCGACCACAAGCTCCTCGTCCATATCAGCCGCCTCAGCCTCAGCCTAATCCAGCTTATCAGTCTGGGCCGACTCAGACTGATCAAATGACTCTTATCCTTCAAACTCTGGCTAACATTCAAAAGACGAATGTGGTTATGCAAAAATAGCACAGAGACGAGATCACAGTGGTTCGTAATCAACTAGCCCAGATGGAAAATCCCCACCAGCCTGGTGCACTTCCTTCACAACCTCTGCCTAATCCAAATAACGTGTCGAACTAGAGGTGCGTTATGAACCCAAATCCGGGACAAGCTCACTTTGTTTATTAGGCCCCTTCCACTCCATCACCCGACGGGATGGAGGCTACGATATCATATACAGGTTACCAGCAGCAAGCACCTCTTCTACCCACACTAAACCAAAACCAGGCAGGATTAAATTCTGTTACTACCTGCACTGGCAAAATGACACAGGACCCACCTTATCCAAGCCAAACCCAGCCTGGTGATACAAACCCTAACCCTAGGATCATCATTCAGGATACCTCTATCCCAGATCAAGAACCTGGACCCATTCTAGAGGAACCACCTAAGGTTCCATTTCCTAAGGCCTTAACCAAGGGAAAAAAGATAACCAAAACCATGGCACCTGAAGAAGAGTTGGTTAAGCTCTTTAAGCAGGTCCATATAAACATCTCCTTGATGGATGCGATACGCCATGTACTGGCTTATGCACGATTTTTGAAAGATGTATATACACCTAAGCGTAAGCCGCGAACCAAAGATGGGAATCCGATTGTACTGTCAGAGCAAGCCAGCTCTATCATCTTGAGAAAACTCTTGCCTAAGGCAAAAGACCTAGGCACCCCTTTGATCTCCTATGAAATCGGTGATATACAATTTGACCGAGCTTTATTAGACTTAGGAGCCTTCATAAATTTGATACCCACATCCCAGATAAACGCCAGTTTATCATCATTCTTATGCATTAAAACTAACCTAGCTCTTAGTATTTTACTCCGTAAATGGGTTTTTGGGCTGCATTTAGGCATAAATTAGGATAGGCATGCATTGCATTTTTTATTGTCGTTTTAATGTGTTTTTTGTGAGTGTTAGGGATGTACAGATGCACAGATCCCTAAAACCCTAGCACTCAAGAAGGTAAATGGTGAAGGAGAAGCCCAGACTAGCTGGAACCCAGCTTGATCCAGCTCACCACAGCAGAAACCTAGCTTACTTGAACTAGGGTTAGCTCATCCCAGCTCCATTTAGCTAATCGCAACTGGATGGTAGCTCAAGAGAGTTCACCTTAGCTCACCCTAGCTCAAGTCAGCTCAGATCCAGCTCAACTTAGCTGAGTCTAGCTCATTTCAGCTCCCACTAGTTCACAGGGAGCTCTAGCTAGCTCAGCTGATTTGACAGGAGTTCACCTCAGCTTAGATCCAGCTCAACTTAGCTGAGTCTATCTCATCTTAGCTCCCACTAGTTCACAGGGAGCTCTAGCTAGCTCAGCTGAGTTGATAGGAGTTCACCCCAGCTCAGATCCAGCTACATCCAGCTCCACTCAACTCCAGCCAGCTGAAGAAGAATTCATCTCAGCTCAGGAAGCTCAAGTCCAGCTCCCAGGGATTCAGCTTAGCTCAACTCAGTTGAGCTAAGCTACCTTAGCTACCTCAACCAGCTTGATTCTCCCCGGGAGCACCAGACCTAGCTCACCTCAGCTCATTTTGCTAGAAGCTAGCTCACTCTAGCTTGGCTTAGCAACTAGCAAAGAACTAGCAAGCTAAGCCAGCTAGAGTAGCCCCATGCCAGCCTCTTCAGCAGCAGCCAGCTCCAGCTCCAGCTCCAGACTTCTCCTCCTCAGCTCTTCTCCCTGAAAACCCTAGCTCCAAATGCCTCCAACTCTACTCCCTATTAGCTAACCTAGCTAAGCTACTTAACATAGCTAGTCCACCTCCATGGCACCAAAACCTACTACCCTACTACCTAAGCTCCAGCAAAAAGACCACCTACTCCTACTTTATTTTGGTGCCAACTATCCCTTCCATCACCACCCTACATCCACCATCAAAGCCCATCTCCACCCTCCATTTTTTCCCTCCAAAATTGCCTTCTAGAAGGTATTTTTGGAGGGAAAACCAAGGCACCTCTTCATTTCCCTCCCATTTTTCCCTCCAAAAATAACCAAGCACCCCTTCATTTCCCTCCAAAAAAACATCATAACCACCCCCCTTCCCATCCTATAAATACCCTACCCTACCACCATATAATTCCCATCCTCCCTTAGTGTATTTTCTACCTACATCCACCTATACCTACGCCCAAGGAGAAGGAGTAGAGAAGGAGATTAAAGGGGCACACCACCAGCCCTTTTGGTGCCTTCTTCTCCCCACTCTCTTCAACTTGGGCCACGCCAAGGAGGAGGACTCTCCCACTTCAAGGAGGACGGCCAGGCAAAGGAGAAAAGCTTAGGTGGACATCCACCCTTGGAGAGAAACTTAGGGCACGCCCCCTTAGGGCTTGCCTTGGAGGTCATCACCTTGGCGGAGTTCTGCAAGGAAGGAGTTGAAGGATTCTTTTCAAGCTTGGGAGCCACCAACCTTGGAGCAAGAAGCCCTCTTCTTCACCATCTATCTAGAGGATTTGTGTTTTATTTTCTTATTTGCAATTTTCTAGTAGCACAAGCTTTCCTCTACTAGGCCTTTTGTAAAACACTTTATCACTTATCTAGTTGCCTTCTTCGCATATCTTGTTTGCATTTCTTTTTGCTTATTTTCAGCATTCTTCACTTCCTCTCCCTAATTATTCTAGGTCTCCACTTGCCTAGAGTGAGCTTAGGGAGAGGCTCTACTTGCTACTTTAGAGTTGTTTACTTAATTGGAAGTATAAACACTTTTCCCGCCATCAGTTCGCATGTTGCCTTAGTTCAAAAATAAAGAAAAATGGTATATTGAAAATTACCAAAAAGAAAGTTGAGATATATTCCAAGCAAGAGAATCAATTTTGCAACCATATTGCCTCCTTGGACGACCCTAGATACTCCCCTATCTAGGAATATAAATTTTAAGAGCGAAAGCGGATTTACGCGTTACAACGACCTAATTAACAAACCGCGTATTTTCGCTATCACTTTTTGGCGCCATTGCCGGGGAGGCACGGCTTTGCATTAACTCATTTTCTCTTGCTTGAAGTGGATCTCATCCCCTTCTCTTTCTTTCTTTTGTGTGTGTAGGAACTACAGCGGGAAGGCGGGAATCTGGAAGAGAGAGCTCAAAGGTCCTTTTCTTCCCGCGAAAATTCAGGTTGGTTCATCTTTCTGGTCACATAAATAATTAAAACTACCAAAAATATATTAAACTTGGCTTTCAGGACCCTAAACACTTAAATTAAGTGGAGTGGTGCATTTTAAAATCCATTGTTTGCTTGTATGCTTCTTTAACACCACTCCATTGCAAATATTGGTGTTCTATTTTTCGGGTCCAGATTTCTATCCGGACTTGAAAAATCGATTCCTAACATCACAGGCCTCCTAAAATCATAAAATTTCATATAGTGATTCCCAATTGAGTTTGGAACATCTGTTCCAAATTTCAGATCAATTGGATTTGTATTTAATTTTTGAAAATTCGTGGATTGCAGAGGGGTCACACCCTCTAATCTTCCTATTTTTCTACTATCCACGAATTTTTAAATTTTTTATACTCATCCAATTTTTGTGAAATTTAGCTTGCTCGAATCCTTGTGAAATTTTACATATCATATACAATCATAAAAATTTTCTGAGGTCGGTGGTAATACTGAAGAGTCCAAAATACCCACAGGTATCATTTCTGGACTTTGACACCAGTACAATTAAAAATTCAAAATAATTATCAAACAAATTCGTAAAATCTTACAAAAATCTTTTCTGGAATCCTTGTTTGATTTTATTCAAAGTAGTGGTGTTGTTTTACTTGTTTGGACCACTATCTATTCAGAAAGCTTAAAAATAACTCATTGGTAGTTAAATTTCTGTCTTAGGGACAATTGGCTTAGGGTTTCTTTCTTTCTCTCTAGAGACTTAATTTAAAAGAAATATACAATCACTCATACAACTTGTTTTCATTTGATTGTGGATTTTCAAACTTGTTTGAAAATTTAACTAGAGACCCTAAAATACATTTAATTAAATCAAATCCTAAAAGACAAAAATACAAAAAAATTGTGTGACAACTTGATTTTCATTGGAGCCACTCTCCAATTCCTGCACACACACACACAAATCTAAATAACAGGGCAACATCCCAATAACGCCCTCCACATTCCGTGTACACTGTAGTATCCTATACCTAACTAAAATTTGTAGCAATTTGACCCCTAAGGTTTCATCAATTTAGGCTTGCTATATAGGATTTAAGTTTTCTCTAGTTAATACCAATTCTGTCATCTATATCTGGTGTTCAGGATGAGGGGCCGTGTCAAACGACCAGGCGCGGGTTTGTACAAGCACCTGAGGATTTTCCTGGGAAACGCTTGGGCCCAAACCTCCCCTTAAGCAACTTGGCTAGATTTGTTGACAGAACGGGTATTCACTATTGATTACTTGTTTCCTAGGTAGACCAAGTCTTAGGTTAAATTCTAGGGAGTCACAATTAAGTTAGGTCTAGAATTTGATTGCTTGTGTGCACACTTCTCTCATCCCCATCTCTTCTCCTCCCCTGCCATTTCTTCCATTTTGCACGGGCGGCGGTCCAAAACTCCACACTTGGAGGGACCACTTGATTTTGCCTCCCCAAAAAAGACTTTTCCTGCATTCTTCCTCTTCTCTCAAAATGGAAAATCAAAATTGGTCCTCTAACCCGCATGCTAATTTTTCTTTCCCCTATTTTTCCACCCAGGAGCTACTTAATCAGGCCCCTCCACCTAATCTCTACTCTATCATGGCTCAGCTACAAGTTAAGCAACAACAGTTGCATAAGGATTTAACAAACCTAGCCAACCAAGGGAGTCCTGCCACACCTACCCAAGCTCCACACATTCCACATCTCACCCCTTTAAACACCCGCAAGAGAGAAAATCTGCATAAATCTCGTGCTGAGCATAATTATTATTCTGAGGCTTTCTATGGTTCAACAGGGAATTATGTTTATCCCAATCATCACCCCACCCAAAATGTCCCTACTTTCCAGGAGAAATTGAAAAATTCCTCTAATAGGGGAAATTATCCGGCTCACTCCTAGACCAATCCGGTTCCACACCAACAACAAAACCCGTTTGGAGGGTATGATTCTAATCAGACTTATCAATCTGGGCAATCTCCAGAAGACATTAATGGCCAGATGATGAAAACCCTGCAGGAGTTACAAAGAAAAACAAAGGAAACAACCCGTCTTATTAACAATCTCAATGATCAAATTGGGGATATTCCGACTCAAAAACCTGCAGGACACCCACCATCCCAACCCACACCAAACTTTATTAATCCCAGGAACCGACACCCAGGTGGATACCAACATCAGAACCACATGGTTCAGCCTCCTATTAACCCAATATCACAGCACCAACCTAGTTTCTATCAAAATCAACCCCCCCCCCATCTCCTCCCAGTGACCACCAAGCTGCGTATGTAGAGACTTTGAGGAGTGAGGAAACCAACATGGATTTAAGGCCTTCACATTCAAATGATGAAACTGATTCTCAACCAATGCAGATTGACTCCCCTAACCTCAATAAGGAAGAAGAAAAAGAAATCCCAAAAACACCTGATTCAAACCCTATTTCCCACTCTCAAAAACTGCAATCCCACAATCCAAAATCAGAGCCCTCTGACCACAATCCTTTGGACTTATTTGAGCAAGTCAAGAGGAATATTCCCCTCCTAGATTCTCCCCATGCCTCTAAAAAATTTACTTCAAAAAGTCATGATCAGAATCTAGAAAGGTTGGTCCTTTCTAAGATAGCCAGCTCAGTTTTTCAGAGCATGCTGCCTTTCACAAAAAAGGACCAGGGAACATCGCTCATCTCAGTTGTCATAACTGACACCATTTTTTTTCGTGCCCCTCTCAACTTATGTACCTCTAGTAATCTCATCCCCCCAATCTTATTTGAGGAATTTCGATTCAGTGATTTAAAACCTCCTAAGGTTCAATTTCAATTGGAAGATCGATCTACCATTCAACCGCGGGGAGTTGTTGAGGATAGTATTATCAAGGTCCGAAATTGTCTATTTCCGGTAAATTTTCTAGTCCTTGACATAGAGGTACCTAAGGCTCTCATTAATACCATTCTTGGAAGACCCCTTTTGATTACCGCAACATCTAATATCCATTCTCATTCTGGGAAAATGAATATAAGTTGTAGTAACCAGACCTTCTCATTAGATTTATTTCTAGCTTCCAAGAGGTCCAGTGATCATAAAATTTTTGAGGATACTGATAATAAAATGGAAGCAGTATTTGAAAAGTATATGTTGATCCAATCTCATTCAGCTTTGACCACTATTGATCTAGATTTTATTGATTCTTATTCTAAGGATAATTATGTGGTCCAAGACTTTCCAGATCAACTAGGGTTTGACTTTCCCCCTTTTCATCTTCCTGATTTTTCACCAAAAATATCCACACTAACTTCACACACCCTACATCTCATTGACTCCATTCCCCATCCCTTTCCATTGGACCTATCACTCGACCCACCAGAATCTGGCAATTTACAAGCACTTAAACCATGGCCAGATCCGGGTCATTTTTCCATTTCTCTATTTTATTTTGATCCCTTTATCTTTACCACTCATCTTTTTAGGGATCTTGAGGAAGACACTTTTATTGCGGACATTCAAGTGTCCAATTATTTACATGATTTTCCGTCTTCTGTGCATACCTTCACGCCTGGCTGAATGGCGTAAAAGATATCACTGGATGGGAGGTAACCCATCATTTTTTCTTGCTTTCTTTTTTTTTCTTCTTTTTCCAAGTTTTGTTCATCCTAAACCCGGCCGTTCTTCACTAAGGTGATCCCTTTTCCCTCCTAATGCATGAGGACATGGCATATCTTAAGCATGGGGGTGTTTTTAAATTTTTACGATCAATTTAGGATGTTCAAAACCTAAAAACATGCAATTTTCTTTAATTTATTTCCTGCTTGCATACCCAAAAAAAAAAAACAATAAAAATGTTGAAAACTTTTTGAGGAAAAATTTTGAAATCGGGACTAAGGTCGAAAAATTCACTTTTGGTACAATGGGATTTAATCTTTAACAAACTAAGGATGAGGACATGGATCTGATCATTAGAATTCCAGGGTCTATTTTAGACTAGATCAGATATCCTTCTCTAAAATTCCACCTGAACTCATGATAGTTCTGGTGACTTGATCCTATTTTGTAATATGGAAAGTATTTGACTTAGTTTCTGATTCAAAAACTTACGAGTCTCAAGAAACTTCTTGTGTCAATTTTCACACACAAGTCAACACTTAAAAACAACTAAAAATTTGAAAAACTCCCTTGTTTGGATTTAGTAAAAGTCTGAAGCAGATCATTGGTTTGAGTTCCCACCGCCGAGAAGAGGGAAAATACCTTCTTTGAGGACGCGATGTCAACATGTTACCGCCTTGGCGCTGCTCTATATCTATATTTCATATCTTTAGATGGAGCATTAAAGTGCATTTCAGCAGCTCAAGTGTCTTGGACGGTGCTCTACCTATAGCGTCGGAGCAAGAGCTTGAGTTTGCTTGGAGCGCCCCTTTTCACCGCATCGTGTTTTGGGGTTGTGAGCTCCTGGGTGGTGTCATGGACAGTGCTATCCCGAAGTACTGGCGCCAGAGCCCCCTCGAGGAATGGTAACGGGAATGATGATCCTGACACATCTGTTGTAAGACTAAGCTAAAAATAAGCACAGGGGAGGAAAAAAAAATAATAATAATAATAACACGTCCTTATAAATGTTGGCTTTTCACAAGCACAGACACAAGGTTTTAAAGGATTTTGCAAGTTGCGAATCATATTCATGAGCTAGAAAAATCCTAAAAACAAACATTTCAAGTCATCTGAATTAACAAGGGGTTAATTTGTGAATTTCCTAGAGGATATATTGATCCCGTTCTATCTAGTGGTTGAATCCAAAAACAAATCCCGATGTTGATCTTTAACAAATCCCGTACCTCCTGTGTTTTAATCTACCAAGGTCCCTTAATCTCTTTTTCTCCTCAAAAGTCAAACAATTAGATTTCCCAAAAATTCCGTCTTCCAAAAAAATTAAAGTTTTGCTAAGAGATTAGCAAAAGATAAGCATGGGGGTGTGATAAACGCCAGTTTATCATCATTCTTATGCATTAAAACTAACCTAGCTCTTAGTATTTTACTCCGCAAATGGGTTTTTGGGCTGCATTTAGGCATAAATTAGGATAGGCATGCATTGCATTTTTTATTGTCGTTTTAATGTGTTTTTCTGAGTGTTAGGGATGTACAGATGCACAGATCCCTAAAACCCTAGCACTCAAGAAGGCAAATAGTGAAGGAGAAGCCCAGACTAGCTGGAACCCAGCTTGATCCAGCTCACCACAGCTGAAACCTAGCTTACTTGAACTAGGGTTAGCTCATCCCAGCTCCATTTAGCTAATCGCAGCTGGATGGTAGCTCAAGAGAGTTCACCTTAGCTCACCCTAGCTCAAGTCAGCTCAGATCCAGCTCAACTTAGCTGAGTCTAGCTCATCTCAACTCCCACTAGTTCACAGGGAGCTCTAGCTAGCTCAGCTGAGTTGACAGGAGTTCACCTCAGCTTAGATCCAGCTCAACTTAGCTGAGTCTATCTCATCTCAGCTCCCACTAGTTCACAGGGAGCTCTAGCTAGCTCAGCTGAGTTGACAGGAGTTCACCCCAGCTCAGATCTAGCTACATCCAGCTCCACTCAACTCCAGCCAGCTGAAGAAGAATTCATCTCAGCTCAGGAAGCTCAAGTCCAGCTCCCAGGGATTCAGCTTAGCTCAACTCAGTTGAGCTAAGCTACCTTAGCTACCTCAACCAGCTTGATTCTCCCCGGGAGCACCAGACCTAGCTCACCTCAGCTCATTTTGCTAGAAGCTAGCTCACTCTAGCTTGGCTTAGCAACTAGCAAAGAACTAGCAAGCTAAGCCAGCTAGAGTAGCCCCATGCCAGCCTCTTCAGCAGCAGCCAGCTCCAGCTCCAGCTCCAGACTTCTCCTCCTCAGCTCTTCTCCCTGAAAACCCTAGCTCCAAATGCCTCCAACTCTACTCCCTATTAGCTAACCTAGCTAAGCTACTTAACATAGCTAGTCCACCTCCATGGCACCAAAACCTACTACCCTACTACCTAAGCTCCAGCAAAAAGACCACCTACTCCTACTTTATTTTGGTGCCAACTATCCCTTCCATCACCACCCTACATCCACCATCAAAGCCCATCTCCACCCTCCATTTTTTCCCTCCAAAATTGCCTTCTAGAAGGTATTTTTGGAGGGAAAACCAAGGCACCTCTTCATTTCCCTCCCATTTTTCCCTCCAAAAATAACCAAGCACCCCTTCATTTCCCTCCAAAAAAACATCATAACCACCCCCCTTCCCATCCTATAAATACCCTACCCTACCACCATATAATTTCCATCCTCCCTTAGTGTATTTTCTACCTACATCCACCTATACCTACGCCCAAGGAGAAGGAGTAGAGAAGGAGATTAAAGGGGCACACCACCAGCCCTTTTGGTGCCTTCTTCTCCCCACTCTCTTCAACTTGGGCCACGCCAAGGAGGAGGACTCTCCCACTTCAAGGAGGACGGCCAGGCAAAGGAGAAAAGCTTAGGGTGGACATCCACCCTTGGAGAGAAACTTAGGGCACGCCCCCTTAGGGCTTGCCTTGGAGGTCATCACCTTGGCGGAGTTCTGCAAGGAAGGAGTTGAAGGATTCTTTTCAAGCTTGGGAGCCACCAACCTTGGAGCAAGAAGCCCTCTTCTTCACCATCTATCTAGAGGATTTGTGTTTTATTTTCTTATTTGCAATTTTCTAGTAGTACAAGCTTTCCTCTACTAGGCCTTTTGTAAAACACTTTATCACTTATCTAGTTGCCTTCTTCGCATATCTTGTTTGCATTTCTTTTTGCTTATTTTCAGCATTCTTCACTTCCTCTCCCTAATTATTCTAGGTCTCCACTTGCCTAGAGTGAGCTTAGGGAGAGGCTCTACTTGCTACTTTAGAGTTGTTTACTTAATTGGAAGTGTAAACAATTTTCCCGCCATCAGTTCGCATGTTGCCTTAGTTCAAAAATAAAGAAAAATGGTATATTGAAAATTACCAAAAAGAAAGTTGAGATATATTCCAAGCAAGAGAATCAATTTTGCAACCATATTGCCTCCTTGGATGACCCTAGATACTCCCCTATCTAGGAATATAAATTTTAAGAGCGAAAGCGGATTTACGCGTTACAACGACCTAATTAACAAACCGCGTATTTTCGCTATCAAGAACCTGGACCCATTCTAGAGGAACCACCTAAGGTTCCATTTCCTAAGGCCTTAACCAAGGGAAAAAAGATAACCAAAACCATGGCACCTGAAGAGGAGTTGGTTAAGCTCTTTAAGCAGGCCATATAAACATCTCCTTGATGGATGCGATACGCCATGTACTGGCTTATGCACGATTTTTGAAAGATGTATATACACCTAAGCGTAAGCCGCGAACCAAAGATGGGAATCCGATTGTACTGTCAGAGCAAGCCAGCTCTATCATCTTGAGAAAACTCTTGCCTAAGGCAAAAGACCTAGGCACCCCTTTGATCTCCTATGAAATCGGTGATATACAATTTGACCGAGCTTTATTGGACTTAGGAGCCTTCATAAATTTGATACCCACATCCCTACTAGTCTATTTCGAGGATTCTGAACTTAAACTGACTGAAATGATTTTACAACTAGCCGACCGATTAATTAAGTCACCAAAAGGAATTCTCGAGGATGTCATAGTTAGGGTGCATGATTTCTATTTTCCAGTGGATTTCATCATTTTAGACATGGATGCTCGTAAGAATGTGAAGAATACACTGATTATATTAGGGAGGCCCTTTCTGGCCACTGCTAGGGCCAACATCAATTGTGAGGAGGGCCAAATTGAATTAAAATTTAGGAGCAAGACATTAAAGATTGACATCTTTAAGGCCCAACAAGGAATTAATTACGGAGTCATAGAACAAATTTGCGATATTGAAGCAGTGGTTGACGACTTCATTGAGAACCCAACTATTTCTAATCAACCACAAAAGGATCAAAACCCACAATTAGAGGAGCCCGAACTCAACCTAGACACACCCATAGCTCCTTCCTTTTCTCTCGACACCCATCCTGAACTACCCGCTGCTGCTGAAAACCCGATTTTGGAATTAAAGCCTCTTCCTGATCATCTCAAGTATGCCTTTTTGGATTCCAATCAGACATTTCCTGTGATTATCAACTTCTGACTCACACCTGATTTCTATTCTCCAGCAACATCAAAGAGCCATTGGATGGACTCTCGACGATCTCACTGGTATCAGCCCCTCATACTGTACACATCACATCTACACTGAAGAGGGCTCACAACCATCCCGCGAAATGCAAAGATGCCTGAATCCCAATCTGCAAGATGTCGTCAAAAAGGAGATTATCAAGTGGTTAGATGCAGGGATCATCTACCCGATCTCCGACAGTCGGTGGGTAAGTCTAATCCAAGTTGTGCCTAAAAAGGTAGGGCTCACCGTCATCACGATTGAAATCGAAGATGCCATACCGACCCATATAGCAAATTCGTGGAGAGTCTGCATTGATTACAGAAGACTCAATTCCTCCACGAAGAAGGATCATTTCCTACTGCCATTCATTGATCAAATTCTCAAGAAACTAGCGGGAAATCGATTCTTCTGCTTTCTGGATGGGTACTCCGGTTACAACCAGGTCGCAATCCATCTCGAGGACCAAGAAAAGACCACCTTCACCTGCCCCTTCGGAACTTCCGCATTCCAAAGGATGCCGTTCGGTCTCTGCAATGCATCTGCTACCTTTTAGCGGTGCATGCTTGCCATATTCTCATATATGGTAGGCGAATACCTTGAAGTCTTCATGGATGACTTCTCAGTATTTGGTGAATCATTTGATGATTGCCTCCTACACTTGGTCCATATCCTCAAGCGGTGCATCGACGTGAACTTGGTGATCAACTTACCCAAGCACCTATCCTACGGTCCCTTGATTGGTCTCAACCCTTTGAGATCATGTGCGATGCATCTGATTACGCTGTGGGGGTGGTACTTGGGCAGAAAAGAGACGGGAAACTCGTGGTCATTTACTATGCTAGCAAGACACTTGATGAGACTCAGTGTAACTATACAGTTACTGAGAAAGAGCTGCTAGCCGTAGTATTTGCCCTGGAAAAATTCAGATCGTATCTTTTGGGTTCCCGTGTTATCATTTACTCAGATCACATTGCTGTGAGGCATCTCCTTACGAAGAAGGATGCGAAACCTCGCCTAATCCGCTGGATCTTGCTGTTGCAAGAATTTTATCTCGAGATTCATGACAAGGCGGGGAAACAGAATGTGGTGGCTGATCACTTATCCCACCTTCCTTCTGATATTATCAAACCTTTCGGACCCATTACTGAACATTTTCCTGATGAGCACCTCTTCACTATCAGTATAGGATTTCCCTGGTTTGCTGATCTAGTAAACTACTTGGCATCACATCAGATACTGTCTGATTAGACAAAAGCCAAGAAAGACAAATTACTTTCCGATACCAAGTATTACTTTTGGGAAGACCCGCATCTTTTCCGCATTGGTGCTGATCAAATCATCCGATGATGTGTTCTGGAAGTGGAAATTAAGGACATTTTGTCCTTCTGCCATGACAGGTCTGCGATGGACACTTCTCTGGGCATAAAATCGCAGTGAAAGTCCTTCAGTGTGACTTTTATTGGCCCATGATTTTCAAAGACACATACAATCACTGTAAGGCATGCACTCGTTGCTAGACCTTAGGCAACATGAACCACCATGATACGATGCCCCTACAGCCGATTCTCATATGCGAAATCTTCGATATTTGAGAGATTGATTTTATGGGACCCTTCCCTAGTTCGGATGGCTTCGAATACATTCTTCTCACTGTTGACTACGTGTCCAAATGGATCAAAGCCATTCTGACCCAAACCAACAATCATAAGGTGGTTATCAGATTCATTCATCAAAACATCTTTTCTCGATTCAGGATTCTACGTGCCATAATCTCCGATGAAGGGACCCATTTCACGAATACTCAGTTCAAATCACTAATGACCAAGTACGGGGTGTCACATAGAATCTCGACTCCTTATCACCCCCAAACTAACGGTCTAGCTGAGTTATCAAATCGGGAGATCAAGAAAATCCTTTAGGTTATTGTTCGACCTGACAGGAAAGATTGGTCATCCCGACTTTGGAAGCTTTGTGGGCTTATAGGACTGCTCACAAGACCCAATTAGGCATGTCTCCCTTTAAATTGATGTACGGGAGGGCATTTCACCTCCCGTCAAATTGGAACACAAAGCCTGCTGGGCAGTATGGAACTGCAATCTCGATCTTTCTAAGGCAGGAACCACAGAAAGCTTCAAATGAGCGAGATCGATGAATTACGCCATGACGCGTATGAGAACTTGCGAATTTACAAAGAGTGGGTTAAGGCCTTTCACGACAAGCACATATCCGGAAAGATCTTTTTTCCTGGTCAGAAAGTCCTACTCTTTGACGCCAAACTCAAATTATTCCCAGGAAAACTCAGATCAAAATGGATTGGACCTTACCTTGTTCGACAAATCTTTGGAAATGAAGCTGTCGAAAGCAGTCAGCTTAGCCACGATTCAGAACCATTTGTCGTGAATGGTAAGAGACTCAAACCATTCCTTGAACTCACCGATACAAATTTGGCTGAGGTATCTTTTACCTTCCATTCTCCCTGAGCTCATGTGCCTGGCTAATGGCGTTAAACTCAGCGCTTAACAGGAGGCAACCCATCATTTTTGAAAAAATTGAAACCCTTCCTGACACATCTTATGCTGAACTCATATTGCACTTTAGGATTCATCCATTCGAATAGCCGACTCCACCTCTAGTACCTGTACTCGAGCTTGAAATCGTCTGCAACAGTCACCCCGACCCATTCACTCACCCAACACCTGTTCTAATGAATGATTTAAGATAAACTCGAACCCACCTAATTTACAATGAGGACATTGCAAATCGTAGGCATGGGGGGGTATTAAAGTGCAAAACATCGTGAAAATCACTTCACAAGAAAGGGTTTCATCATCAACAAAAAAAATTTGAAAAAAGGACAAAAATATGAGAGGGGAGGAAATTTTGATGACATATCAGATTTTAAGAAAAAAAAGGGAGGAGATAAAAAAATGTCAAAAAGGAGCACAATTTGAAAAGAAAAGAAAAAGAGATAATCATTAGTAAAAGATTAAGGAATTGACTTAGTTCTAGACCAAATCAAAAGAAAGAAAATGAAAGGCAAAAAGTGCTAGTGAAAAAAAGAAGAGATTAGTAGGAACACTGATTTTAGGCCTATTGGGTTGCGATCCTAGGCTTGAAAATTCAAGTATCCGCTAAGATCTGGATAATCCTCAAGAGATTGGGGAAAATGCGAAGCTTAAGTATTAGGTCTAAGGCTTAGGGATTATTCGGCCTCATTAATTGACCTCTGGTTTGCGGAACTCGGTAACCTAAGTATCCCAATCCACACAGTCTGGTTCAGTGCGCCTAAGTATCAAAATCACGTAAATGCATTAAACCTGTTCTGAAAAAAAAGTTACTTAGAATAGGAGCAGCTGATCAACACAAGTTGATTTGGACGAGTTCCCGGCACGGAGAGGCGGGAAATTCCCCTCAAAGATGCGTAATAACATATCGTCTCCTAGGATATCTACATATCCTACCGGGGGCATGTAAGAACCTTGTGATGGTTCAGATGCCATGGGTAGTATTATCTCGAAATGTCGATTACCAAGGTCTGGATTTAGCTATAGAACACCAAAGGCGGGATTATCTTGAAATCTCGAAAGCCAGGGTTCTAGGGGTTACCATGGGTTGTGCTATCTCGAAGCATCGATTGTCAGGGACCCTGTGAGGATTGATGGTGGGGACTAGAAATCCGCTACAGACCATGTTGTAAAGCTAATTCAAAGCTAGAAATAAAAAGAAAAGAGAGAGAAAACTCTACAAAAATAAAGAAAAATTCCTCTCTCTCTGACAAAAATGCACTGCAAACTGAACCTGGGCTAAAACATGTTACAAGCACGGGTGCTTTAACCGCAGAGTTTAATGAACCTTAGGTTAGTTCCTATGGACCTTAAAAACCTTCGCGGCAAACTAAGGCTAGAGTTGGCCAGGTCCGAATCTTGGTTGGTACTTGAGTACCTCTAGGCCTACTATCGGCATTCTAACCTAATCTACAAAAGGAAGCACACATCAAAGTTTTAAGCATCGAAAGGTTTTATGGTCTAGAATCAAAGTTAATACCTTGAAATTTTGCTAAGGGGATAGCAAAGGCTAGGCATGCATATTAGGTTCCAGGGCCGCCTGATGTTATTATGTACCCAACTAGTATTAGTACTTACTGTTACTGGACAAATATCGAGTCTTGTTCCAGGGTGGAAATCTGAATTGTGAGGCAGTCATTAACACCCCAATCTTGATTTCAATCAAAAAATGATTTGTTAGAGATCATATGTGGGATAAATACAACCATGAATCCAAAAAATGAACATTAGTTTTATGTTGATTCATCAAAGATGGGACAAAACGAATCAAACATAGTCTTAAGAATAACTTTGAACCTAATGAGATTATTCTTGAAGAATCAATTATTAGGGTAATGATTTGACAATGAGGAATGACTCTGATACCACTTGATGGATTCAATCCATATGAAAATTGAAACTAAATGATTTCTATCAAATGAAAATGATGTCCTAATGATGTAAACACATTTACACTACTTAAAATGTCTATTTTTGCATGTTCTTAAGCATAGGATTGCATTTCATGATATAAATATTGCATAACATGCATCATTTTGCATTTAGAGTAGTTTGAATAAAATGGAGTTTAATTGTCTCCTTTTATGTGCTTGGATAGGGCAAACATTTAATCGGGACCTCGGACCAAAGATCCAACCGTACGGATGTGATCAGGGCGACGATTGGAGTTCAACGACTCCAAGATCGCCCTAATCAGACATCTGTAGCATCAGATAGTGACCAGGGAATCCTAAACGATCAAGGGCCAAAATGGTGAAAATCCACACTTTAGATGACAAATCCGACTGCACGGATGAATTCGGATCGACGATCGCAACTCAACGACACAAAAATCGAGTCAATCCGACATCTATGGCACCATCCACAACTTCCATAAGATGGACGACTAAGATGGCGCCACGTGGCGCCATCTCAGCCGCCCAAACAGCCTCCAGCACCGCCGCACCTCTTCTTCTTCAATCAGCGCGTCGATTCTCCGCTGTTGGATCAAGATCCAACGGCTGTGGATGCGGCTGGCTGATTCGTCCACGCAACCATTTCGTCCGCGTAGCGCAGCAGAGATGAAGTAGCGGGCGAAGCAGAGGTCGCAGGATCGAGTCACGCGAGCCCCAAATCAGGTGCAAGCGAGCGGCGCGTGGAGTGTCAGATTGCGATCCAACGGCTGCGCGCGCCCAATAGCACCGACGCACGATTGGCAGCGCAGAGTGGATGCGCGATCGCACGCGGGCGGGCGCGCAGCGTAGCGGGCGAAGATGCATTTTAAGCCGTCCGATCTCGCGATCGGATGGCTGAGAATCAGCGTGCGTGCGATGGCGTGAGCGCGCGGGCAGTTGAAGCGGCGCGCGTGGGCGCGGAAGCTACGCCCACGTCGGGGCTTTAGTGACGGATTTATCCGTCACTAAAGACCCCTCATTTATTATTTTGAAGTTGTAATGTCCATTTTGCCCCCATTCCTTGCAACTATAAAAGGAGACCCCCTCCATACGAAATTCTCATCCCTTCCTTCTCCTCTCTACCCCTCCAAAGCTCAAGAGAAGCTCGTCCCACACCCGGGATGCTCCTTGCGAGAAGTCTAAATTTTCGTTCCCCTTCGGAAGTGGACCCCGCGATGACGACGGCGTACTGCTTCGTTCCCATTCTTTTGCTTCGTTCTCCTTCGTCCAGACGTCGTCCCGTCTGGCTCATCCTCCAAGTAATCGTCGAGGAGGATAACTTCTCTCTCCCATTCTTATTTACAGCTTTTTCTAGTGTAGAATTTTTCTGCTTTATAGTGTAATTGATTTTCCGCTTTCTAGTGTAACTTTTATTTAGTTTGATTATATAAACAGTTGAAATATTGAATGCATGTTCTCTTTCTCTCTCTCTCTCTCTTTCTCTCTCTCTCTCTCTCTCTCTTAGTCTGATAGCTCCATTGTAATTATATCGCCTTGCTTATAAAAAATTCTAAAGAAATATAATTGCGAATATAGATCAACGTAGCCTCCCTGTATTCGACCCGGAATTCATTTCGGTATAAATTTTATTTGTTGAACACGAATTCTTCGCTTTCGAACTACAACGACAAGTTTTCCAAAATCAGACATGTTAGCATAGCGTTCATTTACGTCCAACATTTTGGCGCCGTTGCCAGGGAGGCAACGATTTTCGATCTTTTCTTCTCATTTCTTGCACTTTATTTATTTTCTAACTAGCTTTCTCTTGTGTCTATTGTTTTGCAGAGACCTCCATCAATGAATCAACAAGCAGTAGACTGGAGTAAAGTGCAGTTGAAGACAACTGTAAGTGTTTCCCTATTCTTACCCCCTCCATAGATTTCATTCGCCACATTAAATCCAAATCCCAATTAACCTAGGTGTTTGCATAAATCCTAGGACTAGTTTGGTTGTTTGGATTTCCACTCACATTCATTCCACCCTCATTCATAAAAAAAATAACAAAAAGATAATCTTGTGGGGTAATTTTCAACAAACACACAACACACACTCACATTCAAGGCACTTGATCAACTTGATTTGTTTTCTACTCAACCGGGTTCTAATCTGTGGAATTGGTACACACAAAGCAACACATAACAGAGTAGAAATCATCCTAGGTTAACCATCTTTGAGTGCCTAACTTAGTGGTGCAATTGTGGCCAATTGTTTGAGTTGTTTGGGCCACACCACTTTATTTAAAACCAACTCATCAAGTAGCTCCTCCTTAGGGTTTTCAATCTAGGTATATTCCAGGCACTCCACTTTCTTTCTGATTTTAAAGAAAAACAATCTTCACTCGTGTTTTACAACTTGGTTTGCCTAGAAACTTGATTGCAATTCACCTAATTTGAAACCCTAAAAGCTACTTAAGCAAGATTTGAACACTAAAATTCACGCATTATCAATAATCTTGCTTGAAAACCCTGGTTGTGCACGCACTTACACAAATCTCAATCAATCATTAAGGGCACAACCCATTGTAAGGGCCCATCACATTCCATAAGCACCACAATCCCAGGCCTTAATAAAATTGAGTAGACGTTGGCCTTAAGGTTTGATTCGCTCTTCAGGGCCTAGTCTGAGATTGTTTTTGATTAACCTACTTGTACTGATTAATCTGATGTCTAGCTAGGGGAGTAGCGTCAAATGACTGCAGCTGGGGGGTACACTAGGAACCGGAGGCGAAAGCCAAAGGAAGAACCTTCTCCCTAGTCCCTCCTTCTAACTGGTTGGATTAAACAGACGCAAGTAGAGTAAATCACTTACAGTCTTAAGGCTGGTTTTGGGAGTCAGTAGATCCTCAGGCTACCCCACTTAAGGACAGTCTTATTTTGTTGTGCTGCAGGGTCCCTACCCCCAGTCCTTCGACCTTCTCCTAGTTTACGCTAGGAAGACAGTCATTGAATCCCCGATTGGAAGGACCATTAGAACATTCTAGGAGGCGCAAGTTAGATTTTGGTCAATTTGATCCCATGGCCAAACAATAGCCTCCTCTGCTTGAAAATCCACAGGAAGAATTTCGAAGGCAGCTGGAACAAATGCAGAGAATGCAGGGCGCTCAGCCCTTAAAGGATTTTTATGATCCTTCAAATTACGGGGAACGTCCCAACGTCCAGATTCCAGTCGGTGACGTAGAAATCAAGCCCCAAGTGTTAAGCCTGATTAAACATTATCATGGGCTTGGCTCCGAAGATCCGTTTCAGCACTTGGAAGATTTGACCACTTTGGTCCAGACCACCAAGGCTCGAAATGTTAACGAGGAGCAAATGATCATGAGGCTCTTCCCCCACTCTCTTAGGGATAAAGCCACGCATTGGTATAGGACAATAGGAAGACCAATTACAACTTGGAATGAGTTGAAATCGGCCTTTCTGAAGAAATTCTTCTCAGTCGGTCGTACCAATGCTTTGAGACGGGAAATCACTACCTTTACCCAGCGGCCGGGGGAGCAGTTTCATGTGGCCTGGGAGCGATTCCAGGACTTATTGCGGAGGTGTCCACACCACGAGGTGTAGAAATGGCAACTCGTGCAAATCTTCTATCATGGGTTGAATGAGCAACTTAGAAACCATGTGGATGCTTCTTGCGGAGGCAATTTCCTCAATAAAGATGCAGATAGTGCACATGATTTATTTGAGGAAATGAGTGAGAATTCAATTAATCATGCCTCCATGGATACTTTTAATCGGTCCGAGCAACCCAGATCAAATGTCAATGAAGTCCATGACTCTCATTCATTTGATATGGAATTGATCTGTAATAAACTTGATAAAGTGGACTTGGTTGCTAAAAGAATTGAAGAGTGGATGACTGGTAATTCTATGAACAACTCTCAATCCACTCAATCCCAAAATTCGGGATTCCATTCCTCACGAGCTCCTTCTGGACGGGAGTTCATGAATCAACTCGATACGACTCAACCTATGAGTCAGCATTTTTCGAAACCCCAAGGGTTCTCAACTGGGGCCTTTGATCCCAGTTTTTCTGATCCTTCCCTTTCTTTCTCTCCATCCTCACCCTATGAGGATGTCTGTGTTGTACAAGAGAATGTTAGATCCAACCCCTACTCGAATGCCTATAATCCAGGTTGGAGAAACCACCCTAACTTCTCTTGGAAAAATCCAGGGCAACATACCCAATTCCGACCTGGCAACTATGCTCCGCAACGACCAATGGGTCAGGGTCAAGTATATACTCAGTTGCCTCTAAATCAGGTCAATCAGCCAGCTTGGAATGCCCGTCAACCCACAGGGCAGGCTGATTTGAACCATCAAATGGTAGAGATGCAAAGATCTATGCTCCAGCTCATGCAGCAAATGAAAAACTCGCTGGACAACTTGCAATCCGAGCTCATTGCTAACTCTCGTCAACCTAGATCTCTACCATCCCAACTTGCGAAACATTATGAATTCGGGCAATTAAGCCCAAGGGTACGGAAATCAGAGGGACCCACACGCACATGCTCAAGTGGTTGAGCAGGGTTCCTTGTCTTCTTCTTCTGCAAATCAACAATTCATGGTCAATCAAGCCCCTCCAATCTTTTCTAATCCTCCCCAAAACCCAAATTCTTACACTTCTGTAAATTCTGTAACTTTAAGGAGTGGTAAGAAGACTCAGGATCCACAACCACACTATTCTGATCTTTTGAATCTTGAAGAATCTGAGGAGAGAGAGGAGAATTCTAGAGGAGAAATCAAGGCTCAGGAACCTGATTCCAAAGATCTGACTCATGTTCCTTTTCCTGAAGCCTTAACCAAAGCAAAGAAGAAGAAGTATGTTGATAGTAATGAGAAGCTTCTGAATTTATTTAAGAATGTTGAGATCAATATCCCGCTCCTTGATGCTATCAAATACATACCGGCTTACGCAAGATTTTTAAAGGAATTATGTACACAAAAGCGTAAGTCGAGAGAATCTGTTCTGAGGAAGGTGGTACTCTCCGAGCAGGCTAGTTCTGTTATCCTGCACTACCTCCCTCAGAAAAAGAGAGATCCTGGTGCTCCTTTGATTTCTTGCATTATCAGAGATTACACATTTGATAAAGCACTTTTGGATCTCGGTGCATCCATCAACCTAATTCCAACTTTTCTTTATGAGAAGTTTGGGTTAGGTGAACTTCGGCCAACTTCAGTAACGCTACAGTTAGCAAACCGTTCGGTCACAAACCCGCAAGGCGTTATTGAAGATGTTATAGTTAAGGTCAAGGATTTCTATTTTCCTGTAGATTTCCTTGTCCTTGACATGGATGTACCAGATAATCTGAGGAACACGCCCATCATTCTGGGGCGTCCGTTCCTGGCTACCACAAAGGCCAACATTAATTGTGAAAGCGGTAGCATGGAAATCGCTTTTGGGGACCAACGAATGAAATTGGATATTTTTAAGGCGATCAATAAATTTGAGGATTGTGGATTTATTGAGGAACTCGATGAGGATAATGTTAATATTGAAACTTGTTTGACAGTTTCTTCAATTGAAAGTTCCTCTTTGGTTGATGAATTTGACCTGCAACCCTCCGACCTGACATCTTCGGAAGAGGTTACTGATTTTGTTCACTCAAAACCTCTTCCTCTTGTTGAATCTTCAGCATCTACCCTACCATCAATCATTACCCCACCCCAGCTTGAATTGAAACCATTGCCTGAGAATTTAAAATATCAATTTTTAAGACCGCAGAATACTCTCCCTGTGATTATTAGTGCTAAATTGACAAAGGAGAAAGAGATTAAATTGATTAAGGTCCTAAAGGAACATAAGGAGGCAATTGGTTGGACCATTCATGACTTCAGGGGGATCGAGCCATCTTACTGTAATCATAGAATATTTTTGGAAGATGGATCCCACCCTTCTCACTAGATGCAGAGGAGATTGAATCCAAATATGCGAGAAGTGGTCAAAAAGGAAATCATCAAGTGGCTCGATGCAAGAATTATTTATCCAATCTCTGACAGTCCCTGGGTAAGTCCCGTTCAGATTGTTCCAAAAAAAGCCAGGATTACTGTTATGACTAATGAGAGAGGAGAATCTGTCACAACTCGTTCAGCTTCCTCTTGGAGAGTTTGTATTGATTACAGGAAGCTGAACACAGCCACTAAAAAGGATCATTTTCCCCTGTCCTTCATTAATCAAATCTTGGAAAAATTAGCTAGGCAGAAGTACTTCTATTTTCCTGATGGCTACTCAGGATACAACCAAGTTCCTATCCATCCCGAGAATCAGGAAAAAACTACTTTCACCTGTCCCTACGAAACCTTTACTTTTCGTAGGATGCCTTTCGGGTTATGCAATGCAGCTGCGACTTTTCAAAGGTGTATGCTAGCCATATTTTCCGACATGGTGGGAGAGTTTATGGAAGTCTTCATGGATGATTTCTCTGTTTTCGAAGAATCATTTGACTCTTGTTTGGCTAATTTGGAAATGATTCTTAAGCGATGTATCAAGACACGACTGGTCCTTAGCTGGGAAAAGAGTCATTTCATGACCCAAGAGGGCATCGTTTTGGGTCATGTAATCTCTGAACGGGGAATTGAAGTAGACAAAGCTAAGGTTGATGCTATCGCTAAACTTCCTCCTCCCGCATCTGTTAAACAAATCACATCATTTCTTGGCCATGTGGGATTTTATCGAAGATTCATCAAGGATTTCTCCAAGGTTGCTCGTCCTTTGAGCAATCTTCTTGCCAAAGAAACGCCGTTTGTTTTTGACGAATCATGCTGAAAGGCATTTGATTTCCTAAAAACGGCAGCCACCCATGCTCCAATTTTGCAACCACCAATTTGGACAGCCCCATTTGAGATCATGATCGACGCTTCTGATTACGCGGTCGGGGCTGTCTTGGGTCAGAAAATTGACCGAAAGCCCTCTGTCATTTACTACGCTAGTAAAACTCTGGATGAAGCCCAGAGGAATTACACTGTTACTGAAAAGGAATTACTAGCTATGGTATTTGCGTTGGAAAAATTCAGGGCTTATCTCTTGGGGTCTCATGTTATTGTTTATACCGACCACTCGGCCTTGAGACATCTCTTGGCTAAAAAGGATGCTAAGCCCCGGCTTATTCGTTGGATTCTTCTTCTTCAAGAATTTGATCCTGAAATTAAGGATAAAGTCGGGGTACAAAATGTGGTAGCGGATCATTTGTCAAGACTCCTAGGTGATTCTTCTTGTCCGGACATTCCGATTGCTGACACTTTTTCGGATGAAACCATTCTTACAGTTTTAGGTGTCCGCACCCCATGGTTTGCTGACATTGTTAACTATTTGGTCGTTGGTCAAATTCCCCAAGATTGGACCAAGCAACAACGGGATAGACTCAAATCTGAGGCCAAATACTACTTTTGGGACGACCCTGAACTGTATCGCATTGGCTCTGATCAGATTATTCGCCGATGCATACCGGAGAATGAATTCAACAGTATACTCAAGTTCTGCCATGCATCTGGGTGTGGTGGACATTTCTCTGGGAGAAAGACGACTGCAAAAATCTTGCAATCTGGCTTCTATTGGCCGTCTTCATTCAAGGATGCCCAGGACTTCTCAAGGTCATGTTCTTGATGTCAGTCACTCGGGAACATAACTAAGAGAGACATGATGCCCCTAAACCCTATTCTTCCTGTAGAAATTTTCGATGTTTGGTGCATCAATTTCATGGGACCCTTTATCCCTTCATTTGGACATCAGTACATTCTTGTTGCTGTTGATTATGTGTCCAAATGGATTGAGGCGATTCCCACCTGAACCAATGACCACAAGGTGGTCATTAATTTTGTCAAGAACAATATCTTCAGTAGGTTCGAGATTCCGTGGGCTATCATCAGTGATGGTGGCACTCATTTTACTAATGCCCAATTCCAGAATTTATTGGCCAAATACAGGGTTAATCATCGTATTTCCACTCCTTACCATCCCCAGACGAATGGACAAGCTGAGATCTCCAATCGAGAGATCAAGAACATTCTGGAAAAAATGGTTAGGCCTGATCGCAAGGATTGGACTCAAAAGCTTGAGGACGCTCTTTGGGCCTACCGTACGGCGTATAAAACGGCCATCGGCATGTCTCCATTCCGTTGAAATAATAAAAATTATAAAAAAATATTCTTTGAAAAGATAATTGAAAAAGGAATCTAGTTGCAAAATTTCAACTTATTCTGATTCCAATTTTTATCAGAGAATTGTTCTTATTTTCGTGGTCTGCTGAAGAAGAAGAAAAACCCTAGAATTGCATGAACCCTAGGTTACACCTTTAGGGTTACACTTTAGAGACCATACATTTGGGCTAGACTAGACTTAGTCAAGTCTAGTGTTTGGCCAGTGAGCTTGGTCTCCTTGTGGGCCACTCACCATAAACCCCAGCTGAAGAAAAAAGGGGTTAAAATAAATTGTAAAACACAAAATAAACCCGAATTTGTTGTCATACTATTGGGTGGTTTCAACCGCTCTTGCCAAACCTAGTGACTAAGTTTGTGGGGTAGTGTCAAACAACCGCAGCTCGAGGGTCAACGGAACTGGAGGCGTGAACCGAAGGAAGAACCTTCCCCTTAGTCCCCTCGTAACCAGACTGGCTGGGTTAGCTTAAGAGGCTTGAATTAGTTTTAGTCGGTTGAACAATGAATTTTCTCTTTAGGAATTAGAATTTTAAATGAAAAATCTGGTCATCTGATCATAAGAACCATCTGATTGACAGGGCCTTAGCCTTGTCTGGCTGGCTACACCAACCTAAGGGTTGGTTGGTGCATGCAAGGAAGGAGGTCACTCAGACTTCAATTGGTTGGACCTTGGGAGCCGCTCCCAAGGAGGCGAGTCACTTCACCTGGGCCATCTTCTCCCCTACCCTCTTCTTCTATCTACTTAGTCACAATGGCTAACCCTGGACCCTGAACTGGTCAGGATCCAGTAAATCTGGACCCAATGGCTCATCTGGAAGCCTAAGTCGTTGAATCTGAGGAACGGCAGAAACAGAGTATAGACCGTATCTTGGACACTTTAGACAGAATGTAGCATCCACCACGAGGAGAACAGCTTTGGGATTTCTGCGATCCGGCGGTACAGATTGTCGCACGGCTAGTCCGGATTCCCGCAGGCGGAGATGCATTTGAGCTCAAGCCCAATCTAATTGGGCTAATTCAGAATTACTTCTATGGAAACTTGAACGAGGATCCATTCCAGCATTTAGAGGACCTGAGTCGAATTGCGAAAATGGCTCGACCCAGGGATGTAGATCTTGGAATTGTTCTGATGAAGCTATTTCCATTTTATCTCAGGGATAAAGCTTCATGCTGGTTCAAAACCATCGAGAAGCCGATTGGAACATGGCTAGAATTACAACGGTGAATTCCTGCAAAAGTTCTTCTCGATCGATCGCATGAACGTGATGAGGCATGCGATTACGACTTTCTCCCAAGGACGTGAGGAGAAGTTGCATGATGCCTGGGACTGATTTCATGATCTCTTGAGGAAATGCACTCACCATGGTGTGCCCAAATGGCACTTAGCTCAGATTTTCTACCATGGGCTGGACAACACACATCAGTACCTGGTCAATGCATCCAGTAATGGGAACTTCCTCGCTAAAGATGAGAATAACACATTTGAGTTGTTCAAGTCATTAGCGGAGAATTCAATGAATGCCGTGTCGATGAACCAGTTGCAGTGACCTGGACAGTAGAGAGTGAGTGTTCATGAGGCTCAAGCAGAGTCTATCCAAGCTGACATGAGCATCATCGCCAAGGAGCTGGGTAAGATGGATCTGCTGGGAAAGAAAATTGATGAAGTACTTCATGTTCTACCGGAGCTGCCCGGAAGCTCTGTTGCTCCTAAATCTTCTTCTGCACCCCGAGCCCCTCCTACTTGAGTTAATCTGCTCACTCAGAATGCACCTCCTCCGTATTCACGGGACCCTGTGTATCAGAATCCCGCGAGCAATCCTGATCTGGCATAGTATGATCAGGGTTACACACAACACGA
The DNA here is from genome assembly GCA_037157565.1 of Thalassia testudinum. NCBI lineage: Eukaryota > Viridiplantae > Streptophyta > Magnoliopsida > Alismatales > Hydrocharitaceae > Thalassia > Thalassia testudinum. Next base: position 89,018,503 of record JAZHRO010000013.1, on the reverse strand, counting down.
TGATTATAACACGTATCCCCTTGATGAATATACTCCTCAGACGTCATCAGCCTATGAAGACGTCAGTGATGTTCAAGGATATGGGCGTAATAACTCGTACTCAGAGGCATATAACCCTGGTTGGCGCCAGCATCCAAACTTCTCCTTGTCAAGGAACTCACAGAGACCACATCAAGATCCACACTACCAGACCAAGCAGTACAGGAATGCGCAGAACACGTACCCTAGGCAGCAGCCATTCCCATCTCAGCAGCAGCAACCCCATTCTATATACCAACCACTGCATCAAGCTGCCAATCACCCTTCAAGGCAAGCCGATTTTGAGTCACTAAAAGAGGAGCTGCAAGAATCAATGAGAAAGTCTACACAAGATAGCTTGCAGATCATGAAGGCGATGGCTGACCAGATACAGAACATACAAAACATGCAAAACCAGTTGCTACAAGAGCATAGGACCCAGGGAGCCTTGCCCTCCCAACCTATCCCAAACCCACGATATGTGCAAAACCAGGGCACCTCGCCTAGGTTTCAGGCACCATAGGGACAGGCACACGCCATATTCCAGGCACCTCCTATGCCACCTGGTTATGCCCAAGGCCAGCTGCCTTTAATACAAAACCCTGCATACTCTGCCCCTTCCGCTCCTCCACCACCTCATGGACAGCAAGCCGATGTGAAGGCCGTCTCGTTGAGCGGAAGGAAGACATTCGACCCACCATATAGGCAGGCGGGTCCTGATTTTTCTCACCCTCCACCGCAGGATGGTTCGACTCCTTCATCTCAGGAGCCACCTACGGTGGATAAGGGCAAGAGGCCACTTGACCCTGAGGTTCCTATTCCTTTTCCCGAGGCTCTAACACGAAATGCAGTACAGAAGGACATGCGAAATTTTGAGGACTTGAAGTCTATGTTCAAGGAAGTACAAATTCAGGTCCCTCTCCTTGAGGCCATTGATCACATTCCCGCTATCGCTAAGTTCTTTAAGGACTACTATACCCCGAAGCGACAACCGAGATTGGATGACAGGTGGTACTGTCAAAGGAGGCTAGCATTGTGATTTTAGCCAACTTACTGCCAAAAATAAAAGATCATGGTACCCCCTTCATATCCTGCCTCTTGCAGGATTCTCCATTTGATCAGGCCCTTCTTGATCTGGGTTCGTCCATTAACCTGACTCCCACTGCAGTATATGATTGATTCCGATTCAGGGAGTTAAAACCCACCTTGGTCACAATTCAGCTGGCTGATAGATCAGTGAAAATACCAAGGGGGTGGTTGAGAACGTGATTGTAAAAGTTTGCGGATTTTTCTTCCCCACAGACTTTTTCATTCTTGATATGGAGGTTCCTCCTAATCTCCGTGATGCACCAATTATTTTAGGTCATCCATTTCTGGCAACAGCCCGGCCAAACATTGATTGTGCATCCGGGTGTATGGAGATAGTCCTAGGTAATAAGCGGCTTCGACTTGACATATTCAAGTAATCAAGGAACTTCGACTGTGATTGAATCGAGGAGGATGGTGAAGACGAAGATTCAATATACTATGGTAACATTGGACTCCTTTGTGACGACCCAATGTCTTATTTGTCTGCACTATCAGGGTTCTTGGACCTTGATCCACACGGGACTGAGACCACTGCACTACACATATCTCCCCGAGGATCCGATTGTTTAGGGTGTGTTTCTAACCACAGCACCCCTGACTCTAGCTATCCTGATCTGCACACTATTGAATCGCCCCTATTGTTGCAGGAAGGCGTGACCACAGCTAACGGGTTTCCCATTAATGCAGTCACGACTGACTATCTTACAGGTAGCGAATCAGAGTGAATTCACATGCATCTGGATCATCAGATTCCCACCTTCGATTCTACTCCTATTCCCATTTCTAACTCTGACCCACCCATGATTGAATTGAAGCCCCTAGCTAATTCACTTAAATATGTGTTCTTGCGTGAAAGTGAGACATACCCAGTCATTATTAGTGCTCACTTAACCCAAGAACAGGAACATCAATTGATTTCTATGCTACAAGACCGTAGGCTACTATAGGGTGGAGCATTGCTGATCTCTGCGGTATTCGCCCCTCATATTGCACTCATCACATTTACACAGATGAGGAGGTGAAACCTTCTAGACAACCTTAAAGATAGCTAAACCTGAATATGCTAGAGGTTGTTAAGAAGGAGATCATCAAATGGCTGGATGCGGGCATTGTATACCCAATCTCTGACAGCCAATGGGTGAGTCTGATCCAGATGGTGCCCAAGAAAGCAGGACTCACCATCGTGAAAAATGATAAGGGTGAATCCATCCCAACCCGGACCACAACATTATGGTGGGTTTGCATAGATTAGAGAAAACTGAACACGGCTACCCAGAAGGATCACTTTCCTTTACCGTTCATTCATCAGATCATAGAACGGTTAGCTAGACGTAGTTTCTTTTACTTTTTGGAAGGATACTTCGGGTACAATCAGGTAGCGATTAGCCCAGAAGATCAAGACAAGACCACTTTCACATGTCCCTTTGGAACATTCGCCTTCAAGCAGATGCCCTTCGGCCTCTGCAACGCATCAGCGACATTTCAACGTTGTATGATGGCCATCTTCTCTGACATGATTAGGGATTACATGGAAGTGTTTATGGATGATTTCTCCATTTTTGGGGACAATTTTCAATCTTGTCTTGACAACCTCACCAAGATCCTAAAATGGTGTATTGAGGTAAACCAATACTATCCTGGAAAAAGAGCCATTTCATGGTGAGGGATGGCATTGTACTAGGGCACAGGATCTCTGTAAACGGACTCGAGGTCAAGCGTGCTAAATCTGAGATCATATCTTGATTACCCCCACCTAGCTCAGTCAAGCAGATCAGATCATTCTTGGCTCATGTCAGATTTACCGAAGATTTATACGCGACTTCTCAAAAATTATGCAACCTTTGATGAATCTCCTGGTAGCTGATACCCCCTTCGAATTCAACACCACGTGTCTCAACGCCTCGGAGACTTTACGAAGCGCTGTCTCTAATTCCCCGATTCTCCAACCACTCGACTGGTGATGAGTGGCTACTCATCATAGCTAAAAGGCCGAAATTAAGCTAGACACTAAGCAAAACAATATCAAATTAACACATAAAAAGGGTTAAGTGTGGGAATTAAAGAAAAGACCTAAAACTTTTAATGTGTGTTAAAATCTCCTAATTAGGTCACAAAAATGAGATATTCTGAAAACTAAAGAACAAATGATGATCCATGCATCAATTGAACACATAAACAAGTTTGAAAAGATAAATCAGAAGTAAAATCAATGTCTTAAATGTTCAATTAAGCACATGTAAAAATTTGAAAGCAATTGGACATCATTTAGGCTTAGAAATAAATAGATTACAATTAGGTCCTTCATGCATTACATTTCTACCCTTCAAAACTCCTTCTTGGACCTTTTTGCAAGCCGCAGGGACCCTTCTGTATGACTACAGGGCCCTTCCAGTTATAGTTCTTCTCACTTTTGGACCTGCACGCTATTCTTCTACCCCTTCGTTTAAGGGTCTTCCTGCAAGTTTTCCCTCATTTCAGAGAGAAGCCTGTGTTCTTCACGCGCACTGTAGCGCGCGAAGAACACAGCCATTCTCGACCGTCCATCGCACTTTTGATCTCGATCTGCGGCTGGAATCAAATGGATCCTTCACGCGATTCGGTGCGTGCGTTCACCTCTCTTCCCAGATCTCATCTGACGGTCAGATCTCTCTCTTGACTCGCCGCGCGCTCTACCCATCTCATCCTCACCGCCGGCCTGATTTTGATTAACCTCACCCTTGCGGTGATCTCAGTCACTGAGCTGCTATTTAAGCACCTCAGTGGTGTCGCGCGCAGGGGATCGCTCCCTCCTACATCTCTTAGCGATCAATTCTTCCACTCCAGTCTCTCCTCCTCATCTAGACCCTGATTTCACAGCCACCGGCTGTGGAATCATCGCCTGCTCTCGACCCTCCTCGTCGCTAAGGACCTCGTAGCACCTGAGGACGACCCTGGAGTCTCACTAGCAGACTCTTCCCTCTGCTGGAGTCACCCTCCTCCTTTCTTCCTCCTTAGCCGCCGGCTAAGGACCCATAGGTCCCATTCTTCCTTTTAGTTTAGTTTTTAATTCTGCACAAGTAGTGTTAGATTTAGCTTGCAGTAGTTTAGAATAGATTTAGTTTTAATTGTTAGTGTTTAATGTTAGTTGTAGTTAGATTAGTCTTAGGAGTAGAATTAGTATTAGATCCCCTCCCTCACCTCCTCTGATCAGTCCAGATCAGAGGGGAAGAATCATCTGTTCACTGTTCAATTTATCTCCCTCTTCATGTTTTGTTTTTCCATCATCCAGATTCTAATTCTTGTTTTTTTTCCTTTTAACGACGAATTTTTCATCAATCACCCACACATCCTGACCCAATTTCAGATCTGATGGCACACTGCCTCAGATCTGAAAGTGGCGTCACAAGCACCATTTGGGGCTTCTCACTCACTCCATTTGTTTCACAAAAGCCCCTCTGTTTTAAATGGATTGCCTCAGTTTGTCAGAGCACTTTTGATCTGGATTTTAAAGGATTTTTACTCTCTGAAATGTTTTGACAGATCTGACAAATTGAAAGGATTTTTGGTTTTCATCGTAGGCAAGGATTCTGAGAAGTTCTCTGGTGACAGAGAACCAATCAGAAGAGCCTTTCATGATTCTGTTTATACTTTGTTTTGAATGCATTCGCCAGCTTCCATTAAATTTCCTTAATGCATTCTTAGTCTCTTTTTGCTATTTTAGAACTACCATGCACTATTTGTGTTGATGATCATTTCTGTATGGTGATTCTCTAACCTAAGGAGTTTTCCATACTCCTTAAGGTTGCAAGAAACTGGGATTGTGTTTCTTTGGTTTTAATTGATCGAGCTAAGTCTTCCTTCATGCTGTCTATGGCATTAGGAAGACTAACTCAATGCCATTTGAATGTTGATCTGAAAGGATGCTTCTGATAAGGTTTTTCCTAATGAGTGTTTGAGTTGAATTTACATGAGATTTTCGTGAGATTTAAACCCCTTTCAGATTTGGATTTCAACTCTGTAAATTGTAGTTTGTTTTGAATTTTATCTTACTCCCAGTTACACAGCAATATGCTGCATCTAGCAGCTACATTCCCCTCTTCTCTAAACTCCCTTCTTCTCTAAATTTCCCTCTTCTCTGTAGAATACTTCCACCCTCTTCAAGTGGACTAACTGCAGCAGCAGTTAGCCATTTGACTGTGGCTTAAGCCACTGCCACTGTAAACAACACTAAAACAGCACATTCTTCTCTTCTCCATCTCCTCTGACAGTAGCTGCGGCTGCTGTCTAAACTCAAATAAAAACTCAATCAACTCTAATTCCCTAACTTTATACAAAAGCCTAATGGCATAGACTTATTTTAAAACTGTAAATACACCCATCCATAGTATTATAACTATAACTATAGCATATCAGTTAGATACATAGTTATACTGTAAATATGTATAAAACCTGTACAGAAATTCATATACATATGTAATCTATGTAAAAATATGTATATATACTAATCTAGTATGTATGTATTTACTGATTTATGTATATATATAGATACAGATTTATATTTACTGATTTAGTAGCTAAGTTAATAAGTTAGAGCAATAATCAAGTAAATAAATCTATAAACTTGGGAATATATATATATATATATGTATATATTAAGTAATTTAAGTTAGTCAAAGTATAATTATACCTAGTATAACTTACTGTAACTTAGTTTTAATTATAAACTACACAGAATTGCTATTTTAGCCTAAATAAAACATAAATAAATTCGTAAAAATACAATAAAAATATGTATTAAATACTTAAGTATGTAAGTTAAAACTGTTTAAGGTCAATTAGACCATTTACTAATTATTTTATAAGTAATTAACTATTTAATCACCTAAATCAACCTGTATAATCAGCCTAGTTTAGCGAATTTATTTGTATAGTAAAAATATTTAAAATTCAAAATTAATTAGTCAATTATGTAGTATTATGTAAATATTTTATTTACCATATTTTATTTTATTTTTTTAATAATTTATGGCCCCCAAATCGAGGGCCAAAAACGCGCACAGACGCAGCTGCGTCTGGTTTCCAGCGCACGATGTGGCGCTGGAATAGCGCCACATCGTGGGCTGCAAACGAAACGCAGCATATAAATATAATTTATGTTATATGCTAGCCAGTCGTCATGGCGCCGGGCGCCCGAAACACAGCCTGTAATGTCTGATCCGATAACCCGATATGTGATGATACTGAATGTGTGGGGCTGGGAGCCCGAGCGTGCGAGTATGTCTGGCGTTGGGCTGAGGCCCTGCGCTGAGTTTGAATAACGTAACTAAGCCACCTAATCTGAGATTAAGGCGCGCTTAGTAGAGGTCTGGTCCCACCCGAAGGGTGCTGTGTATCCCTCGAAAAGCGCGCCTGCTAATTAAACACATTTTACACTAAGGACTCTCCACCGCAGCCTCTGAAATACCACACAGAACAAAATGAAAGGACAGACGACTTAAAAAAAAAGATAACACGAGATAACAACAGAAAAGACTCTGTACATACGTATAAGTAAACCCACATAATTACTAACAAAATAAAACGACACTATAAATGTCGCTAAAGACCTCAGTTTGCTTCTTTAGGTTGTATATAGTGTTTCCTGAGATTTAGCGACGTTTATATCTGTCACTAAAACTGATATATATGTCACTATAAATAAATGACTAGTAAGTTAAGTTTTTACACTATGGTATCCTAATGTAGTATGAACTAACATATTAGTGTTAATAGTATAACTTGTAAATACATAGTTTAGAGTATAATAATAGATTGTTTGATGCTTGTTCATAGTTAGCATTTTTGCAAGCACTTCTTAGTAACTAGGTAAATAAAACATTCATTCATTCTTTAAATGTGGAGTTTCTTTTTGAATAAGAAGACAATTTTGGAGATAATCAAAGAGTGACCGAATTAAATTCAATGAATTGCCTCCCAGAGAACGACCTGGAACAAAACCAGTAAAAATTAGATAAATAAGCAAATGATAATAATGGTTGTAATGACTGGTACTCACCCATACTCACCACTATACGACATCCTTAATGTTATATTATACACCCTATACTACAATGACATGATCAACAATTATTACCAACAACCATCATCATCATTATTTTTGGCGCCGTTGCCGGGGAGGCAACGCTCTTTGCACCAAAATTTTCTTTTTATTCTTTTGTATATAGAAATTCTTTATTTCATTCATTCATTCATTGTAATTTCTTTTATTTTCCATTGAATTAATTGTGTATACATTCCTTTATTCTTTTACTAGTCATTTGTTTTTTCCACAGCACTTGAGGAGGAGTGTCGTCTTCCTGGTGGAGTCGCTGCGCTCCAGATCCGTCTTCCTGGTGGAGTTTTGCCTCGTAGTAGCTGTAGGATTTTAGTATTAGTTTTAGTATAGATAGTTTTAGGTTTATTGATTAGGAGCAATTGTTAGTCATAAGTTGTGAGAGCTTGTTCTCACACAATTTTTGTAATAATTCTGGACTGTCTGGACTTTATTTCTTTATCTTCTTAATTTCTTTCCTTACTTTTGAATTGCATATAAATTTTTTTTTTTTTTTCAGAAAAATCAAAAAAAAAATCAAAAAGATCTCATACTTATCTAGCAGCAGCATAACCCTAGGCATCCATTTTTAGGATTGCATTTCATTCCTGCTAGATTTTAATTCAAGTCAAATCTGCATTCGAAGATTGCTGGAGTCAGGTACGCATTTCTTACCTAACTCTAACTCCTGCCATATTTGCATTTGACTTAAAGTAAAGAAGACCACTACTTGTTCTGAATTTATTAAAAAGTGAAACGAGCAGCATAGAAAACACATTTTAATCACTTCAATTAAATCAAAAAGGAGATAGCAAAATTGGGTGAAACCATGTTTGAGATTTTAATCGCCTTGTGTTGAATGTTATCGTGCACACAGCACGATCACTTAAGGCCACAATACACGGGTTTCTACCTCATCTTTCTGCAACCACAGGATCTGGATTCGCACGCTCAGTCTTATCCAGATTCCCAGTGGATTTTAGAGGTCTGCACTTCGCTAGGTTTATCTTAGGATACATACAATTGTTTGAAACAATTGTTTGCGTATAACATACTTTGCGTCGCAGCCTCTAGGAAAAATTTTCTCCGATTCATTTCGATTGATTGGTCTTCTTGAATTGAGATTTTATTGGGATTCTTCTGTTTTATTGTGAACGTTAAAATTTTTTTCCCATTGAGTTGGATCGAATTAGAGTAAACGGGATTTCAAAAAAAAAACCAACTCAATGGAAGGTAGGAGATCCCAAAACCCAGAACTTGTACTCCCCTTGGGTACTGCTACCCAAGCTACTGCATCATCTTCTTTGCCTTCCACTTCTAATCCCTTACCTCCTGAGTCTCAAAATACTTTTCACAATCCCCCTCGCCAAGAGGATGATCTTGATTCTTCACGCTTTGAGGATTTTGAAGAACTTCCTCCAGACTTAGTTGCACATCCTCTACCACAGCAACCACCTATCCCTAGGTTCCAACCTCCACCTTATCCTAATCATCCTAATCCACCCCCGGAGAGAGGACCTATGCCTCATCTTCAGCACCTTTTCGATACACAACTACAAATGAATACCTTAACCCAACAGGTGCAACAGCTTGCTCAAGCTGTAAATCTATTAGCTAACCCCCAACCACAACCACTTCAACCTAGAAATCCTCAGGCACCACCCCAACCCCGTAGACCTCAACTACGAGATTATTATAATCCGGCAGTTGTCCAACCAATGCCTGTGGTACGTTATCCCAATGGGGGTCGTGCTGCTGAACTGAAGCCGAACATTATAGCACTCATTCCTCACTTCCATGGACTTGCTTCTGAGGACCCTTTTCAGCATTTAGAGGAGCTAAAGAATCTTGCCCAAACTTTGGGTCCGCAAGGACATGATCAGCACACACTTTTGATGAAAATGTTCTCCTTTTCATTAAAAGATAAGGCAGCCTTTTGGTTTAGAACACTTGCACGGACTACACCTATAGATTCCTGGGCTTCTTTAGAACATGAGTTCTTAAAGAAGTACTTTCCTGTAGGCCGCACTAATGCCTTAAGGCGTGCCATCACCACCTTCACCTAGAATTCAAGAGAACCTATGCACGAGGCTTGGGAGAGATTCCATGAGCTTTTGAGAAAATGTCCCCACCATGGTGTCCCACGCTGGCAACAGGTCCAGATCTTCTACCATGGGCTCCATGATGACACACGGAATTTTGTAGATGCCGCTTGTGGAGGCAATTTCCTGTGTCGGGACGAGGACTCAGCCTTTGAGCTCTTTGAAGGCATGGCCGAAAACTCTATTAATAATGCTTCAATGAGCGTGTTTAATAGAAAGTCCTCACATTCCCACTCACACACGGGGGTACATGAAGCCTGATGAGAACCTCATCATGAGCCATAACTAGCTCATTTTGACCCAATACAAAGGATAAAAGCTCCTACATAACTCAAGGAAAGCTTAACTCAGAGAATTCTGAGTTTAAGGAGAAAACAAGTCATAAGGGGTAAAAATGCAATTTTACCAGTATAATCTGCATACAGGGTAATTCAGGGCCCAAACACAGGTCAAAACAACTTAATAAGAATAAAAGTGGGATGAAATGATCTAGCAAGGGCTACAGCAATTCCAAGAAACTAAATGATAATCTGTAACCCTAAAACAACCCACTTCAATTCACGAGGTTCGAGGCAAAGTAAAAATAGAATAAACCCTCTAAAATTCATAGAAAAATAATCTCTAGGGTTTAGAACCTTCAATTTGGCCTTCAGAACCCATTTTGACCTACATTGAGAACCATGCCCAATTAATAACTTAATTTGGGTTTTCGCATAAATTGACCGGTCAAACAAGGTTTAATATAGAAATGAAATTCACCATCAGATTCCTTAGGTCCTAATCAGTCATGTATAAAAACTTGAGCCTAAGAAGAGACCTCCTTGACCAACTTTACAATTTGGTCCTCATATATTTACTTTTTGGCCCTCAACTTTTGAACCCTCGCATTTTGGCCCCTAACTCTCCTTCGTTCTTTGCAATCAGGTCCCCCCTACAAAACCTGCCAGCACCATGCTCCGGCGACCTTGCGCGGAGCATGGCGCCGCGCAGGGTGAGGGGGAGAACCTGGCAAGTAAATCGGGGGTGCCCTGCGTCGTCAGCCGTCGCAGGGACACCCCCTGGTCGCTGTAGCCCACCATACCGGCCGTGCGAACGCACGGACGGTATGGGTTTTTGTTTCCGGCCATCCTCCGGCGAGGGAGACACGTCGTCTCCCTCCGCCTTCCTCCCTGTTTTGATCCCTATAAATACCCCCCGTTGCTCCACCGACCGGGGCAGCTCGGGTCTGACGGAGAAAACCCCCAACTTTCCTCTCTTCTCTCTCCGGCAGACGCTCACCAGCTCCGGCGGTTCCTCCCCCTTCTCCTCTTCGCTCTGCCGCAATACCAGCAGCAGAGACTTCCTCCCCTGCTCTTCCCGCGCCACGCCGCACCCAGCTGGCGCCTCTCCGGCTCTCTGCTCGCCGCCGCCCCTTTCCCTGAGCATCGTCTTCTCCGGCGACAGTCGATACGACTGTCGCCCTGCTGCTCCCCCTTCGTCCCTGCAAGTAAGCTAGAACTACTTCCCTTCTTCTCCTCTTTCTTTCCCCGCTTTCAATTTGTTCAATTAAGCCCTCAACCGACCCTGACCATCGTCACCCCCTTCGTCTCCGGCCACCCTCCGGCGAGATGCTCCCATCGCTCCACAGCCTCACACACCTCGCCGACCCTCACCGAACCTCCGCCTCATCACACTGAGCACCCCCCACCCCTCCACTGCCACTCCACACCTCCGTAACGCTCCCCCGAACAAACCCATTCCTCCGGTTGCAGTCCAACCTAGGGCTGCCGCCAGACACCACCTTGCGGCTTGCCGCGCAGCTCCACACCTTCGCCGTGCCACGGCGAAGGTTCCCCAGTGGTTTGATCAGGCCGAGAGGCCATATTCGTGTCCGACAGGTTTTGAGGTTCGACCGCCATTAACGCACATTGAAGCAGCTTCTCCCGCGCTCCAGGCTTGAGGACTCCAGGTCTCCAGCTGCTGCGGATTACGGGGAGTCTTGCGAAGGCAGCCAGCCAGCAACCGACGCAAATCGAAGCCGCAGCTGCAGAAGCTAGGCCGCGGTCTTCCAGCAGGCGCACGCGAGGAGAGGCCTCCGTTTAGTCCCACATCGGTAAGCCTCACAACCTCTTCACCGTTTAAATTGATTTTGTGCATTAGCCTTACTGCCTCAGCACACGGGGTGAGGTCCCCTTCACCCGCCCGGTTACCCGGTCTCGTCCGCGCTCACGCCCCGCGGACCTGACCCGACCCGACTTAAGACTGACCTGCACTCCTCGCCCACCACGCACGCCGGTGGGCCTGGACCCGGACCTGACCCGTACCCGACTACCCGGCAGCTCTGGGAGAGCTTTCCCAAGAGTGGTTTCAGAGAGAGAGAGACGCGGGGGGAGAGGGTAGAGTAGGTTTTGTCCTCTGACGTAAGCTCTGAAGTATGCAGGCACAGGTGAAGAAGAAGGACCGCGGAAGAAGAAGGAAGCTGAGGGAGACACTGTAGCAATAGGCAGTTTAAGTCGTCTGATTTGGAAATTAGACGACGTCCTGAAGGGAAAAGAAGAAAGAAGGAGGGGCGACATCCTGACTGGAAAAAGAAAAGAAGAAAGAAGGAGATCTGAAGAACAACAGAAGAAGGCGAGGCAGAGGAGAACACAAAAGAACAAGGGAAGAACTGAAAGAAGAAAAACAAAGAAGAAAGAAGAAGATCTGAAGAAAGACAGAAGAAAAAGGAAGAGCAGGAACAGCTGGAAAAAGAAGAAGAGCATCACCACTGCAGAAGAAGAAGATCACCTCGGCAGACAAAGAAGAAGAAGATCTGAGACGAGGAGAAACAAAGAGAAAACAACAAATCCTTTCTCTCTTTATTTTTTTGTAAAAGAAACATGTATATCTCTAGAATACAACTTGCTCCCTGAGTTCGACCTCGGGAACTCTTTTCCGAGTAAAAAATTTATATATTTGAAATGATGGCAACAACTGGCTATACTACGACGCTATAACCCTGCTGTTGGAGCCACCATTTTTTTTGGCGCCGTTGCTGGGGGCCAACAGCTATTCTAGAGGTAAACATTCCTGTTTCTTTTTAATTTCTGATAATCTCCTCTCTTTTGTGCAGAAAACTACAGGAAATCAAGAAGACAAGCAACCGCACAACAACCACTCCGAGGACAGGTAAATTTTTCCTCTCGCTATTAACCCCTAAACTCTAAAGAGAAAAAAAAAGAAAAGAACAAGTAATATAGGGCTAACCTGTCTTCCATACTTAGTAACCATAAAAGTTGCATGTTTTCAACTCATTATTCCTGCACACTATTAAGGGTATTTAAGGGCTAACACATTCTTGCTTGAGCCCTAATTACCCAACAGAGAACTAACTGGACCAAGTAGAGCCAACATAAGATTCAACATTAGGGTTTTAGAGACACACTACTTAAATCAAGAATGGAGAAAATCCAAAAGAAGTGTGCCTAGACCATTGATTGAAAATACCTATTCAAAAGAAAACCTAAAACAATTGGCTCTCTAAACACTTGAACCCTAAAAGACAAGACCTAAAAGCTCTCAAAGAAAACAAGAGGTAAAGTTGACCCCTTGGGTCAACCAACCTTAAATTAGGTCACTCTTTGCACTTAAAAGACTAAAGTTCAAGTGAAACCTTAAGCACCCTGATCTTAAAATTGGTAGACTTAAGAGGTCAAGATCCCCATTCTGGTCTACCTGGAACCGCAGTGACAAGAGAGGTCGGGTGGGGGAAACCCTGTAACCCGTGGTGACGCTCTACCGTGTAGGGGTCTTCGCGGGACTCTCCCTCTCTGGCTGCCCAGGTAATTCTCAGGTGGACGATCTTTCTGATCAAGGGGTCCATCTGCCCCGAACCTCTATAGTCACCCAACAATTTTTGGGTGTCTTGATTGGGTCCAGCACCTGCTTATCTCATCCAGCCCTTCAGTATTTTTCAGGAGGTCCTTGAAACCTCCTATAGAAATTCACTCTCCCCGAGGCTAAGCCTCGGCTCCTTTGTTTTTGCAGAAATCATTCACATAGCCCCTCTTTCCTCTGATTCTGAACAAAATCCCCTTCTTCCATCTTGATTCAAACTTTGATTCTATCTCTTGATTCCACCACCTGATCCAATTATGCAGCCTAATTACCTAGCAAGACTACCATTCAAAAAACCTGAATATCTGAGATCCATGAAAGATAAGATGATTGAGGATGCCCTTGAAATCTATGAAATCAAACCCTCAACACCAGTAGAAAACATTCAGGTTGATGTCCCAACAACCACAGCTTTCATCATAAACTGTGCCCAAATTCTATTGACTGAAATTTCAAAAGGATCAACCCGAGATATGCTCATGACAGGATACATTGAGATGGAAAAATTACACCAATCTGAATACCTTCAATGCTTGACAAATCCTGTACTTTGGGAACAACACCAAGATGCCCTTATGAAACGGGTAGAAATGATGAAATCAGTAGAACAAATTATCAACCAGAAATACCCGTATATACCAGAAACAGAGGATGAACCATCTTGGAACAATATTAAGGAACAATCCAGTTTCCCAGATCTCGGGATTGAGGCACAAAGTGGTTGTAAAATCCCAACCCAGATAGAAGACAATGTTGAATTAGGTTGGGATATTGCAGGAGAACACAATGATGAGCCAAACGTAGACCATGAATTGTCAAGCCTAGAATTTCAAAACTCCTGCAATAATGAGATCAGAACTGAACCTTCTGAGGGTATAAATTCCGCCCCTTATTTTGATAAGGTGGCCCTCGAAGATTATTCGGACTTAGGTTCTAATAATTCTACCCACATCCTAAGCCTAGAACCTAGATCTGAAACTTATTGGGAAGATTATGAGGCCCCTTATGAGAAAGATCAAATTTTTACAGAATATGATTCCGGGCCTTTATTTGATGAATATCCCTCTCCAACATCTTCAGAAAATCTGATCGATTTTCCAGAGAACATGCCAATTTATGATACAGAGAATGAGGAGTTGGACGAGTTGGATTTTAATTGGGTCTATCCTACCAGCTTGGAGCTTGAGCCTAGACAGAATACCTTTTCGAGCCCAGAATTGACATATAGGCTAGACCCCAATCAGGCTGCTGATTCCACATTTGATGATTTTTGCTGTGGTGGAATTCATGATCATGAATCTCATTTTCGCCAACTCTCCGACAATTTCAAATCTGACTATAATTGCGGAGAGATTCCCCTTCCTGAACACGCCAGGCCTATCTACGACCTCAGTTCTCATGACTCTAACTCCGACTCTGAGGTCCTGATTCCCGAGATCACCGATAACACAGAATCATTCCTTTTCGATCCTCAGGAACCAAAAACAGAAAATGCCAAGAGTGATTGCAACCAAGAATCCAAATTTTTTCTCGAATCCGATTCCTTTCATCCTACAAACACTCTTCCGGCATTTGATAGTTACCCAGAGGACTCTCTACAGAAAATCACCTATCATCTGTTTCTAGAAGAGCCCTCGTACACAATGGCCACCTCGTCCGCACACACAGAACGGATCAAAACCTCTCCCAAACCCCGACCCGCAACCGGACTCAATTTCTATTCAGATTCACCTCTCACCGAGCCGATTACATTTCCACATCGGGTTTCGAACATTGATCAGACTACATACCATGCTCTATCATTCTCTGATCACCCCTGTAGGGTTTCCGTGTCATTCATTGATTATTCTACGGGTCCCTACTCTGACCAGGCTGATTCGACTCAGCCAAACCCTGCGTTTACACTTCCACATCCATCTGAGCTTCATAGTTTATGGTGGGCTCCACACCTTTTTATCCACATCTATCAACCCACCAGATTGATTGGGTTTGGGCTACATCATCAGCCTGTTGATCTAAACAAGCACCTGGTCGGACCAACCAGGCTCTTAATCAAGGTGCTTGTCTTACAAAACTCCGCTGATTTGACCATCCCCTCTCCATCGCATTTCCCGCTTGGCTGAAGGCATCAAATTTAGCACTCAACGGGAGGCAGCCCGTCATTCTCTTTGAAAACCTGAAACTTGTTCTAACAGCTTTTTGCACTTGAAGTTCACACCTTAGGACAGCCGACTCCACCTCAGGTGCTTGCATCTGAGATTAGAAATCGTCCGCAACAGTCATCCCGACCCATTCACTCATCAAAACAGCTATCCTAATGTATGAACTTAGTTGAATAAAAAACCCCTAGGTTACAATGAGGACATTGCAAATCTTAGGCATGGGGGGGTATGAAAGTGCAAAAACTTGTAAGAAAAGGTTTCAAACAAAAAATTCACATATGCCAAAAATACCATAAAAATTAAAAAATTTTTCGAAAAAGAATAAGAGGAAAAGAGGAGAAGGAAATTTTGTGAAGGAGAAGGAGAAAAGAAACAAAATGAAAAAGGAGCACAAAATTATGAAAAAAAAAAAGGTGATAGTCATTAGTAAGGAACTAAGGAATTAACCTAAGTTCTAGACCTCATTCAAGAAAATAACTGAAAAATGCACAATGAGATTAGTAAGAATGCAAACCTTAGGCATTCTTGAATAGACTCTTAGTACCCATTAAGATCTAGACACTCCTCAAGAGGTTGAGGAAAATGAAAAGCTGAAGTATTAGGTCTAAGGCTTAGGGAGTATTTGGCCTCGTTAACTAATTTTTGGTTTACGGGACTCAGTAACCTAAGCACCCTAACCTCACACACAGCCTGGTTCAGTAAGCGTAAAAATCAGAATCACGCAGAAGTGTCGCAAAATTCTGAAAAGAACACCTAGAATAGGAGCGGACGATCAACACAAGTTGATTTGGACGAGTTCCCAGCGCGGAGAGGCGGGAAATCCCCTCGAAGATGCGTAGCAAAATATCATCCCCTCGGTGCTTGTCTCTTAGGATATTTACATATCCTACTGGGGGCATGTAAGCACTCTGCTGGTTCAGATTCCATGGATGGCATTATCTCGAAGTGTCAATTGCCAGGGTCTGGATTCGGCCACGGAACACCATGGATGGGATTATCTCGAAATCTCAATAGCCAGGGTTCCGGGGGTTGCCATGGGCGGTGCTATCTCGAAGCATCGATCGCCAGGAACCCTTGAGGATTGATGATGGGAGCAAGGAATCTGATACAGACCGTGTTGAAAAGCCAATCCTAGGCTAGAACTAAAAAGAAAAAGAGAGAGAAAACTCTCCAAACAGAAAAACTTTCTATCTCTCTCTTACAAAACGCATTGCGAACTGAGCCAGGGCTAAAATCATTTTAAGCACGGGTGCTTTAACCGCAAAGTCCAATAAACCTTAGGTTAGTTCTTGTGGACCTTAAAAACCTTTGCTAAAGACTGAGGCTAAGGCTAGACAGATTTGGATCTTGATTGGTACTAGAGTACCTTTTAGGCCTATGGTCAGCATTCTAACCTAATCTATGCTCAAATAAAAAAGGCACTTATCTAAAACTATTAAAAACTTCATGGTCTAGAACAAGGGTTGAAACCTTAAGTTTTTGCTAAGGGACTAGCAAAAGCTAGGCAAGGGGGTATGATGAGAACCTCATCATGAGCCATAACTAGCTCATTTTGACCCAATACAAAGGATAAAAGCTCCTACATAACTCAAGGAAAGGCTTAACTCAGAGAATTCTGAGTTTAAGGAGAAAACAAGTCATAAGGGGTAAAAATGCAATTTTACCAGTATAATCTGCATTCAGGGTAATTCAGGGCCCAAACACAGGTCAAAGCAACTTAATAAGAATAAAAGTGGGATGAAATGATCTAGCAAGGGCTACAGCAATTCCAAGAAACTAAATGATAATCTGTAACCCTAAAACAACCCACTTCAATTCACGAGGTTCGAGGCAAAGTAAAAATAGAATAAACCCTCTAAAATTCATATAAAAATAATCTCTAGGGTTTAGAACCTTCAATTTGGCCTTCAGAACCCATTTTGACCTACATTGAGAACCATGCCCAATTAATAACTTAATTTGGGTTTTCTCATAAATTGACCAGTCAAACAAGGTTTAATATAGAAATGAAATTCACCATCAGATTCCTTAGGTCCTAATCAGTCATGTATAAAAACTTGAGCCTAAGAAGAGACCTCCTTGACCAACTTTACAGTTTGGTCCTCATATATTTACTTTTTGGCCCTCAACTTTTGAACCCTCGCATTTTGGCCCCTAACTCTCCTTCGTTCTTTGCAATCAGGTCCCACCTACAAAACCTGCCAGCACCATGCTCCGGCGACCTTGCGCGGAGCATGGCGCCGCACAGGGTGAGGGGGAGAACCTGGCAAGTAAACCGGGGGTGCCCTGCGTCGTCAGCCGTTGCAGGGACACCCCCTGGTCGCTGTAGCCCACCATACCGGCCGTGCGAACGCACGGACGGTATGGGTTTTTGTTTCCGGCCATCCTCCGGCGAGGGAGACACGTCGTCTCCCTCCGCCTTCCTCCCTGTTTTGATCCCTATAAATACCCCCCGTTGCTCCACCGACCGGGGCAGCTCGGGTCTGACGGAGAAAACCCCCAACTTTCCTCTCTTCTCTCTCCGGCAGACGCTCACCAGCTCCGGCGGTTCCTCCCCCTTCTCCTCTTCGCTCTGCCGCAATACCAGCAGCAGAGACTTCCTCCCCTGCTCTTCCCGCGCCACGCCGCACCCAGCTGGCGCCTCTCCGGCTCTCTGCTCGCCGCCGCCCCTTTCCCTGAGCATCGTCTTCTCCGGCGACAATCGATACGACTGTCGCCCTGCTGCTCCCCCTTCGTCCCTGCAAGTAAGCTAGAACTACTTCCCTCCTTCTCCTCTTTCTTTCCCCGCTTTCAATTTGTTCAATTAAGCCCTCGACCGACCCTGACCATCGTCACCCCCTTCGTCTCCGGCCACCCTCCGGCGAGATGCTCCCATCGCTCCACAGCCTCACACACCTCGCCGACCCTCACCGAACCTCCGCCTCATCACACTGAGCACCCCCCACCCCTCCACTGCCACTCCACACCTCCGTAACGCTCCCCCGAACAAACCCATTCCTCCGGTTGCAGTCCAACCAAGGGCTGCCGCCAGACACCACCTTGCGGCTTGCCGCGCAGCTCCACACCTTCGCCGTGCCACGGCGAAGGTTCCCCAGTGGTTTGATCAGGCCGAGAGGCCATATTCGTGTCCGACAGGTTTTGAGGTTCGACCGCCATTAACGCACATTGAAGCAGCTTCTCCCGCGCTCCAGGCTTGAGGACTCCAGGTCTCCAGCTGCTGCGGATTACGGGGAGTCTTGCGAAGGCAGCCAGCCAGCAACCGACGCAAATCGAAGCCGCAGCTGCAGAAGCTAGGCCGCGGTCTTCCAGCAGGCGCACGCGAGGAGAGGCCTTCGTTTAGTCCCACATCGGTAAGCCTCACAACCTCTTCACCGTTTAAATTGATTTTGTGCATTAGCCTTACTGCCTCAGCACACGGGGTGAGGTCCCCTTCACCCGCCCGGTTACCCGGTCTCGTCCGCGCTCACGCCCCGCGGACCTGACCCGACCCGACTTAAGACTGACCTGCACTCCTCGCCCACCACGCACGCCGGTGGGCCTGGACCCGGACCTGACCCGTACCCGACTACCCGGCAGCTCTGGGAGAGCTTTCCCAAGAGTGGTTTCAGAGAGAGAGAGACGCGGGGGGAGAGGGTAGAGTAGGTTTTGTCCTCTGACGTAAGCTCTGAAGTATGCAGGCACAGGTGAAGAAGAAGGACCGCGGAAGAAGAAGGAAGCTGAGGGCGACACTGTAGCAACAGGCAGTTTAAGTCGTCTGATTTGGAAATCAGACGACGTCCTGAAGGGAAAAGAAGAAAGAAGGAGGGGCGACGTCCTGACTGGAAAAAGAAAAGAAGAAAGAAGGAGATCTGAAGAACAACAGAAGAAGGCGAGGCAGAGGAGAACACAGAAGAACAAGGGAAGAACTGAAAGAAGAAAAACAAAGAAGAAAGAAGAAGATCTGAAGAAAGACAGAAGAAAAAGGAAGAGCAGGAACAGCTGGAAAAAGAAGAAGAGCATCACCACTGCAGAAGAAGAAGATCACCTCGGCAGACAAAGAAGAAGAAGATCTGAGACGAGGAGAAACAAAGAGAAAACAACAAATCCTTTCTCTCTTTATTTTTTTGTAAAAGAAACATGTATATCTCTAGAATACAACTTGCTCCCTGAGTTCGACCTCGGGGACTCTTTTCCGAGTAAAAAATTTATATATTTGAAATGATGGCAACAACTGGCTATACTACGACGCTATAACCCTGCTGTTGGAGCCACCATTTTTTTGGCGCCGTTGCCGGGGAGAGAAATCCAGTAGCAAAGACTTAGAGATAGTGGCTAGTCAACTGGATAAAGTGGGCTTAATCGAGAAGAAAGTAGATAAAGTATGGAAATTTCTCTCAAAACACCCATCTTCTTCTTCTCAGTCACCAGCACAAAACACTTCTTCTCAGTTTCCCACAGGGAGGGAAACTGTGAATAACCTTTCTGTGACACAAACTGCATTACCGGATTTTCCATTTCCATATCCTTCACCGGTTGGAGGAACCTTTGTTCCTCCCTTCACTGACTTCCCTGCACCTTCTGGAGCTTCGGAGGAGCTTCATGCCATTCACAATGATCCTTTCACACAAACCTATAGCCCTGGATGGCGTAATCATCCAAATTTCTCGCGGTCGGGAAATTCACAGAGACCTCCTTTTCAACAACCTTCTGCACCACCATTACACAACCCGATCCGAGCACCACCTCCACAATTACACGGTTATCTACCGCGTACCTACCAGCAACCCCAACCCAGGCCCACCCAATACTCTCAATCTGGGCCTACACGAGATGACCAGTTGGGGTCTATCATGAAAGCTCTTGCTGATATGCAACAACAGAATATTGCTATGCAGCAGAGACAGGACGCGGCCTTAGCTGAGATGAGAGCCCAGCTATCACACTTGACGGAGTCCCGTCAACCACATTCACTCCCATCCCAAGCACAACCCAACCCTAGGAACATACCTGCTCAAAGGTATGTCCAACCTAGACCAGCACTGCAAAACCAAACACATGACATTTCACAACCAGTGCACAACACTGAATTCTTCACTGACTCAAATTCTTCTCTTACACAAACACAACCACCTCTGCTACCTAACAATGATTTACCATCTACCTCTAGAGCTGAACTAAATGCCATAGTCACTAGGAGTGGTAAATGCACACTAGATCCACCTCTTCCAACACCTACCACTTCTAGTTCTGCTCCTCCACTTCCTACTTCTCCTCTACCTATGACTGAACCTCTCACAACTCCAGTACCTTTTCCTGAAGCTTTAAAGAAGAAGGAGAAAGGAAAGAAAAAGACCTGTGTGGCACCTGAGGAGGATTTGCTTAAGCTCTTTGAGCAAGTCCACATAAACATCCCCTTGTTGGATGCAATCCGCCACATCCCTCTTTACGCTAAGTTTTTAAAAGACCTATGTACACCTAAGCATAAAGCAAGAATTCAAAAAGGGAGTAGTCCAATCATTCTCTCGGAACAAGCTAGTTCCATCATCTCTAGTACCCTCCCAACTAAGATGAAAGACCCAGGCACCCCTCTCTTATCCTGCATGATAGGTAACACCACATTCAATAGAGCACTACTTGACCTAGGTGCTTCCATCAATCTTATCCCAACCTCTCTACTGACACATTTTGAGGTTGGCAATCTGAAGCCAACCAAGGTGTCCCTGCAATTAGCTGACAGATCAGTTAAGACACCTCAGGGAGTGTTGGAAGATGTCATAGTGCGGGTCAAGGATTTTTACTTCCCTGTAGACTTTATAGTCCTTGACATGGAAGTACCTGAAGATATCCAGAATACACCTATCATTTTAGGAAGACCTTTCTTGGCTACGGCCAAGGCAAACATCAATTGTGAGGAGGGCCTTATAGAATTAAAGTTTGGAGATCAGAAAATAAAAATCGATATTTTTCAGGCCCAAAGAGGACCAACCTGTAGTTTAATTGAAGAAATCTTCTCCCTGGATTCATTGGATCAATTAGTTGAGGACACCTTGATCAATTCATTAAATTTAGAACCTCAACACTCTTTGGACTCTGACTTGACTTCCACTGAGATACCAAATTTAGAGACTAAGGACCTTCCTCCCATTCCATTAGTATCTCTAGGATCTCCTGAAACTTTCACACCTGCTCCTTCTGATCCTGTGCCTGTTGAACTCAAACCTCTTCCTGACTCTCTCAAATATGTTTTCTTAGGACCTGATCAGACCTATCCGGTGATTGTTAACTCTTCCCTTTCTTTTGATCAAGAGTCACGACTCTTATCTGTCCTAAGAGCACATAGGCAGGCTATAGGATGGAGCCTTTCTGACCTTACTGGCATCAGTCCTTCTTATTGCACACATAGGATTTTTACTGAAGAAGGATCTAGACCTACTAGACAGCCCCAGCGTAGATTAAACCCTACATTACAAGAGGTGATAAAAAGTGAAATGATTAAATGGCTGGACAATGGAATTATCTACCCAATTTCTGACAGTAGATGGGTAAGTCCTGTTCAGGTTGTGCCAAAGAAGGCCGGACTTACCATCGTCACCACTGATTCTGGAGAAGTCATCCCTACACGCATTGCTAGTTCGTGGCGAGTATGTATAGATTACCGAAAACTCAACCAAGCCACGAAGAAAGATCATTTCCCTTTGCCCTTCATTGATCAAATACTGGAAAGAGTGGCAGGGAATAGATTTTTCTGCTTTTTGGATGGCTATTCAGGATATAATCAGGTGGCAATTCACCCCGATGATCAGGAGAAAACGACATTCACCTGCACCTACGGAACCTTTGCATTCCGTAGGATGCCTTTTGGATTGTGCAACGCACCTGCTACATTCCAGCGGTGTATGTTTGCAATCTTTTCTGACTTAGTAGGCGATTGTTTAGAAGTCTTCATGGATGACTTCTCGGTCTTCGGGAGCACATTTGATGCATGTCTAGACCACCTGACCAAGGTCCTGCAAAGATGCATTAATGTGAATCTGGTACTTTCCTGGGAGAAATCTCATTTCATGGTAACTGAAGGACTTGTATTAGGTCACCTTATTTCTGAGAGAGGAATTGAGGTTGACCGCGCGAAGGTAAAGTTGATTTCTGATTTACCACTACCTTCGTCGGTTAAGCAAATTCGATCTTTCCTCGGGCATGTTGGTTTTTATCGCCGCTTTATAGCGGATTTCTCGAAAATAGCCCGACCTCTCACTACTCTCCTCTCTAAAGACGTAGACTTCCAGATCTCTGACGATTGTGTTCGTGCCTATACGACACTTCGTGATCTGATTACCAAGGCACCCATACTGCAACCCCCGAATTGGTCTCACCCTTTTGAGATCATGTGTGATGCCTCTAATTATGCAGTAGGAGCTGTCCTTGGTCAAAAATTGGACGGGAAACCCACAGTCATCTATTACGCTAGCAAGACCTTAAATGAAGCTCAGAGGAATTACACCGTCACGGAAAAGGAATTGCTAGCTGTAGTATATGCACTGGAAAAATTCAGACCTTATCTTTTAGGTTCCCACATTATAGTCTACACTGACCACACGGCAGTTCGATATCTTCTCGCCAAGAAGGACGCGAAATCTCGTCTGATTAGATGGATCCTACTTTTACAGGAATTTGATTTAGAGATTCGTGATAAGGCTGGAAAGCAGAATGTGGTAGCTGACCACTTATCCCGCCTTCCTTCTGAAGCGATTTCTCCTTCTTTACCCATCTCTGACCACTTCCCTGACGAGCAATTGCTGGTCATTCATTCTGATCTTCCCTGGTATGCTGACATTGTCAACTACCTGGCTTCTGGACTCATCCCCACTAATTGGGTCCGACATCAAAAAGACAGACTTAGATCCGAGGCCAAGCACTATTACTGGGAAGAACCTTGGCTTTTCAAGCATTGTAAAGACCAGATCTTTAGGAAGTGCGTCCCTGATAAGGAGATTAGAAGCATCTTATCATTCTGCCACGACCAGGCGTGCGGCGGTCACTTCTCTGGCAAAAAGACCGCTGCAAAGATTTTGCAGAGTGGTTTCTATTGGCCCACAATCTTCAAGGATGCACACGAATATAGCAGGGCATGTTCACGCTATCAGTCTCTCGGTAGTATTGGCCGCCGAGACATGATGCCCTTGAATCCGATCATGGTGTGCGAAATCTTTGACATTTGGGGCATTGACTTCATGGGACCTTTTCCTAAATCTTATGGCTTCGAGTACATATTGTTGGCAGTTGAGTATGTTTCAAAATGGATTGAAGCCATCCCCTCAAGGACTAATGATCATAGAGTTGTGACACAATTTGTTCAAGATTTCATCTTCTCTAGATTCGGGGTACCTAAAGCCATCATTAGTGATGGAGGGTCTCATTTTAGAAACACACATTTTCAGTCCCTACTTCAAAAGTATGGGGTGTCACATAGGATTGCTACATCTTATCACCCTCAAACCAATGGACTTGCTGAATTATCTAATCGGGAGATCAAAAAGATTTTACAGACTACCATCCGACCTGATAGAAAGGATTGGTCTTCCCGCCTTTCTGATGCGTTGTGGGCATATAGGACAGCCCACAAAACCCCTTTAGGCATGTCTCCTTTTAGACTTGTGTACGGGAAACACTATCATCTTCCTGTAGAATTAGAGCACAAAGCCTATTGGGCCATCAGAAAGTGTAACTTAGACTTAGAGAAGGCCGGTGATCTTAGGAAATTACAAATGTCTGAGCTCGATGAATTAAGGAATGAATCTTATGAAAGCTCAAGGATGTATAAGGACAAACTTAAGGCCTTCCATGACCGTCACATTCTTAGGAAATCTTTTCACCCTGGTAAAAAAATCCTTCTCTTCGACTCTAGACTGAAACTCTTTCCTGGGAAGTTAAGATCAAAATGGATTGGACCTTTCAAAATCTTGAGATTATTTGATAATGGAGCCGTTGAGATCACTGAACTTGACAAATCTGAACCCTTTATTGTTAATGGACAAAGACTGAAACCTTTCATTGAGCCGCATGATCTCAGACTTGTCAATTCCACCATTTCGCTCCTACATTTTGAGCTACCAACTAAGTTTTCGCCTAGCTGACGGCGTTAAACTTAGCAAACACCTACCCTTGTATATAGCTGTTTTACACCTTTCTTACTCTTGCCTTTATTTGCATATAGTGTCTACCCTTGCATTCTGAGCATACATTCATTGACACACATGTCATGCATTTCGCTTCCTAGCCCGACTGTTCACTCTGATCCTAGATCAGACTTAAAATCGTCCGCACAGAGATTTTATCTCCTCATTCCGACTTCCTTTCATCACCTAGTTTAGGATAGTGAAAAGCAGAGCATGCATTTGCATCCACCCTTTCATTCAATGAGGACATTGAAACATTTAAGCATGGGGGGGTGTAAATGGTAAACCATTTAAACCAAAATGCAATTGTAGACACAACTATAGTACATATAGTATTATCAAAAAATTATATACTTCAAAAAAAATTGAAAAATTTTGAAAAATTTTTGAAAAAATTACAAAGCTAAAAATACAAAAAAATAACAAATCAGAAAAATTCCAAAAATACAATAAGGGACATGTACTTCATTATCAAAGGAGGACATTTATTTCAAGAGGGGAGGGAGAGAAAGAAAAAGAAAAAGAAAGAAAAGATAAGTGATCTTATAGCTGAAAAAAAAAAAATAATAATAATAATAATAGAATAAGTGTCTATGGACATTCAACCGTTACTAGTTTGACCTGCCGGGCCATAGAAGCTTGGTACAAGCTTAGGCTTAATACACTTCGAGCCTTGACAAGATAAACCACAGTCTCTCCTAACTTTAGGATAATTCTTGTACCTGAGTCACCAGTACAGGATTCGTTGGTTTGCTTTGACTTAGGAGTCTAAGTAACCTTGGCTTACACTACACAGTGTCAGGAAAGACCACTTGAACCTAAGCCTCAACCCTTGTGTTCATTAGGGAAGGTGGAGTCCTTACCTGTGCGTGCAGGTAGACTCTTTGTCCTAATCTTTAGTTTTGTGTCTAGGAGAAGCTCTTTCCACAAAAAAATCCACCCACCAAATACAGTGCGCTCTACCAAATAAGTTCCGGAGACATACTGTTCAAAAAAAAAAAAAAAAGTCAAGTATGTTCTCCAAAAAGTCTGAAAAACTACTCTTCCACCAAAAATGTTTTCAGGGTTCAAAACAAATACCCTGTTTATCCAAAAAAAAAAAAAATCTTCTCTGAGCCACAAATACAATAAGGGTTGGGATTGAATACCATCAATTTTTGAGAGTCATCCGAAAACATGAGCTGAAGTTAGGACCAACCTGGACTTAAAAAGAAGTGAAACCCCGGGATTGAGCCTTAGAATTCACCTGGTTAGTCCTGACTTATCACAAAGCACAGCCATAACTTCATAGCATTCTGAGTCTCTGTAAAAACCCCCTGAGTCCTGGAATTCGACTTAAGGTTTAAATATCAAGAATCCTTGTTGGTTGAGAGATGGTCTATGTCATTTAAGCCTCGAGTTCTGGTAGGTTATCCTCAGTAACCAGGTTCTCACAATGTCCAAAAACACAGTTGGTTTATTAAAAAAAATTTTTTCAGATTAAAGATCATCATAAAACACTTAAAAATTTTTGAAAGAAGAAAAAGATATCTTTACACACTTACCTTGCTGATACTTAAATTGCCTTACACTTCAACAGATTATTTGCTAAGGGACTAGCAAAACGTAAGCATGGGGGTATGATGAGTGGCTACTCATCATAGCTAAAAGGCTGAAATTAAGCTAGACACTAAGCAAAACAATATCAAATTAACACATAAAAAGGGTTAAGTGTGGGAATTAAAGAAAAGACCTAAAACTTTTAATGTGTGTTAAAATCTCCTAATTAGGTCACAAAAATGAGATATTCTGAAAACTAAAGAACAAATGATGATCCATGCATCAATTGAACACATAAACAAGCTTGAAAAGATAAATCAGAAGTAAAATCAATGTCTTAAATGTTCAATTAAGCACATGTAAAAATTTGAAAGCAATTAGACATCATTTAGGCTTAGAAATAAATAGATTACAATTAGGTCCTTCATGCATTACATTTCTACCCTTCAAAACTCCTTCTTGGACCTTTTTGCAAGCCGCAGGGACCCTTCTGTATGACTACAGGGCCCTTCCAGTTATAGTTCTTCTCACTTTTGGACCTGCACGCTATTCTTCTACCCCTTCGTTTAAGGGTCTTCCTGCAAGTTTTCCCTCATTTCAGAGAGAAGCCCGTGTTCTTCACGCGCACTGTAGCGCGCGAAGAACACAGCCATTCTCGACCGTCCATCGCACTTTTGATCTCGATCTGCGGCTGGAATCAAATGGAACCTTCGCGCGATTCGGTGCGTGCGTTCACCTCTCTTCCCAGATCTCATCTGACGGTCAGATCTCTCTCTTGACTCGCCGCGCGCTCTACCCATCTCATCCTCACCGCCGGCCTGATTTTGATTAACCTCACCCTTGCGGTGATCTCAGTCACTGAGCTGCTATTTAAGCACCTCAGTGGTGTCGCGCGCAGGGGATCGCTCCCTCCTACATCTCTTAGCGATCAATTCTTCCACTCCAGTCTCTCCTCCTCATCTAGACCCTGATTTCACAGCCACCGGCTGTGGAATCATCGCCTGCTCTCGACCCTCCTTGTCGCTAAGGACCTCGTAGCACCTGAGGACGACCCTGGAGTCTCACTAGCAGACTCTTCCCTCCGCTGGAGTCACCCTCCTCCTTTCTTCCTCCTTAGCCACCGGCTAAGGACCCATAGGTCCCATTCTTCCTTTTAGTTTAGTTTTTAATTCTGCACAAGTAGTGTTAGATTTAGTTTTAATTGTTAGTGTTTAATGTTAGCTGTAGTTAGATTAGTCTTAGGAGTAGAATTAGTATTAGATCCCCTCCCTCACCTCCTCTGATCAGTCCAGATCAGAGGGGAAGAATCATCTGTTCACTGTTCAATTTATCTCCCTCTTCATGTTTTGTTTTTCCATCATCCAGATTCTGATTCTTGTTTTTTTTCCTTTTAACGACGAATTTTTCATCAATCACCCACACATCCTGACCCAATTTCAGATCTGATGGCACACTGCCTCAGATCTGAAAGTGGCGTCACAAGCACCATTTGGGGCTTCTCACTCACTCCATTTGTTTCACAAAAGCCCCTCTGTTTTAAATGGATTGCCTCAGTTTGTCAGAGCACTTTTGATCTGGATTTTAAAGGATTTTTACTCTCTGAAATGTTTTGACAGATCTGACAAATTGAAAGGATTTTTGGTTTTCATCGTAGGCAAGGATTCTGAGAAGTTCTCTGGTGACAGAGAACCAATCAGAAGAGCCTTTCATGATTCTGTTTATACTTTGTTTTGAATGCATTCGCCAGCTTCCATTAAATTTCCTTAATGCATTCTTAGTCTCTTTTTGCTATTTCAGAACTGCCATGCACTATTTGTGTTGATGATCATTTCTGTATGGTGATTCTCTAACCTAAGGAGTTTTCCATACTCCTTAAGGTTGCAAGAAACTGGGATTGTGTTTCTTTGGTTTTAATTGATCGAGCTAAGTCTTCCTTCATGCTGTCTATGGCATTAGGAAGACTAACTCAATGCCATTTGAATGTTGATCTGAAAGGATGCTTCTGATAAGGTTTTTCCTAATGAGTGTTTGAGTTGAATTTACATGAGATTTTCGTGAGATTTAAACCCCTTTCAGATTTGGATTTCAACTCTGTAAATTGTAGTTTGTTTTGAATTTTATCTTACTCCCAGTTACACAGCAATATGCTGCATCTAGCAGCTACATTCCCCTCTTCTCTAAACTCCCTTCTTCTCTAAATTTCCCTCTTCTCTGTAGAATACTTCCCCCCTCTTCAAGTGGACTAACTGCAGCAGCAGTTAGCCATTTGACTGTGGCTTAAGCCACTGCCACTGTAAACAACACTAAAACAGCACATTCTTCTCTTCTCCATCTCCTCTGACAGTAGCTGCGGCTGCTGTCTAAACTCAAATAAAAACTCAATCAACTCTAATTCCCTAACTTTATACAAAAGCCTAATGGCATAGACTTATTTTAAAACTGTAAATACACCCATCCATAGTATTATAACTATAACTATAGCATATCAGTTAGATACATAGTTATACTGTAAATATGTATAAAACCTGTACAGAAATTCATATACATATGTAATCTATGTAAAAATATGTATATATACTAATCTAGTATGTATGTATTTACTGATTTATGTATATATATAGATACAGATTTATATTTACTGATTTAGTAGCTAAGTTAATAAGTTAGAGCAATAATCAAGTAAATAAATCTATAAACTTGGGAATATATATATATATGTATATATTAAGTAATTTAAGTTAGTCAAAGTATAATTATACCTAGTATAACTTACTGTAACTTAGTTTTAATTATAAACTACACAGAATTGCTATTTTAGCCTAAATAAAACATAAATAAATTCGTAAAAATACAATAAAAATATGTATTAAATACTTAAGTATGTAAGTTAAAACTGTTTAAGGTCAATTAGACCATTTACTAATTATTTTATAAGTAATTAACTATTTAATCACCTAAATCAACCTGTATAATCAGCCTAGTTTAGCGAATTTATTTGTATAGTAAAAATATTTAAAATTCAAAATTAATTAGTCAATTATGTAGTATTATGTAAATATTTTATTTACCATATTTTATTTTATTTTTTTAATAATTTATGGCCCCCAAATCGAGGGCCAAAAATGCGCACAGACGCAGCTGCGTCTGGTTTCCAGCGCACGATGTGGCGCTGGAATAGCGCCACATCGTGGGCTGCAAACGAAACGCAGCATATAAATATAATTTATGTTATATGCTAACCAGTCGTCATGGCGCCGGGCGCCCGAAACACAGCCTGTAATGTCTGATCCGATAACCCGATATGTGATGATACTGAATGTGTGGGGCTGGGAGCCCGAGCGTGCGAGTATGTCTGGCGTTGGGCTGAGGCCCTGCGCTGAGTTTGAATAACGTAACTAAGCCACCTAATCTGAGATTAGGGCGCGCTTAGTAGAGGTCTGGTCCCACCCGAAGGGTGCTGTGTATCCCTCGAAAAGCGCGCCCGCTAATTAAACACATTTTACACTAAGGACTCTCCACCGCAGCCTCTGAAATACCACACAGAACAAAATGAAAGGACAGACGACTTAAAAAAAAAGATAACACGAGATAACAACAGAAAAGACTCTGTACATACGTATAAGTAAACCCACATAATTACTAACAAAATAAAACGACACTATAAATGTCGCTAAAGACCTCAGTTTGCTTCTTTAGGTTGTATATAGTGTTTCCTGAGATTTAGCGACGTTTATATCTGTCACTAAAACTGATATATATGTCACTATAAATAAATGACTAGTAAGTTAAGTTTTTACACTATGGTATCCTAATGTAGTATGAACTAACATATTAGTGTTAATAGTATAACTTGTAAATACATAGTTTAGAGTATAATAATAGATTGTTTGATGCTTGTTCATAGTTAGCATTTTTGCAAGCACTTCTTAGTAACTAGGTAAATAAAACATTCATTCATTCTTTAAATGTGGAGTTTCTTTTTGAATAAGAAGACAATTTTGGAGATAATCAAAGAGTGACCGAATTAAATTCAATGAATTGCCTCCCAGAGAACGACCTGGAACAAAACCAGTAAAAATTAGATAAATAAGCAAATGATAATAATGGTTGTAATGACTGGTACTCACCCATACTCACCACTATACGACATCCTTAATGTTATATTATACACCCTATACTACAATGACATGATCAACAATTATTACCAACAACCATCATCAGCAACTGGTCTCTTGATTTTGAGATGATGTGCGATGCCTCGAATTTCGCCATTGGTGCTATTTTAGGCCAACGTCAAGAGAAGGAACCCATTGCCATATACTATGCTAGCAAGATGCTGAATGAGGCTCAACGTAATTATACCGTCACCGTAAAAGAACTGTTAACAGTAGTATTCCGGTTGGAGAAATTCAGATCTTATCTCTTAGGGTCCAAAGTTATCATCTTCACTGACCACGCCACCCTTCGGCATTTGTTGGCAAAGAAGGATGCCAAACCTCGTCTTATCAAATGGATCCTTCTGTTGTAGGAATTTGATATTGAAATCCATGACAAAGTCAGAAAGTAGAATGTTGTGGCAGATCACCTATCCAGATTGGACCTAGCCCACATTCCTTATTCTCTGCCTATTTCTAACCAATTTTCAGATGAATCTCTTGGCAGTTTACTCGGTTGAGTTCCCCTGGTATGTGGATATCGCCAATTATCTTATCGCAGGCAAGATTCCCGCAAACCTATCTAAGGACCAGAAACTCAAATTCACTACAGAGGCCAAATTCTACCTCTGGGACGACCCGCTGCTCTTCTGCATTGGAGTCAATCAAATTATTCGAAGATGCGTCCCAGACTTTGAGATCCCTAGTGTGTTGTCTTTTTGCCACAACGATGCTTGTGGTGGTCATTTCTCGGGACGGAAAACCGCTGCAAAAATTTTGCAGCCAGGATTTTTCTGGCCAACTATCTTTAGAGATACACACGAGTATGCCCAATGCTGTAGACAATGCCAGTTGGTCGGTTCTATGACCAAGAGAGACATGATGCCTCTCCAACTCATCGTGGTCGTAGAGGTGTTCGACGTCTGGGGCATTGATTTTATGGGCCCTTTTCCAAACTCGCATGGCTTCGAGTACATATTGTTAACTGTTGACTATGTCTCAAAGTAGGTCGAGGCCATCCTGGCGAGATGGGCTGATCATAAGACCGTTGTTTCTTTTGTACGGGAATATATCTTCATGAGATTCGGAATACCCCACGCCCCGATTAGCGATGGGGGAAGCCACTTCATCCACGCCAACTTTAGGTCGTTATTAAAGAAATACAAGGTACATCACCGTATAGCCACCCCGTATCACCCACAGACCAATGGGCAGGCTGAAGTGTCTAACCGTCAGATCAAGCTGATTCTCCAGAAGACGGTTAGACCAGACAAGAAGGATTGGTTCGATAAATTAGTTGATGCACTCTGGGCATATCGGACCGCCTACAAGGCCCCACTCAGAATGTCACCATATCATATGGTATATGGTAAGGCCTGTCACCTTCCTATCAAGCTGGAACACCGCGCCTTTTGGGCAGTGTGAAAGTGTAACCTTGACCTTGATGCGGGAGGTCACGAAAGGAAACTCCAGCTCAGCGAATTAGAAGAGATCCGGTGAGAGGCCTATGAAAACGCATCGATATACAAGGATAAGACCAAGGCCTTTCATGACGGCCACATCCGAAGGAAAGCATTCACACCCAACCAGTAGGTTTGGTTGTTTGATTCACGACTGAAGCTCTTTGCAGGGAAACTCAGGTCCAAGTGGACTGGCCCTTATATTGTTATTTACCCTTATCCCAATGGAGTGGTCCAAATCATGGACCCAAAATTTGGGCATGTCTCCACAGTCAATGGCCAGCGCCTCAAGCCATTTTTGGCCCAGGAACCTCCTCCAGCTAACGAAGTCATTCATCTTATTGAGGACATATGATTGAGTTTTCGCCCAACTAGAAGCGTTAAACTCAACATCTACCTCACATTCTACCATCGCCCTATACATACTCGCTTTATACATAGCATATTTTTCTTTTAAGCATATTTCCTTTTCGCATATTGCATACTGTCAGGTTGGCCGACGCTGAACGTTAAAATTATGGAGCAATTCCAGGTGATTTCTACCCATTTACTCCTTGTTGTATTTATTTTCTTTTATATTCATGCATGAGAACATGTAAGAACTTAGGCATGGGGGGTAAATACGACAAAACTGAAAATTTTTATGCCAACATTTAGGAAAATCCTGAAGCTGCATGTCAAACGTACTTTAGGACCCTAAATAAGAAACCAACCGACTCCACCTCCAAAGTTCGCATTGGAGCTAAAAATCATCTGCAACAGCCACTTCCAACTCACCCACTCACCTTTTGTTTTAAATCTAGAGTCAAGCTGAATGTAACCCGAAAGGGAAATTTCATGAAGTATGAATATAAGAGGTTGCTTGTTTATAACATATATACATAGTGCATCCATGAATAAGATTATTTTATTAAGAGAATGCATTAATGATTTTATCCTCTAGTTGATTCCTATAATCTGGAATCCAGTATAATTTTTCACACAAATGTGAATTTGCAATAGATTCACGGTGAAGGCTGATAAACATCATTAGTCTGTCGAGAAGAAGCAATGCTTCTTTTCTTGAACCCTTGGACAGTGTTTTGGGAGCTAGGCAGATTTTCCTCCAAAAATCCACCAAATAGTG
Organism: Thalassia testudinum; assembly: GCA_037157565.1. Lineage (NCBI taxonomy): Eukaryota > Viridiplantae > Streptophyta > Magnoliopsida > Alismatales > Hydrocharitaceae > Thalassia > Thalassia testudinum. The sequence goes on along the minus strand of JAZHRO010000013.1, from coordinate 88,985,776 downwards.
TGAGATGAGAGTAAAGTGTACTAGTGCTCTAAGATTAGTGCAAGGAATCCAGAATCCTAGATAATTAGGTGATGATACTCGGAGATTAGGCATAGCTTTCGCTCTCGGCTCCTACGTATACATTTTTGTGTGAAATTTTGAGAGCCACTAAATAAGACAAATACGCGGAGAGCGAGTTTTCATAAAACTATGGCTAAGGTGGATGGTTATGACCATTCTTTACGGAATCCTCGGCTGAAGGAGGGTATTGATGTCAAGGTCAGAAATACACCGTCCTATCCATCTCTCCTGGTGCCATGAGTAGGCACTTCCACCAAATAAACCATCCAATGTCTCTTGAGTACCACCAATCCATAATAATGCCTCCTCAATAAAGTTCATGAATGTAAGCTAGCTGTGTTGTGTTGAAAAAAAATATTATACATAGAAAAAAAGGGAAGAAAAAAAATGAAAAAAAAGAAAAATTGAAAAAGAAAAAAATTAGAAAAAGAAGAAAAAGCAAAGAAAAAGAGTGTGTGAATATTTAGTGTTTATTTTAGTTGCATTGAGGCAATACCACCAAATAAATTTGAGATCCACCAAATATGGACTTAACCTATTTTTCTGTGTTTCTGACAGCCCGAATACTAGCTAAGGAATTCCAACTTAGTGTTAGGGTTATGAGAACTCAATTAAAGTATTAATGCCAAGTGAGACCACCAAATACGGATCATACGTGAGAATCTGGTGAGATTGTGAGCTCTGAGAAAAAGAAAAAATAAAGTAAGAGAGAATGAATACAAAGGAACCAGAAAAGAGCATAGTTTTTTTCATCTTTCGCTGAGTTGAGTTACTTGATAATCCGAGAATCTAGATTTTGAAGTACTAATCTCTATGTAGCACTAAGTGAGAGTGAGCCACCAAATAAACACCTGCATCCCTCAGACATTCTCTACCCAAGCTTAAAGAGGGGTGGAATTCATAAAATATCTTGAATACCCTAAGGGAAGAAGTCTGTCTATCCTGCTAGAATTTTACTAGGGGTCAAGAACATGCTTTAGAGGTGAATCATGTCTTTCACTCGAATCTGTTGCAAAAGCTACGTAGCTACACTTGTAATTCCCTACTTGGAGGGGGTGAGATTTGCATGATGTAATATAAAGTGCGGAATTAAAATAGACAATCTCACAAAATTAAGCAATCATACAATAAGCAAAAGTATTTTTAGGTGGAAATCCAAACCGGGTGAAAACCACCACCTAACCCTCTCAAGTTAGGATTTCCCGATCGACCTAATCAATCAAATCCACTAAGCCCAGTCACTTAAACGAGGGTGACTGAACCTCAATTACAACCACACTACTTAGACCGAGGGTAGTGCTCCTCAAAGCCCCTTCTCTTCACAAGAAGGAATTTGCCTCGCGAAGGAGACGGGAATTCGCAAAGTGAATACCCAACCAAAGACAATATAAAGTACAACAATCCTATAGAGCCTCAAATATTTAATCCTAGCTTCTATAGGAGTTAGGAAACTTCCCTTTGGTGGAAGTGCGTCGATGTGATGACGCGAGTGCATGAAAAATGCGGCTGCGCTTTGTTGCTCTCGTAGTCACAGAGAGAGAGCAGGTGCGCAAGTTGGATGAGGCACTTGGATATGGAAATAAGACTTTGAGAGCAAATGCCTCTTCTACTCCAATTTGACACAAAATGAGTAGAAATATTCTTGCAAGGTGCGTGTCTTGGTGTGTGTTAGTGTCTAAGTGGTCCTCCTCTATTTATAGAGGGTCTAGGAAGGCTTTGGAAGGCCTTGGAAGGCTTTCATAACCGTTGGGTACAAAATAAAAAAAAATCAGGCCGTAATCAGAATTAATCATGATTCTGACAAGGTTATCAAATGTCTGGTCCTAGCATCAGACATCTGGAAAACCCGTTTAAGACGTCTAGGAACTAAGTCAAACATCCGATTTTAGGTGGGTTTCCTTCCTGACTTGAATCAGACCGAAACAAGGTTCTAATGTGTGTCCATCAGCCGGCATACAAGACGTCTGGCACAAGGTCTGGACGTCTGGAAACCTATTTGTTCTCTGGAAATGGATTCCCAACGATTCTAATAGCTATAAAATCTCTGAAGGAAGATTTTAGGTCAGTCGAGGCAAAACGGTCATGTATTAGACGTCTGGGGTCCTCAATGAACGTCTGATACGAGGCTAACGGTCATTTTCTCAATGTTTACTAAGGAAGCCAACGATCCACTAATTGGACGTCTAGCAAAGGCATCAGACGTCTCCTAAGACGACTGGACTAAGGTCTGGACGTCAGATTTCATCAGACAGAACTAACTAAGTCCAGCATAAATAATCGGACGTCTGAGTCAACAGTCAGACATCTTAAAAGTTTTTATCAGACGGCTAAAATTCATATTAGACATCTGAAAAGGCTGTCTGATCCTTATTTTGATTTTCTAAGTTCTCTATAGAAAACCTAAATATCCTAGGATAGTGCGGGTGTTCCTAGGACTACTTTAAGGATCCTTTGAGGCTCTTTAACATAAGATCTAAGATAGAAATAAAGAGAAAACAAAGAAACAAAATTACATAAAACAGGATAAAATGAAATCTATCTTATTTTTCATCTCCTTCCTTCTTCAAGCTTTCGCTCCTTGCGAAGCTCCTATGCCTCTGTCAAGCTCCTCCAATCCACCATGGATGCGAGCAAGAACTTCGTTGATGAGAGCCTCATCATGAGCCCTAACTAGCTCATTTTTGAAGGTTTCCCTACAACGAGAGGTGACGTAATAAATGCGAAAATAAAATATAAAGCAATCTCACCAAAGAAAACCAATCACACAATGTACACAATTGTTTTTAGGTGGAAACCCAAACCGGGTGAAAATCACCACCTAACCCTCTCGAGTTAGGATTTTCCGATCAACCTAGTTGATCAAATCCACTAACCGAATCACTTTAAAACGAGGGTGATTCAACCTCAGTACAACCACGCTACAAGTACGAGGGTAGCGTTCCTCAACCCCTTCTCTACACGAGAAGGATTTTGTCCCACGAAGGAGACGGGAATTTGCAAAGTGAATACCCAACTAAATAACAAAGATAAAATAAACAACAAGTCCTATAGAGCCAACAAAGTAATTATGAACCTAGCTTCTATAGGAATTAGGAAACTCCCCTTTGCAAGGAGTGCGTCGACGATGACGCGGGTGCGTGAGCCACGCAACGGCGCAATGTCGCTCTCGTGAACAATGGCGGGAGAGCGGGTGCGCGAAGGCTTGATGCTCTCAAGAGAATGGAACTAGATCTTGGAGAGTAAGGGCTTCTCTTGGACACAAAAGAGTGGAACTAAGTTGCTCAGGTGTGTCTCTTGTTTCTCTTAGTGTGTATCTTGTGTCTCTAAGTGTGTGTAGGCTCCCCTCTATTTATAGAGGCCTTAGGAAGGCTTTGGAAGGCTTAGAAAAGCTTCCATAGCCGTTGGGTACAAAGCCCAAGTGAATCAGCCTGAAATCAGGAACAATCATTGTTCTGACAGGCTTATCAGACGTCTAATTCTAGCATCAGACGTCTGGAAGTTTACTTTAAGACGTCTGATTCCAAGGTCAGACGTCTGATTTTGGGTGGGTCTCTCCCTGACTTGGATAAGATCTAAATAGGGTTTTTGCGCAAGTCCATCAGACCACATATAGGACGTCTGGCAGTATGTCTGGACATCTGGAAACCTACTTTTACTGTGGGAATTGATTTCCAAACGTTACAATGGCTAGAAAATCTCTGAGAAGAGATTTTGGGTCAGCCGAGGCAAAACGGTCATTTATCAGACGTCTGGACAGTCCTATGGACGTCTGATAAGGCTCTAACGGTCATATTCTTGAGTGTTTGCTAAGCCAGCCAACGGTCCACTAATTGGACGTCTGGCAAATCCATCAGACGTCTCCTGAGACGTCTGGTCTAAGGTCTGGACGTCTGATTTCATCAGACAGAACTAGCTATGTCCAGCCTAACAGATATCAGACGTCTGAAACAACAGTCAGACGTCTTAAAATACTTTATCAGACGTCTGATTTGAGAATTAGATGTCTGGAAGTGCTGTTTGAACCCTATATTGGTTTTCTAAGTGTTCTACAGAAAACCTTAGTATCCTAGGGTTGTGCAGGTGTTCCTAGGACTACTGTTAGGGTACTTTGAGGCTCTTTAACATAATATTCTAAGAAAAAATAAAAAGAGCAAGAAAATAAAGACAAGAGATACAAGAAAGGATTAAAAAGAATCTATCATATTCTTCTTGTCTTCTATCTTCAATCTGTCGCTCCACGCGAACCTCCTCTGTTTTCCGTCAAGCTCCTCCAATCCGTCCTGGATGCGAGCTCGAACTCCGTTTAAGCACGTCTACATTTGCAATTGACCTGAAATCTAGGACTCAAATTGCAAATGTTAAATAACACGTGTTTTGTTATCATCAAAATAAATGATCGTGGTGCTCTAGCACCAACAATCTCCCCCTTTTTGATGATGAAAAAACCATAAATAATAATGCAGAAAAAACCTCCTCCTTTTTGACATTATTAAAAAGGTTTAATTGATTTTACATTTCCTATAACTCCCCCTTAAAACATGCTCTTCTATAAGTTTCTTTAACAAAGGTAATGCCTCGCCCTTTTTTTTATAACAACAAGATAGCTATTATTTTTCTCCCCCTTTCTAAAGGAAATTTAGCTAACTTGCATCTCCCCCTTAAAAATTGACAATTAGCTCATCATTTTTTAACTCCCCCTATCTAAATGCTTATAAAAAGATAGGGTTAAGAATTTTACCTCACCTACCATGGCCAATAAAATGGCCCGAATGGTGGTGATGGATGCCACATCGGATGGGGCTCCCATCCGTAACTTGGAGGCCCGGGCATCGGCGCCGGTCTCCAGTCTGGCGGTCGACGTGCGACGGGTCCGTTGCTTGTTCGCCGTCTCGTCGGTCTTCTTGTTCTCCTCCTTGGTCTACTCCTTGGTTCTCCCAACTTGAGTTGACCAGCCTTGAGTTTGTAGGTCTAGTCCTTTGTGTTGTAATTATCCCTGAATCCTACAAAACAAGATTCTAATTCTTTCTTCGGTATCCAAGTGGGCTTGGATCCGGATCTGTTAGCGGGTCTCCTTGATGGAGATCCTTTCTCAACCTTAGGGCTATAAAAATTATCTACTTTATTGATTAATTTGTTGGAGGTTTCCCTAAGACATGCAATTTCTTTTTCTATAATATACTCATCTTAGTCTTTAAATTAGAGATTTCTAACTTTAGACTATCATTTTCCTCAATCAATTTATTATTTTCATTGATGAGGTCTTGATTTTCTAATAATAGGTTATCAATTCTAGGACTAGCTTCTATGTCCTTAAGTTATTTTTCTAACCTATCATTTTCATTTTTAAGAAAACTAAGGTTCTTTTTAATACTTTTGTTTTCTATTTTAAGTGATTTACTAATCTCAAATAGTTCATTAAAAGCTTCTTGTAAATCGAAATTTACCTCGTTGTCGCTGTCATCGCTTCCGCTTTTGCTGTCGCTGTTGCTTCCTCTGGCCATGAAACCAAAGCAAGCGGTTTCTTCCTTTTCTTCTTCTTCCTCCGAGCTGGAATCGGCCCAAGTGGCTTGGAACACCTTCTTCTTTGATTTCTTTTCCTTTTTGAGAAGAGGGCACTTTGGTCGTAGGTGCCCTTTCTCGTTGCAGTGGTAGCAACGTCTCGGGCTTTCCTTCTTCTCCTTTTTCTCTTTCTTTAATTCCCGACAAAACTTGGAAAAATTTTTAAGTAAAATTCTAAAGTCTTCGTCGTTGGAACTTTCCTCGCTATCCGACGCGGCTCTGAAGGCAAGAGTCTCCTTCAGTTTGGGCTCCGGTGTATCCTTCTTCTTCTGCTTCAACTTTGTCTCGTAGGCCATTAGATTGCCTAGGAGATCTTCCATGTTGAGCTCCTCTACTTCGTTAGCCTCCTCGATGGCGGTGACTTTCTGTTCCCACTCCGGTCCAAGGGAACGAAGAAGCTTCCCTTGAAGCTCCCCCTTGATGAAGGTCTTCCCTAAAGCTTTTAAATTGTTTACTATGAGAGTGAACCTAGTGTTCATCTCACTTAAAGTTTCGTTAGATTTCATAGAAAAAGCCTCAAATTCTTGTGAAAGTAAATTGAGTTTAGAAGTTTTTACCTTAGAGGTACCTTTGTGAGTTACCTCAAGTGTGTGCCAGATCTCGTATGCGATGGAGCATTGCGAGATTCTGTTGAACTCTTCCGAGCTGAGCGCGCAATAAAGGGCGTTCATGGTCTTTGCGTTTAAAGAGAGCTCACGGATTTGTTGCTGCGAGTAGCCTCCCGCGGGTTTTTCTGGGATCTCAAATGGCGTCTCGCATCTGGCCCAGATCGTGGAGTCGGTGGCTTGAAGCCAGGTCTTCATCCGCAACTTCCAGTAGGGGTAGTTGCTCCCGTCGAAGAACGGCGGACGGGTTGTGGACTGCCCCTCGGAAATCCTACTTGTGGAATAGCTTCCCTCCATGATCTTCTTGCCGGGTGTTACTCCGAACTCGCAAGAATCTACTCTGATAAAAAATTGAAGGTTTCCCTACTAGGAGAGGTGACGTAATAAATACGAAAATAAAATATAAAGCAATCTCACCAAAGAAAACCAATCACACAATGTACACAATTGTTTTTAGGTGGAAACCCAAACAGGGTGAAAATCACCACCTAACCCTCTCGAGTTAGGATTTTCCGATCAACCTAGTTGATCAAATCCACTAACCGAATCACTTTAAAACGAGGGTGATTCAACCTCAGTACAACCACGCTACAAGTACGAGGGTAGCGTTCCTCAACCCCTTCTCTACATGAGAAGGATTTTGTCCCACGAAGGAGACGGGAATTCGCAAAGCGAATACCCAACTAAATAACAAAGATAAAATAAACAACAAGTCCTATAGAGCCAACAAAGTAATTATGAACCTAGCTTCTATAGGAATTAGGAAACTCCCCTTTGCAAGGAGTGCGTCGACGATGACGCGGGTGCGTGAACCACGCAACGGCGCAATGTCGCTCTCGTGAACAACGGCGGGAGAGCGGGTGCGCGAAGGCTTGATGCTCTCAAGAGAATTGAACTAGAGCTTGGAGAGCAAGGGCTTCTCTTGGACACAAAAGAGTGGAACTAAGTTGCTCAGGTGTGTCTCTTGTTTCTCTTAGTGTGTATCTTGTGTCTCTAAGTGTGTGTAGGCTCCCCTCTATTTATAGAGGCCTTAGGAAGGCTTTGGAAGGCTTAGAAAAGCTTCCATAGCCGTTGGGTACAAAGCCCAAGTGAATCAGCCCGAAATCAGGAACAATCATTGTTCTGACAGGCTTATCAGACGTCTAATTCTAGCATCAGACGTCTGGAAGTTCACTTTAAGACGTCTGATTCCAAGGTCAGACATCTGATTTTGGGCGGGTCTCTCCCTGACTTGGATCAGATCTAAACAGGGTTTTTGCGCAAGTCCATCAGACGACATATAGGACGTCTGGCACTATGTCTGGACGTCTGGAAACCTACTTTTACTGTGGGAATTGATTTCCAAACGTTGCAATGGCTAGAAAATCTCTGAGAAGAGATTTTGGGTCAGCCGAGGCAAAACGGTCATTTATCAGACGTCTGGACAGTCCTATGGACGTCTGATAAGGCTCTAACGGTCATATTCTTGAGTGTTTGCTAAGCCAACCAACGGTCCACTAATTGGACGTCTGGCAAATCCATCAGACGTCTCCTGAGACGTCTGGTCTAAGGTCTGGACGTCTCATTTCATCAGACAGAACTAGTTATGTCCAGCCTAACAGATATCAGACGTCTGAAACAACAGTCAGACATCTTAAAATACTTTATCAGACGTCTGATTTGAGAATTAGACGTCTGGAAGTGCTGTTTGAACCCTATATTGGTTTTCTTAGTGTTCTACAGAAAACCTTAGTGTCCTAGGATTGTGCAGGTGTTCCTAGAACTACTGTTAGGGTACTTTGAGGCTCTTTAACATAATATTCTAAGAAAAAATAAAAAGAGCAAGAAAATAAAGACAAGAGATACAAGAAAGGATTAAAAAGAATCTATCCTATTCTTCTTGTCTTCTATCTTCAATCTGTCGCTCCACGCGAACCTCCTCTGTTTTTCGTCAAGCTCTTCCAATCCGTCCTGGATGCGAGCTCGAACTCCGTTTAAGCATGTCTACATTTGCAATTGACCTGAAATCTAGGGCTCAAATTGCAAATGTTAAATAACACGTGTTTTGTTATCATCAAAATAAATGATCGTGGTGCTCTAGCACCAATAATCTCCCCCTTTTTGATGATGACAAAACCATAAATAATAATGCAGAAAAAACCTCCCCCTTTTTGACATTATCAAAAAGGTTTAATTGATTTTACATTTCCTGTAACTCCCCCTTAAAACATGCTCTTCTATAAGTTTCTTTAACAAAGGTAATGCCTCCCCCTTTTTTTTATAACAACAAGATAGCTATTATTTTTCTCCCCCTTTCTAAAGGAAATTTAGCTAACTTGCATCTCCCCCTTAAAAATTGACAATTAGCTCATCATTTTTTAACTCCCCCTATCTAAATGCTTATAAAAAGATAGGGTTAATAATTTTACCTCACCTACCATGGCCAATAAAATGGCCCGAATGGTGGTGATGGATGCCACATCGGATGGGGCTCCCATCCGTAACTTGGAGGCCCGGGCATCGGCGCCGGTCTCCAGTCTGGCGGTCGACGTGCGACGGGTCCGTTGCTTGTTCGCCGTCTCGTCGGTCTTCTTGTTCTCCTCCTTGGTCTACTCCTTGGTTCTCCCAACTTGAGTTGACCAGCCTTGAGTTTGTAGGTCTAGTCCTTTGTGTTGTAATTATCCCTGAATCCTACAAAACAAGATTCTAATTCTTTCTTCGGTATCCAAGTGGGCTTGGATCCGGATCTGTTAGCGGGTCTCCTTGATGGAGATCCTTTCTCAACCTTAGGGCTATAAAAATTATCTACTTTATTGATTAATTTGTTGGAGTTTTCCCTAAGACATGCAATTTCTTTTTCTATAATATACTCATCTTAGTCTTTAAATTAGAGATTTCTAACTTTAGACTATCATTTTCCTCAATCAATTTATTATTTTCATTGATGAGGTCTTGATTTTCTAATAATAGGTTATCAATTCTAGGACTAGCTTCTATGTCCTTAAGTTATTTTTCTAACCTATCATTTTCATTTTTAAGAAAACTAAGGTTCTTTTTAATACTTTTGTTTTCTATTTTAAGTGATTTACTAATCTCAAATAGTTCATTAAAAGCTTCTTGTAAATCGAAATTTACCTCGTTGTCGCTGTCATCGCTTCCGCTTTTGCTGTCGCTGTTGCTTCCTCTGGCCATGAAACCAAAGCAAGCGGTTTCTTCCTTTTCTTCTTCTTCCTCCGAGCTGGAATCGGCCCAAGTGGCTTGGAACACCTTCTTCTTTGATTTCTTTTCCTTTTTGAGAAGAGGGCACTTTGGTCGTAGGTGCCCTTTCTCGTTGCAGTGGTAGCAACGTCTCGGGCTTTCCTTCTCCTTTTTCTCTTTCTTTAATTCCCTACAAAACTTGGAAAAATTTTTAAGTAAATTTCTAAAGTCTTCGTCGTCGGAACTTACCTCGCTATCCGACGCGGCTCTGAAGGCAAGAGTCTCCTTCAGTTTGGGCACCAGTGTATCCTTCTTCTTCTTCTGCTTCAACTTTGTCTCGTAGGCCATTAGATTGCTTAGGAGATCTTCCATGTTGAGCTCCTCTACTTCGTTAGCCTCCTCAATGGCAGTGACTTTCTGTTCCCACTCCGGTCCAAGGGAACGAAGAAGCTTCCCTTGAAGCTCCCCCTTGATGAAGGTCTTCCCTAAAGCTTCTAAATTGTTTACTATGAGAGTGAACCTAGTGTTCATCTCACTTAAAGTTTCGTTAGATTTCATAGAAAAAGCCTCAAATTCTTGTGAAAGTAAATTGAGTTTAGAAGTTTTTACCTTAGAGGTACCGTCGTGAGTTACCTCAAGTGTGTGCCAGATCTCGTATGCGGTGGAGCATTGCGAGATTCTGTTGAACTCTTCCGAGCTGAGCGCGCAGTAAAGGGCGTTCATGGTCTTTGCGTTTAAAGAGAGCTCACGGATTTGTTGCTGCGAGTAGCCTCCCGTGGGTTTTTCTGGGATCTCAAATGGCGTCTCGCATCTGGCCCAGATCGTGAAGTCGGTGGCTTGAAGCCAGGTCTTCATCCGCAACTTCCAGTAGGGGTAGTTGCTCCCGTCGAAGAACGGCGGACGGGTTGTGGACTGCCCCTCGGAAATCCTACTTGTGGAACAGCTTCCCTCCATGATCTTCTAGACGGGTGTTACTCCGAACTCGCAAGAATCTGCTCTGATAAAAAATTGAAGGTTTCCCTACTAGGAGAGGTGACGTAATAAATACAGAAATAAAATGTAAGGCAATCTCACCAAAGAAAACCAATCACACAATGTACACAATTGTTTTTAGGTGGAAACCCAAACAGGGTGAAAATCACCACCTAACCCTCTCGAGTTAGGATTTTCCGATCAACCTGGTTGATCAAATCCACTAACCGAATCACTTTAAAACGAGGGTGATTCAACCTCAGTACAACCACGCTACAAGTACGAGGGTAGCGTTCCTCAACCCCTTCTCTACACGAGAAGGATTTTGTCCCACGAAGGAGATGGGAATTCGCAAAGCGAATACCCAACTAAATAACAAAGATAAAACAAACAACAAGTCCTATAGAGCCAACAAAGTAATTATGAACCTAGCTTCTATAGGAATTAGGAAACTCCCCTTTGCAAGGAGTGCATCGACGATGACGCGGGTGCGTGAGCCACGCAACGACGCAATGTCGCTCTCGTGAACAACGGCGGGAGAGCGGGTGCGCGAAGGCTTGATGCTCTCAAGAGAATGGAACTAGAGCTTGGAGAGCAAGGGCTTCTCTTGGACACAAAAGAGTGGAACTAAGTTGCTCAGGTGTGTCTCTTGTTTCTCTTAGTGTGTATCTTGTGTCTCTAAGTGTGTGTAGGCTCCCCTCTATTTATAGAGGCCTTAGGAAGGCTTTGGAAGGCTTAGAAAAGCTTCCATAGCCGTTGGGTACAAAGCCCAAGTGAATCAGCCCGAAATCAGTGACAATCATTGTTCTGACAGGCTTATCAGACGTCTAATTCTAGCATCAGACGTCTGGAAGTTCACTTTAAGACGTCTGATTTTGGGCGGGTCTCTCCCTGACTTGGATCAGATCTAAACAGGGTTTTTGCGCAAGTCCATCAGACGACATATAGGACGTCTGGCACTATGTCTGGACGTCTGGAAACCTACTTTTACTGTGGGAATTGATTTCCAAACGTTGCAATGGCTAGAAAATCTCTGAGAAGAGATTTTGGGTCAGCCGAGGCAAAACGGTCATTTATCAGACGTCTGGACAGTCCTATGGACGTCTGATAAGGCTCTAACGGTCATATTCTTGAGTGTTTGCTAAGCCAGCCAACGGTCCACTAATTGGACGTCTGGCAAATCCATCAGACGTCTCCTGAGACGTCTGGTCTAAGGTCTGGACGTCTGATTTCATCAGACAGAACTAGCTATGTCCAGCCTAACAAATATCAGACGTCTGAAACAACAGTCAGACGTCTTAAAATACTTTATCAGACGTCTGATTTGAGAATTAGACGTCTGGAAGTGCTGTTTGAACCCTATATTTGTTTTCTAAGTGTTCTACAGAAAACCTTAGTATCCTAGGGTTGTGCAGGTGTTCCTAAGACTACTGTTAAGGTACTTTGATGCTCTTTAACATAATATTCTAAGAAAAAATAAAAAGAGCAAGAAAATAAAGACAAGAGATACAAGAAAGGATTAAAAAGAATCTATCCTATTCTTCTTGTCTTCTATCTTCAATCTGTCGCTCCACGCGAACCTCCTCTGTTTTCCGTCAAGCTCCTCCAATCCGTCCTGGATGCGAGCTCGAACTCCGTTTAAGCACGTCTACATTTGCAATTGACCTGAAATCTAGGACTCAAATTGCAAATGTTAAATAACACGTGTTTTGTTATCATCAAAATAAATGATCGTGGTGCTCTAGCACCAACAATTTTGACCTGAGAAAGTAAATAAAAGCTCCTGCATAACCTCAAGGAAGACTTAAGTCAAGGGTTTACTGTTCTAAGAAGGAAACACGAACTAAAGGGTAAAAACTACAATTTCACCATTGCAGTACATAAACGGGATTTCTCCGAGGCAAAACATAGGTCAAATGGTCTGAATAAGATAAAGAGTGGGTTGGTTCAGTCAGAAATGGGTTATTGTGCAATCCAAGAATTAAATGACATTCTGTAACCCTAAAATAGACCCGCTTAATTCAACAAGGTTTTGGTCAGGATAAAAATCAAATAAACTCTCTAAAATTCATGGAAAAATATCCCTTAGGGTTTAGAACCTTCAATTTGGCCTTTGGAACCTATTTTGACCTAGATTGGGGCCCTAGCTCAATATTTAACCTAATTTGAGTTTTTATGCAAAATGTCTAGTCAAACATTGTCAAACCTAAAATCCAACTTCACCATTGGATTCCTTAGGTCCAAATTAGGTTTATATCAAAATTTGCGCCTAAGGGAAGGTCATCTTGACTTACTTTGCAAAATGGTCCACCTAATTACATTTTGGCCCCTAACTTTTGAAAAAACCCTTGCACAGGGCCCCCTATCTTCCTCGCCACCCTTGCATTCAGGTCCCTCTGCCATTATAGTGGAGGAATCCCTAGCGAGGATTCAAGGCTGATATCTCCTCGAATCCTCCGAGATCTCCCAGATTTAGAAGGAAGATTCTCTAGGGATCTCTCCATCGATTGAACGCGATCTCCAGAACAAATTTACGCCCAATCTCTCATGTGAATGCTCGAGAGATTTGGGTATCCTAACCACCTTCCTTCTCCGACGAGGATTTTACGTTGGAAGGCTTGCCCTCCAAGCACCAGAAGCTCGGCCAACGACTATAAAAGGACCCCCGGTCCTCTACGAATCCCCCAAGCTTGATTTGGCCGAAGAATCCCCCAGAATTCCTCTTTCCCCTCTTCGGCCAAGTAGCCCACAAGCTCCGGCAACTCTCCCTCCCTCCTCTCGTTGCTCTGCTACCATACCAGTGGCAGGGTTTGCTTCGCCCCGTTCTTCCGCGTTGTGCCACACCAGCGCACGCCTCTCTGACCTCCTCCTCGTCGCCGTTATCTCCACCTCAAGGCCATCTTCTTTGACAATGGCACATACGTGCCGTTCGTCTCCTCTGCCTCCCCTTCGACTGCCACTGTCCTACTCTCTATTTTCCCTCCTTCTATTTCACAAACCACCCCTCGACTGCCACTGTCCACCCTCATATTCCCCATCTCTGGCTGACCTCCGGCGAGACGCATCCATCACTCCGCACCTCCACGCGTCTCGCCACCAACCTCTTCACCTCCGCCATCGACCAATGATCACTTTCCACCCACTCACTGGCCGCCACACATGCTCCACGCTTCCACCGAACAAACCCACTCACACGGTCACAGTTCGACCTAGGCACGCACGCCTAGGCCATTCTGAACCACGCCAACCCCTGCCTCACCTTCGCCGTGATACGGTGAGGGTTCTCCTATTGTTTGATAGAGCCGCAAGGCTATTATTGTGTCATGCAGAGTAGAGCCCCCGTTTGCCATTAACAAGCATACAAGCATGCTTGCTTCCGAGCTCCAGGCCACGCGCTCCAGGCTTCAGGACCCCAGGCTGCACGGGTTGAGTGTGCAAGCAAATCCAGCCTGAGAGCAGTCACTGTGAGACCTGTAGCTGCATCAATTGCATGAAGATATCCTCTTGCAGGTGTCAGCAGAAGCGGGTGGGACTTTTAGTCCCACCTCGGAAACGTAGGAGTGAGGTACGTAGTTTAAATTGATTTTGTGATTTGTGTTGTTTGCATCAAGAACACAGGGCTGAGGTCCCTCGCCCTCACTCACCTACTCCTCGTCCGCGACCTGCCCCCGTGGACCTGGCACCCGACCCGATTACCTAACCTAGCAATCCTCGCGCATCACACCCACGCCGATGCACCTGGACCCGAGCACGCACCCAACCTGATTACCCGACTCTGGGAAAGCGTACCGAAGAGAGAAATAGAGAGAGAGACGCAGGGAGGGTAGGGGGTAGGTTTTACTGCGTGGTGTTGTGTAGGAAGAAGAAGCTAAGGAAGGAAGAGGCGCAACAAGAGAAGAAAAGGAAGAAGGAAGCGGCGGAAGGACTTAGCAAGGAAGAAGGTAGCCGCAGTAAGGAAGGAAAAAGGAGAAGAAGAAAAGAGATGCACTGTAGCAGAGGAGCGGCAGACCAAGGGAAGAAGAAGAAGAAGAAGGTAGCTGAAGAAAAAAAGAAGAGAGGCCGAGACCTAGCTGCAGGAAGAGAAAGAAGAGAGAAAGCAAGGGCAGAAGAAGAAGAGAAGTAGGAGAGGCCAAGCAAGAGAAGAAGAAGCCAAAAGAAGCATAGCCGCAGAGCAAAGCAAAAGAAGAAAGAGAGAGAAGACACAGAAGGACAATAATTCAAAGCACTGTAGTCTGAATTTTTAAGATGTCTGATAAAATATCAAATGTCCAATTCTTTTTGAGCACTATTTCTCCATAACATTACTCTTCAATTTTGGTTGAATTAGTTATTGCTTTTTATTGAAAGTTATGGTCTTAAGTTTTGGAATACCCAATTGCTCCCTGTATTCGACCTCGGATACTTTAATTTTCGAGTTATAAATTCTTATTTATTTTCGTAGAGATTTCATCTATATTACAACGAGATATCTTTTAAAATACGATCTAGCCATGTAAACATCTGTCTAAATACCTTTCTCCATTTGCAATTTGACCTGAAAAGCAAATGTTAAAAGACACGTGTTTTGTTATCATCAAAATAAATGATCGTGGTGCTCTAGCACTAACAGCACTTTCACATTTGTCTGGATTTCTAGAACATAGGATGAAAACAAAAAGGAGAAAATTCTCTAGGCATACACTTGATAAAATAATCAATCCTTAGGGACCCTTCTGTGAATAATTTAGTTTGGCATTTGCTAGGGACTAGTAAGATTTAGGCATGGGGTATGATTGCGTAGCAATCATAAGTCTTAATTGTCCAGAATTAGGCTAGGACTTAGCATAAGTTAGGGTGGTTCATGCATGCATAAGCATTATTTGCATCTTTACTATTCCTCCTATAACTATGCATAGAATAATGCTATAATATACTAGTTAGGTGCATTATATAAATTGCAGGAAATAAGAAGCTCAGGAGCTGGATCTGAGACTGGATCTGAAGCTGGACCTGAAGCCAGAGTTACAACAGAGCTGGAGTAGAAGACCTAGAATAAGATGTAGTAGACAATAATGTAAGGGGATGAGGTATGCTATTCTATGAAGCAGGAATAAAGTAGTAAATTACGAAAAACTTAGGTCCATCCTAGCCCTAGGACAACCTAGAAGCTTCCCCAAGCCTTAGCCAGCTTTAGATTAGGTCATTATACCCTAGGAAGCCATAAAACCCTATTTCCAGCCTCTATCTGGACATCCAGATGAGTTATAGGATGTCCAGAACCCTTAGCCACAACCCACACAGCTAAAACCTACTTCTGCAACATTTTAAGACATCCAAACACTTGATATGGATGTCCAATTTCTACAGACAGAACCTTAACACTTTCCTGCCTCTGTTTGGACATCCAGACAACAAGTCTGGATGTCTAACTTTTCATTTTAAGATGTCTGACACTATTGCCAGAAGTCTGGAACTGCTCTCTAGTTCTTGTTTTTGAATTCAAGCTTGGATCTTGAATTCCTAGGTCCCTAAGCCTAATTCCAACCCCATAGGAACCTAAATTAAGGTGCCCTAACCCTAGTACATCACCTCTAGACCTCCCTAAGGACCTAATTAGGTTCTTACTAAACCTAATTAACTTGGATCTTAGTCAATTCCATCAACCTATTCAATTGGACTCATTGAGTCCAATTGAGCCCTGATCTCAGCATACATAGTCCAATTGGACTCAGTGAGAGTCCAATTGACCTAGACCTAACTTAATTAAGTTTTTTTACTCTCAATTAGGGTTTCACACATCCAATTAAACTTGTATCAAGTTTAATTGCATTTTACCTTAATGAATTAGGGATTACAACGCTAATTTGAGACCTACCTTGACCTAAACCCACTAAAACCTAACCTAATCAACCTAGCCACATAGGTTTTGACCCACAGACACCCACACACACCATCTACATGAAAATACCTAGCCTAGAGTTCTCTAGAACTCTCTACCATGTATTGTTGCCTTGGTTGCTAAAAATAGCAACCAAGATGCATTCAATTTTTAGATCCACCAAATGTGGATCTAAAAACCACCCATCCACCCTCTCTCTCACTCTCCCACGAGCTCCCACCATAGGCCTCTCTAGAGAGTTCCACACTTCTCTAGAGAGGCTCCCTTGGGTCTACTTAAAGGACATTTGGGTGGCCATTTGCACCCATCTAGCCTTCCATCTAGTTTTAGCCTCATTCCACCTCCATTACTCCACCTCCATCTCCACGAGAACACCATGGCATCTCCATCACCTCCACGCTAGGCCTAGATCACCTCCAACCTCTCTCCAAGGGTCGGCCTAAGCACCATTGGCCACCCCTCCTCCTCTCGACCAAGTCAAAGGCCATCGAAGCCACCTCCGAATGCCCTTATTTCTGTTAGCTAAGTAGCATAGTTCCTCATATATTAATGCTTTATTACTGCTTAGTAGCGTAGCTCCATATTCTCCCCCAATGATGCATGCATAATTCCCCTATAGATTCATGTATGCAGTCGTTTTCTGTTAGCTAGTTTATTGCTTTCAAGCTTTCCTGTACAAGCTTTCCGCGAGCTTCACTCTGTAGCCACCATTATGCAATCAATGAAATCATTGTTTATATATATCTATGTCTATGTGTGAAAATCACCATGAGCTGATTTCCATATTTCCTTATGATTAAAGTTGCATGCGCGAAATTTGTATTCTCTTGCAACTAAGCATGTCGTGCATCAATACAAATTATTGTAAACTGGCATGCATTTCTGAATAAGTAGAGTGAGCTAGATCAAATTCAAATCTACATTTTCTAAATGCCTCCCAAAGACGAACGACCGGGACTCAAGTCTCATTATTTTAGACGAGCATTTTCGCGCACTATACTACGACTAGATCTCTATTTTCAAAACATGAACGAGAACCGCTATCTGTCATGGAGGTACTTCAAGCTACAATGGCCGACACATATGATGAAGCGACCGATAATGGGATACGGGTGCCACTACCCAATAACAAGGATGAGTGCACAAAGCTCCTCATAGGTTGAGTTTTCTACTTGTTGCATGGTCAAGAGTTTGATGATGAAGGCCAGGGCTATCCCTTTTGCATGAGGATGATGCCCACCCCTTGTCTAATGCGTTACACTCGATCATGAAGGGGGTCTAGAAGTTCGACAATGCCAACACCAAGGTGGCAGTGAAGGAAATCTTGAGGGGGATGAAGGCCTTGGCACCATCCTCCTCCCATCAAAAGGTCCCTTAAGTAGGAGGTGGTGCAACGGTGTGGCGAGAATCCTATAGTTATGGATGAATCGACAATAATAGCCCACCAAGCCAAGGAATCCATTGAGTGCTCGAATCGTGGTGGGGGTCGACCATGATATGACAACTTTGATTTTTGAAGGATCCACCTTGACTACACATGTAGGGACAATGTGGCCCATGTAATCGACCAAAGCCGCACTGAAAGCACACTTGGTTGCCTTGACATAAAAGCATTGGAGTTGGAGCCGCTCCAAGACAGCGCAAACGTAGCGAAGATGTTTCTACCATGAACGACTATAGATGAGGATATCGTCAAAAAAGACAAGGATGAAGTTACGTAGGAATGGCCAAAATTGGTTGTTCATCGTCACATGGAAGGTGAAGGGTGTGTTGGATAAGTCGAACAGCATTACGAGAAACTCATAATGGCCATTATGTGTTCGAAAGGTGATTTTGTAGATATCATTGTCTTGCATTCGAGTTTGGCGGTAACTCAAGTGTAGGTTGAATTTGGTGAACTAGGCGACCTTGGGAAGCTTGTCCAAGAGGTTGTCAATAATGACAATGTGGTAGCAATCCTTTATAGTGTGTTCATTGAGGGCTAGTTTACAGCATGGGTTAGCTAACCCGTGTTAGCAAAGTTGCAACAGGGTTAACCCTTTTTTCTTTTTACTTGCAAACAGGGGTTAACCCCTACCCTGTTTGTGTTTACTGAATAGGGGTCAGGAATGGGGGTTATTCTGTGATGTGACAGGGGGTAAGAGAGAGAGATTGAGGGTTAAGTGGGGGGTTGGGCCAACCCCTCTTCAAACTGATGTTAGGATAACACGAGTTAGCAACCCAAAGAGTGGTTGAGTTATCCTCTAAGGTAAACGGGGGTTAACCCCCAGAAAGAGGGGTTACCCCCTCCATAAACTAGGCCTGAGGGAATGGTAATCCACAAAAGAGTTCCATTGATGATAATATCATCGTGCATCATAAATATCTTTAATTATTAGAATCAATTGACAAATGCTCTTACATAATCACCAGAGAATCATAATTCACTGCATATCCTTTCTGAGAAGAGTGCATTAAATTAGAATTAATTCTGCAGTTTTAACAGCACATTATGAATGCAGAATAATCACGAGGTTTCTTGATGGTTAATCTAAGGTTAAATGATCATTAATGACTAATAAGAGGGTCCACACAGATAGAAACGAGTTTTCATGCACTTAGAGAACTAATTCATAACCTAAAAATCCTAATTTCAAACTTTCTTAATTAACAGAGGTTCTGGTTAAGATAAAATCCATCTAAACCTTATAAAATTCATATAAAAATATTCCATGAGGTTTGGTGCCCTTGATTTGACCATTGGAACCCATTTTGACCATGAACAGAGTCTCAAACAGAAAGTTATCCTAATTTGGATTTCTACGTAAATTTCTCAGTCAAAATTGGTCAAAACTAAAATCTAACTTCACCATCAGATTCCTTGGGTCCAAATTAAGTTTGTACCAAAATTTAAGCCCATTCAAAGATCAACTTGACCTAGTTTGCATTTTGGTCTAGTCTGACTCTTTTTCTCTCATACATGTCCCTAGCTCTTGAAATCCTTGCAAAGAGCCCCCTAACTTTGTTATCCTCTTCGCACGTAGGTCCCTACCACCATTGGAGGTCAACCGACCTCCAGGCGACCTATGACCAAGCCAAATCCTACTCAAATCTCCATTAAATCCCACCAAATTTGGTGGGATTAATGTTCACACCTAGAAGAATCGATTGGGATTATTCTTGGATCCCAAATCACACTTGGTTGGCTGAGTGAACCCATGAAATCAGTGGGGTTCTTTTTGAATCCTAAGGAGCCAATCAGAGCTCCTTCTTGTTCTTGAGCTTGCCCTGGAGCTCTATATAAATTCTAGCAACAAAATTCGCTCTTCCTTAGCTTGGTTTGGCCGCATCTCTTCGCCAAAATCTTCTCCCTCCAGCCTCCTCCGCCTAGCTCCGGTGAGCTTCTCTAACGTCCGTTCTTGCCCTCTACCACATACCATAGGCAGAGGGAAACACCTCCCTTCCTTCTTCCGCTTCTCGCAACACCAGCAGGAGCCACCCTACCTCTTCATCCTCACCATTCTTCCCTACCAAAGACTTCATCTTCCCCACGATTGGCCAATCAAAGCCGGTGCAAACCTTCACCCCTTCATCCCATAGCTAGGTCTAGCATCTTCCTCTTCTCCTCGTCAACCTCTCTAACCCCTTAAACTCTTGTTTTGACCGCTGTTCACACCTCGACCCCTCCGTCTTCTTCCTCTCCAGCGAAGCTCCAACGATGCCTCCCCAACGCTACATGCCACCAAACACACCCATTCCACCTTCAAAACCTCTGCCTCACCTCACTGTACAAAACCCCTCATCTAATGCCATTAAACACCCACTCGAACACCCCACTGGACACAACCTCATCCGCACCACCTTCTCGTCTCCATCTGGCCACCACACACATGCTCATGCCACGAAATTGCCACCACCACATTCACCATCACTTGGCGATTCCCCTGAGGTATTTTAATGTGGCCGAGAGGCTGTTCTCATGATTTCAGGTGTACATTGTCCTCCATCACCGCCGCCTTCGTCTTCGACCTCATTCGCTGTTCTCTGGCCACATTCTCCCTAAAGTCCACCTCCAGGTCTCGCGAAACACTTCCAAGACCTTTCCCAGGTCCTCAATTAGAGACCACGGCTTTGCCTTCACCTCCAATTAGATGAAGTTTCATCCTGCAGCTACATGCGAAGAAGCCAGGGTGCCTTAGTGCCACATCGTAAAGAGAAAAACGTCTGAGCACACATAAATTGGTTTTGTGATATGGCTTCTTCGCCCAGTCATTGAGGGTCGGGTCCCTCATACCCCTTTCACTTGATAACCTGACCTATTAACACTCCTCGATCACTACACATGCTTGATGACCCTGGACACTGTACATGACCTGAATACCCGTACTTGGGTTCGAATATGCTCCGAGTCTTGAGAGAGAGAAGAAGATTTGTGAGAGAGCGGGGGAGGGTTTTGGTCTCTGAAGCATACCCCTGTGCGACTTGTGCGACACTTAGTCCCTGAAGAAGTTAGTTCCCCTGTGTTGTGAAGGAGAAAAGAAGCTTTGAGAAGGCATTGAAAGAAAGGGAAGGCTTTGTGAAGATGGAAAGTTCTGAAGCTGAAGAAGAAAAGGAGAGGCTCGAGATTTGCGAAGCTTAAAGAAGAAAGGTTTTCTGAGAAGGCCTTGTGCCTATGCTACATAAGTCGTCTGATCTGGTTCTGAGTACTGTTGAGTAATTTAAGAACCTAAGTTTAGATTGAATTATGATTTGAAATACTGAATGCATGCTTAATTAAGAGAATATGTGGTGATCTAAATCAGCATTGTTTTGATTCTCTTTTCTTTTTGATGCATAATCTTCTGAGATACGTTGATTTATATTTCAATATTAATTCTGATCAATTTCATTCATTGCATATCTATTTTAATGCTCAACTAATTGTGCCCATTAATTCTGAATGCGATTAATGTTGTGAATTGCATATTTACTCCCTGTGTTCGACCTCGGACTCCATTCTAAAATCTGAGTTATAAATTTATTTATTTTTGAAACATTGAGGCTTTGCTACAATGAAATGACTTAAAACTCCTCGATAGCCTGTTAGCATTCACGTACCATGCTTCTTGACAAGTAGGATGGGTGAGGCGAAGGGGCTTCAACTTAGGCCTATAAGGTCTTCATCGAGGAGGTATTGGACTTAGTGCTCAACCTCATTCCTCTAGTCTCGCCTATGCCAATAAGGGGCTATGGCCACGGAGAACACATCAGGCTTTAGCGGACTGGAGTGGCTCTCCTCATATTTAGGGGATAGCCCTCATAGTTCACCGAAGATGCTCGAGAACCCCTAGAGGAGGGCAAGCATCCTGTGGTCATCCATATAATCCTCCCATGGGAGTTTTTATGCTTCCTTGGACTTGAAATAGTAGAAATCTACCCCTTCTCTTGTAAGTGGCCCCCTATTCGGTAGGTGACCTTGCAAGCTGATTGGGTTATCAATGTCGTAGTAGGAAAGTCGAAGAGAGTTGAGGTCCCACAAGGCTTCCCCGAGGGCCCTTATCAAAGGCACTCTAGACCTAACACATATGCACTTAAGGAGTATATGCTCCCTTCCATGTAGATGGTCAAGTCCTCCACACACTTGCGGGTGAGCACGCAGGCGAGCACCGCTAGCAACTGCAACTTGCATGATGCACTATAAGGTTGCATGAGCAGTCCTTGGGGGAACCAAGTAAGTGTCGACAAAGTTGTTCGAACTATTAATGTCGAGAAGGGTTATGCGATGTCCTACCATGATCAAGACTACTAGCTTAATGAGGTATGCGTTGTCCCATCTGGAGACGACATGAGTGGACAGTTGTCCATCCATATCTATGCCCTTGGGTGGGTGGTTGGTTGCTTCCTCCCATTTGTCCACGTCCTCGAGCACCATATAGAGGGTTGTTGATTTGCACCTATGGCCAAAAACATACTTCTTGTAACGACCCGATTCCCAAATCCCTACGAGACACGAGAATCGGACCGACTCAACTAATCCCAAGACCCAATCGTCCAACGAGAAAGTAACCAAAAGAGCAGTAAAATAAACCACATTCACCATGTATATAACTAGCAGTAACAAAATACAGCAGTAAGGAAAGGAAACACTACAGTATACACCACCACAACAGTAGAAAAATAAACATGTACATAACATGAAGCTTACATTAAAGAGAGTACAAGGAGCAACAGAAAACTACTCACTGCAGCGGAAAGAAAAGTGCAGTAAGTACTACAGGTAACCCTACTGGACCTTACTAGGCCCAGCGCCCTCTGCAGCCGCTGACTCTTGCTGCTCAACACCTGGTCCTGAAAAGGTAACAAGGGTGACACGTCAGCGAAACGCTGAGTAGAGTGGCAACTAAAAGCTAAAAGAAGCAGTAGGGTGTACAGTAGCTGTTATATTTTTACTTTCTTTCCTTATATTTTCCATTTATTCACTGTTGATTATTTCTCAGATCCTTCTCTTGATCTCGAATGTTCCTCGTAGGAACGATATTGATTGCAGTCTTTCCCGAAAGGTAGAAGTAACACGTGGTGCTCTCCTGGCCGGGAGAGTCCCTCATGGTGGTCTTACCCTCAGTCAACCACCCCATGGTCGCTGACAGACGTAACGGTGACTACGGCACGTGCGATAAATGTAGGGGTAGCTACCCCGCACTGGCACACGGTCAGTCGTTTCCGTTAACGGGTGCGCTCAAAGCACAGCATGGAACTAGTATAGGGCAAAGCCCTCTTAGTAACAGGGGCCCAGCCCCTCCACAGTAATCAAACAAGGGTCTCGCTCCTCCACAGTCCGCGCACCCTCGCCTGACTACCCTGGTTTGCCCAGTGGGCCTAACAAGTCAGTGTAGGTGAGCTAGCAGAACCCCGGGACCCGTGGGGTAGCTAGTACTCTCCCTACACTAGTAGCTCTCCTCGGGACTGTGTACGCGAGAGCCAAAAGTTGGTACAAAGTGGCCAGACCTAACCCAGGTCCTTGGGGCGGCTAGCTCCGCTTTGCACTAAACAGGGGGACAGTCGCTCTCCTTGGTATTCCGTACTCAAGGGCCAGCTCACTTCCCCAATTCTATTCCATTCCTTTTCCAGGAGTTCTACTCCTCATTCCCCGTAGGGTTCATGCTCTTTTAACTCAGCTAATTTAGGTTTCACCATTCCAGCTTTATATTCCTACAACCCATGTTCCCAATCGTATTTATTCATTCATAACAGGCAGCTGTTAACCAATTTACAGGCAGTTATCATTTCCTTTCTACTTTTCCAAGACTGCAATGTTTATATATTCAACTAGTTTTCCAGTCTTAGGATTCATGTCGTACCCTAGGATCTATCATTCAATCTAATTTTCTAGTCCTAGGATTCATGCAATACCCTAGGATCTATCATTCAATCTAATTTCTCAGTCCTAAAGTTCATGCAATGCCCTAGACTCTAATAATTATTTCATAATTGTACAAATTTTGTTAAATAAATTAAAGGGCCACTCTACCTGCAAAACTGGGAGTACTGGTCCCGTAATCGGCAATCCCGCGCGCCTCCGCAACCCCCTGAGTGGCAACGGAACGGGATCCTAACACAAGGATCAACACAAGCAATTTCTCAGAACAGTATACAATTACTGTAAACAGGTAGAGAAAATAAATCTGGAAAGAACGCAACTCGAAACGTGGAAAACGGACTCCTAACGGGCCCTAAATGGGTCAAAAACAACGAATCTGTCCAAAATCAGACGTCTGGAACCTCTTCCAGACGTCTTAAAAGGTTCATCATGTCGTACCTCGGTCTGCGCAGTCCTTCAGATGTTCAGAAGTCCGCTGGGTCGTCTCGCCTTAGTTTCTAGACGTCCAATTGTCACCCCGGACGTCTGGTACTGTGGCCAGACGTCTGATCCGTGTGGGATGGTGAGCCCTCGCTCCCTCCCGAATAACACCTGTGCACACACGCACTCGCTCTCATCACGAAGAGGCGCAGAAGGACGCGGCGGACGGCTGCATGGCCGTACACGCGTAAAAAGGAGAACATAGGAAATTATTGTACCTGTCAAACGTCTGGACCGTCCTCCAGACATCTTCGGCGTCGTCTGGACGTAAGTCCAGACGTCAGATTCTGGGAAATTTTCCCAGAATCAGAACCCGGTTCACTCTCCGCCCGCGACGCACGACCGTGCCGCGCCTTGTCTGCCTGTTGCCCGAGCTGCAGCAGGCCCTCCGTGACACCCCATGCCCGCTGCTCCCCCGTCGGTCGGCTCTAGTTGCCCCGGCAAGCTCGCACCCTCGCGGTCGAGCTTCTTCCTTCCTCTCACAACACTCCTTCCTACACGCTCGCCACGGCCACTGCTGCCGCAGTCGCTCACTCGCTCGCTCGCGCTCTCACTGGTAGGGAGAAGGAGAAGAGGAAGGCGGTGGAGTGAGGGTGAGGGAGAGGGCGATGGTATTTAAAGGCAGTGCGGGGAGAGAGAGAAGAGAAGCAGCGCTTCTGCAGGGAGGGAGAGAAAGAGTAGGACGAAGGCGGCGGATTCAGTCTACGCGCCCACGTGCGCAGACGCGAACTCGTACACCAAAAAAAATTAATACCAGACGTCTGGGTCACTTCCCAGACGTCTTAAACCACGTCTGACGCTCACGTTCGTAACACTTCTCATCGCAAATTTAGCATACATTTTGCTAGAGACATTCTGCCATTTCGACAAGAGTGATTTTCTTGATAGGAACCACAACTTGCTCTCAGGGAGCCTCGCCTAGACATTCCTTCTCTCGGAAGGATTCGCATCCACGATCGGGGTGGGAGCACGTAAGGGACCCCTAGGCTTAGTTTACGGTGGGGGTTAACCCCTCTTTACCAAAGTGGATAACCCAACCCCTATTCAAGATCTTAACATGGGTTATCCCAACCTTGATTAAAAGGGAGGTTGGCTTAACCCACATTTCAACCGCCGTTCTTTCTGTCCTCGAAGCAATGCCTCCCTCACGATTAATTTTTCGAGTTGCCCTTTTTCTCCATCTTCACTCTTGCGATGGCTTGTTTTGCTGTCTATCTCCAAAGCAAGTATTATATTTGTGGATTATTGTCAAGGTGATCGTTTGTGATTATTTGATTGCAATGCATCCATGCCATGTTGATATTGAAGTTTTCATCTCATTTGGATTTTAACTTGCTTATATACGAATATGATTACCACTTATGTATGAGCTTTTCCCGTTGTGAGATGGAAAACTTTTTCTTGGGTTTAGAGGGTAATGGGAGGTATTTTCTTCTTCAATTTCCATCTAAACTTTTTCATGGGTTTTGCGGTAAACATCCTTTTTTTCTCTTTTATCTGTGAATCTAGTTGGATCTTTGGTTCTTTCTCTGTGTCATTTGTGGAGTAAGTCGTTCTCTTGTTATGGGTTGGCTTATCACCCACTAACAATCATGCCAGCCATGGGAAGTCTTTTACTGTAGTGGATTCCTTAATCTCCCAGACAAAATTCATCCTATAGATGCCATGCTTGAATGTACTGATTTAGGTGTAATGGGAATTGTAGGATGGATTGAGAATGAGGTTTTCAGCAAGAATAACCCATTTTCCCCTAGCCTTGCATTTTATGCCATATAAAAAACTACCTCAACTAACTTACCTACCATTCTAAGGAAAAACATGCCTTTTGCCACCTTATCCCCCATTCTAACCCTCATTCCCAAGTAAACACCCCCCTTTCACTTCACAGGATTACCCCCATTCAGTAAATAGAAACAAGGGTTAACCCATATTTGCAAGTAAATAGAAATAGGGGTTAACCCTTGTTGCAACTTTGCTAACTTGGGTTAGCTAACCCACATTGTAAACTAGCCCCTAGAGCCTCCTCCCTACCATATATGAGCATTTCGTTCCTCGAAGACACACCTATAACGGATGACTTGGGCCATGGTTTTGGGTTTGAGGACAAGTACTTTGGTGGGAATGCCATCTTTGACCTCAGAAACAAAGATTTCAACAAAACTCTCATCAGGCATAGGGGACACTTGATCTTAAAGTGCTTCAAACTTGGCGTAGTACTCGAGGACAGAGGTACCTTACCATAGTTAGCACAGCCTTGCCAACGGCTACTTGTACACCCCCTTATCGAATATCACCATGATCACTTCTCAGAAGCCTTCCCACGTGTGGATGCAACTGCTCAACTTGCCCCAGTGTAACCATTAGTTGGCCTCACCCTTGAGGTGCAATGTGGCAAAGTTAACCTGCTCCTCCTCGGCCACACTGTAGAAAGCGAGATACCTTTCAGCCCATCACAACCACACCATTGGGTCTTCTCAGCCGTTGTAGTTTGGGAAGTTCATCTTGATGGTTTTCGTGAATGCGGCGACTCCCCGAATGCAGGGTGGTGACTGCGAATGCTAGAAATTCGTTGACGCTCCATCCCTTACGCATCCCACACACAGGAGGCTAATGAGTGAGTTTAATGAATTGGATTGCTATTGAAGCATTCCATCAACCTCTTGTGACAATTGGATCAAGGCATCGACCTTCTTTCCATCAAAGCCTTGCTCTCCATGGTCTAAGAACTTGGTGGCTTTGATACCACCTTGTTAGGCTCCCCTTGAGACCTTGCAAACGTAACAAGTGCCGAAGGGGTAGAGGTGAGTGAGGAGTCCCTCGAGGGCTCATTGTGTGTGGTATTCCAACGACAATAGGGCTTTAAGAATGATAGGATGAAGAAAAGAGAAGAGTAAAGAGGAGTAAATGCTTGACGTGCGACATTAATAAAAAGGTTCATACATATATTGGGTTACATGCACCGATACTCGTACAATCTCCACACAATCATACTCCTACTAATGACAAGTGGGGTGTAGCTGCCCTTTCCTTTGACGTGCATGGCTTGCATGGGAATGGTCCCTCTTCCCAACCTTTACTTGAAATGGTCTCCAGGCTCCTGCTCTTCATTTAATGATGTAGATTGTTTAAAGATCTCCTTAGGCTCTCATGATCTCCTGTACCCACTACTCCAGGACTCCAAACTCAAAACTGATCCTCAACTAGATATTTATGTAGATAACTTGGTGGGGTTGAAACCTTAGTGCCCAATGACCCTCCACCTTTGAGTCACGTGGCACTATAGCTGGGCACGTATCACTCTTACTCTCGCCTTCTCACTTTATCTCTTAACAGTGAGCAGTAGAAACCACCCCATGTGATAGCGTGAGCATCAATGTGACAAAGCGTTACTGTTGGTGCTAGAGCACCACGATCATTTGTTTTGATGATAACAAAACACGTGTTATTTAACATTTGCAATTTGAGTCCTAGATTTCAGGTCAATTGCAAATGTGGACGTGTTTAGACGGAGTTCAAGCTCGCATCCAGGACGGATTGGAGGAGCTTGACGGAAAACACAGGAGGTTCGCGTGGAGCGAAAGATTGGAGATGGAAGACAAGAAGAATAGGATAGATTCTTTTTTATCCTTTCATGTATCTCTTGTATTTATTTTCTTGCTCTTTTTGATTCCTTAGAACATTATGTTAAAGAGCCTCAAAGTACCCTAAAAATAGTCCTAGGAACACCTGCACAACCCTAGGATACTTAGGTTTTCTGTAGAATACTTAGAAAACCAATATAGGGCTCAAACAGCATTTCCAGACGTCTAATCCCAAAATCAGACGTCTGATAAAGTATTTTAAGACGTCTGACTGTTGTTTCAGACGTCTGATAACTGTTAGGCTGGACATAGTTAGTTCTGTCTGATGAAATCAGACGTCCAGACCTTAGACCAGACGTCTTAGGAGACGTCTGATGACTTTGCCAGACGTCCAGTTAGTGGACCGTTGGCTGGCTTAGAAGACACTCAAGAATATGACCGTTAGAGCCTTATCAGACGTCCATAGGACTTTACAGACGTCTGATAAATGACCGTTTTGCCTCGGCTGACCCAAAATCTCTTCTCAGAGATTTTCTAGCCGTTGCAACGTTTGGAAATCAATTCCCACAGTAAAAGTAGGTTTCCAGACGTCCAGACATAGTGCCAGACGTCCTATATGTCGTCTGATGGACTTGCACAAAAATCCTGTTTAGATCTGATTCAAGTCAGGGAGAAACCCGCATAGAATCAGACGTCTGACCTTTAAATCAGACGTCTTAAAGTGGCCTTCCAGACGTCTGATGCCATAGTTAGACGTCTGATGACCCTGTCAAGTGTAATCATTGTCCTGATTTCGGCCTGATTCTCTTGGGCTTTGTTCCCAACGGCTATAGAACCCTTTCTAAGCCTTCCTAAGGCCTCTATAAATAGAGGGGAGCCTTTGCAACACAAAAACACACTTGGATACACTTAGACACACAAGATATACACCTAGAGAGACCAAGATACACTAAGATCAAGTATTTCCACTCTCTTGTGTCCAAGAAGCACTTGCTCTCTAAGCTCAAGCTCCATCATCTTGAGAGCATCATTCCCGTTGTGCACCCGCTCTCCCGGCGTTGATAACGAGAGCGACGTAGCGCCATCGCGTGGCACACGCACCGCGTCATCGTCGACGCACTCCTTGCAAAGGGGAGTTTCCTATTTCCTATAGAAGCTAGGTTTAATTTTGTTGGCTCTATAGGACTATTGTTTTATTTTATCTTTGTATTTTGGTTGGGTATTCGCTTTGCGAATTCCCGTCTCCTTCGTGGGACAAAATCCTTCTCATGGAGAGAAGGGGTTGAGGAACGCTACCCTCGTACTTGTAGCGTGGTTGTACTGAGGTTGAATCACCCTCGTTTAAAGTGATTCGTTTAGTGGATTTTGATCAACTTGGTTGATCGGAAAATCCTAACTCGAGAGGGTTAGGTGGTGGTTTTCACCCGGTTTGGGTTTCCACCTAAAAATACCTGTGTACATTTTGTGATTGATTTTTGTGAGATTGCTTTATATTTTATTTCCGCATATTATTACGTCACCCCTCCTAGTAGGGAAACCTTCAATTGGTATCAGAGCAGGTCTCGCGAAATCGGCGTTACAAACCGGCGAGGATCTAGATCATGGAGGGAAGCATAGCCGCAGTCAGAATCTCCGAAGGGCAATCCACCGTCCGACCACCCTATTTCGACGGGAGGGACTTCGGATATTGGAAGTTGAGGATGAAGACGTGGCTTCAAGCCACGGACTTCGCTCTATGGGGACGTTGCGAAGCCTCATACGAGATCCCGGAGAGACCGGATGCAGGCTACTCGCAGCTGCAGATTCAAGATCTCTCACTCAACGCAAAGGCAATGAATGCCTTGTATTGCGCATTGAGTCCGAAAGAATTCGAACGAATCCAAGAGTGCACCACCGCTCACGAGATATGGAGGAGGTTGGAAGGCACTCATGAGGAGACGAGTTCGGAAGAAGATCTCGAAGAGAAGGAAACCACGTGCCTTGGTTTCATGGCAATCGGAGAAAGCGACATCGACAGCGAAAGCGACTCCGACAATGAGGTAAACCTGGATTTACAAGAAGCTTTTAATGAACTTTTTGAGATTAGTAAATCACTTAGGGTAGAAAATAAAAGCATTAAAAAGAACCTTAGTTTTCTTAGAAATGAAAATGATAGGTTAGAAAAACAACTCAAGGATATAGAGACTAGTCCTAAAGATAATAACCTGTTATTAGAAAATCAAGACCTCATCAATGAAAATAATAAATTGATTGAGGAAAATGTTAGTCTAAAATTAGAAATTTCAGATTTAAAGACTAAAATGAACATTATAGAAAAAGAAATTGCATGTCTTAGGGAAAATTCTAACAAATTAATCAACAAAGTAGACAAGTTTTATAGCCCTAAGGTTGAGAAAGGATCTCCATCAAGGAGACCCTCTAACAAATCCGGATCCAAGCCCACTTGGATACCGAGAAAAGAATTAGAATCTTGTTTTGTAGGATTCATGGATAACTACAATACACAGGACTGGACCTACAAACTCAAGGCTGGTCAACTCGAGTTAGGAGAACTAAGGAGTAGACCAAGGAGGAGAACAAGAAGACCGACGAGACGGCGAACAAACGACGGACCCGCCGCACATCGACCACCAGATTGGAGACCGGCGCCGATGCCCGGGCCTCCAAGCTACGGATGGGAGCCCCATCCGATGTGGCATCCACCACCACCATTCGGGCCATTTTATTGGCCATGGTAGGTGAGGTAAAAATTCTTAACCCTATCTTATTATCATAAGCATTTAGATAGGGGGAGTTAAAAAATGATGAGCTAATTGTCAATTTTTAAGGGGGAGATGTAAGGTAGCTAAATTTCCTTTAGAAAGGGGGAGAAAAATAATAGCTATCGCATTGTTACAAAAAGGGGGAGGATATTACCTTTGTTAAAATAAATTCATAGAAGAGCATGTTTTAAGGGGGAGTTATAAGAAATGTAAAATCAATTAAACCTTTTTGATAATGTCAAAAAGGGGGAGAATTTTATGCATTATTATTTACGGTTTTGTCATCATCAAAAAGGGGGAGATTGTTGGTGCTAGAGCACCACGATCATTTGTTTTGATGATAACAAAACACGTGTTATTTAACATTTGCAATTTGAGTCCTAGATTTCAGGTCAATTGCAAATGTGGACGTGTTTAGACGGAGTTCAAGCTCGCATCCAGGACGGATTGGAGGAGCTTGACGGAAAACACAGGAGGTTCGCGTGGAGCGAAAGATTGGAGATGGAAGACAAGAAGAATAGGATAGATTCTTTTTTATCCTTTCATGTATCTCTTGTATTTATTTTCTTGCTCTTTTTGATTCCTTAGAACATTATGTTAAAGAGCCTCAAAGTACCCTAAAAATAGTTCTAGGAACACCTGCACAACCCTAGGATACTTAGGTTTTCTGTAGAATACTTAGAAAACCAATATAGGGCTCAAACAGCATTTCCAGACGTCTAATCCCAAAATCAGACGTCTGATAAAGTATTTTAAGACGTCTGACTGTTGTTTCAGACGTCTGATAACTGTTAGGCTGGACATAGTTAGTTCTGTCTGATGAAATCAGACGTCCAGACCTTAGACCAGACGTCTTAGGAGACGTCTGATGACTTTGCCAGACGTCCAGTTAGTGGACCGTTGGCTGGCTTAGAAGACACTCAAGAATATGACCGTTAGAGCCTTATCAGACGTCCATAGGACTTTACAGACGTCTGATAAATGACCGTTTTGCCTCGGCTGACCCAAAATCTCTTCTCAGAGATTTTCTAGCCGTTGCAACGTTTGGAAATCAATTCCCACAGTAAAAGTAGGTTTCCAGACGTCTAGACATAGTGCCAGACGTCCTATATGTCGTCTGATGGACTTGCACAAAAACCCTGTTTAGATCTGATTCAAGTCAGGGAGAAACCCGCATAGAATCAGACGTCTGACCTTTAAATCAGACGTCTTAAAGTGGCCTTCCAGACGTCTGATGCCATAGTTAGACGTCTGATGACCCTGTCAAGTGTAATCATTGTCCTGATTTCGGCCTGATTTTCTTGGGCTTTGTTCCCAACGGCTATAGAACCCTTTCTAAGCCTTCCAAAGCCTTCCTAAGGCCTCTATAAATAGAGGGGAGCCTTTGCAACACAAAAACACACTTGGATACACTTAGACACACAAGATATACACCTAGAGAGACCAAGATACACTAAGATCAAGTATTTCCACTCTCTTGTGTCCAAGAAGCACTTGCTCTCTAAGCTCAAGCTCCATCATCTTGAGAGCATCATTCCCGTTGCGCACCCGCTCTCCCGGCGTTGATAACGAGAGCGACGTAGCGCCATCGTGTGGCACACGCACCGCGTCATCGTCGATGCACTCCTTGCAAAGGGGAGTTTCCTATTTCCTATAGAAGCTAGGTTTAATTTTGTTAGCTCTATAGGACTGTTGTTTTATTTTATCTTTGTATTTTGGTTGGGTATTCGCTTTGCGAATTCCCGTCTCCTTCGTGGGACAAAATCCTTCTCGTGGAGAGAAGGGGTTGAGGAACGCTACCCTCGTACTTGTAGTGTGGTTGTACTGAGGTTGAATCACCCTCGTTTAAAGTGATTCGTTTAGTGGATTTTGATCAACTTGGTTGATCGGAAAATCCTAACTCGAGAGGGTTAGGTGGTGGTTTTCACCCGGTTTGGGTTTCCACCTAAAAATACCTGTGTACATTTTGTGATTGATTTTTGTGAGATTGCTTTATATTTTATTTCCGCATATTATTACGTCACCCCTCCTAGTAGGGAAACCTTCAGTTACGGCTATTGCTACCAGAGAGCGTAAATGCATGCAACTATGAGTGGCCAAGCAACGATAGCAATATGGGAATGTTGATTCATATCTAGACCTGGCTAATGGATTGGGCCACCAGTTGCCTGGCCCACTCATGGGCCAAGTTTGGGCTTAAAAAATTTGGATTTAGTTTGACCCATCTTCGCCTTTCGACTAGTTCTACTGTCTGAGGATTTCGGCTGGCCACTTTTAATGGCCAATCAACTAGACTAACTAGTGATCTTGTAGCATGAGTCTGGTTCTCTTAAGAAGGACCTTACGTTGCCCATTTTTCAATTCCTTAGACTTGTTAGGCTGATCGGTTGAACTTGACTTTTCTCCCTTTATCACGTTGTTAGCTTGTATTACAACTCGATTATTTATTATTTTATGTGTTGCTAGCTTGTATTATAACTTAACTCTCAACCTTCTTGTTATTCAATATTTCTTTGTAACACAAAAATTTAACTTATCATTTTTTTATTATACATTCCTTATATAATTGTAATGTATTGCAAACAAACATGGCCAAAAGTTAGAGTTCATTTAACTAGATAATCCACTACAACACTATTTCCATTTCGTTGTAACAATACATACACATAAAATAATAAATAGTTGAGTAATAAGAATGTTGAGAGTCGAGTTGTAATACAAGCCAATAACATATAAAATAATAAAAAGTCAAGTTACAATACAAGCCAACAACACATAAAATAATAAATAGTCAAGTTGTAATACAACTAACAACACATAAAATAATAGATAATTGAGATGTAATACAAGCTAACAACATACAAAATAATAGAACAAAGATGGTGATGAACAAAAGACTGAATCAAACAAAATTAGAAACAATTGATCGTAACAGAACGAGTGCAGATTAAGGGATGCACTATTAGTATTTAGTTTTAATTGCCAAATATAAAATGTGGGTTGTTTTAAATATTTGAAACTACTTACAAACAAAGAAAATGATTTCATCAACTAAGTCACTAATAGAAGTTTAGGCTTTTCTGGTGAATTATGGGCACAAAGCTCGATACTTTTGCTATATATATATATTTGTGTGTATCTGCATCATTCATGTAATAACATAATATGAGAAATCAGACTTCCATTCCATTGGCAAGAGGATGCTTACATGCTCTCCAAGTTAACTCTATCTTGATGCATGACTAGAAGGGATCCAAGCCTGTTATTGGCGCCATCCTTGTCGACCTTGGCTAGGTACTTCGTCACGGGGGCCAGTCCATATGATCTCACAATCGCTCCGCTTGATGGGTTGGTGTTGAGAGAGCATGTAACCACATCGTGGCTTGCGAGAAGGCGGAGGAGGCAGTCAAGCATGACAGGTGCATCAGGGTTGGAGATGCAGAGCGTGGTGGCGATCTCCTTGGTGGAGAGATGCCTCCCTCCAGTTTCAACTAGGAGGTCAAGGACATTGAGTTCAATGATGGCCTTAAGGGCCATAGGGAGGATGGTTATGTTGCAAAGCTGCATGGCATAAAGGAATGCCTTCTTCTCTTCCTCCTCCTCCCTAACCAGTTGCGAGCTCATGGAGTCGTAGTGTGCTTTTGACAAGCTCATGGGATTGATTGTGCTAACGTATGGTGCTTTGGCTGCAAGTGATGGAGCCAATGTCCTTTTATATATAGTTGTGGTAGCTGTAACCAAAACCAAATAATTTCATAGTGTATATGTAAAGTAGTCATCGGGTAGAATTTTTCATCAAGCGTGCTGACATTATTATAGGAAACTAAATAAAATCAAGAAGGAGGCAAAAGGAAAAAGGGAGCGATCAAAAATCAAATTGCTAAGCACGGAATGAAAAATAAATCGTGTGAAATGATCAATTAAAACACAAGTTGCAAACTCTTCCGTTGCATCAAAATGGAAGATGGGAATGGTGGAGAGGGTGGACCTGAGAGGAGCAAGCGGAGATGGTTGGCGGGGGAGTAGTCGGAATGGAGGGAGGTTGATTCGGGGCAATGGAAGGAGGAAAGATAAGAGGAGTGTGCCCTTTGGTGCTGGAGACAGAGAAAGAAGAGTGAGGTGGGTGCTGCCTCTTATCCTGTAACCACGGTTCTGCATCACTTGAAAGTGAATATAACAGCAAGCAGAGGCTGGTGGGTTTGGGTGGTTCACGTCACTTGAAAGTGGAAACTCATCCAAGTCAATGATAGGATCGCGGGACCCTCTTATCCTCCCTCTCTTATAATCTCAAATCAGACGCAAACACGAATGTCAGTCGAGGAGCGGTGGCCATTCATATCTAATCCAATTGTGATTCTAAAACTATTCCTTTTTTTTCCAGCAACATTGATAATTTACTAGTTACATGATCTTTAATTTGACTTTAGGGATGGATGCTCAGCTGATTTCAGTTCTATTCCTAATAAATAATTAGATTTCCGTTTTTTATTCCCCTGCAAAGTTTCCTTTATCACGTTTGTTCATTTGTTGGCTACCCATGGCTCCCCTCAATAATGCACATGTAATTTGCATTTGTTCGTCTCGATTTATAAGTCCAGGTACACAATCATGGTTACAAAGGGCCATGGCATTGTTCCAGAGAACGACCCTTATTATTTTATAAAATTCTATAGCCATCCTTCCAAGTAGTTTTTGTATCCGTTAAGTTGTGTTTGTTTGAGTAATAATGATATCTTAGGAAATGATAGGCATTTGAATAAGTTACATGGGTATTTATTTTGTGGAGTTGGATAAATAATAAGATAAAATGATTGATAGATTAATGTGTTGTAAATAGGTAATTAGTTTATATTATTATTTTAGAGAGGAATAAGTTGATGTAATACAAGTTAATATATGTTGTTAGATATATTGTGTTTTTTTGAAACGAATTAGATATAATACATAGAGTAGATATATTACAATATAGACATGTGCTTATGTGATGTAGTATGATATTGTTATGCGAATGTAATGGGATAAATGATATATTTTTTTAATTCTTTAGGTATCCCATTAGATATTAAAAAATTCTCATAAGACATCCCTCACGCAAATGGACCCTCCAAAAAGATATTTGTCCCATGCAAAATTTTCTCCCTTTTTACAACTCGACATTTTATTATTTCTCATGTGTATGCCGAATCAATAACATCCCTCCCTCTTCTCCCAAATTACATATATAAGAATTGTTTGTAAATGCCAATATAATCTGTAAGTCCAAATTGGACTAATATTTTGTTATAATATTGAAATCATATTTTTAAAATACTTAATCTGTTTTATGTAAATTAGACCTAAATTCATTTCTGCAAATTATATTCTTTGCGTGTAGATTGTCAAATGCACTTGTAGATTTACATATTAGGTACATTCGTTTATGTAACTTACAAGGATGACGTTAGCAATTTATTTTGGTAGATATTACGTGAGGGAATGCGTTTTTATTCTCTATACATCATCACTAATCGGTTATATTAGTTATAGGCCCCTTTTTTTTAAAATACAGATATAATAAGTAATTTTCGAACCGTTGATATGTTTAGTACATTTGTAAGATATTTAATCTGTAATACGTAAATTACAGCGGTAACTTGCAATCTTACTATCATTCTGTAAAATGCTTCTACTTGTATGCATGTAGAATACATTGCTTTTATGTTATTTACATGGATCTCGTTAAAGTTTCATTCTCCAAATCAAGTGTAATATTTTTAGTTAAAAAGTAGGAAAATATATATAATGACGTAAAAAGTGACGTAGGAAAATTTGTTAGTATTATTCTTGTATTTTACAGTATTGTGAATGTAGATCTACTTGATAATTGATATTCAATGTAAAGAAATAAAAAAATGTAAAGTTTATTACGTTGTGGGTTCCATCATATTCAAAAAAATTATCATATCACTTTCACCTAAAATACATAGGTGATAAATTACTTTCCATTGGTAATAAACTACTTTCCATTGGTGATAAATTATTTTAGGTGATTTTACATCGATGTAAAATGATTTTGCACTAGTGATAAATTATTTAAGGTATCTTTACACCGGTGAAATATTATTTTGCATCGGTGTAAAACTATTCCAAGGATAGTTTCACCTGTGCAAAGTGATTTTGTACTCGTGTAAAGTGATTTTGACTTATGAGTTTAAAATTTAGGGTTTCCTATTTAGGGTTTAGGTTTATGGAAAGTGATTTCACGTATGAGAAGTGATTTTTCACTTCAGAGTTTATGATTTAAGGTTTAGGGTAAATTTTAAATACTAAAGACTAAACCCTAAACCTTAAGGTGGAAAAATTACATTTCAAGTATAAAATCACCTGTTATAGGTGAAGAAACACTTGGAATTTAATTTTGCATTGATGCAATCTTACTTTCCACTAGTTTAAAGTAAGATTGCACCGGTACAAACTTACTTTACACTCGTGCAAAATTTTTTTTAAAGTAAAAGGTAGTTTTGTACCAGTGTAAAATAAGATTGCACAATGAAAAGTATTTTACACTTGAATAAAGTAATTCTGAAGATAATTTGAGTGATTTGAACTGGTATAAAAGTAATTTACTGTTGATTTTAACAGTGATAAATTCCACCATATCACTGTACATCAACTTTTACGTCAATATGTATATTTTTCAATCTACATCCTATTTTCTAATCATTTCTAAACTTTCAATATCATTATATAACGTAAATGATCTTTCATTGTAACAAAAATAAAGTAAATTTGTAAAATACTGCATGTTATTTGCAATCTAATTGCTTTTATAATTTACAAAAATAAAACAATGGTACAGTTCGAATTCGTTTAAGATTATTGTAATGATTTGTGTACATTTCAAATAAAATGAGAAAAAAATGAAATGAATGTTCGTTTTTAACATTCTATAATCGTTGCTAACTTTCAGGTAAGAAGATTTTGAACCTTTATATATCTTTAGGTACGAGGTAACTGTCTTACCACGAGAACATAAGTGTTAGTTGGTTTTCTAAAATTTCGTATTCTTTCTGTAATTTAACATAGGAGATCGAATGATTGAAGCCCATTTTCTTCTTTTTTATTTCAAGGAAATCACCTAAATATTTTTGTTAGATGTAAGAAAAGGTTATGTTGATATTTTTATCGAAATCATTTTACTTATTAGGAGGTAAAGGATAGAGTTATAGAAATACTAATGTTGTGTTTAGTTGTTAGATTAAATATTTTATTTGTTACTTAATTATTTTTTTCATTTATGTTAAATTAAGTGATTTAATTTGACATAAAATTATTTCATTTTTTTTATAAAATAATTTTAATTTATTAAAATATCTAAATAGATTAACTTATTTATTTCATCAATTATTTTACTTATTCAATTTGTTCCAAAAATTTATTTGTCTTGCCCAAACAGAACTAAAAGTCCAGGCTATTTTGACTATTTTGACACAGATTAAATTTTCAGTAGGCATATATTAATTGTGAACGAAGTCCTTCGTTAATGGGCATCAGACCTTACAAACTCGTAAATGGATTTTGGTGTGCAATCTTAAAAGTTTTTTTTTTTTCTTTGCAGGATCATAGTTGATCGAAAATGTCTTGATATTTTCTTTAGGATATAAAGCCACCAAGCAAGCAACGGATGAGGAAACTATAATGAATAATTTCTTATTGAAAGATAACTTTAGTATGTAAGGATTTAAATTACTAACCACCTAATTTTCATTGAATCGAATCATTAATCACTCTTTAATCGAGAAATTTTCAATTCCTTGGAGGTCTCTGTCTTGCCTTGGCCTTGATAGCTTAGTCGAGGGACTTTGACAGGGAGGCCTTTTGGATGATTTTTTTTTTTTATTTTGTTATTTTTGATTTTTGGAGGGATATAGATGATATTTCCCGAACTTATTGGGTTGAGGGACCCACACGCAGCCTGCCCATCTCTCCCCTCTATGTGCGACATCTCCCCTCCTCTTTCCATCTGTTTTCACTTCCTGCCTTTCCTCCCCTTGACTTCCAACGCAAGTCACCCCCTTCCTCAAGGCAGAATCCATCCACTTTCCCTTCCTCGCTCTTCCTCTTTCCTCCCTTGCAGGCGAGCTCGTCCTCCTTGCTCGCGTGGATGCTGCTACGTGATTGGAGAAGGGTGCGACCCCAGTTGATGGCAGGAGGGCACCCTACTGCTGATTGGGGGTAGCAGCAACTCCCCTCCCCTCGGCTACCGTTGCTGCCTAGATGGAGGGGCGCGACCTCTGTGGCTGCGGTTGAAGCCACTGCTATGGTCGTTGGCGTGGAGGGAGAGGAAGAGGAAGAGAGGCGGATGAAGATCCACCCTCCTCCCAGATCGTCGTCGAGAGCCCTTCCTCATCTCCCTTTTTGCTTGTCGGCTGCCACCTCTACACGTCGCCGGCGACCTCTGCGAGCAGCTGGCCAGCCTTGTGTGCGCGGCCATTTGCAGGCGCAGCGGCTTCTGCTGCGCTAGCTACAGCTGCGGCTGCCGTTGGTTGTTGCCGCTCCTGCAACTGTTGTTGTTGTGGCGGTCGAGATCGAAGGTCATCGGAGGTTCTAAACCCCACCCAGGGCTCGCATAAGGTTGGTGTGCCCCTTCCTCTCTTTGCATTTACTCTAACCATGGGGATTAAGGGCTTTTTAATGCATTAATAGTTGATTTGGTTGGTGTTGTAAATAATGTTGTGTTGTTATTTGTGGGTGATGCGAAGAAAAGTTTCGCAAGGGGTGGACGCCACATGGGATGATCAAGCTCAAGGCAAGGTAGGGAGTTTCGGGTCCCTTATTTTTAATTCCATCTGTTGAATGCCTAAGAGGTTTAGAGTTATGGTAATTGATATTTAAAATTTCAGAACTTTCGTGTCAGTTCGAGTCTCTCGATAATGCTGAATATGAAAGATTTTTATTTGTGCTATGGTTAGGTCTTGCACGCATAGTTGCGGAACTCAATGGATGGCGGTTGCTTTTGTATGTGATTGCACGAATGTGATTTTGCAACCACGTGTTAAGATTTGAGATGATTGGGAATGCCATTTTGTACCTTGTAATTGTACGAAGGATGAATTCAGGTCCAACAGGTCAAGGGAAAGGATTATGCCTAAAATGTGACCTCATTGTCATTCAGAATTAGGTGCTGGGAACACCTACTATTGGTATTAAATTGCTATACTAGTATTGGTATTCATGCAAAATGACTTGCAATCAGGAGTTGGAGATGTCCAGCACTAGTACTAAGTGTTGGTACCGGTATTGTCCACCAACCCAGATTTGAATGGAAGATAAGTTGGAGATTGGAGGTCCCTAGTACTGGTATTGAGAGCCAGTATCGGTACTAGTTCTTTCTGGTGACCAGTAGGTTGTAACACCAAGATCGTTGTTGATCAATAGTATCGGTACTGGTGCCTTGAAAATTATGATGAGATAATTGAACCTTGCCTTAGTCTACAAAGAGAAATGGGAAAAAATAAGAGGAAAATGGTCTAACCTATTAAGAGAACTAAGAATATGACAATGTAAATGCTAATATTTTAAGTGATAACCAAGTATGCTATGTGTATGGAAACCCCTAAAGAAAGGGATTGAAAGCCAAAGGGTAATCGGCTAAATCCAAAGGGAAACTCGAAATATCATGGTAACTCTGCTAAAAAGGAATCTTGGATCTTAAGTTCTGAGGTCAGATCTTAGATGACCCACTAGGTCTCTAGAGTTCCGTTCTTAGTCCATGGTCAGAAATAGATTAAAAGATGAGTAGGTCCACCAGGTGAGCTCTTAGGTTTGCACCCACCGACTTCGTGAACCACGGGTTCGCTGTTCGAGTTAGAGGCCCGAGAATGTTTGGTGGCTAGAGGCTACCAAAGATCTACCTAGGAGCAAAGATGGTTCCCACGTACGACGATGAGCTATGGGCTGTTGCGGAGTTAAAGGTACTTGGAAGTACTCCGATCCAACTCAATGCGGAGGTACTTGTGGCTCTAGGCTGGGAGGGTGCCCACATGCTCAACAGGAGACTCCAAAGTACTTGGCAATCATAGTTAGAGGCTTGTTAGGTGCCTGCATGTGCGGAAGTTGTCAGGGTACCGTGAGGGGTTTGGTTGAGATCTCATCCGATGGCAAATTGAGAGGGTGCACCCGGAGATTTCGCTCCTATTAGGAGCATTGGTGCGATCTTACAATTCTGACCAACCCTGCGATATAATCTGGAATGATCTGTAACTGGACCTTACTGGATGGGTGCTGAGCTGCGCTCTTCACTATCGCGAGGTATTGGCCTAAGTAGCTCTCAAGAGGCTCGACTCCCATGACCGCGATAAGCAACGTTCTCGATATGTCGAGAATGGGTATGCCTTTCTCAAGGGTTACCAGCTTTGCTAGCCCTTCCCCTAGTCAGGGAGACACTACTAGGCGGGGATCCGAGGGAAGGATACATCTCAATCTCCTTTAATAGAGAGGGATGATTATCAGAATCTGACCCTTGAAGTGAGTGAGAGAATGAATCATGTAATAATAAAGGTGGGTAACCATGTGAATAAATCCCAGTAAATGAAGAAAAAGGATTGTACTCATCCCGTAGTGTTAATAAAGCATGGGTTAATTATGAGAAATGAGTAAGGAGTGTGGTTAGCCTATGGTGTAATTAAGGCATGACTAAGGAAATGGGAAATGGTGGGGTAGTTGGCCTAAGTGCATAAACCAAACACTATCCCTTCTTATTTCTGTGTTACACGTGATTTTGTTCCTACTGAGCCTCTTGGCTCATCCTTGCATTTGTTACCCATTTTCAGGTATCGATGTCATGGTGCAGGCGACATGTCACATCGAATTTAGGTTCAGGGACCAAGGCGGATAGTAGAGTACTTCCTCTATTTCCCTTTTAGTCAAGTTTTGATAAGAATTGTATTTTGCATGGTAGGATCCTTTTGTTAGAATAATAGAAAGTTAGATTTTGTTGTATAAATGTTTGTAAGTTTAAACCCTAGGACTTTGTATGTGTTATGTTGTTAATTAATGGATTCTTAAAATTAAACTTGCATATGAAGTTAGGCAATATGTTGTACGGCAATGAAAAATATGTATTTTGATATTGTTAATGGTGATGTGTGATGATATTTGCTCTATTTTCTCCTTGATTCTTTGTGTTTCTATCGCTTTTAGTTGCGGGGTGTGCTCACTCGAGTTTTATCGCTTTTACTTCTTCGTGTTTTGGTGGTGGGGTGTACCTATCCATATAATTTATAGTATGCATGCACAGGTAGAGATCGTAAGCATTAATTTTGGAAAAATATTCAATAAACATATGGAAAATTGGCAAATTTCTTCCCCTTCGATCTATTTAAAATTTGCTTTTCTTATGACTTACCTAATTGATCGGACTATGAACTCTAACTCGAGTCACTCGATAGCGGGGACTTATCAGGGTGTGACAGTATCTGTAATTTTACATGCTTGAGAAAAAAATAGTACCTATAATTTTTAGCAATAACAAATTTTGACTTTTAAGTGAAAATTCTTGTATGATATCTCTAAAAAAAGAAAAGAAACGAAAAATCTCAAAGGAATCTTGCTGGCATTGTTTTCCTGGAAAGTTGTGAGCATTCATTCTTCTTTCCTCATGTCAGCATGAAGAAAGGAAGCAAGAGGACCAATCGCAAAATGCTTTAGAAATAAGTTTGTTTGATAGGAAAGAACTACAATTCATAATCTTCCATTGTTAGATGGAAATGCATAAATACTAAGACAGGTTCCTAGCTTTTACAAAAATATGCATATCTCAATGTTTGGCCCAAAAATTTCTAGCTTTAAAAGTATAAAGTTTGATTTGAAAGCAGCATGGAGAAATTCGACTAAAGAATGAGGCGGTCTTACTTAAATTGTACTGCAGTTATCAATGAGATTCACAAATGCAGAAGAATAAAATTATAACACCCCAAAAATAGGTCTTGCATGGTAAATTCATGAAATTAAATGGCAAAATAGAAAGAGTTGAAATTATTACCTAACATCTTAGGTTTAAATATTTTGTGTGATTGCCATTGAGTATATACATGAGAATTTGTTAAGATTAATTTTGTTTTACTTATACTTGAGTTGAATTTGACATTTACAAAGAAGGTCACTAGATACTTTAGTTATGAGATGCAAGAAGTTGGAGGTTGAACCTGCTAAGAGAAGGCGAGGAAGATCAAACAAGTGTTGGAAGGAAACTATTAAGTATAACCTCAATTACTTTAATTTAAGTTCTGAAATGGTTGAAAATTGATCTGTGTGGAGGTAAATAATCCATATAGTCGACCACTCTTATTGTGGGAAAAGATTTGGTTGTAGTTGTTGTTGTTGTATACTCGAGTTGAAGCGTAAATCGTCACAAGTACCTATCTAGGAAGGTAGCACAACGGCAACATATGTATTTAGTCACAAGGTCTCCTCCTTATCTTAAACTTGAATTTCAGGAAAGGGTAACATTTAAAAAAAAGAGAAATTCTTTCCAATGCTACACAAAAAATGGAGGCATTATCATATCAATGTTGGATCATGGTCTTATCTCCATGAAAAGGTCTTGATTTTGCTAGGAATTTACCAATATTCTTATTTAAATTTATTTAACTTCACTTTCAAGCAATTGGTAGTTCTAATAGATTTAAGATTCTTGAGTCTAATAGGAATATGAATTTTGAATTCTATTAAGAATAATATTTCTAATGGTATTACGAGTCTTTCATTTGTGTTTATAAGAGCCAACGTGGTTGAAAGGATGGTTCTTGACCACAAGGAGAAGGTTGCCAGTGTGGGGGTTGTTAGACACCAATAACCACCATAGCAGAAGGTCATGGTGGTGGCCTTGGTACATAGAAGAACATCACGAGTGGTAATTTCACGCCAAGGAGACATGTACAAGCTATAATGGAGGATGCACGTATGGTGCATCGAATCCAACCTTCATTCCGTCATATTGAATGCAATCAGAGGCTGATTTAGGTGATATAGGATCCCATGCCAATTGAGATTTTTACACTCTAGATGAAGTGAATGACTTGGATTGAGTGGATTTGGCTTCAGTTTTCTAGTTTTCGCAAGCTAGTGCAAGCTTGATTATATTTTGAACCTAATTGGTGGAGGTTCAGTTTGATTAGGGGTGATTTAACACTTGAAGGTTGTGGGTCCATAGATCCAATGGCGAAGTATCTTGAAAGTCACTATCATTCTCCAGGGAGCTTGTCGATGGAAAGAATGATTTCACTTTGTGGTAGCAACGTGTGAAT
This sequence comes from Thalassia testudinum, assembly GCA_037157565.1. Classification (NCBI taxonomy): domain Eukaryota; kingdom Viridiplantae; phylum Streptophyta; class Magnoliopsida; order Alismatales; family Hydrocharitaceae; genus Thalassia; species Thalassia testudinum. Next base: position 88,942,080 of record JAZHRO010000013.1, on the reverse strand, counting down.
AATATTCTTACGTGAGAAGGGCTTATGAAAGCTATCTAGAAGAAGAGAGGAAGCTAGAGAAGTCAACATACAACGAGTGGCAAGACAAGGGATATCTTGTGAGCAACATGAATCCAAATTGGATACTTCTATCTAAATAGGAGTATAGGTTTGGAATCCTATTAGGAACAAGGTTTGTTGTCGGATTGTGAGTCTTGTATTAAATGTATAAATAGAGGAGTAGGGCACCAAAATCAGTAACATCAATTGGTAAGAAAAGAGAGAAAGAGGTAGGAGTTAAGAGAGTTGTACTATATTTTTCTTCATGATAGAAGTTTCTCTTCTCCAATGGTTGAGAGAGGTGACCAACCATTATTAAGCTATGCATTCACACTTTCGTCCATGTCATGCATGTTGTGTTCATAATTCCTCTACACCCAACAAATTTTACGTGGAAAACTCCCTGGGGAAGAGGTTTGTGAGCTAAAATAGCTCCTCTCCACACACAACACAACACCACCCCCCACCTCCCCCCCAAATCGGGTGGTTCTAACTTTGAGTCATTTAGATTAGAAATATGCTAGTTTAACTGTATAAATTCTTGTAGTAAAAGCTTCTTTCTTGTTCTTGATTAATAGGTGGGGATGAAATACAAAATAAGAAAATAAAAGAATAAATGACGCCTCAAGCCCAATTATTAATATATTTGGAGGCACAACCATGATAGTGAAAGCCTAATAATGCTCTAATTGGACTTCATTCGCATTATCGGACTTTAATTTGGGAGGAATAAGGAGGAAAGGCCCAGGAATTGAATCCTAACCCAAATATAGATTTTTGGGAGTCTTCAAACAAAATTTTCTTCAATTAAATCTTGCCTCAGGTCCTTTAAGACAACATATTAGTTATTCTCATTCCAACCAAATCTTCACCTACAGTGTATTGTGCGTTCCACCTGTGAATGAAAATAGCAAAAAAGGCCCTTTAGGAGCGTTTAGAATGTCACATAAGGAGCTCGGCCCATTATAGGCATGAAAATGGGCTGCATACACAAGAAAATCAAGAGAAAAATAAGGAAGGAGTCCGTTTAAAGCTAAAAGTTGGTACTTTCTTGGCTATAAAGCCTATTCCCATTAGGTTTGGGGGAGATTTTGACCCTAATTAAATTTCCATTATTATTTTTACACAATTTCCTAAATCTCAATCAAAATTGGAGTCTTAAAGATCCTTCTAGCATCTATAAATATTCCCCAAGATCGCCAGAAAGAAGCATCAAGTAATCAATTTGCAGCCCCCATCTCAGTCTCCTCCGGGAAGGTGATCTCCACTTCCTCTCTACTCCTTACTGTCTCCATCCTCCAGTCTATTTATTTTCGCTGCGGCATGTTGCTCCACTCCTTGTCTGTTTGTTCTTTCCAGGATTCAGCTTCTTTTACTTGGTAATTACTTGGTTTGTTACTCTTAAACATTATTTCATTAGCCTTTTATTTGGTAATTCTTCTCATTTTAGTAATTCTTTGTTTCTTGATTTTGCAATTAGTAGTTATCGTATACCATATATTTTTACATTCCCACTTAGCAATCCATATTTGATTTTGTTATCTTTCTCGTATTTATTTCAAATAATTTGTGATTAGTCTAAAATTTCAAAAATTGTTATTGTAGATTTCTGTATAATAGATTTAGTCTCATATCAGATTTCCTATGTTAATCATTTATGTTCCATTCCTTGCATTGTTGAGATTCAATTCTCATAGTTTCTTTAGGAATTTTCTGCGTGTTTTCTTGACTTTAGATTTCCATGACATTTTATAGGTAGTTTAGTTAGTTCTTCATCTCTAGTAATGTTCACAGGATTTTAAGACTTTTGCAAAAAAATTCATTCTTGATTTTCATTTAGGTCATTTTTGCATTTGAGTTCCTATCTTTAGTTTTAGTATTTTTTCCCATTCCAATAATAGAAAAAAGGAATTTTTACGTAGATGTCATTGTAAATTTTTGAAATTAATTATATGCCACTCGATTGCAACTATTATTATTAATGCCATTAGAAAGTATTACTTGAGTTAAGGGATATTTGTTGAGACTTAACATACATTAGTTGTTGGAAGTAGTCGTTGGGAGTAACCGTTGGGAAAGTATCAATTACAAAAATACCCTCAACAATTGGGTAAATTTTTATACATGATAAAGTGAGGAAATAACAAGAGGGAAAAAAGAAGAAGGCACATTTCATTGGTAGTTCTTAGGTAAGTACAGGCATTTTACATCTGAGATATACTTTACTTGATTGTATAAGGTTATAATCCTGGGAAATACACCAAATACAAGTATTTGACATCTGAAATAGATTTTATTGTACTAAATAGAGTTACAATGCTTGATATTACAGTGATTGAAGATCCGTACAATGAAGTACTCTTAATCTTCCTATCAATCTCCTCAAGCTCCAAGGGTCTCATGCTTTTGTAATCTTCCAGTTGCTGTGAAGACCTTTGGCCAACCTTGGAATAGTGGTAGGAAGTTCTTGACTTGTCGTAGAAGGACTTGTAAGTTCTTTGAATGGGTTGAAGAGGAAGAAGTGACCTCGCAAATGGTTGCGAAAGATTAGAGAGCTAATTGAGTTGAAAGAAAGGGTTACCAACATAAATGATGCAGTGACATGTATACAAAAGTAATTGACTGAATTGATGGTGTATGTGAAAGGAGTTCTAATATGCTTAGTTGTAATAGTAGTTGTGAGGGTGTACATTGGTTAGTGAATAGAAATAATTACCTGAAATTTATATTCATGACTGTAGCCAACTCCTCTATTTGTAAGTGATGTGTTTGTTATTGTCCATGGCAATGAAAACTAATCTAATACAAGTAGGAATGTAGCAGACTTGAGAGTTAATTCAAACTTGAACATTCATGATTAAGTTCACATAGCACTTATTAAGTTCACATAATGCCTAAATAATTTAATAACTTACATAACAAATGGAGAAACATGTAATGAAGTCCACATAGCACCTATTCCAAAGTAAAAATTGAAGTAACCTTGCTGCCATATCTATCATTCGTTATCATACTATAGTGTTTCTTATGAGTAAAAAAATTTGTCACTGTTACAGAACACAAAAGTGTAAGACTACATGCATCTCAAACAATTTAACATGTAGTATCATTCAAAATGCATCTCTTCATCTTGTATCAACAGTCTCAAAGTACTTGCAAGTTCAAAGAAAATAATACACTCAACCATTGATGTATACACACTTGAAAATACTGTGTAAAGGAATAATAGTCACAGCACCTGACAATAAGATATAACAACAACCATTTATGTATCACATGCACAAAAAATACTATTCAAGAGCACTGCAAACTTCACAAAAAATGAAACTTTCATAGAACATGTCATGCTGCAATGAAATTAGAGATACTCATTTAACAGTTAAAGGCAATAACTGAAGAAGAAATATAGTTGGAGCAATTTACCTGTGATAGGCTAATCCAAGTGGACTGGTGAACCATCTGGCAAAATGCCAATTGGAACTCCCTTGCTTGGCCCCCCTCTTTTCTTATGAGGGCTAATCTTGTGAGTAGTTCTTCTCGTAATGTTTGTCAATGCTTTTGAGGAGACACCACTTCAAAGAAATGAGAAAATATGTTTGTGCAATTGTACATATGAGAATTATAGTTGGAAAATGCATAGAATTGGAAACAAAAATACCTTCGAGTAGCAAGAGATATGGCAGTCTGGTCATTATTGGTTCCTATATATGATTACTGTGTTGATGGAGTTGCTTCAATTACTTTGGGCCTTGCAACATTGATTGGGGCTTTGCAACTAGTGCGATGATGACCACGCACTCCACATTTAGTGCATTTGTGTTGCCTCTTGTTTTCAACCTCATCTCTACCCTTGATTCTATTCTTTCTAGGTCTTCCTATAGGCATCTTGCAATGCCGGGCACCCACAATATATGAGAGACTAATTTCTTCTCATGCTTCTTTATCTGGTAATTGAGCAATTGGCCTTGCATGTGCTGCCAAATACTTCTTAATTATATAATACTCACTATCATATAAATGCCATTGAACCTCTCTTGTCTCACTAAGAGCTACAATAGCATGTGGACAAGCCATGCTCGTGACCTGCCATTTCCTACAATTGCACTCTCTTGTTGATAGATTAAGCACAAACCTCCCAAATGCTATGTCCACTTCTACATTTCTGTTATCTGACCTCCTCACAATGAAGCCCCTCAATTCTCTAGTGCACTGCCTGATTAATTCCATTGTACTAGGAAGCAAAACACCCTTCCAATTTTCTGCTACTCTCGTCCTTCTATCAAATTGAACAATCAACTTTTGCCTAAGGCTGTTAACTATGTCACAGACAACTCTTGCTCTTGCATCACTTATCCATGAATTGAATGATTCACTTAAGTTGTTAGTTATGTAATGATTGTTTGCCCAATTAGTGAAGGTATGCCTGCTCCATTTCTCCTTCACACTTTCTAAATACTCAAAAGCCATTAGATTGGCCTTTTGAATCTCACACTGCATCGATTCCTATCAAAGGACCTGGATGCAGACTAGACAAGTTTTTCCATTTCCTCCCTAGGGAATTGCTTCTTAAGGTTATTGTACAAGTGTCTCATGCATACCTTATGTTCACACTATGGAAAATGCTATTTGATTGTAGAAATCAGACCCTTTCCAGCATCTGATATAACTGTCAGATCTTCACCAGTTGGAAAACGAATTGCTTCCTTTAGGTAACTCATAAACCATGACCATGAAGGGGTTGATTCATCCTCACAAATTGCAAAAGCAACAGGGAAAAGACTATTGGACCCATCCAAGGCTGTGGCTGCTAGTAGATGTCCTATGTACTTGCCCTTTAGATGACAAGCATTTACACTAAGGATCTACATCCATTCAGGAACCCATCTTTCATAGTCTTAAAACTCACAAATAATCTCAAGGAGTTATCAAGCTCAATATAATAGTGAATGATACTTCCAGGGTTCCTTTTATTTAATTCATAAACCAATGATGGGATCTTTTGATATGATTGCTTAGTTTTATCATATATTACTCTTAAAGCCCTCTTCCTACCCCTGTAGATCCTTATGTAAGGCAGTGGGGTGTTCAACCTTGAATAAATCCTCTCCCTCAGTTCTTTCACTGACAAATTAAGATCTGCTCTCAACCACCTCATGTAATGGTTTGCTACCCGAGCTTCTGAGGCCATGAGGTTCTCTCTTTGGTTGACAGATGTACAAGTATGCTCACTCTTCAAAGTTTTTATTCTAAATGCCACACCATCCTGCAATGTTGACCTAGGTATCCTCCACTAACAGTCTGGATCTTCACATTTTGTAATCACCCTATGCTTGTCACTCTTAAAACCTTGACATAAAATTGTTTTTTGATATAATACTCAGATAAAGTCATCTTGAATAGCCCAATATTCTTGAAATCCTTCCCCACAATCATCTCGCAATCCTCAATGTCTGTTATGAAATCCCTACTATCATAAACCTTAATTACATCTCTAACATCTGCACATTCTACTTCCAATCCATCTAACTCATCACTGTCCCCAGATGAATATATGGAACTCACAACAAATTCATTGTCCTCAGATGAAGCCCCCACTTCTTCAAACACAATAGTTTGCACTGACCTCCCACTTAGCCTTATACTTCTCCTCAAGTGGCTGCCTGTGTTTGCTTGTAATGACCCGATTCCCGAGTCCCTACGAGACACGAGAACCGGACTGACTCGATTAATCTCAAGACCTAGTTGTCCAACGAGGAAGTAACCAAAAGAGCAGTAAAATAAACCACATTCAGCATGAATATAACTAACAGTAAGAAAATACAGCAGTAAGGAAGGAAACCACTACAGTATATACCACCACAACAGTAGAACAACATTCATAACATAATATGAACTGCAGGTAAAGAAAAGTACAGCGGTAACAAGAACTACTCACTACAGCGGAAAAAAAGGGGGTACAAAAGAGTAGTGGTAACTCTACTGGACCCTACTCGGCCTAGTGTCCTCTGTAGCCGCTGACCCTGGCTGCTCAACACTTGGTCCTGAAAAGGTAACGAGTGTAACACGTCAGCAAAACGCTGAGTAGAGTGGCAGCTAAACTAAAGAAACAGTAAAGTGTACAGTAGCTATTTTATTTTCTTTCTTCCTTTATTTACGTCTTTCTATTGTTTCACAATTTATCTATTTCTCAGATCCTTCACTTGATCTCGAATGTTCCTCGTGGGAACGATCTTGATTGCAGTCTTTCCGAACAGTAGAAGTAGCACGTGGTGCTCTCCTAACCGGGAGAGTCCCCCGTGGTGATCCTACTCTCAGTCAACCACCCCAAGGTCACTGACAGACGTAACGGTGACTACGGCACGTGCGATAAACGCATAGGTAGCTAACCCGCATTGGCATGCGGTCAGTCGTTTCCGTTAACGGGTGCGCTCAAAGCACATCACGGAACCAGTATAGGGTAGAGCCTTCTCAGTAACAGGGGTCTAACCCCTCCACAGTAACCAAACAGGGGCCTTGCCCCTCCACAGTCCGCGCACCCTCGCCTGACTACCCTGGTTTGCCCAGTGGGCCTAACAAGTCGGTGTAGGTGAGCTAGCAGAACCCCGGGGCCCGTGGGGTAGCTAGTACTCGCCCTACACTAGTAGCTCTCCTCGGTACTACGTACATGAGGGCCAGCAAGTCGGTACAAAGTGGCCAGTCCTAACCTCGGGTCCCTGGGGCGGCTGGTTCCGCTCTGCACTAAACAGGTACAGGTATTTCCCTTGGTACTACGTACCCAAGAGACAGCACACTACCACGTCTTTCTTTCTCAGTTCCATTCCTTTCTCTTTCCAGGAGTTCCACTCCTAATTCACTGTAGGGTTCTAGCTCTTTTAACTCAGAACATCTAGGTTTTACTTTCCAGTTTCACGTTCTTACAATCCATGTTCTCAGTCACGTTTATTTATTCATAACAGGTAGCTATTTGTTGCTTTCCATTTTTCCATGACTGCAGTATTCATATATTCCACTAGTTTTCCCCGTCCTAGGATTCATGCCATATCCTAGGATTTATCATACAATCTAGTTTTCCAGCTCTAGGATTCATGCAACACCAAGGATCTATCATTCAATCTATTTCTCATTCCTAGGATTCATGCAATGTCCTAGGTTCTATTTATGGTTCCATAATTTAACAGATTATACTAATAAACTTAAAAGCCACTCTACCGGTTACAACAGGCGTACTGGGGGCGTGGTCGGGAATCCCGCGTACCTCCGCAACCCCCGAGACTGCAACGGAACGGGGTCCTATCACAATGATCAAACACAAGGAGTTTCTCAAAACAGTATACAACTACTGTAGATGGGTAGATGATTTAATTCCGAAAAGCACGCAACTCGAAATGCGGAAAACAAACTCCGAACGGGTCCTAAACGGGTCGAAAATGACGAAATAGTGCAAAATCAGACGTCTGGAACTTCTTCCAGACGTCTTAAAAATGGGGATCAGATGGTACCTTGTCCTGTGTGGTATCTCAAACGTCCAGAAGCCTGCGGGGGCCTCTGGCCTAGTTCCCAAACGTCCGATGGTCACCCCGGACGTCTGGAAGTCGTTCCCGTCATCTGGCACTGCAGCCAGACGTCTGATTCGCGTTGGATGGCGAATCCAGAACCTGCGCGTACCCATTTCTCTCTCTCAGTATGGACGGCCGAAGAAAAGGAAGGATGAAAATAACTCACCTTTCAGACGTCTGGACAGTCCTCCAGACGTCTTCCCCGTCGTCTGGTTGGAAACCCAGACGTCTGATTTTGGAAAAACTTCCATAATCAGAGCGCGACTCGCCCTCCGCCTGCGACGCACGGCCGCGCCTCGTCCACCTGCTGCTCGAGCTGCAGCAGGCCTCCCGCGTCACTCCGCGCCCGTTGCACCCCCCGCCGGCCAGCCCTAGCAGCCCCGGTAGGCTCGCCCTCACGGCCGAGCGCCTCCTCTTCTCGCGCAGCACCTCCTCCCGCACTCGCCACGGCTGCCACCGCCGCCGCTCGCTCACTCTCGCACTGGCTGGAAGGAGAAGAGGAAGGGGCGGAGGCGATGAGAGTGAGGGAGAGGGCGAGGCTTTTTAAAGCCGCGCGGGGAGAGAGAGCGAGAGCGAGACAGAGGGCAGCCTGCGCCCGCAGGAGAGAGGGAAAAGCGACCGCAGGTCTGCGCGTGCAGGCGCGCAGACGCAACCGCGCATGCCGCCGAAACCGAATCCCAGACGTCTGGGCCACCTCCCAGACGTCTTAAAAGACGTCTGAAGCCGCGCGTTCGTAACAATATAACAAACTCAAAGGAAGTTTCGTCCCCGAAACTTGCGCTAACTAGGGTGCGGGAAAAACGTCATAATAACCATAACAAACTCAAAGAGGACCGAAGTCGGTCCGAAAAGACGTACCCGCGAAGAGTTCCTGGTATCGCTCCCGCATTGTCGCCTCAGGCTCCCAGGTAGCCTCCTTGTACCGCTGGCTCCTCCACAAAGCCTTTACCAGGGGTACTTGCTTTCGTCTCAGATTGCGGACGGCACGGTCAAGAATCTGCATTGGCCGCTCGGGGTAGGTCAGGTTGTCGCCCACCTCGACGCCCTCGTGACTCAGTACGTGACTGGGATCGGCTACGTACTTCCTGAGGTTGGACACGTGGAACACGTCGTGCACACTAGAAAGGTGAGGAGGGAGGGCAAGCCTGTAAGCAACGGGTCCAACCCGCTCCAGGACCTCAAAGGGCCCCACAAACCTCGGCGCGAGCTTACCTCTCACCCCAAACCGCTGCAGGCCCTTCATGGGCGAAACACGAAGGAAGACGTGGTCCCCAACCTCAAACTGCACCTCTCTGCGTCTCCGATCCGCATAGCTCTTCTGTCTGCTCCTGACGGTGCGGAGTCGCCTGTGGATCTGCTCGACTACCTCCTGACTCTACCGGATCAACCTGGGGCCAACCTCCCACTTGGTCCCCACCTCAACCCAACTCAAGGGTGCCGTACACCTCCATCCGTACAGAGTCTCGTAGGGAGCCATGCCGATGCTCGAGTGATAACTGTTGTATGCAAACTCCGCTAGGGGCAGGTGCTCCTCCCAAGAGCCCCTCCAATCCAGTACACAGGTACGCAAAAAGTCCTTAAGTGTCTGTATCGTGCGCTCAGATTGTCCGTCCGTCTGGGGGTGGTAAGCTGTACTAAAGCTCAACTGCGTCCCCAGGGCCTGCTGAAACTCAACCCAAAATTGGGACGTAAAGCAGGTATCCCGGTCGGATACGATCTCCCGCGGAACTCCGTGTAGTCGTACCACGTCGCGGATATACCTCTCTGTCAACTGTGTTGGTCCCAAAGTGACTCGGATCGGCAAGAATCGTGCCGTCTTCGTCAGTCTATCTACAATTACCCAGATAGCGTCGTGTCCTCGCTGGGTAACAGGTAAGCCCACCACCAAGTCCATGGTGATGCTCTCCCACTTCCACTCTGGCACTGGAAGCAGCTGTAGCGGCCCTGCACGCCTCTGATGCTTGGCTTTCACCTGCTGGCACACTAAGCACTGCTGCACGAATTCACCCACATCCCGCTTCATCCCTCTCTACCAAAACTCGCGTCTCAAATTGTGGTACATCTTCGTGTTTCCGGGATGTATGGTGAATCTGGAACCGTGTGCCTCAGTTAGGAGCTCTCTCAACAGCTCCTCGTCTCTGGGAACGTACAACCGTCCCCTCAGGCGCAGCACCTGGTCTGTGAAAGAGAAGTCCTCTAGGTCTCCCGACAGTGCTCTGTCGCGCAAGGACTGCAAGTACGGATTAGCCATCTGTCCTGTGATGATGCGGTCTATCAGCTCTGGCCTAGTCTGTCGTGTCACCGTCACTGCCCCACAGTACCCCTGTAACTCCAGGGGTCGCCAACTGCCCACCTCCTCCAAAAGGCTCCAACTCTGTAACTGTAAATTGGCCAAGTGTGCGGGCGCCTTACGGCTCAAGGCGTCAGCCACCACATTGGCCTTTCCCGGGTGGTAGGAGATGCTGCAGTCGTAGTCCTTCAGGAGCTCCAACCAACATCTCTGTCTCATTTTGAGCTCCTTCTGATCAAAAAGGTATCTGAGGCTCTTGTGATCTGTGAAAATTTCGAAGGTCTCACCGTACAAGTAGTGCCTCCAGGTCTTCAGCGCGAAGACAACAGCTGCCAACTCTAAGTCGTGGGTAGGGTAGGTATGCTTATGGGGCTTCAGTTGTCGCGAAGCGTAAGCGACAACGTGACCCCTCTGCATGAGCACACCTCCTAACCCCTGCAAGGAGGTGTCCATGTACACAACGAACCCGCCACTACTGTCAGGGATGGTGAGCACGGGAGCCGAGGTCAACCTCTCCTTCAACTCCTGAAAACACCCCTCACAGGCGTCTGTCCAAGCGAAGGGCACGTCCTTCCGGGTCAATTGTGTCATAGGATCGCAATCTGTGAAAACCCTCTGATAAATCGTCTGTAGTAGCCTGCCAGTCCCAGGAAACTGCGAATCTCAGTGACTGAACGCGGTCTCTCCCACCTGAGTACTGCCTCGACCTTGGCTGGGTCCACTGCCAAGCCGTCTCCAGAGATCACATGACCTAAGAAGGTCACCTCCCTCAACCAGAACTCGCACTTGCTGTATTTGGCGTACAGCCTACGTCGTCTCAGTGTGTCCAGAACCATCCGCAAGTGCTGTCCGTGCTGCGTCCGATCTTGAGAATAGATGAGTACATCATCTATGAAAACCACCACGAACTGGTCCAAGTACGGTCTAAACAGCCGGTTCATTAGATCCATGAAAGCAGCAGGGGCATTGGTTAGCCCAAACGGCATGACCAAAAACTCGTAGTGTCCGTACCTGGTGCGGAAAGCTGTCTTGGAGACGTCGGTCTCCCTGATCCTCAACTGGTGGTATCCAGACCTCAAGTCGATCTTGGAGAACACCGTGGCACCCCGCAACTGATCAAACAAGTCGTCGATCCTCGGCAGCGGATATCTGTTCTTGATGGTGAACCTATTCAGCTGTCGATAGTCCACACAAAGGCGTAGGGTACCATCCTTCTTCTTCACAAACAGTACTGGAGCTCCCCAGGGAGACGCACTGGGCCTCACGAAACCTTTCTCCAAAAGGTCTTGCAACTGGGACTTGAGCTCTCGTAGCTCAAGCGGTGCCATCCTGTATGGCGCAGTGGAGATGGGGCTGGTCCCTGGTACTAGTGAGATCTCAAACTCGATCTCACGCTCGGGCGGTAGTCCTGGTAACTCGTCTGGAAACACGTCAGGGTACTCTCTGACCACCGGGATACTCTGGAAGTCTGCCACAGGGTTGGGCTCTGCCACCACACAAGCTAGGAAGCCCTCACACCCCTGGCTCAAAAGTCTCGCTGCCCGAAGTGTCGAAATGCACCTGAAGCCTCTGTCCACTGGCTGTCCGTGAAACTCGAAAGAAGGCAACTCCGGCATGGAGAAGACAATCTTCCTCTCAAAACAGTTTACTAAGGCGTGGTAAGCGGACAGCCAGTCCATCCCCAGAATCACTCCAAAGTCCTCCATTTGTATCATAATCAGGTCAGCTGGCAGGCTATGTCCCCCGACGCTGACCTCACAATCCGTGTACACCTCTTCAGCTACAAACAGCTGACCACTCGGACCTCTGATTACGAACGGATTCTCTAACAGTGTATAATCCTGGTCCAAACTAACTGCGAAACTGGCTGCGACAAATGAGTGTGTAGCGTCGGAATCGAAAAGCATGTAAATGAGTCTGCCGGAAGTTGAAACCATACCTGCCACAACTGAGCCCGAAGCTCTGGCATCCCTGTGTGTCAGGGCGTTGATACGCCCCTCAGCTCTAGGTGTGGACGAAGCATCCACACTCTGCGTCGAACGGGCAGGTGTTGGCCGGTACCCTCCTCGTGACTGCTGTCCTCCTCGCGCCTGGTAACCGTGGCCTCCTGCGCGCCCTCCAGTGCTCTGCGCGGGAAGTATTTGCTGACCTCCTGCCCTAGACGGGTAGTCCCTCCTGATGTGGCCCGACTGGCCACACTGGTAACAGAGGGGAACCCGACTCCCGCCCTCAGTGGGTCCCTGCTGTCGGCTGGGCGGGGGTCCAGTGCTGGCGATTGGCCCCTGTCGAGGGCCCCCAAAGGTCATTGATGGTCCTGCAAAACGTGACAGCTCTCCTGCGGATGCCATGTGTCTCCTCTCTAGCCGGCCCTGTGAAAAGTCTAGCTGAAAGGGCCTCTTCCGCCCGCCGTCAGTGTCTCGCGCGGATGGGTTGGTCTCCTCGTAAGTCATGGCTGTCTCCACCACCCTCGAAAACGTAGGCCGCTTCAGGGGTTTGACATACCCCCGAATCGCAGGCCGGAGCCCCTCGGTGAACCTCCAAAGGCGCTCCTCCTCAGTAGCTACCACTATCGCTGCAAAGCGGGACAGCTCCAGGAAACGCGTGCGGTACGCGCTCACGGTCATCGTCCCTTGGCGAAGAGTGTGGAACTCCCGCCTCCTCTGGTCCTGCCACGTCTGGGGAAAGTACTGCTCGCAGAAGAGGGCGACGAACCGATCCCAGGTCGGCTCGTCCCTCTCCTATCCCCGGACCGCCCTCCACCACCTGTGTGCCGCACTCTCCAGCTGGTATGTGGCAAAGGCCACGCGGCACTCCATCGGGGGGCGAAGGGTGTCGAAAATCTTCTCCAGCTTCTCGAGCCAGTCCTCTGCCTCGGTCGAGTCCTCATCCCCTTTGAAGGAGGGGGGCTTCAGCTTCCGGAACTGCCCAAAGAGCTCGGAGTGGCACTGCAGTGGGGATGCTGGTGCACCTCCAGGCAAAGGTGCCTCGTGCACAGAAGTGTCGGAGGAAGGTGGGGGCAGCGGCTGCCTATCCCCTCCCCCGTGTCTAGCGTCGCGTCCGTCGGGTGGTCCCACAGAGGACTCCCCCTCCGCAGCCCCAGGGGGAGGTGCTCGGGGCGGTGGGTGGAGCTCCTCTCGCACAATATCCCGTATCAGCTGGGCGAGGTCTTGGGCCTGGACGCCCGGGAGTAGTGACTGGTCCACTGAGGTGTCGGCAACGGCACGCCCACCTTGCCGACCCCATCCTCGGCCGCGGCCGCGGCCCGCCTCACCAGTCCCGCGACGAGGCATCTCCTGCAAGGAGACGCGAAACAAAACGGAGCACGTCACTACGGAACGATACCTAACGAAAACGTCTAAGAGTTCATGTCAAAAGGTATGTTGTGGTGGCTACTCTAGCTATAGACATGTGAATTGGTTATTTTCCAGTCAGTTGATTCACTTCTCGGGACGACCTTGCTCTGATACCATCTTGTAACGACCCGATTCCCGAGTCCCTACGAGACACGAGAACCGGACCGACTCGACTAATCTCAAGACCTAGTCGTCCAACGAGAAAGTAACCAAAAGAGCAGTAAAATAAACCACATTTAGCATGAATATAACTAACAGTAAGAAAATATAGCAGTAAGGAAGGAAACCATTGCAGTATATACCACCACAACAGTAGAACAACATTCATAACATAATATGAACTGCATGTAAAGAAAAGTACAGCGGTAATAAGAACTACTCACTACAGCGGAAACAAAAGGGGTACAAAAGAGCAGTGGTAACTCTACTGGACCCTACTCGGCCCAGCGTCCTCTGCAGTCGCTGACCCTGGCTGCTCAACACTTGGTCCTGAAAAGGTAACGAGTGCAACACGTCAGCAAAACGCTGAGTAGAGTGGCAGCTAAACTAAAGAAATAGTAAAGTGTACAGTAGCTGTTTTATTTTCTTTCTTCCTTTATTTACGTCTTTCTATTGTTTCACAATTTATCTATTTCTTAGATCCTTCACTTGATCTCGAATGTTTCTCGTGGGAACGATCTTGATTGCAGTCTTTTCCGAACAGTAGAAGTAGCACGTGGTGCTCTCCTGGCCGGGAGAGTCCCCCGTGGTGATCCTACTCTCAGTCAACCACCCCAAGGTCACGGATAGACGTAACGGTGACTACGGCACGCGCGATAAACGCACAGGTAGCTAACCCGCACCGGCGCGCGGTCAGTCATTTTCGTTAACGGGTGCGCCCAAAGTACAGCACGGAACTAGTACAGGGCAGAGCCCTCTCAGTAACAGGGGTTCAACCCCTCCACAGTAACCAAACAGGGGCCTTACCCCTCCACAGTCCGCGCACCCTCGCCTGACTACCCTGGTTTGCCCAGTGGGCCTAACAAGTCGGTGTAGGTGAGCTGGCAGAATCCCGGGGCCCGTGGGGTAGCTAGTACTCGCCCTACACTAGTAGCTCTCCTTGGTACTACGTACACGAGGGCAAGCAAGTCGGTACAAAGTGGCCAGTCCTAACCCCGGGTCCCTGGGGCGGCTGGCTCCGCTCTGCACTAAACAGGTACAGGTACTTCCCTTGGTACTACGTACCCAAGAGACAGCACACTACCACGTCTTTCTTTCTCAGTTCCATTCCTTTCTCTTTCCAGGAGTTCCACTCCTAATTCCCCGTACGGTTCCAGCTCTTTTAACTCAGAACATCTAGGTTTCACTTTCCAGTTTCATGTTCTTACAATCCATGTTCTCAGTCACTTTTATTTATTCATAACAGGCAGCTGTTAATTCAATTTACAGGCAGCTTTGTTCCTTTCCATTTTTTCAAGACTGTAGTATTCATATATTCCACTAGTTTTCCCCGTCCTAGGATTCATGCCATATCCTAGGATCTATCATACAATCTAGTTTTCCAGCCCTATGATTCATGCAACACCTAGGATCTATCATTCAATCTATTTCTCATTCCTAGGATTCATGCAATGTCCTAGGTTCTATTTATGGTTCCATAATTTAACAGATTATACTAATAAACTTAAAAGCCACTCTACCGGTTACAACAGGCGTACTGGGGGCGTGGTCGGGAATCCCGCGTACCTCCGCAACCCCCGAGACTGCAACGGAACGGGGTCCTATCACAAGGATCAAACACAAGGAGTTTCTCAAAACAGTATACAACTACTGTAGACGGGTAGAGGATTTAATTCCGAAAAGCACACAACTCGAAACGCGGAAAACAGACTCCGAACGGGTCCTAAACGGGTCGAAAACGACGAAACAGTGCAAAATCAGACGTCTGGAACTTCTTCCAGACGTCTTAAAAATGGGGATCAGATGGTACCTTGTCCTGCGTGGTCTCTTAGACATCCAGAAGCCTGCGGGGGTGTCTGGCCTAGTTCCCAAACGTCCGGTGGTCACCTCGGACGTCTGGAAGTCGTTCCCGTCATCTGGCACTGCAGCCAGACGTCTGATTCACGTTGGATGGCGAATCCAGAACCTGCGCGTACGCATTTCTCTCTCTCAGTACGGACGACCGAAGAAAAGGAAGAAGGACGAAAATAACTCACCTTTCAGACGTCTGGACAGTCCTCTAGATGTCTTCCCCGTCGTCTGGTTGGAAACCCAGACGTCTGATTCTGGAAAAACTTCCAAAATCAGAGCGCGACTCGCCCTCCGCCTGCGACGCACGGCCGCGCCGCGCCTAGTCCGCCTGCTGCTTGAGCTGCAGCAGGCCTCCCGCGTCACTCCGCACCCGCTGCACCCCCCGCCGGCCGGCCCTAGCAGCCCCGGCAAGCTCGCCCTCACGGCCGAGCGCCTCCTCTTCTCGCGCAGCACCTCCTCCCGCACTCGCCGCAGCTGCCATCGCCGCCGCTCGCTCACTCTCGCACTGGGTGGAAGGAGAAGAGGAAGGGGCGGAGGCGATGAGAGTGAGGGAGAGGGCGAGGCTTTTTAAAGCTGCGCGGGGAGAGATTGAGAGCGAGACAGAGGGCAGCTTGCGCCCGCAGGAGAGAGGGAAAAAGCGACCGCAGGTCTATGCGCGCAGGCGCGCAGACGCAACCGCGCGTGCCGTCGAAACCGAATCCCAGACGTCTGGAAGGGGTTCCAGACGTCTGGTCCGACGTCTGGGCCACCTCCCAGACGTCTTAAAAGACGTCTGAAGCCGCGCGTTCGTAACATTGCCCTACCATCACTGACCACAACAACCTCTTCGACTTTACTAGAAGCACTCTTCTCCTTCATAGGTTTTGTCTGGTTACCCTTGCTCCCTCCCTTCCTATCTAAAGCAAACTGACTAACATCAACTTCATTGGTAGATGCACCATGTAAATCAATGACAACTTCATTTACATTTGTCATTGGTGCAACATAACAAGTACCAATTGTTGATGATGCTAATCTAAGGCTGCTCCTATAGGGAACTTGTGGAGTTCTCTTCAATGGACTGCTGAGTCTTCTCTTAGCATGAGCTGAGACAATCAGACTATCATCACTAACATGCTTCCTAGGAGATTTTCTAACCTTAATTGGTAGATTCCTAGGATCACGTACAGTCTTCTTATTTGACTTTCTACTAGCCCCACTAATAGCTAACCTTTCTGTCATGTTTTCATTTGAACAAACAACTTCAGGTACATCCTTAGGGTTTTCATTCATCACATTTGAACTGGTCACTTCAGTTACATCCTTAGGAGGAAGTACTGATGTAGGTAAGTCCTTTCCTACTATTTTCATCTCCATCTTCAATCTGTAATGCTCATTCATCCTATCTACATAAAAAATTATCTCAATATCCTCGAAAGTAACAATCAACTCTACTGGGATTCCACCCTTTTGCATATGAGCATTGAACAATTCCATCAAATTAGATTCAGTTTTTATCTCAACATATTGACGAGGTATTGCTTTAGGATCTCTGCACTTCAATATCAGTACCTTCCCTACCTCCCATGGGTACTCTTTTGCCATGTATTCGGTTAGATCAAACCATCCTGTGATGTTTGGATCACACTTGTTTGTGATCGCTGAATCGGATTTTAAGAATATTGCATTGTAATATAGCTAAAAAAGTGTTCAAAATAAATATAATTTTATTACTCGAATTAAAATTTGAGGTCGAACATAGGGAGCAAATTGGTGTTTAGAAATCAAGATCACAATTCAGAAGTTAAAAGAATATACAATAATATCAATGTCACAATGGAAAAATATAGGAGTAAATGTAGAGCACAAAATACTAAAGAACTCAATATATATGAATATGAAAAAATTGGACGTCTGATTTACAAATCAGACGACTTGAAATGATGCTACAGTGCTCCTTTTGCCTTCAGCTTCTGCGGCTCTTCCTTCTTTTGCTTCTCTTTGCCTTTGGCTTCTGCCTTCTTTTCTTTGTCTTCTCTTCCCTTCTTATTTTTGCCTTTGCGAGCTTTCTGGCTTTTTGCCTTCCTCCTTCCTTTGCCTTTCTCTTTTTCCTACTTTCTCTGCCTTGGCTTCAGCTTCTTATTCCTTCAGCTTCTTCCATCTCTTTCTTTCTCTACCTTAACTTCTCTGCGTCCTTGTCTTTTCCTTCTCCTTCAGCTTCGCTTCTCCTCTTCAGCCTGCAGCAAAACCTATCCCCTACCCGTGTGCACTCTCCTCTCTTTTCTCTCTTAGGTTCCACTCTCTCAGAGCCACACGTTTTCGGATAATTAGGTCAGGTACGTACCCGGGACCAGGCCCACCGGCGTACAATGGTGGGCGAGGAGTGCAGTCGGGTCAGGTCAAGGCCAGGTCTGTGGGGCGTGAGTGTGGACAAGGTTGGGTTGGTCGAGTGAGAGGGATCTCACCTCGTGATTCGGAGGCGATAAGCTACTGGTGCAAATTCAACTTATGCGCACACGGCCGCTCTTCCAGTTCCGAGGTGGGACTAAATGTCCCACCTCCCTTGCGCGCTGTAGCAACAGATGTCTTCTTCAAATCGCGAGGCTGCAACTACTCTCTACTCCAATCAAAGGCCTGGGTGTGTTCGCGCCTCAAGTCCACACCACCTGGGACTATCACCTGGAGCACAGCAAGCAAGCTTTAAGCTCCTTCATCAATGGCGGCCGGTGGTCGGATACCTATAAACATGATAACGACCTCGCAGCCACGACAAATCATCCAGGGAGCTTTGCCGAGGCATGGCGAGCGTGCTGCGGTGGTTGGCATAGCGTGGGAACGCCTGTGTGAGCGTGCCTAGGGCACACTGTGTGCGTATGTGTGGGTGTGTTCGGGGGTGTGTTTGGGTGAGTGGAGTGGTGGTATGAGTGAGGGGAAATGTTGAGTGGAGTGAGGGGATGCTGATGGACTTATCGGTGAGGGGTAGGATGGTCTGTGGTGGTGGAGCGGTCTCGTCGGAGGTGGTGGTCGGAGGTGAAGGAGATAATGGTGGTGGAGTGCGGTAGTAGTCGATTTAGAGAAATAAAGAGGGAGGAAGAATGTAGAGGATGAAGGGGACTTATCTAGGGTGATAGTGGACGAAGGGAAGGTGAAGATGGTGTTAGGCGCGTACTGCCGACGCCGGAGACGAAGGTGCTCAGAGAGGGATGGTCGGCGAGGATGAAGGGGAGACAAGGGTGTCGGCAGGTGCTGCGCGATGTGGACGAAAGCGAGGAGGAAGAACCTGCCACTGGTATTGTGGGTAAGCAATGAGGGAGATCAGGTAAGGTCGCTGGAGCTTGATGATCGAATCGGCCAGAGGAGGAGAGAAGAATTTGAGGGGGTTTCCGGTCGATTTCAAGCTTGGAGGAGTCGGTTGCATCTGGGGCTCCTTAAATAGATCTCTGCAGGGGGATTTGTGCTTGGAAGCCAAGCTTCCAAGCAAGGTATGCTTGCCGGCGATGGCAACTTTAAAAGAGACCCAAATCTCTCATGCGTTCGCATGAGAGATTGGGTAACAATTAGGGCATCAAACTGGGTTCACATTGGAGGGATTTTCTAAGAGAATCTTCCTTCCAATTTTGAAGGGGATTCTCTGAGAAATCAGGGAGAAACCACCTTCTAAAGCTCTCCGGAGTAGGATTCCTTTGCTACAATGGCAGAGGGACCTAATTGCGAGAACGATGAAGATGATAAGGGGCTTTTGCAAAGGTTTTTGAAAGATAGGGGTATAAATGTAATCAAGTTGGACCTATTTGCAAAGTCGGTCAAGATAAGTTCCCTAGGTCCAAATTTTGGTAAAAGCCTACTTTGGGCCTAAGGAATCCAATGGTGAAGTTGGATTTTGGTTTTAAACATACTTGACTGGGCAATTTATGTAAAAACCTAATTTAGGGAAAATATCTGTCTGAGACTCCATTCTAGGTCAAAATGGGTCCCAATGGGTAAATTGAAAGTTCTAAAACATAGGGAATATTTTTCTATGATTTTTAGATGGTTTAGGTGAATTTTATCTTGACCAAAACCTTGGTTAATCAAGTGGGTCTGTTTTAGGGTTTCAAGAAGTCATTTAATTCATAAGGTACACACAAACCCTTTTATGTCAAATCCAACTCACTTTTTATCTTGTTAAGACCTTTTGACTTGTGTTTAGCTCTTGAGAAAATCCGTTGTTGTATTGTAATGCTAAAATTGCAGTTTTACCCCTTGTTTCTTGCTTCTCTTAGAAAGGTTATTCAGTGAATTATGACCTCCAGTTGGTTATGTAGGAGCTTTTATTCTCTTCATTGGGTTAAAATGAGCTAGTTTGGGCTAATGATGGTGTTCCCATCATACCCCCATGCCTAGCTTTTGTTTGGTCTTTAGCAAAATTTTAAGGTTTTAACTTTGATTCTAGACCATGAGTTCCTTTAATGTTCAAAATTGTGATGTGTGCTTTTTTTCCTGTAGATTTGGTTAGAATGCCAATAGTAGGCCTAGAGGTACTCAAGTATCAACCAAGTTCTGGACCTGACCAGCTCTAGTCTCATTTTGCCGCGAAGGTTTTTAAGGCCCACAGGAACTATCCTAAGGTTTGTTGGACTCCGCGGTTAAAGCACCCATGCTTGTAACATATTTTAGCCTCGGTTCAGTTTGCAGTGCATTTTTTGTAAGAGAGAGAAAATTTCTTTGTTTGAAGAGTTTTCTCTCTTTTCTTTTTATTTCTAGCTTCGGATTGACTTCACAACACGGTCTGTATCAGATTCCTAGTCCCCATTATTAATCCTCGAAAGGTCCCTGGTAATCGATGCTTTGGGATAGCACCACCCATGGCAACTCCTAGAACCTTGGCAATCGAGATTTCGAGAGTCCCACGCATGGTGTTCTGCAGCTAAATCTTGACCTTGGCAATCGACATTTTGTGATAATGCCACCCATGGCATTTGAACCAGTGCAGGGTGCTTACATGCCCCCGGTAGGATATGTAAATATCCTAGGAGACAAGCATCGAGGAGACGATATGTTATTGTGCATATTCGAGGGGAATTTCCCACCTCTCTACGTCGAGAACTCGTCCAAATTAACTTGTATTGATCGGCCACTCCTAATCTAGGCGACTTTTTTAGAATAATTTAAACGCATTTGCGTGATTTTGATATTTATGTGCACAGAACCAGACTGTGTGTGGATTATGGTGCTTAGGTTACTGAGTCCCGCAAACCATAGGCCAGTTAACGAGGCTGAATACTCCCTAAGCCTTAGACTTAATACTTAAGCTTCACATTTTCCCCAGCCTCTCGAGGACTATCTAGATCGTAGAGGATATTTGAATTTTTAAGCCTAGGAGTATAGCCCAGGAGGCTTAAGATCAGCGTTATTACTAATCTCTTCTGTGTTTCATTAGCACTTCTTTCATTTTCTTTTTCTTGATATGGTCTAGAACTTAGTTAATCTCTTAATTTCTTACTAATGACTTTCTCTTTTCTTTTTCTTTTTAATTTATGCTCCTTTTTGGCATTTTTCACTTTTCCCCTTTTTCTTCTCAAGATTTGTATGGCCTTAAAATTTTTCTCTCCCCTCGGAATTTTTTTATTTTTTCAAGAATTTTTTCATTTTTTTGATATTTTTAAGATATGTGATTTTTTGATGAAACCATTTCTTTTGAGATGATTTTCATGGCATTTTGCACTTTCATATCCCCCATGCCTACTATTTGCAATGTCCCCATTGTAAATTAGGTGTGTTCGAGTTCGGCTTAGATCATTCATTAGAACAGGTTTTGGGTGGGCGAACAGGTCGAGGTGACTGTTGCAGATGATTTCAAACTCGGGTATGGGTACCTGAGATGGGGTCGGCTGTTCTAATGGATGAACCCTAAAGTGCAATATGACTTTAGCATAAGAATGTCAAGAAAGGTTTCGGGTTTTTCAAAAATGACGGGTTGCCTCCCGTTAAGCACTGAGTTTTCTGCCATCGGCTGGGTGCAATGAGCTTTGGTAGAGTGAAGGGTAAAGAATGTCTCAACCACATTTGTATCGGTAAGGTTAATGAACGGTTTGAGTCTTTGACCATTCACGATGAAAGGTTCTGAATCATGGCTGAGTGGACTGATCTCGATGGCTCTATTTCCAAAGATTCGTCGGACGGGGTAAGGTTTGATCCATTTTGATCTTAGTTTCCTAGGAACAATTTGAGCTTGGCATCAAAGAGTAGGACTTTTTGACCAGGGTAGAAGATCTTTCTGGATATGTGCTTGTCGTGAAAGGCCTTAACCTGCTTTTTGTAAATTCATGAGTTCTCATACGTGTCATGGCGTAATTCATCGATCTCGCTCATTTGAAGCTTTCTGTAGGTTCCTGCCTTAGGAAGATCTAGGTTGTAGGTCCGTACTACCCAATAGGCTTTGTGCTCCAATTCGACGAGGAGGTGACATGCCTTTCCATACACCAATCTGAAGGGAGACATGCCTAATTGGATTTTGTGGGCTGTCCTATAAGCCCACAAAGCTTTCGGAAGTCGGGATGACCAGTCTTTCCTGTCAAGTCAAACAGTAACCTGGAGGATTTTCTTGATCTCTCGATTTGATAACTCAGCTAGACCATTAGTTTAGGGGTGATAAGGAGTATAGATTCGGTGTGACACCCTGTATTTGGTCATCGGTGACCTGAATTGAGCATTAGCGAAAAGGGTCCCTCCATCAGAGATTATAGCACGTGGAATTCCGAACTGCGAAAAGATATTCTGATGAATGAATTTGATAAGCACCTTATGATCATTGGTTCGGGTCGGAATGGCTTCGATCTATTTGGATACATAGTTAACAGTGAGTAGAATGTACTCGAAGCCGTCTGAAATAGGAAAGGGTCCCATAAAATCGATTCCCCAGACGTTGAAGATTTCACACACGAGAATCGGCTGTAAGGGCATCATGTCACGGTGGCTCATGTTGCCTAAAGTTTGGCAACGAGTGCATGCCTTACAGTGATTGTGTGCGTCTTTGAAAATCGTGGGCCAATAGAAGCTGCACTGGAGGACTGTCGTTGCGGTTTTATGACTTGAGAAGTGTCCATCGCATGCCTGGTCATGACAGAAGGACAAGATGTCCTGAATTTCCGCTCCCGAGACACATCGTCGAGTGATTTGATCAGCATCGATGTGGAAAAGATACGGGTCTTCCTAGAAGTAATACTTGGCATCGGAAAGCAATTTGTCTTTCTTGGCCTTCGGCCAATCAGACAGGATCTGATGTGATGCCAGGTAGTTTACTAGATAAGCAAACCATGGAAGCCTTGTACTGATAGTCAGGAGGTGCTCATCAGGAAAATGTTCCGTAATGGGTCCGGAAGGGTCGATAATATCAGAAGGAAGGCGGGACAAGTGATCAGCTACCACGTTCTGTTTTCCCACCTTGTCATGAATCTCGAGGTCAAACTCTTGCAACAGCAAGATCCAGTGATTTAATCGAGGTTTTGCATCCTTCTTCACAAGGAGATGCCTCACAGCTATGTGATCAGAGTAAATGATAACACGGGAACCCAGAAGATATGATTTGAACTTTTCCAGGGCAAATACTACGGCTAGCAGCTCTTTCTCAGTAACTGTGTAGTTATGCTGAGCCTTGTCAAGTGTCTTGTTAGCATAGTAGATGACCATGGGTTTCCCGTCAATTTTCTGCCCAAGTATCGCTCCTATAGCGAAATTAGATGCATCACACATGATCTCAAAGGGTTGAGACCAATCAGGGGACTGTAGGATTGGAGCTTGGGTAACTCGATCACGTAGGATTTCAAATGCTTGAGTGCATTCCTTGGAGATTTTGAAGGGAACATCCTTAGATAGTAGAGTGGTTAGGGGGTGCACGATCTTTGAGAAATCAGGAATGAATCGACGGTAAAAATCGACGTGCCCCAGGAAAGATCATATGTCTTTGATCGAGCTAGGTATAGGGAGTTTGGAAATCAGATTCACCTTGGCTCGATCGACTTGGATGCCTTTTTCTGATATGAGATGTCCTAGGACAATTCCTTCAGGCACCATGAAATGGATCTTTTCCCAGGAAAGAACCAGATTCACGTTAATGCACCGCCTGAGGATCTGGACCAAGTGCAGGAGGCAATCGTCAAATGATTCGCCAAATACTGAAAATTCATCCATGAAGACTTCCAGATAATCACCTATCATATCTAAGAATATGGCAAGCATGCACCGCTAAAAAGTAGCGGGTGCATTGCAAAGACCAAACGGCATCCTTCGAAATGCGTACGTCCCGAAGGGGCAAGTGAAAGTGGTCTTTTCTTGGTCCTCAAGATGGATTGCCACCTGGTTATAACTGGAGTACCTGTCCAATAAGCAGAAGAACCTATTTCCTGCTAGTTTCTCGAGGATCTGATCAATAAACGGTAGTGGAAAATGGTCTTTCTTTGTGGAGGTATTGAGTCTTCTGTAATTAATGTAGATTCCACGAATTTGCCACACGGGTCGGTATGATTTCTTTGGTTTCAGTCGTGATCACGGTGAGTCTTGCCTTCTTAGGCACAACCTGGATTGGACTCTCCCACGGACTATCGGAGATCGAGTAGATGATCCCAGCATATAACCACTTGATGATCTCCTTTTTCACGACCTCCTGCAGATTATGATTCAGACGTCTCTGCATGTCACGGGAAGGTTGTGTGCCCTCTTCAGTGTAGATACGGTGTGTGCAGTAAGAGGGGATGATGTCAGTCAAATCATCGAGAGTTGATCCAATGGCTCTTCGATATTGCTGGAGAACAGTAATTAGACGGGATTCCTGATCAGGTGTGAGTCTGGAGTTGATAATCGCAGGAAACGTCTGATTGGAACCAAAAAAGACTTACTTCAGATGATCAGGAAGAGGCTTGAGTTCTAAAACAGGGTTATCAGCAGTAGTGGGTGGTTCAAGGTGTGTGTCAGTAGCAAGGGAAGGAGTTATGGGTGTGTCTAAGTCAAGTTTAGACTCCTCTGATTGTGGGTTTTGATCCTCTTGTGGTTGATTAAAAGTAGTCAGGTTTTCCTCAATATATGGATCGTCAACCACAGCGTTGATATCACATATCTATTCTATAACACCGTAATTAATCCTTTGTTGGGCCTTAAAGATGTCAATCTTTAGTGTTTGGTTTCCAAATTTTAGTTCAATTTGACCCTCTTCACAATTTATGTTGGCCCTAGTAGTAGCTATAAATGGTCTCTCTAGTATGATTGGTGTATTCCTCGGGTTTTCTGGAGCATCCATATCCAAGACTACAAAGTCCACTGGAAAATAGAAATCCCGAACCCTAACAATGACATCTTCAAGAACTCCTTTAGGTGACTTAATAGATTGATCAACCAACTGTAATGTTACCTCTGTTGGTTTTAGCTCAGATTCCTCAAGATGGTCAAGTAGGGATGTTGGTATTAGGTTTATGGAGGCTCCTAGATCCAATAAAGCTCTATCAAATTAGGTATCATCAATTGTATAGGAAATTAGGGGAGTACCTGGGTCTTTTGCCTTAGGTGGGAGTTTGCTCAAAATTACAGAGCTGACTTGCTCTGACAATACGATTGGGCTCTTACTTTTGGTTCGCAGCTTACGTTTAGGTGTACACACGTCTTTCAAAAATCGTGCGTAAGCCGATACGTGACGGATCGCATCCATCATGGGGATGTTTATATGGACCTGTTCAAAGAACTTGATTAGGTCTTCCTCAGGTGCCACGGGTTTGTTTGTCCTTTCTTTGGTCAAGGCCTTGGGAAATGGAACCTTGGATGATTCCTTTAGAATAGGTCTAGGTTCGTGATCAGGGATAGGGGTATCTTGGATAACTATCCTAGAGCTTGGGATAGCACTACCAGGCTGAAAGTGGCTTGGGTAAGGTGGGTCTTGTGTTGTTTTGCCACTACGTGTTGTTACTGAATTTAGTCCTGCCTGGTTTTGGTTTGGTGTCGGTAAAATAGGTGGCTGCTGCTGAAATCCCGAATATGATGTTGAAGCTTCCATCCCGTCAGGTGATGGAACAGAAGGGGCCTGATAAATCATGTGGGCTTGGCTCGGATATGGGTTCATAACGCACCTTTGGTTTGGCACGTTATTCAGATTCGGTAGAGGTTGCGAAAGGAGTGTGCCAGGTTGACGAGAATTCACCATCTGGGCGAGTTGATTGCTAACCTCTGTAATATCGTCCTTGCGCTGTTTTTGCATAGCCGCATTCGTCTTTTGAATGTCAGCCAGAGTCTGAAGGATAAGAGTCATTTGATTTTTCCGAGTTGGCCCAAATTGGTAGGTGGGGTTGGGCCGAGGTTGAGGTGGTTGAAATGGACGAGCTTGTGGACGGGGTTGATATGGTGGTCTCTGATTTTGATTATTTCCCATCCACAGGAAATTGGGATGATTCCGCCATCTAGGGTTATAAGTGTTAGAGAATGGGCTATTATGGATGGCGTTGAGGTCCTCGTAGGTCTGAAAAACCTCAGAAAAGTCAGAGTACGAGGGTTCAGAGTTCCCCCAACTAGAGTAGGCAGGATCGAAGTTTCCTCCGGTCCTAGAGTCAGATGGGGGTGGATACGGGTCCATCCCCTGAGAAGATCGGTGATAGATGTTATGCACAGCTTCCCTCCCAGAGGGCGGTTGTGCGAACAGGTTTTGCACAGAGGTCGCTCGCTACAGATGTCGAGTTAGCTCATCCACCTTCTTCTCAATGATAGAGATCTTGTCCAATCGACTGGCCATTAATTCCAAGTTGACGGATGCGGACAAGCCCTGCCTCTCGTGTGCTCCCCTTGGATTTGTCGATGCATGGGCATTCATCCGGTCGAATAAGCCTATGGAGTCATTATTGATGGAGTTCTCGCACATGTTCTCGAGAATCTTCCATACAGTGTCTTCGTGTTGACCCATGATATTTCCTCCGCAAATTGCATGGATGAATAAACAGATATCCTCATGGAGTCCCTGGTAAAAAGACTGGACTTGTTCCCATTTAGGAACTCTGTGATGGGGGCACTTTTGCATGAGATCCAGGAAACGGTCCCACGCTTCATGAAGTGGTTCTCTAGGCTACTGGGTGAAATGCGTGATCTGGTGTCGTAAGGCATTCGTCCGACCAACTGGGAAGAACTTTTTTAGAAACTCGGATTGTAGTTCAACCCATGTGTTGATTGGACACGTTTGAGTCTGATACCAGTGAGCTACTTTGTCCATGAGAGAGAAGGAGAACATCTTCATGAGAAGAATATCCCGATTTCTGACATCTGACCTGAAGGTCTGGGCCAGATGCTTGAGTTGTTTGATGTGCTGGAAGGGATCCTCAGAATTAAGCCCATGAAACTTCGGAATATCATGAATCATGTTGGGCTTGAGTTCAGAATTAGGACCTCCATCTGGGATTTGGACTCAAGGTATGATTGCCACCGCAGCAGGATTGTAGTGATCTCGCATCATAGGACGCTGCGGTGGATTCACAAAGGCTTGGAATAAATCATTAAGGCGCCGGAGTTGGTTCTCAAGGTTATTCTCTTCTTCTACGGGTTGTTCCATGATGATGGAAGGAGAATTGGGTTCAGATGAATTAGAGGAGATGTCCATGTGATGGGGTTGTTGCACAAACATGGAAGTCAAGGCCTGGCCTTGACGGGAGTGAATCACTAAAGGAGGCCTCAAGGATGGTCTTAAGGACCTCCTACCAAACGTGCACCGATGGTCTGGATGAGAGTAGAATGTGATGGACCCAATCAAGACACCCAAAAACTTTGGATGACTATAGAGGTTCGGGGTGGATGATACTCTTAGTCAGAAAGCCGTCCACCTGAGAAATACCTGGGCAGTCAGAGAGGGAGAGTCCCGCAAAGACCCCTAGCGGTAGAGCGCCCCCACAAGTTACAGGGATTGCCCCACCCGACCTCTCTTATCATTGATGTTCCAGATAGACCAGAATAGGGACTTGACCTCTTAAGTCTACCGGTTTTATTAAAGAGCAAGGGTGCTTAAGATTTCCACTTGAACTTTAGATGTATTGAGTGCAAAAAGTGACCTAATTTCAAGGTTGGTTGACCTAACAAGGTGGGTCAACTTCACCTATTTGTCCTTTGAGAAGTTTTAGGTCCCTTCTTTTAAAATTCTAGTGAGATTAAGAGTCTGAATTTTAGGGTTTTCTTGAATAAATCACTTCAACCAAGGCTTAGGCACACATCTTTTTGGAGAGTTGATTCTTGCTTATGAAAGCGTGTCTCTAAAACCCTAAATTGAAATCCTTAATTTGACTCTAATCTTGGTCCAATTTAGTTTGTCAAATGTGGTATCTAGAGCTCAATCAAGAATGTGGTAGCCCTAGTTATCTTAAACGGGTGCACAAATCAGTTTTGCTGTTGAAATCAAATTAGGCAACTTGATGAATTAGCTAAGAATGTAAAACAACTAGCCTTAATTGATTTTATCTTTTTACCTTTTCAGAATGAGGGGCTTAAGAGAAAGTAATCAGAAATTACCTGCCTCTGGTGTGTTTGATGTGCAGCTGTCTTTCTTTGAATCTTCTCCCCTGAAACAACCATAAGAAGAAGAGATATAGCAAGTTAGTACTAAATCAGAAATTGTAATCAAGAATTCTAAATCGCCCGTTGCTCCTCGGCAACAACGCCAAAATGTTTGTGATCACTGAATCGGATTTTAAGAGTATTACGTTGTAATATAGCGGAAAAAGCATTCAAAACAAATACAATTTTATTACTTGAATTTAAAGTCCGAAGTCGAACATAGGGAGCAAATTGTGTTTAGAAATCAAGATCACAATTCAGAATTTAAAAGAATATGCAATAATATCAATATCACAGTGCAAAAATATAGGAGTAAATGTAGAGCGCAAAATACTAAAGAACTCAATGTGTATGAATGTGAAGAAATTGGACGTCTGATTTGCAAATCAGACGACTTGAAATGATGCTATAGTGCTTCTTTTGCCTTCAGCTTCTACTGCTCTTCCTTCTTCTGCTTCGACTCCTCTTCTTTCTCTTTACCTTTGGCTTCTGTCTTCTTTTCTTTGTCTTCTCTTCCCTTCTTTTTCTTCTTATTTTGCCTTTGCGAGCTTTTTGCCTTTTTGCCTTCTTCCTTTTCCTTTCTCTTTTTCCTGCTTTCTCTACCTTGGCTTCATCTTCTTCTTCCTTTAGCTTCTTCCTTCTCTTTCTTTCTTTGCCTTAACTTCTCTACGTCCTTGTCTTTTCCTTCTTCAGCTTCGCTTCTCCTCCTCTTCATCCTGTAGCAAAACCTACCCCCTACCCATGTGCACTCTCCTCTCTTTTCTCTCTTAGGTTCCACTCTCCTAGAGCCACACATTTTCGAGTAATCGGGTCGGGTACGTACCCAGGACCAGGCCCATCGGCGTGCGGTGGTGGGCGAAGAGTGCAGTTGGGTCGGGTCAAGGCCAGGTCCGCGGGGCGTGAGCGCGGATGAGGCTGGGTCGGTCGGGTGAGAGGGACCTCACCCCATGATTCGGAGGCAATAAGCTACTGGCGAAAATTCAACTTATGCACACACGGTCGCTCTTCCAATTTCGAGGTTATGCGCTGCAGCAGCAGATGTCTTCTTCAAATCGCGAGGCTGCAGCTGCTCTCTACTCCAATCAAAGGCCTGGGTGTATTCGCGCCTCAAGTCTGCACCACTTGGGACTATCACCTGGAGCGGCAGCACCTGGAGCGTAGTAAGCAAACTTCAAGCTCCTTCGTCAATGGCGGTCGGTGGTCGGACACCTGAAAACATGAGAAAGGCCTCGCGGCCACGTCAAATTGTCCAGGGAGCTTCGCAGAGGCACGACGAGTGTGCTGCGGTGGTTGGCGTAGCGTGGGAACGTCTGTGTGAGCGTGCTTAGGGCACATTGTGTGCATATGTGTGGGTGTGTTCGAGGGTGTGCTTGGGTGAGTGGAGTGGTGGTATGAGTGAGGGGAAATGTTGAGTGGAGTGAGGGGATGCTGATGGACTTGTTGGCAAAGGGTAGGATGGTCTGTGGTGGTGGAGCGGTCTCACCGGAGGTGGTGGCCAGAGGTGAAGGAGATGATGGTGGAGTGCGGCAGTAGTCGATTTAGAGAAATAAAGAGGGAGGAAGAATGTAGAGGATGAAGGGGACTTATCTAGGGTGACAGTGGACGAAGGAAAGGTGAAGATGGTGTCGGGCGCGTACTGCCGATGCCGGAGACGAAGGCGCTCAGAGAGGGATGGTCGGCGAGGATGAAGGGGTAACAAGGGCGTCGGCGGGTGCTGCGCGACGTGGACGAAAGCGAGGAGGAAGAACCTGCCACTGGTATTGTGGTCAGGTGACGAGGGAGATTAGGGAAGGTCGCTGGAGCTTGATGAGCGAATCGGTCGGAGGAGGAGAAGAATTTAAGGGGGTTTCCGGTCGATTTCAAGCTTGGAGGAGTCGGTTGGATCTAGGGCTCCTTAAATAGATCTTTGGAGGGGGATTTGTGCTTGGAAGCCAAGCTTCCAAGCAAGGTATGCTCACCGGAGATGGCAAATTCAAAAGAGACCCAAGTCTCTCATGCGTTCGCATGAGAGATTGGGTAACAATTAGGGCATCAAACTGGGTTCACATTGGAGGGATTTTCTCGGAGAATCTCCTTTCTAATTTTAAAGGAGATTCTCTGAGAAATCAGGGAGAAACCACCTTCTAAAGCTCGCAGGAGTAGGATTCCTCCGCTATAATGGTGGAGGGACCTAATTGCGAGAACGATGAAGAAGTTGGGGGCTTTTGCAAATGTTTTTGAAAGATAGGGATACAAATGTAATTAGGTTGGACCTATTTGTAAAGTGGGTCAAGATGAGTTTCCCTTAGGTCCAAATTTTGGTACAAGTCTACTTTGGACCTATGGAATCCAATGGTGAAGTTGAATTTTGGTTTTTACCACGTTTGATTGGGTAATTTATGTAGAAATTTAATTTAGGGCAAATATCTGTCTGAGATCTCATTCTAGGTCAATATGGGTTCTAATGGCCAAATTGAAAGTTCTAAACCCTATAAAATGTTTTTATATGATTTTTAGAGGGTTTAGGTGAATTTTATCTTGACCAGAACCTTGGTTAATCAAGTGAGTCTATTTTAGGGTTTCAAGAAGTTATTTAATTCACAGGGTACACACAAACCCTTTTTGTCAAATCCAACCAACTTTTTATCTTGTTAAGACCTTTTGACCTGTGTTTAGTACTTGAGAAAACCCGTTATATTGTAATGGTAAAATTACAGTTTTACCCCTTGTTTCTTGCTTTTCTCTCAGAAAAGTTATTAAGTGAATTATGACCTCCAGTTGGTTATGTAGGAGCTTTTATTCTTTTCATTGGGTCAAAATGAGCTAGTTATGGCTTATGATGGTGTTCCCATCAACACCCAATAACTTTCTTTGTACCTCCCTAATACTTATCTTCTTCTAACTCTCTCATAAATCCGTATCGAGCTCCATACCATAGGTGAACCTCAAGGATATCTTCTTCACCTTTAAACCACCCCATTCTGTTCCAAACCAACAAAATAAAACATATACCGCAAATAAATCATACACAAATGAAAACCTTAAACCAAACCAAAACATATATGGAGTGGTAAAATCGAAAACCCCAACCATTCATACCCAGACTTATCCATCAAAACCCTAAAACCAAAACCATAAACGAAATACCAAAACTTCAAACCATGACCAACAAATTGAAACTCCAAATCCAACTAACAAGACTCTAAACCCTTACAAACCTTAAATCCTAGATATGTATGCCCAAGACATCAACTTTACTTGCTGTGCCTTTCTTCAAAGGTTCCCCCTCCCCTTCATACTTCCTGCGAAACATTGACAACATTAACATGTAATGGAAGTGAGGGGGGTTAGGCAAGTTGGTTGGATGAGGACTTCACCTTATGTGTTAGATGTTAAGAAGGAGATGGGGGTGACGATCGCTCCTTCTACTGTACGCTTGATGTAGGGCATCTCAATAGGGAGTGGGGTGTTTTGATGAAGATGGTGAAGACAGCAAGAGGAGTAGTCAGATGGTTGGAGGCGATGAAGAGAACAAGGGGTAGGTGGATGGTTCCAGTCGATGAAGAGAAGAGGCCAGATGGTTGGAGGCGATGAAAAGAAAAGGAACGGAATAGGTGGATGGATGGAGCCGATGAAGTGAAGACAATGGCTCCTCGACCAAAGCTATCTCTTTCCACCATCCTCGACAAGATGTTTGTCAGTCCTTGAGATTTGCACGCCATCTGAAGCCGTCTGATCTATCATATAAGATGGATCTAATCCTTACCATCTATTTTCCTTCAAGATCTGCACTCTTAACCTTACTTCAGTCAACTTCTCGCTAATTGTGATTAAAATCCTAATGGAAACATAATGTCTGATATTTTCGTTAACGACATACATTTGTAAGCTGCATTAATAACAATAGTTGCAATCGATTGTCATATAATTTATTTTGAAAGTTTATAGTAGTATCTACATAAAAATCCCTAGAAAAAATATGAAAAAGTAAAAAAATATCAAAAAAGATATTTTTTTAGTTAGTAATTAACAACTTAGAATATGTTGTATTCCACGATCAACTTGGACTCATATTACACTTGATTTATTTCTTTGAGAGTTGAGAATTTTAAACAACTATAATTTTACTTTACAACAACGAATTAATCATCCTCAAACCCTTGCAATCAATAAGGATCCATCAAAACTTGCGCATGGTTAAGCATAACTTCAATGCAAAATTATTCCATAGCTTGAGGAAATTAATTTTGATCCTATCTAATTCTTTCGAGGAATGGAGTATAAATGAATCATGGCAATCATGCATACAGTTGACCATGGTAGTTTCTCTTTTTCAAGAAAAATAAAATTCATTAATAATAAATAAGGGAAGGAGACCAAACGAAGACTCACAAAATACAAGATGATATCAACAAGTGACTACAACTTGTGACCTAATATAAAAAATGATTATATATCTATTAGGTATAACTATAACGGTTAGTCTCTATCATGTGAAGGATACCAAAATAGGGTTGTTAATTGCAACAAGGGGGGGAGGAAAGTTGTGGCAAATTAATTAGTAGGCAAAGTGTGATCAAGGTTCATTTAACTAGCATCTCAATCTACAACTATATTAGTACATCTGTGAATCGAATTACGAGAAGAAACTAATGAGTTTCCCCTATGGGAAGAAGAGACACACTCGTGCATTGCAAGGAATCATCCAACCACTAGTGGTTCATTTGGTAAGAGAAATAAGTTTGTGGAATAAGTAGAGAAATATATGTAAGGGTGTTAAATAAAGTGACCTGCGATAAGATAAGCAGATGACAAGAACTTGAAGTTTCATAGCAACATTGGAGATCGGAATGAGCCATCCAACCACTATAAACTCTTTAGGTGGTGTTTGCTAAGGGGAATATATATGTTTATGGAATAAGTAGAGGAATAAAGGAGTGGTGAAATAAGTAGATTTTGATGTGTGGGTGTTTAGATGGGTTAAACTTATTTCACAGAGGAAATGGAATACATTTAAGCTAACTCTTCTTAACCTAGTGTAATTGGGAGGCCTGCTAAGTGGCGAACAAACACAGGTTAACTCAGCCCGCCTACCAAACACTAGTGATTGCTTGTGACCAATGAAAGGGAAAACCATGTTAGTTAAAAATAGGGAATGCATTTTGATCCTCTTCTCACATAGGTGGTTGCATGTCATCAATGTGGATCTTGGAAGCTCCATCCATCTATTTATAGATATAATATGAGGCTTAAAGTCCTACTCCTAGTGGGATAGGAACTCAACGCCACCAAATAGGCCAGAGAGTAAAAAATTGGGCACACCAAGATCAAAGGTGGCCGGTTGAAGACTCGAGCAACAAATCGATCCCTCCACAGGTGCAAATTGAACGTCCATCAGAGCCGAGTGAGTTCAATTATCTTCTAGCTGTGGAAGAGAATATTTGACGACAACGTAACCGTGTCAAGTGGATGCTATATGTATGTGGACACTGTGCGTTGATAACACCAGATTTTTCTTTCATGCAACAGATCGAGGTGTACACACACACACACACACACACACACACATAAAATTAGTTCCATCGCTCTCTTGCTGGATGAGGCTGCCAATACTGTAGATAAAGCTGTTGATATATGCAATGTGGCTGTAGCACATTTCGAGGCACTTTTAACCAAAAATGAGCAGGGCCAACGCTACACTACGCCAACCTTTCTATAGATATACGACTCCCTCTGCTCCTGTTGATGCTTCTCCCTCTCTATTGAAGATGAAATAAAAGAATTAACGCACATTGGGATATAGATCCAAACGAAGCCCTAGGGCTGGATATGGCAAATGCTAGTCCCATTATCAAGGCTGACAATATTTCAGGGGTCAATTTAATTTTTCTTCTATGGGGGCCGGAGAGGCATGCATATATGCATGGTAGGTGAAGTGAACTATTGTTTTCTAATTATTTTGGTTCTCAAGGGACCCCCATGCAACTTAGTATTACTGGCTTTAGACCTACTGCCTTTCTTAATCTCTTTACAAAATCATTGCAAAGGTTTCAACGAAAACACTAGCCTTATTTTATTTAATTTACATCGGGTGATAAGTGCCTCACAAGGGGCCTTTCTAAAAGGAGAAGCGTCTCTGTCGACTTCAGTCATTCTTGCACAAGAATTTGTGGAGGATCTGAACAAAAAATCGACAGCAAAACTTATGGGGGGCAAAGCTAGATTCCTTCAAGGCTTTTGACAGTACTGTCCATATATAGTGGTTATACCATAACTTTTGTTATGCGAAAATTGGGGTTCCCACAAATCTGTATAAATTGGATCAAGAGGTGTAGTGATCACCCCTCGGTTTCTCCCCTGTGAATATATGGGGTCCCTGCTAGAATTACATCCACCTCTCTCTTCCTTCAACTTTTTATTTTGGCCACAAGTATCTGCCATTTATACTCGTGCTCCAAGCATTTAGAAGAAGAATTAAAAGAGCAAATTTGAGGGATACGATCGACCATCCCTACTCGTCTTATTTCTGTGGATGGCATACTAATTAATTATGGCCCATGCTGATAAATCTACTGCTAAGGCCATTGTGGTGGCCATCCAAGTTTTCAACAAGGTCTCATGTCTCGCATTGAATGCCAATAAAAGCCATGCTTATATCACTAGAGCAGTGGATGATCGTTGGTCTATATGTGGTTAAACCTTGGCATACCTGAGGGGTCTAGTTAGAAAGGCAGTCAATAGAGACCTCCTCAATAAGCTTCACTCTAAATTTAATGCTTGGAGTTGAACCTTAAACTGCTATATCACCTGCTGGACATATACAACGGTTATCTCCAATACATCTCCATATTCCGATCATCGCATGGAGCATGATTTCTGTAACAACCCGGTTCCCGAGTCCCTACGAGACACGAGAACCGGACCGACTCGACTAATCCCAAGACCTAGCCGTCCAACGAGGAAGTAACCAAAAGACAATAAAATAAACCACATTCAGCATGAATATAACTAACAGTAAGAAAGTACAGCAGTAAGGAAAGAAACTACTACAGTAGGTACCACCACAACAGTAAAACAACATTTATCATATAACAAGAACTGCAGGTAAAGAAGGTACAGCGGAAACAAAAGCTACTCACTAGAACAGAAATAAAAAGGTACAAAAGGCTGTGGTAGCTCTACTGGACCCTACTCGGCCCAGCGTCCTCTGCAGCCGCCGACCCTGGCTGCTCAACACCTGGTCCTGAAAAAGGTAACGAGTGTAACACGTCAGCAAAACGCTGAGTAGAGTGGCAAACTAACTAAAGGCAATAGTAGAGTGTACAGTAGCTGTTATGTTCTATTACTTCCTTTATTCACATCTTTCAATTTTTCTCACTATTTCATTTATTTCTCAGATCCTTTACTTGATCTCGAATGTCCTCGTGGGAACGATCTTGATTGCAGTCTTTTCCAAAAGTAGAAGTAGCACGTGGTGCTCTCCTGGCCGGGAGAGTCCCCCGTGGTGATCCTACCCTCAGTCAACCACCCCAAGGTCACTGACAGACGTAACGGTGACTACGGCACACGCGATAAACGCATAGGTAGCTAGCTCGCACTGGCACGCGGTCAGTCGTTTCCGTTAACGGGTGCGCCCAAAGCACAGCACGGAACCAGGGCAGAGCCCTCTCAGTAATAGGGGTCCAACCCCTCCACAGTAACCAAACCGGGGCCTTGCCCCTCCACAGTCCGCGCACCCTCGCCTGACTACCCTGGTTTGCCCTAGTGGGCCTAACAAGTCGGTGAAGGAGGCTAGCAGAACCCCGGGGCCCGTGGGGTAGCTAGTACTCTCCTAACACTACTAGCTCTCCTCGGTACTACGTACACGAGGGCCAACAAGTCGGTACAGAGCGGCCAGTCCTAACCCCCGGGTCCCTGGGGTGGCTAGCTCAGCTCTGCACTAAACATGGGGACAGTCGCTCTCCTTGGTACTCTGTACTCAAGGGCCAGCTCACTTCCCCAATTCTATTCCATTCGCTTTCCAGGAGTTCTACTCCTATTTCCCCGTAGGGTTCCAGAACATCTTATGTCTTACTTTCCAGTTTCACGTTCTTACAAACCATGATCCCAATAATGTTTCTTTATTCATAACAGGCAGCTGTGAATTCAATTTACAGGCAGCTTCATATATTCCTTTCCATTTTTCCAAGACGGCATTATTATACATTCCACTAGTTTTTCCATCCTTGGATTCATGCCATATCCTAGGGTCTATCATACAATCTAGTTTTCCGGCCCTAGGATTCATGCAACACCTAGGAACTATCATTCCATATATTTCTCATTCCTAGGATTCATGCAATGTCCTAGGTTCTAGTTATGGTTCCATACTTTAACAAATTTTATTAATACTTAAAGCCACTCTACCAGGTACAACGGGAGTAATGGGGGCGTGATCGGGAATCCCGCGTGCCTCCGCGACTCTCAAGACTGCAACCGAACGAGGTCCTATCACAAGGATCAAACACAAGGAGTGTCTCAAAACAGTGTATAGCTACTGTAGACGGGTAGAGGAATTACTTCTGAGAAGAACGCAACTCGAATCGCGGAAAACGGAGCCCGAACGGGCCCTAAATGGGTCGAAAAAGACGATACTGTGCAAAATCAGACGTCTGGAACTCCTTCCAGACGTCTTAAATGGTGGATCAGAGAATTACCTGTTCAGCGTGGTTTCCCAGACGTCCAGAAGTCTGCGGGGACGTCTGCCCTAGATCCCAGACGTCCGATGGTCCCTCCGGACGTCTAGAGGTCACTCCCGCCGTCTGGTACAACTTCCAGACGTCTGATTCGCAAAGGATGGCGAATCAGCGAAACTGCGCACAGCCAACCCCCTCCCTCAGTACGGTCAGTCGACAAGAAGGAAGAAGAAGGCGGAAACTCACCTTTCAGACGTCTGTATGATCTTACAGACGTCGACCTTGCCGTCTGGCTATCAATCCAGACGTCTGATT
This sequence comes from Thalassia testudinum, assembly GCA_037157565.1. Lineage (NCBI taxonomy): Eukaryota > Viridiplantae > Streptophyta > Magnoliopsida > Alismatales > Hydrocharitaceae > Thalassia > Thalassia testudinum. Next base: position 88,905,338 of record JAZHRO010000013.1, on the reverse strand, counting down.
CTGGAAATTTTTCCAGAACCAGGACCCTGCTCGGCCTCCGCTCGCGACGCCGCCCGCGTCGCACCTCGCGCTCCTGCTGCTCAGACCGCAGCAGGTCCATCTCTGCGTCGCTCCGCGCCCCCTGCGCCCTTCGCTGGCCGGCCAAGCCGCTCTGGCGAGCTCGCTTATTGCTGTACTTTCTTACTGTTAGTTATATTCATGCTGAATGTGGTTTATTTTACTGTCTTTTGGTTACTTCCTCGTTGGACGACTAGGTCTTGGGATTAGTCGAGTCGGTCCAGTTCTCGTGTCTCGTAGGGACTCGGGAACCGGGTTGTTACAATTTCCAAACCTCTCATCGAAGGTGGATTAATTATGTGCCTATAAAAAAATGGGAAGGTTAACGTCCATCGATCCAGCTCATTCGGGATAAGAGGTATGTGCTTAAGTGGTCCATGTGTACTCCATTGACATGGGAGAGGCATCTCCTCACAAGAGGTAGCTAGGCTATCCACTTTGGGATTGTCCACTCTAATAGCAGACAACCAATTGTTGTTTGATGCTATCAACTTGTCTTAAGCAAGTTTCAACCTGTTGTATAAGTATAAGGGCTATTGCCCTACTGTTGTCGTTTTTTGAGATTTGAGAATAAAATTAACCGATTCTCAAAAAAAGGTACTTTTTGAAATAAAGATTGTTGAGTGCTATTGTAACATAATATACGAATTTTTTGAATGCGGTCTGTATAACCCATGTCTCTATTTTATTGGCTTCTGTGAAGAAACGCTAACCTCTTATTTTTTTCCTCTCTTTGTTGCAGAAGGTTTCCACGCATATCCTTGCATAGGCTTACGATGAGTCTAGATTCCATCTATAGGCTCAGCGTGACCCAATCGGTATTGTCACCTTATCAATGCTGCATTAAAACGAAACAAGTACTCCTTGCCAACTTGTTATAATCATTGTTTTCCAACTTATTGCCTCCTAATTAATTAGATTTCATTCCCCCAAATGTATGACGCCAGTGCCATGGCTACATGCTCTTTCCAACTTCATCTTCTTGTCATGGGTAGGTATGAGGCATCCTCAAGAATCCCATGAATCGAATGGGAAGCAACCAAGTCCATTAAGCAATCCAACAAAGCTCCCTTACGTACCTTCCTTTTATCTCACAATTAAACAACAAATAAGAGTTATTCGTCATCTTGTTTTCACAAAAGCACCATTCTCCTTCACAGTCCAACCTACTTTAAAAATAAATTGGATTTAATAATCTTCCTCACGTTGTCGGCTTAACTGCGGCCAAGGGCATTAATTAGCCTTCCACAATAAGGCTTGTAACAAAGTTGATATCTCTCTCTTGGTCGGATAGCATCCAAAATCTCCTCAAGGGATTTTTTTTTTTTTTAGAAGGGAAGAAAGGTTAGTAAGAAACAATAATCTACCAAAATTTCATTTAGAGGGGAGGCTAAAAGCTCTAAATGTTACAATAATAGGAATACAAGTGGCTAACGCTCTCAGGAGAAAAATGCTTCCCTTTAAAAATAGTGTCATTTCTCTCCATCCAAATGTACAAAATGAAAGTAAACACCCTCCTGATAGACCCTACATCAGTAAGAGAGGATTGTCAGCTTTGCCAAAATGAGTGTTTTAAGTCACGTCAAATGGGTGCGAGGCTCGAAGCAGACCAACAGTCCCTTACAAAGGAGCAAGGAAAGAAGAGGCGCTTAATGTCCTTTGATCCTTCACCACAGAAGATATGGTAGTCGTCAGAATCAAGTGCTTAATGGTGCCTGTAAGAACAAGTAACTAGTCATTTTCTCCTCAAAAGCCATGTGAAGATCTTCACCTTCAAGGGTGGGTGTGTTCTCCAAATCTCCTTGAAGTTAGAAGCAATGTCTTGGTCATGATTGGGGGCCTTCTCCAAGAAGCGTAAGTATGCCTTCCTCACCGAGAAAGGACCATACTTTCACAACCATCCATCGTGCTCATGCCTAGTTGCAGATCATAAAAGTGTCTAAAGGAGCATGGTAAGGTCTATGATGCATACCTTAGAGAGAGCCTGGAAATGGGGGTGACTAAGAGTTGTGCAAGAAACAATTTGCCATAAAGTCCAAGGGGAATGTAGAAAGCACTGTGAATTTGGGATTGGCTTATGAAAGGATCCTTGTAGGAGACCTGGCATGGTGCCGAAATTTGAAATGTGAGCCATTGCCAAGGACTGCCCTATAGTGAGGCTGAGCCATCCTCAACATCTTCTACAAGCCTTGCTAGAACAAGGAAGCTCCTCTACTAAAGCTTATCTCATCCCAATCGATGGTATCACCATAAGACTCATGTAGGATCTACTTCCATAACAGCTATTGAGGCCCCATAATCTAAAGAATACACTTCATGAGTAGAGCATTGTTCATTAATTACAAGTTTGAGACCCCCAGGCCGCCCATCTTCTTAGGCGTGCTAACATCCTCTGAAGACATTAGAGGTATATATCTGTTACTTGAAGAATATGACCGTAGGAATCTCCTTGGTATCACATGACCATTGCTAGTATCCTCAAAATTGAGAGATAGTAAAAGGGTAGAGCTGAGAGGACCAAGGAGAGTAAAACCAATCTACTTCCTTTAGAGAGAAGTTGAGCCACCTAGCTCTGTAGCTGCTTGTCTAGCCTCTCCACAATTGACTTCCAATCTCTAATAGTGATGTGACCTAGTGTGAGTGGAAAATCAAGGTACATGATTAGAGTGTGTAGCTGTTCAACCCCCATGATATCTCCACACCACATCACTGTCTCAGCAAACATCCTAAAAGGAAGAAAACTAAACTTCTACAAATTGACTCTTAAGTAGGATGTCTCCTTGAAGGCCTCAAGTAGGAGTTTCACTACTCTACCCTTAGACACTGAGCCCTCCATGAAGAGGGTGGTATTGTTTGCACAGTAAAGGAAAGACACAACCATTCCCCCTGATTAGAGCCAAATCCCCTCAGAAGTCTAGTGTCACAGAGGGTGTAGCAAGCATCTACAAGGAAGTCCACAATAAGGACAAAGAGCATAGGAACTAAGGGGTAACCTTTCTGCACCCCTCTCTTCGAGCTTATCCAACCTCCCTCAGGCTTGCCATTGATTGAAATTGAGAAAGAGGTCAAGGTGATTTAAGCCATTAATCAAAACCTGTGGAAAGTTATGCAGCTGTAAGAAGGACCACAGGAAGCTCCAATCCAAGATATCACAGAAGTGAAGCTTCCAACAAAAAGTCTCTGTCCCATCCCACTTCCATGCTTAAAGAATCTTTGAGGCCACCATGTAGTTTTCCATGACAGACTTTCCCTGGATGAAAGCCAGTTGTCAGGCTTAATAAGTTGATCAAGTACAATCCCAAGGTGACGTGCCAAGGTTATAGCAACCAGTAAGTAAATGGAATTGAAGAGGCCAATTGGTCTACCACACACTTTAACGCTTTACCATTCAAGAGGAGAAAAATGAAGAAGCGGTTGATCTTGGTTAGGTCCCCTCTAGTTGTCAAATAGTTGAAGATCATCATGATGACTCACTTAAGGAGATGCCAAAACTTCTTAAGGAAGAACATTGGAAAGCCATCTAGACCAAGAGATCAACAAGAAGAGGGCTTGCCACATCTCATCCTAAGTAAAAGGGCAGCAAAGGGAGACTACCTCTGGTTGATCAAGTCTCCGAGGTATAAATCCACCAAGGTGCCAACTCCTTACATCTCTCTTATAGAAAGGGCCATGGTATAACTCCATGAATGCTTTGCCCATCTATTGCCTTCCAGCATGCTATACATACTGATCCAAAATGAACTTTGCATAAGAGTGGAAGAATATGATGTTGGAGTCACCCTCCCATAGTTAAAGCTGTTAGGATCTTCGTTTCCACTCATATTCTTGTTTTCCATCTAAATTAAAGTATGGAGCTCCTTCCTTTGCATAGTCTCTTGCATGGAAAGGTCGCGAGAGTCCTCCAGTCTATTAGGTCTAGAGATACCAGTTAGCGTGTCCTCTCTAATCTGGTATCTAACCTCTTTGAGATCCCTCTTGAACTCTCGCAGCTTGTCCCTAAGGAAGAGAATCCTTTGGTGCAAGGTGAATGGGGGTAATTCCTTTACTTAGCACTCACTGTGGAATGCGTCCTCCAATAGCCATGACCTCTCTAACTTGAAGTAGGTTTTGTATCTAATGTCCTTATCAAAGTCCCATTCCAAGGGCGTGGGTTTTGATAAGGCCCCAGATTGGCCAAGTAGGAACCTCTTGTAGAAGCTGATGGAATATTTGAAAAATGTGTCCAGGTGGGACCTGCGACCACCCTCATTAAAACTCTTCCAAGAATATCTATAATTGGGGAATTCTAGCTCCACTGTCCCAGTTGTAGATATCTAGTCTACAAAACATCAACTCCTCTATCTTTGCCCTGACAACTTCTAGGTCTATCCTTAGATGAGAGAGTGGCATTAAAATCACCTACAACAAGCCATGTGTCTTCTATGACTAGCTACAAGAGCTCCACCCAAAATACAAGCATGTCCTCTAATGTAGAAGGATGGTAAACGTTGATGATCCTATTGGCTAAGCCATCACTTTTCCTTTGCATAGGTCAATGACCATAGAGAAAGATTGTCTCATGATCCCAAAAAGAATGCAAGTGTCCCTACTCCAACTAATCAGCAGCCCTTCAAATTTGTTGTTGGCATCGAGTGTGGTTAAGTCATCAAGTCTGCCTTACCCAAGCCTCGACTAGATAAGGGAAGCACACTGCTCTAGTTTAGTCTCTTAAAGAAGTGCAATGTCTATCCTCCAGTCCATAATATGTTTTCCAAGAATCCCCTTTCTATCTTAATCCTTGAGACCACTAATATTCCACAAAAGTATCTTCATCTATGTATATGGGCAACTCTCTTGTTAGAATTTGCCTTGTGCGATTGATTGCGGGAAATGCAACATGAAATAATGCGAAGACCTATGACTTTATCAATCCTAGCATTGGTTACATTCTCTTCTGAAGATAAGGAAATGTTGGGTGGAGTGATAGAGGCATGACGTGCTTAACAACCCATATGTGAAAAGGAAGGAACCGGTCTTCATCAATAGATAAGCTCCCCTTCTACAGAAAAATGTAGAGTAGAAACTTGTGAAGGGGGATTCAAGTGTAGGTCATTGTTGATACTGACATCGCTAGATGACCATGCATAGATTGGTGAGGGGGTCATCGCACCCACCATAAGGGTGCCAGCATCAGCTACTCAGGAAGGTGTCTCAACAGTCATACTAGTCGCAATCATTGGGAAGGCAACTGGGGAGGTGTGTTGGGTATTTTTGATCGATGTAAAGGCCTGGGGATTGCCACCTCTAACATCTGAGTTGAAGGGGAGGTTGAGAGGGATCGGGGCCGCCACCTAGTCTAATAGAACTGGAAGAAGCGAGTGGTAGAGCTACTCCTTTGAGGTAGATGGTGGTAACACCATCATCCTCCTTATCTAACTCAATTGACTAATTTCCAAGTCTAAATTCACTTAATTAATCATTAAAAGGGTATAATTCAATCTTGGCTTAATTAAGAAGAATGAGTGAAAATTGGGTTAATTCTACTATTTCAATGAAAAAATACAAGTGTAGAATAACCTAGGGGTAAACCTACGCTTAATTGAAGGTCAAATGAGCTTAAAGTTTAAGCAAGTGTGCTTGCAAGAACTAATTTAGGGTTTTTCTAAAAATTGAAAGTTAATTCATATTTAAAAATCTTAATTTTAGTCTCACTTAAATTAAAAGGGTTTTGGATAAAATAAATGTAATATAAATCTTTTAAAAATCATTAAAAAATATTCTATAAGATTTAGAATAATTAATTTGACAAAATGAACCTGTTTTGACTTAAAATAGAGACTAAGGCGAATATTCAATATATTTTGGGTTAAATCATAAATTGATCAATCAATCTTCATCAAAAGCCAAAATTGAACTCACTAATAGTTTCCTTGGGTCCAAATTAGGTTACACTAAAAATTTGAGACTAATTGGACATCATTTTGACCTACTTTTCATATTAGCCCTCAATTTTTTAATTTATTGCATCCATGTCCAAAATCCTTGCTTTTTAGTCCTTGGCTAATGTCATGCTGACATCAACATCATCTTCTTCACCTCTAGCAATCAACAGCTTGCGGTTGCAACTTTGACCACGAATTACACTCAATCCCTATGGTGGTTCTCCACTAAATTTGGAGACAAGATCCTCCTATCATAGCCCTTTGATTTTGAGCTTTCTCTAGCCATTCTTGCCATCTCTGGACGCTACGAATCATGTCCAAAATCCTCGCCAAAGCGAGCTTGAACTCCGCTAACCACGACACGAATTGGCTTAATCCACGCGGTCGAGCACCTAAAAATTCTCACTGTTCTTCTATGAACCTCTTTGTGCAAGTTTTGGCGTAAAAACCTTCTCCTTCCTTCTCTGCGCCATTAAAAAAGCACCTTGGAGCTTCTTCAAGCTTCCTTCCGCATCTCATTGCTGAGCTTCCCATCACAGAAGTCAGTTCCTCTAGCCCCTTCTTTGCTCTAATCAACATTGTCGAAGTTCCTATCTTTCTCGCGTTTGGCTGGCCATGCCGGGTGCTCTCCAATGTCGCCATCCTCCGCTAGGTATCCTATCTTCTTCCTCACCTTCTGTAGATTGACTTCGACTCTTTAAATTTAGGATTTGACTTTACCATCCTCCATGCTGTCATCGTCTTACACGCAACTGACTGGTCTCTAGCACGAACTTCGACTTCCGCCAACTACCACCCCCGTGCTTCCTCACTCTCCATCGACCACCATAGGAGATTTAGTAGGTTGAGGGCAATAAAACCCCTCAACCAATTGAAGGCTACAACGCCTCCAATACCGAACTGGAGTGTTGCCAACGCTGCCACCTTCCTCTACTTCGTTTGGCCACCTCCACCTACCACTCACCAAATTGACACCACCTACAGCTCCACCGAGGTCAAGGGGATCTACTCGACTATTCGCGAGAGACCAAGGCCTCCTCTCCCATCCGGCCAACTACCATTGGACCCACCATCCTCCACGCCAGTGTCCATTGACAGGCAGTGGAAATCGCGAGTTTAAGGAAAACATCGTAGTATAGTCGTGAAATCCACTCGTCAAAAATAATTTTTATAATAACGAGACTTGGATCCTGATCGTTCGTCTCTGGGAGGCATTTTGGAAATGCAAATTCAAATTTGATCTCGCTCACTCTACTCATTCAAAATTTCATGTTGATTTATACTAAATATGTATTGATATACGACATGCTGTTGCCAGAATATCAGAAATTGAAAGCATGTAACTTTAATCGCACCAAAAGATGATAATAAGGCACATGGTGATTTTCAACATATATATATATTTTCATTGAGGCATGATGGTGGTTACAGCACAGGTAGCGGAATGCTTGTACAAGGAAGTTTAAATCCAGCTAACAGAAAATGTGTGCACCTGCAGATCTGCTAGAGACTACTTGTGCACCATGCAGGAGGGAGAGAGCTATACTACTAAGCAGTAAATAAAGCAACAAATCTACGAAGAACTATGGTACTTATCTAGCTAACAAAATGAAGGGCATTCGGAGGTGGGCTCCGATGGCCTTTGAGTGGGTGAGAGGAGAAAGAGGGGCCACCAATGGTGCTTAGGCCGACCCTTGGAGAGAGGTTGGAGAAGGTGATCTAGGCTCTTGGCATGGAGGTGGTGATGGCCATGGTGTACTCGTGGAGATGGAGGTGTAGGTGGAATGAGTGGAATGGAGCCAAAGAGCCAAGATTGACCAAATGGCCACCCCTTAGGTCTTTTTATAGGCCTTAGGGATGCTCTCTAGAGAATTATGGAGTTCTATAGAGAGGCCTATGGTGGGATCTCATGGGAGAGGGAGAGAAAGGGTGGATGGGTGGTTTTTAGATCCACATTTGGTGGATCTAAAAATTGAATGCATCTTGGTTGCTATTTTTAGTAACCAAGGAAACAACACATGGTAGAGAGTTCTAGAGAACTCTAGCTAGGCTAATTTCGTGTAGGTGGTGTGTGTGGGTGTGTGGGTCAAAACCTAGGTGTTTAGGTTGATTAGGTTAGGTTCTAGTGGGTTTAGGTCAATTGAGGTCTCAAATTAGGGTTGCAAACCCTAATTCACTAAGGTAAAATGCAGTTAAACTTTATACAAGTTTAATTGGGTGTGTGAAAACCTAATTGAGAGTAAAACAACTCAATTAAGTCAGGTTTAAGTCAATTGGACTCTCACTAAGTCCAATTGGACTTGTATGGGTTGAGATTTTAGCTGAATTGGATTCTATGAGTCTAATTGACAAGGCAATGGTAATTAACTATGATCTAAGTCAATTGGGCTTAATGAGAACCTAATTAGGTTCTTAGGGAGGTCTAGAGGTGGTGTACTAGGGTTAGGATACCTTAATTTAGGTTCCTAGGGGGTTGGAATTGAGTTTAGGGACCTAGGAACTCAAGATCCAAGCTTGAATTCCAAAACAGGAACTGGAGAACAGTTCTGGATGTCTAATAAAGTTATCAGACGTCTTATAATGAAAAATCAGAAGTCCAGACTTATTGTCTGAATGCCCAATCAGAGTCAGGAGGGATTTTGGGTTCTGTCTTGGGTATTCTGCAGAAATTGGACATTTGACCAAGTGTTTGGACGTCTAATAATCCTTCAGATGTAAGTTTGAGGTGTGTAGGCTGTGGCTAAGGGTTCTGGATGTCCTATAACTTATTTGGACGTCCAGGAATAGGCTGGAATTAGGGTTTTAGGGCTTCTTAGGGTGCAGTGACCTAATCTAAGGGTGGCTAAGACTTGGGGAAGCTTTTGGGCTATCTTAGGGCTAGGGTGGACCTAAGTTCTTCACAATTTACTGCTTTATTCCTACTTAATAGAATAGCATACCTCAACTCTCTTACATTATTATCTACTATGTCTACTCTAGGTCTTCTGCTCTAGCTCTACTTCAACTCTAGCTTCAGGTCCAACTTCAGATCTAGTCTCAGATCCAACTCCTGAGCTTCTTATTACTTGCAAATTATATAATGCATTTAATTGGTACATTATAGAATTATTTAATGCATATCTACAGAAAAATAGTAAAGATGCAAATAATGCTTATGCATGCATGAATTACCCTAACTTATTCTACGTCCTAGCCTAATTAGGTTAATTAAGACCTATGATTGCTGCGCAATCATACCCCCATGGCTAAATCTTACTAGTCCCTAGCAAATGCAAAACTATGTTATTTATAGAAGGGTCCCTGAGGGACTGATTATTATCAAGTGTATGACTAAAGATTCTTTTCCTTTTTGTTTTCTTCCTATGCTCTAGAAATCCAGACAATCGTGAAAGTGTAGCTATGTAGCTTTTGCAATGGATTCGAGAGAAAAACCTGATTCACCTCTAAAGCTTGTACTTGACCCATAGTAAAATTCTAGCGGGATAGGTGATTGGAACACCATCATGAGCCCTGACTAGCTCATTTTAATCCATAAAAGAGAACAAAAGCTCCTATATAACCAACTGGAGGTCCTAACTCAATGAATAGCCATTCTGAGAGAAAAGCAAGACATAAGGGGTAAAACTATAATTTTACCATTGCAGTACAACAACAGGATTTCTCATGGGCTAAACACAAATCAAATGATTTTAATAAGATAAAAAGTGGGTTGGTTTAAACAGAAAAGAGTTCATGTGAATTTTAGGAATTAAATAACTTCTTGTAACCCTAAAACAGACCCACTTGATTTAACAAGGTTCTGGTCAGGATAAAATTCACCTAAACCCTCTAAAAATCATGAAAAAATATTCTCTAGGGTTTAGAACTTCAATTTGGCCCTTAGAAACTATTTTGACTTAAATTAGGGTCTTAGACAAATATTTGCCCTAAATTAGATTGTGTAAATTATCAAGTCAAACATGGTCAAACCCAAAATTTAACTTCACCATTGGATTCTTTAGTTCCAAATTAAATTTGTACCAAAATTTGGACCTAAGGGGAATTCATCTTGACCTACTTTGCAAACGGGTTCAGCCCAATTACATTTATACCCCTATCTGTTGAAAACCTCTGCAGAAATCCCCCTAACTTTGTCTTCGTTCTTTACAATTAGGTCCCTCTTCCATTATAGCGGAGGGAATCCTACTCTAGCAAGAATTCGAAGGCAAGATCTCTCTGATTTCTCAGAGAATCCCTTTCAAAATTGAAAGGGAGATTCTCTGAGAAATCTCCTCCAGTTTGAACACAATCAGAGGCTCTATTTGGCACCTAATCTCTCATGCAAATGCATGAGAGATTCGAGCCTCCTACAACCTTCCATCTCCGGCGAGCTTGCTGTGCTTGGAAGCTTGGCTTCCAAGCACAAATCCTTCCTCCAGGGCCTATAAAAGCATACCCAAATCCCTCTGCATCCTCCACGCTTGAAATTGGCTAGAGAATCCCTCACTTTCGTCTCTTCCCCCTTCGGCTAGTGGCTTAGCAAGCTTCGGCGACCTCCCTCTCTTTCCCTTGTCGCCCAACCACAATACTAGTGGCAGGGTTCTCTTCCTCCTGTTCGTCCGCGTCGCGCCACATCTGTCGACGCCTCTACAACCCCTTCATCGTCGTTGTCCTCCCCCCACTGAGTGTTTCGTCTCCGGCGATGGCAATACGAGCTAGCCGCCATCTTTGCCTCCCCTTTCATCTCCCTATGCACAGCTAAGTCCTCTCTCCTTTCTAATTCTTTTTCCCTCCTTATTTCTTGAAAACCCCCCTCGACGCACGCAATCACCCTCACCTTCTTCATCTTCGGCCAGACCTCCGGCGAGGCATCCCCGCTGCTCCACACCTCCATCCACCTCGCCAACCACCCCATAAGCACTGCAATACTCCATTGATCATAAACCCTCGCTTCACTCACTGCGCCACGCCCCCAAAACATCCCGAAAACACCCACTCTCACGAACACAGGGTGCCCTAGGCACGCACACTCCGGCCACCCCACGCCACGCCGACCCCCGCACTACATTCGTCGTGTCTCGGCGAAGCTTTCTGAGCTTTCTGACAAGGCCGCAAGGCCGTTTTCATGGTTGACAGGTTTGGAGGCCCTCTACCATTGACGCACGCAAGTTGCTAGCTTGCAAGCTCACTCTAGGTCTCCCCGCTCCAGGTGCGCGGCCCCAGGTTGCGCGAACTCTCCTCGCGCATAGATCCAGGCGAGCAATTGGCTTCGAAGACCCTAGTAGCAGCTGCAATCAAGGGAAGCCTCCTGCTGCGTATGCATGCGAAGGGAGCTGGGAAGATAGTCCCACCTCGGAAGATCTTGAGTGAGCGCAGTGGAATAAATTGAAAAAGTGCAGTAGCCTCTTCGCCTCCTGACCACGGGGTGAGGTCCCACTGACCTTCTCACCACCTCGTCCGTGACACGATCCCCACGGACCTGGTGTGACCCGTATACCCGACCTACACTCGCCCACAACCGCATGTCAGTGGGCCTGGTCCCGGGCGCGTACCAGACCCGATTACCCGAGAAGCGGCTCTGGGAGAGAAAGCCTAAGAGAGAAAAAGGAAGAGAGAGTGCACGCGGGTAGGGGTAGGTTTTGCTCTCGCAGGAAAGGAGAAGAAGAAGAAGCCGAGGAAGAAAGAGGCTAAGGAAGGAGAAGGAAGGATTGAGGAGGAAGCTGAAGGTAGAAGAAAAAGGAGCCGCTGAAGAAGAAAGAAGAGGAAGAAGCTGGAGGCAGAAAGGAGAAGGAATTGAAGGCAAAAGAAAGAGGAGCTGCCAGAGAAAGAAGAAGAAGAAAGAAAAGAAGCCAAAGGCACAGGAACTAGAATAGAAGAAAAGGAAGAAAGAAGAAGGAAGGAAGCAACCAAAGACAGCGATCAGAGAAGAGAAAAAGAGAAATAGAAGCACTGTAGCACCCACAAGTTTAAGATGTCTGATTCACAAAATTAGATGTCCATTTTTTGTTGTGCTTGTCTTCATACATTGACTTCTTTATTCTCTTGTGCTTACATTTTTGCATTACAACTTCAGTTTTCATTGCATATTATATTCAATTTCTCAAAAGTTGTACTCTTGATTTTTAAACCTCAATTTGCTCCCTGTGTTCAACCTCAGACTTAAAACTTCGAGTAATAAAATCTATTTATTTTTGAACTATTTCAACTATACTACTACGCATCGATTTCAAAACAATGATCTCGTTCGCTAAACAATAGGCAAATTTCTTCCCTTGGGGTATTAAAGATATTTTATAAATTTCACCCCGACTTTAAGCTTAGGTAGAGAATCTTAGAGGTAAATGGGTGTTTAGTGGGTGGCTCACTCTCAATTGATGCGACATAGAGATATTTACTACAGAATCTAGATTCCTGAATTATTAAGTAACTCAACTCAGAGAAAGATGACAAAAACTATGCTCTCTTTGTTCCTTTGTACTCATTCTCTCTTTCTCTCTTTCCTTTCTTTTTTTTTTCTTTTTTTGTTTTTTTCTTCTTCTTTTATATATAGAGCTCACAATCTCACCAGATTTACACATGCATTCCGTATTTGGTGGTCTCACATGGCATTAACACTTTAATTGATTTCCAATAACCCTAACACTAAGTTGGAATTCCTTAGCCAGTATTTGGGCGGGCAGAAATGCAGAAAAAATACGTTAAGGCCATATTTGGTGGATTTCAATTTTATTTGGTGGTATTGCCTCAATGCAAATGAAGCAAATACTAGATATCATAACTCTTTTCTGCTTTTTCTTTTTCTATTTTTTTTTCTTTCCTTTTTTTGTTTCTTTTCTTTTTCTCATTTTTTTTCTATTTTCATTTTCTCATCATTTTTTTTTCATATATAATTTTTTTTTTATGCAACACAATCTAGCAACACATTCATGAATTTTACTGAGGAGGCATTATTAGGGATTGATAGTACTCAAGAGACATTGGGTGATTTATTTGGTGGAAGTGCCTACTCTTGGCAATGGGAAGGACATATACGATAGTGTATTCCTGACCTTGACATTAGTATCCTCCTTCAGAAGAGGATTCTGTAGAGAATGGTCGTAACCAACCACCTTAGCCCTAGTTTTATCAGAACTCGCTCTCCACGTATTTGCCTTGATTGGTGGCTCTCAATATCTCACACAAAATGTATACGCCGGATCCGAGAGTGGGAACTATGCCTATTCTTTGAGTATCATTACCTAATTTTCTAGGATTCCTGATTCCTTGTACTAATCTTAGAGCACCGGTACTCTTTACTTTCAGCTCACACTATTTGGTGGATTTTTAGAAGAAAATTTGCTTGATTCCCAAAACACTGTCAAGGGGTGCGAAAATTGTACTGGATTTCAGATTACAGGAATTAACTATTGGATAAAATCCCTAATGCATTCTCTTAATAAAAATAATCTTATTTATGAATACACTTTGTATATATGCTATAAATAAATAACCCCTTTCATTTGTACTCCATAAATTCCCTTATTGGGTTACATTCAGCTTAGTCCTAAATTTAGAACAAAAGGGTGAGCAAGTGAGTCGGAAATGGCTGTTGCGGATAATTTCTAGCTCCAATGTGAGCATTGGAGGTGGAGTCAGTTGTTCTTATATTTAGGATCCTAAAGTATGTTTGACATGCTACTTCGAGGTTTTCTAAGTGTTAGCATAAAAAAATTTTCAGTTTTGGTGTATATCTACCCCCCATGCCTAAGTTCTTCCATGTCCTCATGAATGAATATAAAAGAAAATAAATACAACAGGGAGCAAGTGAGTAGAGATCACCTGGAATTGCTCCTGAATTTTAACGTTCAGCACCAGCCAACCTGATAGTATGCAATATGCGAAAAGGAAATATGCTAAACAAAAAATATGCTATGTATAAGAATGGTATGTATAGGGTGATGAAGAATGTGGGTAGATGCTGAGTTTAATGCCTCCAGCTGGGTGAAAACTCAATCACACGTCCTCGATAAGATGAATGACTTCATCAGCTGGAGGAGGTTCTTGGGCCACTAATGGCTTAAGGTGCTAGCCATTTACTATAGAAACATGCCCAGATTTTGGGTCCATGATTTGGACCGCCCCATTAGGATAGGGGTGAATAACAATGAATGGGCCAGTCTACTTGGACTTGAGTTTCCTTGCAAAGAGTTTAAGTCGTGAATCAAACAACTAGACCTACTGGTTGGGCGTGAATGCTTTCCTCCAGATGTGGTGGTCATGAAAGGCCTTGGTCTTATCCTTGTATATCGTTGCATTCTCATAAGCCTCCCGCCAAATTTCTTCTAATTCGCTGAGCTGGAGCTTTCTTTCATGACCTCCCGCATCGATGTCAAGGTTACATTTTCGCACTGCCCAGAAGGCGTGGTGTTCCAACTCGACAGGAAGGTGACAGGCCTTACCATATACCATGCGATATGGCGACATTCCGAGTGGGGCCTTGTAGGCGGTCCGATATGCCCAAAAATGCATCAACTAATTTATCGGACTAGTCCTTCTTATCCGATCTAACTACCTTCTGGAGAATTAGCTTGATTTGATGGTTAGACACTTCAGCCTGTCCATTAGTCTGCAAATGATACAGGGTGGCTATACGATGATGTACCCCGTATTTCTTTAGTAATGACCTAAAGTGGGCATGGATGAAGTGGCTTCCCTTGTTGCTAATCAGAGCGCGGGGTGTTCCAAATCTCGCAAAGATGTATTCCTGTATGAAAGTAATGATGGTTTTATGATCAGCCTGTCTCGCCGATATGGCTTCGACCCATGACGTGCGTGAAATGCGTTGGTTTAATTATTTCATTGTAGCATGCATTCACAATGTCGATTTTAATTTAAGATGTGGATTTGGTGAGTCAAAGTGTCAAACACGAGGAGGCGTGAAATCAAATTAGTTTTTTGCTTTAGTTGTCACAAGAATGTTTAGTTTGCTTGTGAGAAAATGAGAAAGGGAGAGAGAGAGAGAGAGATTAGGGTTAGAGCTTGTGTTTAAATCATGACATTCATTCTAAGGAGATGTGAGCCATGATATAAGAAACAACATTAACATATAGCATGCAATTAGAGTTTGTTTACAACTACAGTAATAGATGAAAGCTTAAATAAGTGAGACATAAAACTAAAGTAAAAAGAGTGTGAGGAGGAGGCGAGGCGGCCACGGGGGTGGAAGGGGGCTCCATCGGCAGCTCGACAACTCTGGGGTGGATATGAGATGCTTGGTGGAGCTAGAAGAGGGCTAGTATTGCATGGAGAGTGTGTGTGAATTGAATGCCCCTGAATGGGGTGGTTGAGGATGTTTATATAGAGAAGGGGTTTCCAAACTAAGTAAGGGTTTTAGCAACATCCGGGACGTCGCTAAACCCATTCTGTAAGTGTCGGTGAAGCCCATTGGCCACTGGTCCTTTGAGGCACATGTTCTTTCTTCCTCAATCTGCGCTCATGTGCCCTCAACCGTCCGATTCGAGGCACGGATTGCCATCGGATGGTGAGGGTGTGCCACGTCGCCCTCCTGCGCTCGTAGAGGTATAAGCGTTCTCATGATGGACGTGCGTCGACCGTCGGATTTCACTTCAATGGCTGCGATCGTGCGAGTGGGGAGCGCTTGGATTGCTCTTCGCGTGCGGTGAGCGCGCGTGGGTGCTTGGGCATGGTTGATTGTACCACGTGGCCTTCATCTCTATCGTCCGCGCGTGCATCAACTGCTGAATTTTGATCGTGCATGTGGATGTGGCTGATGCGTTTCGAACAAGCGTTGGAGGAGATCGTGGAAGGGTGCTAACCGCTGCATTGCGTTTGCACTTTGTCGCGATTTTGCGTGAACTCTCATCCATCTGATGGATGATCGGATGGTCAAGATTACATCTTGGCGTGATGGAGAGATGGTTCGGGTGAAGCTGGTGGATTCTTAGTCATTCGATCCTTAGATCGGACGGCTTAAAGTGTGTTACGCAATGAGCCAGGATGCTGCTCGGGTTAGGGTGCGATGTTGAGCTCTACATGGCCGCTTGTGGGCTAGAACTTCTTGGGCTGGTCGAGAGAGCTCCGGATATCGGATTTAAGTGATTTCTAGTCTGTTGGACTCCATTTATCAATCTAAATCCATCCGTGCGGTCCGATTGCTTATCTGAGGCCTGTTTCAACATGTACTTGTACAAATAGTTATTAAACATTGATTTATAAGCAATCTTAATTCGTGATGCATGTAGTGCTCCCATGCCCATTATGGTGTGTTATTAGAGCACATATATCCTCAAGATAAACCCTGGTTGACGGAATTATCATCATCGAATGCAGAGTCATCAACCCTCTTTGAGACATAGTCAACAGTAAGTAATATGTACTTGAAGCTATGCGAGTTTGGAAAAGGGCCCATAAAATCGATGCCCCAAACATCGAACACTTCTACAACCAAGATGGGTTGGAGAGGCATTATGTCTTTCTTGGTCATAGAATTGACCGACTGGCATCGTTTACAACACTGGGAGTACTCGTGTGTATCTCTAAAAATAGTTGGCCAGAAATATCCCGACTGCAGAATTTTTGCAGCGGTTTTCTGTCTCGAGAAATGACCACCACAAGCATCGCTGTGGCAAAAAGATAACACACTAGGAATCTCAGAATCTGGGATGCATCTTTTGATGATCTGATTGGCTCCAATGCGGAAGAGCAGTGGATCGTCCTAGAGGTAGAATTTAGCCTCTGCTGTGAATTTGAGTTTCTGGTCCTTAGATAAGTTCGTGGGAATCTTGCCTATGACAAGATAGTTCGTGATATCCACGTACCAGGGGAACTCGACAGAGTGAATTGCCAAATGAGATTCATTCAAAAATTGATTTGAAACAGGGAGTAAAGGATGTGGGCTGGGTCTAGTCTGGATAAGTGATTCGCCACAACATTTTTTTTCCAGCTTTGTCACATATTTTAATATCAAACTCTTGCAATAGAAGGATCCATTTGATAAGACAGGGTTTGGCATCCTTCTTTGCCAACAAATGTCGGAGGGTGGAGTGGTTTGTGAAGATGATGACCATAGACCCTAACAGATATGATCGAAACTTCTCCAACCTGAATACTATTGCTAGCAGTTCCTTTTTAGTGACAGTATAATTACGCTAAGCTTCATTCAGCGTTTTTCTAGCATAGTATATGACGAAGGGTTGTTTCTCCTGACGCTGGCCTAAAATAGCTCCGACGGCGAAATCAGAGGCGTCGCACCTCATCTTAAAATTAGGAGACAAGTCGGGTGGTTGGAGAATTGGGGAATCAGAGATAGCGCTTCGAAAAGTCTCAAAGGCACTGAGACACGAGGTGTTAAATTCAAATGGGGTATCAGCTATTAGGAGATTCATCAAAGGTCGTGCGATTTTTGAGAAATTGCATATAAATCTCTAGTAGAATCCGACGTGACCCAAGAATGATCTTATCTGCTTGATCGAGCTAGGAGGGGGTAATTGGGATATGAGTTCAGATTTTGCTCGGTCAGCCTCGAGTCCATTGGTAGAGATCCTATGCCCTAGTATAATGCCATCCCTCACCATGAAAATGCTCTTCTCCTAGGATAGTACTAGGTTTACCTCAATACATCGTTTCAGGATCTTGGTGAGGTTATCAAAACAAGATGAGAGGTCATCTCCAAAGACAGAGAAGTCGTCTATGAACACTTCCACATAATCCCCTATCATGTCAGAGAAGATGGCCATCATACAATGCTGAAATGTCACTGGTGTGTTGCGAAGGCGGAAGGGCATCCGCTTGAAGGCGAATGTTCCTAAGGGACATGTGAAAGTGGTCTTGTCTTGATCATCTGGGCCAATCGCTACTTGATTATACCTGGAGTATCCATCCAAGAAGCAAAAGAAACTGCGTCTGGCTAACCACTCTAAGATTTGAGCAATGAATGGTAAACGAAAGTGATCCTTCTGGGTAGCCATGTTCAATTTTCTGTAATCTATGCAAACCTGCCATGATGTTGTGGTGCGGGTTGGGATGGATTCGCCCTTATAATTTTTTACAACGGTGAGTCTTGCTTTCTTGGGCTTTATCTGGATCGGACTCACCCATTGGCCGTCAGAGATTTGGTATATAATACCCGCATCTAGCCATTTGATGATCTCCTTAACAACCTCTAGCATGTTCGAGTTTAGCTGTCGTTGAGGTTGTCTTGAAGGTTTCACCCCTTCATCTGTGTAAATGTGATGAGTGCAATACGAGGGGCGAATACCGTGGAGATCAACAATACTCCACCCTATGGCAGCCCTATGGTCCCGTAGCATAGAAATCAGTTGGTGTTCCTGTTCTTGGGTTAAGTGAGCATTGATAATGACTGGGTATGTCTCACTTTCACCTAGGAACACATATTTGAGTGAGTCAGGTAAGGCTTCAATTCAATCAAGGGTAGGTCAGACTCAGAAGTGGGGGTGGGAGTTGGAATGGGAGGAGCAGAATTAGAGGTGGAAGTCTAATGATCCGGATACATGTCAATTCCTACTGATTCACCACCTGTAAAGTGGTCGATTGTGACTGTGTTAATGGAAAACCCGTCTGCTGTCATCACTTCTTCCTGTGTCAACAGAGGTGATTCAGTATTGTGTGGATCAAGATAGCTAGAGTCAGGGGTGTTGTGGTAAGATATACACCCCAGACAATTGGATCCTCGGGGAGGTATGTACATTGCGGTGGTCTCAGTCCCATGTGGATTGAGGTCTAAGAACCTTGACAGTGTAGACGGATGAGACATTGGGTCATCACAAAGGAGCCTAATGTTACCACAGTGTTTCGATTCTTCGTCTTCACAATCCTCCTCGATATGATCTCAGTCGAAGTTCCTTGATGCCCTGAATATGTCAAGTCTAAGTTGCTCATTACCTAAGGCTATCTCCATACCTCCGAAAGCACAATCAATGTTTGCTCAGGCTTTTGCCAGAAATGGGCGACCCAAAATAATTGGTGCATCAAGGAGATTAGGAGGAAGCTCCATATCAAGAGTGAAAAAGTCTGCGGAAAAGTAGAATCCGTAGACTTTCATGATCATGTTCTCAACCACCCCCCTCGGTGTTTTCACTGATCTATCAGGTAGTTGAATCATGACTGAGGTGGGCTTTAACTCCCCGAATCGAAATCGATCATATACGGCGGTGGGAGTCAGGTTGATGGACGAACCCAGATCTAGAAGGGCCCGATCAAATGGAGAATCCTACAAGAAATAGGAAATGAGTGGGGTACCAGGGTCTTTCTTTTTTGGCGGTAAGTCGGCTAGAATCACGGTGCTAGCCTCCTTCAACAGTACCACCTGTCGCCCTATTCTTGGTTGTCGCTTTGATGTATAGTAGTCCTTGAAGAACCACACGACAACAAGAATGTGATTAATGGCCTCGAGGAGAGGGACCTGAATACGCACTTCCTTGAACATTGACTTCAGGTCCTCGAAATTTCATGTGTCCTTTTTCCGTACTATATTTCATGTCAGAGCCTCAGGAAAAGGAACGGAAATCACAGGGTTAAGTGGCCTCTTGCCCTTATCTACCATAGGTGGCTCCTAAGATGGAGTCGAATCATTCTGCAGTGAAGGGTGCGAAAAATCAGGACCCACCTGCCTAAATGGTCGGTCGTGTGTCTTCTTCCCACTCCTCAATGAAACAACGTTTGCATCAGCCTGCTATCCATGAGGTGGTGGAGGAGAGGAAGGGGCAGAGTATGTAGCGTTCTGTATCAGAAGCAGCTGGCCTTGAACATAACCAAGTGCTATAGGAGGCACCTGTAATATGGCTTGTTCCTGTCACTATGGTGCCTGAAACCTGGGTAGGGTGCCTTAGTTTTGCACATATCGTGGGTTTGGGATAGGTTGGGAGGGCAAAGCTCCCTGGGTTCTATGCTCCTGTAGCAACTGGTTTTGCATGTTTTGTATGTTTTGTATCTAGTTGGCCATTGCCTTCATGATCTGCAAGGTATCCTGTGTAGACTTTTGCATTGATTCTTGCAGCTCTTTCAGTGCCTCCAAATCAGCTCGCTTTGGAGGGTGATTGGCAGCTTCATACAACAACTGATAGATAGAGCGTGATTGCTGCTGCTGAAATGGGAATGGCTACTACCTAGGGTATGTGTTCTGTGCATTCCCATACTTCCTGGTCTGGTAGTATGGATCTTGATGTTGTCTCTGTGAGTTACCTGACTAGGAGAAGTTCAGATGCTGACGCTAACCAGGGTTATACATCTTTGAGTACGGGTAATTATGCCTGTGTCTCTGAATATCATTGACGTCTTCATAGGATAACGACGTCTGAGGCATATATTCATCAAGGGAATACGCATTATAATTATCATGTGGTGCTTAACCTTGATCATATGGTTCCAGATCGAGATTGTTCACGAGATCCTGTGAATACGGATGAGGTGCATCCTGAGTGAGCAGATTAACTCGAGCAGCAGGGGCTTGGGATGCATAAGAGGGTCTCATGGCAGCAGAATTTCCGACTAGATCGAATCCTTTTTTTCATTTAGTTTATTGCCACATGATGATTTGTTTGCTTGCGTAAAAAATAGAAAGAGAAAGAGAGAAAGAGTAGGGTTAGAAATCCGTAGAAGAATATGCTTGCTAACTACACACAAAACAAAAAGAGATAGAACAACTTCATACTAAAATCATAGAATGACATGAATAAAACCTAATATAAGATGACAAGACATAATGATGGCAATGAAAACTACTTTTTTACATAGGCAAGATCGTCTTACAACTTCAAATAATAATGCTAGAGGAATGATTTAAGAAATGCAAACTATAGTTTAAAGAAACTAGAACACAATGCGAGAAGAATGAGGGTGTCGAGGTAGCCATGGTGGTGGAGAGACTTCCGTCGGCGGCTCAGCAGCTCCAGAGACTTACTCTAAACTCTAAAAGGTGGTGGAAAGCTTGGTGGAGGAGATGTAAAACAACAAGGGTCCATGGGGCCTTTTATCGTGGAGGGATGAAGGCATGGCAAATGATTTGGTGCAACACGTACTTCAATGTCGCCTACAAGGCACACAGCGCTTGCAACTCCCCTGCATCCTCACGCGCACCATGCACGCAGCTGTGCCATCACGCCCAGCACAATGAGGGCAACGTGGACCGTCCATTCTTCATCGAGAGGTTGAGGGAAGGCATTGATTGCGCGCTTGCTTGCACAAGGAGAATGACAGCCATTCGATCATGATCTGAGGGCGAAGAATTATGCTCACCTCTCCCCTCAAATTGCGCTTCACGCACGTGAGATGACACATTATCTCACACCCGCTCATTTGTGCAACCATGTGGATGCGCCATCTCCACGAGATGAAGATCGAATGACACTAACAATGCATCTTATGGGCACTAGGGAGGTGAGGTAAAAGTTGGAGTTGATGTGGTGTGATCGTAGCCATTCGCGTGCAATTAGATGGCTCAATTGAGCCCATGCTTGCACTAAGGGGGTGCAGATTGGGTCTCGAACTTGCGCTCGTCGCTGTGGATAAGGTGCTTTCCCAATGCGCTGTCCACGCAAATTGTCGCGTGGATGGTTTTGTGGCCATGCGATTTCGATCGTTGGATCTCGATCCAACAGTTGAGATCTTACGTGACACTCTTCTTCTCATGAGAGGCGTGGAGTAGTGGGCGACGTGGCTAATTCGTGACCGTTGGATGATGATCCAACGACCCAGATCAGGGTTCTCTAACAGCACAGATTAGGGTCTGCATTGCTCAGAAGTATGGCGTGGAGTAGTGGGTGGTTTGGATGGTGGCATGTGGCACCATTTGGACCGTCCATCTTCTTTTCTTCATAGGAGGTGCTACGGATGTCGAATTGGGTTTATTTTCATGTTGTTAGGCTACAATCGTCGATTCGAATACATCCATACGATCTGATTGCTCATCTGAGGCCTGTTTCAATGTGCTCTTTTATAAGCTAGCCATTAAATGTTAGCTCCATGCAATATTAATATAAAATAATGCAGAACACATGCATTACTCCCAAACCTGCTATATCATGATATTTATGCGCATGCGCTGTTTAGTTGCTCTGAAATGATTTTAAAAGTAACGTGTTGTAGTATAGATCGAATCAGTGCGAAAAATAGATAAAATTTATAACTCGAATGAAAGTCCGAGGTCGTTCGCTGGGAGCAAATAGAAATTCACGCTAATCTCAACAAATAATCTAAATGAGGACACAATTTGAGTCAAAGATATAAGAAATTACAATCAGAATTAATTTAGAATGATATAGCAATAATGTCAAATATCAATGTGCAAAAAGAATAGAGTAAAATGGTGATTTGAATCACCAATTACTCCTCACAATCATAGCAAGTAGATGTTCAATATTAATCAAGTTACTTAGCCTGAAACAGGAGAATTGGATGTCTGATGGTAGGATTAGACGTCTTAAATGTCTGATTCTACAGTGCTTCTCTTCCTTTCTCTACTTCTTCTTCTCTTGCCTTCTATTCTTCTTTCTTCTCGTTTTGTCTTTGCTTTTCCTCTTCTTTCCTTCTTATCTTCTCTGCCTCACCTCTTCTTTCCTTATCTCTGTCTCTACAGGGGGTACCTTCAATTTTTGGCTAAGTGTTAGCCAATATACAGGGAAGCAAAACCCCCTGCCCTGTACTCTCTCTCCTCTTTCTCTCTTTGGGTTTCCACCTTTCTTCCGCTTCACAAGGCCATGCACAGTACTGGTAGTCAGGTTTCGAATCTAAGCACAGTGAGACAAGGGCTACCAGCGTGGGGTAGCAGCTGAGGTGTGCATGGGTTAGGCAGGTCAGGTTGGAGCTAGGCCCGCATGCATAGTGTCATGGGCGAGGCGCTTGTGAGGGTGCGGGCATGTGAGGTATATGGGGACCTCACCCCTGTGTGTTGAGGCGATATGCCTACAACACAAATTCCTTTTATGTCACTTACGAGCTTCAGTAACCCACGATGTGGGACTAATGCTCCAGGTGCTTTTGTGCGAAGCTACAGAAGAAGCTCCTTCCAATTGACGTGGTCATGGCAGCTGAAATCTTTAATCAAGGTGCTGGAAGGGTTCCTGGGACTTGTCCGTGCAACCTGGATCTCGAATTTGTGAAGAATCGTGGCCGAAGAACTAAGAACAACGGTGGAGATGGTGGTGGCGGTGACTGCTTTTTGGCGACACCTGAAATAGATGAACACAGGCTAAGAGCCCCAGTTAAAAGGTTCAACAGTATTGCGGTGAGGCAAGGAAGTGAATGGCGGTGACTTCGTGGAGTTTGGTGCACGGAGGTGGTCAGTCGATGATGGAGTAGGTCGCGTGAAGGTGGGTTACTCGGTGGGCGTTTTGGGTGGACGATGGAGTGTGATAGGTTAGGGCTTTAGATGAGGGAAGTACGATGGAGCTTGTGGATTAGTTGGCGAGGGGGATGGTCAGACTTGTCGGACGGGAACCCTCGCCGGAGTGGTCATCGGAGATGGAGGGGATGAAGGTGAACGGTGTCGTCGATGGTCAGACTTGAAGAATAATGAGTGGGAAAGAGAGTAGGGGAAGAAAGGATGCTAAGAAACCTAATCTAATGGTCGAAGGGAGTAGAAAACCTACTTCGGTGTGATGGCCAGACATAGGGAAGATGAATCTCCATGTGGGGGACGACGACGAAGAACGGGGAAGATGGCCCTGGCTTTGGCACACTAGGAGCGGACTAAGGTGAGGAAGGTCGTACCTGGCCAATTTGGCCATTGGCTGGTCGTAGGACGACGGGAAGAGGTTCGCCGGAGCTAAGTTGGAGGAGGGCCAGAGGTGGAGTTTCGAAGAGGCTTGTGGCCCTAAAACTAGCTGAGGAGAATGGGCAGGCCCTGTGGTTTCTTTTATAGACCTCAGGGAGCGGTTTGAGCTTGGGAAGCAAGCTTCCCAAGCTTGGAAGGCTAGCCAGAGTCGAAAATCTAAAGATACCCAAATCTCTCATGCGTTCGCATGAGAGATTGGGAACGTTGTTGGGCTTCGGATCTGATTCATTGGAAAGAGGATTCCTCAAGGAATCTCCCTTCAAATTTTGGAAGGGATTAAGTGTGAAATCAGGGAGATCTTCCCATTTGAAAGTCGTAGGAGCTTTAGGATTAGGAATTAAGGGTGGAAGGGACCTATTTGTGAAGAAGACGACAAATTTGGGGGCTATTTGTAAGAAATTCAAAAGTTAGGGGCATGAGTGTGAGATAAAAGAGTCAGACAGGATCAAATTGCAAACTAGGTCAAGATAATATCATATTAGGCCCAAATTTTGGTACAAACCTAATTTGAACATAAGAAATCTAATGGTGAAGTTATATCTTGGTTTTGACCAAGTATGATTGGAGAAATTGCATAATTACCCAAATCAGGACAAAAGTATGTCTGTGGCTCTATTTTGGGTGAAGACGGGTTCCAATGGTCAAATTGAAGGTACCAAATCCTAGAAAATATTTTTATATGAAATTTAGAGGGTTTATGTAAATTTTATCCTGAACAGAACCTTAGTGAGTCAAGTAGGTCAGTTTTTAGGATCTCAGAAGTCATTTAATTCTTAAAACGTGCAAAACCATTTTCTGTCTGTACTAACTTACTTTTTAGACTCTTAAGATCATTTGAACCTTAATTAACCTCTGGAAAAATTCATGATTTTACTGCAATTGAGATATGTTGTTAAAACTGTAGTTTTATTCCTATTTTCATGTCTATCTCTCATAATGGATTTGCAGTGAATTACGTTTCTCTGGTGGTTTTGTAGGAGCATTTAATGATGAAATATGACTAATTAAAGCTAGATATGGATGATGATGATGATGTTATCATCATACCTCCATGCCTAACTTTTGCTAGTCTCTTAGCAAAATCTCATGGAATTAACTTAAATTCTAGACCATATGTTTAGATCTCTGATGTATGCTTTTTTTTGTGTAGATTAGGTTAGAATGCCAATAGTAGGCCTAGAGGTACTCAAGTACCAACCAAGATCCAGACCTGACCAGCTTTAGCCTCAGTCTGCTGTGAAGTTTTCTAAGGCCCACAGGAACTATCTTAAGGTTCGTTGAACTCCACAGTTAAAGCACCCGTGCTTAAAATATTTTTATTCTCTGTTCAGTTTGTAGTGCATTTTTGTAAGAGAGAGATAGAGAAATTTTTGCATTTTTGGAGAGTTTTCTCTCTTTTTCTTTTTTATTTGTAGCTTCAGATTGGCTTTACAACATGATCTGTATCAGATTCCTTTCTCCCACCATCAATCCTCGCAGGGTCCCTGGCTTTCAATGCTTCGAGATAGCACCACCCATGGCAACCACCGAAACCCTGACTTTCGACACTTTGGGATAATGTCGCCAATGGCATTCTGTAGCTAAATTCAGGTCCTGGTAATCGACGTTTTGGGATAATCCCACCCATGGCACCTGAATCAGCACAAGGTCCTTACATGCTCCCAGTAGGATATTTAGATATCCTAGGAGACAAGCACTGAGGAGACGGTATGTTATTGTGCATCTTCAAGGGGAATTTCCCGCCTCTCCGCGTAGGGAACTCATCCAAATCAACTTGCGTTGATTAGCTGCTCCTAATCTAGGTAATTTTTTTAGAACATAATTAATGCATTTGCGTGATTTTGATAATTAAGCTCACTGAACCAAACTGTGTGTGGATTAGGGTGCTTAGGTTACCGAGTCTCACAAACTGGAGGTCAGTTAACGAGGTCGAATAATCCTTAAGCCTTAGACCTAATACTTAAGCTTTGCATTTTCCTCAACCTCTTGAGGACTATCCAGATCTTAACGGATACTTAAATTTTTAAGCCTAAACATGGCCAAAGAGTCCTAAGATCAGCGTTCATACTAATCTCTGTAGCACTTTTCTGTTTGGTCTAGAACTAAGTAGATTCTCTAATCTTTTACTAACAACTAACTCTTTTTATTTCAAATTGTGCTCCTTTTTGACATTTAAAATCACCTCCCCTTTTCTTCCTCAAGAATGATATGCATTCAATTTTTCAAAATTTCCTCCCTTCTCTATTTTTGTTCTTTCAGAACTATGAATTTTTGTGTGTTTGCACTTTAGCACCCCCCATGCCTAAGTTTTGTAATGTACTCATTATAAATGGAGGGTATGAAACAATTTTGGGTTCAGGAATTAGAATAGGATTATCGGGTGGGCGAATGGGTCAGGAATGACTGTTGCAAATGATTTTAAGCTCTGATATAAGTACTAGAGGTGGAGTCAATTGTTCTAACACTGAACTTAGAGTGCAATAGATGTGAAGTGTAGAAGGGATAATAAGAAGGATCTCGGGTTTTTGGATTGACAGGATGCCTCCCGTTAAGTCCTAAATTTAATGCCTTCAGCTAAGCAGAAAATGGTATGGAGAAGGAGTGGTTAAATCAGACGAGTTTTGTAGAATAAGTACCTTGATCAAAAGCCTGGTTGGTCCAACTAGGTGCTTGTTCAAGTCAACAGGCTAGTGATGCAGCCCAAACCCAATCAATCTAGCGAGTTGATAGATGTGGATCAAAAGATGCGGTACCCATCAGATGCTGTGGAGCTCAAAAGGATGTGGAAGTGTATAGCTAGGGTTTGGTTGAGTCGAATCATCCTGATCAGAGTAGGGATCCTCAAATGAAAAAGAATCAAGGGAGGATGTAGGAATCCTACGAAAGTGATCAGAGAAGGATGGGGCGTGATTTGTAGTCTGATCAATGTCTGAAACCTGATTGGAATGTGGAGGAGAATCATGTGCAACCGGCTCATTGAGAGGAGAATCAGAGTCGAAATTGAGTTCGATTGCAGGTCAAGGTTGAAAATGGGTTTGGGAAGGTTTTGCATGTGTAGGAGAGGTGGCTTCAAGAATAATTGTATGTGAGGGCTCCTCTAGGAAGGATTCAAAGGTGGGTTCATCTAGAGAGTCCTCATAATAGCCATCAAAATCAAAGGTAAATGCCTGAAGAGTGTTTATAGGATCAAGGAAATTTAAGTTGAGAAAATATTCGAACTCTAGGTTGTAGACACTCTCGTCAATTTCTATTTCTGATTCCTGAGGATAAAAAAGAAATGATTCCATCTCAATGGAACCTGATTTTGAATTAATGATCTTAGGATCAGGGACCTCAGAGTCAGAGTCGAAGAATGGATCATGTATGCTGAGGTCGTAGATTGGCTCCTAGTCGTCAGGAAACAACAATTCTCCAAAATCAGAGTAAGATTCGAAATTGTCGGAGAACTTGTGAGAATCATATCTGAATTTGATTCTGGATCAGAGGTTCCACCAAAGAATAAATTAAGATGTGGAGAAGCAGTAACCTAACTTGGGTCTAGCCTATTCTTAGATTCCGAACTCAAAAAGGTGTCCCTATTAGGCCTGGGCTCAGGTTCTTGGCTCGTAGGGAAGACCCAAACAAATCCCAACTCTTCCAACTCCTCGAATTCTATATCGTAGATCGGCGTGACTTCTGAAAAATCAATCTGTATCTTTGAGGAGGTTTGATAGGTGCATTCATTAAATAAAGGCCTAGAATCATAATCCAGATTTAAAATCTGATTTCCATCACATGGGGCCTTGTAATCCTCCCAATAAGGCTTAGATCCAGATTCTAGGTTAAGGGTGTGGGTTGGATCACTAGAATCTAAATTGGTCTCTACAAGGATGTCAGAATTACTCTCGAGAGTCACCCTATCAGAATAAGGGACGTAATTTACACCCTTGAGAGGTTCTGATTCAATCTTGGTATCACAGGTGTCTAGAACATTAGGGCATGGTAGGGTTGGCTCGTAATCGTCATCACCTGTAATTGGATCCTCCCTACCCATTTCAAGATTAGGTATGTCAATTGTTATGAAATTTGAATTGGAATTCCTCTAGGTTAAGGGTCCATAACAAGCTTGATTATCAAACCTGAGATTTGGGAGATTGTGCTGGTTAATCTAAGATGTTGCAAGGGTGTACTGATGCCTATGATCGATAACATGTTTCAACATCTGCATTATCTTATCTCTTCTTTCAAGGTCATCTCGGTGTACTTTCCATATTGATGGCTCAAATCTACACAAGATATATTCACCATTATGCCATCTCTCAATTTCCTGGTGTTTTGGCATGAGAACATCCCAAGTTGCCCTGATTTCTAGTTGTGTCAAAATCAGCTGTGCTTGTTTTGAAATGAATGTTGTTGTGTTTGACACATTAACCTGTGTATCCTCAAATGATGTAGAATCAAAACTCAGGTTCTGATTGGAGTTGATTAGATCTGAAAGAAATCTCGAAGATGATCTATGTATATGCTCTTAAATAGAAGGGATGGGGGACTGGATGTGAATTTTGACCCAATCAAGGCACACAAAGATTTTTGGATGACTAAGGCAATTTCGAGGTGGATAATACCTCTGAATTAGAAATTTGCATACCCGAGAAATACCTAGGCAGCCAGGAAGGGAGAGCCCCGCAAAGACCCCTACACGGTAGAGCATCCCCATGGGTTATAGGATTTCGCCCACCTAACCTTCCTTGTCACTGTGGGTCCAGGTAGATCGGAATGTAAGAACTTGACCTTAAGTTTGCTAATTTTATGTCCTAATTTGTGCCTTGAGTTTCACTTGATTAGAAGTTAATTCAACTTGTGACCTAATTTGGAGGTTGGTTGGCCTACAATGTAGACCAACTTCACTTGACCAGCCCTAAAGATGGCAGAATGAGATCTAGGTCAAGACCTAGAAATCACCCTGATTTGACTCCCAGGTTATTAAGTCTAAGATTTAGGGTTCAAGTGAATTTAGAGCCTGATTTTAGGGTTTTTCTGATTAGATCTTTTCAATCAAGGGCTTGGGTAGCACACAAATGTGGGAGGGTAACTTTCTTTTAATTCAGGCAAAAATGTGTACTAGCACTTCAAAACCCTAATGCAGAAACCCTAATTGGCTCTATTTCCAAGTCCAATTGATCTTGACACGTTCACCGTGTGCTTCAAGCAAGAAATGTGTTACCCCAAAGTGATTTAGAATTTAAGCGTAATCCCTAATAGGTGCAGGCAAATGAGGTAGGGAATCTCTAATAGAATTGTCTCAATCTTCAATCAAATTTGAAAAAAATTTGCAAATAAGGAAACTTACCTTTAAATGATAATTAATATGAAAAATAAGGCAAGTGATTCCTAATTGATTTTTTCCTTGTTGTCTTCCCAAGATTAGGAGGTTGAGTAAGGAAGAATAGAGAAGTTACCTGCCCTAGAGTGGTTGATTTGTGAGGAAGATCTCCTCGTGAAGTACCTCATAAAATCACAAGAAAGCAAATAGGGCAAGTCAGTGCTCAAATATAATCAAATAATGCAGAGAATAGCAGTGAATTGTGCGTTGCACCCTAGCAACGGCACCAAATTGTTAGTCGCTCTGAAATGAGTTTTAAAGTCGTTATGTTGTAGTATAGGTCGAATTAATGTGAAAAACATATAAAATTTATAACTCGAATATCAGAAATGAGAGTCTGAGGTTGTTCGTTGGGAGCAAATATGGAATTCACGTGCTAATCTCAATGAATAATGTAAATGAGCACAAGATATGACTCAAAAACTAATATATAATGTATGGCATGAGTATATAAATGGACAAAAAGGAAATCTAGACAATATAATGGTGATTTAGATCACCAATTATTAATCTAATATATGGAATAATTACTCAAACATTGTCAAAGGAAGGAACATATGATTAGACGTCTTCTATAGTGCTCCTCCTTTCTGTTTCTTCTTCTTTGGGTTCTCTTTTCCTTTTCTTTCTTCTCAAGACCTTCTCCTTCCTTCTGCTTTCACTGTACACACAAGCCTTCTTTTCTCTTCATGCACAAGGGCTACGCACCCTTCAAATTCGGCTAAGTGTCGCAGAGAGCAAAACCCCCATACCCCTCTCTTCTTTTCTCCTCTCTCTGACCAAATGCGTAATAGGATACATCTTTGGGTATATGGGTTCGGGCCAGGCCCGCGTGCGTGTGCGCGGGCAAGGTGTGAAGCGCAAGGAGGCAAGTGAGGGGGACCTCACCCCCCGTATGTGCCTTGAAGCAAGAGGCCTTAGGCACAATTGACTAATATCCCATTGCAGAGAGTTCTGTACTTCCGAGGTGGGACTACGTCTCACTTCTTCTTCGCATGATCTGCGTGAGCTGCAGCGAGTTTCTTCGCCAAATTGGAGCAGTTGCTGATGCGTGTTGCTTTAATTGAGTGCTTGGGAGACCTCAAGACTTGGAGCCATGTCGAGTGGAAGTTACAGCAAGGAGTTTGAAGGTTGGAGGAGCCTTGTCGTGGTTGGAGAACACGAGGGCGGCGACGGCAAATCAGCGAGACCTGAAATAAGAAAACACGGGCTAAATGCCCTAGTCAGAGTGCTCAGCAGGGTCGTCGGAGGTTGGTGAAATTAGTGGTGGTGGTTAGAGGGTGTGTGAAGGTCGGAGGGTGGTTGTCAGTGACGAAAAGGGCGAGCGAAGGGAGCTGTGTTCGGGGAGGTGAGTGCTTGATCAAAAGTCCCAATAAAGTTGGGGTTTCTGATCAATGGTTCATGGAAAAACTAATGAAGGCAGTGGTGTTGTGTTTGTTATAGTGTAGTGCTGGTGGGAGCTCACCGGAGCTCGTACCGGATGTGGGGAAGATGATGGGGGAGAGATGTGGTCAGCGGTCGAGAGTTGAGTGCGAGTGAGGGAAAAGAAAGTAGAGAGAGAGATAAGTAGATAGAGGGTCTTAGAAAAGAGAGGGAAGTTCGGAATGGTCCGATTGTGGCTGACTAGAGCCGGAGAAGGTGAAGAAGACAGTGTGGCGGCAACGACGAACGAGACGAAGGAATGACCTTCCTTTGGGCAGGGAAGATCGCGAGGACGGGGGGAAGAAGATAGAGCCTTCAATTTGTCCATTGTAGGTCCAAGAGAGTGGTAGAGGGTCGCGAAGCTACGGTTGTTGTTGGCTGGAGAAGACAAGGGAGTGGACTTTAAGGCCACAAACCTAGCTGAGAAGATGCGCAAGGCCACGGAGGTCCTTTTATAGGGCTTTAGATGGAGTTCCAAGCTTGGAAACAAGCTTGGTAACTCCAAGATCCTCACCAGTGTAGGATACCTATTCAATCAAATCGTTTGCACGAGGATTCTAGAGAGATTTAGGATCCCTGGATGGGCTCATTTGGAAGGTTATTTCCTAAGGAATCTTCGTTTCAAATCTGGGATTGATTAATTGAGAATCAAGTGAGAAAACCTCGCTCGAAACTCAACAGTGGAGGTTGGACTTTCTAAAAATGGTGTAGGGACCTTTTTTAAAGAATGATGATAAATATAGGGGCATATTTGTAAGGAATTCAAAAGTTAGGGGCATGTGTGTGAGAGAAACGAATCAGACAGGTCTAATTTGTAAACTAGGTCAAGATGATCTCAGATTGGATCCAAATTTTGATGCAAACATAATTTCGACCCAAGGAGTCTAATGATAAAGTTAGATTTAGATTTTGACCAAGTTTGATTGGAGAAATTGCACAATTACCCAAATTAGGGTAAAAGTCCGTCTGTGGCTCTGTTTTAGGTCAAACTGGTTCCAATGGTCAAATTGAAGGTACCAAACCCTAGAGAATATTTTTCTATGAATTTTAGAGGATTTAGGTGAATTTTATCCTAATCATAACCTTAATTAATTAAGAGGGTCTGTCTTTAGGGTTTTAGATGTCATTTAATTCCTGAAATGCGTGAAATCCTTTTCTGTCTGTACGGACCTACTTGTTAGACATTTAAGACCATTTGACCTTTATTTAACACATGAGAAAGCCTGTGATTATAATGCAATTGAGATATGCTGTTAAAATTACAGTTTTACCCCTATTTTAGTGTATTTCCCTCAGAGTGGATTTGTAGTGAATTACGTCTTTCTGAAGGTTATGTAGGTGCATTTATTCCTTGATTATGATTAATTAAAGCTAGATATGGATGATGATGACATTATCATCATGTGCCCTCGAAATTGACTCTAATTGATGTAATTAACATTATTATAAGTAGAGTCATCAAAAATGCTGAAGAAACTTCCAAGTGCCTTATAAACATTGATTTTCTTAAAAATAATAGGAAAATCATTTGAAGTGTACATAGATGGTAAGCTTAGGAAGGGATCTAATTTTCCTCAACACTTAGACAATTTGGCAGAGGTGTTCCAAGTATTAAGGAACACCTGCCTTGGCCTAAACCCTGAGAAGTGTATATTTGGGGTCTTAGCCGACAAATTTCTAGGGCTCTTAGTCTCCAAGAGAGGAATTGAAGCCAACCCTGACAAGATCCAGGCGATCATGGCGCTGCAGCCGCCAAGCACGCTGAGGGGGATGTAGTCATTGGTTGACAAAATTGCCTCTTTAGGCTGATTCTTGTCTTGATACTCTGACAAGTGCCTCCCCTTCTTCAAGCGTATCAAGAAGGGTAAAGGCTATACTACTGTCCATTGGACTCCTCATTGCCAGAAGGCTTTAGGGAAAGTCAAGGAAGCACTTCGAAGTCCCCCCATCCTAACGACTCCTAACCTAGGAAAGCTCTCTACTTCTACTTGGCGACGTTCATGCTTGCTGTCAACATTGTCTTAGTCGGTGAATGAGAAGGTGCATAGCAACCTGTATACTTTATTAGTAAGGCCTACCAAGGTGCAGAAGCTAAGTATACGATCATCGAGAAAATCGAGCTAGCTTTGGTCACTACGGCCAGAAAGCTACACTTATACTTCCAAGCCCACACAATAATGGTATTATCAGACTATCTCCTGCGTGGAATGTTATATAAGCTTACCAGGTTAGCACGGCAAATCAAATGGCCTAAGGAATTGGCAGAATTCAATGTCTAGTACCAATCGAGGAGATCTGCCAAGGGACAAGTCCTGGCAAACTTTGTGGCGGAATTCACAATCCTGGATGCCTCCCTCACACTCCCCTTGCAGATCTACATTGACAGTTCATCCATGACAACTGCGTTTGGGGTCGACATAGTCTTAACAGCCCTAGACGACATTACTCATAAGTATGCTATTAAGATGTTCTTTCCTACATCCAACAACCAGGCGGAGTACGAGGCCTAGCAGGTATCTGGGTGGCCAAGTCAAGAGGCATCTCCATTGGAAATATACATGGATTCCCAATTGGTTGCCAATCAGATCACTAGCGAATATTAAGCTTGGGACCTAAACATAACCCTGTATGCTAACAAGGTTAGGGAGGAGCTGTCAGACTTCAAGACCTTCTCGATCAGGCTGGTACCACGAGCCGACAACCCCTTATCGGACATGTTGGCTCGACTAGTTGTGGCAATCCCACTTGACCAACAAGATGATATCTGTCTCCAGACCTTAAAGGAGCCAAATATACTTACTCCCAAGATGTTCACGATAGAGTGATCCACCTCATGGATGAAGCCTATTATCACCTACTTGAACTTTGGCGAGTTGCCCCCAAGGGAAACTCGGCCTAAGGCTGCAAAGAAAAAAGAGAAAAATCAAGCCATTAAGTAACGAGTGAGGGGGATACGCGTTCTAAAGCTATCACCTCCCCTTTACTTAGATTGTGTGGGATAGGAATCTACAATCCACGACAGAGCCTCTCGGACGTCTTCCCGCTTGAGCTCTGAGTGAGAAATTGGCCCAAAATTAACAATCCTATCGACGTCTGCCTGAGCGGTTGAATTAAGCTCCTCGGGCCTAAGCAGCAAGTCCTTATCAAACAAACCTTTTCTTTTAAAAAAGCCAATTTTATTCCTCCCCTACTCCTTGGAGGCCAAGAAAGATAGGGGGGCTAGACCAAAACTTGTCAGTACAAGAAAGAGAACCATGACTCATGGTTTAGTACGAGATCAGTAGAAACAACAGCACAACAAAAACCCCACAAGGGAAAACTAAATAACATAGGGGAGCTGCACCTTGTCGAGGAAGAGAATACCCTGAATCTTTGAAGGAAGCGAGTGGACATTATCGAAATAAATCCAATCTATAGCACTAAGATTCACAATATGGCGAGCCAAAGAGCTGACCATACGATGCACAAAATCTAGCAAGTCAATGCGGTGCTGATGGCCTTCAATATGTTGGAAGATTGACTTGGCATACCACAGAACATCCACCTTCCCATTCCACCAATAATATAGCATAGAAGAATCAGTCTCGACCTGAAAATTCATCAAAGAAATAGCAGAGCAAGAAACTGCATTCCAGAGAATATGGAGGATAGCACAATCAGAATTAATAGCATGCATACTACTAGCAGCACCCTTAATAAAATTGCCCTTGCAATTTCTAACCACCCAGCCACCAAAGATAATGCCATCCCTAAAGGAAATACCGATGTTGAGTTTGAACCCAGCTATAGAAATGACCCAAGACAATTTAAGAGGGGGGAGTTATGCGAGCAAAAGCAGGAATGAAGATTGAATTCATCCCAATGGCGCCTAAGGATAGAGGAAAAATTCTTGAGAGGAGAGGAGTCATGTATAATGTGTTTCCGGATGAGCTAGATATTAGTCCATATGAAACAAATCAGACCTTTATTGATTTGAGAAGATGTGGAATCGCTCGTGGAATTCAGGATATCAGCAAACCGGGAAGGTGAGATATGGGGCTGGTGTGCCTGATCAAAAACTCAATTAGATACATAGATGGCAAACAGACTCTCCTGAAATAAATGATACGTCGTCTCATAGGAAGGAACACTACAACAGACGCATTTAGAAGCCAAAGGAATACACAGTTGATTGATATTATCATCCGTAGGTAAGCTATTATGAAGGATTTGCCAAGTATAGAGAGTAATTCTTAGAGGGAGTTTAAGATTCCAAAGGAGCTTCCATGATCTATTGTGAGTATGGGAGGGAAAATGACTACCATAAGCAGAGGCAACCAAAATAGAACTGGAGCGAGAAAGCTTCCAAATGGGAATATCTGGAAGACTCTTGGTGGTGCAATTGGAGATGAGGGAGCGGATGTGATTTGGATTCATGTGAAGCAAAGGTGAACTGTACTCATTGGATAGAACATCTTTGACCAAAGTGGGAGGAGTAATAGTAGACGGGAGAAGAAAGTCCTTAAGCAGTTGATCACCAATCCACAAGTCGGTCTAAAAATCTATAAGACCCTCATGAATCTCCTAGTGGATGAAAGACTTCATATGAATAAATGAATCCCTCAGAACCTTAATCCTATGAGGGAGAGAGCCCATAAGACGATCACCATAGAGTTGCTTGACCAGCTTGCCATAAGGGGAATCATGAAAAAGGATATTCCAAATGCATTTCATTCTAAGGGAATCGATCAGAAGGGAAAGATCCTGGATACCAAGGCCCTCCAAATGACAGGGGCGCAAAATACACTTCCAACTGACCCAATGATGTCTTTTACCAGGGTTCCCTGAGCCCCAAAAGAAGTTAGCAAAAAGAGTTTCCAGTTTATGAAAGATTGCTTTAGGGGCTTCAAGAACGGAGAAAATATGTGTAGGAATGGATGATAAGACATGCTTGATTAGAAGAAGTCTCGCAGAAGCATATAGGAGGTTAGCCTTCCAAGATGCAAGTTTGGTCAGTAATTTCTCAATGATGGAATGTAAATAGGAAATTTTAGCTCTCCCTGGAAAAATAGGGCAACCCAGATAGGTGAATGGGAAAGTACCCAGTTGGAAGCTAGTGAGTTGGAGAATATAGGAGAGTCTACCAAAAGGGAAATTTTTCCCAACAAAACAGGAGCTTTTGGTTAGGCTAACTTTTTGATAAAAGGTGTTCTTGAAACACTTGATGAAGGTAGCTAGGTTGGAAACGGAATTAATGGAGCCATTCAGGAGAATGATAATATCATCAGCATAAAGGAGGGCAATAGGGGGGAAACTCCTCTTTTGATGGAAAAGGGAGTAATCTTTCCCATGAGAACCTGGTCCTTCAAGCCCCAAATAAAATGCTCCAAAAAGAGATCAAAGAGATAAGGAGAAGGGGGTCTCCTTGGCGAAGCCCATGAGATACGGTGAAAAAAGGTGAGGAACCCCGACAACTAGAATAGCAGATCCACTATTTTCCACATAGGTTTTAAATAAAGATATGCAATTATGAGAGAACCCAAATTTCTCCAGAATACGGTAGAGAGCAAACCATTCCACTATGTCATAGGCTTTCTGAAGATCAAGTTGAAAAATAACATTAGAGCCATAGACTTTATGATCAATCCTCTGGGTAAGCTCAAAGGTGGGCGCAATATGATCAAACATAGACCTACCTTTGATAAACCCAGCCTGCACAGGTGAGATCAATTTAGAGAGAAGATTGCTGAGACGGTTTGCCAAGATCCCATAGGTAATCTTATAACAAACATTGCAGAGACTAATTGGCCTAAAGTCCGACAAATGCAAAGGCGAATCCTTTTTGGCAATAAGCGAAATGAAGGTATTGTTTAAGGCATGCGAGGGATTCATATGAGAGAAAAAGGAGATGATGGCAGCCACCGAATCTTTTTTGATGATCTCCCAAAAAGCCAAAAAGAATTTAGAATTAAAACCATCAAGGCCAGGGCCAGGAGAGCGATTGTTGGGCATGTTGGAAAGAATGGAGAAAATTTCATGTTCCGAAGGCACATGAGAAATAGAACAGAAATCATTATTAGAAACCAATGTTGGAACAAAATCAAGGAAGTAGTTAAGGGAGGAGGAACCCTCAGAAGAAAGCATATTCTGGAAGTGACTAATGGAATTGAAAACAACACTGTTCCAGGATCCATCATTTCCCACGAGCGAAGTAAGGGAGTTGTGCGACCTCTTGGTGGATTTTCATTTAATATAGGAGAAGAAGAACTTGTTACACCTTTCACCCTCTTTAATCTAATTGACTTTAGCCACTTGAAGAAAGCAATCATTTTGCTTAATCAAGGCAGAATCGAGTTTTGATTTAGTTGAATTGAGCTCAGTGTAAACCTCGTCATTCCAGAAGGAAGAGTGTCGCTTGTCTAGGTCCTCATAGAGGGTCTCAAGCTTATCCACTTGCTGGTGGATATCCCCAATAGTCGATCGACTCCAAGATTTTATAGCCTTTTTCAGGATGGTCAATTTGGAGCAAAAATGATCTATAGGATTTTGGGAGGATGAAGAGGAGTAGGCCCAAACCGAAGAAACCAAACAATGAAGGGAGGGTTCCCTAAACCACATGTTCATAAAGCGAAAAGGTTGGGGATTGGATTCAGCTGGGGACAAAAGGGTAATGAGGATCGGAGCATGATCATAGTTGCAACAAGGTAAGTATTTACCAAAAGGGGAGAAGGAAAGGCAGTCAGTAGAGGAGAGAATACGGTCTAGTTTTTGATAAATGCACGTAGAACCTCTACGACCATTACACCAGGATAATTGGCTCCCACCCAATGGAAGATCAACCAAAGAAAGGGAGTCAATAAAATAAGAAAAATCTATAGCTTGGGCATCCCTAAAACGTGCACCCCACTCTTTTCAGAGGGCCGAAGAATACAATTGAAGTCACCGCCTATCATCCAAGGAAGAGAAGAGGATTGACGGCAGTCAGATAAATACTGCCAAAGGGAGCGCCTGCAGTCAATATCATAAGAAGCATAAGCTACAAAGATGGAGATAGTCTTCGAATTGAACTTACACAGGACTGATAAAGCTTGGGGCATGGCATCAATAATGGAAATGTCAATCGACTTTCTACAAAAGCACCATATATTTGGGACTCTACTATCAATGCAAACATTATCAAAGTTCAAGGCAACCTTAGCAATCTGAGATTGGGCTAAGTCCATGTTGCTCGCTCTGAATCAGTGTTTAAAAATAATGCGCTACAGTATAGTTGATAAATCACGAAGAACACTTAAAATTTATAGCTGGAAAGAAATTCGAGGTCGAACGCTGGGAGTAATATGGCAATTTATCTCAAGATCATAATTTTAAGCAAGAATATAACAATGTAATGGAAATTTCAAGCACAAATGATGTAAATATAAAATCAAGAGTCAATGTGGCAAAAAGATTAGGGTAAAATGGTGATTTGAATAACCAAATTACCTTATTACAATTATACTTAAATAATGCAATAGTATCAATCAACCAAATGCCACGTATGATAAGTGCACAGTGCACTTCTCTCTGATGTTACAATGCGTAAGCACTATTCCTCTTTTGGCTACTTCTTCTCTTCTTCTTCTTTGTCTTTTCTTCTTTGGCTTTTTCTTTTCATGCACAGGGGGGGAACACTTCACAAATTTTGCTAAGTGTTAGGATCTCTCTGAAGCAAAACCCCCCTTAACCCCGGTGCTCTCTCTCTCTCTCTCCTGTTCTCCTCTTCTCTTTCTCTCAATCAAAACGGTATTCGGGCAATCGGGTACGCAGATACCTGGGACCAGGTCTGCGTGGCGTGGGTCGTGGACGTGGTGTGAGAGAGTAGGTGGGAAAGTGAGTAAGTAATGGGGACTCAACCCCCATGTCCTGGGCGAGGGGTCGGGGTGGCAAATTCCTCTTATCTTGCACTGAGGGCTTGATGAATTCCGATGTGGGACTAAGTGTCCGATAGTTCTCCTCGCGAAGTTGCTGACGATGGTTTTTCCAATTGTGGTTGGAGACGAGTTCATGGTTTCCAATTGAAGGCCTGGAGGGTGACCTGGGGTCCTTCCGCGTGACCTGGAGTGCGTGCCTGAGTTCTTCTTGGTTAGAACACCACGAACTCGGTCGATGAAGTCGTTACGGTGGTTGAGCTCCGGTGGGAGACCTGGAATCAAGAATACGGGCGCTAAACCCCAATTAAAATGTTCAAGAGGATCACCGTAGGGCGTGGAATGTGATGTCGGTGTCCATGGGGCGATTCGTGCATGGATGATGGCGGACGGTGACGAAGATGGAAGCGAGAAGGTGGGTTGTTCTGTGGATGATTTGGGTGAGCGGAGTGGCGAATAGGGAGAGGGGCTTTGATGGGCGAGTCATGTTGGAGCTTATGAGGTGGTTGGCGAGGTGTTTGGAGCGGTGGAGCATGTGGAAGACCTTGTCGGAGTGGTTGTCGGAGCAAAGGGAGATGAATTCGTGGGAGGCAATGTGGTGGTCGAGTAGGAGTGGCGAAGACGGAGTTGTGAAGTAGTGGAGCTAGTGAGTTGATCTGAGTAGGTAGCGGACGACAAGGAGGAGGAGCGACGCCAGGTCTAGTATGGCTGGCGTCGGAGACGAAGGGAGCTCCCGTGGGAGAGAACGACGACAACGAAGGGAGAGGAAACGCCTCTAGGTATGTCGAGGTGCGGAAGAAGCTAGGGAGTCAAGACCGGCCAGCTATAGTCTATGACGGTCGGTGAAGAAGCACGGAGGAAAGGGTTGCTGGAGCGAGCCGAGGAGGAGAGGAAATAGGGCTAGATTTGGCTCAATTTCTCACTAAGGAGGTAAAGAATGCCATGAGGGGTCTTTTATAGGCTAGGGGGCGAGCTCTCAAGCTTGGAAACCAAGCTTGAAAGCTCCCAAGCTTTGCAAAATAGGAGACCCAAATCTTTGAAGGATTCACACAAACTTTTTAGAGAGATTTGGAGACTTGGACATGGCTCAATAGGAAGGAGATTACTTGACGAATCTCCCTTTCAATTTTGAGAGAGATTCGTTATGTAATCACAGAGTTCTTGCCAAATGAAGCTTGTCGGAGTAGGAATTCTCCATGAAAATGGCGGGGGGACCTTTTTGTAAAGAGTGACGACAAAGATAGGGGGTATTTGCAAGGAATTTCAAAAGCTGAGGTGTTGAGTGAGAGAGAAAGAGTCAGACTGGACCAAATTGAAAACTAGGTCAAGATGATCTCTGATTGGGTCCAAATTTTGGTACAAACCTAATTTTGACCCAAGAAATCTGATGGTGAAGTTGGATTTTGGTTTTGACCTAGTTTGGCTTGGTAATTTATGCAAAAACCTAAATTAGGGGAATAGTCTGTCTACGACTCTATTTTGGGCCAAAACGAGTTCTGATGGTCAATTCAAAGATGCTAAACCATAGAAAATATTTTTCTATGAATTTTAGAGGATTTATATGAATTTTATTCTGGTCAGAACCTCAGTAGATTAAGTGGGTCTATTTTTAAGGTTTCCGATGTCATTTAATTCTTGAAATGCGTGAAAACCCATTTCTATTTGCATGGACCCCCTTATTAGACTTAAAAGAATATTTGACCTTTAGTTACCCCTAAAAAAAATCATGGTTATTCTGTATTTGTGGATTACTAGTAAAATTGTAGAAATAACCTTTTATTATTCTTTTCTTCTCAAAACAACTTAACCTGCCCAAGAGACCTTCTGAATGATATGCAGGAACTTTTATTGTCTTTATCAGATCAAATTGAGCTAGTTATAGCTCATGATGGTGTTCCCATCAATCTGCAAAAGGCACCATCACAAAAATCACATCAAGATGAAATTTAACAATCAGATGAGTAAGTCGATTGAGGGTAGGGGTATTTAGAATTCCCCTACTTCATAAGTAAAAGGATTTAGATCAGGATTTCAATCGACTTCTAGTAACTCTACTAGTACCACTGAAGGAACGACCACCACGGACTCCCTTAGTCCTAGGGGAAGAGTGTGCCACATATGCTGAGTCCTTAACACATGGTACCAATAGAGAATCCGAAAAGCTTGAGAACTCCTCATCAGACCAAATCTCATAAGAGTTTGCATCATAGCTCGTAAAGGATTCATCACCAACAGGGATCTCAGAAATTAGGCGGGATCAAGGATAGGTGGAGGCAGAGGATTAGGAAGAGGCAAATAAATACCCCATTTGATAAGAAGATTGCTAGCACCAAGAGAACCCCTAAGGCTATCAATGCTAGACAGAACAATTGATTCATGGACACCATCAGAACAAGAAAAACCATTAGAATCCTACCGAGAATCACCACAAGTAAGAGCACAAAGCACAGAGTTTAGAGAGTTAAAATCGAGAAAATCATAGAAAACTTGA
This sequence comes from Thalassia testudinum, assembly GCA_037157565.1. NCBI lineage: Eukaryota > Viridiplantae > Streptophyta > Magnoliopsida > Alismatales > Hydrocharitaceae > Thalassia > Thalassia testudinum. The sequence continues at coordinate 88,864,429 of JAZHRO010000013.1, read as the reverse complement.
AGCATTAAGCATCCTAAGTATTTCACCACTAAGGGTGACATTTGCAGAGTCATAGAAAGTAACCGGGTACGTGAAAGCACTTCAATCTCCAGACGAGCATTAGATAAAGAAATCAAAATGGAGTGAGAACACAACCATTCAGAAATCAAAGATCCAAGAGAACCATCACCACCAGAGGAAGAGGAAGTCACCTGCACCCCCAAGAGGGGGGAAGAGAAGAAGTAGTACGAGAAGAAAGATGGGTCGGATGACTGAGATGGATGCGCTTAGCTTTATGCCGCTGCAGAATGAGCTTACGACGCCAGACCTTCCTCACCTGCTAATCTTCAGATATAGAAGGTTACCCCCTAAAGAAGGAGAAGAATTATTATAGACCAGGGAGTTACATGATTTAGCCCCACCCTGATCAGCAGGCAAGGAGGCAGAGGGCGGTTATCGATCAGCCAAGCTGTCATCCTTAAGCACATCAGGAGATTGGATGAAGCTGAGTCTACACAAGGGGAGGAGTTAGTAGCTTTAGGCTCAGCTTTCTCACAGTCAGTATCACCTGTAGAGGCAGAAATATTACAAATCAATTCCAAGTGACCTATCTTAAGGCACTTACGACAGAAAAGTGGAACTCACTCATAGATAACCTTTTGCTCAACAAGCTCAGAACCATTAAAGAACCGAACGGAGGAAGGCCTGGGAACCATCAGGTTGATCTCAATAGAAACACGGGGGTAACCGATGGGAACACCATTATGAGCCCTAAACTAGCTCATTTTGACCTATAAAAGAGAACAAAAGCTCCTACATAACCAAATGAAGGGCCTAACTCAAGGAAAAATCCTTTTGAAAGAAAAATAAGAAACAAGAGGTAAAACTGCAATTTTACCATTGCAGTGCAACAATAGGATTTCTCATGAGCTAAACATAGTTTAAATGGTCTTAACAAGATAAAAAGTGGGTTGGTTCAAATAGAAAAGGGTTCATGTGAAATTGGGGAATTAAATGACTTCTTGTAACTCTAAAACAGACCCACTTAATTTAACAAGGTTCTGGTCAGGATAAAACTCAACTAAACCTTCTAAAATTCATGAAAAAATATCCTCTAGGGCTTAGAACCCTAAATTTGTCCTTTAGAACCTATTTTGACCTAAATAGGGGTCTTAGTCAAATGTTTGCCCTAAATTGGTTTTTGAGTAAAATGCCTAGTCAAACATAGTCAAACCCAAAATCCAACTTCACCATTGAATTCCATAGGTCCAAATTAGGTTTATACCAAAATTTGGACCTAAGGGGAATTCACCTTGACCAACTTTGCAAATCAGTCCAGCCTAATTACATTTATACCCCTAACTTTTGAAAACTCTTGCAGATACCCCCTAGCTTCCTCGTCGTTCTTCGCAATTAGGTCCCTCTGTCATTACAGTGGAGGAAATCCTACTCCAGTGAGGATTTGAGGGAAATATCTTCTTGATTCCTCAGAGAATCCCTCTCAAATTTGAAAGGGAGATTCTCTGAGGAATTCCCATTCATGTGAACCCAATCTTTAGCTCCAATTTCCACCCAATCTCTAATGCGAACGCATGAGAGATTTGAGTCTTTTTCGACCTTCCAAGTCTGGTGAGGTTTCTGTGCTTAGAAGCTTGCCTTCTATGCACAAGGCCCTCTGCTAGAGGCTATAAAAAGGTCCCTAGATCCTCCCATTCCTCTCAAGATTTATTTGGCTTGAGAAAACCCCCCAATCTTCCTCTCTTCCCCTCTGGCCAAAATCCCAGCAAGCTTCAGCGATTCCTATCTCCTCTTCTCGTTGCTCTGCCACAATACCAGTGGCAGAGTTGCCTCTGCCTCCTTCGTCCACGTCGTGCCACACCTGCCCCCGCGCTTGCCTCCCTCTCGTCGTCGCCGTCCCTCTCTCACTGGGCCTTTGTCTCCGGCAACGGCACATATGAGCCGTCCGCCTTCTCCGCTTCCCCCTTCGTCTACTCCCTCTCAGATAAGTCTACTCCCTCTACTCTTTAATTTCCCCTCACTTATTTCTGTTATCACACCCTGACGCTCACACACCACCGCCATCTTCTCCACCTCTGGTAGACCACTGGCGAGGTGCTTCCGCCATTCCACACACCCATCCACCTCTCCAACCACCTCAAAAGCTTCGCCACATCTCACTGATCATCATCCCTCTTCCCATTGACTGCCACACACTCCACACACATCCCTCGAACACACCCATCTTTACAGCCACAGAGAGACCTAGGCCATGCATGCCCAGGCCTCCCCGTGCCACGCCAACCATCGAGACACCTTCGCCGTGTCACGGTGAAGCTCCTTGTGTGATTTGATGAGGCCGTAAAGCCGTTTTGCTTGTGGACAGGTATAGGTCGCAACCGCCATTGGAGTAAGCTCGAAGAAGCTTGCAAGCCTCATTCTCGGCCCCAGGCATCAGGCTCCAGGTTCCTAGATGCGTGGGCTTCCTTCGCAAACAACTCCAACCTAGAAATTAGAGACCAAAGCCCTGCACCTGCTGCAGTCAAGCGCGCCACCTGCTGCGGAAGTGTGCGAGAAGAAGGTGGGATATTTAGTCCCACCTTGGAAGTTTTGAAGTAGGCGGTGCGCTATAAGTAGAAAAAGTGCCAGGGGCTTATTGCCTCCTGACATGGGGTGAGGTCCCACTCATCCCACTCACCTCATCCGTGACCCACTCCTCCGTGGAACTGGTTCTCGACCCGACTACCCACGCACTCCTCGCCCACCACCTACGCCGGTGGGCCTAGTCCCAGGTGCGCTGACCCAACCTATTAACCCAAGAAGGCTCTGGGAGAGCGAGCCTAAGAGAGAAGAAAGAAGAGAGAATTCGCGGGGAGGGTAGGGGGTAGGTTTTGCTCTCAGGGAAAAAGAAGAAGAAGACGCTAAGGCTGAAGCTGCAGGAGAAGAAGAAGAAGGCTGAAGAGGAAGCTAAGGAAAGGAAGTCGTAGCAGAAGCCAAAGGAAGAAGGAGAAGGGCAGAAGTCTGAGCAGCTAAGAAAGAGAAGGCTAGGCTAGAGAGAAAGAGCAAGGCTGAAGTCAGAAGCAGAAGGAAAGAAGAGAAAGAAGGAAGAAAGAGCTAAGGCCAGAGATGAGAGTGGGAAAGAGCTAAGGCCAGAGATGAGAGTGGGAATCAGAAAGAAGAAGAAGATAGAAGAAGAAAGAAGAAACTGAAGATAGAGAATAGAAGAGAAAAATCAAAAGAAGCACTGTAGCATTGAGCACTTATGACGTCTAATTTTTACATCAGACATCCATATTTCATTTTTAGCTTCTATATACATTGAGATCATCTTTCTTGCTTTATAACTTTAATTCTTCATTGCATATTTTGTCATGTTTAAAGTTGTGTTCTTGGTTTGTAAATCCCAATTTGATTCTTGTGTTCGACCTCGGATTTATATTTTTCAAGTAATAAACTTTATTTGTTTTCAAAGCGATTTTGGCTATACTACAACGCATTTATTTTAAACCCGATTTCGCTTTCGACAAACATTTTAGTGTCATTGCCGGGGAGCAACGGGCAATTTAGAAACCTTGATCACAATTTCTGATTCAATACTAACTTGATCTATTTCTTTTGTTGTGATTGTTTCAAGGGAGGAAGATTCAAAAGAAGACAGCCGCACCACAACCACACTAGGGGTAAGTAATTTCTCATTAGCCCTTTCTCTTAATCCCCTCAATTCTGAAAAGGAAAAATAAAGAAAAAATCAATTTATGGCTACTTGCTTTCCATATCTAGCTAATCCACCAAGGTTGCCTGATTTTGATTGCAACACATTTTGAATTATGCATCCATTTAAGGTAACTAGGGTTAGCACCTTCTTGATTGAGCCCTAGGTACCATTTTTGTGGCAACTAAATTGGACCAATTAGAGCCAACTTAAGGGTTCCAATCTAAGGTTTCGAGAGATATCTTTTCTAAGCAAGAATTAATTTTTCAAAAAGAGGTGTGCCTAAGCCTTGATTGAAAAAGCTTATCCAAGGGAAACCCTAAAAATCAAGCTCTTAAGTTCACTTGAACCCTAAAAGAAAGGACCTAAAAGCTCTCAAAGGACAAATAGGTGAAGTTGACCTCTTGTTGGGTCAACCAACCTTGAAATTATGTCACTTTTGCACTCAAAACAACTAAAGTTCAAGTGGAACCCTAAGCACCTTTAATCTTATTTAAAAGTGGTACACTTAAGAGGTCAAGGTCCCCATTTTGGTCTACCTGGAATCTCAGTGACAAGAGAGGTCGGGTGGGGGAAACCTTGTAATTTGTGGGGATGCTCTACCGTGTAGGGGTCTTTGTAGGACTCTCCCTCTCTGGCTGCCCAGGTATTTCTCAGGTGGACGGCTTTTCTGACTAAGGGGTATCCTCTGCCTCGAACCTCTATAGTCATCCAAAAATATTTTGGGTGTCTCAATTGGGTCCAGCACACTATAATCTCGTTTAATCTATCAATGCATGCTTGGTAGGAGATCCTTGAGACCATCCTTAAGACCTCCTTTAGAAATTCACTTCCGCCGAGGCCAAGCCTCGTCGCCCGTGTTTGTGCAGCAACCCCACCACATAGACCTCTCCTCTGATTCATCAGAACCAAGTTCTCCTTCTTCCATCATGGCACAACTAATTGAAGAAGAGAACAACCTTGAACTCCAACGCTTGAATGATCTATTCCAGAACTTTGTAAACCCGCCGCAGCATCCTATGATGCGAGAGCACTATAATCCTACTGCGGTGGCGATCAAGCCTTGAATCCAAATCCCAGCTGGAGGTCCTGATTCTGAACTCAAGCCCAACATGATTCATGTTATCCCAAAGTTCCATGGGCTTAACTTCGAGGATCCCTTTCAACACATCAAACAACTCAAACATCTGGCCTAGACCTTTGGGTTGGATGTACAAAACCAGGATATTCTGCTTATGAAGATGTTTTCCTTCTCCCTCATGGACAAGGCAACTCATTGGTACTAGACTCAGAGGCATCCGACAAACACTTGGGTTGAACTCTGGTCTGAATTTTTGAAAAAGTTCTTCCCCGTTGATTGAACAAATGCCTTGCGCCACCAGATCACTCACTTCACTCAACAATCTGGAGAACCTCTTCATGAGGCATGGGACCGATTCTTGGATCTCATGCAGAAGTGCCCCCACCATGGAGTTCCTAAATGGGAACAAGTCCAGTCTTTTTACCAGGGACTCCGTGAAGACATTAGATTATTCGTCAATACAACCTACAGAGGAAACATCTTGGGTCAACACGAAGACACGGTGTGGGAGATTCTCGAGAATATGTGTGAGAACTCCATCAATAATGACTCCATGGGCTTATTCGACCGAACGAATGCCTGCGCATCGACGAATCCTAGGGGAGAACAAGAGACATAGGGCCTATACGCATCCGTCGACTTGGAACTGATGGCCAGTCGGTTGGATAAGGTCTCTATCATAGAGAAGAAGGTGGATGAGTGAACTTGACATCTGCAGTGAGCCACCTCTGTGCAAAACCCATTTTCACAGCCACCTTTTGGGAGGGAAACTGTGCAGAACATCTATCACCGATCTTCTCAGGAGATGGACCCATGTTTAAAAGGCTAAATTGGGTTTAAAGTAATGCGTTGTAGTATAGTTGAAATCACTTTGAAAACAAATAAATTTTATTACTCGAAGTTTAAGTCCAAGGTCTAACACAGGGAGCAAATGGAATTCCTGTACTAATCTCAATAATAGATGCAATTTGAACACATAAAAGTACTGAAAATATAATTCAGAATGCCAAGCATGAGTTTATGAATAATAAAATGTAGCATAAAAGAGAAATCGGGAAGAATTGGACATCTGATTATAGAGTTAGATGCCTTAGAAGTGTTTGACTTTTCTTCTTCTTTCCTTCCTCTTTGGCTTCTCTTCTTTCTTCTTCTTTCTTCTGTTCCTTCCTAACTTGGCTTTTGCCTTCTTCTCTATGCTCTGGCCTTCAGCTCTTCTTCTTCCTTCTTTCCTTAGCTTCTTCTGCAACTCTGATCCTACTCAGTTTTCTTCTCCTTCAACCGTGCCTTCTACTTCAGCTTTCTTCTTCTCTATGGCTTCACCTGTGGCTTCCTCCTTCCTTCCTTAGCTTCTCCTTTAGCTTCCTCTTTCTTCTTCCTTTCCCTGCAAGTGCAAAACCTACCCCTACCCTCCCCCGCGAACTCTCTCTCTTTTCTCTCTTAGGCTCGCTCTCCCGGAGCCTTTCTCAGGTAAATGGGTCCGGTTAGCATGCCTGGGACCAGGCCCACCGACGTGGGTGGTGGCTAAGAAGTGCATGGGTAATCGGGTCAGGATACCAGGTCCACGGAGCATGGGGCGCGGATGAGGCATGAGGGGGAGAGTGGGACCTCACCCCGTGTTAGGAGGCGATAAGCCCCTGACACATTTTCATCTTATACCGCTCCTTTCACTCGAAAACAACCGAGGTGGGACTACATGTCACACCTGCTTCCTCGCACGCGCCCGCAGGGGTCGCACTCAATTGCTGCGACTGCAAGGGTCTCCAAAGCCAATCTCTTGGCTGGCAGTGTGCGTGCGACAAATCCGTGTTGCCTGGGCCTGGATGCCTGGAGCGAGGCTGCTTGGTTCGAGCTTGCGAGCAAGTTTCACGTCTGCTTCAATGGCGACAGAGGTTTGAACCTGCGTTCAAGCAACACGGGCTTGGGACCTCATTAGAACACGCAGGAGGCTTCGCCGTGGCATGGTGAAGATGTCTCAGTGGTTGGTGTGGCGTGGGACGACCTAGGCATGCGTGCCTAAGTCGTCCTGTGGCCATGGAGATGGGTTTGTTCAGGGGAAGAATGTGGAGCGTGTGGTGGTCAATGGAGAGGGGGAAAATGATCAGTGGAATGTGGCGGAGCTTCTGAGGTGTTTGGCAAGGTGGGTGGTTGTGTGGAGTGGTGGATGCACCTTGCCGGTGGTCTGCCGGAGGTGGAGAAGACGGTGGTTGTCTGTGAGCGTCGAGGGGTGAAAATAGAAATAGAGAGGGGGAAAATAAAGAGAAGAGAGGGGGAATGTATTTGACCTAGTTTGAGGATGAAGGGGGAAGAGATGGCGGATGGCGCATCTGCCGCCACTGGAGATGAAGATCCAGTTAGAAGGGGATGGCGACGAGGAGGAGGATACAGGCATGTGCGTAGGTAGGACGCGACACGGACGACGGAGGCAAGGGCAACTCTGCCACTGGTATTGTGGCAGAGCGATGAAAGGAGGAGAAATAGGTCGTCAGAGCTTGCTGGGTGTCTGGGTGGAGGAGAAGAGATGAAATTGAGGGGTTATCTCCGGCCAAACCAAGCTGGGGATGAACGACAGGGTTAGGGAGCCTTTAAATAGCCTCTGGCAGAGGGCCTTGTGCTTGGAAGGCAAGCTTCCAAGCACGGGCAGCCTCACCAGACTTGGAAGGTGAGAGATACCCAAATCTCTTATGCATTCGCATGAGAGATTGGGTGGCAATCAGGGCTTGAGATTGGGTTCACACAATCGGAAATTCCTCAGAGAATCTCTCTTTCAAATTTGAGAGGGAGTCTCTGAGGAATCAAGGAGAAATCCCCCTTTGAATCCTTGCTGGAGTAGGATTCCTCCACTGTAATGGCAGAGGGACCTAATTGCAAAGAACGATGAGGAAGCTACTGGGGCATTTGCAATGGTTTTCAAAAGCTAGGGGTCTAAATGTAGTTGGGTTGGACTGTTTTGCAAAGTAGGTCAAGGTGAACTCTCCTTAGGTCCAAATTTTGTCATAAACCTAATTTGGACCTAAGGAATCCAATGGTGAAGTTGTATTTTAGGTTTGTCCACGTTTGACTAGGCATTTTATACAAAAACCCAATTTAGGGTAAATATTTGACTCGAACCCATATTTAGGTCAAAATAGGTTCTAAAGGCCAAATTGAAGGTTATAAACCCTAGAGGATATTTTTCCATGATTTATAGAGGGTTTATTTGAATTTTATCATGACCAGAACCTTGTTAAGTTAAGTGGGTCTGTTTTAGGGTTATAGGAAGTCATTTAATTCCCAGATTTCACATTAACACTTTTCTGATTGAAACAACCCACTTTTTATCTTGTTAAGACCAATTAACCTGTGCTTAGTTCTTGAGAAATCCTGTTGTTGTACTGTAATGGTAAAATTATAGTGTTACCCTTTGTTTCTTACTTTTCTTTCAAACCAATTATTCCTTGAGTTAGGCCCTTCATTTGGTTATGTAGGAGCTTTTGTTCTCTTTTCTTAGTCAAAATGAGCTAGTTAAGGCTCATGATGGTGTTCCCATCATAACCCCATGCCTAGCTTTTGCTAGTCCCTTTGCAAAATTTTAAGGTTTTAACTTCTGTTCTAGACAATGAGTTCTTTCCACACATTATGATGAGTGCTTTTTCTTTTCTTCTCTTTGATTAGGTTAGAATGCCGACAGTAGGCCTAGAGGTACTTAAGTACCGACCAAGATCCGGACCTGACCAGCTCTAGCATCGATCCTTCGCGAAGGTTTTTAAGGTCCACAGGAACTATCCTAAGGTTCATTGGACTTCGCGGTTAAAGCACCCGTGCTTGAGACATATGTTAGCCTCGGTTCAGTTTGCAGTGTGTTTTTTGTAAGGGAGAGACAGAGGATTTATTTGTTTGGAGAGTTTTCTCTCTCTTTTCTTTTTATTTCTAGCTTCGGATTGGCTTCTCAACCCGGTCTGTATCAGATTCCTCATCCCCATCATCAATCCTCAAAGGTCCCTGGCAATTGATGCTTCGTGATAGCATCGCCCATGGCAACCCCCAGAACCCTGGCTTTCGAGACTTTGAGATAATCCCGCCCATGGCATTCTGTAGCCAAATCCAGACCGTGGCAATCAACATTTCGTGATAATGCCGCCCATGGCATCTGAACTAGCATGGTGCTTATGTGTCCCCGGTAGGATATGTAAATATCCTAGGAGACAAGCACTGAGGAGATGATATGTTATGCATCTTTGAGGGAAATTTCTCGCCTCTACGCGCAGGGAACTCGCCTAAATCAACTTGTGTTGATCGGCCACTCCTAATCTAGGTAACTTTTTCAGAACATTTAAACGCTTTTGTGTGATTTTGATAGTTATGCGCACTGAACCAGACTGTGTGTGGATTAGGGTGCTTAGGTTACTGAGTCCCGCAAACTAAAGGTCAGTTAATGAGGTTGAATACTCCCTAAGCCTTAGACCTAATACTTAAGCTTCGCATTTTCCCCAACCTCTTGAGGATTATCCAAATCTTAGCGGATACTTGAATTTTTAAGCCTAAGAGTCTAGCCTAAAAGGCCTAAGATCAGCGTTCATACTAATTTCTTTTTGTGTCTCATTAGCACTTTTCTATATTTCTCTTTTCCTTGATGTGGTCTAGAACTTTGGTTAATCCCTTAATTTCTTACTAATGACTATCTCTTTTTACTTTTTCTTTTCATTTTGTGCTCCCTTTGACATTTTGCTCTTTTCCTCCTCATGTTTATATGGCCTCAAAATTTTCTTCCCTCCTCCAATTTTTTTGTTCTTTTTCACAATTTTCTATTTTTTGGTATTTTTGGCATATGTGAATTTTTTATGAGAATCCTTCTGACTTTTCTTGATTTCTATATGTTTGCACTTTACCACCCCCCCATGCTTAAGTTTTGCAATGTCCTCATTGTAAATAGAGGGTGTGAAATAGTGTTGGGTCCAGGGACTTAGAACAGGGTTTATTGGGTGGGCGAATGGGTCAGGAATGTCTGATGCGGACGATTTCAAGCTCTGGCATGTGTACCAGAGGTGGGATCAACTGTTCTAAGGCTGAACTCAGGGTGCAGTAGACGTGAAGTACAGACGGATAATCAGATGGATCTTGGGTTTTTGGAATGACAGGTTGCCTCTTGTTAAGTACTAAATTTAATGCCTTCAGCCGAGCGGGAAATGGTATGGAGAGGGAGTGGTCAAATCGGTGGAGTTTTGTGGAACAAGCACCTTGATCAAGAGCCTAGTTGGTCCGACTAGGTGCTTGTTTACATCAATAGGCTGATGATGCAACCCAAACCCAATCAATCTGGTGGGTTGATAAATGTAGATCAAGATATGTGGGCCCCACCCTATGTTATGGAGCTCGGACGGATGTGGAAGTGTAAATTCGAGGTTTGGCTGAGTTGAATCAGCCTGGTCAGAGTAGGGATCCATAAAATAATTAGTTGATGATGTGGAAACCTTATAGGGGTGATCAGAAGGTGATGGAGCCAGGTCTTCAGTCTGATCAATGTCCGAAACCCGGTATATATGTGGAGTTGAATCATCTGCAATCAGCTCATAGAAATTGAGTCCGGTTGCGGGTCGGGATTGAAAATAGGTTTGGATGGGTTCTATATGTGTGGAAGAGGTGGCTTCAATGAGAATTGTGTTATATAAAGTAGTTACAGGTGGTTTCATGTAGAGAGTCCTCACAGTAGCTCTTAAAGTTAAAAGTGAATGCCTGAAGAGTGTCTGTAGGATAAGGGAAATCTGAGTCGAGAAAAGATTCAAATTCTAAGTTGTAGTCACTCTCGACATTTTCTGGTTTTGTGATGAGAACCTCATCATGAGCCCTAACTAGCATATTTTGACCTAATAAAGTGAACAAGAGCTCCTACATAACCAAGATAAAGGTTTAATTCAAGGGATCACTAATTTGGGAAGAGAATATAAAATAAGGGTTAAAATTGCAATTTTACCATTGCAATGCATCAATGGGATTTCTAAGGGTCTAGACATAGGTCAATTGGACTTAATAAGAGAAAAAGTGGGATGGTTCAATCAGAGAAGGGTTATTGTGAAATGCATGAATTAAATGACATTCTATAATCCTAAAACAAACCCACTTAAATTCACAAGGTTCCAGGAAAGATAAAAATCAACTAAACCCTCTAAAATACATGAAAAAATATATCCTACGGTTTAGAACCTTCAATTTGACCTTTGGAACCTGTTTTGACCTATATTGGGGTCCATGACCAATATTTGACCTAATTTGGGTTTTTACGCAAAATATCCAATCAAACATGGTCAAACATAAAATCCAACTTCACCATTGGATTCCTTAGGTCCAAATTAGGTTTATACCAAAATTTGGACTTAAACGAAGGTCATCTTGACCTACTTTGCAATTTGGTCCACCTAATTACATTTTGGCCCTTAACTTTTTGAAATCATTGCAAATCCCCCCTCAGCTTCTTCGTCACTTTCTTCATTTTGGTCCCTCTACCATCGCAGCAGGGACCCATACTTCCGGTGACTTTGCACGGAGGTTTTGTCCTTGATCTCTTGGGGAGCCGCTCCCAAATTTGAAAGGGGAGCTCCCTACGAAGTCCCCTACCGCATGGGCAACTCCCCATGCCCTGAAATGCCTCATACCTCTCATGCGAATGCTTGAGAGGTATGGGTCTCCTCCGGCCATACCTTCGGCATGGTCTTCCCGCCGTTTCCCCGCGCCTTTTCTCTCCGCCCTTGCCTATTTAAGGAAGCTCAGATCCCTCTACTTCCTGCAAGTTTGATTTGGCCAGAGAAAGCCCCCCAAATTCATCTCCTCCTCACTCTGGCCAACTGCCCATAGCTTCCAGCGACTCTCCCTCCCTCTTCTCGTCACTCTGCCACCGTACCAGTGGCAGAGCCATCTCCACTGTACTCCTCCGCGCCGCGCCGTACCAGCACGCGCTTTTCACCATAAGGTCTTCGTCTCCGACGATAGCAGACACCCGCTGCTCACCCTCTGCCTCCCCCCTTCGCTCTAAACACCCTAGATAAGTACCTTTTTCTCCCCTCTTCATTTTCCCCGTATTAATTTCACAAATCGTGCACCAATTGCCATAGACCACCACCATCATCTTCACCTCCGGCCACCAACTCCGGCGAGGCCGCTCCACCTCCACAGGCCGTCCACCCCTCGCCGACAAGTCCATAAGCATTCCCACCAGTCCACTCACCCAAACACACCCCCGAACACACCCACACATACGCACACAATGTTCCCTAGGCACGCTCGCACAGGCGCCCTCACGCCACACCGTCCATCGGGCCACCTTCGCCCTGTCATGGCAAAGCTTGCTGAGTGTTTTGACAAGGCCGCGAGGCCAATCTTGTGTTTTTAGGTTCAACGCTCCTTCGCCATTGACGAGGAATCTTGAAGCAAGCTTACTGCAGCTCCAGGCCGTGCTGTTCCAGGCTTATGCCCTCAGGTTGCGTGGAACGCCTTTGCGCATGTACCCAGGCCTTCGATTGGAGTCAACAGCCCTTGCAGCAACTGCAATTGAAAGCTCAACCTTTGCAGGCGCATGAGTGAAGAAGGTGGGACGTTAAACATCGCACCTCGGAAGCTGACAAGCGGGTGAGGTGAAATAAATTGAAAAAGTGTTCTTATCTCATTGGCTCAAGTAACACGAGGTGAGGTCCCTCGCCCACTCCACCTACCTTGTCCGCGACCACACCTACGCGGACGTGGTTGACCCGTTTACCCTACACTCCTCGCGCACCACCCACGTTGGTGCGCCTGGACCTGGGCACGCATAACCCGACCCGATTACTCGGTTGGCTCTGAGAGAGCGAAGAGAGAAATAGAGAGAAAGAGAGATGCGGGGAGGGTAGGGGTTAGGTTTTGCTTCTCTGTGCTGTGCAAGGAAGGAGGAGGAAGAGGAAGCAGCTGTGGGAAAGAAGGAGCTGCTGAAGAAGAGGAGGCACAGTAGAGAGCAGCTGAAGGAAGGGACTTAGCCGCAAAAAGAAGAAGAAGAAGCCAGAGGAAGGAGCCAAAGAAGAAGAAGAGGACTGCAGAGGCCAAAGAAAGAGAAGCTGATGACGCCTAAGGCAAAGAAGAAGGAGGAGGCGCAGCAGCTGAAGAAGAGAAGAAGAAGAAGCCAAGGAGGAAAAGAGGAGGAAAGAGCTGTCGCAAAGAGGAAGGAGCTGCAGCAGAGAAGAAAAGAAGAAGAAGAAGAAGCCAAAGAGGAAAAGAGGAGGAAAGAGCTACCGTAGAGAGGAAGGAGCTGCAGCAGAGAAGAAAAGAAGAAGAAGCCAAAGAAGGCTGAAGAAGCACTGTAGCAGATCACTAGTTAAGGCATCTGATTCACAGAATTAGACATCTGAAGAAGGCTAAAGACAGAGAAAGAAGAAAGAAAGCAAAAGGAAAGAGAGGAGAAGAAAGAAAAGAAAAAGAATTTATTTCTTTTTATGTTTTTACTCTCTAGCCTTTATATACAGTGCATTATTACTAAACATTATCTTTCAAGTATTGTGATTTTTGGCTTCTAAATACCAATTTGCTCCCTGAGTTCGACCTTGGAAGTTTTCCAATTTCGAGTACTAAAAAAATTATTGATAATCATTTTCGTGGTGAAACTACAACGAATATATTTTTAAAACACGATCTCACCGTGAAACCCATTCAATCATCATTTTGATTCCTGAGGATCAAAAAGAAATGATTCCATCTCACTGGAACCTGAACTTAAATCAGTGGTCTCGGGAACTGGGACCTCAGAGTTAGAGTCAGAGAATGAATCATGTGAGCTGAGGTTGTAGATTGGCTCGTTGTATAGAGGTTCTCTGAAATTATGGTAAGGTTCGAAATCGTCGGAGATATTGCGAAAATCAAGTTCTGAATGAGATTTGAGATCATGGGTTCCACCATTGAATAAATCATATGATGTAGACTTAGCAGCCTGACTTGGGTCTAGCCTATATGTAAATTCTGAGCTAAAAAAGGCATTCTTATTTGGTCTAGGCTCAAGTTCTAGGCTTGTAGGAAAGATCCAATCAAAACCCCACTCGTCCAACTCCTCGATTTCTGTATCGTAAATTGGCATGACTTCCGAAAAATCGATCTGAATCTCTGAGGATGTTGGAGAGGGATATTCATCAAATAGAGGCCCAAAATCATACTCTTCATTGAAACTTTGATTTTCGTCATACGGGGCCTCGTAATCTTCCCAATAAGTTTCAGATCCAGATTCTAGGCTAAGGATGTGGGTTGAATTACTAGAATCTAGGTTCGAATAACCCTCGAGGGTCACCTTATCAGAATAAGGGGCGGGATTTACACCCTTGAGAGGTTCAGTTCTAATCTCATCATTGCAGGAGTCTTGGAATTCTGTGTTTGGTGACTCAAGGTCTAGGGTTGGCTCAACATTGTGATCTCTTGCAATTAGAACTTCCCAACCTATTTCAAGATCAGGCATGTTGTACTCCATCTGGGTTAGGAATCCATGATAACCTTGTGCCTCTGACCCGAGATTTGGGAAATCGAATTGATCCTCAATACTATTCCAAGATGGTTCATCATCTGTTTGGAGCATGTACGGGCATTTCTGATCGAGAATTTGTTTCAATAATCTCATCATCTCTTCCATTTTTCAAGATCATCTTGGTGTTGTTCCCATAGTACAGGATTTGTGATGCATTGAAGGTATTCACAGTTGTGCAACTTTTCTATCTCAATGTATCCTGTTATGAGAATGTATTGGGTTTATCCTTTTGTGGCTTCTGTTAATAATACTTGGGCACAGTTTATGATGAAAGTTGTGGTTGTTGGTACACTAACCTGAATGTCTTCTATTGGTGTTAAGGTTTTGTATTCAATTTCATAGAATTCAAGGACATCCTCAATCATCCTATCTCTCATGGATCTTTTTGATTTAGGTTTCTTGAATGGTAATCCTAAGTAACTAGGCTGCATATTTGAATCAGATGGTGGAATCAAGATGTAGAATCAGAATTCGGATCAAGATGTAGAATCAAGTTGTGAAGTGATTAGATTTGAATAGAGAATCCCACTGAAAATCTATGTGTGTGCTCTAAAGAGAAGGGATGAGGTACTGGATGTGTTTTTGACCCAATCAAGGCACCCAAAGATGTTTGGATGACTATGGAGGTTCGGGGCGAATGATACCCCTAGATCGGAAAGTCGTCCGCTTGAGACTTACCTAGATAGCCAGAGAAGGAGAGTCTGGCAAAAACCCCTACATGGTAGAGCGTCCCCACGAGTTACAGGGTTTCCCCCACCCGACCTCTCTTGTCACTGAGATTCCAGGTAGACCAGAATGGGGATCTTGACCTCTTAAGTCTGTCACTTTTATTTAAGCTCAAAGGTGCTTAGGGTTCCACTTGAACTTTAGATGTTTTGGTTTTGTGACCTAATTTGGAGGTTGGTTGGCCTATAATGTAGTCCAACTTCACCTGACCTACCCTAAAGATGGCATAATAATTCTAGGTCAAGACCTATAAATCACCCTGATTTGACTCCCAGGTTATTAGGTCCAAGGTTTTTAAGGTTCAAGTGATTTTAGAACTTAATTTTAGGGTTTGTTTTGGTTAAATTCTTTCAATCAAGGGCTTGGGTAGCACACAGATGCAGGTGGGTTTGTTTCCTTTTATGTAAGCATGTGTGAACTAGCACTCCAAAACCCTACTGTAGAAACCCTAATTTGGTTATATTTCCAATCCTCTTTGATTTTCACAGAAGTTCTCTTTGGACTTCAAACAAGAAGTGTGTAGTCCGCGGAGATTTAGGAATTAAGCGTGATCTGTAATAGGCACAGAATTTGTGGGGTAGGATCTCTAAAAATCGCTTCAACTTCAATAAGTTGTGAAAAAAATTTTTTTGCAAATCAGGAAACTAGCCTTTTAAATGATAATTACTATAAAAAGAAGGCAAGTGATTCCTAATTTGATTGCTTCCTTTTTGTTTTCCTAGGATTAAGAGATGGATTAGGGAAGAAGAGAGAAGTTACCTGCTCTGGAGTGGTTGATTTGCGTGGGAGATCTCCTCGTGAACTACCTGCAAAATCACAGCAAAATAAATAGGACTAGTGATCAATTGCGCGTTGCTCCCCGGCAATGGAGCTAAAATGTTTATAAGGCGAAATCGAGTTTAAAGTAATGCGTTGTAATATAGTTGAAATTGCTTTGAAAACAAATAAATTTTATTACTCGAAGTTTAAGTCTGAGGTCGAACATAGGGAGCAAATGGAATTCATGTACTAATCTCAATAATAGATGCAATTTGAACACATAAAACTACTCAAAATATAATTCAGAATGTCAAACATGAGTTTATGAATAATAAAATGTAGCATAAAAGAGAAATTAGGAAGAATTGGACGTCTGATTATAGAGTTAGACGTCTTAAAAGTGTTTGACTTTTCTTATTCTTTTGCTTCTTCTCTTTGGCTTGTTCTTCTTTCCTTCCTCTTTGGCTTCTCTTCTTTCTTCTTTCTTCTGTTCCTTCCTGCCTTGGCTTTTGCCTTCTTCTCTAAGCTCTGGCCTTCAGCTCTTCTTCTTCCTTCTTTCCTTAGCTTCTTTTACAACTCTGATCCTCTTCCGCTTTCTTCTCCTTCAATCGTGCCTTCTCCTTCAGCTTTCTTCTTCTCTGCAGCTTCTCCTTTAGCTTCCTCTTTCTTCTTCCTTTCCCTGCAAATGCAAAACCTACCCCTACCCTCCCCCACGAACTCTCTCTCTTTCTCTCTTAGGCTCGCTCTCCCAAAGCCTTTCTCGGGTAAACGGGTTGGGTTAGTGCGCCCGAAACTAGGCCCACCAGCGTGGGTGGTGGGTGAGGAGTGCTCGGGTAATCGAGTCTCAGGATACCAGGTCTGCGGAGCGTGGGGCACGGACGAGGCGTGAGGGAGAGAGTGGGACCTCACCCCGTGTCAGGAGGTGATAAGCCCCTGACACATTTTCATCTTGTACTGCTCCTTTCACTAGAAAACAACTGAGGTGGGACTAAATGTCCCACCTGCTTCCTCGTGCGCACTCGCAGGGGTCGCGCTCAATTGCTGCGGCTGCAAGGGTCTCCAAAGCCAATCTCTTGGCTGGCAGTGTGCGTGCAACAAATCCGCATCTCCTAGACCTGGATGCCTGGAGCAGGCTGCCTGGTTCGAGCTTGCGAGCAAGCTTCACATCAGCTTCAATGGCGACAGAGGTCTGAACCTGCGTTCAAGCAACACAGCCTTGTGACCTCATTGGAACACGCAGGAGGCTTCATCGTGGCATGGCGAAGATGTCTCAATGGTTGGCGTGGCGTGGGATGGCCTAGGCGTGCGTGCCTAGGTCGTCCTGTGGCTGTGGAGATGGGTTTGTTCGGGGGAAGAATGTGGAGCGTGTGGTGGTCAATGGAAAGGGGGAAAAAGATCAGTGGAATGTGGCGGAGCTTCTGAGGTGTTTGGCGTGGTGGGTGGTTGTGTGGAGTGGTGGATGCACCTTGCCGGTGGTTTGCCGGAGGTGGAGAAGACAGTGGTGGTCTGTGAACGTCGAGGGTTGAAAATAGAAATAGAGAGGGGGAAAATAAAGAGAAGAGAGGGGGATGGTGCGTATTTGCCGCCTTTGGAGACGAAGATCCCAGTTAGAAGGGGACAGCGACGACGAGGAGGATACAGGCGTGTGTGCAGGTACGACGCGATGTGGACGACGAAGGCAAGGGCAACTCTGCCACTGGTATTGTGGTAGAGCGATAGGAGGAGAAATAGGTTGCTAGAGCTCGCTGGGTGTCTGGTTGGAGGAGAAGAGATGAAATTGAGGGGTTATCTCCGGCCAAACCAAGCTGGGGATGAATGGCAGGGCTAGGGAACTTTAAATAGCCTCTGGCAGAGGGCCTTGTGCTTGGAAGGTAAGCTTCCAAGCACGGGTAGCCTCGCCGAACTGGGAAGGCGAGAGATACCCAAATCTCTCATGCGTTCGCATGAGAGATTGGGTGGCAATTAGGGCTTGAGATTGGGTTCAAACAATCGGAAATTCCTTAGAGAATCTCCCTTTCAAATTTGAGAGGGAGTCTCTAAGGAATTAAGGAGAAATCCCCCTTGAATCCTAGCCGGAGTAGGATTCCTCCACTGTAATGGTAGAGGGACCTAATTGCAAAGAATGATGAGGAAGATAGGGGGTATTTGCAACAGTTTTCAAAAGCTAGGGGTCTAAATGCTGTTGGGTTGGACTATTTTGCAAAGTAGGTCAAGGTGAACTCCCCTTAGGTCCAAATTTTGGTATAAACCTAATTTGGACCTAAGGAATCCAATGGTGAAGTTGGATTTTAGGTTTGTCCACGTTTGACTAGGCATTTTATACAAAAACCCAATTTAGGGTAAATATTTGACTCGGACCCATATTTAGGTCAAAATAGGTTCTAAATGCCAAATTGAAGGTTATAAACCCTAGAGGATATTTTTCCATGATTTATAGAGGGTTTATTTGAATTTTATCATGACCAGAACCTTGTTAAGTTAAGTGGGTCTGTTTTAGGGTTATAGGAAGTCATTTAATTCCCAGATTTCACATTAACACTTTTCTGATTGAAACAACCCACTTTTTATCTTGTTAAGACCAATTAACCTATGCTTAGTTCCTGAGAAATCCTGTTGTTGTACTGTAATGGTAAAATTATAGTTTCACCCTTTGTTTCTTGCTTTTCTTTCAAACTAATTATTCCTTGAGTTAGGCCCTTCATTTGGTTATGTAGGAGCTTTTGTTTTCTTTTCTAAGTCAAAATGAGCTAGTTAGGGCTCATGATGGTGTCCCCATCAACCCGTATCCACCCTCGTCTGACTCCAGGACCGGAGGGACCTCCAATCCGATTTACTCTAGTTGGGGGAACTCTGAACCCTCATACTCTGATTTTCCTGAAGTTCCTCAGACTTACAAGGACCTTAACGCCATCCAGAATGACCCATTCTCTAATACTTATATCCTTGGATGGTAGAATCATCCCAACTTCCTGTGGGCGAGAAATACTCAGAATCAAAGACCACCTTATCAACCCCGTCCACAAGCTCCTCGTCCATATCAGTCGCCTCAGCCTCAGCCCAACCCCACCTATCAATCTGGGCCAAACCAAGTAGATCAAATGACTTTTATCCTTCAGACTCTGGCTGACATCTAGAAGACAAATGTGGCAATACAAAAATAGGACAAGGACGAGATCACAGAGTTTCGCAATCAACTCACCCAGATGGTGAATTCTCGCCAACCTGGCACACTCCCTTTGCAACCTCTGCCAAATCCAAATAATGTGTCGACCCAGAGGCGCGTTATGAACCCAAATCCGGGCCACACCCACATGTTTTATCAGTCCCCTTCTGTTCCATCACCCGACGGGATGGAAGCTTCTACATCTTACGTGGGATTTCAACAGCAGCCACCTATTTTTCTAACCCCAAACCAAAATCAAACAGGACTAAATTCCGTAACAACCCGTAGTGGTAAAGCAACTCAAGACCCACCTTATCCAAGCCAATCTAAGCCTGGTAGTAACTCAAGATCTAGGATAGTTATCCAGGACACCCCTATCCCAGATCAAGAACTTGGACCTATTCTAGAGGAACCAATCAAGGTTCCATTTCCCGAGGCCTTGACCAAGGGAAAGAGGATAACCAAACCCGTGGCTCCTAAGGAGGATCTGGTCAAGCTCTTTGAACAAGTCCATATAAACATCCCCTTGATGGATGCAATCCGCCACATACCGGCTTACGCACGATTTCTAAAGGACGTGTGTACACCCAAGCATAAGCCACGAACCAAAGGTGGGAGTCCAATCATACTGTCAGAGCAAGCCAGCTCTGTAATCTTGAGCAAACTCCCACCTAAGGCTAATGACCTAGGTACTCCCCTGATTTCATGTACTATTGGTGATACCTAATTCGATAGAGCCTTATTAGATTTAGGTGCCTCCATAAACCTAATACCTACATCCCTCCTTGACCACCTTGAGGAATCTGAGCTTAAACCAACAGAGGTGACGTTGTAATTAGCTAATCGATCCATTAAGTCACCCAAAGGAGTACTCGTGGTTGTCATCGTTAGGGTACGGGATTTCTATTTCCCCATGGATTTTATAGTCTTGGATATGGATGCACCTAAAAACCCGAGGGATACACCGATTATACTAGGGAGATCCTTTCTGGCCACTGCTAGGGCCAATATAAACTATGAGGATGGCTAAATAGAACTAAAATTCAGGAACCAAACACTGAAGATTGACATCTTTAAGACCCAACAAGGGATTAATTACAGTGTTATAGAACAAATATGTGATATCAAGGTCGTGGTTGATGAGCCATACATCGAGGACAACCTGATTACTCCCGATCAACAGTAAGAAGATCAAAACCCACAAATAGAGGAGTGTGACCCTGATCTAGATACACCCATAACTCCTTCCCTTGCTCCTGACACACACCCTGAACCGCCCGCTACTGCTGATAACCCCGTTCTGGAACTCAAGCCTCTTCCCGATCATCTAAAATATGCCTTTTTGGGTTCTAATAAGACGTTTCCTGTGATTAACAACTCCAGACTTACACCTGACTAGGAATCCCATCTGGTTACTATTCTCCAGCAACATCGTAGAGCCATTGGATGGACTCTCAATGATTTGATTGGAATTAGCCCCTCTTATTGCACACACCGTATCTACACCGAAGTGGGCACACGACCATCACGGGAAATGCAGAGACGTTTGAATCCTAATCTATAGGAGGTCATGAAAAAGGAGATCATTAAGTGGTTAGATGCAGGGATCATCTACCCGATCTCCGACAGTCGATGGGTGAGTCCAATCCAGGTTGTGCCTAAGAAGGCAGAACTCGCTGTCATCACGACTGAGATCGGAGAAGTCATACCGACTCGTGTGGCTAACTTGTGGAGAGTCTGCATTGATTACAGAAGACTCAATTCCTCCACGAAGAAGGACCATTTCCTACTACCGTTTATCGATCAGATCCTCGAGAAACTAGTGGGAAATAGATTTTTTTTCTTTTTGGATGGGTACTCTGGTTATAACCAGGTGGCAATCCATCCTGAGGACCAAGAAAAGAACACTTTTACTTGCCCCTTCGGGACGTACATGTTCCAAAGGATGCCGTTTGGTCTCTGCAATGCACCCGCGACTTTTCAACTGTGCATGCTTGCCATATTCTTAGATATGGTAGGTGATTATCTGGAAGTCTTCATGGATGACATTTTAGTATTCGGAGAATCATTTGACGATTGCCTCCTACACTTGGTCCAAATCCTCAGGTAGTGTATTGACGTGAATTTGGTTCTTTCCTGGGAAAAGAGCCATTTCATGGTGCCTGAAGGAATTGTCCTGGGACATCTTATTTCAGAAAAAGGCATCCAAGTCGATCGAGCCAAGGTGAACTTGATTTCCAAACTCCCTTTGCCTAGCTTGATCAAGGACATCCGATCTTTTCTGGGGCACATCGGTTTCTACCGTCAATTTATTCCTGATTTCTTGAAAATCGCATGCCCCCTGACATCTCTACTCTCTAAGGATGTACCTTTCGAAATCTCCAAGGAATGCACTCAAGTATTTGAAATCCTCCATGACCGAGTTAGCCAAGCTCCGATCCTATAGTCCCCTGATTGGTCTCAACCCTTTGAGATCATGTGCGATGCATCTAATTTCACTGTAGGAGCGGTACTAGGACAGAAAATTGACGGGAAACCCGTGGTCATCTACTACGCTAGCAAAACACTTGACGAGGCTCAGCGTAACTACACAGTTACTGAGAAAGAGCTGTTAGCCTTAGTATTTACCCTAGAAAAATTCGGATCTTATCTCCTGGGTTCCTGTGTTCTTATCTACTCGGATCACACAGCTGTGAGGCATCTCCTTGCAACACCAACCACCGAGACACCTTCGGCGTGTCACGGCAAAGCTCCCTGTGTGATTTGACGAGGATGTAAGGTTGTTTTTCTTGTGGACAGGTATAGGTCACAGCCGCCATTGGAGTAAGCTCGAAGAAGCTTGCAAGATTCATTCCAGACCCCAGGCATTAGGCTCTAGGTTCCTAGACTCGCGGGCTTCCTTCGCGAACAACTCCAGCCCAGCAATTAGAGACCAAAGCCCCACACTTGCTGCAATCGAGCACGTCACTTGCTGCGGAAGAGCGCAAGAAGAAGGTGGGACATTTAGTCCCACCTCGGAAGTTTTGAAGCAGGCGGTGTGCTATAAGTGGAAAAAGTGCCAGGGGCATATTGCCTCCTGACACAGGGTGAGGTCCCACTCATCCCACTTGCCTCGTCTGCGACCCACACCTCCACAGACCTGGTTCCCTACTCGACTGCCCACGCACTCCTCGCCCACCACCACTCGTCGGTGGGGCTGGTCCCGGGAGCACTGACCCGACTCGTTAACCCGAGAAGGCTCTGGGAGAGCGAGCCTAAGAGAGAAGAAAGAAGTGAGAATTTGCAGGGGGGTAGGGGGTAGGTTTTGCTCTCAGGGAAAAGGAAGAAGAAGACACTAAAGGTGAAGCTGCAGGAGAAGAAGAAGAAGGCTGAAGAGGAAGCTAAGGAAAGGAAGCCATAGCAGAAGCCAAAGGAAGAAGGAGAAGGGCAGAAGTCTGAGCAGCTAAGGAAGAGAAGGCTTGGCTAACGAGAAAGAGAAAGGCTGAAGTCAGAAGCAGAAGGAAAGAAGAGAAAGAAGAAGGAAGAAGAAGCTAAGGCCAAAGACGAGAGAGGGAATCAGAAAGAAGAAGAAGACAGAAGAAGAAAGAAAAAGGTGAAGACAGAGAACAAATGAGAAAAATCAAAAGAAGCACTGTAGCATTGAGCACTTAAGACGTCTGATTTTTGCATCAGATGGCCATATTTCTTTTTTAACTTCTATATACATTGAGATCATCTTTCTTGCTTTATAACTTTAATTCTTCATTGCATATTTTGTCAGATTTGAAAGTTGTGTTCTTGGTTTATAAATCCTAATTTGCTCCCTGTGTTCGACCTCGGATTTATATTTTCGAGTAATAAACTTTATTTCTTTTCAAAGCGATTTTGGCTATACTACAACGTAATTTTTTTAAAACTGATTTCACTTTCGACAAACAGTAACCTGTGCGAAAACTTTCAAGCGAACGAGGGTCGACACAAATCGGCACCCCAAGTTTTTTTTTTTTACAGAAATAGGAGTAAATCTTATTCATTCCCCACTCCCAGGAGGCAAGAAAAGGCAAGGGGACTAGACCAAAACCTACCTAATACAGATAAAAAGGACCACAACTCGTGGCCTAGTACAAAAGAGCAAGACCCCAAAAACCAAGAAGCAACCAAGCGAACCTCAGAAGGGAGATATAATGCAGGGGAACTGAAGCCTATCAAGCCTCAAAAGACCCTTACTCCTCGATTATAGCATAGAAGAGTGCAGGACAATATCCCAATTCCCAGTAATAAGAGTAGCAAAATGAGAAGCTAAGGCGTTAGCTGCTGGACAGATATAAGTGAAAGAATCAATCCTCACCCTATTTGCCAGTAGTAAGGAAGCTTCCATTCTGAGGTTCCAAGGGAGGGGGATCTTCCCCTTCCACCAAAACTGAAGCAAAGCAGAATCAACTTTCAAGTGCAAAGTCCGAGCTCCATCAACTTTGGTCAATGCATGAGTAAAGGCATTCATCAAGGCCTTCTCCTTGTTATCAATAGGAGCCAAACACATAGCGGCAGTAATAAAATCTCCTCTTTGATCACGCACCACCCATCCTATCTGGAAGGAAGACCCATATTGATGGCCTACAACATTAATTTTAATCCCATTAGGAGGACAGATCCAATTAGCAATAAAAATTTTAGGCTGAAATTCCTTAAGCCATCTATCAAACTCAAAACTACTCCAACTCCTATCTAAAATATAATCAATCTAGCAGAAAGAAGCATTATCATGGTGGAGGCTATTCCTAACATTCCAGATGTTAAACCAGATGAAAGAAATGAGGCCCTTTTGAATATGATCACTGTGATTTTTTACAGGAGACGACATCCGCTGGAAGAAAAGAGCAGGCGGAACAGTGCGAATGGCCATCTTAGAGGAGACCCATGATTGCACAGCAATCATAGGCCTTCATTCTCTTGAATTATGCCAGAACTTAGCTTAACATGAACATTCTGCATGCATATGCATCATATTGTACATCGTAGTTGATATATGTGTTTTATGCATAAAATTGTGCTATTTGAGAGGTATCACTCATTGCAAGTAATTCAGGATTGCGGATGGCCAATCCAACTGCATGGATCTATTCAAAACTTCGACGGGAGTCCAACGCTTCCAAGATCGCATCAATCAAACTCCCATAGCACCCTAGGGAATCCGTAGAAGATCATGAGCCAAGGGGCAAATTAAAGAAGATCCTGACCTCAGATGACAAATCCAACTGCACTGATGGATCCGGATTGATGTTCTCAGCCCAATGGTGCAGAAATCAAGTAATCGAAGGCCTACATCACCAGATACAAGGAAAAGAAGATGAACGGGCATGATGCACCACGTGGCGCCATCACATCCACTCCCTCATCACAGACTCATCCAAGAAGGATGCACCGCACGTTGTAGACTATTGGATCTTCATCCATTGGCCACGAGCGCGGCATGTCACCCACCCAGATCGAATAAGGATAAATAGAAACAAACAAGTATATATAATAAAAAGCTTGTGCAGTGCGTTGGCTCACGTGCGTGCGCGTAAGCACAGGACGTGGATTCGAGCCATGCGCTGCGCAAAAAAATTGAAACGGCATTGGTTGTGTGGGCACGTGCAGGCGTAATTGAGCGATCGAAGGGCAGAGGCGTGACCACGTGGCGCAATCAGAGTGCACCATGGGCGGATTGTAAGATTGGACACACATTTTGCTAGATTTGGAAGGCAAGGCAAGTGCGCATAAGTGGTTCGATTGTAAGATCAGATGGATGAGGTTAAAGTGCCTAGAAGAGGCGAGCAGCAAGGTGAAAACGCGAAGGGCGCACGCAGGCGATTTACGGCCGCGTGATGGAGGATCGACTCTCCATGGAGCGCCACATGGTAGCATCAGAGTGAACTGAGGGAAAAAGAAGGATTTGGAAGGCTCTTGCACGAGATTAAGGGGGCCAAATGCCCTTTTTACCCCCCACCAAAGCTATAAAAAGAGCCCAAAAGGGCCCCCTTTGAAGGCATTCCTTCATTCTCTTCTTCTTCCTCTTTCTTCAACCTTTCTTTCTTCTTCTTCTTCCCGTCTTCTCTGCATTTGGCTCTGCATCCCCGTCTGAAGCATTCGTTGGGCCACCCTGACAGATCGTTGCTGCTCTTCTCAACCTCTCCAAAAGGCCACCATGAATCACCTGTGGTGCCCTTGTTCTGTTTCAACAGTAGTTTGTTTTATGTTTTATTTAAATACATGTATCCAGTTTATGTTTAATCTCTTCTTGTGATATAAATATTGTGATTGATTGTTCCTTTTACTTAGCCTTTATATTTGAAATAAACGTATGAAATCAGAAGTGTTTTCTGTCACCCTGTGATCGACTGAGACTCACCAGTTCCGTTAATTATTTTCTTGAGACATATTTTGTGCTATACTACAGCGCACTCATCTTTTACGCGATCTATGCCGCGAACAAATTGGCGTCGTTGCCGGGGAGGCAAGGCGACTTTTGATTTTATCTCTAATACAATATTTTTATGTGCAAGAACAATGATATGAAGTAGCGAATGAGGAAAATCAGGTGCATACATTCCTATTAGAAATTCGACCAGAAAGTAAGTGTCATCTTTAGAATTCAATAGTCATGTTTCTAATGCTCCAAAAATCCTGAAATTTGGACTAGAACTAGATCTTCAAATTATTTTTTCAATGCCACCTTAGTCAAAGGGAAATTCTTTCTTTGGAATTTTTGAAAAATTCATGGATTACATACTGATCTGATTGCTTGAAAACAACACTTTTATGAACTTTAAAAATTAATTCTATCTAACATACAAATTAAATTGACTCAAAATTTGTGGGGTGTGAAAGATAATGAAATTAGCTTTCAATATCATATTTTTACAAAATTTTGGAGCATATTGGATATAGTTTCCAACAGAAGAACCAACACAGGGTCTAAATCCTAGATTTAACCCCTGGCTAGATAAAAATTCATAAATAATTATTGGAAGTAGGAAAAATTTTTGAAAAATACTCTCTGAAAAGATTATTACAAAAGAAATCTTCTTTCCAAGTTTCAAATCGTTTGGATTCCATCTCACTTTAGAGCATACTTTGGAATTGTGGTCTACAATTTGAAAAAGAACTTAGAAGTGTATGAATCAATAAGACCACATGGACTAACCTGGACTTCAATGAGCCCAAAAGTTAGTCGGTGAGGCAAGCCACCTTGTGGACCTTCCACCATCTACTACACTGAAGAAACATGTTAAGAATTCATGAAAATACATCAAACAACCTGCATTTGGCTTGAAACTACAGGGTAGTTCCAACCTCTCCTGCAAAACCTGGTGATTAAGCCTGCAGGGCAGTGTTAAACGACCGTGGCTGCAAGGTAACGGAACCGGAGGCAAATATCAAAGAAAGAACCTCCCTCGTAGTCCCCTCGTAACCAGACTAGTCGGGTTAGCCTAAGAGGTGGGAATTCCTTACAGTTGGTCTCTGGCCGAATTTTCAATATAACTTAAATGAAAAATTAGGTCATCTGATCTAAAGGACCACTTTGATTAACAAGGCCTTAGCCTTGTTCTGCTTGACTACACCAACCCTTTGAGTTGGTGTATGCAAGGAAAAAGGTCATTAAGATTTAAACTTACGGGACCTTGGGAGCCAAACCCAAGGCGACGAAGGCGATTTTCGCCCGACCTCTCTTCTCAACCTTCTTCCATCCGATTAGCTGCAATGGCTAATCCCGGTCCTCGAATTCGTTAGGATCCTGAGAATCAGGACCCAATGGCTCGTTTGGAAGCTAGGGTTAAGGAAAGGGAACAAAAATATGAGCAGAGCATCTACCGGATTCTCATGACACCCGACAGGATGTAGCATCCACCACGTGGAGAACAACTGTGTGACTTTTATGATCTGGTGGCAACAATCATAGCACCTCAAGTCCAGATTCCCGCAGGTGGAGATGCATTCAAGTTAAAGCTGAATATCATAAGTCTAATTCAGACTCATTTCCATGGAAACTCGAATGAGGATCCCTTCCAGTACCTCAAAGACCTGAGTCGAATTGCAAAGTCAATTTGGCGTAGGAATATAGATATTGGAATTGTTCTCATGAAGCTTTTTCCTTTTTCTCTTAAGAATAAAACTGCTTATTGGTTCAAGACCATCAGGAGGCTAATTGGAACCTGGGAGGAATTACGTCGCGAATTCCTCCAAAAGTTCTTCCCGATCGGTCGAACAAATGCCATAAGGCACGCAATCACGACCTTTGCTCGAGGCCCTGGAGAGAAGCTACATAACGCCCGGGACAGATTCCACGATCTTCTCAGGAAGTGCCCACACCATGGTGTACCCAAATGGCACCTTGCGCAAGTATTTTACCATGGGTTGTATGACACACATCGGTACCTAGCTAATGCATCTAGCGGTGGGAATTTTCTTGCGGAGGTTAAGAACAACGCATTTGAACTGTTCGAGTCCTTAGCAGAGAACTCTATGAACGTCGCCTCAATGAACCAGTTCCAGCGACCTAGACAGCAATGAGTTAATGTCCACGAAGCTCAAGCCGAGTTTGCCTGAGTTGACATGGACATTATCACCAAAAAGCTGGATAAGGTGGATCTGCTTGATAAGAAGCCTGATGAATTAATGCGAGGAAGATTTGGATCTACTGGCAGCATTGCTCCATCTTACTCCTGTCAAGCACCCAAGCCCCCTCTGCTCGTACATATCCGGTTACTCGGGATGTTTTCTCTCCATCTTCGTGGGATCCTGCATACCAGGAACCCGTGAACAATATGGATCTGGCACTATACAATTAGGGTTACGCACCACATGATGATGCAAGTGCATATTCTTTTGATAAATTTGCATCTGAGACGTCTTCGGCTTACGAAGATGTTAATGCCATTCAGGGATATGGGCGTAACAACTCGTATTTTGAAACATATAACCCTGGTTGGCACTAGCATCCCAATTTCACTTGGTCTGGTAATCCATAGAGACTGAGTCAAGTTCCGCACTACCAGACTAGACAATACTGGATTGCGTAGAATACGTATCCAAGGCAGTAGCCATTCTCGTCTTAGTAGCAACAAACACGCTCTATCTATCAACAGTTGCACCAAGCTGCCAACTACCCTCCAAAGCGGGCCGACCCTTTGGAGTTGTTGAAGGAGGAATTGCAGGCATCAATTCGGAAATGTACTCATGACAACCTCCAAATAATAAAGGCAATGGCTAACCAAATACAGAGCATACAAAACACGCAAAACCAGATGATGTAGGAGCATAGATCATAGGGAGCTTTGCCCTCCCAACTTGTCCCAAACCCGAGATATGTGCAGAATCAGGGCGCCCTACATAGATTCCAAGCACCACAGGGGTAGGCACACTCTGTTGTGCAAGCACCTCCCGCACCTCCTGGTTATGGGCTCGGTCAGCCACCTTTGTTGCCAAACCCTGTGTATCCAGAACAACCCGCTCCTCTGCCCCTTCATGGACAGCACCCTGATGCAAAAGCTGTCACCTTAAGGAGCGGAAAGACTACACAAGACCCTCTACCTAGGCAAGTGAGTAATGATTTTCCCTTCGCTATACCACGAGATGACTCACAACCCTCTTCCTCTCACAGGCCATCTTCATTAGATAAGGGAAAGAAGCCCCTAGATCCTGAAATTCCCGTCCCTTTTCTCATAGCCCTAACACAAGATTCAGCATGGAAAAAGGACACGTGGAATTTTGAGGACATGAAATCTATGTTCAAGGAAGTTCACATTCAGGTCCCTCTCCTCAAAGAGATAAATCACATCCCAAATGTTGCTAGGTTCTTTAAGGACTATTATACTCCGAAGCGGTAGCAGAGGATCGGACGGCAAGCGGTATTATCTGAGGAAGCCAGTGCAGTTATTTTAGTTGACTTACCACCCAAGAAGAAGGACCCGGACACACCATTGATTTCCTGCTTGTTGCAGGATTCCCCTTTTGATAGGGCCCTTCTTGACTTGGGGTCATCCATCAACCTAACTTCCACCGCAGTATTTGATCGATTTCAATTTGGGGAGTTAAAACCCACCTCGGTTACCATATAGTTGGCTGACCGATATGTAAAAACACCAAGGGGGTTGGTTGAAAATGTGATCGTAAAAGTCCAAGGATTTTGCTTTCTAGCAGACTTTTTTGTTCTTGATATGGTGGTTCCTCCTAATCTCTGTGATACACTGATTATTCTAGGTCGCCCGTTTCTGGCAACCGCCCACACAAACATCGACTGTGCATCAGGGTGCATGGAGATTGCCCTAGGAAACGAAAAGCTTAGATTAGACATTTTCAGGGCATCAAAGAACTTTGATTGTGATTTGATCGAGGAGGATAGTGAAGATGAAGATTTAGCTTTCTGTGGGAACATTAAGCTCCTCTGCAGTGACCCAATGGCACATTCATCCTCACTATCATGGGTCTTTGACCGCGATCCACACGGAACTGAGACTAATGATATACACATTTTGTCCCATGGATTTGGTTGTCATAGGAGTTCATCTACTCTTAACACCCCTGATCCTGACTATCCTGTCCTATCCAGCACGAATATCTTAAGACAGGAGTACTTGACCACTACAGGCAGATTCTTCATTAGTCAGGATCAGCAAATTTTTGCTATTATTTCCTTCCCTCCCCTGCACAACCCTCCTCCTCATCCTCCCTACCCTCCACTACTAGAGTTGCAGCCCTTACCTAATTCGCTCAAATACATGTTTCTAGGAGAAAGTGAGACATATCCAGTGATTATCAATCCTCACTTGACTCTGGATCAGGAACACCAGTTGATCTCCATTTTGCAAGCACATAGGGCTGCTACCGGGTGGGGCATTGCTGATCTCCATAGAATTCGCCCGTCATATTGCACTCACCGTATCTACACTGATGAAGGGGTGAGATCATTGAGACAACCTCAGAGATGCCTAAATCCAAATATGTTGGAGGTTGTCAAGAAGAAGATCATTAAATGGTTGGACACAGACATTATCTATTCGATTTCCGACAGCCAGTAGGTGTGTTCCATTCAGATGGTGCCCAAAAAGGTGGGACTCACTGTAATAAAAAGTGAATTGGGCAAATCCATCCCAACTCGCACCATGACTTCTTGGCGGGTCTACATTGACTATAGGAAGCTAAACTTGGCCACCAAAAAGGATCATTTTCCTTTGCCCTTTGTTGATCAGATTCTAGAACGGCTAGCTGGGCGTAGTTTCTTCTGCTTTTTGGATGGATGCTCCAAGTACAATCAAGTTGCAATCAACCCGGAAGACCAAGACAAGATGACTTTTACGTGTCCCTTTGGAACATTCACTTTTAAGCGGATGCCTTTCAGCCTCTGCAATGTACCAGCTACCTTTTAGTGATGCATGATGGCCATCTTTTTAGACATGATCGGGGACTGCGTAGAAGTGTTCATGGATGACTTCTCCGTGTTTGGAGACGATTTCTCATCTTGTCTCAATAACCTCACAAAAGTTCTGAGATGTATAGAGGTTAACCTAGTACTTTCATGGGAGAAAAGCCATTTTATGGTGAAGGATGGCATCATGCTAGGTCACAGGATCTCCTCTGATGGACTTGAGGTCGACCGAGCTAAGTCTGAAATCATTTCGTGATTACCTCCGCCTAGTTTGGTTAGGCAAATTAGATCATTCTTAGGGCATGTCAGATTTTATTGAAGATTCATTCGAGATTTCTCGAAAATTGCTCGTCCATTAACGAATCTTCTGGTGATCGACACACCCTTTGAGTTCGATTCCTCGTGTCTCAGCGCTTTCGAGACCTTGCGAAGCACTGTCTCCAGTGCACCTATTCTCCAACCCCTCGATTGGTCAATCGACTTCGAGATGTATGTGATGCTTCCGACTTCGCTGTCGGAGCCATTCTTGGCCAGTGTTGGGAGCGCCATCCATTTATAATATACTACGCTAGCAAAACGCTGAACGAGGCCCAACGTAACTATATAGTCACTGAGAAAGAATTGCTAGCCGTATTACTCCGGTTGGAGAAATTTAGGTCATACTTACTCGGGTCCAAAGTTATCATCTACACTGACCATTCCACCCTCCGGCATTTGTTGGCAAAGAAGGACCCAAACCCCGCCTTATCAGATGAATCCTTCTTTTGCAGGAGTTTAATGTCGAAATCCGTGACATCATCTACACTGACCATTCCACACTCCGGCATTTGTTGGCAAAGAAGGACCCAAACCTCGCCCTATCAGATGAATCCTTCTTTTGTAGGAGTTTAATGTCGAAATCCGTGAAAAAGCCGGAGCACATAATGTTGTAGCGAACCACTTGTCTCGGCTTGACCCAGACTACATCCATACTCCCCACCAATATCTGACCGATTTTCGGATGAGTCTCTGCTATCTATCAACTCTGTTGAGTTTCCTTGGTATGCTGATATAGCAAACTATCTTGTCGCAGGCAGGCTACCTACGGGATTATCCAAGGATCAAAAGCTCAAATTTATATCAGAGGCTAAATTCTATTTTTGGGATGACCCATTGCTCTTTCACATTGGGGCTGATCAGATCATTCGTAGATGCATCCCTGATTCGAAAATCTCTAGTGTGTTATCCTGCCACAGCGATGCTTGTGGGGGTCATTTCTCAGGCCGAAAAACCGCTACAAAGATTTTGCAGTCGAGATTTTTCTTGCCAACCATTTTCAGAGATACACACGAGTTTGCCAAGTATTGTAAATGATGCTAGGTAGTCGGTTCTATGACCTAGAGAGATATGATGCCTCTCCAATCCATTCTGGTCGTAGAAGTGTTCGACGTCTGGGGCATCGACTTTATGGGCCCCTTCCCGAACATGCATGGCCTTGAGTACATACTCCTTGCAATAGATTGTCTCAAAGTCGGTAGAAGCTATCTTAGCAAGACGTGCTGATTATAAGACTATTATATCCTTTGTCCGAGAATTTATTTTTGCGAGATTTGGAGTTCCCCGTGCCCTAATAAGTGATGAGGGAAGCCACTTCATCCATGCCCATTTCTGGTCATTATTGAATAATACGGGGTGCAGCACCGCATTGCTACCCCATATCATCCACAGACCAATGGGCAGGCTGAAGTATCAAACCGTCAAATCAAGCTTATCCTTCAAAATACGGTTACACCTGATAGGAAGGATTGGTCTGATCGATTGATTGATGCACTATGGGTATATCGGACCGCATACAAGGCCCTTCTCGGAATGTCGCCATACTGCATGGTGTATGGAAAGGCCTGTCACCTTTCTGTGGAGCTGGAGCATCGTGCCTTTTGGGCGGTGCAGAAGTGTAATTTTAACCTCGAGGCTGGAGGTTATGAAAGAAAGCTCTAGCGTAGTGAGTTAGAGGAGATTAGGTGGGAAGCTTATTAGAATGCAAAAATACACAAAGACAAGACAAAAGCTTTCCATGATTGGCACATTCGGAGGAAGGAGTTCGCACCTAACCAGCAGGTTTGGTTGTTTGACTTCCGACTCAAATTCTTTGTGAGAAAGCTCAAGTCCAAGTGGATTGGGCCGTTCCTGGTGGTCCACCCCTATCCTAACGGGGCGGTCCAAATTAGAGACCCGAAATCTGGGCAAATTTTTACGGGTAATGGCCAGCACCTCAAACCATTCTTTGCTCAGGAACCTCCTCATGCTGGCGAAATGATACATCTTCTTGAGGACGTATGATCGATGAGTTGCCCAGCTGGAGGCATTAAACTCAGCATGTATACATATATACATACCATATATACATAACATATTTCATTTACGCATAATGCTTTGCATATTGTTTTGCATATTGTGTATGGCATTGTAGTAATGACATGAGCTCAATGACAACTTAGAAGCAGTTACAGGTGATTTCTATCCATATACACCCGGCCCTATTTCTTTTATTCATGCATGTCCTCATGCAAACACTTAGGCATCGGGGGGTAGTCCATAAAAACTGAAAATTTTCTGCCAACAATTGGGGGATTAGATCTCTTTATCAAGAGGTTTTATTAGATAATTATTCTTTAGTAGGTTCCTAGACTTAGAATCCGATGTAATTTCATACTTGCATGTAGAATTTGCAATGGATCCACTGTGAAAACCGATAGATATCTCTAGTTTGTCGAGAAGAAGCATTGCTTCTTCTCCTAAAGCCTTGGACAACAATCAGGGAGTTAGGTGAACCATCTTCTAGTAGATCCACCAAAACATACGTGAGATGAGAGTAGAGAGTCTATTGGTGCTCTAAGACTAGTGTAAGGAACCTTTAATCTTTAATAATTGAATAATGATACTCGAAGATGGGTATAGTTTTCGCTCTCAGTTCTTGCGTACTACATCTGTGAGAAATTCCATACGAGAGCCACCAAATAAGGCAAAAACACACAGAGTGGGTTCTGATAAAACTTGGACTGAGGTGGATGGTCACGACCGTCCTCTACGAAATCCTTGGCTAAAGGAGGGTATCACTGTCAAGATCAGAAATATGTTGTCCTATCCATTCTCTACCCGGTGCCGAGAGTAGGCACTTCCAGCAAATAAGCCACCTGAGATCCTCTTGGTCACCCCCAAAAATCCCAAATAATGCCTCGTGGATAAAAGTATGTATGTCATGTTGAATTGTTGCATTATGTTATGTTGGTAACGTCATTGTTCCAGCATATATATATATATATATATATATATATATATATATATATATATATATAAGCATACAAAAGGGATATTTGCTTGTAAGAAAAAAAATGTTATGTTAAGAAGTTTGAATTATGTAAGTCAAAATGTTTTGAGGCAATAACATCTACCATCCTCACGAACCACCAAATATAGCCTAAACCTATTTTTCTATATTTCTGACTGCCTGAATATGGGTTGAGAAGTTTGACTTAGTCGTAGGGTTATCAGAACCTAATTAAAGTGTAATGCCATGTAAGACCACCAAATACAGTTGCAAATATGGTAAGATGTGAGCTCAGAGAAAAAAAAAGAGAAGAAGAAGAAGAAGAAAGAAAGAGAGAAAAGAAAAAGTACAAAAGATTAAAGAGAGCAGAGTTTTCCAGCCCTTCTCTAAGTTAAGTTATTCAATAATCTAATAATCTAGGAATGGGTTAATTGGGGGAAAGATGAGAGGGAGAGGGAGAGAGCGTGGATGGCGTCGGGCGGTAGGCGGCGATGGCGTGGAAGTGGCTAGGGCTGAGGAAGGGGGCAAATGGAAGACATGGAGGTTGAGGAACTGGAGGAGAAGGGAGAGGGACTGGCAAGCGCGTGTTGGTAGGACAACCTATAACTACCTAAGAAGGCCTTGGAGGAAAACTAATGGTGAGGTCTTGTGCTTCAGATGCAGACGAAGGGGGCACTTGGCTGTGATCTGTAGAAACCCTCTAATATGCCTGGCGTGTAGGGGTGAAGGACACAAATGTTATTCTTGCCCTAGGATGAAGCCGCCACATACAAAGATGGCCTCTCTGCGTCTAGGCTGGGAAACGAGGAAGGAGCCCTGACTGCCACCATCGCCGGTGCTTGGCAGACACTCAATTGAAGTGGAGATCCCGTTATCTGAGGAGATCTCTTATGTGGAGATCATGTTGAGGGGTGCTTTGATTGGTGAGATTATGATAGGCAAACCCTCGATCGAGAGATTTCAAAATCTGGTATGTTCCCTACAACCTTTGTCTGTGGGTTGGAAGGTTGCAATGTTGTCTCAATCTCGCTTCCTAGTCTTTGGTTTGGGGATGATGGATGTGGAAAGGCTAAGATTTCAGTCGAGTTCTTTTGAAGATATCAATGTGGTCTGGAGAATGGTGTCCCCCTTCGACGGGGCTCTCCCTTATCAACCTCCTCAAAGAATGGGTTCTAGGAGGGTGCTTCTTGAGATCAAGGGACTACCTTTGCACTTAAGATCTAAGGGAGTTGTGGCCAAGATGGTTACAGGCTTTGCATCCATCTGTGAAGGATCTGAAGTCATGACTGGAGAAGGGGATATTCGATCACTTAGAATTGAGGCTGATGTCTTTAAGTCTGGTTCAATTCCTGATAGAGTTACGATCAGATGTGGGGGCTCTTCATGGCTTATTCACCTTGGAGTGGCTAGACAAGTGTCTGTGCATCCAGAGCAGGGGCATGTTAAGACGTCTGTGGCTAGCTCTGAGGAGATACAACAGGATGAAAGGGTGGGCCACATTTCATCAGATGAAGCCCCTGAGTCAAAAAAGATGAAGGATTGTCATCATAGCTATGCAGGGAAGAACTTAATGCATATGGAAGATGTCAATGCCTTAGGAGGTTGCAGCCAAGTCTTAGTGGCCAAAGGTGTTGGTTTTATGGATGATGTTGATGCCTTTGACAGAGATTCAGAGGTTCTTAATAGTAAAGAGGAGGGGAAGCCAAGCATGGAAATTGTGCTCAGCAGTGACAACAGAGCCCTCAAGGAGGTGAACCAGGTGCAGTTCACTGCCCCAACTGATATGAAATTTGTTAGTGGATCAAACTAGAAAAGGGGGGTGGGTCGATCCCCTTACATGCTCAGAAGGAGAAGGAAGGAGAACCTGACCCCCATTGTGGAGCAAACCATTGCAAACTCGATCATGGTTGAGTATGTGGGTTGTTTGGCTCAAGGGGATCAACCAGGCAAGGAATGAGAGTGTTAACTTGGAATGTGCGTGGGTTGCGCAATAAGGTGAGAAGGGCTTCCTTGTGTAGATACCTTTCTAAGTGGGAAATTGATTGTGCTCTCATTCAAAAGACACATGTGGAGGAGGAGAATGGCCAGGTATGGGAATTCTTTAGGCAGTTTGGATATGCAGATGTTGTGGTGAAGGGTGCAGCTAGAAGGTTTGGTGGAATGGCCATTTGGTGGAGAAAGTCCTGTCTCATGGTAACTGAAGTCTTCCGTGATAGGCATGTGCTTACTTGCAGATGCCAATCCCTCCAAGGAGATTTGGAATGGTATGTTTCGTGCATTTATGGCCCATGTGCTGCTGTAGACAGGGCAGGTCTATGGGAGGAATTGTTTGCAGTGCATCAAAGAGTGTAGGAGGTACCTTGGTGTTGTCAACGTTTCTGTGCGGATTTAAAGGCGTATTACGTTGCAGTAGAACCGACAAAACGTTTAAACAAATAATTTTATTACTCGAACAACTAGAGTATCCGAGGTCGAACACAGGGAGCAAACTCAGTACTTTGTAAAACCCAAGAATACAACTGTTAAATGCAAATATAATTGATTCAAAGAGTTTTTAAGAAAGATGTAAAAAAATAGAATTAGACGTCTGGTTTATGTATCAGACGTCTTAAATGTGATCTTTCTTTCTCTTTTTCTTCTTCTGCTTTGCCTTTCGGATCTCTTTGCAATCTTCCCTTGTCCTTCTTCTTCTGCTCCTGCGAAGACTTCTAACCTTTCTGTTTTCCTTCGTCTTGCGAAGACTTCTTTCTTTCTTCTTCTTCTGTCTTGCTTCTCCTTTCTTCGTTGCCTTCTTCTTCTTCTTTGTCTTGCTTCTCCTTCTTCTGCAGCGGCCAAGTCCTTCTCCTGCAATCAGCCTGCCTGCACAGGGAACAAAACCTAACCCTTCTCCCTCTACCCGCGCGTGTCTCTCTCTCAAGCAATTCACTCTAACCGCTCTACCAGAGCCACAGTCTCAATCGGGTCGGATCGTACCCGGGACCAGGCGCACCTGCAGGTGTGTGATGCGCGAGGAGTGCGTAGGTCTAGGTCGGGTCGGATCCGCCAGGTCCGCGTGGTCAGGACGCGGACGAGGCGGGTAGGGTCAGTGAGGGACCTCACCCCTGTGCTTTCGAGGCAGTAAACCTATATCACAAAAACTCTTTATACCATACCTGTGCCTTGAGATTCCACGATGTGGGAGTAAACGTTCCGCCCTTCCTTTGCGTGCGCCCGCAGACTCTCGTGTGCAATTGCCCACGCTGAAGGCCCTGCTGGTGCTCCTTGCTGAACTCAGTCACCTCGCGACACTTGCGAGAGTCTGCTGCACCTGCCGCCTGGGAAGCCTGGCGCCTGCTGCTGCTCCAAGCTTCCTGCTGCTTCGGCTGTTAATGGCGGCCGGGGCGTTCACCTGAGATTCCACAGAACGGCCTATTGGCCCAATTAGAATAGCTGGAAACCTTCGCCGTAGCACGGCGAAGGCAGTGGGTGATGCTGCAGGTTGCCGGTCGGCCTAGGCGTGCACGCCTAGGTCAACCTGTGGCCGGAGATGGTGGGTTGTTCGGGGGGTGGTTATGGAGGTCTGGAGTGGCAGTTGTGGGGTGGAGCGAGTTCCTGGTGGTGAGGCGGAGCTCACGAGGTGGTTGGCGAGCCGTGTGGAGTGGCAGAGTGGTGTGGGCGGCTCGCCGGAGTTCGGTCGGTGATGTGGAAGATGAGGGTGGTCAGCGTCGGTCGAGGGGTAATCAGATGAGATAACAGGGGGAAAAAAGAGAGGATAGGATGGAGAGGAGTTCTAACCTAATTGTAAGGACGAAAGGGGACGGAAGGCGGACAGCAGTACTTGCTGTCGCCGGAGAAGATGACGCCCAGTGGGGGAGAACGGCGGCGACGACGGGGCTGAGGCGGCGTGCGCTGGTACTGCGCGACGCGGAGGGAGGTCAGGAAGCTAACTCTGCCACTGGTTTTGTGGCAGAGCGAAGAGGGAGGGGAGGGGGGCTCGCCGGAGCTCGCTGGGGCATTTGGCCGAGCAGGAGGAGAGGAATTGAAGGGGGAAACTCGGCCAAATCAAGCTCAGCCTCTTCGGCCGGACTTGTGGGTTCTTATATAGGCGCTGGACTTGGTGTGCAGGGCGTGAAGGGCACATAATTGCCTGAGGTTGGTCGCCGGAGATGGAAAGGAGTTAGGATACCCAAATCTCTCGTGCGTTCGCACGAGAGATTGGGTTCACACCAACGATTGTAATTGACTTTATAAGGAAGGGAATTCCTCAGAGAATCCTCCTTCCATTTCTGGGAGGGAATCTCTGAGGGATTAGAGAGCAATCCCTCTCCGAACCTCGCCGGAGCTCGGTTCTGCCCTAGCAATGGCGGCAGGACCGGTTTGCAAAGGAGGCGAAGAACCTAGGGGGTTCTCTGCAATGGTATTTCAAAAGATAGGGACCAATTTGTGATTTGGGTGTACTAAATTGCAAAGTAGGTCAAGATGACCCCTCCTTAGGTCCAAATTTTGGTACAAACCTAATTTGGACCTAAGGAATCCAATGGCGAAGTTAGATTTCAGGTTTGACCTCTTTTGACTGGATATTTTGCGTAAAAACCCAAATTAGGTTAATTGAAGAGCTAGGATCCTAATCTAGGTCAAACTATGTTCCAAAGGCCAAATTAAGTGTTCTAAACCCTAGAGTATGTTTTTCCATGATTTGTAGAGGGTTTACTTGCTTTTTGTTCTGACCGGAACCTTGTTAATTTAAGCGGGTCTGTTTTAGGGTTACCAAGTGTCTTTTAGTTCTTAGATTGCACATGAACCCATTTCTGATTGACTCAACCCACTTTTTATCTCATTTAGACCATTTGACCTATGTTTTGCCTCTAAGAAATCCTGTTTATCTACTGCAATGGTAAAATTGCAGTTTTAACCTTTATTTCATGTTTTCTTCTCAGAGCACTTGTTCCTTCAGTTAGGCCTTCTTCTAGGTTATGTAGGAGCTTTTATCTTCTTTATTGGGTCAAAATGAGCTAGTTATGGCTCATGATGAGGCTCTCATCACTTGGCTTATTGGAGGCGACTTCAATTGTCATCTATCAAGTGATGACAGACTTGGGGGTAGGACTGATAGCTCAATGGCTGGCTTCCAGATGGCTGTGTAGAGTCTGGGTATTATAGAGTATCCTATCAGTGGAGTTGAATTCACTTGGAGAAACGGCAGTGGACAGTCCTCTAGGTTGGATAGATTCTTTGGTAGTCCAAGCCTGCTGGAGAGACATCAATTATCGGCAGTTATGAGCCTTGATAGGCCCTTTTCTGACCACACTCCACTTGTGTGGGACAGTGGGATGAATTCTGACATTGGGTCATATTTCAAACTCAAGAAGTCTTTGTTTAGGGAGGAGGGCTTTGTGGAGATGGTAAGTAATTGGTGGCAGAACAAGGCAGTGCAGGGATCTGCCACACAATAGTTGGCTTCAAAGATAGCAGGTCTGCACTCCATGTTGAAAGAATATGGATAGACAGTGGCACTGATCAGGGAACAAAGGAGGGTGGAGGCATTGGCAGTGATCAGAGAGCTGGACTTGAAGGAGTGCAGGCAGCCTTTGAGTCCTCAAGAACAGCAGCAAAGACAGTAGATGCAGCATGCAGTTGGGAAGGAAGATTTGAAAAAAGAAGTGGATTGGCGTGAAAGATCTAGACAACTGTGGCTTAGGGAAGGTGATGCTAACACGAAGTTCTTCTATCTAGCGGCCAATGCTAGGATAAGGTTCAATCTAATCTCATTAATTAAAGTGGGTGAGAGAACTATTACTTCTATCAATGAAATCAGAAATGAAGCTGGTAAATATTTCAAAGAACTTGCCAAGGCTACACTAAGGGGCACTTGGATGATGGCATCGGCTGATTTCCCAAGTGTCAATAGTGATCAGATGGCCATGCTAATTGCTTCTATTTCTGAACAAGAAACATCAAAAGCAATTAAAGATTTGAATAATGAGGGGGCCCTTGGACCGGATGGGATTCAGGTATTCTTCTACAGAGAAATGTGGAGTGTTGTCAAAATGGATGTAATGAAGGTTATTCATGAATTTGAATTGGGCAACTCTGGGTTTGAAAGATTGAATAAGTCTTGTTTGTTCCTGTTACCAAAAAAATCAAGTGCGGAGAACTTCTCTGATTTTAGACCCATTGCCTTGTCAAATTCTATTTATCTTATTATCAGTAAGATTATAGCCAGCAGATTGCATGAGGTACTAAAGGATTTGATAATGCTGGTCCAGTCTACCTTTCTTCCTGGGAGGTCGCCACAAGAATCCTTCATTATGGTGCAAGAGATGGTGATGGGATGGCACAGGTGAAAGACCAAGGCCTTTCCATGGAAAGTCGACTTCTCCAAAGCTTATGATTCAGTCTCTTGGCCGTACTTGTGGGAAATCCTCAAAAGGAGAAAATTTCCCCCTCAGCTGATACAGTGGGTGAAGAGGTGTATCATACTGCCTCCTTTTCCCCTTTGATAAATGGGAAACCATGCCGAACATGGATTCAACCCCAATGTGGGGTAAGGCAAGGGTGTCCACTTGCCCCTCTGATATTTAACCTCGCAGTGGATACATTGGCAAGATATGCTTGCAAACTAGCAGCTGATGGATTAATAAGGGGGTATTCAATGTCTAATAACAGGGATTTAGCTCCCATTCTCCAGTATGCAGATGACACTGTTTTTTTGTGGAAGGGGGGAAGAGGGAAGCGCAAGTGCTATTTTATATGGTAAAGATTTTTGGTGAGATTTCTGGTCTTAGACTTAATGGAAGCAAATCTTCCTTGGTCTGCTTTGGTATGAATGGAATGATCCAGAATGACATTTCCACCATCTTGGGCACACCTGTGGTCACATTGCCTGTCAGATATCTGGGGTTGCCTCTAAAGTGCACTAAACTGAGGAAAGCAGATTAGTCCTTATATGAAAAGGTGACTATGAAATTAGAGGGTTGGAGTAGTCGCTACTTATCAAAAGGTGGGAGGTATATTTTACTGAACTCGGTCATTACATCGATTCCAGTTTTTTTCTTTCCTATTCTCAGAGCCCCAAAATAAATTTGGAAAAAACTCGATGTGATGCGGAAGAGATTCTTCTGGAAAGGGGCCTGTCATCATGGGGCTTTCCTTCAACCAATAAAATGGGATTCGATCTGTAGGCCAAAAAAGATTGGTGGCATGGGAATTAGATCCCTCAAAGAATTTAATGATGCTCTATTGTTGAAGTGGGTTGTTCGACTGCTGCAAGGGGAAAAAAATGTGGACAGAGATCGTTCAAGATAGCTATGGGGCTGCCAATGATGAGAAGAACTACCTAAATCCCCACAAACCCTCTCCCTTTTGGTCTTCTATGATGCATGCATTGGCGGATAATTGGAATTTGTTCAAATCTATTTTAGGTGATGGAAAAAGCTTCAAATTCTGGTTGGAGAATTGGTTGCCTGGGGGGGTGATCAAAGATAGGTACCCCCTTGCTTTTGCAGCTGCTTCTGATAAGAATGCTGTGGTTTATGATTACTGGGACATGGCTTCTGAAAAGTGGTCTTTGAATAATGCAATGTGGAATAATCATGAAACAAGAACACGAGAAGAAAATGAGCGCCTCATGCAAGAACTTGTTGCCTTCAAGCCCACACTTGATGAATATGACACATACAAGTGGGAGGGTAAGTTTTCTTCAGCGGCTGCCTACGACAAGCTGGTTAACTCATCCAAGATGGCGAAAGTTGATGAGGTGGGGAAAAAGTTATGGAAATTGAAGGTACCACTGAAGATACAATTTTTTTTGTGGTTATGCAAAAGGGATGGATTGATTACTAGAGATCTGAGACATAGGAGAATGGGAACTCCTACCCAGTTTTGCCATTTATGTGGGATGCGTAATGATTCCAGCACTCATATTTTTTCTTCGTGTGTGATCACAGATTATGTTTGGAGGAGAGTTTGTAGAGATTCTCTTCCCATGTGGGAGAATCTTTGGAGTTCTCTTGTGAGGGTGAATAAGCCATGTTTATCTATGGTGGTGTTTTATGGTCTATTTGGAGGGCTAGAAATGAGTGTGTTTTTCAGGAGAGTCCAGTGAATGTGGATAAGATTGTCAATAGTTGCTGGAATCTCATACATCAATGGGGTTCGATCATGTAATTGTTTCATTATTTTTTATTAATAAAAGCTCTCCTGGTTTGCTATCGGTGATTCGATAGCATTCCTTTCCTTCTCAAAAAAAAAAATCTAATAATCTAGATTCTTAAATACTAGTCTCTATGTAGCACCAAAAGCGAGTGAGACACCAAATACAAATCTAGTTAACTCAGACATCTTCTACCTAAGCCAAAAGCTGGGGCTAAAATCAGAGAATATTTTATATCCCCAAGAGAAGAGGTTTTCCTATCCCAATAGAATTTTACTAGGGGGCAAGTACAAACTTTAAATGAGTATCGACTCTTCTCTTGGATCTGTTGCAGAAGCTGCAACATCATATGTGCATAGTTATCTGG
Source organism: Thalassia testudinum (assembly GCA_037157565.1). Classification (NCBI taxonomy): domain Eukaryota; kingdom Viridiplantae; phylum Streptophyta; class Magnoliopsida; order Alismatales; family Hydrocharitaceae; genus Thalassia; species Thalassia testudinum. Next base: position 88,822,319 of record JAZHRO010000013.1, on the reverse strand, counting down.
ATTCCGAATTTTTGGATGAAACAAAAAGAAATAAACCTTTAGTTAAACTCTTGATAAAATGCATTTAGTCTTGCACTTGCTAGGGACTAGCAAGATTTAAGCATGAGGGTATGATTGCACAACAATCAAAGGCCTTAATTTTCCTGAATTAAGCCAGAACTTAGCTTAACATGAACATGCTGCATGCATATGCATCGTATTTTGCATCGTAGTTGATATATGTGTTTTATGCATAAATTTGTGCTATTTGGGAGGTATTACTCATTGCAGGTAATTCAGGGCTGCAGATGGCTGATCCAATTACATAGATCTGTTTAGAACTTCGATGTGAGTCCAACGCTTCCAAGATTGCATCAATCAGACTCCCATAGCACCCTAGGGAATCCATAGAAGATCAAGAGCCAAGGGGCAAATTAAAGAAGATCTGGACCTCAGATAACAAATCCAACTGCATGGATGGATCCGGATCGATGTTCGCAGCCCAATAGCATAGAAATCAAGTCAATTAGAGGCTTACATCACCAGATATAAGGAAAAGAAGATGAACGACCATGATGACGCCACGTGGCACCATCACAATCGCTCCCTCACCACCACCTCATCCAAGAAGGATGCATTGCATGTTGTAGACCGTTGGATCTTCATCCAATGGCCACAACCGTAGCACGTTGCCCACCCAGATCAGATAAGGATAAATAGAAACAAACAAGTATATATAACAAAAGGCTTGTGCAACGCGTTGGCTCACGCGCGTGCGCGTAAACGGGGGATGCATGTGTTTATCGAGCTAAGTCAGGGTTTAAAAAGTGTTGCGTTGCAATACAGCTGAGATAGTGTTCAAAACAAATACAATTTTATTGCTTGAAAAATGTTCCGAGGTCGAACATAGGGAGCAAATGGAATTCACATACTAAACTTAGCAATTAATGCAAATTGAACACAATATTACTCAAAAACTAATTAGGAATGTAGAGCATGAGTATATGAAGAGTAAAAAGAGTTGTAGACAAAATAATAGTTACTCAAATTGACTAAAGTAGGAAATATAAATTCAGAAAATCAGACGTCTTAAATGACTTGTGCTACAGTGCCTCTTCTTCTTTTCTTCTTTTGATCTCTCTTTTCTTCTTCTTCTTCTTCTTCTCTGTCTCTGATTTACTTCTTCTTGGCTCCTTCTTCTGTCTCAGCCTTCTCTTCCTTTGCCTTTGCGAGCCCTCTCTTCTTCTTTCTCTTCTTTCTTCTGCCTTCAATTCTCCTCTTCTTCTCTCTTCTTCCTTAGGCTTTCTTTTTCTGGCCTTCCTGCCTTCTGAATCTGACTAAGTGTCGGAGACAAACTCTCCACGGTAAAAACCCCGCTACCCCCGCACAGCTCACCTCTCTCTTTCTCTCTTTCTATTTCAATCTCGCTCTCCCAGAGCCTCAGCCAGTCGGGTAATCGGACCTATCGCATACCCGGGTCCAGGCTCACCGACGTGCATGGTGAGCGAGGAGTGTAAGGTTAGGTCGAGTAGTCTAGTCGGCTAGGTCTGCGCGGGTAGTGCCGCGAATGAGTCCGGCGAAGGGGGGAGGAGGACCTCACCATCAGTGTTGGAGGCAAATAGCCATCTTCACTTTTTCACTTTATGCGGCTGAAAGCATCCCTTCGTTTCCAAGGTGTGACTAAATGTCCCACCTTCCTTCTGCGCACACAGCAGCAGGGTGTGTGGTCGAATTGGCAAGGCTGTGAGTGTTGGAGCCCCTGCGTGAAGACTTGGATGTGTGCGGGCTTCTATTCCGCGTAGCCTGGAGATGCTCTGGGGCATAACAGGACCTGGAGCAACAGCAAGCAAGCTCGAAGCTTTGGCAGTAATGGCGGCCGTTGGCCTGCTACTTGAAATCAAGAACAGGGGCCTAATGGCTGCATCAGAATGCTCAGCAGGGTCGTCGTGGCATAGCGAATGTGACGGTGGCCGTGGCATGGAGCGAGGGTGGCTTTGGTGGTGTGCCTAGGGCGTACTGTGTGCATGTGAGTGGTTGTGTTCGGTGAGGTGTTTGGGTGGTCAATGAAGTGAATGGAGTGAGGGGATATGATCAGGGAGTTGCGGTGGAGGTTGTAGGGTGGTTGGCAAGGTGGATGGAGGTGCGTAGCGACGGGAGCACCTTGCCGGAAGAGTCACCGGAGATGGAGGAGGTGACGGTGGTAAGTGGCGTCGGTGGTCGATTTTGGGAAATAGAGAGAGAAAGAAAGTGTGAGAGAGAGGGAACTTAAAAACCTACTTCTAAGGGACGAAAGGGAAAGAGGTCCCACACCGGAGTGGTTGCCGGACGTGGGGAAGATGAATCTCCATAGGTGAGGCGGCGGCGAAGATGGGGCAGGAATGACGTTGACGGGTATTGCGTGACATGGAAGATGGTGGTGTAGATAACCCTGCCACTAGTAATGTGGTTAGGCGATGAGAGAGCTAGGGAGAAGCCTGCCGGAGCTTGCGGAGGGTTGCGGCCGGAGGGGAGAGAGGAATGGAGGGGGAGCCGGCCTAATTTCAAGTTGAGAATCGGTTGGATCTGGGGCTTCTTAAATAGGTCTTCAGAGAGAGTTTTGTGCGTCTTGCTGGAGAAGAAAGCTTTCAAGTGACCCAAATATCTCATGCATTCGCATGAGAGATTGGGAAAGATCCCGCGCATCTAACTAGGTTTATATCGGAGGGAATTTCTCAGAGAATCTCCTAATTTTGGAGGAGATTCTCCAAGTAATCAAGGAGATCTTCTCTGTCAAAGGTTGCCGGAGTAGGATTCCTCTGCGATAATGGTAGAGGGACCTACTTGTGAAGACGATGAGAAAGTTAGGGGGCTTTTTGTAAGGATTTTTGAAAGTTAGGGGTAAAAATATAATCAGACAGGACCATTTTGCAAACTAGGTCAAGACAAGTTCTCCTTAGGTCCAAATTTTGGTAAAAACCTAATTTGGACCTAAGGAATCCAATGGTAAATTTGGATTTTGGTTTTGATCATGTTTAACTGGGTAATTTATGTAAAAACTCAAATTAGGGTAAATATTTGTTTGAGATCCCATTCTAGGTCAAGATGGGTTCTAATGGCCAAATTGAAGGTACTAAACCCTAGAGAATATTTTTATATGATTTTTATAGGGTTTAAGTGAATTTTATCCTCACTAGAACCTTCGTTCATTAAGTAGGTCTGTTTTTAAGGTTTCAAAAGTCATTTAATTCACAGGACACACACAAACCCTTTTCTGTCAAATCCAACCCACTTGTTATCTTATTAAGACCATTTGACCTTTGTTTAGCCCTTGAGAAAACCCATGGTTGTACTGCATTGGTAAAATTGTAGTTTTACCCTTAGTTTCTTATTTTTCTCTCAGAATGGTTCTACAATGAATTTTGACCTTCAGTTGATTATGTAGGAGCATTTATTCTCTTCATTAGGTCAAAATGAGCTAGTTGGGACTCATGATGGTGTTCCCATCAGCAGGTTTGAGCCTTGCACTGTGCAAAAAAATTGAAGCGGCATTGGCTGTGGGGGCACGTGCAGGCGTAATTGCATGATCGGAGGGTAGAGGCGTGACCACGTGGTGCAATCAGAGCTCACCGCGGGTAGACGCGCGATCACATGCATTTTGCAAGATTTGGAAGGCGAGGCAAGTGCGCGTAAGCGGTCCAATTGTAAGATCGGATGGCTAAGGTTGAAGCGCTCAGAAGAGGCGAGCGACAAAGGGCACTAGTGGACGATCTGCGGCCGTGCGATGGAGGATCGACACTCCACGGAGTGCCATGTGGCAGCATCAGAGCAAATCGAGGGAAAAAGAAGGATTTGGAAGGCTTTTGCACGAGATTAAGGGGGCCAAATGCCCTTTTTACCCCCCCGCCAAAGCTATAAACATAGCCCAAAAGGGTCCCCTTTGAAGGCATTCCTTCATTCTCTTCTTCTTCAACGTTTCTTTCCTCTTCTTCTTCCCATCTTCTCTGCATTTGGCTCTACATCCCTGTCTGAAGCGTCCGTTGGGCCACCCCGATGGATCATTGCTGCTCTTCTCAACCTCTCCAAAAGGCCACCATGAACCATCTGTGGTGCCCTTGTTCTGTTACAACATAAGTTTGTTTTATGTTTTATTCAAATACATGTATCCAATTTATGTTCGATCTCTTCTTGTGATATAAATATTGTGATTGATTGTTCCTTTTACTTAGCCTTTATATTTGAAATAAACGCATGAAATCAGAAGTGCTTTTTGCCTCCTTGTGATCGACTAGGACTCACCAGTTCCATTAATTATTTACTCGAGATGTATTTCGTGCTATACTACAATGCATTCATCTTTTACATGATCTACGCCATGAACAACCCACTTAGCAACCCGCCCAGCCAGAAAACTGGAGGAGAAAAGATGAACGGTGGTTTCATTCTGTGGAATCTGAGGGCAACAGGAATGCCTAGAAGGTAAACAGATGCCAAGCTTAATGATATTTTCATCAGTGGGGAGCTTAAGCATGACTTTCCAAACGTGGATCGCCAGCTTTATAGGAAGCTTAATAGTCCATAAGTCCTTCAAGTGAGGGCTAACTGAGGTATGCTTAAAATGGGTTGCATAAGCCGAGGCAACAATAAAAGTTCCCGAGGTGGTAGGGGTCCAAATAGGAATATCATTTCTATCATCAAGCACAATCTTAGAGATCTTATGATAGATTTGACTAGGAAGGTAGGAGGATAAACGATTGGAGTCGAAATTGGGGAGAACAGTGTTAATAGTCATCGGAGTAGGGACTTCACCAGTGATAAAATCCCTCAAGATAGAATCCCTTATCCATAAATCCATCCAAAAATATATGTTTCCTTTATGAACTTCCCACCTAATCATAGGTTTCATGGTATGGAAAGTATTCCACAAGATTTTGATTCGAGCATGAAGGGAAGAGGAATTAGGAGTTGGACCACAGAGCTGCATCATAAGGTTGGCATAGGGAGAATTTTTTTTTGAGACAATGAGGAAAGCTATCGTGCAACGATAGCAATCTGAGAGAGCATTTTATTGATCAATATAAAGACATGATTACAACGTAGAACCCCACATATGTATGAGAGACCAGCATACATTTACAATTTGCTCCACACATACTGGCCTCTCCTGAAACAAAAAATCATTTCTCGCTCTCCAAACACACCACATGACCGTTGCCATATGAGAGGGCAATTTATCATGCAACAAAAAAATTTTCCATAGATCGTCCCACATGGGAAGAGGTTTCCTGCATACTCTTCTCCATATGGCATCAGTGACTATGCATGAAGAAAAAATATGAGTGGAGCTATCGACAGGCAAACCACATAGCAAGCAGGATTGTAACATAGCACCAAATCTTCTATGTTTGAGATCACTTGTCACCAATCCATCCCTCTTGCATAGAGAAAGAAAAGTCTGGACTTTAATTGGGATCTTCAGCAGCCATAGCGTTTTCCCTACTGCATTAGCCTCCATTGAGTGGGAGTGCCTCACGATCTTTTCGTATGCCCTTGCAAGAGTGAAGATTCCATCCCAGCTATATCTGTCTTCAATACCAGGTAGCAGCCTAAAAGCCATTAGGTCTTGCTCTAGGAGTGTCTTTTCCTCCCATGTTCTTGTGCCTTCTCTGCTAGCATCACCCCCACCAATCCACTAGGCATCATTCTCATCAGACCAGAACCTGCAAATTGGATCCCCTTTATTCATGTCAGCCGCATAAGCTCTTGGATATACTTCCTTTAGTTGACCCAAAGAAGACCATTCCTCTTGCCAAAACTTAAAGGAGCATCCATCACCTAAGATAGGTTGAAACATCTGCCAGTTGTTCTTCATAGCTTGTATCACAGATTTCCAGAAAGGAGATGGATTAAGTGGTTGGAGCCGATCCAGAGAGCTATGCGAGCTGCCATAGTTTTCTTTAATAAGATTCACCCAATTCTTATTCTCTTCATTAAGCAATTTTATGGCCCACTTAAGAAACAAGGCATCATTGAACTCTTTAAGAGATTTTATTCCCATACCACCTTGATCTTTTGGCATACATAGGTTATCCCACTTCACTGGTTAGAGAAATTTACCTTCATGATTTGCTCCCTTCCAGAAAAAGCGTTTCCGCATCTCATCAATACGCTTCTAGATGGACTTGGGTGCTTTAAACATAGAGAACAAAAATACAGGGATGGAGGTTATCACCGAGTTCAAGAGAATAAGTCTGCCCCCTTTGGATAGATATCTGCTGCTCCACCCTTGTAGCTTGACAGAGATTTATCAAATAAAACATGCCAGTCACTCTTCTTAAGTTTAGTACATTTCAAAGGCAAGCCCAAATATCTGATGGGGAGGGTAACCAGGGGGTACCTAATATTGAGGAGATGGTCGTTTGCTCATCACTAGTTAGCCCAAAACACACCAAAGAAGATTTATCACCATTCAATTTCAGACCCGATATTTCCCCAAATATTTGTACCATGTGGAGTAGTGCGTGTGCTTCTTGTTCATTCCCTTCTACAAAAAAGCTGTATCATCAGCATACTGCGAAACATGAGCTAGGGCATTCCTGTTAGAGATAGAATATCCCCTGATGATATCGACCTCCGACAATCTGCAAGCATACCTCGCTAAAGTGTCAACCGCAAGGTTGAACACAAGTGGAGAAAGTGAGCATCCCTATCTAACACCACATTGAGGCTGAATCCATGTCCCACAAGGCCTACCATTAATCAAGGGTGGGAAAGAAGTGGTGGTGATGCACCTTTTCATCCATTGCAGCCACAAAGGTGGGAAGCCCTTCTCTTGAATATTTCCCATAGATACTGCCATGACATCGAGTCATATGCCTTCTGAAAATCAACCTTCTAGAGGAAAGCTTTACAGCTTCTCCTGTGCCACCCCATCACCATCACCTGTGCCATAGTGAAGGATTCTTGTAATGACCTATTGGGGAGGAAAGTAGATTGCACTGGGAAAATGAGGTCATGAAGAACATTCCTTAATCTGTTTGCTAGAACCTTGCTCACCAATAGGTATATGGAGTTAGACAAAGCAATTGGTCTAAACTCCGAGAAGTAATTTGCACCTGGCCTTTTTGGGAGTAAAAAAAGATATGATCTGTTAATTTTATCAAAGCCACAATTACCCCTCTCAAATTCCCCAACTACTTCCATCACCTCCCCCTTCAACATAGTCCAAAATTCTTTGTAAAAGAAGACTTGTATGCCATTTGGACTCGGTGAACCTTCATTATTCAGATCATTCAGAGCCTCCCAGACCTCTTTTTCAAAGATGGGAGTCACCAAGCTGGCAACTTGCTGCATAGAGATGCGAGGAAAAACTGACCCTGCCATCTTCCACATCCCCCTTCCTATTGCCCGAGCACTGTCCCTGAAGTATCTAATGGCTGCAGCTTTGATTTTAGGAATAGATGAAGTTTCCTGACCATCCACAACAATAGAGGAGATAAGGTTATATCTTCTTCGTGCACTGGCTGCCAAATGGAAATATTTGGTATTGGCATCCCCCTCTTTAAGCCAAAGTTGTTGTGAATAATCACCCCAATCCATTTCTCTTTTTAAGTCTTCCTCAACCACTGTCTCCTGCCAGTTTTTCCAATCAAGCAACTCCTGTTCAGTCAGACTGGTAATCTCCTCCTTCACATCCAGCTGTTGTATTACCGCCAGAGCTTCATTGCATTTTTGGTTCCTCAGTATAGCCACTGTGGAGCCATATTCTTTCAGCATGGAGTGCATAGATGCGAGCTTAGCAGCCAATTTGACAGTTGCAGTGCCTTCAGCTTGGTTGGATCTCCACCAAGATTCAATCATTTCATGGAATCCTTGCTCTCTAAGCCAAGACTTTCTAAGTTTGAAGTATGACCCAACATGGATGTTGTCTCCACTATCCCCGACTAGCGGCGTATGATCTGATAAGGGACGCTCCAACCCTGCCACCGAGGATAAATGGAATTTTTCCATTAGCTCTGCATTCCTGAAGAATCTGTCCAATTTGGAGCACGAACCATTCCCACTTCTCCATGTAAATTCCACCCCAGTAGTAAGAAATTCACTCAATCCCAGTTCTTGTACTGTTAGCTGAAATCCAAGGGAAGCATTGTCCACTAATCCACTCAATTTGTCCGACTCTGTCAAGTTACAGTTGAAGTCACCCTAGACTAACCATGGCAGTCCTTGTGAGTGTCTCTCAAGGTTTGTCAAGTCCTCCCACAATTCAGACCGACTACTCGCAGTGCACGGGCCGTACACACCAGTGATTAAACATTCCATCTCTCCTTGGATCATCTTACATCTGCAGGAGATAGCATGCTTAGATTTAATGACCTCAAGCACATCTAAGCATGCCTCCTTCCACCAAAAGGCCATCCCTCCAGCTCTTCCATTTGCTTCTACTGCCACACAACCAGCATATCCATTCTTCTTCAAATCAGTCCACATAGGACTGTTCTCACATTCAATATGTGTTTCTTGAATGATAGCACATTCAATGTCCCATTCTCTTAGATATCTCATAAGTGAGGCCCTTCTAATTTTATCGTGCAACCCACGCACATTCTAGGAGAGAACTCTCATCTCCCCTTTTGAGAATCCCCTATGTTTGCTTGAGGCATGCGTTCAGCTCTAAGTATCAGAGTAATGGAATTTTCATCCACCTTCTTGGTCACCTAATTCTTTCTTCTTTGCCTTAGCTTATAGGGGGATCTCCCCGAGGTTGGTTTTGACGAGGCTCCAGGCCCATATGTTAGGTCTTTAGCAGCTATGAAAGGGGAAGCTCGTGTCATCGAGTTCACTGGGATTTCTTATAGGACCCCCACAGTTGTTCTTCCTCTTGCGCAGTTTGGTCGTCCCCCATCACAGCCATCTCCTCCTCTTCCATCTCTTCTTTGGTTCGTGTGCCTACTCAGGTGTGCCTTTCCCTGCTTGCTCCAATGAGGGCTCCTCTCTAACAATTTCTGCATAGGTTCGTTGCACCTTCTACTCATGGAGTTCATTCACCACCTCCCCAAGTTTCAGCCTCAGGAGCCATGAATTCCCACCACATCTGAGAATGATCTTCTCTGGTAGCGACCCTCCTCTGAGGACCTCCACATTAGCATATAAAGCTCTACCATCCCCTTCCCTCAAACCAATCTCTGCATCCTTTGTGACAGTCACATATCTAGCCAGAGCAGATGCTACCACACTTCGTGACTTAAGGTGCAGCGGCAGACCACTGATTTCTAGAGTCCCTGATCGAGAGCCAACCCTTTAAGGTGGCCAGTCTGGCAAGGCTCCATCAAAAGGCGAGACTAGCCTCCAGGTCATAATTAAATTCAAACATAGAGGATTTAAACTGAAGTTGCTCCACATCCATCATACCTAAATCGAAAAGAACAAATCTCCTAGGGGATAGGGTAGAGATCTTCCAACCTTCAACTAAGAGTGCAAGGGATTTTACCAAGTTTTTGATGCGGTCTATCAACGGACTGCCAGCCATCACCTTCTTGACCAATGCACCTCTAAGTATAAGCTCGGAGGTCTTTGTATCCTCAGACATAGGAACTTCAACGTCGATGGTAAATGCCTTGTAGTTGCTTGGCGATGGCAGTGGTCCCGCATTAAGCGTCGACTTAGGGCACCAGGCCGACATCTTACCAAGTCCCCCTCTGATCCTCGTGCAAGCATCACTCTTATGCCCATATCCTCCACATGCTAGGCAGACGAGGGGGGATCGGCAGATCACCGCCAAATGGCCTCTCCTTCGGTAGCGATAACAGACAACTTCCATGTTAACCCTTCTCCACCTCTCCTCCATTGTTCGGCCATCGCCCATACGATTGCTACCCCTTAGGGTTTCCCCTCTTCAATCACTTCTCTGCCTAGCCCTAGACCACCAAGTTGGCCATCCCTCATACTCGCCATGGTCGTCTCCTCTCCTCTCCTCTCCTCTCATCCTCTCCTCCAACATGTAATGTTGGCATAGGGAGAATTGGAAAAGAGAATATGCCATATACGCCTCATTCTAAGGGCTGAGATGAATTAGCTAAGGTCATGGATCCCAAGGCCCCTGTATTGAGTAGGTTTAGCAATCTACTTCCAAGAAACCCAATGATGATGTTTATCCTGAATAGAATCTCCCCAGAAGAAATCAGCCATGATAGACTCTAATTTCCTAGTAACCACTTTGGGGACGTCTAGAACAGATAATATATGGATAAGAATTGAAGAAAGCACATGCTTAATAAGCAGAACCTTGAAGCAAAAGAGAGAAAATTGGCTTTCCAGCCCGCTAATTTAGATTGGACCTTATCAATGATTTGATGGAAATACGCCACTTTGGCCCTACCCAAAAAGATAGGACAACCCAAATATTGAAAAGGGAAGGATCCCAACTGGATATTGAGGAGTTGTAGAATACGGGAGATCCTACCAGATGGGAAATGTTTCCCAATGTAGCACCGACTCTTAATGTGGCTAATTTGCTGGCCAGAGTACGTTTGGAACATAACAAGAAACTTGGAGAGGTTGGTGATAGTATGGGAGTTCCCATTTAAGAATAAGATGATGTCATCTGCGTAGAGGAGACCCAAAGGAGGAAGGATCCCCCGTTTGACAAAAAAGGGCCTAAGTTTGCCATGAAAAGCCCATTCCTTGATGCCTTTAATGAAAGGCTCCATAAAGAGATCAAACAAAATAGGAGAAATCGAGTCCCCTTGCCTCAACCCTTTAGAAACCTGGAAGAACGAACCAGAGTTGTCATCAACAAGAATTGAAGACCCTTCATGTTTGACAAGGGACTTAAGAAGAGATATGGCCGAGGAAGAGAAGCCAAAATTCTTCAAGATTTGGTACAGAACCACCCATTCAATCTGGTCATAAGCCTTAATCAAGTCCAATTGGATAATGATATTGAATCCAAAGACTTTGCGATCAATACGTTGAGCAAGTTCAAAAGTGGTCGCGATCTGATCAAAGATGGATCTTCCCTTAACAAACCTCGATTGTTCAGGAGAAATAAGTTTGGGAAGAAGTCCAATTAAAGACAATACCAGAGATGATCTTATAAAGCACATTGCAAAGACTAATCAAACAGATCATGAACATCAGCTTTTCTGGGAATGTGCGAGATGAAAGTACTATTGAAAGCTCTAGGGGCATGTTGATAAGCGAAGAAATAAGTTATAGCCTGGACAAGATCTTCCTTGATAAGATCCCAAAAATGAGAGTAAAACTCGACATTATACCCATCAAGCCTTGAAGTCCGATTAAGGGGCATCTTAGAAAGGGCGTGAAAGATTTCTGTAGAGTTAGGAATACGAATGAGACAATCGAACTCATCAACAGACAAAATAGGAGGGATAACCTCAAGGAGCAGGAAAAGACTCGGCAGAGTATCAGATTTGAGAAGATTCAAATAGAAGTCCGAAGCTTTCGAGGAAGCGACTTCCCAACTTCTGTTACTGATGGGAACACCATCATGAGCCCTAACTAGCTCATTTTAACCCATAAAAGAGAACAAAAGATCCTACATAACCAACTGGAGGTCCTAATTCACTGAATAACCTTTCTGAGAGAAAAGCAAGAAACAAGGGGTAAAACTGTAATTTTACCATTGTAGTATAACAACGGGTTTTCTCAAGGGCTAAACACAGGTCAAATGGTCTTAACAAGATAAGAAGTGGGTTGGTTCAAACAGAAAATGGTTCGTGTGAATTCTGGGAATTAAATGACTTCTAGTAACCTTGAAATAGACTCGCTTGATTAAATAAGGTTCTGGTCAGGATAAAATTCACCTAAACCCTCTAAAATTCATAGAAAAATATTCTTTAGGGTTTAGAACATTCAATTTGGCCATTGGAACCTATTTTGACCTAAAATGGGGTCTTAGACAAATATTTGCCCTAATTTGGGTTTTTACGTAAATTGCCAAGTCAAACGTGATCAAACCCAAAATCCAACCTCACCATTGGATTCCTTAGGTCCAAATTATATTTTTACCAAAATTTGGACCTAAGGGAAACTCATCTTCACCCACTTTGCAAACAGGTCCGACCCAATTATATTTCTACCCTTAGATTTTAAAAACCCTTACATTTGACACCCTAGCTTCTTCTTTGTTCCTTGCAATTAGGTCCCTCCACCATTGTAGTGGAGGGAATCCTACTCCGGCAAGATTGCAAGGGTGATTTCTCCCTGATCTCTCAGAGAATCCCCTTCAAAATTGAAAGGGAGATTCTCTGAGAAATGTCCAATGTGAACCTAATTTGAGGCCCTACTTGGTACCCAATCTCTCATGCGAACACATGAGAGATTTGGGTCTCTTTCGAGTTACCATCACCGATGAACATACCTTTGTTGGAAGGTTGGCTTCCAAGCACAAATCCACCCTCAGAAACCTATTTAAGAGACCCCAAATCACCCTGCATCTCCTAAGCTTGAAATTGACCGGGAAACCCCTCAAATTCGTCTCTCCTCCTCCAGCCAGTTCGCTCATCAAGCTATGGCGACCTTCCTTGATTTCCCTCGTCGCATAGCCACAATACTAGTGGCAGGTTCCTCTCCCTCACATTCATCCACGTCGCGTAGTACCCGCTGACGCCTCTGCATCCCCTTCATCCTCGCCGACCACCTTCTCTGAGCACCTTCGTCTCCGACATCGGCGATACGAGCCAGCCACCATCCTTACCTCCCCCTTCGTCTCTTCACTCTTAGATAAGTCCTCTCACCCTCTACTCTAGTTTTCCCTCTTTATTTCCCTCGAACGACCACTACCGTACTCCACCACCATCATCCCCTTCACCTCCGGCCACCACTCCAGTGAGTTAGCCCCACCTCCACAGACCATCTCCCTCCTCGCGGATCGATCCATAAGCTCCGCCTCGACTCACTGAACGTAACGCCTCACTCCAAACACTTCGCCACTCACCCATAAGCACCCCTGAACACCCCTACTTACACAGCCACAGTGTGCCCTAAGCATGCCCCCATAGGCGATCCCACGCCACGCCAGCCACCGCAGCACACTCGCCGTGCCTCGGTTAAGCCTCTTGAACATTCTGACGTGGCCATAAGGTTGTTTGCGTGGTTTCAGGTACAGGGGCTCACCGCCATTGAAGCGAAGCTCGAAGCAAGCTTGCAGCTGTTCTAGGCTTCACTCGCTCCAGGCTCATAGTCCTAGGTTTCGTGAGATACACTCACGCACAACTCTAGGCATCTAATTGGTGTTGAAGGCTGAAGCTGTAGCTGCAATTGAACGAAGCATCTTTGTTGCAGACGCATGCTAGGAAGGTGGGCAGATAGTCCCACCTCGGAAACTTTTGGCGCACCATAGCCACATAAGTTGAATTTCTGCATTAAGTTCTTCGCCTCCTACTCACGGGGTGAGGTCCCCTCTCACCCGACCCGACGCCTCGTCCGCGACCACCCCCCGCAGACCTGGTGATCCGACCCGACCAAGTACACCTCGCCTACCACCGCATGCCAGTGGGCCTGGTCCCGGGCGCGTACCCGACCCGATTACCTGAAAAAGTGGCTCTGAGAGAGTGAACCTAAGAGAGAAAGAAGAAAAGAGAGCTCGTGCGGGTAGTGGTAGGTTAGTCGCACATGTTTCATGTGTTAGAAATTGGGGTTACAAGTAACCCATCGTCGTAGTTGCAAAACACGTCGATCAGATAAAATTTATACTGAAACTCCAAGGGAGTCCCGGGTCGAACACAGGGAGGCGACGTTTAATTTACGTGAAAACCACGCTTTGATTCGTTTCTTTTTGGTATTTTGGGGTTTTGTTATTTTTTTGTATTTTTGAAATAAAAGAAAATAAGAAAATGCATCACAAGATATAAATGTGGAACAAATATGATATATATTACTTCCAATGTCAATTACAAAAAACTATGAAAGCATAAAAAGAGAGGGAGGTTAGAGGAAATCTCCCGAATCGGTTGTTCGGCGAGACGACGGTGCCTGGCGGAAGCTCGGACGAAGGAGGTGAGGAGCGGGATGACGGAGGTGAGATGCTGGAGGACGTTGAGTTGAGGAAAGCTTTGGCGTAGCTCTAGAATGGAGGTGAGAAGACGGAGTTGATCTGCTACTGGAATGGACGTAGGAGGATGGCTCCAAGGTGACCTATGAAGGGAGATGGGAAGTTGGAGGAATATTTGATGGGGCAGAGGTTCGCTACACTAATAGGCACCTTGGGAGCTTGAGAACTAGCTCTAATGGAGCGTTGGTAGGCTTGTTAGAGCTTGGGAGTAGGTGGGAGTAGAGTAGGCAGAGATGGCTTGGAAGGAAGGGGGTGTAGGTCCTTTTATAGTGGTGGAGAAGAGGTAAAAATTGGTATGGGACCATTAGTGACATCTAGGCCGTTGTTGGAAACGTCGCTGTAGGTATCTCATGCCCGCTGGTACCCATAGCTGGCTCTGCAAGCATGCGATGAATTACCGATGGCTGTAAGCGTTGCTGTAAGTCCAGCTCATGCATCACTGTAGTCCACCTCACGCTGCGTTGGCACCGCTCCTGCCTTGCCGCACGCGCGCGTGCGCCCACGCGCTGGCGCTGCGCGCATGCACGCCTACGTGCCCACGTGCGTACCCTCACTGCTATGCACGTGCGGTGTTGCATGCGTGTGCTGGCGGCCTGGGCTGCGCCACGTGGCGCAGTCTGGGCCGTCCATCTTCTTCTTGTTGTAGGGGCTGCTATAGAGGTCGGATTGAGTCGATTTTCGCGTCGTTAGGCTGCAATTGTCGACTTGAATCCATCCACGTTGTCGGATTTATCATTTGAAGCTTCGAATTATGTCACCTAGTCCCTTGGCTGTTGATCTTCCTCAGACTGCATTTGGTGCTACAGAACTCTTATTGAGGCGATTTCAGAGGCGTTGGACTCCGATCGTCATCTTGATCAGATCTATACGGTCGGATCATCAATCCGAGGCTCCGAAATAAATATCCTTCTCTCCTAACCACAAAAAGGATGCAATTAACCTAAATTATATACAACTACTCTGAATGCAGAATGATGCATGCTATACAATATTTATAACATGAAATGCAAATCTAAGCCTAGGAACATGCATGAATAGGCATTTTACCCTTAATAAATGTGTTTACATCATACCACTATGTCTATCTTTTGCTAGTTCCTAGTAAAATTGAACTATATGCTATGTATAAAGGCAGAATTAGGATTAGATTTCTTAAGCCTAAGTCGTTTATTAACAATAGAAAATTTCAACTAAGGTCCTAAACTACGAAAACTCAACAGTACCCGGGTGTCTGCCAGATTGCAGATCGCCTAAGTTCTCTGTTTATTTGAGAAGGGAAGATATATATTTTTTTATTTTTCTTCTTTTCTAATTTTTTTTGTACTTTTGGAGTTTGAGAGTTTCGGGATAACTTTTTACGGCTACCCGACCCGCCCAAGACTCAAAAAGGACTCTAAGTACTGAGCATCTTTGTGAAAAGGTGATAGACTCACAAAATGGCTATTAAGATGGACTTCGGGTTTCTACGACCCTAGGTGACTTTGCCTAAAGGTTTATCTTTACGATCGGTAGCTTTCTCCCTACTTTCTTTTATATGGGGTCAACACAAGAGTGAACCCAGTGTATATCTCCCTGGTTTATTCTACTTCCCTAGGTGTTTTGGGAATTATTGTGCTTTTTTTTTTGTGAGCTAGGTTCTGGACAACCGGCAGATGAGCTGTTACCACCGACAACTTGCCAGCCATACTCTTGCGGTGAAGTGTGGTTTTATTTTATTTATTTATTTATTTTATTTTCTCCTTTCTTTATTTTTTTTCTTTCTCTTTTTTTTTAAGTAGGTGGCTTTCATGATCTAAGATTTACCTAAAGGTAGTACAATGAAAACGATCTTGTGGCTAGGCTCTGGACAATTGGCCAATGAGCTGTTACCACCGACAACTTGCCTGCCATACCACCCAAGTCGATCCATTAGCAACCCAATTTCCATAAAAACTGCTGGAAAGTGAGTCAGTGCAAAATAATGTGTGTAGATGCTTAGGCTTAAAGTCCCCCCAAATCAGATGGCAGGTTGATAAGTTGCATACTTATCATCCCAAATTATTTACCAAATTAAAATAAATTTTAATTGGCGAGGACTCGAGACTAAATCCACATTCGAGTGGACACCCGGGCTAATTAAGCCCGAAGACCTGAAGAGTCTAAGTATTTAGGTCTTCTCGTATCATTTCCTAAAGTTAATAACTTCCAAATGCCTAAGTTCTCTTTTCCTAATTTCTTTCTTTTTTATATCTTTTTTCAAATTTTCAATTTTTTTTAATTTTATAAGAAACTAAAAGAAATTCTATGGAGTTAACATAATGATTTCAGGAATCGATTATCCACCCCCCATGCCTAAATGATGCAATGTCCTCATTGTAAAAATAAAGACATGAAAAGGGCGGAGTAAACAGAATATCACCTGAACATCGTGAGGAATCTTGTCAGCTCTGCAGAGAACGTGAAATATAAACACGTGCTAAATTTAATGCCTTCAGCTAGGCATAAAATACATACAAGGAAGAAATTGAGAATTCACAAGTGCGAGTCAGAATCAAAATCAAAAAGTTGATCCTGAAACCCATCTGCAGAAGATGTCCACAGATGTGGACAAGATTATGGTGCAGACCCATGCCCCAGGGTCAAGTGGTTCTCAGGTTTTAGATGAAAATCACCTAGAACTGAAGGTTGTTGTGTTTGCGGGGCCGGACCTACGGTTTAGTGGTGTGCAACCCAAGACCCAAGTGTCGGACAAAGGGTAAAGATAGTTGAATAATTGCGGTTGTCCACTTAACATCTAGCTCAGAAAAATAATTAGTTATTTTGAGCTTGGGTTGCACGTGAAAGATATCGTAAGGGCCCTGGTAGAAAGTAGGTGGTTTTAGGTCAATACGTATCCTTAGATCCAAAATCAAACTTCCCTCAGAATTAGCCTCCCAAATCTTTATTTCAATAATTCTATCCTCCAACATCAAGCGCTTAGGCTTTGGGACCTCTAGCATATTATTCACCCCATATGATTCTCCCAAGTCCAGAAATTGTGGCTGAATCAAGATTGACTTGGGCACAAAGATCTCAGAAGTCAGCTCTTTGGGGTGCAGATGAGGACTGGGTCCACTGATTGAATCATCAAGATTTAGATCCTCCAAGATAACCCCAACCGAATCCAATGAACGGGCTATCAAATGGTTCATCAGATTCCTCATGCCCCTTTGTCTCACTAAAATCATTTTCCTTATGTTTAAGTGAGACTTCACCTAAAGATTCTTCACCCTCAGAGTCAAAGAATTGATGATCCTCATTTATATATGCCTCAAAATCATAAATCATTTCTTGATCCAAGGAGACATAATTTTCTTCGTTTCCTGACTTGGGGATCTTGGGTGAATTAATCGGTTCATCCTCAAATGGTTGCTCTAGCCCAACCTGGTTATCCCCGGTCTTAGAAAATGTATCCCCCCCGACAGGCGCCTGAGCGGGTTCAGACATTGGCTCTCCTGAAGGGGGTTCATCTTGAGAATCATCCCAAGATTTGACTAGTGCAACCACAAATTTCATCCTCAACCTCGCTAATTTCCCAAGAAGAAACTCACCAAAGTCTCTATCCCTAACACTTTGGAGCAAATACAATAGAGAACTATTAAGTTCATCAATCATTTTGATCATAGGCTCTAGTACTTCAGTCCATGGTGTTGGCTGAGCTTCTAAAGATTGTATAGTGTTCCTCAAATTAGCCAACACCCTATCCTGGATCTGGTTCACCTGAACCAACTGGTTCGGTTCAGGTTTGGGTCGGTTCAGGTTAAATTTAGGGGAGTCAAGATGTGAAGGTTCTTGGGTCCCTCCCTGAAAGTAGGTCATTCTAGGTTGTTCAAAGGATGGTGGTGACCTATATTCAGTGGAATACTGGGGAGGGTAGGTGTTATAATCATTATATCCTTCCTTATTGTAGATTGGGTTGGTTTGGTCATCAAAGGATGGAGATCCATAATTATTATAACTCTGGGAAGGATAATAATCATAGTCTTGTCGTCCAGGGTTAGGACCTTGACACTGAGGTCTGAATTCATATCCCCAATCAAAGTCATCCCGGCTAATGGATGGGTAATTACAAGTCAAGTCGGGATAGTAATCATCTTGGGGATAAGTGGTGGTAGGAGGATAGGATGTGAAATGTGTGTAGGATGTGGAAGGGTACATGGTGAAGTAAGGAGGGAAATCAAAAGAGAAAGGAGCCCTGCAATACAAAAATACAAGCCTGTCCTTAGTTTGGGTAGCCTAAAGGTCTACAAACTCTCAGCATCCATCTTAAGATTATAGACGATTTACTCTACTTATGTCCAGGGAATCCAACCAGTTAGAAGGAGGGACTAGGGAGAAGGTTCTTCCTTTGGCTTGCACCTCCGGTTCTTAGTGTACCCCCCAGCTGTGGTCGTTTAACGCTACTCTCCTAGCTAGACATCAGATTGACTAGTATAAGCAGGTTAATCGTGAACAATCCCAATCTGAATCCAGACGAGCGAACTAGTCCTTAGGGCCAACGTCTAATCAATTTTAGTTAGGCTTGGGACAATGGTGCTTCAGGAATGTGATGGGCCCTTTAGATGGGTTGTGCCCTTAATGATTAGTTAAAATGTGTGTGCGTGCACAACCAAGGTTTTCAAATAAGGTTATTTGATGATGTGTCTTTTAGGATTTAACCTTGTTTAGTAGGTTTTAGGGTTTAATTCTTAGGTTGGTTCAATCAAGGTTTAGTAGAACACTCCAAGTTTTGAAAGCACGGGTGATGATATGTTCCTTTAAAAATAAAAAATAATGTGGAGTGCTTGTTTTAGATTAAGTGGTGCGGCCCAGACAGCTCAATCAATTGGCCTATTGCACCACTTAGTTAAGGCACACAAGAATGCTTAACCTATTCAGATTTCTACTCACTTATGTGTATTTAGTTGAAGTGTACCGGCTTCACAGGTTAGATCCCGGTTAAGTGGTAGAATCAGAGTGATTGTATGCCTTAGGATAAGAAGTTGTGGGTGTTAACTGTGTAGCTTTCAGAAAATCCCACAATTAGATAACACTTTTTATTTTTTTTTATTTATGTCGATGGCAAGGTGAGTGGAGGTGGCAAACAAACAACCAAATCTACCTTAGGGTTTATAAAAAGCATCGAAGTTGATTTGGGTTTGAGTTATTGGGTTATGGAATAAAAACTAAGGTGGGGGTGGTGTGGGGGACACTTACAAAACACTTTACCCACACTTTACTCCAGTCTATCGCACTTGGATCTCCATGTTAGGGTACCTGCAAGATAGTAGATCAAAGACAAGTAGGGTTAGTGCTTTGTAAATGCAAAGAAACGCAGAAATAATAAAGTAAATTCCATTGCCTCCCCAGCAACGATGCCAAAATGGTCGCGCGTGTTACGCGTGTTAGAAATCGGGGTTACAAGTAACCCATCGTCGTAGTTGCAAAACACGTCGATCAAATAAAATTTATTCCGAAACTCCAAAGGAGTCCCGGGTCGAACACAGGGAGGCGACGTTTACTTTATATGAAAACCACTCTTCGATTCGTTTCTTTTTGGCATTTTGGGGTTTTGTTATTTTTTTGTATTTTTGAAATAAAAGAAAATAAGCAAATGTATCACAAGATAGAAATGTGGAATAAATATGATATATATTACTTCCAATGTCAATTACAAAGAACTATGAAAGCATAAAAAGAGAGGGAGGTGAGAGCAAATCTCTCGAATCGGCTGTTCGGCAAGACGACGGCGCCTAGCGGAGGCTCGGACGAAGGAGGTGAGGAGCGGGACGACGGAGGTGAGATGCTGGAGGACGTTGGGTTGAGGAAAGCTTCGGCGTAGCTCCTGAATGGAGGTGAGAAGACGGAGTTGATCTTCTATCGGAATGGAGGTGGGAGGACGGCTCCAGGGTGACCTATGAAGGGAGATGAGAAGTTGGAGGAATATTTGGTGGGGCAGAGGTTCGCTACACTAATAGGCACCTTGGGAGCTTGAGCACAAGCTCTAATGGAGCGTTGGTAGGCTTGCTAGAGCTTGGGAGTAGGTGGGAGTAGAGTAGGCAGAGATGGCTTGGAAGGGAGGGGGTGTAGTTTGGGCCGTCCATCTTCTTCTTGTTGTAGGTGCTGCTACAGAGGTCGGATTGAGTTGATTTTCACATCGTTATGTTACGATCGTCGACTTGAATCCATCCGCGCGGTTGGATTTATCGTTTGAAACTCTGAATTATGTCTCCTAGTCCCTTGGCCGTTGATCTTCCTTGGACTGCATATGGTGCTATGGAACACCATCATGAGCCTTAACTAGCTCATTTTAACCCATAAAATAGAACAAAATCTCTTACATAACCAACTGGAGGTCCTAATTCACTGAATAACCTTTCTGAGAGAATAGTAAGAAATAAGGGGTAAAACTGTAATTTACCATCGCAGTATAACAATGGATTTTCTCAAGGGCTAAACACGGGTCAAATGGTTTTAACAGGATAAAAAGTGGGTTGGTTCAAACAGAAAAGGGTTCGTGTGAATTTTGGGAATTAAATGACTTTTTGTAACCCTAAAACAGACCTGCTTGATTAAAGAAGGTTGTGGTTAGGATAAAATTCACCTAAACCCTCTAAAAATCATAAAAAAATATTCTCTAGGGTTTATAACCTTCAATTTGTCCATTGGAACCTATTTTGACCTAAAATGGGGTCTTAAACAAATATTTGCCCTAAATTGGGTTTTTACGTAAATTTCCCAGTCAAACGTAATCAAACCCAAAATCCAACTTCACCATTGAATTCCTTAGGTCCAAATTAGGTCTATACCAAAATTTGGACTTAAGGGGAACTCATCTTCACCCACTTTGCAAACAGGTCCAACCTAATTACATTTCTACCCCAAGATTTCAGAAACCCTTACATTTGACCCCCTAGTTTCTTATTCATTATTTGCAATTGGGTCCCTCCTCCATTATAGCGGAGGGAATCCTACTTCGACGAGATTGAAAGGGTGATTTCTCCCTGATCTCTCAGAGAGTCCCCTTCAAAATTGAAAAAGAGATTCTCTGAGAAATCTCCTCCAATGTGAACCTAATTTGAGGTCCTACTTGACACCCAATCTCTCATGCGAACGCATGAGAGATTCAGGTCTCTTTCGAGTTACCATTGTCGGTGAACATACCTTGCTTGGAAGCTTAGCTTCCAAGCACAAATCCACCCTGAGAAGCCTATTTAAGAGACCCCAAATCACCCCGCATCCCCTAAGCTTGAAATTGACTGGGAAAACCCCTCAAATTTGTCTCTCCTCCTCCGCTAGTTCGCTCATCAAGATCCGGCAACCTTCCCTGATTTCCCTCGTCGCCTAGCCACAATACCGGTAGCAGGTTCCTCTCCCTCACATTCATCCACGTCGCGCAGTACCTGCTGACGCCTCTGCATCCCCTTCGTCCTCGCCGACCACCTTCTTTGAACACCTTCGTCTTCGACGTTGGTGATACGAGCTGGCCACCATCCCTGCCTCCCCCTTCGTCTCTTCACTCTCAGATAAGTCCTCTCACCCTCTACTCCATTTTTCCCTCTTTATTTCCCTCGAACGTCCACTACCACACTCCACCACCATCATCCCCTTCACCTCCGGCCACCACTCCAGTGAGTTCGCCCCACCTCCACAGACCATCTCCCTCCTCGCCGATCGGTCCATAGGCTCCACCCCGACTCACTGAACGTAACCCCTTACTCCATACACTCCGCCACTCACCCGCAAGCGCCCCCGAACACACCCACTTACACGCCGCAATGTGCCCTAGCCACGCCCCCATAGGCGGTCCCATGCCACGCCAACCACCACAGCACTTTCGTCGTGCCTCAGCGAAGCCTCCTGAACATTCTGACGTGGCCGCAAGGCCGTTTGCGTGGTTTCAGGTACAGGGGCTCACCGCCATTAAAGTGAGGCTTGAAGCAAGCTTGTAGCTACTCCAGGCTTCGCCCGCTCCAGGCTCATAGTCCTAGGTTGCGCGGGATACACTCGCGCACAACTTCAGGCATCTAATTGGTGTTGAAGGCTAAAGCTATAGCTCCAATTGAACAAAGCATCTCTGCCACAGATGCACGTGAGGAAGGCGGGCAGATAGTCCCACCTCGAAAACTTTTGGCACACCGCAACCACATAAGTTGAATTTCTACATTAAGCTCGCCTCCTACTCATGGGGTGAGGTCCCCTCTCACCTGACCCGATGCTACCACCCCTCGTGGACCTGGTGATCCTACCCGACCCAGCACACCTCGCCTACCACCGCACGCCGGTGGGCCTAGTCTCGGGTGCGTACCCGACCCGATTACCTAAGAAAGTGGCTCTGGGAGAGCGAAACTAAGAGAGAAAGAAGAGAAGAGAGCTCGCGTGGGTAAGGGTAGGTTTTGTTTTGTAGGGGAACGAGAAGACAAGGCTGAAGAGGAAGCTAAGGGCTGAAGCCAAGGAAGGAGGAAGTTGAAGTCAAGAGCTAAGGAAAGAGAAGAGCTACAGCAGAGAGAGGAAGGAAGAGGCTAAAGGTAGAAGAAGAAGGAGCTGAAGAGAAAGAGAAAACAAAAGAAGGAAAAGGCTGAAGGTAGAAGAAGGAGCTGAAGAGAAAGAGAAAAGAAAAGGAGAAGAAACTGAAGGAAGAAGAAGACTAAAGCCTGAGACAGAGAAGAAGGCAGAGGAAGAGAAAGGCTAAGGCAAGGAATCAGAAGAAGAGAAAGAAAGAAGAAGAAGCTTGAAAGCAGCCGCCAGAGACAGAGAAGAGAAAAGAAGTAGAAGAAAGAAGGAAGATCAAGCACTGTAGCATTCACATTTTAAGGCATCTGATTCACAAATCAAACATCCAATTTTGTGCTTATTCACATTCATTGATTTCTTTAATATCTTGTGCTTACATTTATCTTCTTGCACTATAACATTGATTTTTATTGCATATTATATTCAAATTCTCAAGTTGTGATCTTGATTTCTAAACCCTAATTTGCTCCCTGTGTTCGACCTCGGACTTTAAAATTCGAGTAACAAATTGTATTTATTTTGAACGCTTTTTTGACTATGCTACAACGCAACTTTTTAAAACTCGTTCAAGCGCTCTCAACAGTTACCCACAATGGCAGCAAGAGAGACTTTGTTTCTTTTCGTAAATCATTTCCTTTTGGTGGAGTAAAAGAACTTTGTATTTCTTTCACCATTTTTGATCCATTCGATCTTTGCCTTTTGGAGTAAGAAGTCATTCAACTTAGCAAGCGCATCATCTAATTGAATATGGGTGTCACTGAGCTCAATAGCGAGGGCTTCATCCTGGTGGGAACGAAACCTAGAGTCAATATCATCATAGCGAGTCTTAAGGGATTTAACCACCTCATTAATGTCCCCGAAAGTCGATCTATTGCAATATTTCAAAATTTTCTTGAGGGCGTGAAGTTTGAAATAAAATATAGAAATCAAGTCTAAATCCTGATTAACCTACACATGACACCAAAAATTCTTGACCATAGGTTTTAAATCCGGAGCTCAAAACCACATATTCTTGAAGCAAAATGGGTGTGGATAGGGGCTCATGGTAACTGAAGAATTAAGGATGATAGGGGCATGGTCCGAGATTGTCCTAGAGGCATATAGACCAGTGGAGAAAAAGGGAAGGGCCTCATGATTAAGGAGGACCCGATCAAGTTTCTGGTAGATACGGGAACTTCCACAGCAGCCATTACACCAAGAGAATTGAGAACCAAACAGAGGCATTTCCAAGAGGGCTAAATCATGAATACAAGAAAGGAAAGGCTCAGCCACCCATTGGGAGAATGGGAGGCCACCAGACTTTCCAGAAGCTCACAGCACACAATTAAAATTGCCTCCAATGATCCAAGGCAAAGGGGAGAGGAAGGAAACAGAAGAAAGATGATCCCACAGGGTCTACCGTTGAAGAGCATCACAAGTCGCATAAACAGCAGAAATCTTAATCAAAAGATTAACCACAGCACAATGCACTGTTATGGCTTGGCTGGAATTGGTCAAGAGATTAATAAGCAGAGTGTCCTTCCAAATGCACCATATCTTAGGGGAGTCAAGGACAACCAAGCAATGTTGAAAAGAGAGATCCCTCCTAATTCCATCACTCGAAGAGGGATCATCAAATGGTTCAAACAAAAAGATGAGGTTGAGACAATGGAGATGAATCAAATTCTTAAGACGAGTCAAGGTAAGAGCATTAACAATACCCCTACAAGTCCAAAATAGGAAATTCATAGAGAAAGAGTTTTTTGAATCGATTTAGATCGACTCCGGGTGACTCTCCCCAATCCCTCCAAGCCTAGACCCCCACGGACTCCTCTAGCCTTAGAAGGAGAGTGTGCCTCATATGTCTTGCCTTGGAGAAAAAGGGGCTCAGCATCAAAATAGTCCAACATCCCTTGAGACTCAACATCAGAGGCAATATCAACATTTTTTACATCATTGCTCAGGGTCTCCTCCGATACTCCTACCTCAGAGATAAAGGACGGTTAGGGTCAGGAGGGGGAGGAAAAGATGGCAAGGGAAGGTATATGCCCCAAGCTAACCCACAGGAATCGTATGAAGGACCACATTTCAACATTTTAATTTTAACATCTTCATTATCATCTAGAATATCTTCAATGCCACATTATCAACAGCAAAACTCCATTGATTGGAAAAACTATGAAATAAAAGCACATTTTCAGATTCACCAGTAACCAAACTCGAAGGCGAAATGTCCTGAAAATATAAAGACCTCAAAAACTAACGAGAAACATGCACATATTTAGAGCAAAACGAAGAAGCACCACAATCAAACACAGTAGAATCAACATCAGAAATAGGTGAAGGAGCTAAGATAGAACCGATCACCTTTGCAGGGAAGGAAGATCGAGGGGCAGACCCATTGAACTCCTTCCCCAAATCTACAGAAGATAGGTCTGCATGCATCAAACGCCTCTTCAAACGAATATTCCTCCTACCCTTTGCCACCGGTGGAGCTTTAACCTCTACCCCCCTAGAAAAAGAGTATTGAGAAGTTATACAAGCCAATTTGGAAGTACCAAACTTCCCAACCATGTCCTCTGGGGCAGAAGGGGTCTTTTGCATCAGGGAAAGGGCCAAGCACAGCTGCACCGAGCCATCCCCAGGTCCACCTTCACCAAGCTGAGACACCTGAGAGGGAGTAGGGCTCCTATCACGCGAACGGAAGCCAGAGGCATCCTGGGGAGTAGATAGAGTTTCCTCCTTACGAGCTGCCTACATAGAAAACGTAGGACAAGAAGAAACAACATGATCTAGTCTCATACAGCTAGGACAAAACTGAGGAACCTTCTCGAAAATGACCCTTTGAGAAATCAGTGCCTGATCATTAAAGATGAAAATGGAATCCAATTGCGGGGACAGGAGATCAATCTCCACACAAACCCTAGGATATTCGGGTCTCTAACCCTGGATGGTCCGAGGATCCACACAAATGGGAGACCCCAACTGATAAGTGATCGAAAGCATAGCATTCGGGTGATTCAGATGAAGATTAAGACCAGGGAATCCGATCCAAACCAACACAACAGAAATTTGTGAATTAGTGCGAAAGGATGGAGACCACCTGATGAGTTGACACCGCACACGATCAATAATGACAGAGCTCGCATAATAGATAGAGCAAAAGTCCAAGTACGTATCACAACGAAGAAGCCAGTGACGAGCATCCAACGATGTCAGTGTAAAACCTGCAGATATTAAATCGATTTGAAAGATAGCCCTTCAAGGTCACATTCGAAGGTTTGGGGCCCCAGGCACGAACCATTAGAGTCGGAGAAAATCCCAAAGAAAGATCAGCAACCTCATCAGAAGAGAAAGAAGTGGATAAAACACCCTCGCGAATCTTCGGTTGGTGAACTTTCAATGCCAACTCCACAAAGGAAGGTTCCGAAGAACAAGAGCCAGCAACCACCGAAGTGAAAGAATGCTTTTGTGGGGAAGGAACATTCGACTGAGAAGGTGAGCGAGGAGAACCAGGTGATGAAGGACTAGCCTCCATGCCACACAGACCACAGAAAGAAAGCAACCAGAAAAGGTGCACAGCAAAACCCTAAATGGCAATGAAGATGACAATCAAACAAAGCAAAACGACGACACCACAAACCAAAGGAAGATTAAGGAAACCATCGAAAAAGGAAGAAAAAGCTGACGAAAAAGAACCAAAAGCAAAATCCACCAGCGAAACGCCCACCGCGAGGCCCCTATAGGGGCATTGCCAAGGTGAGGGTCACCAAGGCCCCCCTCCGAAGAGGGAGCACCTAGGTCCTCACCAGGCACAGAGGTGAAACCCTAGCAAAAATGGGGAGGAGAGGGCTGAAGGGAGGGCAAGGAAAAGGGGAAAAGGGGAAGGGGAGGAGAGCAGAGCACAACTGAGGGGAAAGGAGTTCTCCTTTAATAATGTTAAAAAAAAACAACATGCGTAGTAGGGTCAAAGATATCAAGGCAGCCTAAGTTGATAAGCTAAAGATATCAAGGCAATAGGATGCAGCAAATGAAGGTTCAACCCAGGGAAAGCCACCCAAACTGTAACATGCATAGCAGGGGCATCCAAACGGAAGGAAGGGGTCCAACGAATCAGTTGAATCCTAACCCGCTCAAGGTAAAATGACTTGTGCGTAAGGACCTAAGCAACATTCGCATATAAGGCACATCTGATGAAGAAATGATGAGAATCAAGGGGAACAATTGAGAAAGCAAAAGTCTTAATCTTCTTCACTAAGAAATCTGATAAAGCTTGAAGAGGGGGTTTGGGACCCCAAGCACGAGCAATCAGACAGAAGGCAAAACCCTTACTGAGGGAAGAGATCTCATTAGTGGAGAAAATCATACATGGCAAACCATCACTGAAATGACCCTTCCCAAGGGTCGTTTGTAGTTTTCCAAAAAGGTAGAGGTGTAAGTGCAACTTTAA
The DNA here is from genome assembly GCA_037157565.1 of Thalassia testudinum. Taxonomy (NCBI): domain Eukaryota; kingdom Viridiplantae; phylum Streptophyta; class Magnoliopsida; order Alismatales; family Hydrocharitaceae; genus Thalassia; species Thalassia testudinum. Next base: position 88,795,353 of record JAZHRO010000013.1, on the reverse strand, counting down.
ACCCCCTGGGTTTAGGTGTGTGGGCCTTGCGGGAAGAGAAAGGTTCTGCGGGGGAGATTCCACAATTTTCACTCTCTCTCTCTTCCCACCTAACACACCCCCAACATGCCCCCCCCACACTTTCCCTCACAAACCCTAACCCACTCCTTATTTAACCCCCACCACCCTTGATGTAAACATATCTATTTAGGTTAAATTGCCTATTCATGCATATTCCTAGGCTTAGATTTGCATTTCATGTTATAAATATTACATAACATTCATCATTCTGCATTTAGAGTAGTTGTATATATTTTGGGTTAATTAGGTCCTTTTTTTGGTCAGGAGAGAAGAAGACGTATTTCATGGCCTTGAATGGACGATCGGACCATACGGATCTGATCAGGACAACGATCAAAGTCTAGCGCTTCCGAAATCGTGTAGATCAGAGTCCCATAGCATCATCTGATGTCCGAGGAAGATTAACGGCCAAGGGGGCAATGTGACGTCCATATAGGTTTCAGATGGAAAATCCGACCGTACGGATGGATCCGGAATGACGATTGTAGTCCGGCAACGTGTGAATTATCTCGATTTAAGCACCGTGGCACCCTCTACAAAAGAAAGAAGAATGGACAGCCTAGATGGAGCCACATGGAACCATCTAGGCCGCCCAACATCAGCCAGCAACGCCCGCTCCCACCTCTCCATCATCTGTGACTTTCATTCCCAGCCATTGGATCTTGATCCAATGACTAAGAAGCCTCCACACCGCACGCCTCTTTACTACACAAGGGAGAGCCTAGCGCAGTGGTTAAGCGCACTTTGCAGATCAAGGGGTGCGGGTTCGAGATCCATAGACCCCCCAAATCAAAAATTTAAGGCTCCCACAACACCAGCCGCAGCGCCAATGCAGCGCAAGCGCATGCACAGGCAGCGCAGCGCCAACACGCGAGCGCTACCAGAGGTGCGTGATGCGTGGACCAGCTGCGAGCGTGAGCGGGTGCGTGCTTGGTTGGCACCAGCCTTCAGCGATAGCCTGGCTAACATTCAGCAACGCTTACAGCTGTTGTAAATTGTTCGCACGCCAGCAAGACTAGCTACGTGCATGGGCGGGCATGAGCTGCCTATAGTGACACAGCGATGACCTGGAGGTCGCTAATGGTCCCATGCCTATTTTAGCCTCTTCTCCTCCACTATAAAAGGACCTACACCCCCTCCCTTCCAAGCCATCTCTACCTACTCTACTCCTACCTACTCCCAAGCTCTAGCAAGCCTACCAATGCTCTGTTAGAGCTTGCTCTCAAGCTCCCAAGGCAACTATTAGTGTAACGAAACTCTGCCCCATCAAATACTCCTCCAGCTTCCCATCCCCATTCATAGGTCACCTTGGAACTATCCTCCCACCTCTATTTCGGTAGTAGATCATCTCCGCCTTCTCACCTCCATTCCGGATATGTGCTAAAGCTTTCCTCTACCCGACATCCTCCTGCTTTCCACCTCCGTCGTCCTGCTTCCCAACTCCTTTACCAAAGCTTCCACCAGGTGCCGTCGTCTCACCCAACAGCTGCTTTGGGAGATTTCTTCTCACCTCCCGCTCTTTTTATGTTTTCTAGATTATTGTAATTGACATTCATGCAATATATCATATTCGATTCTATCTCTCTCTTATGATTGTTTGTCATCTTATTTCAAAAACAAAAAAATAACAAAACCACAAAATACCAAAAAGAAACAAATCAAAGCGCGGTTTTCATACAAAGTAAACGTTGCCTCCCTGTGTTCGACCCGGGACTCCCTTGGAGTTTCGGTATAAATTATATTTGATCACGAGTTTTGCAACTACGACGATGGGTTACTCGTAATCCCGATTTCAAACATGCGAAACCCATGCGATCAACCCTCACCATATCCACCACCCTCATCATCACCACCACCACCTCCACCATCGTCCTCCACCACCCTACCGGCAACCACTCCCTCCCCGTCCCCCTTACAGCTCGAGTAGGGAGGAAGGAGGGGAGCTCGAGACAGAGGAGCATGGGAGAGAGGGAGAGCGAGAATGTGAAGGTGAGGGAGAGCGTGGACAAGGGAGAGGGAGAGTGTAGGAGAGGAGGTATGGTTGGAGGTGCTCGGGAGAGGAGCCGGAGGTGCGAGGAGCTCAGGAGTGGAGGCATGACCTCTTGCAGCCACAGGAGGTGCTGCTACGGCCTCTGCGGGTGGAGGAGAACATGAGGAGAAAGCTCGCAGGAGGGTACTGTGGAACCATTTTCCATAGTATCAGACTTCTGGAACTCCATCCAGACGTTTGGAGGATCCTTGGGATGTCCTGAGCTGGCACCAAGGTATGTCCTATGTATGCGTTGCATGCACGTACATCATCTTTTTACGTGTCATGTTTTTAAAACTGCGTGCATGTGCAGGTACAAGACGTGGGAAAGGCACGTGGCATGCCCTTCGAGGTACTTTAGGACATTTGGAAATGGTTATAGACGTCTAACTACACTCCCAGACGACCAGAGGGAGTGTCAGACGTTTGGGATCTCCCTTAGACGGTTGTGGAGGGGCTCGAACGTCTGTGGAAGCTGCAGGAAAGCAAGGTGAGATTCTGAGGTCATTTAAGACGTCTGGGTCTAGTCCCAGACGTCTGATTTCAGTCAGTATGCGTGTTTTTGGCCGGTTTAGGACCCAAACGGAGTCGATTTTACATAAATGACATACCGTTAGTTTCCATTAGAGTTTCTCTATGTATTAGTGTCACTCATATACCATTTTGAACTTGTCTGATGTAGTTGTTCAATTGTATAGGTCTCTAGCCAGTAGAGTATACGGGGCCCACGGAGATGATGGGATATGCGATTCAAGCCCCCATTCCACCCGTGTATTCCAGCAGAGTGGTTCTCTCTCTAATACTAGAATTAATAATTAAATTGCATGCTGTAGAAATATTTGATTGAACCCTAGGTTGTGAGATGAACCCTAGGGCTAAAAAAGATAAATGCATGCTACTTTAGAAATATTCACTTGAACCCTAGGTTTTGAAATGAACACTAAGGATGAAAGAGATGAATGGGCATGTATTAAATGATTAAATTATTCTACTGCTTACTGAAAGTAGTAAACCATGAGCTACCTGTACCACATTTAATGAACCATGACATAAATGAAAATATCTATGATGTACTGAATAGTCGATTGTGAAATTTTGAGCTTTCTATTATGCATTTAATGAATTATATATGGAAATGAGAAAGTCTATGTACGAATCTTACGGGGAACTAGAAAGGAACTCGCATGTATGGAACAAATATCGTATGTAGGAGGGAAGTGAGCTGGCCCTTGAGTACATTGTACCGAGGAGAGCAACTGTTTCTTTTGCTTGGTAAGTGAGCTGGCCTTTGTGTGCGCAGTACTGAGGAGAGCTACCGTCGCATTAGTGTAGGGGGGAAGTAGCTGCCCTTGGGTTGAGACCCGGGGTTAGGAATGGCCCCCTACACTGACTCTGGTTACTTTAGTGTAGGGGGGAGCTAACCGCCCCATGGGGTCTAGGGTTAGGACTGGCCACCCTACACCGACTCTTGTTAGGCCCATTGGGCAAACTAGGATAGTCGGTTGAGAGTGTGTAGACTGTTGAGGGGCGAGACCCCTGTTTTATTCTATGCTATACGCTTGGGCGTACTCGCTAGCGGAAATGAAAAACTGCGTGCCAGTGTGGGGTAGCTACCTATGCGCTTATCGCATGTGCTGTAGTCACTACTACGTCACAATTGTGACCTCGGGGTGGTAGATCGGGTGTAGAACTACCACGGGGGCTCTCCTGACCAGGAGAATACCACGTGTACATCCTACATCGAGGAATAAACTGCAATCAAGATCACTCCCTTAGGGAACAAGAGGATTAAGAAATGTTATGGATCTTTATTAGAATAACCGAAACAGAAACACCTAGTTGAGATAAATGGAAATGAATGATTAGTTACTTGCTTGTTTCTTTAAGTTAAATTGCCAAGAAATGGATTAACCACCACTCTACTCAGCGTTAGCTGACTACGGATTATATAACCATGTTCAGGTCAAGGAGTTGAGTAGCCAACGCCACCGGCTGTTGAGGGTGCTGGGCCTAGTCGAGCTCAGTCGTAGTGCTATTCCCTTTTTTGTTCCAGAGCTTTTGTAGTAGTAAGTACTTTAATATGTATTAGCTATTTCTATTCACGTTATCTTTCCCTCTATTGTGATTGTGATGGCTATGTATGTTGCAGTACTCTTCTGCTTATGGCATGTAATATTTTTGAAACTTCTCATTTTATTTTCCCTTACTGTCTTTTATTATTTCTGCTTAGTTGCATTGCATGTGTCGTTGTAGCATATTTTCTACTTTTGGGTTATTTCTTGTTGGATGACTGGATTTTGGGATTAGTCGAGGTGAGCCGATCTCGGATTCTATAGGGATCTTGGATTGAGTCGTAACAATCATGAATCTTCGGAAAACGAACCTGAAGATCAATATCAAGCGGTAGGGTGGGGGAAGCGCCTGAACCCTTCATAGCAACAGCAAAGGAGGGCCTCGAAGAAGCCCCCTCAGCGGCTGAGGAAGCCATAGAATTGGGGTCCGAGCGGAGCGAAGACGACATGGGTAAAAACCCTAAATCCCACCGACCCAAAATGGATCCCAGGGAGCCAACCACGAACAAGAAAAGAAGCGGGAAAAAGAAAAACAACCAAAAAAAAGAGAAACAGCAGTAGTGACAAGATTGAAGCTACCATCCAAATGCGAAGCCTGGAGGGGCCATCGCTAGGTGGAGGATCCTCTCGACTCCCCCTCCGAGGAGGGGGAAGGACGAGGGCTACATTAGGACAATGGATGGGAGTGGAGCCAACGCCACAGGCAAGGGAGGAGGGGGAATGGAGGGGCCAGAGAGGAAACTGGGAGGAAGAGGAGGCAACGGTCCGAAGGGGAGAAACCCTACGACAACCAATCGATGGTTACTATAATAACTATCAAACGGACCTTACTAGGTATAAGGGATGCCGTAGTCCTCATGGTGGAAAATAAAGAAAAAATGATGATCTTGTCCCTTCAAACTATTGGCTTGATCAACTATCCGGTACTTGGTATGCCGGCTGTATAAGGTATAAGTACCTGATGGGGGCTTGCCCTTCTTAACTTTAAGGGGCATAAGCCCAAAAAGTAGGCGGAATAGACCCAGGTGGGGGACAATCCTCAGATGGAAGCAGATACCAGTAAAGGCGTTCGAAACTGGTTAGCAATTGAGGCTAAGCTGCAAGGGGGCCAAGCAGTAATAGCAGAAGAAGGAACACAAAAAGGATTCAAGGGTATCCGACGGTCATATTCTATGATATATTTACAAATAATAAATGAGTCCTTAGACCTGTTAGAGCATAGGTGAGTTTGGGACCCATCGGGGTGAAACAAAACTCTAGCGAGCCCGTACTCAGTCAAAAATACCTTAATGATGGAATGACTACGAAAGTCAAAAGGGAAGGTGTGCAGATCCCTCCACTGCCAGATGAGGATGAGGCAGACTTATCCTTGCTAGAAAGTTTAGACACGATCATGTCTTCAACACTCACCGGAAAAAGGAGCTTCGAGAACGGCACTGCCTCACACCTCACCTGAAAAGAGGGATTGCATTAGCATCGCAGAGTGCTCGAAAGCTTCGAGAGCGTAGGTGGGGCATTAACTATGCATCACACCCCCTATTTATAACCCCTGTAATGGGTGATTCCCCCCTTGCGGGGTGTAAATTTAAAAAAGAAGAAATCCCGCTAGATATGACGCGGATTTCAAAAGATACCGCCTGAAGGTAAAAATACCTTGGTAATCATTAATGACATTAAATGCTCATGTGCGTATATCTTACACTGTAATAATACTCGTCACATCACTGGCAAGTGCGGTATTTGAGGCTCTTACACCTTATCATGATGTCAATTAATGCCGATCTTATCACACAACAAGATAAAAATCAATTCCGTAGTAATTGGCCATCACTCCCGGAAGGTGGCACATACGTTACACTCACTCCCGGGAAGCCGCCTCCTAAGGCTAGCAAAAACATAGGCAAACACGCCTAAAAACCACCTCCCAAGGTCGGCAGGAACTTAGGCATGCCTGCCCACGTTCCTCTCACCTAAAAGTTGCCTCTCATGGTCAGTAGGAACTCAAGCGTCTCCCACTTCTGTTCCCTTTACTACAAAACCGCCTCATTAAAGACGACAAGACCAAAGGTGCCTTGACCGCCTACAATTACAGCTCCCATTTTATGATAAATGCTTGCCCCGCTTTAATGAAAAAGCCGGGAAACCATTTGGGGGTATCGTTTATTATGGAGTTTCAAATACTTTAATTACTCTCTCAGCAGCATCCGCTAGCTAGAGAGTAAGGGGCATATGATGAGGGGTAAAAAGCGTCTTCGGACTATATACTCCGCAAGAAGCCCAACAAGAGATCCGACTACCCGGATAGGAGGTTAATAGGCGAATCAGAGCGTACCTGATCCACCTCCACTCAGGAAGATTTGAACCTGCCCATACATAGGCGAGTCCGAACAGACCCGACCCGTCAAAAAGCTCAATTTTGACCAACGTCAAAAAGATGGTGAAAAAGTCCAAGATACCCATACCAACAATAATGATGGCATTACCACAGCTATTAATAGCCTGACAACATACATACTTTGATATCGAACATATCCGGTCAGAAGATCCTATGGCAGGATCATCTCCCAACACTATAAATGGCAAAAAGAGGCCCTCGAAGCTCTCTCTTAGGCAATTTAAGAGAGAAGAGAGATTGTATTACCACCTTTTACTAGTGAATATCTAGGGGCATTGCCCTCTCCCCAGCCATACACCCATGATAGTGGAACTGGATTATCAATCTCTTTGTTTTCCTTGTGATTGCTTACTAGTATCTCGTTGAGTTGGATCCTTCAATCAGTTAGGAGGTCCGATCAGATACCTTCTTGAGTTGGATGGAATAGAAGAACAGAGAGAGAAAGAGTTAGACGAGTAATGAGCAAAGCATTTCAATACTCAGCTCAATCTTTATAGCCTCATATTTATAGACTTCTATTGGAAGTATGTTACAACATAAAATGCCAACTCACACATGCTAGCGCATACCACACTCTTTGTTTGTTATTATAACAGGTTTAACTTCTAACCGAATCTAATCAAGCATTTAAGGTTTCTATAAAGTATAAACTAACCATACCATTTGAAAAACACTTGACAAACATAAGTTAAATCATATGACATAGAATTATGACTTACGCGCATTGAAATTATCAAGATGGTAAGATGGGCTAGTTATTTCTAATATTGCACAGCCTTGTATTAAAAGGTTCTTTTGTATAAAAAATTGAAATCAACGTAGTCTTATGATTGAATTGTCATAACCATGTCGTAGGCTTGCAGTAAAAGGTTTTATTATTTGATTGGGGAAAAAACAACAAAACATCAAAATCAAACCACAGCCAACTTATACAAAAAGGGAAATTTAAAATATCCTTTAAACTAAGTTGCCAAGAACATATGAATGTGGGGATCAAGAGCAATATGCAAAAGAGTCATGACGACGATTAGGGAGAAGATCGATATGGGCTGAGACACATGGAAGCCAGTCACGGCTACGTTGAGGAAGCCCGGTGGTGGTGAGATAGTGGAAGGGGCATATGGTTGCTGTAGTATGGTGGATGTCACATGGAGTTGTGTGGCTGTTGTGGGGGAAGTGGTACTTTTTTTTTTTTTTGTGTTGTGGGCAGTGGTACTATTACTTGGTCGATGAGAAACGGCGAGAGTTTGAGGATTTGCCGATGGGGGAGTCCAGAAAACCAGAAAGATCGATTTCGATGGCAGGGAACATCGGGAAGTTGGGAAATTTGAAGAGCCGGGTATTAAGAATGCATTAATTAATTCATTGTAGTCATTTACGGATGTTTTGTATTTTTAATTTTTTTTAATCTGAAGAGTCAAGTATTCGTGGCTTTGGTGCATGTTTCATTTAGGGTTCCATCCCAATCCACGTTATCAACGCAGTTTGTTGGGACTGCGGGAGGGGCACAGAACGTATAGGACATTACTTATGGGTTATTTGATCACTAAGCCTTCATCACTATTTCCCCAATAAACAGCGGGAGTGGGAGCATATATATGCTTATTATGTTAGGCTGGTGATCCCTAGAGCACCCTCCACAGCTACACATGCTCAGTTGCAGGATTTTAAGAAATTGTTCTACACTCATATGTGGGGGCACTGTTGAACGGAGAGATTAGGCCACGTAGGGGAACAGGGAACTGGCAAGGCCCTTTGTCAGGCCCTTAGCCTGGTGAAGAATAGCCAGAAAAAAGCCCCTAAGAGAAGGCACATGTTTGCAGCTTGGGAAATACACTGGAAACTGACAGAAAACGGTGGGAAATTTGGAGACAAGGAGTTAGTGATAACAACATATATATATATATATATATATATATATATATATATATATATATATATATATTCTTCATGTGTGATCGATTCAGTACAACTTTTATCATGTAAAGGAGCATTTGAACCTGTTTTATTTCCCCTCAACGAAGAAACGTAGAGTAGTAAATGTGCCACGCCAAGTATGATCACTGACTTTTCAACAAATCTGAAATGGAGATACAATTCAAGTATAACATCGGAAATTTTCCATAACACCCTCAAAATTGTGAACTAGAACTGATTTAAGATTATTAGGGTTTCCCCCTTAAATCTAGTTTTCGTAAATTCTTCCTACCATAGATAGTATATTATACATCCAAAGTTATAAGTAAATCTTCCATCAGCTCGTCTTTTATAGTCGTGGGTAAAATCAGTTCTGAGTAAAGGCAAACAGTGTAAAAAGCAAAGACAAGCAATTAAAACTGAACTATTTCTGGAGTAAAGACAGGATACTATATGTCTTCCAAGTGCCCTCTCATCTGAATAAGTGGTGGACGGTGAGTAGAGAGGTCCCCCAATAGTCAGGCTTTATCTTAATATACCACCAAACTAGCTGCTACTTTATTTATTCCCTATATCTCTCTCCATCGAGCTTTGGACTCTCTCTCTCCATCTCTATCCCTCTATATGTATAGGTACTTCCATGGACCTCTCTTCTATGCCAGAGCTGTGACCAACTATACCAAAGCCACCCCCAGCTCCTTTTAAATTCTACAGTTGGCCTTGTGGTACCAAAGTGCCATCCCCCACTATATAATTAAGTTTATCAATTTCCCCACTTATCCTAGACCCACGAGTCCTTATGTGCGCCCAGCATACACACACACACACACACACACCATGCTACCTTCTATAGTAGGTCACAAAAAGATGGAATTATCTAAATGATTTTATCTATCTTGCATATACCATACAAATAATGATACAGATACATTGTCGTTTAAATCTTTGTCATACATGTGAATATATGTTTCTAGAAATTAACATTTGCGTCAAATTAAATTTACCATCATCCTATACATATTGGATAGTATGTGCCTCGTCCATATTTTCTTATTTGCTCCAAGAACAAAGATCTATTTACGGGTAATAATTAAAAATTACTTCATAAGATCTACTTGATCTTTGATATACTATACGTCCACGTTTATTTATGGGTAAATTGATATGTGCAAAATTTTTTCCTTTTTTTCTTAGAGAACTTGGGAGATAATGTTATTCATCATTCTCTCTTAGATGAGGGCTTTCCAAACGAGGTGAGCGAAAGGACTCGTAAGGCCTGTTCAATACAAGAATAGAAAGTATAAAACTTGCAGGTAGATTCAATGGCTCTATGAGAAATATATATTGGGTTCACTACTTTTTGTTCGCTGCCCAATTACATATGGCTCTCTTACATTTTTTCTTTTAACGTCACTCTTTAATTAGTACTATGATTGTTTTTCCAACTTGAAGTGTTAACTAAAAGGTAGTGCAAAAAGCCTATGAGAGCGATCCCTTCTTAAAGCTCCAATTAATCATATGTAGATGACAAGAAATTGTAGAAAGCAGGAACTAGAGTAGTTGTGGAATCCAATTACGAGGATTAACAGAAAGCTACATTGATGATCAACTAGTGATACTACCATACTAAGGCACTTTAAGTTCATCTTGAATTACTTCAATGCACCTTGTTGTGCTTCATTGAGATCACATCACTAAGCACAAGCAAATGTAAGAATGTTTTGATAGTGAATGAGCAAAATTTTGACATGGATTTTACGTAAGTCAAATAATTGATTTTGTGGAAAAATGATATATCAAAACATTTTTCACAGTAAAAGTTAAATTTAAGTGGAAAAGTTATTCAATTTGTCTTAGCTATCATGAATCAAATGATCATGCGAAAAATGCAATTGATATCCAAATAGAATCAACTAGCAAATAGAATGAAGTAAGAAATAGAAAGAAATACATAAGGTTACAGGTCCATACATAAGGCTACAGGTCCACTATAGGCAAAGAGATCTTTCTAGAAGTTTATTTCCCAAAGGTCTGAAAAATTATAACATCATTTGAATGTTTAACCAAAATTAACATATTCTATCGAAATTGTATTCCAAACCTTTTTGGCTTAAAAGAGGTCTTAGTTCTTGGAATAAATCGACTTTTGGGGACATCCTTAAAACGGTTGAGGGCCTAGAGACTCGTTATGAAGAACTTGATGCTAAACTTGCGTCCAATTGGGACAATAATATATCCACTGAGGTCAATGACACCACTACTCTTCTAGATGATGCCCTAAATAAGTTCAACAATTTTTTCGTTCAAAAGGCTAAGATCAAATGGCTTGAGAGTGGAGAAGGTTGTAATAAATTTTTCTTTACATCTATTAAAAGGCAATTTGCTAAGTGGATCAGATATTCTTTAACATCTACCGTTGGTGGAGGATCGTAGGACTTGACTGCCTCTTTAGTTGTGGGTTATTTTCAAAATCTTCTCTCTTCTAAGGATCATTCTGACGTTGAGGATTTTCTTCATGTTATCCTGCCTCTAATATCCCCTGATGAAAATAGTACTCATGTTACTCCCCCTTCGAAGTCTGAGATCTTTGATACTTTATCCCAAATGCCTCCTAATAAAACCCTGGCCTTGATGGATTTAATGTAGAATTTTTCATTAAGTTTTGGGACATGCTTAAGTTCAACCTTGTCGCTATGGTCTCACACTTTTTTAGGTCTCAAACAGCCTCAAGATCCTTCAACACTACATTCATTTTCTTGATTCCTAAGAAAAATGTTATTCTTGACCATACTGATTACAGACCGATAAGTCTTTGTAACATTGCCTTCAAAATCATCTCTGGCATCTTTGCCAAGCTGTTGGCTGAGATTCTTCCTAAAATCATTTCCCCTTAGCAAGCTGGCTTTATAAAGGGAATGCCTATATTTGATCATATAGGGACAACGTTTGAGTTAACCCAACGTATTGATAGGAAGGCTTTCAGATCTAATACTATTCTTTAGCTTAACCTTCAAAAAGCCTACGATCATGTTGAATGGGAAGTCCTTTATAGAGTTCTTACTTGACTTGGCTTCTTGAATCAAGTCATCAAAATGGTTAGGGCTTTTTTTAAACATGAGAGATTGTTATGACCCGATCCTAGATCCCTACAGGATCCGAGACAGGCCTGTCTTGACTAATCCCCAGACCTATTCGTCTAACGAGAAATAACTAAAAGTAGAAAATAAATTACAACCACACATGCAATGTAACTAAACAGAAATTAAACAAGAGACAGTAAAAGAAACAGAGCAAAAAGGTCTATCAAAGTTACAAACCATCACAACTATGATAAAGAAAAGTACAGCTGAAAGTACTGAAACAGTATTACGTAGAACAAAGAAAAACTCAGTACAACAACATAAGCTAAGGAGAAATAGTAAAAACGCAGCTAAGGCTGGGCTCGACTGGGCCCAGCTCCCTCGGTAGCTGGTGGTGCTTGCTGCTCAACTCCCTAACCTGAACAAGGTTATAAAATTTTCGGAGTTAGCGAATGCTGAGTAGAGGGTTAATTTAGCCATTTACATGTAATTAAGACAAGCAATTAATTTATACAATTAAACAACTATCCATTTTCATTTAGTTCAACCAAGTGCTTCTAATTTGTTATTTTTTTATTCACTTAGAATCATTTCTTGATTTGGCATGTTCCTCATGAGAACGATCTTGATTGCGATCATTTCCATAGTGTAGGAGGTACACGTGGTGCTCTCTTGGCCAAGAGAGTCCCCCGTGGTAATCCCACACCCAGTCAACCACCTCGAGGTCACGGTCGCGACGTAGCGGTAACTATAGCATGCGTGATAAATGCACGGGTAGCTATCCCGCACTGGCACGCTGTCAGTCCTTTTCGTTAGCAGGTACGCCTAAAGGTACAGCATGGAACAGTACAGGGCCTTGTCCCCTCAGAACATAATAGAACAGGTGTCTCACCCCTCCACAATCCGCGTACCCTTATCCAACTATCCCAGTTTGCCCAATGGGCCTAACAAGAGTCGATGTAGGGCGGCTAGTCCTAACCTTGGGGCCCCTTGGACGGCTAGCTCCCTCACTACACTAAGTAGCTCACTTCGGTACCACGTACACGAGGGCCAAACTAAGTCGGTGCAGAGTGTCTAGGCCTGACCCCGGGGCTCATCCCAACGGGCGGCTAGTACCCCTCTACACTATAGGGACAGTGGCTCTCCTTGGTACCACATACACAAAGGTCAGCTCACTTCTCATCTACAGAAGTCTTCCTCCTAATTCCCCATAGGGTTCATGCTGATATTTCTTTCGTTTCATAATCCAGACTTTCGTTTCTCTATTCATGTTTCCGGTTCCATTCTTAAAACAAGCAGCTTGTGATTTTCCAACTGACAAGGCATCACATAAATAACCAGTACATTTGCTAGCATTTAAAGTTTTTACAGGCATCTCAAGTAAGCAGTATAGCTCAACCGTTTATTTCTACCCTAGGATTCATTCTCATCCTAGGGTTCTACATATTTTTCAAGTATACAGTATAGCTCAATCATCTGTTTCTACCCTAGGGTTCATTCTCATCCTAGGATTCATTTAAGTTATTCTAAACATGCAATTCATTTATTTAAATCATAATAGTAATGTAAATCACTCTACCAACAAATACGGGAGGAATGGGAGCTCTAATCGCAAATCCTGTCACCTTTGTGGTTCCTGCGTACTCGACTGGCAGGAGACCTATACAATTGACCAACCACATCAAACAAGTCCAAAACTGTATACAAGTGACACTTACTCGTAGAGAAACTCAAGCGAAAAATAACGGTACTTCGTTTGCGGAAATTCGATTCTGTTTAGGTCCTAAACAGGCCAAAAACACTCACACTATCCAACATCAGACGTCTGGGTCTAGTCCCAGACATCTCAAAAGACATCGGCACTTACCCTAGGTTCCTTGCAGCTACCTCGGACATCCAGACCCCTCCACGATCGTTTGAGGTGAGTTCCAGACGTCAGACTCTTCTTCCAGTCGTTTGGAGGTACGGTCAATCATCTGGCAATATGTCCAAATGCCTAAAAGCACCTTAAAGGGCGTACCCTACGCCTTTCCAATGGCCTGTCCCCTGCGTACGTCCGTGCAGACCATCAGAAAAGGCCGAACAAACTCTGCGATGAGGCCTGTATGGCCATAATGGCACAAAAGCACGTACCTTAGCACTGCGTGTGCTTTCAGACGTCCGACTTCAGCTCTGGACGTCCTTCTACTACTCCAGACGTCTGGGAGATGATCCAGACGTCTGATACTAGAAAAAATCCAGTACGCAGAACCTCCATGAGCTTCTCCTCCACACGAAACCCTCTGTGCCGCCTGCAGGAGCTGCAGCAATGCCTTCAGTGGCTGCAGGAGGCCAAGGCACCTGCTCGTGAGCTCCTCCTCCTTGCTCGCACCCTCGACTCCTCCTGCACGAGCTCCTCCAAGCTCCGGTGGCTCCCTCGTGAAGTCCTCCTCCTCTCAAGCTCTCCTCTCATCCTCCACCTCCCTTCTCTCTCTCAGCTCCCTCTCGTCTCGCCATGCTGGAAGGAAGGGAGGAAGGAAGGACGGAGGTGGATGAAGGTAGCAGTAGAGAGTGGCATAGGTGAGGGGGGGTTTAAATAGAAGGGGTTTAGGGTTTGGGGTGAGGAGAGAGAGAAGAAAGTGCACGTACGGAAAAGAAGAAGGTACGGTTCGTCTACTTTTAGACATCCGACCCTTCATCCAGATGTCTGGACGGATGTCTAACAGCTCATCTAGACATCTTAAACAACCCAAAAAGGCAACGGGTCATTTCAATATAACAAACCTAAAGGAAGTTTCATCCCCAAAACTTGAGCCAAGTAGGGTGCTGAAAAGTAGCGTAAAAGTGCATAACAAACATAAAGAGGATCGAAGTAGGTCTGAGAAGACGTACCCACAAAAAACTCCATGTACTGTTCTCGCATTGCCGCCTCAGGCTCCCAAGTGGCCTCCTCGTATTGCTGACTTCTCCATAGGACTTTCACCAATGATACTTGCTTCCGTCTTAGACTCCGAACGGCTCTCTTTAATATCTGAACTGGTCTCTCGGGATAGGTCAGGTCATCTCCCACCTCGATGTTCTCATGGCTTAGAACGTGGCTAGGATTGGTGACGTACTTCCTGAGGTTGGACACGTGGAACACGTTGTGCACTTTAGAGAGCTGGGAAGGAAGGGCAAGCCAGTAAGCAACGGGTCCAACTCGCTCTAAAACCTCGAAGGATCCCATAAACCTCGACGCAAGCTTCCCTTTCACCCCAAAACGCTGCAAGCCCTTCATGGGCGAAACATGGAGAAAGACGTGATCCCCAACCTCGAACTGTACCTCTCTACGCTTCCGATCGGTGTAGCTCTTCTGTCTGCTCCTGACAGTGCGGAGTCGCTTGTGAATCTGCTCTATCACCTCCTGACTCTGCAGGATCAACCTGGGGCCAACCTCCCACTTGGTCCCCACCTCGACCCAACTTAAGGGTGCGGTACATCTCTGTCCGTACAGAGCCTCGTAAGGTGCCATGTCGATATACACAAATCCTTAAGTTTTATGTTAATTAAAACAATGCATATAATGCACCTAATGCCATTCTAGGTCAATTTCAAATGCCTTTAGTTATGAATGCAATGCATGAATTATGTAATTAAATTAGAAATATAAATTAATCTATTTATATCCTAATGCATGCTAAATAAATGTTAGAATTAACTTAATATCTAGGCACTTAAATACTTAAATAGCCCACAAATATGGGCTAATCAAATACCCCCATGCCTAGTTTTTGCTTATCCCTAGCAAATCCAAGCAAAACCTAGCACTCCAAGTAGACTAGCCAACCCAATCGATCTTCCTTTAGAAACATATTAAATTCAGACTTTAGACCTAAGGTTCCCAAGTAGTTGTTAAGTTACAGACTAGGTTGGCTAAAGATGAGTTGTAGGCACAAGTTTCTCTGATTTCTGACTCTACCCTAAGGTTTATTGATCCCTGAGATTAAAGTATCCGTGCAAGTGCATTGGTCTGAGTTATTTGAGTTAAAGGAAAAAGGATTTTTTTTGTTGAATAATATATTTTTTTTGTTTGATTCCTCTAAGTCTAACCTCGGATCAGCTATCAACACGGTCTGCGTCGGATTCATTGTCTCCATCACCATACCTTAAAGGGTGCCTGGCTTTCGATGCTTTGAGATAGCACCGCTCATAATGACCCCAAGAACTCCTGGCAACCAACACTTCGAGATAGTATCGCCCATGGATTTCTTAAGCGAATTTAGGCCTATGGCAATCAACACTTCGAGATAGGGCCACCCATGGTACTTGAACCGCACAATGCACTTACATGCCCTCAGTAGGTTAGATATCCTAAGAAACAAGCACCGAGGAGGTAATATGTTATCATCGCATCTTCAAGGTAAGTATATACTCCACCTCTCCTGTGGCAGGAACTCTTCCAATCAAATTGTGTTTTCAAGCCTCTCCTAAGTCAAAACTAAGAGAACTAAATTTCTTTTAAGAACGGTGATCACTTACTTACACAAGACCAAGTGTGTGAAATTTGGATGCTTGAGTTACAAGGACCCGTAAACCAAAAGGTAGAACAAGACTCCAGGTACTATCCCAACCTTTTAACTCAATCCTTAGCTTTCCTTCCTCCACCTCTTGAGGAATGGTCCACAACTTAACTCCTACTTAAGTTTTTAAGTCCACAAAGGACCTTAAAGGTCTAAAGCTAGTAGCTCACTTAGCTTCTAAAGTTCGATCCTAGAATCAACTTAGTCTAACCTAGAGTTCTGATTTGCTTAAGAATGTAGGACCTAGCCAATTAAGCTCAATAATTACAAATTTTATTTATTTATCTTTATTTTATTATTATTATTATTATTTCAATGCAAATGTATGTAATGCAGAATGCTTTAATTAAATGCATGAATGCACTATGCTATGTATATCCCCAAGTACACCCCCCCATGCCTAAAATCTGTAATGTCCTCATTGCATAGAAGGATATTATCTGGGTCAGAGATGGGTTGCTGTTCTTTTGTTAGCAACCGAGTAGCTAAAGAACCTGCAAATCAGGTTCAAGGATCACAAAAATAGGCCCTAAAAATGAGCAAAGTAATCCCGGCCTAGAAAATAAGCAACCTAGGATGTTGGCGAGCTGATAATGAATCCCGATAGCAAATGCTCGCCCAACCAAGATGGGAATAAAATCTTCCCAGGTCGCCAGAAGAGGTTCTAAAGGATAAACTGACATAACAACCTCCAAAGGGGTAGGGGGAGGATGACAAGGATCGTCCAAAAGGAATGGGGAAGGAATGGTGCAGAAATAAACCCCCAAGGCAATGGACTGACTAAAGAAATCATCAATCCATACCCGATACTCCATTACAGGAAATATTGGTTTGTGAAGCCCCCCGTCAGAACAAAAGTGAGCAAATCTCTAAGGCAAGGATCGTCTAGGGTGTCCAAGTTTCGAGGTTGTAGGATGGCCATAAGATCTAGGTTGGGTTTAATCAGCTCGGTGTCCATCCCTAACACTCTTTCCAAATCCTCAATTGCATCCCTAGCATTCCTTGCACTATCACCAGTATCTTCCTGCACTTCATTAGGAGTCAAAATTTTGCCTTCAGACATAAGCAAATAAGAGGATGACTTCAAAACAAATGAAGGCAGGTTGGAAGCAACAGATCTAGGGATTATCCTATCAATGTCATCCCTGGGTTCTGGTTCTTTATTCAAATCTTCCCCGGAGTCTAGATGTGAATCCACATAAATCTTAGAAGTTGCTTCCAAATTTTTCATCATTTCATCATGAGGAGAAATATCATCGATGGGTGTGCTAAGGAAACCTAATTTGGTCAAATTTGTGACATCCTCAGGGGCTAACTCTTCAAATAAGACATAATCACCCTTAGTGTCACTCCAAATCTTGAATGTAGGTTTCTCATATAATTCGTCTTTCTCCTCATCATATACTTGAGGTCTAGAATCATTTAATATCTCAGCAGATCCCCTAGGGTACTCTATCTGAGGTAAATGGTTTACACTGGTAACATCAGACTCCTCAGATAGGTCAATTTCTTAAGGGTTAGGTTCCCTAAGGGTGGGCTTGAGTTCCATGTCGTGATCAGAAGGGAGGGCAGGATTAACAACTTGACTTCGTCCCACTTCATCAAATGTCACAAAAATACCATCATCTGGGTC
The DNA here is from genome assembly GCA_037157565.1 of Thalassia testudinum. Lineage (NCBI taxonomy): Eukaryota > Viridiplantae > Streptophyta > Magnoliopsida > Alismatales > Hydrocharitaceae > Thalassia > Thalassia testudinum. The sequence continues at coordinate 88,777,629 of JAZHRO010000013.1, read as the reverse complement.
GAGGTCTTCCAATGGTACCATCATTCCCTTCTTTTGACTCCAATATAATTCAGGTGGATACTCAACCTTATCATCATCTTCCTCGGGTTGCCACCTTTCTTCATCCAATGCATAGCTACTTTCATATGTATCTTCCTCCCACTTAAGGCGTGGATCTCTTAAGGAAGTGTCATCTAACGGGGAGGTTTCAAAATCGATCCTTGAAAAGTAGCTATTCTCCCTTACATAATCCCTAAAATTTACCTCCAACTTAAAGTGTTGCTCTCCCACGGGAGATTTATCTAGTGTAGAGGGGTGTACATCATCCTCAATGGGGTAGATTGAGTGGCTAATTTCATCTCTTTCTTGTTGGCCTACTCTCGAAGATTCTCCTAACAATTCAATCATTTCATCTTGCATTTTCTGTATTTCCATCTTCAAGGAGGAGAGGTCATTCTATCAGGAGAGAAGTCAGGCTCAGGCTTATAGTACCTATGAGTGTCTATCCAACCATTATAATTATTCAGGGAGGGTGGGTTGGGTATTTCTATGGTGTGTGGGATATTAGGCAAAGCAAATCCCGCTTCTAGATTCTGCTCACTGATTTGGGGCTTAACCAGGCCAATACTCCTATAATAGGAGTAAAACGGATCCCAATGATTATCATTATGTCCATCAAAGGATGGACCATCTCGGTGTATGGGATCGAAGAGTGTAGAGTGGGGGTAAGGGTGTAGGCAAGATGTGAGAAGATGAAAATCAATGTGGTCCATTCTAACTCACACCTCAATCAGAATTCCCCAAGCAAAACACAATTCAAAAAGGACTTTTTAGGTCTTTCCCAATTTAGGCTTTTGATTTTAAGTCAGATTGTAGGTGACAATACAATTTGTTCAATCAATTTACGTGCTTATTGTCGACCTACGGCTCGCCTAAGAAGACCTTGTTGGAGCTTAGGTGTTCTTCCCTAAATCTCAAATGGTAGAGCAACTCCAAAGATGGAAGATCGAGGGATGAATGTAGGCCTAAGCCTTCCTTTGAAGCTGTGCTTTCGCGGTGCTTCTCAACTTCCCCCAAAAATCCGTGATAGGGTATCCCCCTCTTTGGAGTTACAAAACCTTTGATCTCAAGTTCTAAACACTTCATAATCCAACGATAAGAGGGCTCTTGTCCTAGTATTTCCAAACCTAAGGAGTGTCTAAAAGCGTGCCGTGGTGTAAGAGATATAAGTGTGCATACACCGCAAAAGATTTTTGAATTTTGAATCGCACGCCAAGTTTGAAAATCAAATCCTTGCTTTTTAAAATGTCCCTCCTTTAATTAGTCCTTTTTCCAGAAAATATGTGACCACTTGTTGGATCTATTCAATACAGATTAGGTGGTCTTGAAATTAATCCAAATGCATTTGCATGACAGGTAGAAATGCAAAGTTAGAAGTGCATACCTGATTCCAGCATTCTTCATGCAATATGCAAGACAGGAATTAGATCTAGACGCTGCTCATTCAGTCCTAAATGATTTGACCTAAAGGCAAGCAGCTCCTCGCAGGTAGCTTGTTGATAGCGAAAATACGCGGTTTGTTAATTAGGCAATTTAGTGTCGTAACGCGTAAATCTGCTTTCGCTTTTAAATTTATAATACCTAGATAGTGGGGTAGCTAGGGTCGTCCAAGGAGGCAATATGTTTGCAAAATTCAAGTCTCTTGCTTGGAAATAGAAATTACCTTCTTTTTGGTCTTTTCAACTATATCATTTTTTTAGGGTTTTGAAATAATGAAAGAAAACACAAGTTGTTGGCGAAAAAGTAAATAACACCTAAGTGACAAGTAATTCCTCTTCCTAAGCTCACTCTAGGCACGTGGAGGCCTAGAGTAATTAGGGAGAGGGAGTGAAGAGTGCTAGAATCACAGCAATCAAAATGCAACTAAAAGAAATTTCAAAGAAGGCAACTAGGTTAATGAGAAAGTATTTTACAGAAAAACTTAGTAGATGAATGCTTTTACTACTAGAGAATTGCAATAAAATAAAACACAAATCCTGTAGATAGATGGTGAAGAAGAGGGCTTCTTGCTCCAAGCTTGGTAGCTCCTGAGCTTGAAAAGAGTCCTCCAACTCCTTCCTTGCTATGCTCCTCTAAGATGATGTCCTCCAAGGTGGTAGCTACCACCTTTAATTCTCTTCCTCCAAGGGTGGACATCCACAAGAGGTTGTTCTCCTTTGCCTGGCCATCCTCCTTGAAATAGAAAAGTCCTCCTCCTTGGCGTGGCCCAAGTTGAAGAGAGTGGGGAGAAGAAGGCACCAAAGGGGCTGGTGATGTGCCCCTTTAATCTTCTTCTCTACTCCTTCTTGGCCGTAGGTGTAGGTGGGTATAGGTAGAAAAATACACTAATGGAGGATGCTCTAAAATGGTGGTAGGTGGTGGGTTTATATAGAGTAGGAAGGGGGCTAAGGTGACTCTTGAAATGAAGGGCTAAGATGGGAAGATGGAGGTGGTTGGGGATCCTATGGCTAAGGGCAATTGGCGCCAACCCAAGGGACACTTAGGGGGTGGTTATGGGTGGTGGCACCCCTTGAAGTTGGTGCCAAAATGGCTTCTAGAAGGGGGGCTTAGGTGGTGCCAAGTAGGGTTCTAGAAGGAGGGGTAGGTGGGTGGCTAGGATGTGTTGTAGGGTTAGGTGTATGGTGGATGTTGGGGTGGATGTTGGTGCCAAAAAGGGGGGTAGTGTTACGACCTGATTCCCGAATCCCTACAAGATACAAAAATCGGACTGACTCGAATGATCCCAAGACCCAATCGTCTAACGAGAAAGTAACCAAAAGAGCAGTAAAATAAACCACATTCACCATGTATATAACTAGCAACAAAATACAACAGTAAAGAAAAGAAATACTACGGTATACATCACCACAACAGTAAAGAAATAAACATGTACATAACCATGAAGCTTACAATGAAAAGAGTACAGGGGTAACAGAAACTACACACTACAACAGAAAGAAAAGTACAGTGGGTACTACACAAGTAACACTACTGGGCTCTACTAGGCCCAGTGCCCTCTGCAGCCGCTGACTCTGGCTGCTTAACACCTGGTCTTGAAAGGGTAACAAAGGTGACACGTCAGCGAAACGTTGAGTAGTGTGGCAAATAAAAGCTAAGAAATAGTAAGGTGGACAGTAGCTGTTATATTTTTAATTTCTTTCTTTATTTTTTCCATTTACTCGTTATCGAATTATCCCTCAGATTCTTCTCTTGATCTTGAATGTTCCTCGTGGGAACGATCTTGATTGCAGTCTTTTCCTAAAAGTAGAAGTAGCACGTGGTGCTCTCCTGGCCGGGAGAGCCCCCATGGTGGTCCTACCCTTAGTCAACCACCCCAAGGTCGCTGACAGATGTAACGGTGACTACGGCACGCGCGATAAACGCATGGGTAGCTACCCCGCACTGGCACGAGGTCAGTCCTTTCCGTTAACGGGTGCGCCTAAAGCACATCACGGAACCAGTATAGGGTAGAGCACTCTCAGTAACAGGGGTCCAGCCCCTCCACAGTAACCAAACAGGGGTCTTTCCCCTCCACAGTCCGCGCACCCTCGCCTGACTACCCTGGTTTTCCTAGTGGGCCGAACAAATCGATGTAGGAGGGCTAGCAGAACCCCGGTGCCCATGGGGTAGCTAGTGCTCTCCCTACACTAGTAGCTCTCCTCGGTACTGTGTACACGAGGACCAAAAGTCGGTACAAAGTGGCCAGACCTACCCTAGGCCCCTGGGGCGGCTAGCTCTGCTTTGCACTAAACAAGGGGACAATCGCTCTCCCTAGTACTTCGTACTCAAGGGCCAGCTCACTTCCCCAATTCTATTCCATTCACTTTCCAGGAGTTCTACTCCTAATTCCCCATAGGGTTCGTGCTCTTTCAACTCAGCCAATTTAGGTTTCATCTTTTCAGCTTTATATTTATATAGCCCATGTTCCCAACCGTAATTATTCATTCATAATCGGGCAGCTGTTAACCAATTGCAGGTAGTTATCGTTTCCTTTCTACTTTTGCAAGACTGCAATGTATATATATTCAATCTAGTTTTATTGTCCTAGGATTCATGCCATACCCTAGGATCTATCATTCAATCTAGTTTTCCAGTCCTAGGATTCATGCATTACCCTAGGATCAATCATTCAATCTAGTTTTCCATTCCTAGGATTCATGCAATACCCTAGACTATTAATTATTTCACAAGTGCATAATTTTTGATAAATAATTGAAAGGGCCACTCTACCTGCAAAATCAGTAGTACTGGGGGCGAAATCGGCAAGCCCGCGCACCTCCGCAACCCCTAGAGCCGCAACGGAATGGGGTCCTAACACAAGGATAAATACAAGGAGCTACTCAGAACAACATACAATTACTGTAAACAGTTAGAGGAACTAAATCTGAGAAGAATGAGACTTGAAACGCGGAAAACGGACTCTGAATGGACCTTAAACGGGTCAAAAACGACAAGTCTGCCCAAAATCAGACGTCTGGGACTTCTTCCAGACGTCTTAAATGATCGCTCAGGTCATACCTCGATCTGCGCGGTCCTTCAGACGTCCAGAAGTCCGTTGAACCATCTGGACTTAGTTTCCAGACGTCCGACTATCACTTCGGACGTCTGGAGACCCTCTCCGTCGTCTGGTGATGTGCCCAGTCCTTCAGAAGTCCAGAAGCCCGTTGAACCGTCTGGACTTAGTTTCCAGATGTCCGACTATCATTCCGAATGTCTGGAGACTCTCTTCGTCGTCTGGTGATGTGCCCAGATGTCCGATTTGTGTGGGATGGCGTGCCCGTGCACCTTCCCGAACAAGTCCTGCACACACACGCACCCGTTCTCAACACGAAAGGATGCAGAGGACTTCGGCGAAACGGCTGCATGGCCGTACACGCGGAAGAAGTAGAAGGTAAAAATAACGTACCTTTCAGACGTCTGGACCTTCCTCCAAACGTCTCTTGAGTCGTCTGGTCGTAAGTCCAGACGTCTGATTCTGGGAAATTTTCCCAGAATCAGGACCTCCTCGCCCTCCGCTCGCAGTGCACGACCGTGCCGCACCGCGCCCTCCTGCTGCTTGAGATGCAACAGCTCCTCCGCGGCACCACACGCTTGCTGTGCACCCGTCGGTCGACTCTGGCTGCCCTGGCGAGCTCGCACCCTCGCGGTCAAGCTCCCTCTCCCTCTCGCAATAGCCCCTCCTCCCCACACACTCCCAGCAACCGCTACTGCCGCTCTCACCCGCTCGCTCTCTCGCTGACAGGGGGAAGAAGAAGAAGAAGCGGTGGAGTGAGGGTGAGGGAGAGGGAGGTGTATTTGTAAGCTGTCGAGGGGAGAGAGAAAAAGCTATCTGCAGGGAGGGAGGAAAGAGAAGGAGGAGGGCGGCGGGTTCAATCTGCGCACACATGCACGCAGACGTGAACCCGTACGTCGAAAAAATTTAATTCCAGAATCTGGGAAGGCTCTAGACGTCTGACCAGACGTCTGGACCACTTCCCAGATGTCTTAAACGACGCTTGATGCCCCAGGTTATAACAACATAACAAACTCAAAGGAAGTTTCGCCCTCGAAACTTGCACTAACTAGGGTGCGGGAAAGAACGATATATGCATAACAAACTCAAAGAGGACCGAAGCCAGTCCGAAAAGACGTACCCATGGAAAGCTCCAGGTACCACTCCCGCATCGCCGCCTCAGTCTCCCAAGTAGCCTCCTCGTACCGCTGGCTCCTCCACAAAACCTTTACCAGGGGTACTTGCTTCCATCTCAGACTGCGGACGGCTCTGTCGAGAATCTGCACTGGCCGCAAGGGGTAGGTCAGGTCGTCGCCCACCTCGACGCTCTCATGACTCAGGATGTGACTGGGATCGGCGACGTACTTCCTGAGGTTGGACACGTGGAACACGTCGTGCACACCAGAAAGCTGGGGAGGAAGGGAAGCCTGTAAGCAATGGGCCCAACTCGCTCCAGGACCTCAAAGGGTCCCACGAACCTCGACGCAAGCTTCAGTCTCACTGCAAACCGCTGCAGGCCCTTCATGGGCGAAACGTGAAAGAAGACGTGGTCCCCAACCTCAAACTGCACCTCTCTGTGTTTCCGATCTGCATAGCTCTTCTGCATGCTCCTGATAGTGCGGAGTCGCCTGTGAATCTTCTCGACTACCTCCTGACTCTGTCAGATCAGCCTGGGGCCAACCTCCCACTTGGTCCCCACCTCAACCCAACTCAAGGATGCCGTACACCTCCGTTCGTACAGAGCCTCGTAGGGTGCCATGCCAATGCTCGAGTGATAACTGTTATTATATGCAAACTCCGCCTGGGGCAAGTGCTCCTCCCAAGAGCCCCTCCAGTCCAGTACACAGGCACGCAAAAGGTCTTCAAGTGTTTGTATCGTGCGCTTAGACTGTCCGTCCATCTAGGGGTGGTAAGTTGTACTGAACCTCAACCGCGTCCCCTGGGCCTGTTGAAACTCAGCCCAAAACTGGGACATAAAGAGGGTATCCCGGTCGGATATGATCTCCCATGGAACTTCGTGTAGACATACCACGTCGCAGATATACCTCTCTGCCAACTGTGTTGGTCCCAAGGTGACTCGGATCGGCAAGAAACGTGCTGTCTTCGTCAATCTGTAAATGATTACCCAGACTCGTTGTGTCCTCACTGGGTAATAGGTAAGCCCACCACCAAGTCCATGGTGATGCTCTCCCACTTCCACTCCGACACTGGAAGTGGCTGCAGCGGTCCTGCAGGCCTCTAATGCTCGGCTTTCACCTGTTGGCACACTAAACACTGCTGCATGAATTCACCCACATCCCGCTTCATCCCTCTCCACCAAAAGTCGCGTCTCAAGTCATGGTACATCTTCGTGTTTCTGGGATGTATGGTGAATCTGGAACCGTGTGCCTCAGTCAGGAGCTCTCTCAACAGCTCCTCGTTTCTGGGAACGCACAAAGTCCCCTCATGCGTAGCACCTAGTCTGTAAAATAGAAGTCTCCATGGTCTTCTGACAGTACTCTGTCACGCACGGACTGCAAGTACGGGTCGAGTTTGAGATCGAGTTTGAGATCTCACTGGTATCAGGGACCAGCCCCATCTCCACAGCACCATACAGGATGGCACCACTTGAGCTGCGAGAGCTCAAGTCTCAATTGCAGGATCTTTTGGAGAAGGGCTTTGTGAGATCTAGTTTGGGAACTGTCCGAAAAGCTCGAAGTGGCGCTGCAGTGGAGATGCTGGTGCACCTCCAGGTAAGGAAGCCTCGTGCACAGAAGTGTCGGAGGAAGGTGGGGGTGGTGGCGGCCAACCCCCTCCCCCGCGTCTAGCGCCATGTCCGTCGCGTGGTCCCACAGAGGACTCTCCCTCCGCAGCCCCAGGGAGAGGCGCTCGTGGCGGCGGGTGGAGCTCCTCTTGTACTATGTTTCGTATCAGCTGGGCGAGGCCCTGGGCCTGAATGCCCGGGAGCAGTGGCTGGTCCACTGAAACGTCGACCTCAACACGCCCGCCCCTCCGACCTCGTCCTCGGCCGCACACGCGGCCCGCCTCGCTAGTCCCGCGTCGAGGCATCTCCTATACTTAGACACGGAAATAGAACGGAAACACGTCAATATGGAATGATATCTAACGAAGAAGTCTAAGAGCTTATGTCAAAAGAAACGTTGTGGTGGCTAATCTAGTTACAGACACATGAATTGGTTATTTTCCAGTCAGTTGGTTCACTTCTCGGGACGACCTTGCTCTGATACCATCTTGTTACTACCTGATTCCCAAATCCCTACGAGATACGAGAATCAGACCGACTAGACTGATCCCAAGACCCAGTCGTCCAACGAGAAAGTAACAAAAAGAGCAGTAAAATAAACCACATTCACCATGTATATAACTAGCAGTAACAAAATACAGCAGTAAAGAAAAGAAATACTACGGTATATACCACCACAACAGTAAAGAAATAAGCATGTACATAAACATGAAGCTTACAATGAAAAGAGTATAGGGGTAACAGAAACTACTCACTACAACAGAAAGAAATGTACAGTGGGTACTACACAAGTAACACTGCTGGGCTCTACTAGGCCTAGCGCCCTCCATAGCCGCCGACTCTGGCTGCTCAACACCTGGTCCTAAAAAGGTAACAAAGGTGACATGTCAGCGAAACACTGAGTAGAGTGACAACTAAAAGCTAAGAAACAGTAAGGTGGATAGTAGCTGTTATATTTTTAATTTCTTTCTTTATATTTTCCGTTTACTCGTTATCGAATTATCCCTCAGATTCTTCTTTTGATCTTAAATGTTCCTCATGGGAACGATCTTGATTGCAGTCTTCTCCGAAAAGTAGAAGTAGCACGTGGTGCTCTCCTGGCTGGGAGAGTCCCCCGTGGTGGTCCTACCCTCAGTTAACCACCCCAAGGTTGCTGACAGACGTAACAGTGATTACGGCACGCGCGATAAACGCATAGGTAGCTACCCCGCACTGGCACGCGGTCAGTCGTTTCCGTTAATGGGTGTGCCCAAAGAACAACATGGAACCAGTATAGGGCAGAGCCCTCTCAGTAACAGGGGTCCAGCTCCTCCACAGTAACCAAACAAGGGTCTTGCCCCTCCACAGTCCGCGCACCCTCGCCTGACTACCCTGGTTTGCCCAGTGGGCCAAACAAGTCGATGTAGGAGGGCTAGCAAAACCCTGGGGCCCGTGGGGTAGCTAGTGCTCCCCCTACACTAGTAGCTCTCCTCGGTACTGCGTACACGAGGGCCAAAAGTCAGTACAAAGTGGCCAGACCTACCCCGGGTCCCTGGGGTGGCAAGCTCCGCTTTGCACTAAACAGGGGGACAGTCGCTCTCCCTAGTACTTCGTACTCAAGGGCCAGCTCACTTCCCCAATTCTATTCCATTCACTTTCCAGGAGTTCTACTCCTAATTCCCCGTAGGGTTCGTGCTCTTTCAACTTAGCCAATTTAGGTTTCATCTTTTCAGCTTTATATTTATATAGCCCATGTTCCCAACCATAATTATTCATTCATAATCAGGCAGCTGTTAACTAATTACAGGTAGTTATCGTTTCCTTTCTACTTTTCCAAGACTGCAATGGATATATATTCAATCTAGTTTTTCAGTCCTAGGATTCATGCCATACCCTAGGATCTATCATTCAATCTAGTTTTCCAGTCCTAGGATTCATGCATTACCCTAGGATCTATCATTCAATCTAGCTTTTCATTCCTAGGGTTCATGCAATACCCTAGACTATTAATTATTTCAAAAGTGCATAATTTTTGATAAATAATTGAAAGTGCCACTCTACTCGCAAAACCAAGAGTATTGGGGGCGAAATCGGCAAGCTCGCCCACCTTTGCAACCCCCAGCGCCGCAACGGAACGGGGTCATAACACAAGGATCAAATACAAGGAGCTACTCAGAACAATAGACAATTATTGTAAACAGGTAGAGGAACTAAATCTAAGAAGAACGAGACTTGAAACGCGGAAAACAGACCCTAAACAGGTCAAAAATGACAAGTCTGCCCAAAATCAGACGTCTGGAACTTCTTCCAGACGTCTTAAATGATAGCTCAGGTCATACCTCGATCTGCGCTGTCCTTCAGACATCCAGAAGCTCGCTGAACCGTCTGGACTTAGTTTCCAGATGTCCGACTGTCACTCCAGACGTCTGGAGACCCTCTCCGTCGTCTGGTGCCGTGCCCAGACGTCTGATCTGTGTGGGATGGCGTGCCCGTGTGCCTTCCCGAACAAGTCCTGCACACACACGCGCTTGTTCTCAACACGAAAGGATGCAGAAGACTTCGGCGGAACGGCTGCATGGCCGTACACGTGGAAGAAGTAGAGGGTAAAAATAATGTACCTTTCAGACATTTGGACCTTCCTCCAGACGTCTCTTGCGTCGTCTAGTCGTAAGTCTAGACGTCTGATTCTGGGAAATTTTCCTAGAATCAGGACCTCCTCGCCCTCCGCCAGCAGTGCACAGCCGTGCCGTGCTGCGCCCGCTTCCTGCCTGAGCTGCAGCAGCTCCTCCGCGGCACCACACGCTTGCTGCGCACCCGCCGGTTGGCTCTGGCTGCCCCGGCGAGCTCGCACCCTCGCGGTCGAGCTCCCTCTCTCTCTCGCAACAGCCCATCCTCCCCACACACTCGCAGCAACCGCTGCTACCGCACTCACCTGCTCGCTCTCTCGCTGACAGGGGGAAGAAGAAGAAGGCGATGGAATGAGGGTGAGGGAGAGAGAGGTGTATTTGTAAGCTGCCGAGGGGAGAGGGAGAGAAAAAGCTGTCTGCAGGGAGGGAGGAAAGAGAAGGAGGAGGGCGGCGGGTTCAGTCTGTGCGCGCATGCACGTTGACGCGAACCCGTACGCTAAAAAAATATAATTCCAGACGTATGGGAAGGCTTCCAGATGTATGACCAGACGTCTAGACCACTTCCCAGACATCTTAAATGACGCTTGATGCCCCGGGTTATAACAGGTAGTTAGGGTTAGGTTTTGGTGCCAAAATTGGTGCCTTTTGGTGGTAATGATGGGGTGAAGAGGTGGCTAAGAGGTGGTGCCAACTTTGAGTTGGATAGCTAGCTTAAGTAGGGCTTAAGTTGGTGGAGCTAGCTAGGGTTGAGTTGAAGGTGGTGGATGGCCAAGGAGTTGGGTGCTAGCTAAGCTAAGCTAAGCTAAGCTAGCTTAGCTAGCTATGGAGTAGAGGAGGAGGTATTGGAACTAGGGTTTGAAGAGTGGAGCTGAGGAGGAGAAGTCTGGAGTTGGAACTAGAGCTGGCTACTGCTGAAGAGGCTGGCATGGAGCTACTCTAGCTGGCTTAGCTTGCTAGTTCTTTACTAGCTGCTAAGCCAAGCTAAAGTGAGCTGGATTCTACCATAATGAGCTGAGGTGAGCTGGGTTTGGTACTCCCGGGGAGGATCAAGCTGGTTGAGGCAGCTAAGGTAGCTTATCTCAATTGAGTTGAACTAAGCTGAGTCCCCGAGAGCTGGACTTGAGCTTCCTGAGCTGGGATGAGTTCTTCTTCAGCTGGCTGGAGTTGAGTGGAGTTGAATGTAGCTGGATCTGAGCTGGGGTGAACTCCAGTCAACACAGCTGAGCTAGCTAGAGCTCCCTGTGGACTTGTGGGAGCTAAAATGAGCTAGACTCAACTAGGTTGAGTTGGATCTGAGCTGACTTGAGCTAGAGTGAGCTAAGATGAACTCTCTTAAGCTGCCATTCAATTGAGATTAGCTGAATGGAGTAGGGATGAGGTAACCCTAGTTCAAGTGAGCTAGGTTCCAGCTGTGGGGAGCTGGATTAAGCTAAGTTCCAGCTAGTCTGAGCTCCTTCACCATTTGCCTTCTTGAGTGCTAGGGTTTTAGGGATCTGTATATCTGTTCATCCCTAACACTCACAAAAACATATCAAAAAGATAATAAAAAAATGCAATGCATTCTTAACCTAATTAATGCCTAAATGTTGCCCAAAAACCCGTAGCTAGATTTATTTTAATGCATAAGAATGATGATAAAATGACGTTTATCACACCCCCATGCTTATCTTTTGCTAGTCCCTTAGCAAAACTTCAATTTTTTTGGAAAATGGAATTTTTGGGAAATCTAATTTTTTTCTACTTTTGAGGAGAAAAAGATTAAGGGACCTTGGTTGATCTAAACACAGGAGGTACGTGATTTGTTAAAGATAAACATCGGGATTTGTTTTGGATCCAACCATTAAATAAAACGAGATCAATATATCCTCTAGAAAATTCACAAATTAACCCCTTGTTAATTTAGATGACTTGAAATTTTTGTTTTTAGGATTTTTCTGGCTCATGAATTTGATTCGCAACTTGCAAAATCCTTTAAAACCTTGTGTCTGTACTTGTGAAAAACCAACATTTATAGGGGAGTGTTAATTTATTTATTTATTCTCTTTTTTTTCCCCCCATGCTTAGTTTTAGCTTAGTCTTACAACAGATGTGTCGGGATCATCATTCCCGTTACCAATCCTCGAGGGGGCTCTCGCACCAGTACTTTGGGATAACACTGTCCATGACACCACCCAGGAGCTCACAACCCCAAAACATAATGCGGTGTAAAGGGGCGCTACAATCAAACTCCGACACTATAGGTAGAGCACCGTCCAAGACACTTGAGCTGCTAAAATGCGCTTTAATGCTCAGTCTAAAGATATGAAATATAGATATGGAGCAGCACTGAGGTGGTAACTTGTTGACATTGCGTCCTCGAAGGAGGCATTTTCCTCCTTCTTGGCGGTGGGAACTCAAACCAATGATCTGTTTCAAACTTTTACTAAGTCCAAACAAGGGAGTTTTTCAAATTTTTAGTTGTTTTTTAATTGTTGGCTTGTGTGTGAAAATTGACACAAGAAGTTCCTCAAGACATGCAAGTTTTTGAATCAGAAACTAAGCCAAATACTTTCCATATTACAAAATAGGATCAAGTCACCTGAACTATCATGAGTTCAGGTGAAATTTTAAGAGGATATCTGATCTTGTTTAAAATAGACCCTGAAATTCTAATGATCAGATCCACATCCTCATCTCTAGTTTGTTAAAGATTAAATCTCATTGTACCAAAAGTGAGTTTTTCAAACTTAGTCCTGATTTCAAAATTTTTCCTCAAAAAGTTTTCAACATTTATTTATTTATTTATTTTGGGTATGCAAGTAGGAAATACACTAAAGAAAAATGCATGTTTTTAGGTCTTGAAAATCCTAAATCGATCGTCAAATTTTAAAAACACCCCCCCATGCTTAAGATGTGCAATGTCCTCATGCATTAAGAGGGAAAAGGGATCACCTTAGTGAAGAATGGTCGAGTTTAGGATCATTAAAACCTGGAAAAAGGAGAAAAAAGGAAAGCAGGAAAAAAATGATGGGTTACCTCCCATCCAGTGCTATCTTTTACGCCATTCAGCCAGGCGTGAAGGTATGCATGGAAGATGGAAAATCATGTAAAAAGTTGGACACTTGAATGTCTTTAATAAAAGTGTCTTCCTCAAGATTCCTAAAAGGATGAGTGGTAAAGATAAAGGGATCAAAATAAAATAGAGAAATGGAAAAATGACCCGGATCTGGCCATGGTTTAAGTGCTTGTAAAATGCCAGACTCTGGTGGGTCGGGTGATAGGTCCAATGGAAAGGGATGGGGAATGGAGTCAATGAGATGTAGGGTGGGTGAAGTTAGTGTGGATGTTTTTGGTGAAAAATCAGGAAGATGAAAAGGGGGAAAGTCAAACTCTAGTTGATCTGGAAAGTCTTGGACCACATAATTATCCTTAGAATAAGAATCAATAAAATCTAGATCAATAGTGGTCAAAGGTGAATGAGATTTAATCAACATAGACTTCTCAAATACTGCTTCCATTTTATTATCAGTGTCCTCAAAAATTTTGTGATCAATGGACCTCTTGGAAGCTTGAAATAAATCTAATGAGAAGGTCTGGTTACTGCAACTTATATTCATTTTCCTAGAATGAGAATTGATATTAGCTGTTTCCATAATCAGAAAAGGTCTTGCAAGGATGGCATTAATGAGAGCCTTAGGCACCTCTATGTCAAGGACCAGAAAATTTACCAGAAATAGACAATTCTGGATCTTGATGATACTATCCTCAACAACTCCCCATGGTTGAATGGTAGATCGGTCTTCCAATTGAAATTGAACCTTAGTAGGTTTTAAATCACTTAATCGAAATTCTTCAAATAAGACCGGGGGGATGAGATTACTAGAGGTACCTAAGTCGAGAGGGGTGCGAAAAAAAATGGTGTCAGTTATGACAACTGAGATGAGTGATGTGCCCTGGTCCTTTTTTGTGAAAGGCAATGTGCTCTGAAAAACTGAGCTGGCTGTCTTTGAAAGGACCAACCTTTCTAGATTCTGATCATGCCCTTTTGAAGTAAATTTTTTAGAGGCATGGGGAGAATCTAGGAAGGGAACATTCCTCTCGACTTGCTCAAATAAGTCCAAAGGATTGTGGTCAAAGGACTCTGGTTTTGGATTGTTGGATTGCAGTTTTTGAGAGTGGGAAATAGGGTTTGAATCAGGTGTTTTTGGGATTTCTTTTTCTTCTTCCTTATTGAGATTAGGGGAGTCAATCTACATTGGTTGAGAATCAGCTTCATCATTTGAATGTGAAGGCCTTAAATCCATGGTGGTTTCCTCACTCCTCAAAGTCTCTGCATATGCAGCTTGGCGGTCACAGGGAGGAGGTGGGGGGGCCTGATTTTGATAGAAACTGGGTTGGTGCTACGATATTGGGTTAATAGGAAGCTGAACCATGTGGTTCTGATGTTGGTATCCACCCGAGTGTTGGTTCCTGGGATTAATAAAGTTTGGTGTGGGTTGGAATGGTGAGTGTCCTGCAGGTCTTTGAGTCGGAATATCCACAATTTGATCATTGAGATTGTTAATAAGACGGGTTGTTTCCTTTGTTTTTCTTTATAACTCCTGCAGGGTTTTCATCATCTGGGCATTAATGTCTTCTTGAGATTTCCCAGATTGATAAGTCTGATTTGAACCATACCCTCCAAACAGGTTCTGTTGTTGGTGTGGAACTGGATTGGTTCAGAAGTGAGCCGAATAATTCCCCCCATTAGAGGAATTTTTCAATTTCTCCTAGAAAGTATGGACATTTTGGGTGGGGTGATGATTGGGATAAACATAATTCCCTGTTGAACCATAGAAAGCCTCAGAGTAATAATTATACTCAGCGCGGGATTTATGCAGATTTTCTCTCTTGCAGATGTTAAAAGGGGTGAGATGTGGAATGTGTGGAGCTTAGGTAGGTGTGGCAGGATGCCCTTGGTTGGCTAGGTTTGTTAAATCCTTATGCAACTGTTGTTGCTTAACTTGTAGCTGAGTCATGATAGAGTAGAGATTAGGTGGAGGGGCCTGATTAAGTAGCTCCTGGGTGGAAAAATAGGGGAAAGAAAAATTAGCATTCGGGTTAGAGGACCAATTTTGATTTTCCATTTTTAAAGAAGAGGAAGAATGCAGGAAAAGTCCTTTTTTGGGGAGGCAAAATCCAGAAATGATACCCGTGAGTATTTTAGACTTTTCAGTATTACCACCAACCTCAGAAAATTTTGGTGATTTTATATGATGTGTAAAATTTCACAAGGATTCCAGAAAGCTAAATTTTACAAAAATTGGATGAGTATAAAAATTCTAAAAATTCACGGACAGTAGTAAAATAGGAAGATTAGAGGGTGTGAGCCCTCTATAGTCCATGAATTTTTAAAAATTAAATACAAAGCCAATTGATTTGAAATTTGGAACAGATGTTCCTAACATAATTTGAAATCACTGTTTGAAATTTTATGATTTTAGGAGGCCTGTGGTGTTGGGGATTGATTTTTTTAAGTCCGGATAGAAATCTGAACCCAAAAAATAGAACACCAACACTAAGATGGGAGTGGTGTTTAGTGAATCATACAAGCAAACAATGGATTTTTATGGGCACCACTCCACTTAATTAAAGTGTTTAGGGTCCTGAAAGCTAAGTTTAATATTTTTTTGGTAGTCTTTTAGCCTAAATGTGACAAGAAATGGGGAACCAACCTGAAATCGTGGGAAGAAAAGGAACTTTGAGCTTTCACTTCTCAATTCCCGATTTCCCGCTATAGTTCCTGCACACACTAGAGAAAAGAAAGTTAAGGGGAAGATAACAACTTCAAGCAAGAGAAAACAAAATTAAGCAAAGTCATACCTCCCCGGCAGCGGCACCAAAAAGTGATAGCGAAAATACGCGGTTTGTTAATTAGGCAATTTAGTGTCGTAACACGTAAATCCGCTTTCGCTTTTAAATTTATAAGACCTAGATAGTAGGGTATCTAGGGTCGTCCAAGGAGGCAATATGCTTGCAAAATTCAGGTCTCTTGCTTGGAAATAGAAATCACGTTTCTTTTTGGTCTTTTCAACTATATCATTTTTTTAGGGTTTTGAAATAACGAGAGAAAACACAAGTTGTTGGTGAAAAAGTAAATAACTATGATTACTAAGCTAACACCTAAGTGACAAGTAATTCCTCTTCCTAAGCTCACTCTAGGCATGTGGAGGCCTAGAGTAATTAGGGAGAGGGAGTGAAGAGTGCTAGAATCGCAACAATCAAAATGCAACTAAAAGAAATTTCAAAGAAGGCAACTAGATTAATGAGAAAGTGTTTTATAGAAAAACCTAGTAGATGAATGCTTCTACTACTAGAGAATTGCAATAAAATAAAACACAAATCTTGTAGATAGATGGTGAAGAAGAGGGCTTCTTGATCCAAGCTTGGTAGCTCCCAAGCTTGAAAAGAGTCCTCCAACTCCTTCCTTGCTATGCTCCTCTAAGATGATGTCCTCCAAGGTGGTAGCTACCACCTTTAATTCTCTTCCTCCAAGGGTGGAAGTCCACCCTAGGTTGTTCTCCTTTGCCTGGCCGTTCTCCTTGAAGTAGAAAAGTCCTCCTCCTTGGCGTGGCCCAAGCTGAAGAGAGTGGGGAGAAGAAGGCACCAAAGGGGCTGGTGATGTGCCCCTTTAATCTTCTTCTCTACTCCTTCTTGGCCATAGGTGTAGGTGGGTATAGGTAGAAAAATACACTAACGGAGGATGCTCTAAAATGGTGGTAGGTGGTGGGTTTATATAGAGTAGGAAGGGGGCTAAGGTGACTCTTGAAATGAAGGGCTAAGATGGGAAGATGGAGGTGGTTGGGGATCCTATGGCTAAGGGCAATTGGCGCCAACCTAAGGGACACTTAGGGGGTGGTTATGGGTGGTGGCACCCCTTGAAGTTGGCACCAAAATGGATTCTAGAAGGGGGGCTTAGGTGGTGCCAAGTAGGGTTCTAGAAGGAGGGGTAGGTGGGTGGCTAGGATGGGTTGTAGGGTTAGGTGTATGGTGGATGTGGGGGGGATGTTGGCGCCAAAAAGGGGGGTAGTTAGGGTTAGGTTTTGGTGCCAAAATTGGTGCCTTTTGGTGGTGATGATGGGTTGAAGAGGTGGCTAACAGGTGGCGCCAACTTGGAGTAGGATAGTTAGCTTAGGTAGGGCTTAAGTTGGTGGAGCTAGCTAGGGTTGAGTTGAAGGTGGTGGATGGCCAAGGAGCTGGGTGCTAGCTAAGCTAGCTTAGCTAGCTATGGAGTAGAGGAGGAAGTATTGGAGCTAGGGTTTGAAGATAGGAGCTGAGGAGGAGAAGTCTGGAGCTGGAACTGGAGCTGGCTGCTGCTGAAGAGGTTGGCATGGAGCTATTCTAGGTGGCTTAGCTTGCTAGTTCTTTGTTAGCTGCTAAGCCAAGCTAAAGTGAGTTGGCTTCTACCATAATGAGCTGAGGTGAGCTAGGTCTAGTTCTTCTTGGGAGGATCAAGCTGGTTGAGGCAGCTAGGGTAGCTTAGCTCAACAGAGTTGAGCTAAGTTGAGTCCCCGGGAGTTGGACTTGAGCTTCCTGAGCTGGGATGAGTTCTTCTTCAGCTGGCTGGAGTTGAGTGGAGCTGGATGTAGCTAGATCTGAGCTAGGGTGAACTCCAGTCAACTCAGCTGAGCTAGCTAGAGCTCCCTATGGACTTGTGGGAGCTAAAATGTGCTAGACTCAACTGGGTTGAGCTGGATCTGTGCTGACTTGAGCTAGGGTGAGCTAAGATGAACTCTCTTGAGCTGGCATTCGCTGAAATTAGCTGAATGGAGCTGGGATGGGCAAACCTTAGTTCAAGTGAGCTAAGTTCTGAAAGAGCGATCTTCGTTTTCGTTGAAAACTTTAACATAAAATGATGTGTCGTATTAATTGCGTGGTAGAAAATTGCTTTTCAAAACATTTTAATTTTCAGTATCTAACCACCAATAGTTAGGTCGTCTCCACAGGGATGAATTAGCCTATTTAAACTAGTAAATAGTGTCTCGTTTATTCAGGAAACTCAATGGGAGTGCATGCTAATTCGTGCGATTCTTTTTCTCACATAACTGCGCGTTTTAACCAATTAATCAAGAATGTAGGTGTTTAGATGCAAAATCATCGCCATATAATATTTTGTTAACAAGTGATCTTGATACCGGTAAATACTGTAAATACTGATTTCTAGACTATAACTTATTTACCATAATATCTATGCATTGAATCATTCATGTGATATATGCATATGCAAATAATTTAGATGAAGTAGAAGGAGGAAGATGCAATTTCACCCCAATAATGTAATGCCTAAAATAAATGAATAGGAACTTCCGCAATGGCATTTAAGGTAAATATTAATTGACGAATCACTGTAGCAAAATAGGGGATTTTGTTCCCCTCGTGCGCACGCGGAGGAGAAGGCATGGCTGGCTGCAAGAGTCGTCGAAGAAGCTAGGTCGGAGTAGAGGAACACTTCGGTGGTGGTGCGGCAACCTACTGTGGTCGGAGATGCCGCCGGCGACGAGGAAGAGGTGCGGCAGCAATGGGTCCTAAGGAGGCTGTGCGCAAGCCTCGGCTGGTGGCATGAAGCGGAGGGGAGCAACGGTGGAGCGAGGGTGTCTCAACAGTGGTGTCGGCGATGAGAACGGAGACTGGAAGGGCTCCACATGGTGTGGGGCAGGTCGGTGGCTGATGGGTTCTTTAGGTGGAGTTGCAGGTGGCCTGTTGGGAGGAAGAAGACGAAGCGGACTGCTGGCGTCGTGCTCATGCCTACGCATGCAAAGAGCGCGGGCATGCTGGCTAGAGTGCAGGCGAGTGACGCAGTGCGCGCAGGCATGCGCACCGTGCGCGGCTGTGGCTGCCTTAGGTCCTTCCTGCCGGTGGAGAAGAAGATGCATTGACAGGCTGGGCGGTGGCGTGCAGGCGTGCACACAGTGCATGTGGGGCTGGTTGTGCGTGCCTGAAGCTGTGTACGCATGCGGTTGGAGAGCAGGATTTACTATGTGCGCATGCAGGTTGGAGATGGTGTAGAGTGCGGTGAGGGCAGTTAGAGGCTGGCAGTACGTAGAGACCACGGTGCACGCTTCCTTCGCGGTGGTGGAGATGGAAGATAGTTCCTCGCCAGGGGGAAGGCGGATCCGACCCTCTCCTCGGTGGACGTGGCTTCTTTTTGAACCAAACTCTCCTCCTTTTCCTTCGGCCGCAAGTATCTCCAACTACTCGCGATGATTGCGAGTGGTTGGAACAGTAGATAAGCACGGGCGGTTCCTTCTTCAGACGTCTAACTGGAGCATCAAATGTCTTAAAAAATATAATGCCGTGAATTTGTGACAATAATTCTAGACGTCCAATCCAAGTCCTAGACGTCTTATATAAGTAAAAATTAACTCCTGATTCTTGCACCTAACCTGCATTTATCAAATAAATTATATTATCATAATGTATGCTATTAAATGTAAAAGTGAATCATAAAATTAAATACAGGCCAAGGTGAATTGCCATATTACTCCTAATTAATTAACAATTAAGAACAAATAATTAAATAGTACTTAAGCTAAATAATAGTCCACAAAAGTGGACTTATCAAATGCCCCTATGCCTAAGTTTTGCTAATCCTGAGCAAATGGAAAATAATAGAAGTAATCAGAAGATTTCTTCTTTTCTTATTTCAAAACTTTAGAGATCTAGACAAATGTGTGGTGATAATAGCCTAGATAACAGAACTAAGTGAAAAAGCCAATTTACATTAGGAGTTCGTAATTCACCCTTGGTAAATATTGCTGTCGGGATGGGCAACTACTTCCCTCGGGGATAAAGCTGAAGATAATCTGTAATTTGACCCTAGCTTTTGGCTTAGTTAGGAGATATCGAGTTGAATGGATTTGTATTTGGTGGCACACACTCATCTGATGCTACATGTAGTCTAGTACTACAGACTCTAGATTTCTAGATAATTAGACAAATCAACTTGGAGAGAGGCTAAACAACTGTGCTCTATTGATGTTCTTAGGTGCTCACTCTTTTCTTTCTTTTCTTTCCGAGATCACACGTCTCGCCAGATTTAGTAATTGTACTCACTGTTTGGTGGCCTCACATAGCATCCACACTTCAATTAAAGTCCTAATAACTCTACAACTAAGTTAGAGCCCTTAACCAGTATTCGGGCGATCAGAAATACTAGAAGGTAGGTATGGGTCATATTTGGTGGAACACGGTAGGTGTTCTATTGCCTCAGAAATAATGTTACATTATAAACTTGGACCTTTTGTTTTTGTAATATAACTGTTTCTTCTCTTTTGTTTTTGTTTCTTCTTTTTCTTCTTTTCTTTTCTCTTTTTTTTTTGTTTGTATTTTTTTATAAATCAACATAATACGACACAGACTTTTATTTATGAGGCATTATTAGGGATGATGATGGTCAAGAGGATATTGTGTGGCTTATTTGGTAGAAGTGCCTATTCTCGGCACCGGGAAGGAATGGATAGGACAAGCATATTTCTGACCTTTGACACTATTACCCTCCTTTAGTTGAGGACTCTATGAAGGACGGTCGTAACCATCCACCATAGTTATAGCTTTATTAAGACTCAATCTCTGTGTATCTGCCTTATTTGGTGACTCTCAGAAATTCACACAAAGTACGCACACAGGAACAGAGAGTGAAAACTACGCCTAACTCTGAAGTATCATCATCTAATTATCCAAAACTTAAGAGTCCTTGCACTAGACTTAGCGCACCAGTAATCTCTCTACTTTCTTCTCACAAATATGAGGTGGATCTACTAGAAGATAGTATGCCTGACTTCCTATGAACTGTCCAAGGGTTCAGTAGACTACAAATGCTTATTGGTTTTCCTCAAGGATCCATTACCAAGTCTACATGCATGTGAAATAAATGAACTGGATTCTAAATTTAAGAAATAATTCAGGAAGAAAAACCTCCAATGACAAAGGTCTTTTGCTAGGGACTAACCCATTCAGCTCAAGAAAAGAGAATTTTTTTTTATTTGCTAACCTAAATGCATGAATACTTCCTAAAATGCAATTGCACCCCCCATGCCTAAATCCTACAATGTCCTCATTGTAAAATTAAAACAGGAGGAGAAAGGAAAGACATCACCTAACAATAGTGTTATTCAGACCGCTGGGTTGCCTCCCAACAAACGCTGCATTTTCTGTCAGTAGCCAGACTTAGAAGGAACCTATAAGTCTGGTTCCAAATAGACAAGGTTAGGCCCTAAAAATATGCGTAATAGTGCAGGCCTAGGAAATAGGTAGCCACGGATGTTGGCGAGCTGATGATGCAACGTAATACCAAATGCTTGCCAGAAGATATGAAAGCGAATAACCGCGTTGGCTACCTTGGGAGGTTTAGGAATAATAAACGGAATATGAAAAGGGGCCTCCTAAAACGGAATAAGTGGAGGATAACAAGGATCCTCCAGAGTAGGATGGGTTTAAAAAAATGTACACATTATTAGTTCAAACCCTTGAATGGAGAGAGTAAAAGTACAAGCATCAATCCACACTTGCCATTCTATTCGAGGATGTACTGGCCTGATATGTTCTCTAGAAACAATGTACATGAGCAGAGATCTGAGCCAAGGATCGGTTAGGGAGTATAAGGGTTGTTTGTAGTGTTGGAAGGTAATGGTTAAGTCTAATGAGGGCTTAGTCAGTGTTAGGTCTAATTCCAACAATGATTCATATTGTGTATACTTCCTAACAGTTGTAGACAACAGGTTACCTTGCCTAGCATTAATGATCGGAGTCATATTTGAATCAAGGGTAGACTCCCAATTACAACTCTTTGATGGCAGGGTCAAAATGTCAGAATCATTATTATTCAGCTCATGCCTAGATTCGTTTGGTTCACTCAAATTTTTGTCGGGGTGTATATGTGATTCGTTAATGAAGACAGGAGTTGGATCAGTATCCTTAATGATTCCTAAAGGAAGATTAGTTTTAATATTTTGGAGCAAGCCTATATCATTGAATTAGTCATTCTTCTCGGGGCATAAATCCTCAATTGACGTGTTTTGTTCCTGAGAGTCTCCCATAGACTTCTCATTATTTTGTTTGTCCTCCTCTAAAATCAACTCCTGCTTTGATGGAGGATGACTCTCAAAAGAAAGGTGGAATCTGGATTTCACCATATGGTTTATATCGTTTGGAGGTAAATCCTCAAATGATAAATAATTCTCCTGTGATTCACTCCAGATTTTCAGTCCAGGTTCCTCTATTGGGGCATCCCCATCCTCTGAAATAGACTCTTCGTATCCTTGAGACAAAAATTGATCATCCTCTATTCCCTTAGGGTCACCTTCATTATGTGCATTTAATTCAGGATGCCAAATGGTAGGTGTTGATTCCATAAGTGGAGGGTTAGGAGTAGGCTCACTAAAGGTAGAATGGGATTCCACCAAATAATCAATAGGGGAAGTGATAGGAATAATACGACCTTGACCCGGGTTGGTAGGGGTAAGGAGAATACTGTCATTGGGGTCAAGGTCCTCAAGAGGTACCATCTTCCCTTGCTTTTGACTCCAATATAGTTCAGGTGGATAATCACTATGATCGTTCTTCTCTCGTGGCCATGTCTCATTGGGAGAGTCTAAGTGATAGCTACATAAAATTGGATCTCTATTGTCATTGGGTTCCTCCGAATTATTTTCATGATCAGGGTCGTATGGGTAGGGATCAGAATTACTGGGAAACGTGTAGCTAAGTTGTCTTATTTCTTCATTTAACTGTTGACTATTCCTCAACATCTCTCCCATTAATTCCATCATTTCCTTTTGTTGTTTTTGCATTTCTATCACAAAAGAGGAGAGGCTACTATTATCAGGTTGGGGAGGATAGTCAATTTCAGGCTCTGGTTGCCTAGGGGTATCGGTCCAACCTCGATACGGAAAATCATGAAGGGTGGGAGGGTTGGGTGTTTGCATGGAAGTAGGGATTTGAGGGTTGAAAAATCCTGCTCCTAGGCTCTGCTCAAAAGTGGGAGTTATCAAGCCAGTACTCCCAGGATAAGAATAAGAATGATCCCATGAATTATCAATGTACCCATCAAAGGATGGATACGCTCGGGGCATGGGATCCTGATTAAAAGATGTGAAGTATTGACTCTGATAATCTAACTGATAGGAGTAAGGGTGATCCATTTCTTTAAGCAAAACAATTTTAACTCTCTTAGGATTTAGAAGAATTTAGAATACAAGCAGAAACTTCCTAGAGAGTTCTACTGTCAAAGCAAATGCAAATTCAGTGGGATCTTGATTTTAGTAGATTGTAGGTCTTAGAATTATATGTTCAGTTGATGGCCAAACAAGTTTTGCACAAATTACGCTTCCTAAGCCAACCTTCGTTGGTGCCTATAACCTACTCGCAAGGGATGGAAGTCTCGAATCGAGCCCACACACGAGGAACCGAAGTAACTTGGTGGATAGGTTTGTTGATTTCCGACTAACTTCCCTTGTGGTGCAAAAGAGGAGAGGTAGAAATTTATCTAGTGACCTTATCTGTGAGGTGCACAGTGTCTTAGGTGTGCAAACATACGATCTTGTTTTGATTTTTAAAATTTCGCAAACAGGATCCTTTTGCAAACAATTTTCAGTCACAGATTTTAAAGTCCAACCTCTTAGCAGTCCCAATTTTTAAAGTGACCACTGAATTAATTTGATTCGAGCACTTTTTAGTGGTCTTAGATTTAGGTTCAATGCATATGCATGACAGGTAATTGATGCTCAAGAGAAGACGTACCTTACTCCATCTTTTTTCGTGCAATGTATGCAATGCAATAAAAATAAACTAGATGTTGCTCATTCAGTCCTAGATGGTCATCCTATAGATATGCAGCTTCTAGCAGGCAGTTCGATTTTTTTTTTAATAATAATAATAAACAAACCTAATCTAACTAACTGACCGAAATGCAGTACAAACAATGCAAATAATTCTATAATCTAAATAAATGGGAACACGCTCCTGAAAATACGCTCTCGCATACAAGAGCGATAAGAAATAAAGAGTCACTGGGAACACGTTTCCAAAAATACCCGATAAGGGTCCAAAAGATAGAAATTAAATTCTAATGTTTATCTAAACTAAATCTAACTAAGATCTACTGACTAAATCAGAAATAGGCTTCTCCGTAAGCCTATGCGCGTGGGATCAAGGCCCACGTGTTCCTGTTGCTGGCCTCCAGGTGGCATCAAGGTCCACCAACAAGATCGTCTCCGCCATGTGCGCCCGTCGCGTTCGTCGCATGTTTTTGCACAGAAGAAAATCCACAGTTAGTAATTCAGAAAAGCTTTTAAAATAGCATAAAAATAGCATAAAATTCCTGAAAAAATTAATAGGCATTTTTCCTCCCCGGCAACGGCGTCATTTGAAAGAGCGATCTTTGTTTTCGTTGAAAACTTTAACATAAAATGATGTGTCGTTGTATTAATCGCATAGTAGAAAATCACTTTTCAAAATATTTTAATTTTCAGAATCTAACCACGAATAGTTAAGTCATCTCCACAGGGAGGAATTAGCCCATTTAAACTAGTAAATAGTGTCTCATTTATTCGGGAAACTCAATGGGTGTGCATGCTAATTCGTGCGATTCTTTTTCTCACATAACTGCGCGTTTTAACCAATTAGTCAAGAATGTAGGTGTTTAGATGCAAAATCACCACCATGTAATATTTTGTTAACAAGTGATCTTGATACCGGTAAATACTGTAAATACTGATTTCTAGACTATAACTTATTTACCATAATATCTATGCATTGAATCATTCATGTGATATATGCATATGCAAATAATTTAGATGAAGTAGAAGGAGGACTATGCAATTTCACCAAAATAATGTAATGCCTAAAATAAATGAATAGGAACTTCCGCAATGGCATTTAAGGTAAATATTAATTGACGAATCACTGTAGCAAAACAGGGGATTTTGTTCCCCTCGTGCACACGCGGAGGAGAAGGCGCAGCTAGCTTCATCGGAGAAGATGGGTCGGAGAAGAGGAACACTCCGGTGGTGGTGCGGCAGCCTGCGGTGGTCGGAGATGCCGCCGGCGACGGGGAAGAGGTGCGGCAGCAGTGGGTCCTAAGGAGGCCATGCACAGGCGTCAGCTAGTGGCGTGAAGCGGAGGGGAGCAATGGCGGAGAGAGGGTGTCTCAACAGTGGTGTCGGCGACGAGAATGGAGACCGGAGGGCGGCCGCATGGCGTGGGGCAGGTTGGTGGCTAATGGGTTCTTTAGGTGGAGTTGCAGGTAGCCTGTTGGGAGGATGAAGACGAAGCGGATTGCTAGCGTCAAGCACGTGCCAGTGCATGCGAAGAGTGAGGGCACGCTGGCTGGAGTGCGGGTGAGCGACATAGTGCGCGGCTGTGGCTGCCTTAGGTACTTCTTGCCGGTGGAGAAGAAGGTGTGCTGCCAGGCTGGGCGGTGGCGCGCGGGCGTGCACACAGTGCGCGCGGGGCCGGTTGTGCGTGCCTGAAGCTGCGTACGCATGCGGCTAGAGAGCAGGATCTGCTGTGTGCGTACGCAGGTTGGAGATGGTGTAGCATGCGGTGAGGGTGGTGAGAGGCTGGCAGTGTGTAGAGACCACGGTGCATGCTTCCTTCGTGGTGGTGGAGATGGAAGATAGTTCCCCGCCAGGGTGAAGGCGGATCCGACCCTCTCCTCGGTGGACGCAGCTTCTTTTTGAACCAAACTCTCCTCCTTTTCCCTCAGCCACAAGTATCTCCAACTACTCGCGACGACCGCGAGTGGTTGGAATGGTAGATAAGCATGGGCGGTTCCTTCTTCAGACGTCTTAAAAAATATAATGCCGCGAATTTGTGACAATAATTCCAGACGTCCAATCCAAGTCCCAAACGTCTTATAGAAGTAAAAATTAGCTCCTGATTCTTACACCTAACCTGCATTTATCAAATAAATTATATTATCATAACTTATGCTATTAAATGTAAAAATGCAGGACAAGGTGAATTGCCATATAACTCCTAATTAATTAACAACTAAGAATAAATAATTAAATAGTACTTAAGCTAAATAATAGTCCACAAAAGTGGACTTATCAGGTTCCAGCTGTGGTGAGCTGGATCAAGTTGAGTTCCAGCCAGTCTGAGCTCCTCCTTCACCATTTGCCTTCTTGAGTGCTAGGGTTTTAGGGATCTGTATATCTATTCATCCCTAACACTCACAAAAATATATCAAAAAGATAATTAAAAAATGCAATGCATGCCTAACGTAATTAATGCCTAAATGCAGCCCAAAAACCCATTTGCGGAGTAAAAATCCTAAGAGCTAGATTTATTTTAATGCATAAGAATGATGATAAACTGGCATTTATCACTCGTTTTTTTTTTATAGTTTTTTTTCTTAGCTACTTATGCACAAGCAAATTAAAGGTAAACAATCCACAAAATAAATTAAAAACCTAAATCTAAAGAAAAGGGAACAGGTTCCCGAAAATTACCCAACACAGGCCTAAAACAAAATTGGGGAACAAACCCCACAACTGTACCCCAGAACAAGGGTTTCAAACCAAATGTGCAATGAAAAATTAAGTCTAAAGTCTTAATCCTACTCTAATCAAATCAGCGACTAAATGTGCAAATATGATCGTCGCGTCCTCATCCTTCTCCTCCTAGTGATCTAGTTCATTGCAAGGTAGCTCGAACAATTTCTCCTCTGGCAACGTCAGGGACGCCTCTCACGATGGCTGGTGTGATTGCGAGTCGTAGAATGTGTGTCGCAGATCATTGCACTTGCATTAGAGAAAAAAAAAATTCAGAGTTAAATATGATTCAAAATTTAAACTAATGTGAACAAATGAATGAATGAATGCGATTTAATTAAGCCTGTTGCCTCCCCGACAACGGCACCATTTGATAAGTCAATTCTTCGCTTTTAAAGTCATTTGTCACATAAAATAACGCGTCGTTTGTAGTTCTATGTGGTGGAAAAATCGACTAATCAACAATTAAAATAACCACTCGCAGAAGAGCGGGTCGTACTCACAAGGAGGCAATGTCCTATTGACGTGAGCATGACGTGTGTGCTTTGAAGAGTCGTTATAGCTTGCGCTCACGACATCGATTTTAAAATAAAGAAACGGATGTGAGTCCGAGTGTCGGTCTCAGGGAGGCGTGAAAATCGGATTCTTCTTGTCACTTATTGTCACGAAAATCGTGGGGTTTTGCTTGCGAAAAGGCATGGGTGAAAAGCAAGAGAGAGAGAATAGGGCTAGAATGTCTTCATTCACAGCATGCAATTCAAACATAAAAGAGAGCAGACAATTGAATAGAAAATAACTTCATTTAACATGCAACTTTAGTTCATAATTACAACACTAGATGAATGCTTGAACATAAGTAAAGTAAAGCTTACGATAAAGAAGGAAAGAGAGAGAGAGAGGGGAGACGGCGAGGCAGCCACGACGGTGGAGGGGGGCTTTGTCGGCGGTTGTTGAACGCACGAATCGCTACGCTAATGTGTTCAGTTTTGGAAATCCTATCGTTGTAGTTTGAAAGCGAAGAATTCGTGTTCAACAAATAAAATTTATACCGAAATTGAAATTCCGGGTCGAACGCAGGGAGGCGGACGTTTGATTTAAAAACTACGTGTTTCTTTTTGTTTGTCACGGAATAATTCAATTTAAAACTATCTAATTATTTACAATAAATAAAAGAGAGAGAGAGTATTACACATGAAAATCAAAATGAAAGGTATAATAAATAAAGAATTTATCATTGAGGAGATTATTCATTACAACTAGAAAGCATAAAACAATTGCATTAGAAAGCAATAAATTTACTCTAGAAACCATTAAAAGAATGGAGGGAGAAATGTCCTCCTCGATGATCGCTTGGAGGATGAGCAGAACTACTCTAGAAAGCAGTAAATCTATACTAGAAAGCGGTAAAAAGAATAAGGAGAGAGAAATCCTCCTCGACGGTCGCTTGGAGGACGAGCCGGATGGGACGACGCTTGGACGAATGAGGACGAAGCAGGATGAAGGAGGACGAAGCAGAAGAACGGGAACGGAGTAGCACACCGTCGTCGTCGCGGGATCCACTTCCGAAGGGGGACGAAAATTTGGACTTTATCTCGCGAGAAGCATCCCGGGTGTGGGACAAGCTTCTCTTGAGCTTTGGAGGGGTAGAGAGGAGAAGGAAGGGATGAGAATTTCGTACGGAGGGGGTCTCCTTGTATAGTTGCAAGGAGTGGGGGCAAAATGGACATTACAACTTTAAAATAATAAATGAGGGGTCTTTAGTGGCGGATAAATCCGTCACTAAAGCCTCCAACGTGGGCATAGCTCCCGCGCCCACCCGCGCCTCCACGGTTGCCTGCTTCTTCAACGCATCCGCAGGTCCATCAGTTCTCAGCCGTCCGATCGCAAGATCGGACGACTTAAGACGCATCTCTGCCTGCTCGTTGTGCGTCCGCCTGGCGCGTGCGATCGCGCGTCCATGTCGCGCGTTCAATCGCATGTGAACGCTATCGGGCGCGGGCGACCGTCCGATCGCGATCCAACTCCCGCTCGCGCTCAATCGCCTGCGCCTTCCAGC
Organism: Thalassia testudinum; assembly: GCA_037157565.1. Classification (NCBI taxonomy): domain Eukaryota; kingdom Viridiplantae; phylum Streptophyta; class Magnoliopsida; order Alismatales; family Hydrocharitaceae; genus Thalassia; species Thalassia testudinum. Next base: position 88,749,203 of record JAZHRO010000013.1, on the reverse strand, counting down.
CCTTCGCTGCAGCTCGAACCTGCACCCGCCGCTCGCGTAAGAGCGCTCGACCGTTGCACTACGGAGCGTGGATGGTCGAGCGGACGCTTTTAGGCGCGGCTGACCACAACCATTGGATCAAGATCCAAAGGCAGAGAGCGAGCGGGTGCGGGGCTTCATAGAATGTAAGCGGTCGTTTGGGTGGCCGAGATGGCACCACGTGGTGCCATCTTGGTCATCCATCTTCTGGAAGATGTAGATGGTGCCACGGATGTCGGATTGATTCGATTTTTGTGTCGTTGGGCTGCGATCATCGATCCGAATTCATTCATGTGGTTGGATTTGTCATCTGAAGTGCGGATTTACACCATCCTGGCCCTTGATCTTCTAGGGTTCCCCGGTCATTATCTGATGCTACGGATGCCTGATTAGGGCGATCTTAGAGTTGTTGAACTCCAATCGTCACCCTGATCACATCCATACGGTTGGATCTTTGATCCGAGGCCCCGATAAAATGTTTGCCCTATCCAAGCACATAAAAGGAGATAATTAACCTCCATTTTATTCAAACTACTCTAAATGTAAGATGATGCATGTTATGCAATATCTATATCATGAAATGCAATCCTATGCTTAAGAACATGCATAAATAGACATTTTAAGTAGTGTAAATGTGTTTACATCATACCCTCATGCCTATCTTTTTCTAGTCCCTAGCAAAAACTATATGCTATTTATAAAAGAATTAGGTTGGATTATTTGGACTTGAGTTATTTTCAACCATTAAGAAATTGTCTACTTAGGAACTGAACTTTCAAAGACACAACAATACCCAAGTATCAACCAAAATGCAAACCGCCTCAAGCCATCGCCTTATTCAAAGAGAAATTTCTTTTTCTCTTTTTACTCTTTTCTAATTTTTTTTTTATTTTCAAATTTTAGGGTTTAAGAGTGACTTTCTATGGCCATTCAACTCACCAAAGATTTGATGAGGACCCTGAGCTTTAAGCATCTTATTGTGATTGTGATAGACTCGTTGATCGGCAATTAAAATGGACTTCGGATTTCTATGCCTCTAGGTGACCTCAAAAAGAATTCTTCCTAAAGGTGTATCTTTACAACCGGTAGCTTTCTCCCTACTTTTATTTTTTTACGGGGTCAACACAAGGGTGAATCCAGTGTATATCTCCTCAGTTTATTCTACTTCTCCGCTTCTTCCTAAGTGTTTTGGGAATTTTTAGTGCATTTACTAAGCTGGGTTCTGGACAACCGATCGATGAGTTGTTACCACCGACAACTTGCCAGCCATACTCGTGCGACGAAGTGTGGCTTATTTCTTTTTGTTCTTTTCTCCCTTTTTTTTTTGATTTTTTTTTTTTAAGTAGGTGGCTTCCCTGATCTAAGATTTACCTAAAGGCAGCAAAAAGAGAAAGGTCCAGTGACTGGGCTCTGGACAACCTACCTATGGGCTGTTACCCACAATAACTTGCCAGCCATATCACCCTAGAAGGTTCATTAGCTACCCAATTTCCGTTAAAATCGTCGAACAACGAGTCAGTGCAAAGATAGTGTGTAGATGCTTAAGACTCAAAATTCCCTCAAATCAGAGGGCGGGTTGATAAGTCTTGTACTTATCACCCAAACTTATTTATTCCAATTACGATAGAATTAAGATGGCGAGGACTCAAAGACAAATCCACATTTTAGTGGATACACGGGCTAATTAAGTCCAAAGACCTGAAGGGTCTTTGTGTTCAAATCATAATGTAGTATTTCCTAAGATTAAAAATTTTCTTAAACCCAAATTCTCTTTCCTAATTCCAAATTTTTTTTATATAAAAGAAAATAAAATAAATCTACGGAGCTAACGAATGAATTCAGAGATAAATATCCACCTCCCCATGCCTATCTAATGCAATGTCCTCATTGTATTAAAAAGACATAAAACAGAGTGGAAAAGCGTAGAAAGCACCTGAATTGCGTGAATGTCAAGTCTGCTCTGAGATGAAAACGAAAAAGAGCTGTATATGTGCTGAGTTTAGTGCCTTCAGCTAGCCATACTATACAAAGAAAAGAAATGAAGAATTCACAAGTGCAGGTCAGAATTAAAATAAACAAAAGAATCCTCCGACCTGTCAACAGAGGTCCACAGATGTGGACCAGATTGTGGTGCAGACCCATCCCCCATAATCAAGAATATCTTAGGTTCTGGATAAAAATTATCCAAAACCTAAAATCAGAATGCAAGCAGGGTCGGGCCTGCGATTTATGAGGATGCAACCCAAGACCAAAAAGTCGGGTTACAAAGAATTGAAGCTCTAAAGGATAATCGTTGAATGTGTGCTTGGGTTTAACATCCTCAAAATAAATATCGTAAGGGTTTTGATTTGATGGTTTCAACTTAAAAGGAACCCTTTGACTTAATCTTCCATTTCCTCCAAAATTAACTTCCCAAATCAAAGCTTCCCAGCTCCTATCCTCCTCATTCAGCATATCAAATTCCAAGACCTCTTGTATACTAATCACCCCATATGAAATCTCCAAGTCTAAATGATGTCGCAAAATCATAATTGACTTGGGTCTAATTATCTCAGAAACAGGGTGTAACTGATAATCAGGGCATTGAATTGATTCCTCAAGAAAATGCGATTCTAGATCCGTAATGTGTTCCCTACTAAGATCAATTTCCTCAGCTATTGGGCTATCAAATGATCTATCAGATTCCTCAGGCCCAATCGTCTCACAGAAATCATGTTCAGAAAACTCGCGTGAGACTTCGCAACTTGAATCTTCTCCATCAAAGAAATCAGGATCCGTATCAATGTATGTCCCAAAATCAGTTGTCACTTTCTGATCCAAGGAGACATACATTTCCTCGTAACCCGACTCAGGGATCTCAAGTGAAGAAATCAGATCTTCCTTAATTGGTCGCTTTAATTCAATCTAGTCATAACACATGTCCCCCTCAACAGGTGCCTGAGCAGGTTCTATCATTGGCTTTCCTGAAGAGGGTTCATCCTGGGAATCATCCTAAGATTGAATTAAAGCAACCACGAATCTCATCCTCAATTTCTCTAGTTTCCCAAGTAGAAACTCACCCGGGTTCTTATCCTTAACATCCTGGAGCCAATCCAACAAAGACTTATTCAAATCATCAATCATTTCAATCAAGGGCTCCAATCTCTCAATGCAAGGTATTGGCTGAACTTCTAAAGATTGTATGATATTCCTCAAGTTAGCCAGAACCTTATCTTGAACCTGGTTAACCTGAACCAAATGATTTGGTTCAGGGTTGGGCGGGTTTGGGCTCAATGCAGGGGAATTAACGAATTGAGATTCGTTATACCCTTCCTGAAAATAGGTCATTTAAGATTGTTCAAAAGATGGTGATGACCTAAAGGCAGTGAAATCAGAGGATGGGTAAGGATTGGTGTATCCTTCTTGATTGTAGATCGTATTAGGTTGTTCATGAAAGGAAGACGATCTATAATCGATGTAGCTGTGAGAAGGATAGAAATCAGAATCAAAGTGTTCAGGGTTAGACCCTAAACACGGGGGTCCGGAATTGTATCCCCAATCCGAATTATCCCAACTGACTGATGGTTGATTACAATACGAGTTGGGATAATCGTCATGTTGAGGATAATACACAACAGGAGTGAAAGAGCAGGAATGCGTGAAATATGTGGAAGGATTCATGAGACACAGGAGGAAGAAAGGTGCCCTGCAATACAAACAATCAAACCTGTCTTTAAATAGATTAGCCTAAAGACCTACAGACTCCCAAAACCCATCTTGAGATAAAGAAACGATTTGATCTACTTCCGTCTGTTCAATCCAACCAGTTAGAAGGAGGGACCGGGGAGAAGGTTCTTCTTTCGGCTTGCGCCTCCGGTTCCTAGTGTACCCCCCAGCCGCGATCATTTGACTCTGCTCCCCTAGCTAGACATCAGATTGAACAGTAGAAACAGACTAATCGAAAATAATCTCGTTTTGAGTTCTGAAGAGCAAGTCCAATCCTTAAGGCCAACATCTACTCTGTTTTATTTAGGGCTAGGTTTGAATGTGCATTGGAATGTGATGGGCCCTTTAAATGGGTTGTGCCCTTAATGATTGATTGATTGATTTGTGTGTGCGTGTACAACCAATGATTTTCAAGCAAGATTATTTTTGATGTGGTGAATTTTAAGGTTCAAATCTTGCTTAGTAGCTTTTAGGATTCAACTTTAGGTGTTTTCAAACAAGTTTCATTGGCACACCAAGTTTTGCAATCACAGGTGAAGATGTTTTCCTATAAAGTTTAAAAAAAGAATGTGGAGTGCCTGGTAAATCCTTAAAAATTGAACCTAATTGGCAGCTACTTGATGAGTTGATTTTATTTGAAGTGGTGCGGCCCAATCAACTCGAACAATTAGCCTGATGCACCACTTAATTAGGCACACAAAGATGGTTAATCTAGAATGATTTCTACTCTTTTATGTGTTGCTTTATGTGTACCGGTTCCACAGATCAGAACCCGGTTGAGTAGAAACAAATCAATTCCGTTAAGTGCCTTTGAATGTGGGTGTACGTTGTGTATTTGTTGAAAATTACCCCACAAAATTATCTTTTTATTTTTTTTATTTTTTTTTATATATAAATGAAGGTGGAATGAATGTGAGTGAGAATCCAAACAACCAAACTATTCCTAGGATTTATGCAAACACCTAGGTTAATTGGAATTTGGATTTAACGTGGCGAATGAAATCTATGGAGGGGGAAAGAATGGGGGATAACTTACAAAACCTTCCACAGCACTTTACTCCAATCTACCGCTTTTGCTCATCTCAAAAGAGTACCTGCAATTACAATAAGAAAGGAGAAAAGTGAGGTAAATGATTTGTAAGTTACAAAACGCGAAGAGAAATCAAAGAGCGTCGCCTCCCCGGCAACGGCGCCAAAATGTTGAGCGCACGAATCGCTATGCTAACGTGTTCGATTTTGGAAAACCTGTCATTGTAGTTTGAAATCAAAGAATTTGTGTTCAACAAATAAAATTTATACCGAAATTGAAATTTCAGGTCAAACACAGGGAGGCTGACGTTTGATTTAAAAACTACGCATTTCTTTTTGTTTGTCACGGAATAATTCAATTTAAAACTATCTAATTACTTACAATAAATAAAAGAGAGAGGGAGAGGGTAAGAGAGAGAGAGAGAGTATTACACTTGAAAATCAAAATGAGATGTAGAATAAACAAAGAATTTATCATTGAGGAGATTGTTCATTACAACTAGAAAGCATAAAACAATTACACTAGAAAGCAATAAATTTACTCTAGAAAGCATTAAAAGAATGGAGGGAGAAATGTCCTCCTCGACGATCGCTTGGAGGACAAGCAGAACTACTCTAGAAAGAAGTAAATCTATACTAGAAAGCAGTAAAAAGAATAGGGAGAGAGAAATCCTCCTCGACGGTCGCTTGGAGGACGAGCCGGATGGGATGACGCCTGGACGAAGGAGGACGAAGCAGGATGAAGGAGGACGAAGCAGAAGAACCGGAATGGAGCAGCATGCCGTCATCGTCACGGGATTCACTTCCGAAGGGAGACGAAAATTTGGACTTTATCTCGCGAGAAGCATCCCAGGTGTGGGACAAGCTTCTCTTGAGCTTTGGAGGGGTAGAGAGAAGAAGGAAGGGATGAGAATTTCGTATGGAGGGGGTCTCCTTTTATAGTTGCAAGGAGTGGGGGCAAAATGGACATTACAACTTTAAAATAATAAATGAGGGGTCTTTAGTGACGGATAAATCCGTCACTAAAGCCCCCAACGTGGGCATAGTTCCCGCGCCCACGCGTGCCTCCATGGCTTCCCACTTCAACGCATCCACACGTCCATCAATTCTCAGCTCTCCAGTTGCGAGATTGGACGGCTTAAGATGCATCTCCGCTCGTTCGTTGTGTGCCCGCCTGGCGCGTGCGATCGCGCGTCCATGCTGCACGTTCAATCGCGCGTGAACGCTATCGGGCACGCGCGGCCGTCCGATCGCGATCCAACACCCGCCCGCGCTCAATCGCCCGCACCTTCCAGCCCTTCGCTACGGCTCGAACCCGTGCTAGCCGCTCACATAAGCACGCTCGACCGCTGCGCTACGGAGCGCGGATGGTTGAGCGGACGCTTTTAGGTGCGGCTGACCACAGCCGTTGGATCAAGATCCAACGGCAGAGAGCGAGCTGGTGCGGGGCTTCATAGAATGTAAGCGGCCATTTGGGCAACCGAGATGGCGCCACGTGGCGCCATCTTGGCCGTCCATCTTCTGGAAGTTGTAGATGGTGCCACGGATGTCAGATTGACTCGATTTTTGTGTCGTTGGGCTGCGATTGTCGATCCGAATTCATCCGTGCGGTTAGATTTGTCATCTGAAGTGTGGATTTACACCATCCTAGCCCTTGATCTTCTAGGATTCCCCAGTCACTATCTGATGCTACGGATGCCTGATTAGGGCGATCTTGGAGTCGTTGAACTCCAATCGTCGCCCTGATCACATCCATACGGTTGGATCTTTGATCCGAGGCTCCGATAAAATGTTTTCCCTGTCCAAGCACATAAAAGGAGACAATTAACCTCCATTTTATTCAAACTACTCTAAATGCAAGATGATGCATGTTATGCAATATCTGTATCATGAAATGCAATCCTATGCTTAAGAACATGCATAAATAGACATTTTAAGTAGTGTAAATGTGTTTACATCAGCGGCTCATCGTCTCCAGTGATTACAAAAGGGCTTAATGGTAGCTAGGAGGGGGGTAGAACACTTGCAAGTGGAGTGAATGCCCCCCCATGGGTGGTTGGAAGGGGTTTAAATAGGGAGAAGGGCTTTCCAAATGCAGAAGGGGTTTTAGCAATGTCCAAGACGTTGCTAAAACCCTTCCCAAAACGTCGGTGAAGGCCCCTCCCCACCGGTCGCTCGCCCGTGGCTGTGCTTCTTCGCGCCTGATCTGCGTGCACGCATAGTAAGCCATCCGATCGAAGATCGGACGGGTGAGCTCCCGCGAAGAGCGTGCTCGCGGATTGCTGCTGAGGCACGCACGTCTCTACGTTATCGCGCGCGTGAGCCTCTGCGCGCATCCGTTGCGCCGCGCGGCTCCATCTGCGCCATTCACTGCAGATCAGGCAGTCAAATTCGCGCGGTGCATGCCTTCGCCTCGGAATTTCCACGCAGCGCGCTTCGAACCCGTGTCGCGTGAGCGCGGGTGAGTGCTTTGACTGCTACTTTGTCGCAGCAAGGGCGGGCACGCGAGCGGTTCTCAGCCGTTCGATCGAAGATCGACGTCTGAGATTCATCCTCTGGGTGAAGGCGAGATCGGTCGGTGGTCTGGATGCAGCAAGCGGGTGCCATGTGGCGTGTCGTGGGCCGTTGATCATTAAATCAACGCTCAAAACTTCTTAGGCCCATTGCGGGAGCTCCGGATGTCGAATTTGGCCGATTTTGAGTCCGTTGGACTCCGTTCATCGCTCTAAATCCATCCGTGCGGTCCGATTGCTCATCTGAGGCCTACTTTGACAAGTACTTATACAAATGGCCATTAATTCTATTTTATAAGTAATCTTGACGTATGATGCATGCAATGTTCCCATTCTATTTATGATGTGTTATCTGTGCATTTTATTCTTAAGATGAACCCCATTTAATAGAATTATCATCCCAAGATGCAGTGTTATCATACCCCCATGCTTACTTCTTTCTAATCCCTAGCAAGGTTTATTCTAGCCTTTATGTCCTATCAGAATTTAAGAAGTAACTACTTAGACACTTCGTCACTTGTCAATAGGAGGAAATATACTATGATCTTAATCTACAAAGACTAAGCAGCACCCAGGTGTTTGCCAAAATACGAATCGCCTGAATCCTTGCTTTAATGTATGTAAATATATTTTTTTTTTCTTATTTTTAGATTTTTTGAAATTAAGAGTGGGTTGATAACTTTTTATAGCTACCCAACCCACCCAAAACTCGGACAAAACTCTAAGTGCTAAGCATCTTGGTGTGAAGATCGTGATAGACTCACTCAACGGTAATTTAGACAGACTTCGAGTTTCTACGCTCTTAGGTGACTGGAAGAGGAAGTGTTTTGCCTAAAGGTGTATTTGTTCGATCGATAGCTTTCTCCCTACGTTTGTTGGGTCAACACAAGGATTTTTCCAGTGTATATCTCCCCAGCTTGCTCTATTCCCCGCTTCTTCCTTAAGTGTTTTGGTTCTTTTTGTGCAATTACTGAGCTGGGCTCTGGACAAACGACCAATGGGATGTTACCCATGATCACTTGCCAGCCATACTCGTGGGGTGAAGTGTGGTTTATTTTGTTTTCTTTTTTCTCCTTTTTTTTTAATTTGGTAGGTGGCTTCCCTGATCTCAAATTTACCTAGAGACAATGAAGAAGTGGTCCCGTAGCTGGGCTCTGGACAACCTGCCAATGGGTTGTTACCCACGACAACTTGCTAGCCATACCACCCTAGAGAGTTCATTAGCTACCCAATTTCTATCAGAATCTCTGAGGAGTGAGTCTGTGCAAAAATGTGTGCAGATGCTTAGACTAAAAGTCTTTCTGAGTTAGAGGGTGAGTTGATAAGTCGTATACTTATCACCTTATTTAGTTTGTGGATTAGAGTAGCTTAAGGTTGCAAGGATTTGAAGCTAAATCCATATTTTAACAGACACCGGAGTTGATTAAGCCTGAAGGCCTGAAAAGTCTAAGTGTTCAAGTTCTTTTCGTATTATTTCCCACTACTGACAAATTTCTAATGCCTAAGTTTTTCTTCCTAAATTTTTTTTTTAATTCTATTCAGACTGATTAAATGAGCTCAAGATCATACAATTTACCACCCCCCCATGCTTAAGTTGGACAATGTCCTCATTGACAAATACATGGATGCAACAGGGGTTTGAAAAGATATTACCTGAGTGACGTAGAATACCTGATCAGTCTGAATCTTTTGGGCTACCTCCTAGGAAGCGCTGAGTTTAACACCTTTAGCTAGGCATAGTGCACAAACAGGAATGGTTTGGGTTAAGGAGGCATGTACAAAATCAGCCAGACCCAAAATCAGAAGTCCATAGATGTAAACAAGGTTGTGGTGGAGTCCCATTCCTAAGGGTCGGGAATTCTGCAGCAGATGTATCATGCATGCCCGTATCAGATCCTCTCTTAGTCTGCGGGCATGCAAAGAAGTTGATGTGGACGAGTGCACCCCGAATATGACATGCCAGACACTAAAGATGTAGGTTTTATACTCAGCTTGTGTCCCCATAAAATTGTAATTTGTCAAAAGTGTATCAATTCCAGTGTATTCGGGTTGCGGGATCTTTATTCTGGTAGGGTAGGTAACAAAATCAAGAGTTTCATAATGAGCCCTACAATCAAGCATGAGGCCTCTCTCCAAAGATGAATCCATCTCTTCTGCAACTATGGTTTCATTGCTCATTCCCTCCAAGCCCTTGACCTCAAGAATATTTTCTTCAACCACCTTTGTATCAGATTCACTGTTTGAGGTTGCATTAGAGGTAGGGCCAATTTCATCCTCTAGTTCATATTCTTTCTCTCGGCCCTCCTCCAAATTTGTGATGGGGATCCCAACCGATTCATAATCGATTTCTTTGAAATTGTGACTCCATTCCCCATCTCCTATGTTGGCTGTTGTTCCCACCGGCTCACTTCCCTCGGGCTGATTAGATTCAGATTCCGAGACATCTCCCCTCACATTCTCATTTTCCTCCTGATGTTTGTCCTCAATGCTTCCCAAATTGTGTTCCGAGGAATCCTCAATGACCTTATCCATTGAGTTGTCCAACTCCTGGGGGGTATCAATGGTGGACTAAACCAAATTAGGGTGACTGGGTGTAGTCTAATTGATCATGGTAGGTCCTTGCTTTACGAATTCCATGAATGGTGTTGTGTGCAACAGCTTTCTCTAGCCTTCTTCCCCTAATTGTTGGAACATATCCAACATGGCCTGTTGCCCTTTAACCAATTCTTGATTCTGTCTGTGTAACTCTAACTGGAGGTTATCAAGAATTGACAGGGTGTCATTTGGTGTCCTTTGGATTTCCTCCTTGAAATCCAGGTTAAGAGAGTGTGGTTGAGGTTGTGGATTAGAATCCATACTGGGGTTTAGGTTCTTGGGTGGGTCCTCTATTCTATCATGTTCAGGGTCCAATTCTTCAAGAGGAACCATTCTCTGTTTGGTCCTACTCCAAAATAGTTGAGGTTCTAAGTCCTCCCAGTCAGATTCTTCATCAGGGGACCAAATCAAAGGTTGATGATCCTGGGCTTGCCTAGATTTCTGATCATTCTCTGATTTCCATTTGTCTAGAATTCCTTCCAATCTAAAGGTCAAGTAGGAAAGGTTGTTAAATTCAGGTGACCTTTCTTGGTTATTGTCTTGAGAAGGGTAGGGTTCTTGGTGTTCTCCTAGAGTGTAGGTCCTATCAAAGTAATTAGAGAGCGGGTGGGACCTAAATGATGAGGCGTCGTGAGGAGAATCGAGATATGGAGCCCCACGATTTGAATCATACCCTTGGGTGGATATGTTGGGTGTATTCCAATAAGAGGTTGGTGCAGTTTGGTCATAACTGGGATAGTTGGGCCAAGAGGGGTATTCTAGGTCGTACCCGCAACTTGGTGGTTGGTTAGCCCAAGTAGGCTGTGGATATGGTCTACTTGGGTTAGCACACAAATCATGCTGGGGGCAGTTTGGGTAAGATTGATAGGCATTGAAATCCATGGTTAGGAAGAAATGGAGGGATGCGGGAAGAACAGATGAGAGAGAGAGTTGTGTGTTCAACCAAGCAAACAAGCGTAGTCCTTATGGTGTATTCCTTATGGGACCTAGAAATCTCCAAAAGGGTGATTAAGTCCGTAAGCACTGGACTTCCCTTCCTAAAGCTAATCTGGCCAAGTTGATTACGAGGGGATTGCAGAGAAGGTTCTTCCTTTGGCTTGCGCCACCGGTTCCATAGACCCCACAACCACAGTCGTTTAACACTGCCCCACAGCCTAGTCACCGGATTATACTAAGGGAATGAGAGCCAAGTGCCCAACGAACAAAACCTTGCCTCTCGAGACTAAACCTAGTCCTGCCTAGGGCACGTCTACTCAGTTTTAAAAGGGCTAGGATAGTGCTTATGCTAGGGTTATGTGATGAGGTGCTGATTGGGGCAGTGCCTCTTAGTTTTCCACTTTCAGTGTGTGTGCTCCTATCAAAACATGGTTTTCAAGCAAGGATTTAAGATGTGGTGTCTTTTACTGTTTCATCCTTACTTCTGTGTCTTTTAAGATTAACGTCTTAATGTTTTCAGGCAAGTTTCAGTGGGCACGTCAAATTTTACACACAATTCAGTGAAAGTAGATTTCTTTTTATTGTGTAGAGACTCTAAAACCCTAATTACTCATCCTAATGATCATGCAGCTTCTATTAGATAAGTCAATTTTAGGGTTGAGTGGTGCGACCCAAGTCAATTCAAGGTGGCTTTGCAAACACCACTAAAAAAAAATGAAAGAAGAACACTCTAAGGATTTATTCAGAATGTTAGAGTGTATTTTTTTGTTGGGTGATGTGTTAAGGATGTGAGTCAGGCAATCATGCACCATGCCAATTTTTTTTTCAGTTTTACAATTTTTTTAGATTTTTTTTTTAAGCAAGCAAACAACCATGGGTGAAGAAATACTCACGACTGGTCCTTGTTGCGCCTACTTCCTTGTTACCGTCATGAGTTGCGCTGCTTCGCTGTCCAAGCGTCGAATTCCTGCAACCGTCAAGTAGAAGGAGACAAGGCGTTAGACGATGTGAGCATGGATGCAAAATGGAAGTGACAAAACAAATTCGTTGCCTCCCCGGCAACGGTGCCAAAAACTGATGTGAGCGTGACGCATGTGTTTTGAAGAGTCGTTATAGCTTGCACTCGCGACGTCAGTTTTAAAATAAAGAAACGGATGTGAGTCCGAGTGTCGATCTCAGGGAGGCGTGAAAATTGGATTCTTCTTGTCACTTATTGTCATGAAAATCGTGGGGTTTTGCTCGCGAAAAGGCACGAGTGAAAAGCGAGAGAGAGAGAGAGAATAGGGTTAGAATGTTTTCATTCACAGCATGCAATTCAAACATAAAAGAGAGTAGGCAATTGAATAGAAAACAACTTCATTTAACATGCAACTTTAGTTCATAATTACAACACTAGATGAATGCTTGAACATAAGTAAAGTAAAGCTTAAGATAAAGAGGGAAAGAGAGAGAGAGGGGAGAGGGCGAGGCAGCCACGGCGGTGGAGGGGGCTCCATCGGTGGCTCATCGTCTCCGGCGATTACAAAAGGGCTAAATGGTAGCTAGAAGGGGGGTAGAACACTTGCAAGTGGAGTGAATGCCCCCCCATGGGTGGTTGGAAGGGGTTCAAATAGGAAGAAGGGCTTTCCAAATGAAGAAGGGGTTTTAGCGACATCTGGGACGTCTCTAAAACCCTTCCCAAAACGTCGGTGAAGGTCCCTGCCCACCGGTCGCTCGCCCGCGGCTGTGCTTCTTCGCGCCTGATCCGCATGCATGCGTTGTAAGCCATCCGATCGAAGATCGGACAGCTGAGATCCTGCAAAGAGCGTGCTCACGGATTGCTGCTGAGGCACACGCGTCTTCGCGTTATCGCGCGTGTGAGCTTCCGCGCGCATCCGTTGCGCTGCGTGGCTCCATCTGCGCTATTCGCTGCCGATCGGGCGGTCGAATTCGTGCGGTGTGTGCCTTCGCCTCACAATTCCGCGCAGCGTGCTTCGAACCCACGTCGCATGAGCACTTCGACTGCCGCGCTGCGCCCGCTGCTTTGTCGTGGCGAGGGTGGGCGTGCGAGCAGTTCTCAGCCGTTTGATCTCCATTCTATCAAAGATCGACAGCTGAGATTCGTCCTCCGGGTGAAGGCGAGATCGGTTGGCGGTTTGGATGCAGTGAGCAGGTGCCACGTGGCACGCCGTGGGTCATTGATCATCAGATCAACGATCAGAACTTCTTAGGCCCATTGCGGGAGCTCCGGATGTCGGATTTGGCCAATTTTGAGTCCGTTGGACTCCGTTCATTACTATGAATCCATTCGTGTGGTCTTATTGCTCATCTGAGGCCTGCTTTGGCAAGTACTTATACAAATGGCCATTAATACTATTTTATAAGTAATCTTAATGTATGATGCATGCAATGTTCCCATTCTATTTATGATGTGTTATTTGTGCATTTTGTTCTTAAGATGGACCCCATTTAACAGAATTATCACCCCAAGATTCAGTGTTATCACCTATTAATACTCGCTAAATTTAACAATAATAATGTTCACAATTAGTTTCCCTAAGTAAGCAAGCTAAAAATCCCTTTCTAATTAGGATAACAATGCATGTAGTCGCTGAACTTTCATTTCAATGAAAGATGAGGGTGTTCTTATAAAATCACTAGAATATAATATTATTAAATCAAAAAGTATCCTTTTGCAATGGTAATGAAATGTAAAAAGAAATCGAATGCAAAACAAGGGAAATCCTTCTCCTCCACCGTGCACGACGAGGAAGGCTTGGTTGGAGATGCGAAACTCGTCGGGGGTCCTTTGAGCTAGGCCACACTCTATGGCGGGAGCAGCTCAGCGCGAGGTGGCTAGAGACGAGAGAATGGAAGAGAGGTCGACGGTGGGTGGCGGCGGGCTGAGCGTTGTTTACTGTTGGAGCTTGCGAAGGTGAAGGAATGCGCTCGCGCTGGGTGTGCGGGCGCAAGTGGATAGCTTCGCACGGGTGAGGCTGATCAATAAGGGACTCATGCGCTGTCTGCTACGTGCATCGGAGGTGTGTGTGGCCGAAGCTGTTGGAGGTGCTCTATTGCTACTGGAGTAGCGCTTGGAGGGATTGCAGGCGGAAGTGTAGCGCGCTCTACATGCAGGCAGAGCTGCTACTGGTGATGCGTGCGTGTAGCTGCGTAGGGAGCCGACGGATCACTTACTGCACGTGTAGAGATGATGGAGGCGCGCGCTACTGCGTGCGGTGTCTGCAGCATGGAGGCTACTAGAGGACGCACGCGGGTGCTAGGAGCGGGGCTCTGCGAGCGCAAAGGTGCACGCGGGTGGACTGGAGATGAAGGTGCGGGCAGGGTTTGATGGCGTGAGGTAGGATGTGTAGGCGCGGAGGCTGCTGGCGCGTGGGTGGACTGCTGGATGAAGTGAAGATGCGCGGTGATAGGCGCAGGGGGGAGAGGTTGTAGCTCTGTGTGCTGCAGTGAAGGTGATGCTGCGCTGTAGGGGGTGTTGTACCTGTGCATGGTGAGGACCGCAGGAGGTGCAGGGAGCTGATGAAGAAGAAGCACGATGATGGAACGGTGGCAAGTCGTGCATCAGTAGATGCACTCATGGTAGGCGAGCTTCAAGGAGCTCGTACACGATGGCGACCAACTCCATCCTCTTGGTGCGGTGGTTTGTCACCCCACCGGCCCATGGTATGACGGAGTTTGGCCGTGGAGGCCCACGGTGGTGAAATGCTGCACGGTGGTGAAATGGGATGATGGCCTCCTCGAGCTTGGCTGCCTCCTCCTCTCCCTTGTAGTCTCAGCTGCCTCGACCAAATCCAAAACATCCGCTCCTCCATGAATGGGGTAATGCAGGCGGAGGAAGTGGAACGGTTGCCTGTGGGAAGAAGAATAATAATTAATAAAATGAAATATTTGGATTATTTATACACAAATGCTTAAGTTTTATGTTAATTAAAACAATGCGTGTAATACACCTAATGCCATTCTAAGTCAATTTCAAATGCTTTAGTTATGAATGCAATGCATGAATTATGTAATTAAATCAGAAATATAAATTAATCTATTTACATCCTAATGCATGCTAAATAAATGTTAGAATTAACTTAATGTCTAGGTACTTAAATACTTAAATAGCCCACAAATATGGGCTAATCACCAATGCTCAAATGATAGCTGTTATTATTTGCAAATTCTGCCAGGGGTAAATGCTCCTCCCAGGAGCCTCTCCAGTCTAGTACACATCCGCGTAGGAGGTCCTCGAGTGTTTGTATGGTGCACTCTAACTACATGTCTATCTAGGGGTGGTATGCGGTGCTGAACCTCAAACGGGTCCCTAATGCCTGTTAAAACTCTGCTAGAGCTGGGAAGTGAAACGAGTATCTCTGTCAGATACGATCTCGCGAGGGACTCCGGGTAGACGCACCACATCTCTGACGTATCTCTCTGCTAGCTGTACTGGCCCAAAAGTGACTTAGATCGGCAGGAACCGTGCCGTCTTCATCAACAGTCTACTATCACCCAAACTGCATCATGTCCCTGCTGGGTAACTGGGAGACCCACCACTAAGTCCATGATAATGCTCTCCCACTTCTACTCTGGCACAGGAAGTGGTTGTAACGGCTCCTCAGGCCTCTGGTGCTCAGCTTTCACCTGCTGGCACATTAAGCACTACTGGACAAACTCACCAACATCTCGCTTCATCCCCCTCCACCAAAAGTTGCGTTGCAAGTCATGGTACATCGTTGTATTTCCAAGATGTATGGTGAACCGGGACCCGTGCGCCTCGGTCAGGAGCTCCCTCAACAACTCCTCGTCTCTAGGAACACATAGGCATCCCCTCATGCGCAGTACCTCGTATGAGAAGGAAAAGTCTCCTAGGTCCCCTGTCAACAACCAGTTTTGTAGCATTTGTAAGTACGGATCGGCCATCTGCCCTGCAATGATGCGGAATATCAGCTCTGGTCGTGCCTGTCGCGTTATTATCACTGCCCTGCAGTACCCCTGGGACTCCCAGGGTCGCCAACTACTCACCTCCGCCATGTGTCTCCAACTCTATGCCTGCAAGCTGGCCAAGTGCGCGAGCGCCTTCCGGCTCAAGGCATCGACTACCACATTGGCCTTCCCTAGGTGGTAGGAGATGCTACAGTCATAGTCCTTCAGGAGCTCTAACCAACGCCTCTGTCTCAAGTTGAGCTCCTTCTGGTCAAATAGGTACCTGAGGCTCTTGTGATCTGTAAAGATCTCGAATGTCTCACCATACAGGTAATGCCTCCATGTCTTCAGCGCAAAGACAATTGTTGCCAGCTCTAAGTCATGAGTGGGGTAATTATGCTCATGGGACTTCAGTTGCTGTGAAGCATAAGTGACAACGTGTCCCCTCTGCATGAGCACACCACCCAACCCTTGCAATGATGCTTCGGTGTAAACCACGAACCTGCCACTACTGTCTGGAAAGGTAAGTACAGATGTTGAAGTCAGTTTCTCCTTCAACTCTTGAAAACATGCCTCGTACTCGTTAGTCCAGGAAAAGGGCACGTCCTTCCAGGTCAGCTGAGTCATAGGACCCTCGATTTGAGAGAACCCTCTAGTAAACCTCTGATAGTAGCCTGCCAGTCCCAGAAAACTACGTACCTCTATCATTGTACATAATCTCTCCCACCTGAGCACAGCCTCAACCTTGGCTGGATCCACAGCCAATCCGTCTCCCGATATCACATGGCCCAAGAAAGTCACCTGTCTCAGCCAAAACTCGCACTTGCTGTACTTGGCATACAGCCTATACGTAAATGTTGTCCATGCTGTGCTAGATCCGGTGAGTAGACTAGGACGTCGTTGATGAACACCACCACAAACTAGTCTAATACGGTTTGAAAACACGGCTCATCATGTCCATGAAAGCAACGGGGGCGTTGGTCAGCCCAAACGGCATGACCAAGAACTCATAGTGCCCATACCGTGTATGGAAAGCTATCTTGGAGACATCGATTTCCTTAATCCTAGGACTTGTGGGTTATGCACCCACCACGCTTCCGCTCCGCGAAGCGCGGAGATGCACCAAAAACCTCCATCCACTGGCTGGCCGTGAAACTCAAAGGGAGGCAACTCTGGTATGAAGAAGATGATCTTCCTCCCAAAATAGTCCACCAAGGCATGATAGGCAGACAGTCAGTCCATCCCTAGAATCATGCCAAAGTCCTCCATCAGGATCATAATCAGGTCAGCGGGAAGACTGTGTCCCCCTACAATGATCTCGCAATCTGTAAAGATCTCCTCTACTATGAACAGCTGTCCACCTGGCCCTCTAACAAGGAGTGGAACCTCTAACAGTACACTGCTCGGTCCCAAGCTGATGGCAAAACTCGAGGAGACAAAGGAATGTGTGGCACCAGAATCAAAAAGAACATATACTAATATGCCAAAAACAGTAACCATACCTGCCACCACAGAACCTGAAGCCCTAGCTTCTCTATGGGTTAGGGCATTGATGCACCCCTCAGTCCTAGGTGCAAACAAAGCGGCCACGCTCTGGGTCGGGCGGGCAGTAGCTGGTCGGTACCCTCCTTGTAACTACTGTCCTCCCCCACATGCCTGGTGACCGTGGCTCCTAGCTCAACCTCCAGCACTTGGTGTGGGGAGCATCAGCTATTCTCCAGCCCTAGATGGGTAGTCCCTCCTAATCTGGCCCAACTAGCTACACTGGTAGTAGAGAGGAACATGGCCTCCTCCCTCAGTCGATCTCTGCTGATGGCTGGGTGGGGGTCCAATGTTGGCAGCTGGTCCTTGACTGGGACTCCTAAAGGCCACTGGTGGCCCCACAGAACAAGACTGCTCTCCTGCGACCACGGTGTGCCTCCTTTCCCGACGGCCCTATGAGTACTCTAGCTGGTAGGGCCTCTTTCGTCCGCCGTCGGTGTCTCACGCGGTCGAGTTGGTCTCCTCATAAGTCATGGCCGCCTCAACCACACAAGAGAAAGTGAGTAACTTCAAGGGTTTCACATACCCCTAAATCGCAGGTCGAAGCCCCTTAGTAAACCTCCACAGGCACTCCTCCTCAGTAGACGTAGCTGTCAGGGTGAAACATGACAGCTCCAGGAAACACGTGTGGTATGTACTAACTATCATTGTCCCCTGACGGAGAGTAAAACTCCCACCTCCTCTGGTTCTGCCAGGTCTGCGAGAAGTATTGCTCATAGAAGAGAGCCACGAACTGGTTCCACGTCGGCTCTCTCCCCTCCTGGCCTCTAACTACCCTCCACCACCTGTGGGCTGCACTCTCCAGCTGGTACCTAGCAAAAGCCACGTGGCACTCTGCAGGAGGGCGAAGGGTGTCAAACACCTTCTCTTTCTGCTCCAGCCAGTCCTCTACCTCAGACGGGCTCTCATCCCCCTTGAAGGAGGGGGCTTCAACTTCTGGAACTGGTCGAAAAGCTCGTGGTGGAGTTGCAAAGGGGGAGCAGGTATGCCTCCAGGCAATGAGGGCTCATGCTCAAAAGTGTTTGAGGGTGGTGGAGGATCACCCCCTTCCCCTCCAGCTCAAATGGCACTACGGTGGTTCCCCTGCCCCACAGAGGACTCTCCCTCAATGTCCTCAGGAAGGGGTGGCCGAGGAGGCTGCTGGAGCTCCTCCCGTAAGATATCTCGGATCATTTGGGTGAGATCCTAAGCCTGAATGCCTGGAAGGAGAGGTGGGTCGGCTGGTGCCTCAAGTCTGGCACGTCTGCCCCTTCGACCCTGCCCACGACCACATCCGCAGCCGGCCTCGGGAACTCCTCGATGAGGA
Source organism: Thalassia testudinum (assembly GCA_037157565.1). NCBI lineage: Eukaryota > Viridiplantae > Streptophyta > Magnoliopsida > Alismatales > Hydrocharitaceae > Thalassia > Thalassia testudinum. Next base: position 88,730,651 of record JAZHRO010000013.1, on the reverse strand, counting down.
ATCTCCTACAAGGAGACATAGGAAAAAGAGCAAGAACTGTCAATGATAACAGATTACATCAAGAGATAAGACTCGAAGCGAAGATCAAAGCGATACGTTGTGATAGCTATCCTAGTTACATGCATGTGGGTAACAAGTTCTTAAACCATTTAGTTCATTTCTCGGGACGACCTTGCTCTGATACCATCTTGTTACGACCCGATCTCAGATCCCTACAGGATCCAAGATCGACCTGCCTCAACTAATCCCAAGACCTAGTCGTCAAACGAGAAATAACCAAAAGCAGGAAATAAATTACAACCACACATGCAATGTAACTAAGCAGAAAATAAACAAGAGACAGTAAAAGAAATAGAGTGAAAAGGTCTATCAAAGTTACAGGCCATCACAACTACGACAGAGAAAAGTACAGCTGAAAGTACAGAAACAATATTACCTAGAACAAAAAAAAACTCACTACAACAACAAGAGCTAAGGAAAAACAGTAAGAACGCAGCTAAGGCTGGGCTCGACTGGGCTCAACTCCCTCGATAGTCGGTGGTGCTGGCTGCTCAACTCCCTGATCTGAACAAGGTTATTAAATTTCCGGAGTCAGCGAACGCTGAGTAGAGTGGTAATTTAGCCATTTCCATGTAATTAAGACAAGCAATTAATTTATGCAATTAAACAACTATCCATTTTCATTTAGTTCAACCAAGTGCTTCTAATTTGTCATTCCTTTATTCACTTAGAATCATTTCTTGATCTGGCCTGTTCCTCACGGTAACAATCTTGATTGTAGTCTTTTCCATGGTGTAGGAGGTACACGTGGTGCTCTCCTGGCTGGGAGAGTCCCTCGTGGTAATCTCACACCCAGTCAACCACCTTGAGATCACAGTCGCGACGTAGCGGTGACTACGACACGCGTGATAAATGCATGGGTAGCTATCCCGCACTAGCACGCGGTCAATCATTTCTGCTAGCGAGTACGCCTAAAGGTACAGCATAGAATAGTACAGGGCCTTACTCTCTCAGAACACAACAGAACAGGGGTCTCGCCCCTCCACAATCCACGTACCCTCGTCCAACTATCCCGGTTTGTCCAGTGGGCCTAACAAGAGTTGGTGTAGGGTGGCTAGTCCTAACCCCAAGCTTCCTGGGGTGGCTAGCTCCCTCCCTACGCTAAATAGCTCACCTCGGTACCACATACATGAGGGCCAAACTGAGTCTGTGTAGAGTGTTTAGGCCTGACCCCGAGGCTCATCCTAATGGGCGGTTAGTACCCCTCTACACTAATGGGACAGTGGCTCTCCTTAGTATCGCGTACACCAGGGCCAGCTCACTTCCTGTCTACAGGAGTCCTCCTAATTCCTCATAGGGTTCATGCTGATATTTCTTTCATTTCATAATCCAGACTTTCATATTTCTCTATTCACGTTTTCGGTTCCATTCTTAAAACAGGCAGCTCGTGATTTTCCAACTGACAAGGCATCACATAAATAAACAATACATTTGCTAGTATTTAAAGTTTTTACAGGCATCTCAAGTAAGCAGTATAGCTCAACCATCTGTTTCTACCCTATGGTTCATTCTCATCCTAGGATTCATTCAAGTCATTCTAAACATGTAGTTCATTTATTTAAATCATAATATTAATGTAAACCACTTTACTGGCAAATACGGGAGAAATGGGGGCTTGGATCGCAGATCCCGTCGCCTCCGCGGCTCCCACATACTTCATTGGTAGGAGACCTATACAATTGACCAACCACATCAAATGAGTCCAAAACTGTATACAAGTGACACTAACTCGTAGAAAAACTCAAGCGAAAAATAACGGTACTTTGTTTACGGAAATCCGATTCCGTTTGGGCCCTAAACGGGCCAAAAACACTCACACTGTCCAAAATCAGACGTCTTAAAAGACGTCGACACTTACCCTGGATTCCCTGCAGCTACCTCGGACGTCTAGAACCCTCTGCGATCGTCTGAAGTGAGTTCCAAATGTCAGACTCTTCTTCCGGTCATCTGGAGGTACGGTCAATCATCTGGCGATGTGTCCAGATGTCCAAAAGCACCTTGAAGGGCATACCCCACACCTTTCCAACAGCCTGTCCCGTGCGTACGTCCATGCAGACCATCAGAAAAGGCCGAACAAACTCTGCAGTGAGGCCTACATGGCCGTAACCGCACAAAAGCACGTACCATAGCACTATGCGTGCTTTCAGACGTCCGGGTTCAGCTTCGGACTTCCTTCTGCTAGTCCATCCCAGATTTTTGATACTGAAAAATATCTAGTACGCAAAACCTCTACGAGCTTCTCCTCCATGCGAAACCCTCTGTGCCGCCCACAGGAGCTGCAGCGGTGCCTTCAACGGCTGCAGGAGGCCAAGGCGCCTGCTCGCAAGCTCCTCCTCCTTGCCTGCACCCTCAACTCCTCTCGCACGAGCTCCTCCGAGCTCCAGCGGCTCCCTCGCAAACTCTTCCTCCTCTCGAGCTCCCCTCTCCTCCTCCATGTCCCGTCTCTCTCTCTCTCAACTCCCTCTCCTCTCGTCGCATTGGAAGGAAGGGAAGAAGGAAGGACGGAGGTGGATGAAGGTAGCGGTGGAGAGTGGCGTAGGCGGGGGGGAGTTTAAATAGAAGAGGTTTAAGGTTTGGGGTGAGGAGAGAGAGGAGAGAGTGCACATGCAGCGTGCGTGCAGAAAAGAAGAAGGTACAGTTTGTCTACTTTCAAACGTCCGACCCTTCATCTAGACATCTGGATAGATGTCTGACAGCTTATCCTGATGTCTTAAACAACCCAAAAAGGCAACGAGTCATTTCAAGGATCCTCTATTCTTATTGATTGGAGCTCCTCTTTTTTCAAGGTTTCTAGGGAACTTCGTCAGGGGGATCCTCTTTCTCCTTTCCTATTTGACATTTTTATGGAACATTTCATTAGGGGCATTAAAGAGTTGATATTCATGGGGAAAATACAACTTTTCTCAATTAAGACAGGTGTTGAATTGCCTTTAGCTCTGTTGCATGCTGATGACATTATTCTCTTTTTCAATGGGGATATAAACTCTATTCAGAACCTTACCTCCTTCATTCAAACTTTTGAAAGAGCTTTTGGTCAAAAAGTCAGCCTATCTAAGAGCTTTTGTTATATTAGTGGTCATTTTTTGACAGCTAGGCTCCCTTAGCTACTTTCTACCACTGGGTACCAATTAGGTTCCTTTTCGTTTAAGTATTTGGGTTGCCCCATATTTCCTGGGCGTTCTAAAATATCTTCCTTCTCTGACATCATCGATAAAATCTGATCCAAATTGGCTTGGGGGAAAGCTAATCTTTTATCCATGGCTGCAAGACTATTGTTAATTAAGAATGTGCTACCATCTATTCCAATTCATATCTAATCTGTCATTGAAATCCCTAAAATTGTTATTCACAAACTTGAATCAATATTTGCAAACTTCTCCTAGGTATCATCTAAACCTCTTTCCCATCACCACTGGACCTCTTGGGATAAAATTATGAAAGCTCAAAATGTGAGGGGTCTGGGTGTACACAACTTAAGGTTTATTAAATCTTTGAGAATGAAAAGGGTCTGGAATGTGCTTTTTGGTGTTTCAGTCTAAGCAAGGCTAGTTCGCACTCTCATTGGGAATAAACCTTCATCTAGTACGGCTCTTCCTCTCATATTTTGATTGTTATAGAAAGCTGATAGCAAAATGAAACCTTTTACTAGATGGGACATTCATGAGGGAACCATTGATTTTTGGTTTGATATATGGATCGAAAATTCTCCTTTAAAGGATCTGCTCCAAGAAGGCTCTGAACCCCAGCCAATTTCAGTTAGTGACACCTTGACCCTTCCCCCAAACAATTTGCTCTTTACTAATATTCCTCCTTCTATCCGTGTATTGATGATAACATCATCATCATCCATATCTAACTTTTATTGGCCATAATCAACAGATAAAGGCTCCTACATAATTTTCAGAGAACCATAATTCATTGCATATCTATTCTGAGAGATAAATAGGAAATCAGGGTTAAAGCTGTAATTTTACCATCATATCATAAATGCAGAACAATTGTAGGTTTTCTCAAGGGTTTATTAAAGTTCAAATATGCATTAAAGTCTAACAAGAGGGTTCATGTAGACAGAAATAGGTTTTCACGCGTTACGAGAATTAAATGACATCTGAAATCCTAAAAATAGACCCGCTTAATTCATTGAGGTTCTGGTCAGGATAAAATTCACCTAAACCTTCTATAAATCATAGAAAAATATTCTATAAGGTTTTGTACCATTGATTTGATCATTGGAATCCATTTTGACCTAAAATAGTCTCAGATAGACAGTTGTCCTAATTTGGATTTCTATGCAATTTACCTAGTCAAATATGGTCAAAACCTAAATCCTACTTCACCATCATATTCCTTGAGTCAAAATTAGGTTTGTATCAAAATTTGGATCCAATTAGAGATCACTTCGACCTAATTTGCATTTCAGTTCAGACACTCTTTTTATCACACAATGGCCCTGAACTTTTTGAATTCTTTACAAATAGGTCCCTAACTTTTTAATCAAATTCACATTTAGGTCCCTTCTGCCATTGGTGTGAACACGTCGAGCTTCGGCAAGATTCGAGTGAAATTTTCTTGCTCGATTCTCAACCAAACAATCTCAAATTTGAACCAGAGATTCCTTGTGAAATTGTCTTCCAAATGAGCCCATCCACGAATCCTAAATTGCCCCCAAATCCTCATATGAACCTTTTGAAGGTTTGCATATCCGACTTGTGAGAAATTTGAGGAGTTCCAAGCTTGGTTTCCAAGCTTGAAACCCCTCCCCATGGCCTATAAATGGACCTACATTGCACGCCGCTTCTCCTTAGCTAGGTTTAAGGCCAAAATACTCCTTCTCTTCTCTCCTCGACCAAGCTCCGACCTAAGCTCCAGCGACTACTTCCCCTGTCTTCTTATGACCTCTCAACGGTCAAATTGAGAGCGCCTCCTTCTGCTTCTTCCGCGTTAGGCAAGCCAAAACCAGAGCTTCCTAACCTCGTCATCACCACCGTTCCTTCCACGGAGCACTCGTCTTCCACGGCGCTGACCAATCAAAGCCAGAGCCTTCCTACCCCTTTCGTCTGCTAATTTAGGTCTTGTCAGTTTCCTCTCCCTCTCTAAACCATCCTCGACTCCTTTAATCTTCAAATCGACCGCCAACCACGCCTCTCCCCTGTTGTCTTCTTCGCCTCCGTCCAAACTCCGACAAATTTGCACCATCATTACACACCACCAAACTTGGTTGTTCCACCTCTAGTACCTTCGCCACACTCCATAGAATAAAAGCCTCAAACCTATTGGGACTTTCACTCATCCAACCTCCCTGCCAAACAAACCATCTTCACACCACCTTCCCCGAGGTCGTCCGACCTCCACGCTTCATCAAACATCACGAAAACATCGTCGCCACACTCTACAACTTCCGGCGATGCTTATGATCTTGTTTAATGTGGCCGAGAGGCCATGTTCTTGATTCTCAGGTGCTCGTCGTTCTCCGTCGCCGCGCCTAATCTCTGACGTTGTTCTTCGAGCTCTAGTTGCGCATGCGCCAGGTGGCATCCCCAAGTTATGTGGAAACATCCCAGGACCACTCCCAGGTGGTCAATTGAAGGCACCACCACCTATTGCTGCTCCAATTGAGGAAGCCTCCTCTACTGCAAATGTGTGAAGAAGAGGGTGGGACTTAGTCCCACCTCATGAAAGGAAGAGGTGGCAATAGCATATAAAGTGATTTTGTGAATCTACCCATTCTCCTAGAACACTAGGGTGTCGGGTCCCCATTCACCCACTTACACACACCTCGCCTGTGAATGCATGCCCGAAGGCTTGGTCTCTATTCGACCTGAAAATGCAATCATATACTCGATTATGGATCCGATTAGTGCCTGGCTTTGAGAGAGAAGGCAGGAAGGAGAGAGAAAGCACGGGGAAGGGGGGTTTTGCTCTGTAGAATGGCTAACAATTAGCCAAATTTGAGGGGTTGTTTCCCTTGTGCTGTAAAGGGAAGAAAGCGAAAGGTTGAAGAAGAGAGAGAGAGGATGAAACTAAAGAAAGAGAAGAAGCTGAAGGCAAGGAGAGAGAGAAAGAAGAAGAAGAAAGGCACTAAGAAGCCTTGTGCTTGCGTTTACTTAAGCCGTCTAATGCATAGGACCAACGTCTGATAGCCCCTTTGAGATTGATACTATTGGTTTATTTCATGACATGGAAATTGGTAAGTGGTCCTGATTACCATAGCAATATTGATTAGCTAATATACATGTATCTAGACTAAATAATTGCTGATATAAATCACGATTGTTTTTACTCTAGGTTTCTTTTTACTATGTCAAATTCTTCATATACTCATGTTATACATTGATGATCTATTTTGAGTAATTATTATTCATTGCATATCATTATTTGGCTTATTTTCTCGTGCTCATGTATATATTCATTTTGATTAGCATGTGAATTATCATACTTACTCCCTGTGTTCGACTTCAGACTTCATTTCAAGTTATAAATTGTATTTGTTTGAGCGCATTTGTCCTATACTACAACACATATCTTAAATAACGACGGATTTGCTTTAAACATTTTGGCACCGTTGCTGGGGAGCAACACGTAATTCACCACTATTCTCTTGCATATTTAATTATATATTTGGGCATTAACTTGCCCTATCTATTTTCTTATGATTTTGCGAGGTAGTTTACGAGATCTTCCGTGCAAATTAGCCACTCCCAGGGTAGGTAATTTTTGTTCTTCCCTAATCAACCTCCTAATCTTAGGAAGATAAAAAAGAAAACAATCAATTAGGAATCACCTGCCTTAGTTTCATAGAAATTTTTTTACCTAAAACGCAAGTTTTCCTGATTTACAGAAAATTTTCATATCTGATTGAAGTTGAGACGATTCTGTTAGAGATCCCGACCCTAATTTCCTGTACCTATTAGGGATTACACTTAACTTCTAATCTTCTTGGACTGTGCACTTCTTGTTTGAAGTCTAAGAAGAACATTTTAAAGATCAAATTGGATTCAAAATAGAGCCAATTAGGGTTTCTACATCAAGGTTTCTGGAGTGCTAGTTCACATTTGCTTACATAAAAGGAAATAAACCCTCCCGCATTTGTGTGCTACCCAAGCCCCTGTTTGAAAAGACCTAATCAGGAAAACCCTAAAAATCAGGTTCTAAATTTACTTGAATCTTAAAATCTTGGACCTAATAACCTAGGAGTTAAATCAGAGTGATTTCTGGATCTTAACCTAGATTTCATTCTCCATCTTTTAGGGTAGGTCAACTGAAGTTGGTCTACATTGTGGGCCAACCAACCTCCTAATTAGGTTATGAGTCAAATTAACTTCTAATCAAGTGGAATTAAAGGCACAAATTAGGACTTAAAACTTACAGACTTAAGAGGTCAAGTTATCCACTCTAGTCTACCTAGATCCGCGGTGACAAGGAAGGTCAAGTGGGGGAAACCTTGTAACCCGTGGGGATGCTCTACCGAGTAGGAGTCTTCACGAGACTCTCCCTTCTTGGCTGCCCAGGTAATTCTCAGGTGGACGACTTTCTAATCTAGTGGTATCATCTGCCCCGAACCTCTGTAGTCATTCAAAAATCTTTCGGTGCCCAATTCATATCCAGTCCCTCATCTATTCTTTAGAGCATACACATAGGAAGGTCCTTGGGTTTCTAACCTAAGAGTCCTCATTAGATCTTTTACAGGATTTTTGATCTGATCAGATCACTTCGATCTGAACCTGAATTTTATTCTACATTCTGATCGACCACCTGATTTGAAGATGCAGCCTGGCAATTTAGGAAGACCATTTAGGAAACCTGAATCCTAAATATCCATGAGAGATAGAATGATTGAGAATGCCTTGAAATTTTATAGAGTTAATGACAAAATCTCAAATCTAGTCAAATCATTCAGGTTAATATCCCAAAAACAACAACCTTTATTGCAAATTGTGCTCCATTAATATTGACACAAATAACAAATGGATCAACCCAGGATATTCTCATGACAAGATAGATTGAATTGGAGAAATTGCATAACTTTGAATGTCTCCAATGTGTGACAAATCCTGTACTTTGGGAAAGATACCAAGATGACAATGAGAAATGGGAAGAGATGATAAAATTGTTGAAATAGATTATTGATAAAAAATACCCGTATATTCCATAAGTGTTTAGTGAAACATCTTGGAGTAAGACTGAGGATCAATCTGATTTCCCAAATCCCAGGTTTGAGAATCAAGGTTGTTGTGGATCCCCAACCCAGATGGAATATGATCCAACTTATGTGCAGACTGATACGCCTGATCTTGAGTTGGGTTGGGAAGATCCAATTGTAGGTGTTTCCAATTTTGAGCTAGCCCTAGAGATACGAGAACCTGATTCACCTAGCTTTGAACTCCCAGACACTTGCAATGATGAGCTTAAAATAGAACTCTTCGAGAATGTAAATCCTGAGCCTTATCCTGTTAAAGTAATTTTCGAGGATGATTCTAAATCCCAATAGAGCCCAACCCAGATTTTAGTAATCCAATCCCTACCCTTAACCTAGAATCTGGATTCGAGCCTATTTGGGATAATTATGAGGCCCCATGTGATGGGACTCAGATTTTCGAGTTGAACTATGATTCTGGGCCTATGTTTGATGACTACACCTCTCTAAACTCCTCCAAGATATAGATCGATTTATCAAAAATTATGCCAATTTACGACACAGAAACCGATGAGCTGGAAGAGTTGGCAATGCTTATGAGCTTGTTTAATGTGGTCGAGAGGTCGTGTTCTTGATTCTCACATGCTCGCCATTCTCCGCCATCGGACCTAATCTCCAACGTTGTTCTTCGAGCTCCAGGTTACGCACGCCCCAGGTGACATCCCTAGGTTATGCGGAAACATCCCAAGATCACTCCCAGGTGGTCAATTGAAGCCACCACCACCTGTTGCTGCTCCAATTGAAGAAGCCTCCTCTGCTGTAGATGCATAAAGAAGAGGGTGGGACTTAGTCCCACCTCGTGAAAGGAAGAGGCAGCAATAGTGTATAAAGTGATTTTGTGAATCTACCCATTCACCCAGAACACTTGGGGTCGGGTCCCCATTCACCCGCTTACGGACACCTCACCTGCGAACGCACGCCCGCAGGCTTGGTCTCTATTCGACCCGATAGCCTGATTTTATACCCGATTATGGATCCGATTAGTGCCTGGCTTTGAGAGAGAAGGTAGGAAGGAGAGAGAATGAGCGCCGGGAAGGGGGGTTTTGCTCTGTAGAATAGCTAACACTTAGACAAATTTGAGGGGTTGTTTCCCTTGTGCTATGAAGGGAAGAAAGAGAAAGGCTGAGGAAGAGAGAGAGAGGAAGAAGCTAAAGAAAGAGAAGAGGCTGAAGGCAAGGAGAGAGAGAAAGAAGAAGAAGAAAGGCTTTGAGAAGCCTTGTGCTTTTGTTCACTTAAGCCGTCTGATGCACAGGACCGACATCTGATAGCCCCTTTGAGATTGATATTGTTGGTTTATTTCATGACATGGAAATTGGCTAAGTGGTCCTGATTACTATAGCAATATTGATTAGCTAATATATATGTATCTAGACTAAATAATTGGTGATACAAATCACCATTGTTTTTGCTCTTGGTTTCTTTTTGCTATGTCAAACTCTACATATACTCATGTTATACATTGATGATCAATTTTGAGTAATTATTTTTCATTACATATCATTATTTGGCTTATTTTCTCATGCTCATGTATATATTCATTTCAATTAACATGTGAATTACAATACTTGTTCCCTATGTTCGACCTCGGACTTCATTTCGAGTTATAAATTGTATTTGTTTGAGCACATTTATCCTATACTACAACACATATCTTAAACAACGATGGATTCGCTTTAAACATGCATCCATACCAGATACCTCCATTGATGACTATAAGGACCTCCCTCTTCGGTCCCCTCATCCTTCAGGGGTTTTTTCTATCTCTTCGACCTATTTATTGAATTTCAGAAATTGTATGGAGGACATAGTCACCAAGTTTGTCTGGGGCCTTAACCTCCCTTTGAGGATATCTCTCTATGTTTAGCGTATTCTGAACCATAGGCTACCTACTAATGATAATATATCAAAGCTAGGGATACCTTTGTCCCCTAAATTAATGTTATTGTTGTCCCTTTCATCCAACTCAGGAAACTTCAATTCATTTATTCTATCATATATAGCCAGCTTGTTTGCACGGTCTCTAAATGGATGTTCTCCAAGAACTATTTTACCTGTATCAATCCTACATCTTTCTATTCATTGCTTTGTAGGGCCTCTCGATCAAAAAAGGCTAACTTCAGCAAGGGGTTGATTTGTTTTGTGTGGTATAGTGTTTGGTGGATTCACAACAAACTAAAAAATGAATCCTTTCAAAGTTCTCAACTCTTGCACTTTCTCCTTTAAAACTGGCAGATTCTTCAAATGAGTAATTGGCTTAAGTCTAATCAGCCTGAGAATATAGTGCTCTCTTGGGTTCGACCTTCTTCTGGGTACAAAATGAACATAGCTTGAAATAGTGATTCATGCTAGGCTGGGTCATAAAGGATCAATCTGGGAATTTTTTTGTTGGGGCCTCTATCAGGTTCAAAAAGCTATCTTTAAAAATTGCCCTAATTAAGGTTCTTAAGCATTCACTCCCATCGACCAGGGCCTTGCCTCTTGAGGTTGAGGTGGATCTACGCTTTTATACTATTGGTAGATGGGAAAGGTTTAGGTAGCTTGGCAGGCTCGCACGGAATTTAATGCTCTCCGACGATGCTTCTAGTGAATCCTTTCAATATCATATGTGCATCCAATGGTGAATCTTCTGGCTTGCCGTATTGCGGACCTTGGAGCAAGCGATTGGTGGATATTCAGCACTCTGGAAGACCACCCTCGCAAGGTGTTGGGGACTATCAAACTTGAAAAAATTCAATTCCCTTATGTGATTGTTTAGGTGGCCTTCTGTGGTTTTCTCTACTAGTTTTTTGGTCTTTTTGGTCTTTTTTACATCTACATTGCCTCATCATGTACTAAGCCACAAGTCGTGGATCTATCTTTTTCATGTATTGACAAGTTTTGGCTTAGTCCCTCTGTCTTTTTTATCTAGCCTCCAAGGAGTGGGGGGTGAATAAGATAGACTCCTGTATTCTTGGAGAAGAAAAGCATATTGAAATTGATTTTCACTTTGTAAGAGACAAGGTTGCTCGTAAGGATCTTCAAGTCAAATTCATCTCTGGCAAGCACCAAATTGTTGATATTCTCACTAAGTCATTGTTAACAAAAAGCTTCATCTTCATCCAAAGATGTCGGTTGAGGGGAGGTGTTAGCATACAATAGTATGATGTGTAAACTGTAATATAGTAAGGGGTGTACCATGTAATTTCTTCGTGGAGCTGTCTATCATAACAGAACATTGATGGGTTGGGGTCAAGAAGTAGCACAATTGGTGCATCCCCTCCCCATAACTGCCTCCCTCATGGGGGGGCATGGGTTAAATTCCCCATCCCCTCCCTTTGAGGTAAATTGCTCTATCTCCCTTCCCCTCCCCAATTGGTTGAGGTCGGCTCCCACTTTGGGTTGTAGGTCCGATCTCCGATGGGATCAATTAGCTCGCTACCTGCAACAAGCTATAAGTTCGAAACTCCACCCCCGATCAAGTTATTTCCGATGAATTGGCTTGCCACCTACGGCAAGCTCCAGGTTCGCATCTCCACCTTAATCAAGTGGTTCTCCAATCAATTGACTCGCTGCCTGCGGCAAGCTCTTAGGTTCGCATCTCCGCCTCCGATCTAGTGGTTCTCTAATGAGCACCTTCCGGTGCAGCAAGCTGTGCGGTTATCATGCCCCGAGTTAGCCGATGAAATGTAGGTCCCGATTATGAGGTTGTACTTGATATATCCAAATGTAACAATTAAAAATCAAGATAAATAAATTTAATAATAAAAAAAAGAACATTGACGGGTTGTTAAATCCTCCTCATCTTTTGCCTCTCCCTTAACGACGACTGATACACATCAACACTCCTCTCACTGTCACAGACCAAGAGCATGCTTGTAACGATTTGCATATGCCTCCTATTCTTACCTCTCACCTACTTTTTTTTGTAATGTGGCGCATGCATTGCATATTTTGTACATTACTAAGCATATATTTTTCTCAAATTCTTTGCACACGGTGGCATGTGCAATTAAGTTGTTAACATTTGCTGTATGTATGTCTACTCTGGCAGCAGGCAGAGATCACACCACGAGCAGCAGCATTTCATGCATGGAGAGATATATAGATAGCACGGCAAGAGCACTAACAACCACTGAGGAGGCAGAAAAAGTGGACCATATGCTGCTGCACACATGAGAGCAGGGATCTATATGCATACATGTTCTCTCCATCACGATGATGGCCTTTGCCAGAAGCAAAGCAGAAGAAAAGGCCATGGGGACCCCCTGCCTATTTCCCGGTGGCGCAAAGCCACTGATCCACGCACAATAATAATATTAATAATAAACCCCTCCCCTCCCTCCCTCCCTAGCTATTGCATTGCATGGAACCATTCAGGACACTTGCTGCATGCACTCATGGCCAAAGCCATAACCAAGAACACGGGCGCGCGGGCCCATCCTCAGACCTGAATGCACTCGAACAGTTATGGTGCTCGTAGTGGTGGACCGCCTGCTATATATCCTTTCACCAAATCTATTGCCGTTTCTTAATATTATATTTTATTTATATAAGTTATGTGTAAAATGTTATAATGTCGCCAACGGTACTTAATGGGAAGGATCGACGTGTTAATGCACAGTTGTCGTCGCCTCGATCTTTATATGCATGTACGGTCCCCTCCCCTCTTGCACCCAAACTGCCAAACCCTATCGCTTCATGTAATGGTGATCACTTGGGGATGAGAACAAAAGAAAGGCAGGGCACACATCACGACATGGGAGGCCTCTGATTGGGTGCGATCCACTGCCTCACGTCCTCGCTAATTAAATGGGTGTCCTGGCGGTAATAGTCACCCGCCAAACCTTAGAATTCTCACAAACGATAGGATGATGTGCCCACGGCTAAACTCTTTGATTTTCAGAGATGGGCTGCATGAACAAGCAATTAACAAAATAATTTCGATGGAACAAAGTCAATGAAAGTGGGCAAATTTTCTAACCATGGCTTGCTCTCGATTCCATCTCCTGGCCTACGCATTGGAATTGAGAATCTGCATGATAAGCTTAGGAGGCCATTATGGCTTTAAGAAATTTCGGTGGTTTATCTTTATTCATGTAATTAATTAATGAAAGTATTGACGAGACAATCTCAAAGCTAGAAATGCACAACTGTGAATTTTGGCTTGGTCATAACATCAGCAAGTTGGTGCCTTGTAGACAGGAGTACTGGAGTTCGAAGGGGTGCATAATTGGCTGGGAATCACATGCCCTTTGTCAAAAGAAATTAATCCACGTATCCACAATCTATGTACATATAAATTGAATTTGGACATAACTAATGGAAATTATTTTTATATCCTACGAGGAAGTTAATTGAACAAGGATGGTCATCCCTAAATTTGTAGGTGTTCAGATGAATTAGTAAAAGTTAAAGGAAAGATATAGCATCTCAAATTTCAACAATCATAAATGATAGATACCTATGGATCCATAGGAAAAACGTCAAAAGATGGCCACAAATTTTCAAGACTCAAAAATAGCCTCCAATACTGCATCCTATAGTATGAATATTTTCTCTTAATTAATGCTTAGGGAATATTGCATTGACATTGGAAGAGTGGAGGCATTAATATTATCACATACTCTCATAGATTACGACAAATGTTATCACATAATTTTAACTACATATGAAGGGGGCAATGACGGTAAATGTTCCCACTCACCTCCATGTGGCCCTGCCCATGCTTGTAGAGATGAACTTGACTGGCAGCCATCCCTTAGAACAAGCATGTGGAAGATCAGTTTTACTGTATGATAAGTAGCATCCAAGTTGTAACGCCAAAGAACTAGGGAAGAAGATTGGTTATAATGAAGCTCCTTTAAAAGTGGCCAAAGACAAATTGATTTCCTAGCTATTTGCAAGAAATTTGTATTAAAATTTAGTTGAAGACCATAAAATCGTTTCTTGGTGGACCAAGAAATGAGATTGGTTACTAAATATATAATATAATTTCTAAAGAACTTGAGACCATTCAAAGAACCATCCTAATTTTATCTAACTTGTTATTGTACTACCGAAGTGATTCCTTATCCTACTGTAAGCCACTTATGACTTGCGGGTGATGCAGGATGTTGGCTGCCTTCACCCTTTGGTGCACATGAACCATCCGTAACTTATGCCATATTGAGCTTTTTGCATTGGAAGGTTATTTCTTTTCGTTAGATTATTTATTGGTCCCTTTCAATCTTAAGTAGCTGTTGGTGGAGAACAAGCCGCGAGTTGTGATCATTTTCTAATCTCCACATTCGCACGGACCTAAGTTAAATATTCATGCAATCAAAATGTACAAGTGTATGGGTTTGGATGGTTAGTTCTGACCAACATGGTGTTGTTTAGATGATACTTCTTGTACCACTTCATGACTCTATCTTGGCATCCTCCTTCCAAGTCCTAACGGATGTCCTATTAAATTATATAGGGTTATTTTTCACTATTACTACTTTTGAAATTGACAACGCTCTTCTCTTCTACTGATGTTTGCATAAGACCACCTACCATTAGTGAAAGATAGTGTAGAGCATCAAGTTGACTCTTAATTTCTTAATGTTGATTGTGCTCTTGTTCTTAATGAGGCAAATGGAGCTATGTTGTTTCTAGCAAAACTTGTCATACAGCTTCTCACATCTCCCTAAGATTCCAAGAAGAATTCGAGGCATCATTGAGTTTGATCACATCCAACTTCTTAATATTGTCCTTGGTTAAGTGGTTGACTAACTGGTGGTAGCCTAGAGATTTTGAAAATTAAAATGACTCCATACTTTATTTATAGGGCTTTTAGTATACTTTAGTCATGACTTTTACTTAATCTTTTAGTTGTAAGCTTTCTTTTGATCCTAAGAAGATCCTAAGAAGAGCGGGACGACTGAGATTAACCTCCTTTTGTTAAAAGAGAAATAGTGCAAAGAATCATGGTAACAAACTTGCCCCATTAGCATTAACTGAGTCAACCCTTGGCCATGACATCGTAAAGATATCTCAAAAGGTTATAGCATTTTCACAAATAGAAAGCTGAAGACTTGATGCAAGTGAGAGGCTTCTAGAGCAAAGGAAACTTCTAGCACTTCATCATTCAGTTGTTATGTAAGTAGGAATGGTTACAAGTGATTGATGCATATACATAGGAGTTAATCTACATCAATTTATTCAGTTTTTAGCTCATTTATAACTTCTCCCCTTCTCGCCCTCAACTTCCTCTACTCCTATATAAGCTCTCATTATGTAATTTGAGATTTTTGTAATCTCATGGTTAATTCATTGGTTTCTATTGGATCAAAAGTTAAAGATCTACTTTTGTGATTCATCGTGGGATTCCAATCAATGTCTACTTGATAGGGAATAAAAATTACCTCGATTTTTTTTCAATGATTTGATGATTGATGACTAATAACTTGAAAAAAATTTCATAGAGAATATGAAATGTAGAAAGTTGAATGACGTAGGAATAAATAGATAAAGACTCAACCAGAGAAAGCATGCTATATAACTCTAGCAACTTGAAATCCACATAAGATCAAGGATATTGGAATCTAAACTAGATCTCCAAACTCAATTCTTATGATATCTAAGATCCAAACTAATTGAAGTTTGAGCACTCTAACACAAGCAAGAGAAAGCACATAACACCAAAAAGGGCAAACAACAAGCATCTAACTATCTTAACGTCAATGGAAAGGGCAACATTTGAGCACCTATAGGAGACAAAGGATTGACTCATGTCCGAGAAAAGAGGAATACGGTCCCAATAGTTGTACTATGCTTAAGTATTCATAGCGGAAAAAGGGTCAACTTTATTTGACAATCAAATATGTCCAATAAAATAGATAATGCCCGAGAAGTTTTAGGGCAAAATAGCCAACTCATAAAAGTCTAAGAAAGTTATTGGGCTAAAGTACTAACTTTTAACTCATGTATAAAACACACAACTCAGAAAAGACTACTCGACTTATACGAATCAAAATAATGAGGTTGTAAAATCCAAAGGCCAATGAGCCCACCAGAAAAAGACACTCGAGTCCAAATGAACATTTCTTGCAAGTGCAAAGGATAGAGTACAATGAATCTGAATAGATATTAGCAACAGATTTAGTGTAAGACACGTCAATGTTGACCAAGTGAAGAGTGCCAATGACCAAATAGATGTTAAGAGTTAATTGGATAGAAACAAATAGAAGTTTCCAAAAGAAGCTTCCAATAGAAGATTCCATGCCATAGAAATCTACAATTAGAGAGTCAGGCTACCAAATTAGTGGACCCCTAGCCACTTCCATCGTTCGACAATGCCCAGTTCTTGCATTTGTAAGCCTCGATGATTGCTACTTCCTTGGAGATCATGCCTTACTCCTTCATTGATTTAGTTTCAGTAGTCTATCTTCTTCCTTCCCAATTGTTCGAAGGTGATCCATGTAGATTGTATGCAAATTCAAGATTAGATCTATGAAGTTATCAATATGATATGTGATTAATTAGATGCATGATTCTTGAAGTGACATTCAAATTTGATGACAATGAATGGATTGAAGTTGAAGTTTTATATCATCTGCTATATTTTAGGATGTTTGATTGATGGATTAGACTATTAATTTTAATATTGATTTGTTTATTAGAAAGCTAAGATGTTGAATTATTTCCTTTTTATTGAGCACTTTATGATGCTAATCAATGGATTGAATAAAAGTTATTAGATCTTTTTATCTCTTGTTTCCTTTAAGATAACTCTTGAAATATGATCTGAGTTGTATATCATCTACGAGCCCCAATGGATTAGCTATATTGGATGAAGTTCATTTCCCTTCATTTGGTGATTACAATTTAAAAATGTTAAAACTATCTTCAATCATTCCAATCGATGTTTAGTCAAATCGATCAAGTCCTTGCAAACACATGATGCATGGTTTAATCTCCTATTCGTCCTTATGTCTCTCCTTGAACTCTTCTATTTAGTTCAATTTGATGGGAGATCTTAAATTAATTCATACTTTAGTTAATTTAAGGCCTTTCATCTCCTTGATCTTACTTAGGTTCCAAGTTATATAGCATGCTTCCTTTGGCCAAATCTTTATCTCTTTATTCCTAAGTCATCTAACTTCTTGCATTTCATATTCTCTACGTAGAAAAACTTTCAAGTTACTAGCCATATATCATCAAATCGTTGAATAAAAATTGAGATAATTTTTATCCCTCATTATTACTCATTTCTATGAATTTAGTGGGGATTAAAGTCTTTCAAACAAGACATCTTCACTCTGTAGAATGTGTAATGTGATGATATTTTTTTCATGTTAACCAACTTTTGTAACTTTGAAATTGAAAATGCAAACTTTCTTTATGAGCTTGAATGTGAGATTATTAAGTACTGTGATAAATCCTGAGGGTTATATTAGCCAAATATATAAAGATTACAGAGGCTGTTATTACTCGCAAATCATATCCTTCACCAGAAGAAAAATTGTATAAGGCCTTGCATGCTAATACGATTATGCTAAGAACTTATCAGTAATGGAACAGTAGAAAATCTGTTCGTGGATTTTGAGGACCATACGATATTTTCACTATTTCTACTGACTATTTTGACTTGTGTATATATATTTGCATGTATACCAAACTAACTGCAATGATGGATGCCCATATATCTTGACCGGTGGCAGGTGCTTATTAACAAAATTTTGTGCACGACAAGGGTGTGGACATATGATCAGTTCAAAGATAGAGGTGTTGATCGCATGTTTGGTCTTTAATGGCGCACAGACTTTTCTTCATGCATGCGTATGCTGTCGGTTGTGTGTAAATTTAAAATTTCGTCAGGGTGCATATGTCTAAAATTTAAAAAGTGCCCTTTTCGCGCTCATGACCATTTCAATTCTCCAAACTAAACCAATAGTGTCATCCTGCGACGCAAGATATGCTGCAACGTCACGACCTCTTAGTCTGCCAGCGCCATCCTCAGGATATATATATATATATATATATATATATATATATATATATAATCGGTCTGATCTCAAGAAAAGAAAAGAAAAGCCACGCATCTGTTAAATTAAGTTTTAAATGTTTAATCAAGTGATGTAATGATCCTCCATAATTTCTCCTCCTGGGATGGGCTGGAAGCGCGTTTCATCGGTAGGGATTAACAAACAAATAAATAAATAAATCTTGACCAAAATATTGGACAAATGACAAGGCGAGAAATTTTTCAAGTACATCTAATTGTCCGATATGAGAAAGTGCAGCACATGGCGGGAAGAGACTATAGGATAGGATATATGTAGTGTGAGTTGGTCAGGGTGAAGGGCGAGCGTTGGAAGGAGAGAACAAGGAAAGTTAAGGGGTGTGGCATGGTCGATTAATTATTGACTACAGAATGGGGATTTGAGTTTGATAGCGGGGTGCAATTAGCAACGACTGTCATGGGTTGCCGTAGGTGATGATTGGTGATCTGCTTCCATCTGGAGCAAGTTGACAGATGGGGAAAGGATCTCCTCGATGCAGCTATGCAATTTGAAAGGCCAAAAAAAAAAAAAAAACCTTTTATTTCAGCTTTATTTCCTAACATTTATTTCTTTTCTATTCTCTCAGCCTACAGATTTAAGAAACATGAAATAAACTATAAACATCTAGAAGTTTATCTTCCATGGTAGTTACGATACCAACACAATTTGATTATAACTCTATTGCAGATGAGCAAAGTGCTTTGGGCAATTCGCATAAAGATCCCAACACTTTGACGTATATTTAAGTGTGTGAATGTGCCATCCAAAATTGGTCATAATCGCGAAAGTCCAAAGCTAACGAAAATGAGTTCATGGTTGCATTCTTTCTCGTGTTACAAAACTTGGTTTAATTAAAGTATTGTGCTCAGCGGCATCAAGGTAGCTAATTGAGCTAGAGTGTCATCATAATGATTACAACCACTCAAAGTAAGTTTTGATTTAACATTTTGCTCAAATTCACTTCGTAGGAGAATGAGCTTACTATTGCATAAGCACTCACATAACTGATTTGTTTGCTCACAAGAGAATGGTTGAATGTGTTAGATTTGAGAGTCTAATTATATTAATTGGGATAAAATTATTATATGGTGATATGAGAATTTATGTTGAAATCGATGGATTTGTGAGAGGTTTTTAGTTTCATACTAGAAGTCGACAAACCTCTTTGTGAGTATAAAAGACTTCTACCTTCATGGCTTATGTAGTAAAGAGTGAGAGGTAAGGCTTGGGACTATGTATGCACGGGAGCGTGCCCCGCCCTACCCCATCTCCAACTCGGGCTCGGGCTCGGGCTCGGACTTAAGTGAGAATCAATTTGAAACTTAGATCTTGGACTCTTTTGCTATGGTTTTTCAATCTCACGATTTTGACCTGTATCGGTCGATCAAAATGTAAAATTGGTCGATCAATTGTTTTGATCGATAAATGAAGTCAGTTTGGTCGATTAATTGGTTTGGTTGACCAAATAGTGAAGTTTGATCAACTAATTATTTTAGTCGATTAATAGACTTAATTGGTCAACCAAGTGTTGTATTTCCATAAAACAAAAATTCTCCTAAACGTCTGGTTGTGGGCTCTATATAAGGGCCATGAGAGTGCTCTCATTTGATACATAACAAGAGTAAAAAGCTCTCTCCACACACACACACACACACACTCTCTCTCGTCTCTTTTTCTTGGTGCATTTGTTCGACGTAAAATTGGTAGAGTAGTCTCCAATCACTTTTGTTGATCTTGCACAAGAAGATTGAGAGATCTACGATAAGTTTTGGTTGATCAAACCAATAAATTGGTAGATTAATCGGAAATTTGGTTGGAAATCAAATTGCCTCGGCTTCGTTCTCCTAAGGTAATATTCGAGGACGTCTAAGATCGAAATGCACTGAATCTTAGAGGTGGATCGTCATATCTTGGGAGGAGTTCGTCAAACCTCGATGCACCGGTATTGTAGGAGGCGATACCTTCTCTAAGGGAAGTCCTTAATGGGCGCTTCGATTGGAGTAAAATCTAATCCATTGTCGTTTTATTTATTTATGCTATAACATGTTAGTTGTTCTTTATTTTATTCTGGGTCATGCTAAATCATGTTTAACTTGCTTGATTTAATATTTTTGATCTATGAGAAAACGTTGAAATGCATATATTTTTATTTATTTATTTCCTATATGCATTTATTTCAACAATCTTAGAAAAGGTATCGCTTAGATCTAAAATATTTGGAATGTCAGAAATGACTTTCAAATCACATGTAGACTTATCTGGTATGCCAGAGAAATTTGGTGAGCAAAATTTCAAGCATTGGAAATAACACATGAGAATTTGGCTGATCACCATTAGTTTGATCTCGACGTTGGAAATCGATTGCCTGATTTTGGATAAGGAAAACCCACTCTTGATGGTCAAAAGTCGACAAATGTGTGGAATCAGGACAACCATATTTGTCATGGTTGCATCTTATTAATATTGTCCAATGTGTTGCTTGATGTACACAGCACACCTACGTCCACTACAAAGGGGCTATGGGAGGAGATGAACAAGAAGTATAATACCCAGGATCTTGTTATTGAAAAATACTCTGTCGCAAAAGTCCTTAAATTCCAAATGGCTGAGGGTAAATCGGCATCGAAGCAGGCACATGAATTTCTGTTATTGCTCTATGATTTAGCAGAGGCTAAAATGAAGCTTCTTGAGAAGTTTCAAGTCATATCTATCATTGAGAAATTTCCTAAATCTTGGGAGAACATTATGATAACTCTTAAGCATAAGAAGGGAAAGATTTCTCTAGATGTCTTGATGATAGCTATTGCTATTAAGGAAGAGCATAACAAATAGAAACCTGTAATACCTATGGAGTCTAAGATAAATGCCCTGACATCTAAGGGTAAGGAGAATAAACATAAGAACAATAAAAACAAAATGAAGACCAAACCCAAGATCCAAAAGAAATTCAAGAACAAACCATGCTGGCACTGTGGGCAATTTGAGCATTGGGAGAAGGATTGCCCTGCTAATAAAGCTCAGTAGAAGACTACAGATGGGAATCCTCAGGTGATGTAAACACATTTGTTGTGGGTAAAATGCCTATTCATGCATGTTCCTAGGCTAAGATTTACATTTCATGTTATAAATATTGCATAGCATGCAACATTCTACATTTAGAGTAGTTGTATATAATTCACGTTAATTATGTCCTTTTTGTGGTTAGGAGAGAAGGATACTTATTTTGAAGCCTTGGATTGACGATCGAACCGTACGGATCTGATCAAGACAACGATCGGAGTCCTGTAGCACCTTATGCAATCTGAGGAAGATCAACGGCTAAGGGACTAGGAGACATAATTCAGAGCTTCAAATGACAAATTCAACCGTGCGAATGGATACAGATCGACGATCACAGCCTAGCGGTATGAAAATTGACTCAATCCGACCTCTGTAGCAGCCCTTACAACAAGAAGAAGATGGACAGCCCAGACTGCGCCATGTGGCACAGCCCAGGCCACCCAGCGCACGCACGCCACACCGCACGTGCGCAGCAGCGCAGGTGCATGCAGCCGTGCATGCGCACAGCGCAGCGCCAGCACGTGGGCACGCACAGCAAGGCAAGAGCGCAACGCCAGTTATGCGTGAGCTGGACCTATAGCAACGCATGAGCTGGCTTACAGCCGTCGGTAATTCATCGCATGCCAGCAAAGCTAGCTGTGCGAGCAAGCAGGCATGAGCTACCTACAGTGACGTTTCCAGCGACGACCTAAATGTCACTAATGGTCCCATACCTATTTTTGCCTCTTCTCCTCCACTATAAAAGGACCTACACCCCCTCCCTTCCAAGCCATCTCTACCTACTCTACTCCCACCTACTCCTAAGCTTTAGCAAGCCTACCAACTCTCCATTAGAGCTTGTTCTCAAGCTCCCAAGGTGCCTATTAGTGTAGCGAACCTCTGCCCCACCAAATACTCCTCCAACTTCCCATCTCCCTTCATAGGGAGCCGTCCTCCCGCCTCGGAGCCGTCCTCCCACCTCCATTCCGGTAGCAGATCACCTCCGTCTTCTCGCCTCCATTCCGAAGCCACGCCGAAGCTTTCCTCAACACGACATCCTCCTGCATCTCACCTCCATCGTCCCGCTCCTCACCTCCTTCGTCCAAGCTTCTGCCAAGTGCCGTTGTCTCGCCGAACAGCCGATTCGGGAGATTTCCTCTCACTTCCCTCTCTTTTTATGCTTTCATAGTTCATTATAATTGACAATGGAAGTAATATATATCATAATTGTTCCACATCTCTATCTTGTGATACGTTTACCTGTTTTGTTTTATTTCAAAAATAAAAAAAAAACCAAAACCCCAAAATACCAAAAAGAAATGAATCGAAGCACGGCTTTCAAGTAAAATAAACGTCGCCCCCCTATGTTCGACCTGGGACTCCCTTGGAGTTTCGGTATAAATTTTATCTGATCGACGTGTTTTGCAACTATGTCGACAGGTTACTTGTAACCTCGATTTCTAACACGCGAAACACGCCCGACCATTTTGGCACCGTTGTCGGGGAGGCAACGCAATTTACTTTATTGTTTATTGCAATTCTTTGCATTTACATATCACTAACCCTACTTGTCTTTGATCTACTGTCTTGCAGGTACCCTAGCATGGAGATCAAAGTGCGGGTAGAGTGTTTTGTAAGTGTCCCTCACACCACCCCCACCTTAGTTTTCATTCCATAACCGAATAACTCAAACGAAAATCAACTTAGGTGCTTTTTATAAACCCTAGAATAGATTTGGTTGTTTGTTTGCCACCTCCACTCACCTCGCCATCCACATAAATAAAAAATAAAATAAAAGTGTTATCTATTATGGGATTTTCTGAAAACTACACACTTAACACCCACAACTTTTCACCCTAAGATGCACAATCACATCGATTCTACCACTTAACTGGGATCTGACCTGTGGACCCGGTACACTTAATTTAACACACAAATAAGTGAGTAGAAATCTGAATAGGTCAAAAATTTCTGTGTGCCTTAACTAAGTGGTGCAATAGGCCAATTGATTGAACTATTTGGGTCATACCATTTAAGATAAATGCGATTCATCAAGTAGCTTGCCACTTAGGGTTGATTCTTAGGGCTGAACCAGGCACTCCACATTTCTTTTCTTTGATTTCTAAAGGAATATATCATCACCAGTGCTTGCAAAACTTGGAGTGTTCTCCTAAACTTGATTGAATATATCTAAGTTTAAACCCTAAAAGCTACTAAACAAGGTTGAACCCTAAAAGACACATCATCAAATAACCTTGTTTGAGAACCCTGGTTGTGCACGCATACACATTTTAATTGATCATTAAGGGCACAACCCATCTAAAGGGCCCATCACAATCTTGAAGCACCATTGTCTTATGCCTAACTAAAATTGATTAGACGTTGACCCTAAGGACTGGTTCACTCGTCGGGATCCAGATTGAGATTGTTCACGATTAACCTACTTATACTAGTCAATCTGATGTCTAGCTAAGGGAGTAGCGTCAAACGACTGCGACTGGGGGTTACACTAGGAACCGGAAGTGCAAGCCAAAGGAAGAACCTTCTCCCCAGTCCCTCCTTCTAACTGGTTGGATTGCCTAGGAAAAAGTAGAGTAAATCGTCTATAATCTTAGGGTGGATTTTGAGAGTCTGTAGACCTTTAGGCTACCAAAACTAAGGATAGGCTTGTATTTTTGTATTGCAGTTCTCCTTTCTCTTCTGATTTCCCTCCTTACTTCACCATGTACCCTTCCACATCCTACACACATTTCACATCCTATCCTCCTACCACTACTTATCCCCAAGATGATTACTATCCCGACTTGACTTGTAATTACCCATCCACTAGCCGAGATGACTTTGATTTGGGATATGAATCCGGACCTCAGTGTCCAGGACCTAACCCTAGACAACAAGACTATGATTACTATCCTTCCCAGAGCTATAATGATTATGGATCTCCATCCTTTGATGACCAAACCAACCCGATCTACAATCAGAAAGGATATAATGATTATAACACGTACCCTCCCCAGTATTCCATTGAAAATAGGTCATCACCCTTCTTTGAACAACCCGAGATGACCTACTATCAGGGAGGAACCCAAGAACCTCGACATTTTAACTCCCCTATATTTAACCCAAAACCACCCAAACCTGAACCGAACCAGTCGGTTCAGGTGAACCAGATCCAGGATAGGGTGTTGGCTAATTTGCAGAACACTATACAATCATTAGAAGCTCAGCCAACACCATGCACTGAAACACTTGAGCCTATGATCAAAATGATTGATGAACTTAATAGTTCTCTATTGGGTTTGCTCCAAAGTGTTAGGGATAGGGACCTGGGCGAGTTTCTACTTGGGAAGTTGTCGAGGTTAAAGATGAAATTTGTGGTTGCCCTAGTCAAATCTTGTGATGATTCTCAAGATGAACCCCTTCAAGAGAGCCAATGTCTGAACCCGCTCAGGCACCTGTCGGGGGGGATACATTTTCTGAGACCGGGGATGACCAGGTTGGGCTAAAGCAACCATTTGAGGATGAACCGATTGATTCACCCAAGATCCCCAAGTTAGGAAACGAAGAAAATTATGTCTCATTGGATCAAGAAATGATTTATGATTTTGAGACATATATAAATGAGGATCATCAATTCTTTAACTCTGAGGGTGAAGAATCTTTAGGTGAGGTCTCACTTGAACATAAGGAAAATGATTTTAGTAAGAAAACGGGCATGAGGAATTTGATGAACCATTTGATAGCCCGTTCATTGAAGATTTGGATTCAGTTGGGGTTAACTTGGAGGATCTGAATCTTGATGATTCAATTAGTAGCCCCATTCTTCAACCACACCCCGAAGAGCTGAATGAACATACTTTTGAGATCATTGTGCCTAAGTCAATCCTAATTCAGCCACAATTGTTGGACTTGGGTACTTTAGATGGGGTATACAATGATTTGGAGGTCCCAAAAACCTTGATTTCAGAGGATAGGAAGTTGGAAATGAAAATTTGGGAGGTTAATTTCGAGGGAAAAATAAGTTTAGATATAAGGGTACCTACTGACCTAAAACCACCTATCTTCTATATGGACCCTTATGATATCTTTCACCTGTTACCCAAACCTGAAATAACTGATTATTTTTCTGAGCTAGATGTTAAGTGGACAACCGCACCTATTGAACCATCTTTACCCATTGTCCGACACTTTGGTCTTAGGTTGCACACCACTAAACCGTAGGCTCGGCCCTACAAACACAACCTTCAGTTCTGGGTGATTTTCATCCAGAACGTGAGAACCACTAGACCCTGGGGCATAGGTCTACACCATAATCTCGTCCACATTTGTGGACATCTTTTGCAGACGAGTTTCAGGATCAACCTTTTGATTTTGATTCTGACCCGCACTTGTGAATTCTAAATTTCTTCTTTGTATGTATGTTATGCCTAGCTGAATGCATTAAACTTAGCGCGTGTGTATACACTCTTCTCTTTACAGAGCTGACCGGATTTTCACGACACTCAGGTGATATTCTGTTTACTTTGACCTTTCATGTCTTTATTTTTACAATGAAAACATTGCATCATTTAGGCATGGGGGGGTGGATAATCGATTCCTAAAATCATTATGTTAACTTTGTAGAATTTTTTTTAGTTTCTTATAAAATTAAAAAAAATTGAAAGATTTGAAAAAAGATAAAAAAAAAGAAAGAAATTAGGAAAAGAAAACTTAGGCATTTAGAAGTTATTAACTTTAGGAAATGATACGAGATGACCTAAACACTTAGACTCTTCAGGCCTTCGAGTTTAATTAGCCTGGGTGTGCACTCAAATATGGATTTAGTCTCGAGTCCTCGCCAATTAAAATTTATTTTAATTTGGCAAATAATTTGGGATGATAAGTATGCAACTTATCAACTCGCCCTCTGATTTGGGGGGACTTTAAGCCTAAGCATTTACACACATTTTTTGTACTAACTCACTTTCCGACAGTTTTTATGGAGATTGGGTAGCTAATGGACCGACTTGGGTGGTATGGCTAGCAAGTTGTCGGTGGTAACACCTCATTAGCCGGTTGTCCAGAGCCCAACCACAAGACCATTTTCGTTGTATTGCCTTTAGGTAAATCTTAAATCAGGGAAGCCACTTACTTATAAAGTAAAAAAAAGAAAGACTCAAAAAGAAAAGAAAAAAAAAAGAAAAAGGAGAAAATAAAAAAATAAATAAAACCACACTTCATTGCACGAGTATGGCTGGCAAGTTATCGATGGTAACAGCTCATCGGCCAGTTGTCTAGAACCCAGCTCACAAAATAAATGCACAATAATTCCCAAAACACTTAGGGAAGAAGCGGGGAAGTAGAATAAATCGGGGAGATATACACTGGGTTCACCGTTGTGTTGACCCCAGAAATAAAAGAAGTAGGGAGAAAGCTACTGATCGTAAAGATAAACCTTTAGGCAAGGTCACCTAGGGTCGTAGAAACCTGAAGTTCATCTTAAGGGTCATTTTGTGAGTCTATCACTTTTTTACAAAGATGCTTAGTACTTAGAGTCCTTTTCGAGTCTTGGGTGGGTCGGGTAGCTATAAAAAGTTATCCCGAAACTCTCAAACTCCAAAAGTACAAAAAAAATTAGAAAAGAAAAAAAAAATACATATATATATATATATATATGTATATATATATATATATCTTCCCTTCTCAAATAAGGCGAGAACTTGGGCGATCTGCATTCTGGCAGATACCCGGGTACTGTTGAGTTTTCATAGTTTAGGACCTTAGTTGAAATTTTCTATTGTTAATAAACAACTTAGGCCTAAGTGATATAATCCTAATTCTACTTTTATACAAAGCATATAGTTTAATTTTGCTAGGGTCTAGCAAAAGATAGGCATGGGGGTATGATGTAAATACATTTTTTGATGGTAAAATGCCTATTCATGCATGTTCCTAGGCTTAGATTTGCATTTCATGTTATAAATATTGCATAGCATGCATCATTCTGCATTTAAAGTAGTATATAATTTACGTTGATTACGTCTTTTTTGTGGTTAGGAGAGAATGATATTTATTTCTAAGTCTCGGATTGACAATCCAACCATATGGATCTAATTAAGACGACGATCGGAGTCCAACGCCTCTGAAATCACCTCGATCGAAGTCCCATAGCACCATATGCAATCTGAGGAAGATCAACGGCCAAGGGACTAGGAGACATAATTCGAAGCTTCAAATGACAAATCCGACCATGTGGATGGATTCGGGTCGACGATCGCAGCCTAGCGATGCAAAAATCAACTTAATCCGACCTCTGTAGCAGCCCCTACAATAAGAAGATGGACGGCCCAGACTGCGCCACATGGCGCAGCCCAGGCCACCCAGCGCATGCACGCTACACCACACGCGTGCAGCAATGTGGGTGCGTGCGCACAGGTAGGCGCACATGCACACAGCGCAGCGCCAGCGCGTGGGTGCGCGAGCAGGGCAAGGCAGGAGCACAGCGTCAGCTATGCGTGAGCTGGATGTACAGCAACGCATGAGCTGGACTTACAGCGACGCTTACAGCCGTTGGTAATTCATCGCATGCTAGCAAAGCCAGCTCTGGGCGCTAGCGAGCATGAGCTGCCTACAGCGATGTTTCCAACGATGACCTGAATGTCACTGATGGTCCCATACCTATTTTTTCCTCTTCTCCTCCACTATAAAAGGACCTACACCCCCTCCCTTCCAAGCCATCTCTACCTACTCTACTCCCACCTATTCCCAAGCTCTAACAAGCCTACCAACACTCCATTAGAGCTTATTCTCAAGCTCCCAAGGTGCCTCTTAGTGTAGCGAACCTCTGCCCCACCAAATACTCCAACTTCCCATCTCTCTTCATAGGTCACCTTAGAGTCGTCCTCCCACCTCCATTCCGATAGCAGATCACCTCTGTCTTCTCACCTCCATTTCAGAGCCATGTCGAAGCTTTCCTCAACATGACGTCCTCCTGCATCTCACCTTCATCGTCCTACTCCTCACCTCCTTCGTCCGAGCTTCCGCCAGGCGCCGTCGTCTCACCGAACAGCCGATTCAGGAGATTTCCTCTCACCTCCCTCTCTTTTTATGCTTTCATAGTTCATTGTAATTGACATTAGAAGTAATATATATCATATTTTTTCTACATCTCCATCTTGTGATACATTTGCTTGTTTTCTTTTATTTCAAAAATACAAAAACAAATAACAAAACCCTAAAATACCAAAAGAAACGAATCGAAGCATGGTTTTCAAGTAAAGTAAACGTCGCCTCCCTGTGTTTGACCCGGGACTCCCTTGGAGTTTCGGTATAAATTTTATCTGATCGACGTGTTTTGCAACTACAACGACAAGTTACTTGTAACCTCAATTTCTAACACGTGAAACACGCCTGACCATCTAGTGAATGTGATCACCGAGGGGGCCGAGCCTAGCAATGGGTATGTCTCAATAAAACCTGAACTCTATGTTATTCATGATCCTACTGAATGGCTCGTGGATACTGGAGCCAAGGTACATATTTGTACTGATAGGTCATTCTTTTCTTCCTATCAGACTTGCAATGGAGGGACTGTGAAGATGGGGAATGATTCTACAGCCAAAGTGCTGGGATTTGGATGCATGGGCTTGAGGTTTTCCTCGGGGTGAGTCTAGACACTACGTAGACTATTGCATATTCCTGCTGTGAAAAAGAATGTTCTTTTTGGTTCCTTGTTAGTTAAAGAGGATTTTGAGTTAAACTTTACATGCAATAAAGTTGTTATATTGGGACATGGATTATTTTATGAAAAGGGGGATTTGGCATATTTTTATTTATTATTTAGAATGAGATGTGATGTGGATGTATCATCTAGAAATGCTCTAAATAATGTCAGTTTTCATTCGATTCAATCTCTTTGCAGTAATATTGAATCTTGTGATATATGGCATGGTAGATTGGGTCATGTAAATTTTAATTCTTTAAAAGGAATGATGAAATTAAATATGATTCCGGAACACACCATAGATAAAACTAAGAAATGCGAGATATGTGTGGTCGGGACCCAGATAGGTGTGCTAATATGGTGATTTAATCGTTAAAATGTGTATAGTGGTTAACCTAAATCGAGCCTAACCATCTTTTTGCAAAATTTTTTTTTTTAACCTGGCCTACTTGATTTTATCTTGGTCACTTTTAGGTCCAGGGTCGAACTCAGGGAAGTGGGATTAGAGGTGAAGAAGTTTCTACGCCTTTCCTACAACGAATCTCTTCCGTTCGTTTATTATGTTTTTGGTGTTTTTCAATTTAAGATTTTTTTCTGATAATTTTTGTCCTTGATGTACACCCTCAAAATCAGGTTCTTGGCTTTGAACCAAATTAGGGTTCCAAAACTGATCTTGCTATTCACAAGACTGAGTACCTACAAGTCATGGATTATCTTTTCTCTTTTGTATAATTTTTTAATCTTTTTAATGGCAGGAAAGAGAAATAGAAATAAGATAAATATAGTATATATATATATGTAGATAGGGGTGGGGGTGGAGGTGGAAATGGTGTGTAGTAGAGTGTTGAGTTGATCATCGTCTAGGAAGACTCAACCAACAGGATGAAGTGCTGCATGGAGTGTAGGATGGATGGGTGGAAGATGTGTGCGAAAATACTTTTGTACGCGTGTATCGGGGAATATCAACAACGGGTGCAGATATTCCTGCGATACGTATGGTATTTGATATGAAAATATATATATATGTATATATGTAAATATATATCTATATGTATATAGATAGATATGGTTATAATTATATAAGTGTATATGTAGCTATATATGTATATATATATATATATATAGATGTAAGTATATGTATGTATATATATATCACTATATATATATATATATATACATACTTAGTTATATAGGTACTACTATATGTATGGATATAAGTATATATACATGCATGTATGTATATATATATAAGTATATAGTAGTGTATAAGTGAGTGGGTGTGTGTACGAGAGTGTGTGTGTGCGTGTATGCGTTTGTAGGAGGGAGTGAGAGAGTGCTGTGAGAGCGAGAGCGAGAGAGAGAAAGAGAGCGTCTGCTGGCGTGAAGAAGGCGCGGGCAAGTTAAGTCATCCGGATGCAGTGGCAGACGTCTGATGGCCATGCGCAGGCGCAGGCGCGTGAAGAGGCGCATGCACGTAGGATGGAGTGAGCACGAGGGAGGGACTGCTGCGCACCGCGCTGCACGGTGAGGCGGGTGTGGGCAAAGGCGCTATGCGCTGAAGCGGGCAGGTGCAGACGCGAGAGCGGGCGCGGGGAGAGACGCAGGCGCGAGCTAGCAAAGGTTGCAGCATGGAGAGAGAGTGCCTGGTGACCGAAAAAGTGAGAAACTTTCCGGTCACCGCACTGTAGCAGCGTGAGATCACGGCTATAGTGTAGGGGCAAAAAGTTGACCGGCTGGCGCGCGCGAAACCGACTGGACCGCGGGCGGAGCTTTGCAATAGGGAGCGCGGAGAGGGGCGAGGGCTGCTTGCTTGCGCACGCAGAACACCCGGAACAGGTGCCTGAGGTGCGTGGTGGCCTGCGCTGCTGCTGGCTACCACCTTGCTGCTGCTGCTGCGGAGCTTCAAACCTTGAGTCCTGCGGCAATGGCGGAAAGGGCTGGAACGGCGAAACAGAGAGGAGAACCACCACGCCCACCGGCTCTTTGATGAGTTGGGTGGTGGTGGGACTCACAGTGGTGGTTGTGTACCACTGTGAGCTGCTCCTACCCGCAGCATAGCTCTTCAAGATGAAGAGAGGCTGCGTATGGAGGGGAGAGGGGAGGAGATGGCCTGGAGGAAGGAAGGTGCTGTCTGTGTGTGGACCAGGCTCCCTTGCAAAGAAGATAGCCGTGCCTTTTTAAAGAGGAAGGAGGCAAGCACAGCCATGCCCTGGGCTGTGCATGACTGGCAGGGAGTGGCTGTGCAAAGCATGGCACGAAGAAGATCAAGCCATGCTTTGCAGCCGCGGAGAAGAAATTCAAAGTCAAATAAAAATAAAAATAAAGATGGTGAATTTGCGAGGCAGCACTTGAGGAATGCGTTAATTTCAAGGCCATTTTATTCACTCTCCTCCCCTCTTAAATAAATGTATGCATGCATTTATTTTTACAACTGCGACTATGGTTACCTAATACGCACTGGCAATGCTAGGAAATAGAACAAGATGACACAATTATAGGTGTATTTTTGCTGTGCAATCAATGTGTGCAGGCTAAACAAACTAGGAAGCATTTTCACTCTATTACTAGAGATACTGAGGTTCTATATTTGGTGCACACTGATATCTGCAAGTTTAACGGTGTATTGACTAAGGATAATAAAAAGTATTTTATTACCTTTATAAATGACAGTAGCAGATATTGCTATGTGTATTTGCTTAAATCTAAGAATGAGGCATTAAGTAAATTCCTTATCTTTAAGAAAAATGCAGAAACACAAACTGAGAAAACTATTAAAAGACTAAGGTCGGATAGTAGAGGGGAATATACGTCCAACTTATTTGATGAACAGTGCCAAGTTTTTAGTATAGTTTATGAAGTGACAGCCTTATATTCCCCTTAATCTAATGGGATAGCAAAGCGAAAGAATAAGACCCTAACTGACATGGTCAATGCTCACTTGTAAAGCTCAGGATTACCTACCTACATGTGGGGGGAAACTTTGGATACGGCATGCCATATTCTGAATAGAGTTCCCCTCAAGTATAAGGAAAGTAGTCCATTTGAGAGTTGGAGAAACAAGAAACCAAGTTTGAAATACCTTAAAGTGTGAGGCTGCCTTGCAAAAGTGGTTGTCCCAGAACACAAGAGGAAGAAGCTTGTACCTAAGATAATTGACGTAGTCTTTCTGGGTTATGTTGATAATAGCTATGCCTATAGGTTTTTTGTTATAAAATCTGAGATTTCAGGCTTAGATGTCTACATAGTTGTTGAGCTTCGCAATGCTACATTTTCTGAGGATATCTTCCCTATGAAGACTGAATTATCTTAAAATATGACTTCAGATGATCTAGCCACCACATCTAGTTCTATTCCAAATCAAGTGGAAAAGATGTCCAATGTGGGAGCTAGCTTTTCCCATTATGATCCCAATTAAGCAAAAGTGTCTGAACCTAGGAGAAGTAAAAGACCAAGAATTGCTACGGATTGGGGAAATGATTTTATTACTTACCAAATCGAGGGCGAACCCTCCACTTATCGTGATGCTATGGCTTCTTCTGAAGCTAAGCACTGAAAAGATGCCATTAAGAATGAGATGGACTTAATCATCTCTAATGGCACTTGGGAGTTGCTGGATTTACCTCCAGGGTATTTTACTATTGGGTGCAAGTGGGTGTTTAAGAGAAAACTTAGGCCTGACGAATCTATTGAAAAATACAAAGCTAAACTTGTTGCCAAGGGGTTCAAGCAAATGGAAGAAATCAATTATTTCAATACCTATTCTCCAGTAACTAGGATAACTACCATCCAAATGCTTATTGCATTGACTTCTATTTATGATCTCACTATCCATTAAATGGATGTGAAGACTGCCTTTCTTCATGGTGATCTTGAGGAGGAGATCTATATAGACTAGTCTGAGGGATTTGTAGCTCCTGGGAACGAGAAAAAGGTTTGCAAGCTTGTTAAATCACTTTATAATTTGAAACAAGCACCCAAGCAACATCATGAAATGTCTGATAAGATTTGTAGGTCACAAATATGACAGGTGTGTCTACTCTATGATTAAGGGTGATATGTGTATTGTCCTATACCTATATATAGATGATATATTATTCTTAGGATCAGATATTAGAATTATGAATGAAACTAAGTTGTTCTTGAGTAGTAAGTTTGAGATAAAGGATATGGGTGTTACAAATGTGATCCTAAGTCTCAAACTGATTCGGTCAGTAGAGGAGATAGCTATTTCTTAATCTCATTATGTTGAGAAGGTTTTTGAGAAATTTGGCTATGAAAATTGCAAGGCTATAAGCACTTCTTTTGATTCATCAAAAACTCTCTATAAGAATAAAAGTGGAACGCCTGTTTCATAACTAAGATATTCACAGAATTTAGGAAGCTTGATGTATTTGGCTAACTGTACTAACTGTTTTCCTTAATTTGCATTATGGTAAATATCCTTTAGTTTTGGAAAGATATAGTGATGCAAGTTAGAATAGTCAAATAGAGGATTTTGGGAGTAATGGTGTTACAGGGTATGTTTTTACCCTTGGAGACGATGCAATCTCCTGGCGGTCTACAAAATAGACCATTTTAACCTTGCCTACCTTTGAGGCTGAGCTATGTGCTTTGGACACCACTGAAATTAAGGCTGAATGGCTAAAGGGACTTCTTACAGAAATCCCTGTGGTGGGTAAGCCAATTCCTGCGATATCTTTACATTCTAATAGCATGACTACTATAGCTAAGATTATGAGTTCAAAGTTTAATCAGAAAACAATGAGTCATATGCAAATAAGACTCAAGTCAGTAAGGGATTTAGTATCTCAAGGAGTGATTACTTTGGAATTTATAGGATCCAAGGATAATACAGCAGATTCATTTACTAAAGGACTTGATAGCTTTTTAGTCCTTAAGTCTAGGCTTGGGATGGGACTGAGACCCATTGGGAGTTCACCCGTACTAGCAACCCAACCTAACTGAGTGGAGATCCCATAACGTAGGTTCAATGTGGTAACAACAAGCTGTATGGGGAACTGGTTGGTACTCATTGTTATATGTTTTTGCATCTGAGTCCAACCCCTGGAAGCCTAAGTGCCTTAAGCTACAAATTTAGGAAGAGCAAAGGCTCTGAATGGGTTCAAGCCTTTATGACAGGATGTGAGTAGTGCATCCTTGGAAAATGCCACCTATGTGGGTGTTACTCTGGGCTGTAAGGGAATAAGGTATTTCCCGATTACACTTGTGAAACAAGATAGAGAGCACCAACTCTTAAGATTATCATCAAGAACTTCATTCTGTTTTCACCATTATACACCCTACATTAAAGTTCTAAAGTTCAAGACTAGTTTCACTTTATTCCTGTGATAGTGAAGGTGGATAACTCAGGTAAGGGTTCAAACCGGAAGATACCTTTACTGCAAGCAGAGTGTGGTAACCAAGGAATTTATCGTTGAATTTCAATAGTGAATTTGTGGGCAATTTTTGGATCGAAGAGCCTAATTGCATCAATTGGGATGCAATTGTTATATGGTGACATGGGAATTCATGTTGAAATCAGTGAGATTTGGGAGAGGTTTTTAGTCCCATACTAGAAGTGGATAAACCTCTTGGTGGGTATAAAAGACTTCTGCCTCTCATGACTTATGCAGCAAAGAGTGAGAGGTGGGGCTGGGACTACGCACACACGCGCACGCTCCATCCTGCCCTAGCTCCGGCTCATGTTCGAGCTCAGGCTTGGGTGAGAATCAGTTTAGAACTTAGATCTTGGATTCTTTTGCTACGGGTTTTTAATCTCACAATTTTGACCTGGATTGGTTAATCAGAATGCAAAATTGGTGGAGCAATTATTTTTTTCGATCAATAGACTTAATTGGCCGACCAATTGCCGTATTTTCATAAAACAGGAATTTTCCTAAACGTTTGGTCATAGTCTCTATACAAGGGCCACAAGAGGACTCTCATTTGACATACAACAAGAGCAGAAAGCTCTCTCCACTCTCTCTCTCTCCCTCTCATTCTTGTCTCTCTTTCTTGGTGCATTCGTTTGACGTGAGATTGATAGAATAGTCTCCAATCACTTTTCTTAATCTTGTATAAGAAAATTGAGATATCTACGAGAAGTTTTTGGTTGATCAAACTATTAAATTGGTAGATCAATCGGAAATTTGGTTGGAAACCAAATTGCCTCGGTTTCGTTCTCCTGAGGTGGTTTTTGAGGTCGTCCAAGATTGGAGTGCACCGAATCTTTGATGTGGATCATTGTATCCTGGGAGGAGTTCGTCAGACTCTGACGCATCGGTGTTGTGGAAGGTGATACCTTCTCTATAGGAAGTCTTTAATGGACGCTTCGATCATAGTAAAATCTAATCAATTTTCATTTTGTTTATTTATGGTATCGCATGTAATTTGTTTTTTATTTTATTTTAGATCTTATGAAATTATGTTTGACTTACTTCATTTAATATTTTTTATTTATGTGAAAACATTGAAAATATATATTTTTTTATTTATTTCTTTCTTAAATGGATTTGTTTCAACAGAATGGTGGGAGCTCCTGATTTTGGAGAACGTAGGTTTAAATCTCCATCATTGCATTACTTAAGAAATTGGTGTGGGGATGGCCAATTTTCTCCCTAATATGCTCATATAGAATTCTAATCCATTACGTGAGAAGCCCACCTTTGATTTGGCAGGTTGAACATGTATTCTCCCATTTGCTTTTGGTCTTTTTACCCTATTCCTTCCTAAGGTCCCCAACGTTCTCGAGATCATCGAAAGAGCAACGTAACAAAAATAGAGAGAGAGAGATATATATAATGGAGACACAACAAGGGAGAAGTCATCCAATGAGCTTGTTTCCACAAAGATTGTAGAGCATGGACGAAGGGTCCAGACCATTGCAGACCACTGTGATGTATGGAAGGAGCTCCTACAGTGGAAGGATGTCAGTGAACACATGCAACTCGAGGGAGGTCTAGTTGGAGGTTACCTGCTGAAAAAACTCCAAACCTAATTGAAAGACTTGCAAAAGTTGTCCAAAGGAAACAGGACTTGACAAACATTCTTAACCCAATAAAGGACTGGAAGTTAAATTCCCCTGCAAACAAAAAAACGTCATGTCGCCCAAAAAGTCAAACCCTAATATCAAGCAGAGCCCAACCCAAAAATTACTTCCCTCTACGTAAAAGAATACACGCATATATGTATGAACAAAAGTACCACATATATATATATAGAGAGAGAGAGAGAGGGAGAGAGAGATATGCAATATGCATGTATACACATGTGCATCTATATATCTGGCATATACATATACATATCAATATACATCGACACATACAGGTAGAATGAAACTGTTGGCACTCCGACGGCGCGATCCATTCTAGTGACAAAATTATAGAAGCTCCAAAATGACGATGGAAAGGAGAAGCACATGAGCCCACAACACATATAATTCATTTGCTTCTGCCCCCCTGACCAGTCCTCTCCACATCCCCCACCACCCCTTCTCCTGCTATAAAGCTTCTCTCCTTCCCCCTTCCCCTCTTTTCCCTCTTATCTTCCTTTCTTTTTCTCTCCACCTTCCCCCCACACCCCCCCCCACCTCCTCCCCCCGCCCCCGCCCCCGCCCCACCGCCCCCCCTCTCTCTGGATACACAAAAAAACCAAATACCAACTCTCTTTATCTCTACACATAGAATCACAGAGAGAGTTACTAAGCCAAACCCTCGAGAGTTGTTCACAATCTTTGCCATCCCAGCTTGCTCTTTCTTTGAGCTTTCCAATTGGTCACTCATGGAGATCGACGGCAACGGCCGCGAAGAACTGGGAAGCAGAAGCCTCCACGCCTTCTTTCCCGCGTCGTCTTCGCCCGCGGAGATCGAGAAGGAGCACATGTTCGACAAGACGGTGACCCCGAGCGACGTCGGGAAGCTCAACCGCCTCGTGATACCTAAGCAGCACGCCGAGCGATTTTTCCCACTCGACGCCTCCTCGAACGAGAAGGGCCTCCTCCTCAACTTCGAGGACCGCGACGGCAAGGAGTGGAGGTTCCGCTACTCCTACTGGAACAGCAGCCAGAGCTACGTCATGACCAAGGGCTGGAGTCGCTTCGTCAAGGAGAAGCGACTCGATGCCGGCGACACCGTCTCCTTCTCCCGCGGCGTGGGGGAGGCCACCCGTGAGCGCCTCTTCATCGACTGGAAGCGCCGCCCCGCCGACCTCGGCATCCCCTCCCCCTACGGCCCCATGATGTCCTCCTCCTTCACCGCTGCCCCTGCCGTGGTGCCGTGGGGCCGCCTCTTCATGCCTCCGCAGGCAGCAGCTGCCCTCTCCACCGCATCGCCAGTACTCTACGACCACCAAAATCACCATCCCGCCAGTTACGGCTACTCCATGTCCACTTCTCCATATCTCTACCACATGAGATCGTCACAGCTGCTTGGAGGAGCTTACCATAATCGCGGGGTGCAATTTGGCGCCAGCAGCAGCCGTGGGGGGGCGGCGGCGTATGGGTCGACGGAGCCGGAGGAGGAGCATAGCAAGGGAGGTGGCGTGAGGCTCTTTGGTGTCAACCTCGACCAGTACCCTCCCCTCCACTTGAGCCTCGGCAGTGCCAATGCCTCGTCTAACGCGGAGAGCTCGGTTTCGCCGGGAAACGGTACGTAAGCTACCGGTGATAGCGTGGTATAATGGCAGGACAGATCGGATCGGATCAGATCAGATCAGATCGATCGATCAGCGGAGGATGATGCATTTAATTAATTAAGGAGTTTTGTAGAGGACACTGTCACTTAAATGGACTATGATGTTGTTACTGAGAGCAGTGGGTAATGAATTTAACTTCCTGAGGATCGAGGCACCCTAAAAGGGTGGACGTACAACAAGTTGTATCCATAGCAACATTCCGTTTCTCACTTCCCATTCCCTTCTATCAGTAGTATTAAAGAGCTTCTTTCTTAATTTCAATTGATTCTACGACATCATTCATAGCACCTCACCTCTCTCTCTCTCCCTCCCTCCCTCTCAATCTCCCTCTCTTTATATATATATAGAATTACATTGTTGTTGTAATTCAAGGCTAGGTGTTGCAGGTAGATCTTAAGATTAGAAGGTAGAGGGCATACGTTGAAGAGTATATAGTACAGGATCAAATACCAGGTTTGGCTATTTCGAAATGTATTTTGCAAGTTTGTCATTAGATATATATATATATATATATATATATATATATATATATATATATATATATACGCGCCTAGAAGTGGGAAACTGTGGAGAGGATGGTCACGGATGCATCTATGTGGTTGATACCAGAGCTCTAGATGGGCGGCTTCAATTGCAGGAGCTAATACCTACTGGGAAACGGCAGCCTTTGATTAATGCATTAGGGAATGGAGAGGACACTTCCCATGGAGAACTATGTAGAGGTCCCTATTGGGTTTGTGTGTGTGTACATATACATGTGAATTTAATGTGTACGGCTTAAGATGGGCATAAAGGGTATATTAGTCTACGTGTACTTTCATTCGGGCGCTCTAGGTCGTTTTTATTATGATGGACAAAGAGCAGTAGCCTTGGAAATATTTTGGGCTCTTAACTATACGGTGTGATCAAGCCCTTTAATGGCATTAATATTGCTTGTATATCATGATGTCATTGTGGAATTACAATATTCAAAAACTGATCATTAGTTTTTTTTATATATAATATTTATATGTATATAACACACGTGTATGTATGCATACTTGCATCTTTGTGTGCGTGTCCGTGAATAAATACTGCAAATGCACTTGATGTACATATAATCGAAATGGGTATGGCCAAGCTGATATTTCCATCAAAATAGATGGATTATGAGCAATTGCATGGCACCCGAGCATAAAGGGATACACATACTTGGGGCATTGTTCAGTTTTGCTTTAACAAATTCCTTTAGGGCTAGTTTTGGTGAGGTGTTATGAAACGTGGATTTACGAACCTTTTGTTTCAATTTCAAAAAAAAACAAACCTTTTATTTACTTTGGAGGAGGAGTTAATATCTGTTTTTATTTATTTGAAGATGTTAACTTATGGTGTTAAGAAGGAGAAAATTAATAAAAAGAGAATTAACACTAATTTTATCTTAACACCCGTGTGAACTTGGATTTTGTCAAACACGTGCTTTTTCTTTGAAACATGGGTTTTGGAAGGTGATGTTGACCGATGAAATAAACGGAGGTTAACTCCCGTTTAGTGGAGTTAACCATACGAATAAACTAGGGCTTATATATAGCATGTTGTTCATGTCTTCTCTGTGAAATAGTGTAGCTGCAGAGCTCTTGGAGTCATAGGGGATGAAAACTGCGTTAGGATAAGTTGGTTACGTTCTTGCCATAATCATCCAAGCTCCAGTAGAGGTAACGAGAACTGTATTTTTGGTATTTAATTACTTATTGTTCACTTCACTCGTTTTTTCCGAGGAAATCCCAATAATTATGTTTATTCGGAGCTTTTCGAAAAGCATTCAGGTTTTGGGACTTAATATGTGTTTTTTATAGAGCTATTAGTGTTGGTAAACTGACAGAATGAGCATATTATAAAAGAGATGCTACGCCAGCTTTTGAATGAGGAGCATTAACTGGAACACCATATGTTTGTCAGAGTTAGAGATGAGATCTAGCAAGACTTAATGGTTAGCGAACGGCCTATTCCCTTCCATACCATGTAATTATAACACCTCTATGAATTCACCTTGGAGTGGTGTACACAAATTAATTTGTAGGATAGTTCATAAACAAATGCAACAAAAAGAGACGACAGACCTTCAGGAAATTGCTGATACAGATGACCGTCCTCTTCTTTAATGTGCTAAAATGTGGATAAAAAGAAAACGAAACTAAAAATCCAGATTCAAACTATAAAAGTAAATGGCTGTGTAAGTACGATTCAGTATTACCATTGATGCACTGCTTCTTTTAGAGCTAATCGTCTAAATTAGCTTCATTATAATGTCCTAGCTAAGAACATGGAACAAACTCAACCATAACCAATTGACCTCCTACGAATACGTTAGTAGCTTTTGAGGATGTATGCCGTGCCGAATCAAATTAACAAGCATTTAATTAACTTCAAGTTTCATTTGATCACCTGATTCTAGTACAAAACAAACTTATTCCCGAACAAGTAAGCTGGACATTAATTATTGCAAGAAGATAATCACAACCTGAAATCTTTGATGGTCTGCTTCATATTCAATGAAGCCAATCTAGAACATAAGTATGCCATTCCATTTCTGGGAATAGAAATTCTTCTCCGATTCCAAGGAGGCTAAAATAGAGGAAATAGTACAAAAGATAATAAGACTTTGGAATAAACGACTACATCACAAGGGATAATCGTAATTGCTGAAGCCCTATATAAAATATATAGCAGAATAAAAAGTGGTATCTCCATGGTCTAGCGTGCAAAATGTAGCCAGCAAACTTTGTCTACAACAAAAATGAACCTCAGCTTCAATAGACATGGACATAGGGCATTGGGACCCCATCCAGTCTTTATCAAGCAAGGGATTTTGACTACGCTTGGGACCCCATCCATTCTTGAACTCTCTGATTATAGGTCGACCAGTCTCTGCAATGTTGTTTATAAAACAGCCTCTGGGATTCTATGCAAAAGATTGACTAATCTAATGCCAAGAATGATCTCTCCTGAGCAAGCTGGTTTTATTAAAGGTTGATTTATTTTTTATCATATTGCCACAACCTTTGAGCTTACTTAGCTGCTGGACAAGAAGATGTATGGCTCCAATGTCATTCTTCAGCTCGATCTTGAGAAGGCCTATGATTGGGTGGAATGGCAGATTCTCTTTAAAATTCTGATCCGTTTTGGGTTCAATGATCATTATATCAATGTTATAAGTGCCAGTGTTCAACATAAGGGTTCGTCGATCCTTGTTGATGGAAGATCCACGCCCTTCTTTTCGGTTTCCCGTGGCCTTCGCCAGGGCAATCCCCTCTCTCCATTCCTTTTTGATATCTTTATGGAGACCTTCATCCGTGGTCTTAAAGCTCAACTTTGCATGGGGAAAATCCTCCCCTTCTCTGTCAAACGCAATGCTAGCACCCTGATTGCTCTTCTATATATATGTGGACAATGTCATTATCTTTACTAATGGGAACCTCAATTCAATTCATAACCTTTCTACATTTATTAAATCCCTCAAGAATGCTTTTAGTCAAAAGGTTAGTCTCTCCAAAAGTTGTTGCTACGTTGGTAAAAATCATCCGCTTGGTAGACTTCCTTCACTTCTTGTAACTACAGGATATCAAATTGGTTCTTTTCCTTTCACCTGCTTGGGTTGTCCCATTTTTACTGGTCGAGCCAAGGTCTCGTATTTTACTACAATCGTTGACAAAATCCAATCCAAATTGGCTGGTTGGAAGGCCAACCTCCTCTCGTTGGCCGCTAGATTGATGATGACTAAGCATGTTCTTACATCTATTCCAGTCCATATTCTCGCTGTGATGGAGGTTCCTAAAGCCATTATTCATAAATTAGAATCTATCTTTGCTAACTTTTTCTGGAATTCCACTGATCATGAACATCATCACTATTGGACTGCTTGGAATAAGATTGCTATGCCTCTAAAGTTTGGTGGTCTTGGGGTTCGTACCTCACTATTCTCGTGAATGCTTTGAGAATGAAGAGAGCTTGGACCATTCTCTTTGGAGATTCTATCTTTACCAATTTGATTCGTGATTTGGAGGGGAGTCGATCATTTTCTCATCTATGCATGCCTTCTAGAATTAGATCCCTCTACAAAGCACATAACAAGATGAAGCCTTTTATTCGTTAGGAGGTGCATGAGGGAAATATTGATTTTTGGTTTGATGTATGGGTAGGGAACACTCCTCTAAAGGATCTCCTTCCACAAGACCTTCAGCCTCATCCTATATCTGTTACGGTTGTTCTGGGGAATCCTACTGATCTGCCGTTTTGGTCTATTATTCCTCCTCTTCCTCATGTTGAGATTAAAGGCTTAAATATTGATGATCAGGAGGATGTCCCCTTATGGTCTCCAGAGCCTTCAGGGAGCTTCTCTGTCTCCTCTTCTTACGCTCTCAAATTCTACAAATACATTGAGAATTCTGATTTTCTAAACGTGGGGTCTAAAGCTCCCCTTGAGGATCTCTATCCATATATGGCGTATTTTGCAGAATAGACTACCTACTAATGACAACATTGCCAAATTAGGTTTTCAGATGGTTTCTATGTTCTCCTGTTGTAATTCTTCTCTGAACATTGAGACCAATTTGCACTTATTCACTGAAAGCCACCTTGTCGACTCAGTTTCTAGCTAGGTTTTTGCGACTAACATCATTCCTTTTGTTGATTTGATGATGTTTCACTCTCAAACTATTGTATTTCTAGGGTGAAACATGTTAGGGGCTTCATTCCCTTCATTTGGTATATCTCAAACTATTGTACTTCTAGGGTGAAACATGTTAGGGGCTTCATTCCCTTCATTTGGTATAATGTTTGGTGGATTAGTAATAAAATTAAGCAAGAATCCTTTGATTTACTTCGCCTTCATTACTTTCTCACCAACAACTCATGTAACTTCCAAATGGCATCCTGGTTTCGCTCCCAACGTCCCTCTAAAATGGCTCTCAGCTGGATCTGACTTGCCTCTGGCATTAAAATTAACAATGCTTCTACTTTTGATAATTCTCATTCCTATTTGTGATGGGTTATTCGGGATCAAAGCGGTAATATGCTTTCTACTGCTACGGCTAAACAGAGTCATATTCCTATGGAGGTAGCTCTTACCCAATATTTTCATAATGCACTAGCTTATTCTCCTATTACTGACGTTTTGTAAGTTGAGACAGACTCTACTTTACTTTTCCATTGGTGGAATGGGAAGATCTAGCTTCCTTGGCAGGCTAAAAGGATTTTTCCTAGCTTCGATCACACTCAATACAGAATCAGATGCTTTGCTACATTCATCCTATAGCAAACATTTTTGCTCTTGAAATTGCAGACCTGGGAGTTGGAGACTGGCAAATTTTCCACTCTATTTTGGAGTTATCTTGATGTCTTCAAGGCATTCAGAGGCTAGATGCTATTCAGATGCTGTAAATCATATTTCAATCTCTCCCCTCGCTTTTTGCCTTGGTTTTGTTGTGGCTATTGGTTTCCTCTTTTTGATGTACTAAGCCACGAGTCGTGGTTTCCTTTCCTTGTGCTAACAGGTATTAACCTAGTCCCCCTATCTTTTTGAAGCCTCCAAAGCGTATGGGATGGATAAAATTAACTCCCGCTTTCCTTTAAAAAAAAAAAGGATTTCGACTACCAATGTAACATCCATCACATTTGAATGCATGTTAAAGCTGTAACTGAGAACCTAAACATGGATCCTTAAAGGAATTGTCATCGATCAAATGATACATGCAAAGGTAAGTGAAGAATCCAAGAAGTGGAAAATTTTACATACTCTTTTGGAGGAAGGGTATGAAACTACGAGGAGGA
The DNA here is from genome assembly GCA_037157565.1 of Thalassia testudinum. Taxonomy (NCBI): domain Eukaryota; kingdom Viridiplantae; phylum Streptophyta; class Magnoliopsida; order Alismatales; family Hydrocharitaceae; genus Thalassia; species Thalassia testudinum. The sequence goes on along the minus strand of JAZHRO010000013.1, from coordinate 88,687,153 downwards.
AGCTCGTCACTGTGATCAAGGGATAAACATGGAATGAATTTTTTTTTAAACATAGGAATGAATTGTGGCAAGTCCTACATTGTGAATCGTTCTTCTCGAATCAAAAACCCACTCAACTACATTATAACTCCCACTTTAAAAATGAGATGAGATGATTTGGTACAATAGAGTTCGAACATATTTATAAACTTGAATTCATACCATTTACAAGAGCACCTCAATGATTAAGGGATACAATTTTACATTATATCAACCACACCAATGATGCAAAAATCCCGATAAAGAAATTATGATTCAATATCATATCAAATATACTATTTCTAAGTTTTCCCTAATTCTCCATTCCCTAAGGGAAGAACATGGAAGTCCTTTTTCTTTCCATTCGTGCATATATCAAAGAGATTGCCTTATTGGTTTATTTTCATATAAATCATGTGGCTTATGGAGATTCTATCTTCAAGGCAATTAATTCAGTGAGATCCACATAATGAAGACAAGTTTGGAACGTACTCAAGGCACAATCCCAACAAGGATAATATTTGAGAAAAATAATGAAAGTGTAAAATAAGGGAATATGATCAACAAAGGACCAAAAAGGGGAAGAAAAGATTAAGTTCAACCAAAGTGCATAATCTAGATGCTTGAAATTTTCCCTCTTGACATTTTCAGAGTCTCTTTTGAATTTTAACTATTAAATATAGAAATAATTCTCTAGAAATACCCACTCAAAGAAAGGAATGTCCGACAAATAATCTGGTCAATAAGGCATCGAATAAGGAAGTTATAACTAAAACAAGCCAAGATGTGCAACTAGAAGATTGTATGATTAGTACGCAAATTAATAATTGACTATGTAGAGGTAGCAAGCCCAACTACCATAACCATCCAAAGGTGACTAATCCCCCTCATAATCACTCATAAGCACCCACATACACATATATGCCCCTTAATCCCCCTCATCCATTTCCATCACTAAACCCTTAAAGGCTTTGGGACATCCCAAAGGTGGCTAACAGTAGAGGCAAAGCTAGAAACTTAGCTTTAGGGGGCAAATGTTAGGAACCTAATAGTTAGGGGGCAAACATGAAGACAGAGGACTAAAATCAATGGTTTTGGTGTATAATTCTTATGGAAGTTTAAAAGTTAGTAGGGGAGACTGCCCTCACTATCCCCCTGGCTCCACCCCAAGTTGAAAGTCTATCCAAGGTTACAAAATGTCCAATGATGGGGACCTTACTAAGGATGTAAAAGGTCAAAATCGAGTTTGCAGCTAAAGCTTTGCAATAATGAGCTTACAAACGAAAAATCTAATGAAATTCTACTTCAATCAGATTTGAATTGAAAGATCTTTGTTTAAGGAACCTATAAATAAAAGTTGTAAAGCTTGGTTATTTGAGTCAATGAGTAGAGTTGTCCCTCCATGGTTTATTTGGTCATGCAATACTAGAGGAATATAATGAACAAAATGCATTTCTCCTCCATCTACATTCTCAAACATTTTATGGCACCAAGCACACTTTAACCATCTAGGAATGAAAAGCCAGGCAGGGGGTCAAGCACGAAATACGCTCTTGTGTCACTTTTTATAAAATGCTTGACTAGTGAGAGAAGGTGTTTGACCAATGCCAAAAGGATGCAAAAGGAACTATATATGCACAAGTTGTCAATCAGATCTTAGACGAAAGAACTTGGAATGCTGAAGTATTTTCTTGAACTTGATGTAAAGGATGCCAATGGAAGCATCTTTCTACATTAAAAGAAGTATGGAAAGGATCTTCTACAAAAAATATGGTAAGCCTCATTGTAAACTGATCAATCGCCATCAGTCACTATAGCTAGCCTAATTTTGCTAAATCCTATGGATAAATTCACCTAAGTCATACATAAAAAGAGTATAATTTAATCATGACGGATTAAAGGAGAAGAATTATCAAACGAACCCAAAAGGTAGCTAAATAAGGCCCAAAATAGTCAATCCAGGGTTTTCTCTGAAAATCAGGCTATAAAAATAATGATTAAACTCTAATTTTGGCCTAACTCAAATTGACAGAGTTTTAATGGAAATAAATGTAACCTAAATCCTCTAAAATCATCTAAAAATTTGACAATCAAAACATGTTTTGACCTAAAACAGAATTATAGACGAAAATTTAGTATATTTTGGGTCAAATTATAAATTGACCATATAAAAAACATCAAAATACAAAATTGAGGTTACCAATAGATTCCCTATGTTCTAATTAAGCTACCATAAATTGTTGGACCAATTTGGACCTTATTTGCACCTGCTTTACATTTTAGTCCTCAACTTTCAAAATCTTTTCAATTTGGTCCAAAATTATTACTTCTAGGTACTTTCTATTCCATATTGGTCCATAGCTGATGTCACACTGATGTCAGCCATCTTCCTCCTCGTTGCACCATTGAACGCATTCTCGCCAAGATTCAAGCATTTTTTGCGGCTGCTTCAAGCTGCGACTGCCTTCGACTCCTGAAGTAAAGACATTCCCCTCACCATTCCGCATCTGTCGGTAGTGGTTTCACAGTCCAATGATCGCCTTTACGGCTCGTTATCTTCGGTCAAAGAATGCGTAGAAGTTGAGAGTTGCAAGCTTTTCTCGCAACCTTCGGGCATCGCGTGCTCTAGGATGCTTCTATAAAGCATCGTGCAATCCTTCCATGTTTCCTCATTTAGAATTCGAGTGCCTAATCCCTCTCCTCACCTTCCTCCGTGCGTCGCCATTAACAAACCTTGAAGCTCTCCTCGATCCCCCTCTTTGTCAGCCTTTGCGACCAAACAAGGGCACGGTTCTACTCCAACCTTCGCCATGCTCCCTACCACTGGACACGGCCAATCCACCTCTTGCTTGGCTTCAATTTCGACCTCTATTCCTCGTCGGAACCACCGCGTCAACTAAGGTAGCCTCTCCCCCTTTCATCCAATTAGTTTAGGGTTACTATTCCCCTAGGTTATCTTTAGCTTTAGGGCACTTCAATTTCGTCGTTTAAGCACATTTTTGCCACCACCGAACACCCACCATTGGAGGTCGTTGAAGCTTCATCGCCACACCTCCATGCATGGCCAATCATCCAATATAATTAAGGCTTTGCTTCAAGGCTTCACCTCGAAGTTTTTGCACCTGACACGAGGTCAAACGACCTCATATTTTGCCCACAGGTTCTCTCCGAAGTCACACCTTCGTCTTCAACTCTGACAACAACAATCGCAACCTCCATTGCCACCAATCGTTGAACCACAATGCCCATCAAGTTGCCGAACCTCCGCTAAGGTCCCTCTGCCCTTCACCAACGAGATCAGATGCTCGAAGCTCTACTCTAGCCATGCTCCAGCGAGGGTTGCCGGCTGTGAAGGAGAAAGGGAGAAGAAGAGATTGGAGGACCTCCTTGTAAGAAAAGGGCCAACTCACAAATATTCTTAAGGACCTAATCAAAATTTGCAAGGACCAAAGTGAAATAGTGCAAGGACAGATCTGAAAACATTATTGATTCTTGTTTCAAAGTCTGTTCTAAGTAATTTTTACTGCAATAAATTGTCAAACATTTTTGTTAAAGCTCATTTGTGCCTAATTTGATGAATATTTGATTATCATTGATTATTAATTTTTATTAAGCTTTTAACAAATATTTATTTGCACTCCATGCATTCTCTATTTTTTGAGTGCCACAATAAAGTTGTTTTATCTTCTTGATTTCATCCATAAGTTCACCAAAATCATCTGGACAAAATCAAATAGTGATATTTGTGCATTTCTTGCTCCTAGAGACGACCTCAGATTTTTCTGTTAATTCGAGAATTATAAATTTAAATGTTAAACTTGCTTTGGTCATCTATACTACAACACAGATTTTAAAACCCGATCGAAGCGAGTTAACATAAACCCATATCAACTCCATTTGAAGCAAATTTCAAATTATATCCAAAAAAAGGTAAAGAGTTGGAAGATGCAACTATGTATAAGCAACTTGTGGATAGTTTAATCTACCTAACTCATGTTCTAAGGCGAGCAAGCGATTGAGGAACTTGTGGCAAAGTGTCAAAGTAGAGGGTGAAGAGGATAAACTTTGAGAGGAACCATCTCTAGTGAGCAATGATTAATATAAGGAACAATAGTGTTCATTGCCTTTTTTACCAAGTAGAATAGAATTTCCAAAGAAGCTTTGCCTTCTCTTTAGTTTCTTTGAAAATTTTTTGATTAATCTAGAGAAGTTATTAATTAAACCATTATAAATGGTAGTAAAGGGATTAGAGGGTTTAAGAAATGACTTAAGACAAATACTAAATTATTCAAGGGTAATTAGAGCGCAAAACCCTTAACTACATAGGGTTTCCTTATTGTTAGAGCCAACTACAATCAAACATATATAATGATGATAAGAACTAGGGTTGAAAAAGAAGACACTTCCTGAGTTATAGTCAGCCAAGCAAGACTTGTAGCCATCTATGTAGGTTGAGTTTGAATAAATGTGAAATCAATCTAAGTTAATTGACAACTTAGGAGATACTAATAAAACAACGCCTAGCTAGCTATGTGTAGTAGCATAGATGACTATGTGGCATTCCAAGAATGAGGGATCCCAAAATAGTAAAAGTGAACACAAGAGTAGAACTGGTAGATGCCTCATAATACCTACATGTAACCAGTCATGCAAAGATGTGTAGTCGACTATCATGGTAGTATAGTCGACTATGGCATGTGGTAACCAGATATGCAACCAAATGAGATACTTCAAATCTTTTGGAGACTGAATTGAACCTAAAGCTTGGCGATGCAAAGCCTGAGTATATGACTCCTGATATTGATGGCTATGATAAGATGAGAAATCCAAGCCTATGCATGCAATCATCTATGCGGCACAATTGCCCTTCCTAGCCAAGCATATATAACTTGTAAACCCAGCACCTATAATAAAGTCTATGGCAAGATTAAGCTAATTGAGAGTTTTTGTCTTAGCACATGCCTTTTTAAGGGATGACCTTCACACCTACGCTTGGTTGCTATCATATTAGGTGATGGAGTAAATATGGGTAGAGTTCTATAGGTTTATTAGTGTAATAGTTTTCAAATTAATCACAAAAGGATTTGATCTTTGGTGCTACTGTGAGATGAGTTACTACTGAGGATGATTTTTTCCTTCTGAAAACTCTTCTCCATGCTTTCTTATTTGCTGCTCTTTCCTCCATGCATTTTAAGGTTGAATTAGACTCCACTATGTTGTTCTACTGGTGTAAAGGAAAATTACCTGTTCCGTGGATTGTGAGATAAGATTTTGGCCTTTTGAAGAATAGTGCAGATCAGATTTAACTCCTTAGGCTTTGTACACAATACATTTAACACCCTTGCTGGTCGAATTGCTGATCTTGGATAGGGAAGTTGGTGCTCCTTCTGCTCGCCTTCTCAGCTCCCTCAAAGGATTCAGGGTATTATCTCCCTCGACAATTAAGCTGTAGTTTCCTTATATTCTATGAGTGGGTTGGTGCTGGTTTTGTTTTGGCTAATCTTTTATCTTTTACTAGGCCACAAGTCCTGTTCCTAATTTTGTTGTACAGGCAGGTTTTGGGATAGTCCCTCTGCCTTCTTTTTGATAGCCTCTACGGAGTAAGGGATGAATAATAATGACTCCCGGATTTTGTTAAAAAACAAATGTGTGGCAATCTCCCATTAAAATCATAATTATGGAATGAGACTATGAAATGTAAGACAACCTATGGATCCATTATTTGCATGAATAGTCTCTAAAGCACTAGACTCAGATCGTCATAATAGGTAGACTTTTGTCTAGTTAGAGGACTAAAGGTTCCTATTTGAGGTATTATTGTAATGCATTGGTGATGCACAAGTCTAAGTGAACCTAAGAGAGCTTGTCATATGTCTAGTTATTGATGGATCTAAGTTAGTGACTTTAGTTATGGGTTGCCTCTAGTGAGGCATAAGAATCTAGATGAAAGATATTGAAAATCTTGGAAAGTGACAACTAAAAGTAAATGAATGGCATGGGTAGCCAAATAATACATTGTAGAGGGCTCTCAATAGAGAATAAGTAGTCATGACTTAATGAGATCCACTACCATTAGCCTACGCTAAAGATATATATTCTTCTTCTTATTGACAAATTCCATATAGCCTACGCTAATTGATATACTTATGAGATCCGCTACCATTAACTTGCATTAATCATGCATACTCTTGCTTCTTATTAAAGATTTTCATGCATGATGTTAGGTGCCAATTGATACACTTTTACTTTTTTTTATTATTTTTTGTAAGGCCATGAATCATAGCATCTTGGCTTGTTATAGAACTTTTCTTTTATTATTCCTAACGTTATGAATTGCAGTCTATTTTACACTTTATAAGATATACAAGGCAGACCTTGATCTAGTTCTCTTTTCCTTCCTTTTTCATAACCTTCACTAGGGAGAGATTGATGAAGTTATCTCCTAATTTCATTACAACAAGGTGAGAGAATGATAAAAGATTGAATTAAGCATGAAAGGAAAAAAATAAACAATGATAATTAGTTACACTTTTTTCTTAGTTCCTGATTGCCCAACAATCATAAGACTTAAAAGACCTAAATTAAGTTAGAACTTAGCATAATTGTAGTATAATTCATACATTAGTAGCATACGTTGCATCTTTTCTGCTTTACTTAAATAATCATGAAATAATGTACTAATTAGTGCACTATTTGGATTGTAGGCAATAAGACGCTTAGGAGATAGCCTAAAGTTGGACTTGAAGAAGCTAAGAAGCCAGAGCTGCAGCAAAGTTGGAGCAGAAGCCCTAGAATAAAGATAAAGACATAATGTAGGAAAGACATACACTGTATTATTAGTAGAATTTTAATGTTTGAGTTAAAATATGAAGAACATAGGACCTTTCCTAGCCTTAGGATAGCCCTAGATACCTCCCTAAAACCTAGCCACCCTTATATTAGGTCACCTTAGCTTAGAATAACTCAAAACCCATCTTACAGCTCATATTTGGACGTCCAAGTAAGATGCTGGATGTCCAAGACCCTTAGACACCACTCGCAGAACCTAGAACCCAATATGCTGGAAAATTGGACATCCAGACAAGGTGTTTGATAGGAACACCATCATGAGCCATAACTAGCTCAATTTTGTCTAAAAAGTTTGACAAATGCTCCTACATATCCATTAGAAGGTCCTAAGGGCACAAAATCATGTTTTGAAAAGAAGAGAAGAATACAAGATTATTTCTGCAAAATTAACAACATTCCACAAATACAGAATAACTATGGATATTTCAGGGGTTTATTAAAGGTCATATGGTCATTAATATCTAATAAGAGGGTCTATGCTATGCAGAACAAAATAGGTTTTCACATATTTCAAGAATTAATGGACATCTAAAATCCTAAAAACATGCCTACTTAGTTAACTGAGGTTCTAGTCAGAATAAAATTCACCTAAACCCTCTAAAATTCATATAAAAATATTCTTTACGGTTTGGTATCCTTGATTTGATCATCAAAACCTATTTTGGCCTGAAACAGTCATAGATAGAAAGTTGCCCTAATTTAGGCTTCTACGTAATTTACCTAGTCAAACTTGGTCAAAACATAAATCCAACTCCACCATTAGATTCCTTAGGTCCAAATAAGGTTTGAACCAAAAATTGGGCCCAATCTGAGATCATTTCCACCTAGTTTGCATTTTGGTCTAAGTCTGACTCTTATTCTCTCAAATAGCCCCTCAGCTTTTGAAATATTTACAAAATGCCCCCTAACTTCTTCATCTTCTTTGCAAAGAAGTGCTTGCCACCATTGGAGGTCAACCAACCTCCAAGCGAGCTTTGACCGAGCTGAATCCAACTCAAACTTCAATCAAATCCCAACAAAATTGGTGGGATTGATGTTCACACCTAGGAAAACCTATTAGGATCAATCTTGATGCCTAACTCCCTCTGATTCATGCATGCGAACACACGAAATCAGTGGGGTTCTCCTTGAATCCCAATCAAGCTATGAAGCTTATTTTCTGTTCTCCAAGCTCTTCGAAGCCCTATAAAAGACCCCCCATGACATTCCTAACTCCTTAGCGAACTTTTGGGCCAAAAATATCCTCTCTTTCCTACCTTCGACCCGCTCCACGTTCATCTCCGGCGACCTTCATCCCCCAGCTTCTTCGCCAGCCGCCACATACCATACGCAACCAGTTTCAACTCTCCTTTCCTTTCCGCACCTCGCAATACCAGCGACGTGTCCCTTAACCCTCTGTCGTCGCCGTTCTACCCCACCGAACCACCTTCCTTCTCCAATGCTGACCATACTGCAACCAGCGTCTCGTCCACTCCTCTTTGTACAATAGCTAGTTCAATCGATGCCCTAGCATCTACTGATCATCCCAACAACTTTAACACTACGCTTCGATCACAGACTCTCCCACTTCGTCTTCATCTTCCCCACTACCAGTATACCTCCGGTGTGGTCGCTACACTGTTACACTCCATCAAATTGACCGCCACATCCAAGTGAGCAAAACCCCTCAAGAAATTGAGGGGATTGCTTGCCCTAGCCCTCCACCAAACACCTCCACGAACTCCAACCTTCTCTGTCATCACCCCTCTCACACATGCACTTGCATTGCACGCCACTACCACCATCACCTTCATCAAGTCCAGGCAAAGCTCCTGAGCATTCTAATTGTGACGTAGCACCTGTATGTTGCTTTTCAATTGCCTCATCGAACCTCCGCCGCTGCTGAGACTTCTCCGACAAAGCCTTCACACCTCCGACCATGAAGCTTCGTGATAGCATGCCCAGGTGAAGTGGTTGATACCTAGGTACACCATCAGGTCATCAATTGTAACCCTCGACTACATTTACTACCTCAATTGGAGGCTTCTTCACCAGCTGCTACTTGTGCGAGGAACAGGGACTAGATAATGCCACATCGTGAGACTAGAAGCTTGCAGCGCCTTATATATTGATTTTGTGAACCCGACTCCTCTCCCAGTACACGAGGGGTCGGATCCCTCTTCACAAGCCTCTCACTCCTCAGTCACTACCTCACGCCGGTGACCCTGGACCCTATTCTTGACCCGAATACCTGCCTGATTGCCCGATTATAGATCTAGTTAGCCTCAAGTTTGAGAGAAAGAGGAGAAACAGAGGAGGAGGGTGGGGGGTTTTGCACTTCAGAGAGGAAACCCAACACTTAGCCACTGTGAGGATTAGGAAGCCCCTTGTGCATGAAGAAGAGAAAGAAGAGAAGAGTAGAAGAGAAAAAGAAGGGCTGAAGAAGAAGAGAAGAAGAAAGATCAGTGCGAAATCACTGATGGGAAAGCCATCATGAGCCATAACTAGCTCAATTTGATCTAATAAAGTCAATAAAAGCTCTTACATATCAGTCAGAAGGTCTTTTGGGCAGGTTAAGTTGTTCTAAGAAGAAAAAAAGAAAACATGGTTATTTCTATAATTTTACCATCTTATCTCAAATACAGAATAACCACATGGTATGCTAGGGGTTTATTAAAGGTCATTTAGTCATTAATATCTAATAAGTGGGTCCATGCAGGCAGAAATGAGTTTTCATGCATTTTAATAATTAATGGACATCTGAAACCCTAAAAATAGATCCACTTAATTAATTGAGATTCTGGTCAGGATAAAATTCATCTAAACCCTCTAAAAATCATATAAAAATATTCTCTAGGGTTTAGCATCCTTGATTTGACCATCTGAACTCATTTTAAGCTGAAATAGAGTCTCAGACAAACTACTACCCTAATTTAGGTTTTTTCACAAATTACCTAGTCAAACTAGGTCAAAATCAAAATTCAATTTAAGCATTGGATTCCTTAGGTCCAAATGAGGTTTGTATCAAAATTTAGGCTTAATTAGAGATTGTCTTGACCTAGTTTGCATTTCAGTCCTATCTCATTCTTTCTATTTTACAAGTGCCCCTAGCTTTTGAAATTCATTACAAATAGGCCCTATCTTTGTTGTCTTCTTCTCCAAAAGGTCCTCCCCGCCTCCATGAATGTAGAAGTTCTATTCCTATAACTCCGGCGATCTTCAATCAGAGTTTTCTCCCTAATTTCACACTCAATCTCTTCCAAATTTGGAAGGAAAATTCCTAAGAGATTTCTCTATGATTTAAACCTTTTCGTGGGCTCTAACTCCTTCCCAATCTCTCATGCGAACGCATGAGAGATGTGGGTTTCCTACTCCGGTGAACTTACCAAGCTTATAAGCTTGGTTTCCAAGCTTCTAGCACTCCCTAAGACCTATTTAAAGACCCCTGAGGACAAACCGTCCTCTCTACGCTCTTTTTCAGCTCGAATCCCTATATTTCTTCCCTCCTCTTCGGCCGAAAAGCTCCATGACGTCCGGTGACCTTCTCTGACCACATTCGTCGTCCGCTCGCAACATTGATGGTGGGTTCGCCTTCCTCTCCTTCCACGTCGCGCCATACCAATGGGTGCTCGCTCCCCCTTCGTCGTCATTGCTCTCTCCCATCAGAGCTCCCTTCGTCTTTGACGCCAGCCAAACTAGACTCGGCGTCGCTTCTCCCCCTCATCGACCACTACTTAGTCTCCTCGACTCCTTATCTTCCGCAATCATCACCGTGCCACTACTCTGATGTTTCGACCGTTCCTACTCCGTCTGCGACTTCGTCTTCCACCTCACTAGTGTACCTCTAACGAGACCTTCCAGCTGCTACAGACCATCTCTTCACCTACCACCAGTCCCTACACTTTCGCCATTCCTCGCCTACCAAAACCCCCTAAACAATTGAGGTGATTGGCCACTCAATGCCTCCACCCGACTCCACCCTCCCCGCACCACCTTCTTGAGGTCGCCAAACCTCCACACACACCCTCATGCAACGCCACAACCACCATCACACTCGTTGACATCCGACGATCCTCCTGAGCTTTTCTGACAAGATCGAGAGGCTATATTTTGCATTTCAGGTATATACCAGAGCTCCGTCTCCGCCACCGTCATCTCCAGCTTCAACTGCACTTCTCCGACTATGTTCTTTGTCATTACCACTCCCAGGTGGTGTGACCCTATCCCAGGAAGCCTTCCAGGTCTCCAATTGTAGCAGCAGGTGTCATCCTCAACTCCAATCAGAAGCACATCAGTTGCAGCGACCACGCGAAGAAGACATGGGACATTAGTCCCACATCGTGAACTGAGTGCTTCCAGCAGCATATATAGGCAAAAAGTGACAAGGGCTTATCGCCTTCGAGTTGCTGGGGTTAGGTCCCTACCACGCCCTCACACACGCAGTGCCTCACGCACCCGCTCACGCCCTCGTCCGCGCTCACGCCATGCGAGTCTGGGTCTTGATCATATTGCCCGGTTACCCAGGTCTGGTATGGTTTGCCCGATCTGAGAGAGAAGAGAAAGAGAGAGGGGGGGTTTGTCCTCTGTTGCTCTCTACACTTAGCAAAATCTGAAGAGGCCTTCGCCTCTGTTGGTGTTGTGCTATGCCTGTGCCTCTCCCTGAGGCCTAAAAGAAAAAGAGAGGCCTTTGCCTCTGCTGCTAGTTCTAGGACACTGTAACACTTAAGTTGACGTGGCATTTAGTTGATTGATACTATTGCATAATTTAAGTGGAATTGTAATAGGGTAATTTGGTGATTCAAATCACCATTTTTACCCTAATCTTTTTGCCACATTGACTCTTGAATTTATATCTATATCATTTGTGCCTAAGATTGCTATTACATTGTTATATTCTTGCTTAAAATTGTGATCATGAGATAAATTGATATATTGCTCCCTATGTTCGACCTCGGAATTTCTTTCGAGCTATAAATTTAAGTGTTTTACGTGATTTATCGGCTATACTACAGCGCATTACTTTTAAAACACTGATTTAGAGTGTTCAACATTTTGACGCCGTTGTCGAGGAGCAACGCATAATTTGATCTCTTGATTGCAATATCTAATTTGATACTAACTTGCTCTATCTATTTTGTTGTGATCTGTGCAGGGGAATCCAATCAAGGAGAGTCAAACAAGCACCAAACACTCCAGGGGCAGGTAAACTCCATCCACTTTCTCCTAAGCCCTTGATTCTAAAAAAGCTAAAAGAAGAAAAATCAGTTAGGACTAACTTGCATTCTATTCTTAGATTAACCATCACAAGTTGCCTGATTTGATACATTCATTTTAGAAAACATCCCAAACCTAATTCTTGCACCTAGTAAGGGATTTAAGACACCTAGGGCTACCACTTTTTGATTGAGCCCTAGGTACCAGATTTGGAATTAATTGATTGACAAATTAAGAGCCAATTAGGGTTTCAATTCTAGGGTTTTAGAGACACACTTGCTTAAAACAAGAATCAATCTTCCCAAACTGTGTGTGTCCTACACCTTAATTGAACTTATCTAAGAAGCAAACCCTAAGAATCAAGCTCTAAATCTCACTTGAATCCTAAAAGCGGGACCTAAAAATCAAGGACAAATTAGGTGAAGTTGACCCACCTTGCAGGGTCAACCAATCTTCAAATTAGGTCACCACTCATAAAAACATTTAAAAGTTCAAGTGCAATCATAAGCACCCACATTATAAACTTAAAATTGGTAGACTTAAGAGGTCAAGTTATCCATTCTAGTCTACCTTGACCCTCAGTGACAAGGTCAGGTGGGGGAAACCCTATAACCCATGGGGACACCCTACCGTGTAAGGGTCTTTGCGGATCTCTTCCTTCCTGGTTGCCCAGGTAATTCTCAGGTGGACGACTTTCTGATCTAAGGGTATCATCTGCTCCAAATCTCTATAGTTATCCAAAGATATTTGAGTGTCTTGATTGGGTCCATCACACTTTCTATCCCTCGTCTTCTCCATCGGTGCATGTTTGGGAGGAGGTTCCTAAAACCACCCTTGAGGCCTCCATTAGCTATTCACTCCCCTCGAGGCCAAGCCTCGACTTCCTTGTTTGTGCAACCACCCGACCAAATTGACATATCTTCTAATTCATCTAAGCCCAGATCTCCTTCATCCATACTCATGGAACAACCAGCAGAAGAAGAAAACAATCTCCAAAATCAGCTTCAACACCTCAACGATCTATTCTAGGCCTTTATGAATCCACCGCAGTGTCCTATGATGCGAGATCATTACAATCCTGCTGCTGTGGCGATCAAACCTCGAGTACAAATCCCGGCTAGAGGTCCTGATAATGAACTCAAGCCCAACAAGATTCATGCTATTCCTAAATTTCATGGGCTTAATTTCGAAGATCCCTTCCAGCACATCAAGCAACTCAAGCATCTGGCCCAGACCTTCGGGTCAGAAGCTCAAAATCGGGATATCTTGCTCATGAAAATATTCTCCTTCTCTCTCATGGACAAGGCCGCTCATTGGTACCAAACCTTAACTTGTTCAATCGACCGTGGGCCAAACTAAAATCCGAGTTTCTGAAAAAGTTCTTCCCTATTGGGCGGACAAATGCTCTACGACACCAGATCACACATTTCACGCAACAAGCAGGAGAACCGCTTTATAAGGCATGGAATCACTTTCTGGATCTCATGCAAAAGTGACCCCACCATGGAGTTCCTAAATGGGAACAAGTCCAGTCTTTTTACCAGAGACTCCATGAGGATATTCGATTGTTCGTCAATGCGACCTGTGGAGGAAACATAATGGGTTAACACGAAGACATCGTGTGGGAGATTCTCGAGAACATGTGCGAGAACTCCATCAACAATGAATCCATGGGCATGTTCGACCAGACGACTGCCCGTGCATTGACAAATCCAAGGGGAGCACATGAGACGCAGGGCCTGCCCTCTACCGTCGACTTGGAGTTAATGGCCAGTCACCTAGATAAGGTCTCTATCATTGAGAAGAAGGTGGATGAGCTGACTCAACATCTGCAGCGAGCCACCTCTGTGCAAAACCTGTTTGCACAACCACCCTCTAAGAGGGAGGCAATGCACAACATCTACCACTGATCTTCTTAGGGGATGGATTCCTACCCACCTCTAATTAGGGGAACTCTGAACCCTCATCTTCTGATTTCTCCAGGGTTCCTCAAACCTGCGAGGACCTCAACTCCATCCAAAACGATTCTTTCTTAAACACCTACAACCCTGGATGGCGTAATCATCCTAATTCATGTGGCCAGGGAACAATCAAAATCAGAGACCTCAAAATCAGCCCCAACCACAAGTTTCTCATCCATGTCAGCCACCTCAGCCTCAACCCGACCCACCTTACCAAACCGGGCCAACTCAAGAAGATCAAATGACTCTTATCCTTTAGACTCTGGCTGACATTTAGAAGATGAATGCGGCTATGCAAAAACAGCACAAAGATGAGATCATAGAGGTTCGTAATCAACTCGCCCAGATGGCAAATCCCTACCAACCTGGTACACTCCCTTCGCAACCTCTGCCCAATCCAAATAACATGCTGAACTAGGGGCGCGTTATGAACCTGACTTAGGGCTAGGCTCACTATGCTATCAGGCCCCTTCTGCTCCATCACCCAACGGGATGGAGGCTTCAACATCATACGCAGGTTATCAGCAGCAACCACCTCTTTTGACTGCCCCAACCCAAAATCAGGCAGGACTGAATTCTGTTACCACCTGTAGTGGCAAAACAACTCAGGAAGCACCTTCCCTGAGCCACTCTCAGTCTGGTAGCTCAAACCCAAACCCTAGGTTGGTCATCTAGGATACCACTATCATAGATCAAAAACTTGGACCAATTCTAGAGGAACCTACAGAGGTTCCATTTCCCAAGGCCTTGACCAAGGGAAAGAAGAAACCCAAACTCGTGGTTCTCAAGGAGAACCTGGTCAAGCTCTTTGAGTAGGTCCAAATAAACATCTCATTGATGGATGCAATTCGCCACGTACCGGCTTATGCAAAATTTCTGAAAGATGTATGTACACCAAAGCATAAGCCGCAAACTAAAGGCGGGAGCCCGATCGTATTGTCGAAGCAAGCCAGCTCCATCATTTTGAGTAAACTCCTGCCTAAGGCAAAAGATCCCGATACCCCTCTAATCTCCTGTACAATCGGTGATATTCAATTTTACCATGCATTATTGGATCTAGGAGCCTCCATAAACCTAATACCTACATCCCTACTTGACCACCTTGAAGAATCTGAGCTCAAATCGACAAAGGTGACATTGTAGTTGGCTGATCAATCTATTAAGTCACCAAAAGAAATTCTCGAGAATGTCATAGTTAGGGTACGTGATTTCTACTTTCTCATAGACTTTATAGTTTTAGACATGAATGCTCCTAAAAACTTAAAGAACACACCGATCATTTTGGGGAGACCGTTTCTAGCCATATCTAGGGCCAACATCAATTGTGAGGAGGGCCAAATTGAGTTGAAATTTGGGAGCAGGACACTAAAGATCGATATCTTTAAGGCCCAAAGAGGAATTAATTGTGGGGTTATCGAACAAATTTGCAACAACGAGTCTATGGTTGACGACCCATGTGTCAAGGAAAACCTGCTTATCTCTGATGATCAACCACAAGAGGATCAAACCCCACACTTAGAGAAGCCTAAACCAGACTTAGAGATACCTTTAGCTCCTGCTATTGCTCCTGAACCTCACCGTGAACCACCTGCTGTTGTTGAAAATCCAATCATGGAGTTGAAACCCCTCCATGACCATCTTAAATATGTCTTTTTGGGTTCTAATCAGACATTTCCTGTGATTATCAATTCCCACCTCGCCTCTGATCAGGGAACACGTCTAATTTCTGTCTTCCAGCAGCATCGGAAAGCCATTGGTTGGGCTCTCGATGACCTGACTGGTAATAGCTCCTCATATTGCACGCATCACATCTACACCAAAGAGGACTCACGACCATCCCGTGAAATGCAGAGACACCTGAATCCGAACCAGTAGGATGTCATGAAAAAGGAGATCATCAAGTGGTTAGATGTAGGTATCATCTACCCGATCTCCGACAGTCGTTGGGTGAGTCCAATCCAGGTTGTGCCCAAAAAGGCAGGACTCACAGTCATTACAACTGAAACTGGAGAAACTATACCGACTTGCATCGCAAACTCATGGAGAGTTTGTATTGATTACCAAATACTAAATGCCTCCTGTTGAACGCGAGAATCTACGCTAACGTGTTTGGTTTTTGGAAAAACCCGTCGTTGTAGTTCGAAAGCGAAGGATTCGTGTTCAACAAATAAAATTTATACCGAAATAAGAATTCCGGGTCGAACACAGGGAGGCGAACGTTTGATTTAAAAACTCCGCGTTTCTTTTTATTTTGTCACAAAGAAATTCAATTTAAACTATCTAAGTATCTACAACAAATAAAAGAGAGAGAGAGAGCGAAGGAATACTATACATGGAAATCAAAATGAGATGTAGAATAGACAAGGAATTTATCATAAAAGAGTTCTTTCATTACAACTAGAAAACATAAAACAATTACTCTAGAAAGCATTAAAAGAATGGAGGGAGAAATTTCCTCCTCGACGATCGCTCGGAGGACGAATAGACTACTCTAGAAAGCAGTAAATCTATACTAGAAAGCAGTAAAAAGAATAGGGAGAGAGAAATCCTCCTCGACGGTCGCTTGGAGGACGAGCCGGACGGGACGACGCCTGGACGAAGGAGAACGAAGCGGGACGAAGGAGGACGAAGCAGAAGAACGGGAACGAAGCAGCACGCCGTCGTCGTCGCGGGATCCACTTCCGAAGGGGGACGAAAATTTGGACTTTATCTCGCGAGAAGCATCCCGGGTGTGGGACAAGCTTCTCTTGAGCTTTGGAGAGGTAGAGAGGAGAAGGAAGGGATGAAAATTTCGTATGGAGGGGGTCTCCTTTTATAGTTGCAAGGAGTGGGGGCAAAATGGACATTACATCTTCAAAATAATAAATAAGGGGTCTTTAGTGACGGATAAAACCGTCGCTAAAGCCCCGCCGTCGCCGTCGCCGCCGCGCCACGCGCGCCCGCTCGGCTACCTGCGCGCGTAACGCAGACGCACGTCCGCGTCGTCTCAGCCGTCCGATCGCGAGATCGGACGGCTTAGATCGCGCCCGCGCCCGCTGCGTAGCGCGGCGCCCGCGTGCGATCGCGCGCCCACCAGGGCGTCCAATTGCGCGTCGGCGCTATCGGGCGCGCGCGGCCGTTGGATCTTCATCC